>CM072905.1:8646990-10104911 GCA_037013685.1 Acridotheres tristis
CCTGTGTTCTTCAGTTACTGCTTCTTCCTCAGCTGAGAAACCATGGGCAACATACCCAGATCTTATTTTGCCTTAAAAAGAAAAGAGAGGGAGAGAAAGGGAGAGAAAGGAAAGGCTCCCAGAAAGCATTAAATGCAATTATTCATTTTGTGAATTGAGAGTTTTGAACAAGCCAGCTCAAGAATTCATAGCCACAAACACCAGAGCAGTTGATTCCCTGGCCCCTGGATCAGCCAGGAATAAATCCATAAATCCACTCCCAAGCACTCAGGCCACAGTCTTGACATAACTAAATCTCCAGCAGTTGTCCTGCTCTGCAAGAAGTCCTCCCTCTTCTTTCAGCCTGATTCATTTCCCACTTTTAAAAGCTTTCTATTAAGGTTTGCTGTCTGGTGTTTATAAGGCTCTGTTAAAGCCCCACTCCTCTTGGAGACTGATGTGCTTTGGGCACAATGTGTGTATGTGTGTTTTACAAACCAAACAGGATGCAAAGCCCTACTCAATATGCCAAATACAGCACACAGCTGGTTTGAAAAGTAGAAGCAGGTCACTTTTTAGCCTAGAAAAACTCTTCTGTACAGTCTGTTTTCTGCTGGCCAGGCCATTTCAACATTTATCAATATCACGACTGCAGGTTTTTCATTCCATTCCCTGCTGTTCCAAACACAGTGTAATGGCAAAATACTTAAAGACAAAAACACTGTCCTTCATGTGTAAACCAAATGACGAGAGAAGCCAAATCTCAGCTCAGAAGGTGCAATCAAGGAAGGAATGAAGGACCCAAACCTGGGAGAGCCACATTGCTCCCTCAGCCTCTGTGACCCAGAAGCAGCAGGAGCCTCCCTTCCCTCACTGCTCCTGGCCCTTCCAAACTGCTGGGAGAGCTCTGGTGGAACCATGGCTACAAAGAAAATACTTCTTCATGCTGGACAATACAAGCACTTGATTCCAGAAGCACAGCAACTCTTGGCTCATTCACACTGCTGAGGTGTGTCCTGGCTCTGAGCAGATGCAACAACAGAGCTCTGCAGGGGCAATAAATGCCCAGAACAGCATCAGTACCAAATTAATGCTCCCCCCACATCTGTCAGCAGCAGTCCTTGTCCATTTGCACTGAGTCACTGGAAAATATCAAAATGCTCGCACCAGGCTCAGGGAAAGGCAGAGCAGAACTCCCTGAAAGGAGCACATCACCACCACATTCTATAAAAGCAGTCATTGTTTTGGAGTTAGGATGATGAGGAAGAAAATTTTAAAAAGCCAATGAAGTAGCTGGAAGTCCAAGTAACACACAACTTGAGAGAAAGGAAGTTCAGCAGCTTGCAAAGCTGCCAACTTAATGTAGCAGCAGCAGCACAGACAGCTGAAAGTGCCACTGAAAATTTCTGTGAGACAGGCTCTGCCAGAGCAACACCAAAAAACGCAGTTAGGAGCCACTACAAAGTGTGATTCAATCACAGTGACAGGAACACTCAAAGCTCAGTCCCACACAACTTCTGATTATCCCACTTGTCAGCACTGTCTCAGGGAGCTGACAAAGCAAAGGCCTCCTGCAGCCTGGGAGCTTTAACAGCAATCACACACAGGACAGAGGCAGAAAATAAACTCACAGCTCCTCCTCTCCCTGCCTTTATCAGCTGTAAGGTTTTGGGAATAAATCTTTGATTGTGCTCTTTTCTGCTCAACTCACCCCTTCCACCAAGCATCCTGATTAAAGGTCTCCCTTCTGAAAAAGCATTTCATTTATTATGTGGAACAAGAGGGATTGCTGCAATGTGCTTGGCAGATGGTGGTTAAAGTATCAGCCTAGAAAGCATAATTGAGTCTGATGCAATGTAATTTTGACAGAGACAGTTTAGAAATCAGCCCCCTGGCTCAGGATGCCTTCTCAGATTCATTATTGTTGCAATCAGTAATACTTAGACATGGATTACATTCAGTTATGTCTCTCAAGAGAGTACTTCTAAAGTGACCTTGGTAGGTAAGGGACAGTAATGAAGATAAATGCTCCCAAAAATAACATAAAATCATTCATTAAGGCCATAAAGTACCACAGTCCATGTTTAAGCACTACCATTTATAGGAACAGAAGCATTTAATAATATATTTTGTATTAGCTTCATATCCAGCAGACTGAAACAACCCCTATATTGGCATGAAATCCCAATGGAATATTGACACTCCCTCCCAGCTGTCTCATCTCACTGCACAAAGTTATAAAATTATTGAAAAATTGAATGCTTCTGTTCACATGAAACAAATTACACATTTTCTTTATGCAACGTTCAATAATAATCAAGGAATCATCTAATTTTGCAATACTGGGATCAGAAGTAAAAATATCTTAAAGAAGTTCATCTGTAAATACAATGACAACTAAAAACTGGTGATAAAGAGACATAACCTTAAAGTGATTAATGTTGTAGGATTATATTAATTCATTACTATTTTAATAAAACTAATAAATCCATCTGGCTACTTAACATTCCTTCCACCACTAGAGGGAGGTCAGATTCCTTCACACAGGCAAGGAAAAAAAGACCAAAAAAAAAAAAAAAGGAGTTAAAATGTTCAAATCAAGGACAGTTTGAATTATGTGAAACCAACCAAAATGCCAAAAGAATTATTGTGTCTAGTCAACAAAGAATGCTTGTTCCTCAGCTTTGGCCACACACCTTCCCAGCCACATGGATCTCGTTAGGCTTGTTGTGTTTGTTAAGTGCATGAGCAGGGCTGCAGGAAAGCTGAGAGCATCCCTGCTCCCTGACACAATTATTTCATCCTCTGGCTGCTTCTCCAGCCACAACATGACTCATCTCAACTCCTTCCACTTCCTGCTTTACCATTTTTAATGTTTTGCTACACTCTGCCTCAAAAACCCCCAAATTCCTGATGTAATAACAGCCCAGGATTGTGTCCATCATGTCACAACCCCCTGGATAATGTGTGAAAGAGGAGGTGATGAGGAAGGATTTTCCCTCCCAGCTCTCAGCTTCCAGCACATCCCCAGAGAGCTCAGAGGAGCAGCTGTGGTGCTGCCATCACCCTAAATACATTCACACCATAAAACTGTCCTGATGTGGCTGATGCAGCTCAAACATTGTCTATCAGTCATCAAAAAGTCCTTTCATTTCTCTTCCTCAAGCCATCTTAATTCTCAGATATTACTATTTTGAGCTGCAAAATCCAGTGTTTGAATACAAAGGGCAATCCTCCCCTCCCAGCCTGCACTCTGTAAAAAACTCAAAACCATAAAAAGTTCTGGTTTGTGGCTCATTCAGCAGTTACTGAAATCTTTACCGGTATAATGCAAAATCCTCTTCTGTGAAGACGTCTTGAATTTTGTCCCCAAAGTACCTGAAAAATTAAACAACAGTCTAAAAGAGGAGCTGGTGAATCAGACTGAGCAAAACCAAGACACCTTCTCACCCCACCTGTGCTTTACCCACAATCCAAAAGTGAGAACACAACACAAAAATACCTTACAAATGCTTTTGAGAACAATGTCCAAAAGCAATGCTGAAAAATCAAATGTTATAAGATTAAAGGACTGAAATGCTGCAATTGGTAATGGCATTCCTCAGGCATTAAAAAAGACCCCTCTCACATCATGAAACAAGCACATGGATTCACGTTTTTAAGGGTCCAAGCTATCTGATTTCATCCACTGATGAAAAACTAAACTATGACTGTGAAAAACACTATGGTGCAAGAAGATAACAATAAAGATAATGGCAGCTTTCAAAGTGCTCAGTTCAACAAAAAATCCATTTTCATGCCAGGAAAGCTCTTTAAGTGGTCATGGACACTGTGGTGAATCCAGCCAACTTCCATAATTCCTCATCCCTGACCCTGGGGGCTCTGGCAGAGGCAGAGGGCAGGGAAGGGATGGGGTGACAGGAGGCAGGAAGCCACAGCCCCATTTTACCTGTACAGATTAACAAAATGCTTCCCCAGGGAAAGAGCTCCAGAGTGCAGGTCCAAAATTGATGCCTGGGAAAGGAAACCAAGAAGGAAAAATGAGCATGAGAAGGTTTTAGCATTATTTAACTATGACCTTTAATAGGTGTCCCAAGTTATTAAAGTTGCCTCTCACTTTCCACAGCCTCCCAAGTAAAAGTAGTTTCCAGCCTTTAGGTTCCCAATATAAGATTTATTTCACAATGACAAACGTCCCTCAGATCCCTGCAGAGATGCAGAGATGATTATTAAGGTACAATGAGAAAAACCCATGGTACTGCTATTTCTGAGGTTCAGTCCTGACAGGGAATTGCCAGAGTCTCCTCCCAGGGGCTGGGGGTAAATCACTGAGTCCCACAATCCCTTCTTGAAGACATTTCCCTTCCACACAAAGATGATTCATTTTCCAGCAGATGTGAAGTGCTCAAGTAGCAGCACTAATATTTATCTTGCCCTGCATTTGTTATTAAAATTTCTCCTTCACCATGAGATCCTGTGTACTTCTCATATTTAATACAGACATTAAAAAGTCTGTTTAAAAGTACAATTAGAATTCCAAAGCTTACTAGGGCCAAACTTTCTTTTCCTCAGTTTCTAAGTTGCTGTAAAAGAAAACCACATAGTGAAAAGTTTTTTTTTCAAATAGAAAAATACATTTCTTCATCCAATTCAAGCCAAACTCTTCTGCTGAGCTCCCAACAAGCTGCAAAGAATTAGTATTCAGATTTGCCAGAAGAGAGAGCTACCTCTAAGGATTCTAAAATGTTTCTCTAAATTGAATAAAGTAAACTTTTTCTGTCCCTTGCTGTCCACAAAATACAAGTTCGTTCTGCATCAGTTCAAAAGTATGAAAAAATACAACTGTCTGATAGAAGTCAGATGGAAATGTCAAAGAGCACCAATTAATTAACCTGACTGCCACTGAAGTAATGACGTTTCTGATGTACAATATCTGATCACTCATCTTGGAATTTGGAATTGTTTTGCTGCACCACAGACCATTCACATTATTCTAACAAAATCCCAGCAGTAATAACACTGGTGACAGAGGAACACAGCCATAACATTGTCCCTTAGAAAATCTCTGCAGCCTCAATTGCTCTGAGCTCCAGAGTTGAACTCCACTAACAGCTCTCATTACAAGAGATAATAACTTTTTTTTTTTTAATAAACCTGCACAAATAACTTGATTTATCCCTTGAAAAATTCATAAAGCAACAAGTTACTGGAATATGAGGTTTCCAGATCTTCCCTTCCCACTGTTCTCCAAAAAGCTTCAGAGGACTCTTAAGGAAAAAGTGAATCTCATACTCTTGGAAAAGCAGCTCTTGTATCAAACTTTACTCAAGATTCAGAAGCAAAATACTTTCATCTATTGGTTTCTGGTTCTGCACAAAAATCTAAGCCACAGCTAAAAGAAGTAAAACTGCTCCTATGTTGCTTCAAAAAGGTGTTTGTGACCATATTAATTACAAGAAGTAGCACAACACAGTTAAGAAGATGAATTTAACTTAAAAAACAAATTGTTTTTCTAACTCCTTCCATACGCTTTTCAAACTTACACATTTCTTCTCACTCCCCAAGCTCCAATGATCACAGTTAGGAAGATGCAAAATAACAAAATGAATTAATCTAAGACAGCCCCAAGAACTGCAGTTATTCATAGCTGAGAAGGCAACAGCTACAACATAAAGCTTAGAAAAGCAGATAAAGGCTGAAGATGGAACCTGGAAAAGAAAGAATATTCTGCAGGGTTGTTTCAGACAGGGGAAAACAACTGAATGCCAAGACAGAGACTTTCTTACACATGAGCACAGAGCTCTTTATTTAACAGATAGCTGTGAAAGAAACAGGAACACATTTGTTTTGGCCTCTGTCATTTCAGAATATTAAACATTTTCAGCATCATTTTTGACACTGAGAATAAAATCTTGATTACTTCAAGTCCTTCTGTCTGATCAAGGACCAGCCTGCAATTCAGGACAATGTTCCCAGGCTGAAAAGCCCACAAACTCTGTCTAAAAATGGCAAACACACACCCACACATTTCTGAGAGACTGTTTGACAGAACTACCCCCATATCCTGGTTTACAGATCTCTCTATAGAAGGGAAATAGAACTTTCTTTAAAAAATTTGGAAGTACAAACATGTTCTTCTGGACCTTCACCACTCTTAGTCCCATATTCTCCACCCTCTTACTACTAAAATAATATTCAAGTACCCAGCACTTCTCAGCTTATGGCAAAAAGGATCAATATTCCCATCTTGGAAAGCCTGACAGGCCCTGCCTTTGCTCCTCACTAAAAGGGATTGAATGCCAACCTCTAAAGACCTCTTCCCATCCACCCCAGTTCCTCCAGCCTCTAAAAGGTTTTAGGTGACACTTTGAAAGCAAAGCAGCAGCCAGACTACTCAAAGGAGGAAAATGAGAAAACCTTAATTCTACTTGACTTTAGAAATAAATAAGGAGCTTTAGAGGAGCTGGCAGCTTCCAGCCCCTCCCCAGAGCTCCTGTGGGGATGCTCCCACAGCCCAGCTGAGAAGAGGGATGAGAATGGAGGTGCTGCCAAAGGTGGAGTCACTGCAGGCAGCCTTGCACATCCATTTCAGAGCCACCCCACCTCAAACACCCTTCCCTCCCTGGAGCACGGGCAGACAGACAAGGGCTCTGACCCTGGAGAAATGACTTTTCCAATGACACTCATCAATGACACACGAGGGTGAGCAGCCTGAGCTCCACCTCATCCAGCTTCAGGTTACTGCTGGGGAAGGTCAATGCAGCATTTGGCTGCAGAGTTCAGCACGAATTTACACCAGACACAGACTGGACACAACCAGCTCCTTCTCCAGCTTCCTGGAGCTCAGCCAAGATAAATCACACCAACACAGAGCTGGAGGGAGATGGAAGATGCTGCCAAGTGCATTTTTCAGCCCTGAGTGTTCCCTCTGCACTACCAGGAGGCTCATCAGGGAGGAAGGGAACTCTGCAGCAGAGCTCTGACACAGGACAGGGATTCTGCACAGGGAAAGGCAGAGCTGGCAGCGTTTTGAGGACTTCAGATTTTGGCTGGGAGGGCTGAAAGCAGAACAAGGAGAAGTCTGCAGAATCACTGGGCTGCAGGGCCCACAGCAGAACCCCCTGTTTTGCATCACACAGTTTGTTTGCTTCTTCCAGTGACTAAAAAATTTAATTTTCCCCTGCAAAGGGAGGTCTGGGTGCCTACTCTTGCCAGCTCTGCTGGAAGGCAGGACACAGACTGCAGCTGACAGCTCACCAAGGGATTTCTTTCCTGGGGCTTAGAAATAAATACAAATAGGTGTGACAGTGAATGAGTTGTCTCATTTACACCAGAGGGTTGCTATGATGGCAGCACCTACAACACCTGAGAAAATGAGTCAGGACTGAAGTGTTCACACAAGTGGGGGTGATGTGCAGAAAAATATCAGGGATGGAAGAATTACAAAATAATAGAAGGTTGAAAAGGGAAATATCATATATATGAAGAAGAAGAAAAAAGCTGAGGCAAACATCAAGACAACTAATGCAATTCCCATTCTGTGAATAAGGAAGAGTATAAAATGACTTTACAGAGACAGATGTACAAGGGAAAGCAGCTTGCTGCTAGAGAAAATATTCCTGTTTGGATTCTGCTGCAAGTTACACCAGAATATTACCATCTAGCTTCACTCTGTGTGTGTCTGCATAAATAAATATAAACCCAGGAAAAGTTACAAAGGAAGATAAGAAAGCTCAATATGACAACTGGGACATGACCCCTGGGAGCCTTCAATAATTCAGATGTTTGTCAAGACTTTCTCAACATAAAAAGATGAAATGGGAAACAAGTTTTTGGTGCTATGCTCCAGTACTCCAGGGAAGGGCAGCAAACTAAGGGAGGAGAGAACTGACAAAGTTACAAACTGCAAGTTTAGACCTTTAAATTAATAAATTATATCTAGACACACAGAGACACAAATTCACTTCTGAGAATTCAAAATATAACAATATGACAAAAACCCAGACATGCTGCTTACAAAGGGGTTAAGAGGAAACCCCAGGCAATGACAATGCAGTCTGAATCCCAATAGAAACCTGCAGAAGTTTCATTTCAAATAGCAAAGAGAACAAAGTGGCTAAAGTAAGAATTAAAAATAATTAAGCTGAAAAATTTTGAGGTATTTTAAAGGAAAAATTAGTCTTACAGCAGACATAATTGGACAGAATTATCCAAACACTCTAAAGCCAAAGAAATTTAAAGTAACAAGCCAGACATATTCCAAGTGGCTGGAAGCCTGGGAGCACACAGACATAGGTGGATGGAGTAAGGATTGAAATATTCTTTATTCTCTGTGGGTAAGAGACTGGAAAAGATGAGAGGCTCACAGGGAAGACACACAGTTTCATCTAAAGCCCATCCAGCAGGATCCAATGGTATCTGAGAGAGGCAGGATAGCACTGGCAGGACAAGATCTGCACCATGACAGCAGGAATATGGGCTGGCACGTGGGGAAAGGAAGAGGAAAAAGGCAGGACAGGAGAAGGAGGTATAAAAGAAACCGGGTAAGGAGAGTGTATTCCAAGGCTTCTCCTGAACATGATTGTTCCCTGGCAGGGTGGGCAGGGCTGGCACAGGGTGCCCAGAGCAGCTGTGGCTGCCCCTGGATCCCTGGCAGTGCCCACGGCCAGGCTGGAGCATCCTGGGACAGTGGAAAGTGTCCCTGCCATGGCAGGAGCTGGAACCCAAACCATTCTGTGACTCTCACAATTTCCCAGAAACACTGGCCAGCTCTTATTTCTAACATCTTGCAGTTTGTATCCATTATTTTGGTTAGGTGCTCAGTACAACATTACACTTTCTTTTTGAACCTTTCCCCAAGAACTAAGAGCACACAAGAACTTCCTCACATTTACAGATGATGAGATGTGAGAAGGCTTGGCTCAGAGCCCAGACCTCTCCAGGGACATCAGATTTTTAACAGGTTTATTTTATAGCACAGAGAGAGAGTATCATCTTTCCCTCTCATTTACCTCCTCTAAAAAAAAAAAAAAAAAAAAAAAAAGGCAAAATGAAGCTTCCAAAGTAACAGAGATGATGGATTTTTATTTGTCTGTCACTCTAGCTTGTTGTCCAACTAAGCCAGCCCTGCCCAGCTCTGGGCTTTAGGCAGCAAGTTTGCCTCCCCCTCTCATCTCCTCCCAGCTTTCTGTGCCTCAGTTTCCCCAGTTCCTGACCCCCAGCTGGACAATGACTTTCTGTGGATCTCCAGATCCAAGCTCTGTGTGTTCCAGCTCACCATTCTAACCCCTCTCTGCAGGAGTGTAATGAAAAATCCCACGTAGGTCCCAAAAGCAGAGGAGAGCAAACCCAGGTGACAGCCCCAGGAGCCACACTGGGGGTCCCAACAGGCAGAGAAATCCAGGGAAAGGGGCAAATTCTGCAACCACAGGACTGAAAAAGAAATCTTGGAGATCCCAACAGAACTGAACACAGAAAGTTAAATCTTTTAAACAAATTGTTTGAGATGGGCAGCACTGCTTACATTTCTTGGTTTATATTTTTTGCAGATCTTTCTCAGCAATCACATGGACAATAAATTCTTTTTTTTTCCACTGAAACCCTTCTTTTTTTGCTAATATATGCCCTAATTCAGCAGAGGCCTAAAGAAGTGTCTGTGTTTACAAATACTCAAGAAACAGCTCCTGTTCACTCACAAAAACATTCTGAGAAAAAAGATGGGGGAAAGAAATCAAAATAATGCTAGTTAAAGAGAAGTGGGATTCTTTCAATTTAAAGAATATTATTCCAACAGCTACCTAAGACATTGCATGTTTTTTTTTGTCATTACACAAGATCAATCCTTACATGATGCTGTGAATCAGTGTAATTTACTTTCAGAAGACAAACCTGGGCAGTTCTGCTATAGCAACTGTTTCCAGATGAAGAAAAAATCAGTTCAAGAGAGGTGCTAGAAATAATTACACACAAGGAAATGGCAACTGTATTGCAGAAGTCAGGAGTTACACTGCTAGCAGAAGTATTAATGTGAAAGACCTTCCCAAAATCAATTTTTTTCCACGTCTGAATGGAAGGAAAAATTCTCCATCTCCTCACTTCATCCCCAAAAAAATGCATTTATAATCTTGCCTTGGCAGTAAAAGAATGTAGAAAAATAACAAGACACTGCTCACCCCTCCATCAGATCCTCCCAAGGACAGTCCCCTCTCTGCTATTCTGCAGGCAAAACAATAATCTCAGATGAGAACCAAAGTCTGATTACTTTGTCCTTTAATATCCTTATTTACAACATGTAATTCCTCAGAGAGTGCTATTTGATGCATCAGGTATAACCCAACTGAGTTAACAGCAGCTCCCATTTATTTGAAGCTGAACATTCCAGCCTGGGATGAAAATAAAGTATTTGGGTTGCAGAAGATTTCTGAACTTGCAGCTCCCGTCCACAAATCCCAAAAACATCCTAAAAACAGTCCCTTCACAGAGGACTAAGGGCCAGCAGCAGCTGGGGATTACCAGGCAGACACAGCTGCAATAAGGCTTCCATTGTTTTCTTCTGCTTTTCAAGGCCAAATGGAGGCCAAGTGAAAATCCATTAAAACTTAATTCATTCTCCTTGCTTGCTGTGAAGTGTTCATGCCCCTCAAAGCCAGGCAGATTCTGTGTGAAAGAACTGCCCTCACTACAGCAAAAATGGAAAATGGCTTTAATAACAAAAATTTCATGTTTTAATCAGTCTAACCCATCCTGCTCACCCATCCTACACCTCAGATCGGCACAATGTCATTAAAGTCAGTGCTTTTAAAAGTTAGAGCTAAAAGAAAAATTACCTACGAATTCTTTCAGCTTCTTCCCTTGTGATTACAGCATCTGTCACACCTCTTCCACACTTCCTAGGAGTGCAACCTGCAACACAAAGAGGAGGAAAAGAACCCATTGAAACCACTTCAACCACCTGAAGGGCAGGTTTTTAAATGAAACTTTGCAAAAAAAAGTCTCTCTTGAAGTCACTCTTGAAGCACACAGCCTGGATATATAAGATTTAAAAAGTCCCCTAAAATTCATTGCTAAGAAATCTAACATTAAATTTTAAAAGCTCCTGGGAATAACAAGTCAGCAGCAAGAGTTCCAGGTGAAGAATACTTGAAAGCTCTTAGAAGTCTGGTTGACAACAATCTTCAGGCAAGAAGAAGAAATCAAATCAGTTTTGAGCCACCAGAGACCTTGGGATGTTACATTTGGCACTTTTCTGAGAAAGATCCATTTACAGATGTAAAGCCCCAGGAGAGATGGGCAACCTGCCAACACACTCAGTGCTCCTCAACTGAGTGTCACTTCAAGAACTATGTATTCATCAGAACACAAAATTCCTGGAAAGAAATCAATCAATTCACCCATGGAGGACAAAAGCATCACTCTGCTCTGATCAAAAGAAACTCAGAACAATGACCAGGCTGTCAGGAGAAGTTTTGCCAGGAATTCTGTAGGAATTTCCATTTCCTATTACTGGATATACCCCAGGTATGTCTCAGGTGGGCTGCAAGATAAAGCTGGTGTTCAAGTAGAGCTAAGAAGGAATAAACTTAAAGGAGAAATTCAATACTCCAGGACAAATCTGGCTATTGAGAGCTTCCTTTCCACAACATTCTGCAAAGATTTGTGATTTCAGATGAGATTTGTTCCTTTTCCAGCTGCAAATATAGCTCTTACCCTTTTGGAAAGACCAGTGCTGGAGAGTCCAGGCTTGGTAAAACTACAGGGTTACCTCAGACAATGGCTGAGGTCTCTGACAGAGAATTGGCAGAGTACTGGGAGCAGGAGGTGCTCTAAAAGAAACAGCATAAACTTTCCCAAATGGAGAAAAACCTCCAGCTAACAGAAGAATGCCAGTGAGGTACCAACAGTACAGCATAAATACTGGGTGAATGCTAAGGAAAAATCAGAACAGTCTGTTTGAAAACGATTTCAGCACTAAGAAAAGCATCCTCTGTCTCAGAAACCATGGAACATGTGAGCAAGGAAGTGTCAAAGGCATACCTGGAGAATCTCAGGAGAAATTCAGATTAGTACTGCAAGTACCTGGTAGCTTCCACAAATTTGTGCCCAGTAGCCACAAAACCATCCCTTTATCTGATAAGGCACCATCAGCTTTGGCTATCAGGTAAATCAAGGTAAAGGAGGATCATACCAAAACATGTAAAACACAAGTACAGCCACTGGCCCCTGCTCTCATTCAGCACAAAAATCAGAATGTAACACAAAGGACCAACCACCCAAACTGCAGCTGTGTCTCCTACTTAGTGATATTTAGCCAAGAACCACTCACTGCTGAGACAGAATTCACAGGAGATAAAAGCTCTGTGAAGATTTTCCCCTGAGGCACAGGATCATAGAACAGCTTAGTTGGAAGGGACTTTGGAGATCATCTCATTCCACCTCCTGCCCTGTGCAGGGAACAATCCCTCTCCAAGCCAGACAAGAGCAAAGATTTGCAGCTGCCATCCCCAGAGCAGTCTGAGTTAGACCTTTCCAGGCATCTCTGCTTTCCACATCCCCTGGCCTTGTCTCTGGAAAAGCACCTAAACTCTGTCTCCTGGGCAGTGACCACAGACGCCTTGTGCACTGACACAAAATGTCAACACACAGCAGAAATAAGATTTCACCATAAACGGTGGACACGGTAGGTTTAAGTAGTTGATAGTGTCTCAGGAGAGCAGAAATGGCCAAGATCTGCCCACAGAGTTTAGAATGCAGGTGCTATGTTCTCACATAACACCCTACCTTCTGCAAATATAGTAAGTTAAGTGCTTGGCCTCTGAAAAATAGCAAATTTTATTTGGTATGAAGCATGTTTACAGGCAGGCAGTGCTATGGAAATAAATCCTGCTCTAACACCAGCTACCAAATCACTTGAAGCAAACTGGAAGCTCAGTTGCACCAAGTTCAGCTGGAAGCAGGGACAGGTGCATAAATAAAAATCTCATTTTAGCTGTGGAAACTTCACAGCTGAGCATCAGACACTGAGTGGTGACAGGAATGTGCCTCCTCCTGACACAGAGCCTGCAGCTGTGGGTGCCAAACCAGGCTAAAGACTGAGAATGAAGAGCTATTGAGTGACAGAAACCCATTTCCCAAGTGCCTAGAGCTGCCACGCTGATCCATAATCCACATTTTCTGCCTCGCTGGGCTGTGGGGAATGGGACACACACAAACTCCTCTGCAGCTCATCACCACCCTCACGTGGGGAAAAGTCCAGGCAGAGCTCTTATCACAGCTCAGCTTTAATTAACCAACTAACAGCTCCATCCTCAGAAAGCAGGGTCACAACCTCTGCTAAAATCCCAAATCAATCACAGAATTTAAGCAGCAGCATCAAGCAAACACCTGATTAGAAAGGTGAGTCAGTCATCCCCATCCAAGCCAAGAAGTGCGACCTCACCCTGCAGCTCCCCATGACACCCCCAAAAATAAAGAACACGTTCATTCCTATTCCTGGAGAGATGTGCTTCAACTTCCTGCCTTCCTTCATGTCCCAGCCTTCCTTACAGTGAAAAGAATAGAAGCAAAAAGGAGGAATAGAAAGCAAACAATGAAAAGGATAACTGATGGGATAGCCCAGACCACAAGGCCACAGCTGAAAAAATGGTTCTTGCAACCAGGGAAGGGAAAAGGAAGGTTTTGTTGGTTTGGGGGATTTCTTTTGGTAAGCAAACACCGCAGTAGCAGAATCCAGAGACTTTTAGCCCCGGTTCAATCATAACCAAATCACCAGCTGCAGTTTTCTCTGGCCTTGTACTACACAAATACAGCCAGCAGCAGTTTCTCCTTATAGTAACTATGAAAAGTTAGCACAGAACATGTGTTCTGTAAAAAAAAAAAAAAAAAATTACCTTACCAAGACAGTTCTTTTGTTGGTAGCTTCCTGACATTAGTTTTCTTGGCCTAAATAACATTTGGGGCAAATCCTCAAAAAAAAAAAAAAAAAGCTGCAGCAGCACTGAGGAAAAACTATGTGACCCCAGACTCCACATAAACTCCTCTTTTATGTTACAAGTTTTTTAACCAACAACACCAGCAGGACCTGAAGAACACAGGGGGCTGCAATTTGTCAAACATTCTCTATCAGAACTGGCACAGGAGAAAGTTAAAATTTGCAGAATTACAGAAGGGCCCAGGTCGGAAAGGACCTATAAAGATCTGGTTCAGCTTTTTGTGGTCCAGAGAGTTTGGATAAGATTACAGTCACACTCTGGAAACCCTCAGTCACAGCATCCCTGGGGAGGCTGTTCCAGTGACTGAGTATTCTCTCTGTACAATTTTTTTTTATATCAAGGTGAAACCTTGCCCAGTGCAACCTGTACCCACTGTGCTTTGTTTTCTCTGTGCAGCCCCTTGCAAAGACAGAGCTTCTGTTCTCTGTAGCTTCCATTTAAGCACTGGAACACTGACATGCGTCCTCCCTGAGCCTTCTCCAGGGAAAGGAGACCCAGCTCCCTGGGGTTTTCCTTATAGGACAGGTTTTCCAGCCCTTTGATCACCTTTGCTTTTCCTTAGCTCACAGCAGCTTTCTCCAGCCTCCAGCTTTGTGTCAGCATTTTCTCAGCCACATCATGAAGCAGATACAACCACCAATTTGGCTAAAAACTAACTCAACACACAGCCAGAGATACTGACAAAAACCAAGAGCAGAGTTGCTCTCTGGCAGCTGTACCAACTAAAAACGTGCATCACGACACACTTTGCCAATCTGGAAGAGACCATCAGCACTGCTCATCCACGGAAACTGCAAGTTAGACTCTCACTGCTCTTTGTCAGAGAAGATTAAAATCTTCCATGTCTCTTGAAGAATCAACCTCAACACTTCAAAGAAATAAGTGCCAGGGGGAACAGATACCAATTTGACAGAATTCAGCTGAAAGACACATAGACAGAAAAGTGCTTTGCAGGCACCCCCCTGGTGCCTGGCAGACACATCTCAGAACAAGAGTGTCAAAAGCTGGCACTTGTGCAGTCACCACACAGGACAATGTCCTGAATCAGTTCCACTCCATGCCCTGTATGGTACTGCCCAGCAGCAAACTCACTCACAGGAATCAGCTACAGGAATCAACAGAGTACGAAAAGAAACTAGAAACAGACTTAGCAAAATATTATTATTTCATAGAGCGTCTGCAAAAGGAGCTTCACAGGGGAAATTCTGGGCTGGCCTGAGGGGCACGGACATTTGGGGGCTTTAGGCAAGAGACGGTGACCAGGAGTTTGCTGGAAACAGGGAGTTCTGCAGCCCAGGTTTGGTGGCCCTGCCCTCTGAGCATCCACTGCACGCAGCTCCCTCCAGTTACCTGCAAATCGCTTGTGGCTGTCGTAGTCCTCGGAGCAGGGGACCTCCACGAACTTGTCCCGCAGGTTGTCGCTGCGATGTGCCAGCACCTCGGTGACCCCATCTTCAGGGACTGTACCCTCGGGGACCCCATTTTCAGGGATTCCACCCTCGGGGATCCCATCCTGGGTGCGGAGGCGGCTCCAGACCAGGAGGCCGCCGCCGGCCGCGGCGGAGAGGAGGAGCAGGATGGCTGCCTTCAGCCACCTTCCCCGGGGATCCTGCTGGACTCTGCCCTTCCTGGCGCTGAGGAAGGAGCACAGAGCGGGCCCCGTGAGCGAGGGACGGTGAGAGCGGGGAGAGACCGCCCTGGCCGATACCGGGGAGCCCCGGACCCGCGGGGCCCTGGTTTGGAGCACAACACACGCGGTACAAACACACGCGGTACAAACACACGCGGTTCCCTCCCGGATCCCTGGTTTGCAGCAAAACACACGCGGTACAAACACACGCGGTACAAACACACGCGGTACAAACACACGCGGTTCCCTCCCGGATCCCTGGTTTGCAGCACAACACACGCGGTACAAACACACGCGGTACAAACACACGCGGTTCCCTCCCGGATCCCTGGTTTGGAGCACAACACACGCGGTACAAACACACGCGGTACAAACACACGCGGTTCCCTCCCGGATCCCTGGTTTGCAGCAAAACACACGCGGTACAAACACACGCGGTACAAACACACGCGGTACAAACACACGCGGTTCCCTCCCGGATCCCTGGTTTGCAGCACAACACACGCGGTACAAACACACGCGGTACAAACACACGCGGTTCCCGCCCGGACCCGGCGCTGTGCGACCGCCTCCCCACCGGGACTCCCCCGGGAGTCGCAGCACCACCAGGCCTGGGCACGCCGCCCCCGGGACAGCGGGCAGGAGGTGACGGCCAAGGCCCCGCGCTGGTACCTGCTGTGCCGGCGGCCCCCGCGGCCCGGTCCCGGTCCCGGCCCGGCGCTGTCGGGGCTGCGGGGCAGCGGCCGCCGCTGCGGAGCCATCGTGCCTCTTCCGCCTCGAGCGATGCGCTCGGCGCGCCTCGGCCTGGCCTGCCGACCTGCCTGCTTGGGGAACGCCCTCGGCCGCCCAGAGGGACTGGGAGGATCCGCGCAGAGCCGGGAGCGGCAGAGGGAAGGCACCGGGACAGGGGGACAGCGGGACAACGGGGCAGGGACAGCGGGGCGCGGCCGGGCGGGCTGTGCTGGGACACTGCGGCGGCACGCCAAAGCAATCGAGGCCAGAGCATGCGGCGGCGCCTGGTGCACCTGGACCTGAAGGGCGCCGCGCCGCGCGCGCAGTACCTGGAGCAGGTGAGGGGTGAACCTGGGGCAGGTGAGGGGTGTATCTGGCACAAGTAAGGGATGTATTGGGCTCAGGTGAGGGGTGTACCTGGTACGGGTGAAGGATGTCCCTGGCACAGGTGAGGGATCTTTTGGGCTCAGGTGAGGGGTGTACCTGGTACGGGTGAAGGATGTATTGGGCTCATGTGAGGGGTGTACCTGGTGTAGGTGGCAGCGGTCACAGCCCAGCTGCGTCCCCAGTGTCCCCTCCCTCCCGCAGGTGCTGCCGCTGCTCCGCGCCCTGGGTGCCACCGGGCTGCTGCTGGAATATGAGGACACCTTCCCGTACGCGGGGCCTCTGGAGCTGCTGCAGGCCCCCCACGCCTACAGGTAGCGCCATGAGCCCCGCAGGTAGCTGTGGGTGGCCGCAGGTGCCCCGGGGCCGTGCCCAGCGGGGCCGTGCCCAGCGGGCACTGACTGTGGCTGTCCCGCAGCCCCGCGGAGCTCCGGGCGCTGCTGAGCCGGGCGCGGGCACAGGGCCTGGACGTGGTGCCGCTGGTGCAGAGCTTCGGGCACATGGAGGTGAGCTGGGAGCGCTGGGCTGGGCCAGAGCTGTGCGCTGAGCCAGCAGTGCCCGCGGGGATCTCGGGCTGCAGTAGGAAGAGCATTGCCAGCAGGGCAGGGAGTGATCCTGCCCCTCTGCTCAGCCCTGGTGACATCTGGAGCACTGTGTCCAGTTCTGGGCAGAAACTGATGGCCAGGAAGCTCCACCTGAATATGAAGAAGATCTTGCTTCCTGTGCAGTGACCGAGCCCTGAACAGGCTGTCCCGACAGGGTGTGGAGTCTCCCTCCCTGGGGATATTCCAGAGCTCTCTGGACACAACTCTTTGCTCTGGGACAGCCCTGCTGGAACTGGGAGCTGGGATCAGATGAGCCTCTGTGCTCCCTCCTAGCCTGACCCATTCTGGGATTCTCTGCTGGGACATTTCCAATCCAAGTCCTGGTGCTCTGGTTATGCAGCTTTGCCCGCTGCAGGATTTGACATCAGGGTCACACTGCAGTGACGTCCCCATTTCCTTCACCCACCCTGTAAGGTGCTTCATGGTCAGAGACCCCCCAGCAGCACGGAGCACCAGCTATGTCCCCAGCCTGTCCCTGGGGCTCAGTCAAGCCAAACCCAGATTCAGCAGGACACCTGCCCTCAGAGCCTTGGGGACAGGAGGACACTGCTGTCCCCTGGTGTGGCAGCTGTCCCCGAGCTCCCCTTTCCCTTGCAGTTTGTGCTGAAGCACAGGGAGTTTGCCCATCTGCGGGAGGTGAAGGCACTGCCCAATGCCCTGAACCCACACAAGGAGGAGTCACTGGCACTGGTCAAAGCCATGATTGACCAGGTCATGGCCCTGCACCAGGACTTACAGTGGTTTCACATCGGATGTGATGAGGTAGGACTTCTCTTCAGCTGGAAATGTTTCTTTTCTTTTAAGGAATGATGGCAATGGCTGAGGCTTCTGCATTTCAGTGGTGCCCAGGCCAAGTTTGGGTGGGATTTTGGGGACAGAAAACACCACTTGAGCCAGTGTAGAAAAATCTTTTTGACAATAAATTATTCCAGTAGCACAGGTTGTCATTTCCATAGATACAAGTGTAATATCAAAGTAATGAAAGCAGCTTCTCAAAGCTAACAGCATTTGGGTTTAGGTCAAGTGCATATTTGAAGTGAGAGATCGATTAGAGCTGTTCATTAGGAATGCTGTAAGTTTAGTGTAAGATGCTGGCTCATTGTTCTGGTCAAATTACTCAAAGCAAACTCTTCTGTGGTTGGAAGTGCTGGGTTTCTTACCTTGGTAGTTTGTCGCCTTGAGAAGGAGAAAACTCAAGCTGCTCTTTCTCATAGTTTCTTCAAACCATCCTGATGGCACACAGATCCTTGGGATTCATTATGACCACTTAACTGTACTGATATTAGTTTAACATTTTGTATCCTGTTGTGTTGAAACTGGTGGGAAGGTTAGACAGGGAGCTGTAGGCTTTTATAAAGCAACATACTATTTATGTAGAATAAATAAAATCTGCTCTAAACCAGCAAATTTTAATTCACTCTGCATGGGACCAAGTATGCTGGGCCACCCTTGGACATGGCCCCAGGTTGCTTCTAGACTCACATTTGGATGATCTTCCCCAAGATAGGCACCTCATTTTATCTACCTCAGGTCCTGATGGGTTGCTGAATTTGAAGTGAATAAATGTGGTGAGAGCTACTTCCAAGGACAAACATTTAAAAGGCAAATATGGCATATAGATATTTTAGGAAATCTCTGTAAGGATATAGATAAGATTCCCTCAAGTGATGCATGTAATCATGGCCACAATCTCCTGCAGACTGACAGAAATGCTTGCAGTGTCTTCAGCACTGAGAGGTGCTTTTGAGTATTTCCACTCAGTTGGTCACATCTGGATAAAGGTTTTGAATATTGTCTACCTCACTTTCTCTATTTCTGTACAAAAAGTCAACATCATTTACTTGGTTTTTCAGGTCTACTACCTTGGTGAAGGAGAGGAGTCAAAGCAGTGGCTGCAGCAGCAAGACAACACTCCAGAGAAGCTGTGCTTATCCCACATAAAAGCAGTTGCTACTTGTTTGGCCTCGTCCTACCCCATGGTGACACCCATCGTGTGGGATGACATGCTCAGGGGCATGAGTGAGGAGACACTGGCAGGTGTGTGACCAGCTATGGGGTGAGGCAGGTTTACACAGGCAGATAAACAGATTGGTTGGCAGATGAATGTAACGAAAACAACAAATGTGGCAAGAGCTGAGGTGTGGTGTGTTTGACTGGAGAATAGAAGCACTCAGTCCCTGGCTGTCACACAGTCTGTGTGAGTGTGGCCAGTCTGAACACTTCAGTTTTCCATCACAAAACGCTCACCCTGCAGTGCAGCCATCAGTTCTACTTTCCTTATCCGTTAAAACAACAACCTATTAACATCTGTGGTCCAAGTGTAAACCTCTGTGTCTTTCACCACCTTCTAATGTTCGTTGCTGCCCTTTGCAGAACCTGATTCCAAGTGGTGCAAACACACAGAAGCTGCAGCCCTGTGAGCATCTTTGTGATCATCGTGAGGATTTTGATGCTGAATTGTGGGGTAGCTCTGAGAGCTTGATGTCACAAGTCTTGTTTGTGGAAAAATATCAAATCACTGCTAAAATTTGAATAGTCTGAGCACAGATGGAGTTCCAGCTGTTTCAGAGCCACCTTACATGGCTGCTGTAAACAGATTTAGGTGGTACCAGCAAGAGCTGTGCAGATCATCCAGCAGTGACTGACCTATTCAAGGCTTTGACAGTGGGAAATCATCCCCAAAAATGTACGTGGGACCCACAGAGTTTCCACAAGAACAGTATTTAATGCACTCTAAGTGTACTCTATGCCACAATAACAGAATAAACGAGTTAAAAAGTGATGGAGTTAAAATACTGAGTTTCTGCAGTTTACTCTAGTTTCTCTATGGGTCAGTTGCACATATTTAAAACTAGCTGAGTTGATTATAACAGGAGTTAAAGCTAAATTTGTATTTTTACTTGTACTCAAAATCTACGTTTTGTGCAAACACAGCCCAGACACTCTGTAAGTGAAGGGGTACATTCCAATTTAGCTAAATCTCGTGTGTAGAGCTTGCAGCTCTGCCAGTAGAATCCAGCTGGTGCACAGAGAGATGGAAGGAGCTAAGAATGAGGTGGGCTTGGGGCAATGGGATCTCTGAGAAGTTGTCACTGCTCCTCCATGTTAATGGTTTCACGATGCCTGAGGACAGTGGCCCTGGGCATGTGCCAAGTCCTGGCTAGGCTGAAAATGCCCAGGGGCATGTCAGCTTAAGTGACAAGCCATAGTTGTCACATGTTGCTGCACCACTAACCTGTACTGAGTTCTCACTTAACCAGCTGTTTTCCATGGTTTAGAAGAGCTCTGTTCCTTTCAGAGTCCGGGGTCCCACAGCTGGTGCAGCCCATGATCTGGGACTATGCAGCAGACATCGACGTGGAGGGCAAAGGTTTGTACTTCCCTGCTGAGCTGTGTAGAAGCAAAACAGCCAAAGCAAAATTCTGTCATTAAAACCTAACTTAGCTGGACACAAAACATTCTGGTTGATTTTGTTGAATTGTTTTTTTATTGCTTTAATAGCATAAAGATGGCCCTTGTTTGATTTCACATCATAGTTGCTATTACTTTTTTCTTCTTCTATTTATGTTTCCCCTATGGATAACTTGCATTGTAGGCTGCTTAATTCTTTTCAGCAGAGCTGTGGAATCACTCATAGGAGATTCAGAGGTTTTGCACAAGCAGTTACATTAATTCTCATTGCATTAACACCAGTAGGAGCACATAACTCTATTGAACAGCTCTGCAAAAGAAGCTTCAGGGCTTCATACATCTATAGAATTCAGAGGGAAGCTCTTAAAGGCTGCAGTGGGCATCTAACATTGATGCAAATACTTCTTTGTTGCAGGAACAATCAGCTGTCACATGTTGTGCACGCTTGTTTCAATCTCACAGCTCTTAGCGTGGTAGCAATACAAGGGAGTGGAATACAGGAACTGGCACATGGAAATAGGAGGACAGCCACTCAAAAGGCTGTGTCAGATCCCCAAGCCTGTTGGATCTGGAGCTGTGCTCCCCTTCACTGCAGCATTGCAGTCGGGGCTCAAACTGGAGGAAGCTCATCCCGTGCGTGTCCCTTTGTGTCTCTGCAGTGCAGCTCGTAGAGAAATACCGCAGGTGTGGCTTCTCCAAGGTGTGGTTTGCAAGTGCCTTCAAGGGAGCCACGGGAGTCAATCAGTCTCTGACACTGATTGGGCACCACCTCAGGAACCAGCTGGAGTGGCTGCAGGTGGCCAGCAGGAGCCCCGTGGATGTCCTCGAAGGTATTGCACTGACAGGCTGGCAGAGGTGAGGAACAGCCTTTTGTGTGCTTCCAAGGGTCACAGATAAGCAAATTTTCCCCCAAAACCCCTGAGAGGTACAGGCAAGCTGGGGATTTAGAAGGCAACTTTGCAACCCTGCAGCTCTTCTGTCTGTCACTGCTGGGCTCAGCCCCAGACTATGAAGGGTGGATTTCAGAATTGCAGTTAGCTGTACAGCACTGACCAGCAGGAACAATGAATGTGGGGACACCACAAACAGCAGATTGGGTTGGAAAGCTTGAATGGATTTTGTGCCACCTTGAACTCCTCATAGACACTGTAGTTCATGCATGGTGTGTCTGTCTGAATGTCTGATGGGAACTCAAAAACAATGAAATCACATTAGAGACGAGAATTTTTGAATGTAATGAATATAATAATGTAATGAATTGAATAAAATATAATAAATGTAATAATGAATGAATAAAACATTTTTATGCAGTCAGGATGTCTTAGGGAATACCAGAGAGCTTATGTCCAGTTTCTGACCCTAATCTGCCTTGAGAAGACAATTTGTTTTTTATCTGTTCTTATGAGTAAAACAGGAATACTTCACATTTCAGAGATAAGTGATCTCTGAGACAGAAACTGATCTTTCTAAAGCTCTTTGAATTTTAGTGACTGAAATATTAAAACTTCCCACTTGTTTAGTATGCTCTAACAGTAAAATGTGTAATTAATGGATGTTTTCTTACACAGGTATGATCACTTCTCTGTTTTGTGTGAGCTTCTCCCTGTGGCAATTCCATCACTGGCCGTGTGTCTGCAGGCACTAAAGAATGGTACAATGACAACTTGATTCTCTCTCAGATAATGCCTAGCACAGGAGTGAAGTCACCTTGCCCTAAGATTGGCCCAGGCTTGTTAATTTTGAGGTGGTTTGCTGAATTGATCATGGCCTGACTTATGACCAGTAAGTTACAATTTGCAGTATGGGAAAAAAGCCTCTTGGCCTAAGTATTTAAAAATAGCCATTGTATACTCTTTATTGTGATCTAACATAAAAATGGTCCAAAACTACATGCTTATATTAAAAAATAAATTTAAGGTGCAGAATTGTTTTACAACTGATTTGAAACAAATTAGTCTCAATAAATGAAATTAGTTTAGATTTAGAATGTGCTCATGTGTAAAAGTTGTTTTAATTAATTGTTTTTCTTAAAATGGATCTAGGGAGGATACTGTCTGGTAAAATGCCTCCTGTCATTTCTGCTTTCTTTACAGGAGTTGCCAACAGAATTTTTCTTATTTTCAAAATAAACCCCCACAACCCACTGATTTTTAATTAAGTACTAGAAATATTCAGCACCCTGAACAGAAAGCTCAGAGCTAGGAAGTGCTCACTTTGCACTAGACAATTGTGTGAAAGACAATGAGCTCCTCCTCCCACCCACAAATGCTTTTTCCTTCTTTTATTTCCCTTTTACCTTTTAAAAAATTCTTCATCGAAGGGGAACTATTAAGCCAAGGCAGAATAATCCAGAAAACCCCTCTCGTATCAACATTTTGGTTCCTTAGGCTCCTTTACTCATTTCCATTGTCTTCTGCCAGGTGGCTATTCTGAAAAGGTTAAAGAAAACGTGGAAAATCTCCTGGGAATGTCTAACCTGGAAGTTGATACTTTCATGAGGTAAAATTCCAGCTGCAGAATTCAGGTGCACTTCTCCTTGTGTGGTAAGTTCAGAAACTAACAGATCCTCTTTGGACAGCACAAGTCTGGGGACCTTTCCTGGGAGCAATATCCTCACTCTTGTGACACAAGTTAGCTTCTACCTCAAGTCATCGGTGGATGAACTTCTGGAAAGGAACAGGTAATGACATTTCTGTTGATTCTCTGCCTGGCTGCAGGAGTGTTGGAGCTGTATCATCTCGAAGTGGGGAACAACTCCAGGAAAAGTGATTTAAATTTCAAGCTCTGCATTTCAGGTGTCACTGACACCTCAGCAGAACATAATATTTAGATCAAAACTTAAAATATTTTAGCAAAGTTCCTAAATACTGTATGCTGCCTTATTGGAAGCATCTAGTTCTTTCCTTAATTACATTTTACTGCTATTTACAGTTAAAATGAAAATGTTGAATGGTGCAATTACAGAAGAAAGGAGCTTGAAATGAAACTTATACTGCAGCAGATGATCAGATGATCATTTGCCAGGAACACTTTCCCAAGCTAATTCCAAAGATCTATAGACTGAAATAAACTTAACTCCTTAAGCACCATGTCTGTGCAGGAGTTCAGCTGAAGCCTTCCCCACCTCCCTGGCAGTGACAAACAGATGTTGCTGCTGTTTCCTCACTGCTCCCACCAACATCCATTTTCAGGTATGTCACAGGCTGGTTCAGCCCCTACCACAGGAAAAGGAAGATTATTCATCCTATCATAATCCACCACTTCCAGCCAGATGCAGTCAGGTAACACCACTCGTTTTGCGTTACAGGGGAAATAAAGTCTGGTAGATTTTGGGCACTCAGGTACAGAGAGTTATGAGCCCTTACCTCTTTCCATACTTATCTCAGAAACATCAGTGGGAATCAGACAAAGTGTCCATAATATGTTTTTATACAATATGTTTGGGTTGGAACTAGATCATCTTCAAAGTTCCCTTCCAACCCAAACCATTCTATGATTCTGTCTTTGCCTTCTGTTGAATAAATTATTTGAGAACAAGTACAGAACTGGTTTCAAAAAGCCTCTCCCTTGCTGCTCCTGTACAGCCCTTAAGCTCCTTGGTGTAGGAGCTCACCCTGGGCCAGATTCTAGGCAGGGCTTGGAATAAAGCCAGGCTCTTCCCCCTGCTCCCTGTCACCTTGGGCTTTTCAGAACTTGTCCTAGACATTTTGCCAATTCATACTAAAAGGTTCATTTATACTTTTTTTTTTAATAAGGTCGATATCCAACCTCATCTACTCTTTCTGATGAAACCCAGAATTAAATTCCCAATAAGTCTCACAGCAGGTTTCAGTTACACTTAAAATGTGTATAATGTTTTCTTGAGCTCACATTTTGGTACTTTAAAAGTCTTTGCATGAGGAAAGTGCCAGGATTAATGGAACTTAAACAGAAACAGCATCAAGCTTTTGCCCTCTGAACAAAATCAAGTCCTTTGGGCTCTTGTAATAGATGCTTCTTTTCCTGTCAAGTGGTTTTAAAGACATTACTCCCTTCCAAAGGCTAGTAAGCCAACCCTCCCCTGAGGCAGAGCTCACCTGCAAATGTCATTTTCTTCCTTCTCATTTCTGCTCAGTCTCCTCTCCAAGTGGAATGCTGTGCTGCAAGACCTCCAAGCAGCCATGGAGCAAGTTTTCCACAGGAGTGCTATAGAGGAATGGATGGAGGAGAATGTCCACCCCAGCCTACAGAAGCTGCAGCAAGTGGTGGAGGATTTAGACGAAGCAATAAAAGCACAAAATTAGGGGCATTTCAATTAGTCTGACTCATTGCCTGGTTAAAAATGGCTAGTGAAAATCAGCAACTAGTCCTTGAGCTGGAGTTTGTCATCCTGAGAGTTGAAGCATGTAGTGTGGTTAAACAAAAGTGACCTGAAGGCATGAAGGAATTAATTAGCATAAAGCACTTCAACTCAATTTTCATGTCTTAACACATGCTGAGCCTTAAGTCACCTGCCTGTAAGTCAGGTTTACTCCCCTTGGGTAACAGAATGCAGGAGTGAGTCACAGCTCACTGTCCTCCAAGGCAGGAGAAAAAAAAAAACAGTTTCTTCTAAATTCAGAATTTGTAGCAACAGACTCTTACATAACAATGACCTGGGAAAGTTCTACCCTAATATTTAGGATACTTTTAAAATGTTTGGGTTATTGTGTTCTCTGCCATAACTCCTTGCCCTGTCAGCTCTGAATTGTGTCCTGCCATTCATGGGCAAGGGGGAGCTCCTGAGGCAGTGACACCTGGGCTTGGAGGGAAAAATGCTGGTTTATTCTGCTTTAATGGCAAACTTGTCATGATGTATAGAAATGTATTCTGGGGACTTTAGTGGAGAATTGAGATAATCACCAAAATGGAAATAATTCAGAAGTATGGTAGTTAAGGATGTTACCCCCCAATGAGTATTCAAAATATTTATTTCTGTGCTTCATTTATTCCTTCCCTTAAATTTTTTTTGGAAGCACCGGTATTGAAATTTTCTTTGAACAAATCTTGACAGACAGAAAGTAAAACTTAAGACAAGCATAAGACAAGCTTCAGCTGACTCAATGAGAGCCCCAGTAACTAGGTCCACATGCAGATCTTTAGCTAAAAAGAACCAAGTGCTGTGTATACCTGTCACATAACTTGAACTAAACGAGATCATAATTTATTTTACTTGAATAAAACCTTTGATACTCAAAGTGTTTGTAGAAGGGTGCTGCTTTTTTGTGTGTGTAACATGTTGGTTTGGTTTAAAGGAGGGAAAATGGAAATATTCACCAATAGAATTGGATCTGTCAGCTTATATGGAATTAAAAGCTTGACTGTTAGAAGAGTGTCAGCAGGGTCACTTCTAAGAGGTATTTGGACTTCTTCTATTCTGTCTTCCCCCTCATTAACTCTACTTCAGTAGATCTGTTCCCAGTAATAAATTAGACAGCCATTAATATTTTAATAATTTTAATTAAAAACAATACAAAATACTACAGCGATGCAAAACAAGTTATCAAAGTTGATTTTATCAATAAACGTTTTTAAAAAAAGACAGTACAACAAGGCCTTGCTGAAATTCTACTTGCAATTTTAAAGTAAAAAAAAAAAAAAAAAAAGGCAATTTCTAAACATTTTCCAGAAGTATTTTTGCCTCCCAGCCATCTATGACACTGTCAGAACTAGCACTCTTTATTTATTATGTGAGCCAGCTGCAGTTTTGGTATCTGTGTAACTCCATAAATACAGCCTCATAGTCAGATCTCAACTTCAAATACTTGGATTTTCTTTGAGACTTGCACAATTGATGCCAGGTATGGAATGTTTCACTGTGAAGTGCTGGAATATGAGGTTACACCTTACACAAAGCAGTGCTCTCCCTCTGCACAGATGCACTCTGGCCTTTGCTCACTGCAGCAGCCACAGCCCCAGTCCCATCCCACCACAGCCATGCCAGGAACTGCCACTGTGCTGCTCAAGCACGAGCTGAGGCATCTGCTAAGTGGCACTTACCATAGAGTTATAGTCAAGGACATGACAAAAGGGCTTGGTTTTGGGGGTCAGGGTGTTAGAGTTAACCTAAGGTCTGCTGTGCAGGTTTGTAAATCATTTTTAAGTCATGCAAACTACAGCTGTCCAGGCACAAGTCTCTAGCTGGCCTGAGATGCAAGAGTTAATGACTACATCTGTAATAGTCTCCTAGGAGTACCTAATTTCCTAAGCAAAACTAGTTTTTCACATCATTCCTTTGAGTCCAAGTCACTTTACACCAGGCACGTGTTTACTCTGTTTACTACTTTGACTTTGCTGGGCCCAAGAGAAATGAGGAAAACCATCCAGGAAAGGCTTCAGCACAATGGTGAGAAGTGGCAGAAAAGGAGGAGGAGAGAGGACTCAACAAAGAGGGAAGAGTGGACCCTGGCCTGAGCTGCACCTGCTTCCCACAGTTCTTCAGCTGATCCCACTGCTGAGGAGTGCACAGACAGACATTGCCATTACCAAATCCATGTGAACAGCAATTGCAAGTTAATTGTACATGTACACAGTTACTGCATTGCATCTGGCCAGGGCTTGCAATTGAGGGCAAGAAGCTCCACATGTGGATCAAGAGAAACACAAGAGAAAACCCCACCAGCCTGTGCTAACATCAGTGCAGTGTCCCATTGCCAAGCTCAGAGGCTCACATAGATCAGTGCCACAGGAAGCTCCTGGGTGGATGAGCCAGCAGTGCCTGACACATCCCCACAGGCAGCACCCACAGCCTGGCACGATGTCCTCAGAGCCCCATCCTGTTAGCTCAGACTACAGAACACAGCTTCCCACTGAAACTGTGCTTGTTGGTACAGTGACAGCTGCCAAATGCAAAACGGAAATGGCACGAGAGAGGATGGCACCAGCTGCTTCGAGGGAAAGGCTGAGGAGTCAAAATATTCCTCCTAGACACAGTGCATGGCAGCAGCCATCCCTCTCCCACCTAACACAGCAGGATCAGGAATGAGGAGGATACTGGGAAACACCTCCTAACAGGTGATCACTGACATCAACCCAACATGCAATTTACTGCACAGGATGCATTTCAAGTTACACTGTATCATACTATAGGTCATTCCCCTTTCCATAAACTGTGAATTTTCCTTGCATTATTTAGTCTTTGCATAAGATATTGCATAGTCTGTAAGTATAGACATGACTAACACCATGAATGCACAGCAAGCTGGATGCACTACAGCTCAGCAGAAGCAGGACACAGGATGCAGAGCAGGGTCAGACCAACAGATGTACCTCTCAAAAGCTGATTTTTAACTGGAGAACTACAGCATGGTTTACAGAATGTCAGCTCTCATAAGAATACAAATGAAAGCCAGTAGAGCTAAGACTGAAGGCAGGCAGTTTTGTCTGTTTTATCCATGGTCCACTCCATGGGCTCAGAGTAAGTGCAATGCACACCATGAATGCCCTCTGAATATCCTTGATACAAAGCAGCAGCTACCACAGGCTGAGCCCTTGTGCTTACATTGTACCATTACACACTCTAGGACAGTACTGCAAGTCCTTAGAACACTCATCATTCTCATTTTACACTGTGGGGGAAAAAAAAAAAAAAAAAAATTCTCCAAATTCCCAATCTCCTTCGCCTCTCTCTAAAATGAGCATCACCTAGGGGATACATTACAGTGGATTTAAATGAGGAACTCTACAAAGTGTTACACCCTGCAATATTTTTTAAACAGGTTTGATGATTATGCTTAGCTTACAGCTGTGCTTCAGAATAAAGGCAAATTTAGCTAATTGCCTGCAACCTGATTTTCCCACGTTCATACACAGCAGCTTCCCAGTTCCAGTGGGGTGGGGTAGGCACTGAAAGCCCCATGATCACCCCAACAACTCAGAGGACTTTCAGTAATGTGTACGGGCAGAGGTCTGTACTGATACCTGAGGTGATTACAAGTTTTTTATCTCATTTAAAGAAAAAAAACCAAGCTCTATGCTCAGGCAAGCTACATCAACAGCCACGTCCCTGCAGTGTGAGTACCTTCCACTGACAGCAGCAGCCTCTGCCTCCCAGCTCACATCCTAGCTCTGAATGGCAGGAAGGGAAATCTGTTCTTAGATGAGCAGGTGCTCAGCTTCAGACCAAACTGGAACACAAACAGCATGGGGCTTCTACCAAAACCTTTTCAAAGCCTTCTCTCTGTAGAGGTAGAGTGATTGGGAGCAAGAACACAGGCTCTTTTAAATCCTGAAGAAACTGCTGCCAGGAGACATTTGCTGCTGGCCAACCATGAAAACAGACAACACAGTTACCTCGTACCCTGTTCAGATCTCCTAGATGTAACTGTGTAAATATTTTCTAAGTCAGGTCTAAAGACCATAAGATTCCTAAATAAAACCTACTGAACTTCAGTATTAGCAGCTGGAGCATGCTGAAGGAACTTGCAGCTTTTTACAATTTTTTCTTGTACTGACATGTTAATGTAAGCATGATGGAGTTCTAGTTCTAGACAGAATATGTTGACTAACAGAGGTAGCTTTTACTTCAGAAATACCTTGAAAAATTATGTATTTTAACTATTTGTGAAACCATTGGTCAGAACAGAGGACACCACACACCTGGAGTAAAACACAGGTACAAGTTAAACATTTAATCTATGCCAGCTACCTTAGAAAAGTTATTATTTAGCACTTCGGTATCATTTCAAGTGATGAAATACTCAACAACTCTAGACTACCACCTTGTTTGACATCAGTCTTTTCCCTACCTGAAGTTACACATGTCCCTGCTTCCTTTCTAAATACACAGTTTAAACAGTAAACATTGAGGTCTACAAAAAGATTGTTCTGTCCTGCCCAGAAGTTAAGCAGAACAAGATTAAGGTAGAACATCCCAAAGACATTTCATCATGATCATTTTTCCTCTGCTATTTATGGCTCCTTGGTGAGTCTGAGATAAGTTAAGACACCATTATAGGTTGATTAACCTGATGTTTAGAATTCCAAGAGAGGCACTCAGACTTTTAATTTCCACAGATAGCCAATGGCAAGTCAGTAGTAGAGAACATAAAAGTGCCACTACTCTGCATCTCCTAATTGCATATATTAAAAAGGAAACCTCCAAGTATTGTGTTATGAGTTACAAATTCAACCCTCCTACATCGCATATACTGTACCTGCAGCAAATGTTTGCACTAAGCAGAAGTTCACATCTGTATCTTCATTAATGGAAAAGCAATTATTTCAAACCAATTCATTAATAAATAACTATTCCTAGACAAGTTTGATGAGCTGACAAAGTTCAAAAGCCAGCAGTGTCCACATGCAGGGTCTTGAAGCAGTTTAGCACTAAACAATGTGCCCTAAGACAGATTCCACCCATTGTAAACGCACATGTTGAGAAATGCCCAGGTCAGGGTTGTGAGGGATTTCTTTTAACGAAGAACAATCAGAATATTTTCCAGATGTGTGAAAACCTCTGCTTGCTTCAGTTCACAATCTATCAGTATTTAACCTGTGGTTCATCTGCATCACTTGCCTCTGTTTCGCTGCTCTGGGAGAAATCTTGTGGGGTCTCTACTCTGTCCAGTTCCAGAAAACTCGTAATGAGTTTGGCAACTGCTTCCACATCACTGTGGAAAAGAAGAAACAAGGAAGAGTTAGTGGAACTGTGGTGCTGACAAGACAAGAACAGGCCTGCTAATTCCTGAGAATAACTCCCTAGAGGGAAAGTCATATGGGCAGTGAGGGTATAGCTGACAGCATGCCACACCAAGCCATTCCCTCCTCATCAGTCCTCTCCCCAATCTCTGCTTAAGATAAATTTTCTGTTAACTAATACACCAAATGTTTGCAAAGTAGAATTAATCCCCTCTGCCATTCCATAACTCAGGAAGGCAACTCCAGCAGACATGCAGCACTAAAGGGATCCTAGATATCTAAACATGATCCTGAGAGATGGTGTTACCCAAAGGTCTGAAAATGAAAACACAGTGGGGTCTAAAAGTTTAAACACAAGCTCATACCAGCAAGTCTGAAAACAGCTCGGTTATAATAGCTGGCAATTACTGATCCCCACGATTGGCATTTCCCACCTTACACACTGTGTAATTTTACCAAGTGCACACTGCACCTTCTGCAGCCCAGCACGGCGCTCTGGGTGAGCGGGTGTGAGAATCCAGTGACGAAGCGCAGCACAACCAGGTAACCCTTCCCGAAATAGCGCACGCACTCCTCCTCCACGTTCACATCGCGGATCTCGCTCAGCACGGCCACCACTGCGGACACGGGCGACACAAGGCAGCTGTGAGCACTCACTCCCCCACTGTGACTGCACACCCTCGGCACTGCCACTGCTCACGGGTGACAGGGACCCTGCTCTGGGGCACCATTGCTGTCAGTGTGACTGCACACCCTCGGCACTGCCACTGCTCACGGGTGACAGGGACCCTGCTCGGGGCACCATTGCTGTCAGTGTGACTGCACACCCTCGGCACTGCCACTGCTCACGGGTGACAGGGACCCTGCTCTGGGGCACCACTGCTGTCAGTGTGACTGCACACCCTCGGCACTGCCACTGCTCACGGGTGACAGGGACCCTGCTCTGGGGCACCACTGCTGTGATCTCGAACAACCAGGGCAGTCCTGCATGAGCTGCTCAGGCAAAAGAAACATGCACAGGGTGTGACTGCAGCACATTGTAGCTGGGACAGGCCCTAAGGAAAAAGATACAGCCAGGCACTTAACCCATTATTATGTGTGTTTCCCACTTGCTTTAATGGCAGTTTGAACTATTCTTCTGTACTGAGCAGGCAACAGGTGTTCACTTTACTGAGACTGAACAAATACTGAAATATTTAACTGCTCAGAGCATCAGCTGATCTCTGCATCCTCACATAAATGGTACCTAAACCAGATATTATCAAAGAGGAAGAGATCTTCTCAGCTCTCCATTGTAAACACATATCCCAAAGGAAAGTTTAGAATCATTAAACATCCTTCTCTTCACATCTTTTATCTTCCATCTCGAAAATGAACTCTTTAATTCAGCTTAAGGTCATTCCAAATTTGGCTACCCTTCTGAGTTTATTGACAGCTAGTTCTATTTACATCAGGAAGTAAAACAAAAACTCTGACATGGAAGAAGATCCTACTTTTGTAACAGAATAAAAGATCCTAGTTTGTAATAGAGCTACCAACTCACCGTGACTCAATCAACTCACAGACTATACTGCAACTTATGTTACTCCAACAGGGAGCTCAAAGGACATCAGATTCTGCATAAAACTGAGCCTCCTGAACAGGCTGCTTTAAATGCATATTCTATATGTGCAGAATGTAACATGCCTGCTTGCATATGGTATCCAAACCTTTGCCTGTTCCCCAAAGCAGATGAGATTACAGGAATCTCAACTTCTGTATCCAAAATTGAAGTTTTTCCACCGGTCCCAGCTGCCAAGCAGGCTAGCCAAGGGCAAGGTAAACACATTAACATCCCAAAGGAATGGCTAAGATTATTATGGAAAGCAATGTGTAGGCCTACTTACCTTGGATTAAAATAACTAACAAGATGCATTCAGCACACTGAGAAAAAGCATTTGGGCCCAGAGAGGCAGATTGTTACATCTGCTGCTTGGGAACAAAGCAGATCTGGAAGCAGATGTGACTTAATTTGAGTACAGAGCTCCAGAGAAGCTATTAAATGGGCACATATCCATCTCTTCTGCTGCTCACCACATTTTCTACCACAGATGCTGCTTTCTCACCTTGTTCATTCCCTCCTTTTGACAAGGTCAGTATTTTTTTGTAGAGATTGAATGTTTTTAGGCAGATTGTTCCCTTGTTCTTATCAAATACAGCTTCCTGTAAAATTGAAAAATAAAAATTAAGATTTTCTTGAAAACACCATCAAACCATGCTTCAAAGTAAAATAAACATAGTTCTATGGGAAAATAATTTTGGTAACAGAAAAATACAAAGCTAGTTTAGAGACATTCCTCTATTTCTAGATGATGGAAATCACAATCTTGCTCTTGGTTTTAATAGAAACTTTACCATATCTCGAGTGACTTCTAGGAGGGAGTTAAAAGTGAGTTCATTGTCCCTCTTGCCACATTCCTCACATAATAAAAACTCTGCCTGGAATCAAATTTGAACACTAACTTGTAACTCCTATAATTTTCATTTCTGGTGAATTTGACATTCCAGTGCTGTGCTCTATGGGCCAGGCTTACACAGACCTTAAATATCCCTGACAGTCAATGAAAAAAGAGGATCTCCTTCTCTTTAAGGGAGTTGCTCATTCTAACACAATTCAGATCAGCAGGGTGACAAGGTGACTTACTGCTCTCAAACCAACATCCACACAATTCTAAACCAGCTTGTCCAGAGGAAAAAGGCTGAGCAGCCTGGAAGGTCAGAGCTCCCTTATTTAGTGGTTGCTCTGTCATTAGCTGAAGGCTAAGTTCATGTTGTACAGCTGAGTGTCCTGGTCATCCTCCCTCTTATATAAAAGAGAACATTTTGGGCCAAGTCTCCCCTTAAAAACACGCATATGTTTAGCTTCACATTTTCATGCTTGTGTAGTCAAAGAATTACTGTCCTAATTCCAGTCCCAGTATAGAAACTCAGAGGGTTTCCTCAAAACCAAAAGCAGAACTTTTCTGTTTGGACTGAGCAAGTGCGTGGGGCTGCTGGAATCAGCATCTGCCAACTGCTTCCTACTCACAGACCCTAATTTCCTGAGTTCAGCATCTTACCTCCCACTGCTCCAGATTCTGGGCTGCCACAAAGAAACACCCAGCCATGTAGAAGAGCTTCCATGCCAAGCTGTCTGAACAATGCAAAAAATGCACAAATTTAGCTTTTTTTCCCCCTTCTTTGGTATTCAAACAATCCTAAAAGGAACATGCTCCATTTAAAAGCAACAAAAGCAGAAAAGGTTTCTCTGGTGGAACATTTTTGCCTCTAGTTGCACTAGAAGCTATTTTACAACTCTTTCCCAGGATGAAAATACAGAAAGGCTTCGCACTTTTCAGAGACTTCATTGACGCTGGGCTTCAATGCAGAATTATAAGCATATGTATTATTGGCAAGGTTGTAACATCACATCTTTCTCTTCTCTACAAGCAAAGGCATCTTAAAAGGCATCCACAAGACTGCCAACCTGCTGTCAAACACCAAATATTTGTGTTGCAGAGGACAAGGACAAGGACAATGAAAATTCAGTAAAGCAAACATGTTTCTGCATAAAAAGAAGCAGCTGGTCCTCTTGACAAACAAACATTTGCATTTCATGTACTGGAAATGTTTACATGTCACAGCCTGAACAATTTGCTCACTCAGGTTTTTAACTGAAGGCACAGTAGAACTGTGCTGAGGTTTCAGAAAACTTTGTTGCAATGTCTTGAGCAAACAAGGCTGATTTAGATGGCGGCTCAAGCAGCTTTCATTGCATTTTGCACTTTAAATAAAAATACGTGGGTTATATTGGCAGCACATTGCTACACACTATTAAGATTTAACATTTGATATTAACAGGATGCAGCACAAGAATCCCAGGGCAGCTTCCAGGATAAATCCCACGGATGGAAAGACAGCTGGCATTCGGTGCAGTGTGCTGTACTGCAGGGAGGGGGGGAAGCAGCAGGAGCTGTGTGATCTCTAAAGGTGCTTGGATGAGTAATCTCTGCTAGTGATGATGTGACAGTTTCCAGAGAAACAGAGAACTTCCGTCAAAGGCAAAGTAATCATTTCGTTATGATGTCAAATAATCATTACATGTCTTCCCAGGAGAGCTGGGAGGACCAGCTCATCACATTTATAAAACACTGAAAGTACAAAATGCCACAGAGTATCAGTATCATTATTAAAAATACTTGCAAATGGAAAAGGAAGCTGAGTAAGAAATAGAGTATTAAAGCACAGTAAGCCATAGAGGCAACAGTTATTACTGGTTTTAATATTCACATCACCAAGTGGGAAAGGAAACTCCACTGCCTTTGAAGGGCCAGACAGAATCTGCAGATGGATCATCAGCATGAAAAACACATCAACAGGAAAGAAACAATTCTCCCAAAAAAGACAGAGGCCATTACCTGCACTGTAATAAGCAGCAGCCAAACCAATGGAGGCTATTCCTAGGGGGAAAGAGGAGAGAATTAAGACAAATAAGCAGCTCAAAAAACATCTAAAATTCCCTAATGAAAAACATCACTTTTCAAAAAAAGGACATGATTGCAACATACATCATTATATGAAAGTCAAGTTATTTTTTTCTCTCAGTATTAAAAAAAAAAAACCTACTCTGCAAAGACATTAAAAGCACAGGGGCTGGGGTCAGGAATAAAAATTTTATGACACAACTGGGAACAGAACCTCAGAGGGACCCAATCTAACCATGACACCATATTTTCTCTCAGTACAGTACAACTTGGAGTGCTCACAGAAACCTTGCACTAGTTATTTTCCCCTTTAAGTGCTCTGTGGAGCGAAAAGAAAGATTTTGCACTAAAGTTGCGTCAGAAACTGTCAGCTCCTTTCTCTCAGGGACGAGGAAGCAGCTGAAGAGTGCCCCCATGCCCCAGAGGCTGCTGCAACTGCAAAGACGATCTCAACATCTCTGAAAGCAATGACAACGTGGTGTTACTGCAGTGGGATCTGCTCAGCTAGAAAGCAGGATATGCCAGATTTTCCCCAGCAGCTCTCTCAGTACAATCCTAACAAGTTTACTTTTCCTGCATATTCAGTAGTGTTTATAAGGATGCCTTCGGAACATGCTGTATGATTTGCCATTTCATACAGTGTCGTTAGGAGCTCACCACCAAGCACACGAACAGTCCAACCCCAGCATGGCCACACTGCAGTTTTCCACTCCTGAAAATCGAGATGTTTTTCAGCCTCACTATACAGCCCCTTCAGAAGCTTCACATTTCTATTGCTGCATGGCACATAATAAACTTTCTGCTCTTGATCTTTCAGGATTTCCTTAGAATTCCAACTATGAGCTTCTGAAGTTCTCCAGATGAGACTGAAAGTCTCACAGTGAAACTGCCACGCTGAGGCTTCAGACTCATTTAGTGGCTTTGAGAAAGGAAGAGTTCAAAGTACAATCACTCCTCTTCTGGAAAGGAAAACGCCTGGAAGGCAGGCATTTCTCTAGGGGCTCTTTCAGGAGTTTATTCAATGACCCTCTTTCCCTTAAAGCAAGCTCTGAAATAAGCTGAGGAATGCTGTGGTCTTACCAACACAGAGAGACCAGGATCGGATGCCAGGTGACCTCTTTAGATGAAGATGGGAATTCGTGCGTTTTTCAACCAACATGTACATCTTCAAAAGAAACTCTCAACAGCCCAGTTTGACTCATGAAACCTCACTGGACCAAAAAAAAAGAATTTAATCATTGACAATTCCACCAGTTCCCCTTCCTAGCATTTTTCAGGACTTACCAAGTCTTAGTCTAGACTATAAAAGATACTCCAGGATAAGAACACAGTATTTTTGGACAGGAAGAGCAATATGTACACTGAAAACAACCACAAAGTAAAACTGTCATGTGAAAAGTTGCATAACAACAACAGGAATCTGAACTCTTGGAAGAAAGTTCTCATTTTAAGGGTAAAAGTCTCTTTCTATTATAATCAGATTCCAGAAGAAAAATGTGAAAAACAAGAACCTGGAACAATGTTGTTGCTAATTCATGCAGCCTTTCAAACAGATAAAACAGCAAAGGGAATGAAAATGTCTTTGCCAGCATTTTTCCTGTGAGTTCAAAGGGTTGTGTGAAGGGCTGGTCTGGGAGCTGGGGCAGGACAGTGCAGCCTTCTGCACCTCTGACATGGGGTCTCATCCCTGCTGACACAGCTGGAAGGGCTACAGCCAAGCACTGCCACCATCCCATAATGCCACAGAAGGCATTCCCATCTTCCAAGCCACCTCAATAACACAACCAGGAGCTTCCAACCACAAGTGTGTTTTTCTGTCCTCAGCCAGACCATGCCTTCAGCCTAGGCAGAAACAGCAGAGACTACAAACACAGGTACTAATTAAAACCAGTAAGAGCTGAGTAATCCCATGCAGCATTTTCATGACATTTTTGCTGCTTTACAGCATAGAATCAGAGTCATTTAGGGTGAGAAAGACCTTTAAGATCATGAAGCCCAACCACTAATCCAGCACTGCCCAGTCCACCACTAAACCATGTCCTTAAGCACCTCACCTACATGTTTTTGAACACTCCCAGAGATGGTGACTCCACCACGTCCCTGGGCAGCCTGTCCCACACAACCAGTTCAAGGAGGCTGGCATTAAGCTGCCCGTGATAACAGGTTTCCAGAAAATGCCAACATTCATCAGGTTTCGAATAACCATGAAAAACACGGAAAGAGCAAGTCTGAGCACATCCAAGTTCTTACAAAAGGCAAATATGTGATTTTCAGTCCTTTAGTTATCCAGTTGTTCTTGCATACAAGAAGACACTCCTGCAATTCTGGTAGTTTGCATACAAAGCTCCAGGGGAGCAGATTTAACCAGGTCTTTTCAGTTAAACAAAAAGCACCCACGACTTTGATTTTAATCTCTTAGCAACACATCTGAGAGCATCTGAAACCGAAAGAGCCAAAAGCACTTATGTATAAGACACGCTCCATCTCCTCCGGATGTCAAGCATCAAATTTTAATTTTCAAATGACTCCTGTGAGTTGCTCTCAAATATACCGGAAAATACTTCTGCATGTATAATGCCTTCTCCTGCCTGTTATCAAATACAAGCTATAAAATACATGGAAATCACTGCAGAAATCTCACTGTATTTAACAAATATTACACCGTACTTAGACCGTAATTCTTACACATATCAGCCAAGTCTGCATTAATGCAGACTTTTATATCTCCCCCCATAATAATTTAGAGAAGTTTAAGCAGGCAAATGCCAGTTTTGGATTAATGCTGGACACTCAGCATCAGTGCATTGTCTCTCACAGGCAGTTGTTTGCAAGAGATAGACCTTGGAATAAAAAGCACCAAAGCAGCTTCAAAAGTTACATTTAATAAATAAATCATAAACGCGCCCTAAAGCAAATACAAAACTTTTAGTACAACAATGTTACGATTACAAAGAAAGAGGTATTTTTGTGCGGCTCTCTCATTTCAAATTCCAAAACTCAAAACCTTGCTTGAATTTGTCCGGTTTGACACTGAACTGATCTCCAGCATCAAAATAACATTCTCATGCTTCCTCCAAGCCCTCGGTTGAGGGCGAGCCAGCAAAAGCCATTGGAAGGCACGCTTTGAAATCCTCACCACCAACAGCCATCAAGTCAGGACCACACATGAGGTGAATCTTTTTTAGAGCTCATTTTTCTTTACCTCCCAAGCCTGCACCTGCTCCCCCCTCAGCCTGGTGTCCCCCTCAGGGAGGGGAGACCCTCCCCAGCCAGGCTCCGGCCCTGCAAAACCCACCCGAGCGCCGCGTTCTACTCCTCCGCACCCGAGGCCTCCCTCCACCCTCAGCGTCCCCAGCCCCGTGCCCGCCGTACCTGCCCGGGCTCCGGCCGCGTTCTAAACGATCCGCGGCCGCCTCCGCGCTGGTCCCGCCTCAGGGATGGACGGACGCGCCCGCCGCCATTTTGGGTGAGGGCAGAGATGGGACGTGAACCTCCTTCCCCTCCCGTGAGGGCGGCGCCGCGCCAAGATGGCGGCGCGCTGCCAGTACTCAGCATGGCGCCTGAGCCCGCGGATACTGCTGAAGTAAGAGTGTCCATGTTTCCTTGGTTGTATTACTTTAGCGGTGCTTTGAAAGAGCAGAAACCTCGCGTGGCGAGAGGAGTGAACTGCTATAGGGTGAGGGTGGCTGTGGGGGAGAGCCTCAGTGGACCGAGCCGCCATGGGTGATGTGGACATGGCACCTTGCATGAGGGGGTTGGGGAGGGCAGGGGAGCCCCTCGCTGGAACAGAGCTCCCCTGGGGACTGTCCCCAGGCTCGGGCAGTCCCTGTGCAGGCCAGAAAACCTCTGGGTTCTCGATGGTTCACTTGGGGCACGGCTGCCACAAAAGCGCTGGTGCTGCGCCTCGGCTGCGGCACAGTCACGGAGGAGCTGGGTTGGAAGGGCCCTGTGGAGATCACTCAGTGCAAGCCCTGCTGACACACCTTGAGCAGCTGACACAGAAACCAAGGTGCCTTTGGAATTCTGCAGAGAGGTGGTGCCGATTGTAGGAGCTCTCTAAACACGGGCACAGGATCTAGTTTAGGAAGGAGATTTTTTTTTTTCCTGCACGGGGTGCAAGGTGGAGGTTTCCACAGATCAAGCACACCAAAGCTTTTAACTACTTATCCATTTTAGCAAGCAAAGACGTTAGTGTTCACTGGCTACAAGCTACACAGTTCTCTTACTGACCAGTATTCTGTCTTCTATTGGTTAATGATTGACTTCTCATGCTAATATGCATGCTCAGTCTTTCCTTCTTGTAGGTGAGTTTCTTACGTCAGTGGTGGCAGATTCCCCCTGCCAGAATTACCTTTTACCCAGTTGGAGCTGATTTCAGCACAGTTGCTGAGTTGGCTTTATTTCTTTCCTCCTTATCTTGGGAGTTCTTGCTGGATGGCCCCTAAATTCTTCATTCTTTATGTCCACTGCCAGTGGGCATCCTTTTTTCTCAGACTTTGTTAACCTCTGCTAGGTCTGAGATCATTAAAGCATGGCAAGCCCTAGACTTTAACAAGGCAATTCCACCAACAAATAACTTATTTTTTCTAACACCTGGACATCACTTGTATTTGAAAAGCAGAAATATCAGTGATAATCTTACAGGTCTAACACTGATGTCGTGAGTTTTGGGAATTGTACATCAGCTGAAGGCTTGGGTTTGAAAATCTGTTATTTGGGGAGGAAAGTTTCTAATTCACTCGAAATACAGAGTAATTTTCTTGTTGAGGACAAATAGGCTGCATTTGGAAAATCTCTTGTGTTTCATTCAAACATCATTCACATGGGAAAATTGTTCAATCCATTAGAGCAACTGCCTATGTCAGGCTGGATGGGTGAAGTGCAGACATCTGTAGTTTAGCTTAACTTCTTAAATTCCCTTTATGTAAATCAGTGTGTAATTTCATCTACAAATGATATTTGGTCCTCTCTCAATTGCACAGGAATGTCCTTCCTGAATGAAATTCTCAATTTCCGGCTTCTTTTCTGAATATGAATATATTCTGGTGTATTTGCTCAGGGCCATGACATGATGCAAGTTTGTTTAGCTGTTCTCAACACTATTCTGGTGAACTGAGATTTTGATCAGTGGTTTTTTCATAACAATCCAGAGTGAAGATAGAGGGGAAAAAATCCCCAGAATCCATGGCACAGACATTTAAGTGTCAGTAGTGGAAAAAAACAACTGATGTGCAGTTTCTGTGTAAGTGTCTTAATGGGAAAAGGCAGTGAAGAACTGCAAGAATGAGCTGGCTTGATTGTGAGTCACAAGGTACCAGCTGCTAGATTTGGATGAAAAATAGGAAGTAATAACTATCACGTGTGCTCAACCCAAACAAGCAGCTGACTGAGTCTTCTGGGAAGAAATTTATGTCTAATTAGCTGTCAATCAGTTTTTATGAGCAACTGGTTTCTCTGGAAACCAAATGTTAAGCCGTTTTGATTGATATAAGACAAAAGATTTCTTGTGTCTAGAGCAGAGTGAAATAAGCAAGAAATTAATCTGTCCCCTCCACTCAGCATAAACCACACAGCATATGTTTTATTATGGTGTTACTAACTGCAAAAATAACAGCAACTCTGCTTCTTCAGAGGTCACACTAGGATAACCTGATATGACTTAATTTAATTATGAAGTTACAGAGAAATGTTTTCAACAATGGGAAATCGCATACATATACACACAATCAAAACAAATACAGCCAGGATCCTTGTAAGCTTCTGCTATCCATTAATGATTCTTACAGCATTTTTTTCTAAAATCTGGGGATCTTACACCAGCTCTTTGGAGTAGGTGAGTGCTGTTATGCCTACCAATAGGAAAAGGAAGAACTAACATTTTGAAAGCCTGATCCTGGACTTAAAGAACAAAATTAATTCCAAACCACATTGCTGCAGAAACAAAAACTATTTTCCAAAGTAAACAATTCAGGAATATGTGATTGGCTATTTGCAGATTTCTTCCTCAACAATGTAAAAATAGATTCTGTGGAAGTGTTTATGTTCTATTTGTGTAGTAAACACACTTGTAACTTTTAAGTCATTGATCTAAACCCAAGAACGTGCAGAAAGAACAGATCTGGCCTTTATTTTGAATTAGTTTGACATGTCTGTCATTCTAGTGCTTTTTCCTATTTCAGACCATTTTCTTAAATATTCTTTTCTAACTCCTTATACTTTTTTTTTCTACACTAAGGTCTTTAACTTCGGAATTAAGCTGTGCAATAAGCGTGTGATCTTACTAACATACCAGGCTAAATTCCCAGAGTGCTTGGTTGGAAGCAGCACCAAATGCTTTGGCTGGACAGAATTGGCTGCGAGTCCTGTTAGAAATGAGCTCATCCCACAGAACCCCCTGACCTCGATGGGAACAGTGTGTGTGCAGCCTGCAGAGCACAGATTTCATGGAACACATGGTTACCAACTGTAGCCAAGATTTATTGCCCAATTCTGACAGCTGTGGAGTGACATGTGCTGTCACTATGGCAAGGAGGATTTACAGCTGGCACTGCCCTGCAGGACTGATACAAAGCCTGTAACACTTTGCAGTTGTTTGCAGCACTCTGTTTTCACAGGAAACTTCTCATTTCTCCATTTCATTCAGGGTGTAAGTGCTTCAGGTGCAGGGATAAATGTTACATGGAGCCACAGTGGCCATAAAAGCAAGTGATGCCTTTAAGTGCTACCTGCTGCTGGCATAGCAAAGCTTTTAGAGAGTGAGGTTTTTGGGAAGCAGCCCTGCAAAGGTGGTAACTTACCTCCCCGAGGCAGATTAAAGCAGGATGGTGCTTTCTGGTCTCAGGTTGTCATACCTGGTGTGATGGTTGATCAGAGATCAACTGTTCTGTGGGAAAATGGCATCCGTAGTTAATGGGAAGCAGAGAGTGCTCTTGGCAGTAAAATAAATGAGACATCTAATTATCTAATGATTTCACAAATATAATCTTATACTATGCACTGAAACAGAGATTCCTTGCACACTCTTCAGTTTGTATAAGTTTTAGCTCTTTTTGTTTGAATTTTTAAATTGAAATTAATTCAGTCTAAGTATTCCTAAGATGAAGGATGAAATAGGGATATTTAATGTATGTACCTAAGATGTCCTCAGTATTTCTGCAAAATGCTTCAATTTCTATGCAGTTCTCTGGTGTTTTCATTGTGAATACAAGAAATATAGGGGGAAATTTAGTCTTGTGCCCTTTGATGACATGGAGAAGAATGTGTTCAATCCAGTCCTGTAACAGATGACTAACTTATTTGACCAGAGATTCCCATCCCTGGAAACATTCAAGGCCAGGCTGGATGGGGCTTGCAGCGACCTGGTCTAATGGAAGGGGGGTTTCCACTAGATGACCTTCAAAGGTCCATTCCAACCCAAACTACTCTGATTCTCTGAAATAAAAAATATTTAAAATATGATCTGTGCAGTTACTGAAATATCCAAAACTGACATGTCTTTTGAACAATCACTATTATCAGTTTTGGATAATAAATGTAAGTATGATCAGAGTGTGAAACCGGATGATTTTAGCTGTGCCTTTAAGTGCAAATCTCAACATATTTCTAGTTTAGAACTTTTCATCCACCCTATCACTTTATGGGCCAATGCAACTACAGCTGTTGTATCCTGGTGGAATAAGGTGGGAGGGTGGCACAGCTTTTCTTGTATGAAAATACTCATCCCCAGCAACAAGAAAGATGTCAGATAATGCTTCATTCCAGCAAGTCTGTAGGAAATGCAGATTCTTAGGTCACATAGGAATTGCTCAGGAGTGCTTGTGGTGCTTTTAAAAAGCTTGGGCTAATATACTAGTATGAAATGTGAGAGCATTTTGGATGAAGAGAACAGAGGCACAGAAAATTATTAACAAAGCTATTACAATTTGTACCTCAAGCCAATATTAGTGATATTTTTCCAGAATATATGTAAAATGGCATCAGCTTACTTTTCTTTAAGTGGTTAGTATGAAAACATTTCTCTTTGCTTCATCATGGTTAAGCTAAGGAATTCTTGATTTCTCTGACTTCAATGATAACTCACCTATAGTCTGCAAATTTTTTTTAAAAAAGCACTACATTCTTCTCTGGGGTTATCTTTAGTATCCTGAAAATGGAACAAGTGTTTAAAGTAGTGTCCTTGGTTACAAACCTCGCTGGCCGTGCCTGTCTCCAGCCTTTGTGCTCAAAAACCATCTGTGGCTTAAAGCATTACAGGTTACTGTAACGGGAGGGGATTTACCCAGTATTACAGAAAAGTTGCGGTTTAGGCAGGAAATTGCACGTTTTTTTGAAGTTCTGTGGTTAATTAAGAAAATGTCATTTTACACTTGACAAACTTCTTTGTGTAGCTGTAGGCATTTGCTTGTATGTGTGTGTTCATGTGGCCCGGGGTTTAAAAAAGCAGCAAAATGTTGATTGAACCTTTCCATCTAAATCCTACAACCTGAGGTTCAAAAAAACGAGGAAACATAAGCACCTTGATTAATACTCCGGGGCCTTTGAGACTGTAGAAGGTTGAGTCTATTTAATAATCCTGTTCATGAGGATTTGTGATTCCTGCCTGGGAACAGCATCGCTGGTACTTGTGTTTTGTTACAGAAATGGGAAATCGCAGCATATTGGCTAAATAAAATGGTGATGATGCTATATTTAGTAACTTGCAGAGTATCATTTCACTTTAAAGCCATCGGGAAAAAACAAAAATCGGGGGGAAAAATCCGTTGGTACGCTATAACAGAGGAGCGCGTTGTAAAAAATACGCAGGGACGCTCCAGAGAAGCAGCCGGGCGCGGGGACAGCTGCCTGGGGGCTCGCAGCGGCCCGGGGGTCCCATCGGCGCGGGGATCGGGACCGGAACCGGGACTGGCACCGGCGCGGGGGAGCCCCTCCGCGTACGTGCGGCGGCGCAGGTCCGCAATGAGCCCGGCGGGCGCGGCCGGGGACGTGCCGGGGAGGCGGCGGAGGAGGCGGGGCCGCCCCGCCCGCTCTGCGGCCACAGGCACAGCCGCGGCGGCAGGTACGGGACCGGCCCTGTGCCCCGCTACCCCCGCGATCGGCTGCGTTAGGGCTTGCGGGGGATTGCGGCGGTTGTTGTTTTTTTCGCTGTGGAGCTGATGAGGCGCGGCTCGTGCCCGCCCGCTCTCCCGTCGGCTCGGTGCGGGGGGCTCTGAAGAGCCGGGGGTGCGGCGGCGGCGGCGGGGGCTCCGCTCCCCGTGCGGGGCCAGGGCCGTGCTGCGGGGGCAGCTTCCCCGCGGGGCTCGGCCAGCGCTGTCCGCCCCGCGTCTCCTCCGAGGCCGCTCGCCGCCGCCCGCAGCGCCGGGGGCCGGCGGCGTTTGCGGGGTAATTCCGGGCGAGGGAATTGCGGGACACGTGAGCGCGGCGGGGCCGCCCCCGCCCCGGGACCGCCCGGCGGGGCGGGCGCGGCAACAAAGGGCGGCGGGGACGGGCGCACGGCAGGGAGGGCAGCGGGGGCCGGGCTGGCGGCGGGCGCTGCTCGTGCGGGTCTCACCTCCTGCCCCGCTCTCTCCTGTCCCGCAGCCCCGGCGGCCAGGACCGCGCCGCAAATGAAGTGCGAGAACTGCACCAAAAAGGTGAGTGCGGCGGCCGGGTCCTGCCCGCCCCCTCGGCTTGCGGGGCGCACCGTCCCGGGGATGGGGGAATGCAGCCGGCGGGGACGGCCTCGTCCGGGAGCCCCGGCAGGGAGAGCGGCGCTGGCCGCCGGCCACAAGGTCACCCAGCCCCGCGGCCCGGCCGTGACACCTCCCGAGGGAGCCCCGAGCGCGTTATCGCCGGGATGTGGCCGTGCCTGTGCCCGGGCGACACGGAGCGCCCTGGGCTCCTCCTGTGCCTGCGCGGGGCAGCCCCTCCGGTTAAACCGCCCGGAACTCTCAAACCCGTGAAGCAGGGGAATGCCTGGGAAATTATTTCCGTCGTAGCAATTGCACTTTGAACACAGTCTTGCGTGTGTTCCAAAACACTGTAAATAACTGTTTTAGTGGTTAATGACATGAGCATTTCTGTAAAAGTGTTCTTACAGAATAGCGAACAGGATTTGTGTAATCCACGCATGTTATGTTTTGTTTCAGGAATGCAGTAAAAAACAGAAAAATGATGATACCCAAAGTACGTCTGTTGATGCACTGAGTTCAAATGATGGCTCTGAAGAGGTAATGTTCCTTCTAAAACCTGTAGTAGACTCTCTGTTCTTTTGTTTTGTGCATCCCAAAGGAGGTTATAAGGAGACAACTTTCAACTACTAAGTAAACAACAAGCAGTTGAAAACAATTATGAGCTCTTGTATACATCTACTTAACATGTGAATCAAAATTCTTTTAAAAAGGTGAAATAAAAGCCCTTACTATGCAAACACAAAACAGAAATTCTGAGTTCTAAATATTTGGAGTGCTGAATGACTTATATCAAGTCTTCAGAACAGAGACAGAGCTTATATGAAGAAGAGTTTTGATAATACAAGTGGACAAAATATCTACTTATTCTTTGTAGCTAAGTATTCCTTTTTCTCAAGTGAGCTCCAGATAATGTTGTAGCCAGCAGTGTGTAACTCTTGATCTCACAGAATATTTCAATTCAATTCAATTGCAGGACTATGTTCTGTTTATTTTACCTCGTGGTACCAAGCCTAAGCTACCTTGCTGTGAGAGGGACATCTGACTGAAGAGCTTTAATAGTTCAAGGGAAAGTTTTCTCAGTTGCTTGCTGAGTTGATAGGGACTGTCAGCTCTGAAGCACAGTGCAAATTAAGTTACTAGCATATGGACTAAGGGCTAAATTTAGATCTTTGTTTACACTTAAAACATTTTGCAATTTCACAGTAATAGGAGCAGAGCTATGATTGAGATGGAACATATTATTGTGTTTACCTGTAAATAATCTTGGATATGAAAGTGTCATGGATTGTCCTGCTTTAAACCAAATAGTGACACTGTGTTTGCTTTTCATCTGGCTCATTGCAGAGGTCTTGAAAATCATTTGATCATTATTAAATAATTGTTTACTTTTACTTTTTTTTTTTTGCCACCAGAAAAATGAGTTTGATACATTGGCTAATGCTAAAGTACTCCTTAGTGACTGCCTAGCTTGTGACAGTTGCATGACATTGGAAGAAGGAGCCAGAGTTTTCCAACAGAATCAGAAGGAGTTCTTTCGTATTCTCAACCTTAATAAGGTAAAGTGACCCAAACAGTGACCTGCTGTTTTCCGTGAGGAGAAGGCAGTTACAGAATGACTAAGCAGCTTGGTTTCCCAAGGCAGATAATGTGAAGATTTGTCAGGATATGCTTTTTCCAAAGAGGAAGTGAAAACTCCAGGCAACACTTAAAATAATTTTGTACTGGAGTTGCAAGGTCACAGCACTTAATGTAAACACCAGAGGAAAGTTACTGCACCTGCAGAAGGAAAATTTATTGGCAATGTGATGATTTCATTACTGCACTAACAAATCATTCTGTAGTTCATGTTTGTAGATATTCATACCTTCATTGCTAGGACTGTTCTGGATGGTTTTTGGTGCTAATGTACCCACATTATACAAACCTATGAGGACATGTTTTTGAAGTTAGAATTCTTTTTAATATATATTCAACCTGACTACATTTTGTCCATATTCTTAGTAAACCTTGTAAGTGGTCTGTTGCTGTCTTATTTTCTGCTGAGTTCTGTTTTTTCTGGAAGTTAGTTGCTATGTGTAGTGCTCAGATCTTTAAAACCTGATTATTTTAGTTCTGCTCCAGACTTTTGTGCAAAAGCTACTAGAATTGAAACTTCTTGATCTGTACACGTTAAAAATATGGTTAATTACATAGCACTTAAATTTTCTTAGAAGGAGTTTAACTCTACATACAGAATGATGTTGTCATATATGAGAAAATTAGAAGAGAAGGGAGGGAAATAATCTTTAGGGTCACATGGGTCCTGTTAAAAGGGCCTGAATCCTACAACAGCAAGGAAGTCAGGTACCTTCATCACAACTCCAGGGGTCCAAATGCAGACAGTGAGCAAAGGACAGTGAGAGCTCGGAGTCAGGAGCTCTCCTTGAAGGGTCACTGCCCAGCATGTGGATCAGTACAGACTGTGGGCTCTGACCTTTGCAGGGTGACACTTGTCTGTAGCACAGTCCTGCTCTGTCTTCCAAGGGTTCCACTGGTGTGGAAAATGTCCCAGCTAAAGCACAAGATTAATCTTCAGCTAAATGCCACAGTCATTAGAGCTGCACGGTTCCACACCATACACTGGGTATTTTCATAGGATTCCTCAGAGTTTAATAAATGCTGATATGTTGAGAGTCTCATCTTGCCACTTTCCCTCAACAACTGCAGTGATAAAGACACAGGAGCCTTAACAAAAAATCAGATGTGTAATTTGCTGAATTGTATTTATACCTTCAAACGCCCCTGCTTCTGTAAACATTATTTCTTAATGTTTAAACATACAGCTCTTTTCATATTTGCTAGAATATTTCATCCTACTAGATCATCAGAGGTGCTGAGTGTCCCTTAACTTTCCTTAAGCCATGTGGAAACAGAACCACAGAATTGTCCTAGAAGGGATGGATTTCCCCTGAGTTATATAAAAGAAACATGGACAGATGATTGGAGATGAGTACTGTCAGGATCAGAGGAACATCCTGTCCTGCTGCAACTTGAGGGTTGTTTCACAGGGTTTTTAATGATACAGCCCACTGAAGCAGAAGACTCTTAAGGAATAACTCCAGGAATGGGAAAGGAAGGGAAAGCAAGGAGCCTTATCCTGTTGTAATGACTTTTTATTTTCCTTTGTTTCATTTGCCAGAAATGTGATACCTCAAAACACAAAGTGTTGGCAGTGTCGCTATGCCCTCAGTCATTGCCTTATTTTGCTGCTAAATTCAATCTCTCTGTGAATGAAGCAGCCAAGAGACTCTGTGGTTTCCTCAAAAGTCTTGGTAAGTTTGTGTTTGGTATGGTGGTGAAGCAGAAAGGGAGGGATTGTTTTGCTTTCTCAGCAGCCTTCCAGTACCTGAGGGGCTGCGGGAGAGCTGGAGAGGGCTTTGGACACAAGCATGGAGTGAAACAGGGCAGGGCTAGTATAGATAATAGGAAGAAATGAGGCTGGTGAGGCCCTGGCACAGGTTCCCAGAGAAGCTGTGGCTGCCTCATCCCTGGAAGTGTCCAAGGCCAGCTTGGAGCAGCCTGGGATCATGGAAGGTGTCCCTGCAGGGGGTGGAACTGGATGAACTTGAAGGTTCCTCCCAAGGAAAAGCAATGGTGGGATTCCATTCCATGCTATTTTGTTATGCAGTCCTAAGGTGCTCTTGCACAACCTTGTTCAGAGTTTGAACTGCATGCTCTGTGAAGGTACAGCCAGGCAGCAGTGCCACACACACCAGGGTGACAAATGGACTGGAGACATTCCCTGCTCACAGTAAAGGTCACAGAACAGAAGGACATTGTAGAGCCAGCTCCAAAACTTTTGCTACCAAGAAATCAGTGAGGGCTTAGTCACAAGCTTCCTTTATAACTTGAGGGAGAAGATAATTCTTATTCTAGGTTCCTTTCAGTCCTTTTGACATATTGTATCTCTAGAAAGTTCTCAGTTCTGTTTTTTTCCTGTAATTTGAAATTACAAGAACTGTAGTATCTGCCTGTCTGATGTTAACAAACAGAAATTTCCTTTCCTGTATTTCCTTTGCTCGTTATATACAAAGTTTATTTAAAAAGCAAAAGCCACATTCCTTATAAGTTTGGGGTTTTTTTTTAATTTACTTGAAGGAAGAAAAAGGACAGTAATAAACCTATAAACTGTTTCCTCCCATCTCTATCTATATATATTAATTTTTCATGTTTTTTTCTCTGTACCCAGTGTATATTCCTCATCTCAAAGCATTCCTAAGTTCTGGTGGGCCCCAGTTTTCCTAGAATGCATTCATTATCTACACTCACTTCTGTGGGGATGTGCTCAGTGTTACGTAGGCTTCCAGGGAGTGTGTTGCTACATGAGCAGCCAGAAGGTGTCTGCTGTGTTGGTGATATGCTCCTGTCCCTCTGCACACGACTGGAGCAGTGGCAGATATGCCTCTTAGCTGGGTATCATTTTATGTGACTTCAGCATGTGTTTAAAAGAACATTGAGTCAAGAGTCACTGCATGTCACCCAGGAGTCGTGACATCCTGTTCAATTGAACTAAAAGTGATAGATGCAAAGTGCTCAGAAGGAAGCAGGGAATGTTTGCAGTGCTGCTTGCAGCATTAGCCCCTTGGTGGTCCTTTTAAACTCAGGATGTAGAAGATGTTTTTCCAGTATGTGGCTTTTATTTATGACTGCTGTTTGTGAAAATTTGCAGAGGGGAAGGAATATACCCATTGATCCTTCAAGATTTTTCATAGACCTGGAACTTTGAAAGGGCTTTGTGAGGTGGGAAACATTCTAGTGATTGCCTGTTCTTTCTGCTTGCTTCCCTAGGGGTGCATTATGTGTTTGACACCACTATAGCTGCAGATTTCAGTATCCTGGAGAGCCAGAGGGAATTTGTGCAGCGGTACCAACGGAGGAACCAGGAGGAACATGCCTTACCAATGTTTGCCTCTGCTTGCCCTGGTGAGAACTGATTTATCCATCCTTCCTGCCCTTCAAACTGCTCTCATATGGAGGAATGAGCCCTTTGGGAGCCTTACATAACTTAGAGCAGTTTTGATTTGTTTTTGAGGGACACCAAGCACACAGTATTTGTTCCCAGTATCACTGGTCATCCTCAGTACATTTCAGTGCTTGGAACTGAAAACCAGAGCTGGAATGGAGGAGTTGAGTGGGTGCTGCTTGTGTGTTCAGACCAGAGTGTAACAGGGCGTTTCCTCATTGAAAAGAATCTTAAAGGAGCTTTGATATAATTAAACCACAACCTCCATTACCTTAAGCAAAGTTCAGAACTTGCTGTTTAAGCCTAGGGGAAAGTAGCAAGTGCCATTCATTGTGATGATTGTGAGATGGCCATGTCTGACACTTGGAAAGTAATTCTCACGTTAAATGTCACAGACTTGACTCGCTGATGTCTCACTTCTGAGAACCTGGCACCTGAGTGTTCCGTTATGAGCAGAACCTGCACGTGTAAGAGCTGAAAAGATGCAGAACATGCAGTCACTGTTTACTTTTTCCACGGTTAGCACAGCACCATCTCAATTCAAGTAAAAAGTCACATTCCTAAAAATGAAGTATCAAAAAGAAGGTAGAAGTAACTCCTTTGCCTAACACCCTCCTCAACTCCACCTTAAAGTTCAGCGTTGCTTTTCAAAAGACTGATAAAAATACCAAAATATTTCTTGCTAGCTTTGAAATAACTCAAGTGTATTGCATTTATTAAAGACATGTTAAAGTGATGATGAGTTGCAGTTGGTGACCCCAGAATCTGCTGTTGTCATTGATTAAAAGTTTAAATACTGCTGTTTGAATCATACTTGTTTGTTTGAATTATTTTTGTTTGTTCTGTGTATTTTGTAGTGGAAGTATCTGGGTTATGCTTTAAGTACTACATGTATGTATTAAAAACATGTCTGTTTTTTACTGTTATCTTAGTGTAACCTCTTATCTTCAGGAGCAGACATATCATATATTGCTCTTTTTCATATAAAACCTGTGCAGTTGAAACACCCCTGTTACTTAGTTTTGTTGTCTTGTATGTACTTTAGGTAAAAATCAAAATCCGAGGATTTCTTTTAGAAATTCTGAGATAATTTTAATTTTCTTCATCTGGAAACAGAACTGAGATTATCTGCTGCTCTCAGTGGAAATACTTTAAAATAGTTACTGGAGCACTTTTCTTGTCCTTGTGTGATCTGCACAAGATAGTTTCTGGTGTCAGTGCTGATTTTGGTGTCAGCTCCCTGTTGTGATAGAGGTGATAACAGAAGCATGGGTGCTTTCCATTTCTGGGAAACGAATCCAGAAGATCACTGTAAATTCATTTTGAAAACATGGTGTGTTTCTCTGTTAGCAATTAGAGAAAGCAAAAATCCTGATTAATCATCTTTAAAGTGAGGTTATTCACTGTATTTCCTGACCTTATTTGTCTGAGTGCATTTTCTGTTCCTTTTCCTCCTTCCTTTTTCTAGCCTCAGATTACATAAATTTGTCCCAGAGATGTTGTTTACTGAGTTTATTTAGCACAAAATGGTTTTTAAATAGCTCTGTAGATGCAAGGTCAATGTGAACTCAAGTATAAATGCTTTACTCTTTTTTTATCTTGGTGTGTGACTGCACAGACCTCTCACCCTCTGCAGCAGTCTGGGGTGTAACATCTACCACGAGCAAAGAGCAGAACCTGGACAGTCCAGAACCTGAGAAAAGCTCATTTTTGTCCCTGTCTTAGTTGTCTACCTCCTGCTACTCTCTGGGGGAAAGTGAGCTCATTTTTGGTTTGTTTCCTGTTGAAAGAACAGTAGTGTTACTACTGACAGTATATGTAATATCTCAAAACAATCAGTTTCCTTCCTGAATATACCAAGCTGGTGAGCAACATGAAGCACTTGCTCTGGAAAATCCAGTGTTTTTAAGGCACTGCCAATCTCTGAGCCCTCCCAGAAAAGCCAGTGGGGCAGACTTGCAGCAGCAGTAGGAAGATCATTAGTATTGAGGATTCTAATGCTTTTGTCTCAGTCAATCAATTGCCTTTTCCAGGAATGGGGTTTTACAGTAGTAAAAGTTTGCTTTGTTTTTTTGCAATTCCTACAGATAAATACATGCATCTTCGTGATCTCACAATAAACCAACCAAAAATAACATGTTCTGAGCTATATCTGCAAGAACTTATATGCTGATTTGTAGTGCCTGCTGCTCTTTGGTGCCAACACAAACCAACAAATGACCAAGAATCCAAATGATTTTATGAAGGGTGTAGGTTCTGGATGAGTGCAGGTGTACCCTGCTATAAGAATGGGGTGTCTGAGGTTTTCCCTAACTGTGGCTCTGCAATTCAGCCCTGTGATGAGTGGGCAGAAGCAGCAGTGTGTGTCTGGTGTGCAGATAAATGCTCACTCACCCAGGCTGCCTGTACAATTAACCAGTGACTAATGAGAATAATGATCTTTGGGAGCTGCTGCTATGAGACACTTGTTCCATCCACTACAAGGACAGAAACAATTTAAGGAATTGCTTCAGACAATACCTCTCAGAAATCTCTTAGGATTTAGTGAAATTTCCTTGTAGGTCATGACTACAATATCAAAAACATTCCAGTTATAAGAACCAGCCTCATAGCAGGAGTGCTGGGGTGATTAATGGTGAGTACAAGTGTTTTACAAACTGTCCTTGTTTTGTTTTAAGCCATTTTTTGTTCCATTGGGACAGCATTTGAGGCTAAAGCCATTTAAGCAGTAGGCTGTACCTATCATGCAGAATATGCTAATACAGCTTTTTACCAGCACCAGTAAATTCAGTGCTTTGCTGTAGGTAATGTCTAGGACTTCAAGTCCCAGTTGAAGGTGGACATGAGGTTAACTTCCAATTCAGAGTCTCAAAATTCTGCACAGTCCTGATGGATAAATCCATGGTCCTCAGTTTTTCCTATGGCAGAAATGAGTGCTTGTTGAAGATGATGTGTGCCTTCAAGGTTTTTCATGGAAACCAGCTTGAAGTCTGTACATTAACAAGACTTGGGAATATTTAAACAGCTGGAGATTCCTGGGGTTTTCCTAATATTTAGCACCTTCTCATTTTCATCACTGAAAGATTTTATACACTGGGAAAACGATTTTTCTGCTACAGAGAGACATTGTCTGAACACTGCTCTGCATCCCAGTTTTGTGCTGCTGTTGGCATTTGTGGTATTGTTCTGACTTAAACAGTACCAGGTGTTTTTACATAATTTCAAGCTTAAAAATTAACCTCCAGGTTTTCCCCTTCCTGGGCAGCATGTACTGCACAGCAGTTTCTCTCTTTTATGTAATCACTAATGTACTTGAAGACAAAGTGTGATTTTTTTTTTTTTAAATTTTTTTTTCACCATTTCTTAGCACTAAAAGCAGCACACCTGCCTCGAAGGCTGGGTTTAACTCTCCTGCACAGTGTAGGTATCATGTAGATGAAAAAAGCTCCAAAATCTTGCTGTGAAGGATTCTGGGCTTTTCAGTAAGAGCTACAGAGCTCAAGAAAGAACTGCACACCCAAAATACCTTGATTTGTTCATGTACTAGGGGAACAATACAAAAGCTGTGGATGTTGGGGTGCTGTGGGTATCCACAGCTTGCCCCAGCTGGAATGCTGAAGGGATCTGGTGGAAGAGAGGCAGATTCCTGAGAAAGTAAGGACAGAGTATTGCATACAGAGAGATTTCAGGTGGTTCCTGTGAGTGTGGGGGTGTTTCTGAACGTGTGGCTACTCTAACAATAATAAAAGAAGCCATTTTTTCCTAGGCTTAATCCATGTGCACCTTGTAATAATACTTTCATGTGACTCTTCTGTTCTAGGGGAGGCAGGCTGAGTGCAGGGATATTAAATCTCAGGAAACACCAGGTTGCAGTTAAGCAGCCAAACTGCATTTGTTGTAGTATGTGGTGATCTAGGGGCTGAGGTCCAGAAGGTCAAATTCTGTTAGCTGGGGTCTTGTTCTTTCTGCTTTGTTAAATCTGTGCATGAAGAAGGGGGTAACACGTCATGAAGTTCACAGTGGACCTTGGTCTAGAATTAATGACACAGTGAATTATTGATTAAAGCATTATTAACAGAGCCTTGAGGTTTCCTGTGGTTCCCAAGGGGGGCTTCCAGCCTACACAGAAATGTCCTCCCTGTTGTGAAGTGTCATCATTTTCAGGATTTGTTGTGTGACTGCTGCCACTTGCTGTGCTTATGGGTAACTTCTCTGTACCTGGAATTTTTCTGTGCTTCCAGGCTGGATCCGATATGCTGAAAGGGTCCTCACCAACCTGGTGACCTCTCACATTTGCACTGCAAAGTCTCCACAGCAGATCATGGGCTCCCTAGTGAAGGGCTACTTTGCCAGGCAGCAGGTAAGTAATTCTGGGGTTTTTTTACCATTATGTTCCTCTAAATAGAGAAGATGGGTTTTACTACTGAGCTACAGATCTTAGTGTATTATATTTGTCTTTTACTTGAAGAAGAAGTGGTGCTCTGCTGCTGTACAAATGCCCATGATGAGAAGAATTTACAAAGAACCTCATTTCATACAGTGCAGTGTGAGCTGGCAGCAATCCTTGCACCCCCAGTACAACATGGATTTAGATATTTATGGGTTAAAGTTAAATCCATAGCAGTTAAAGGTTTTGTTGTGAAATGCTGCCTGTGTAGTTCTACAGCACAACCGAAACAGGAGTGGAGGAGAATAATGTGGAAATTGCCCTGTTATCTGAGATCAATAAAAGCAGTGTATCCTAGGAAGTAACCTTTTTATCTCTTCAATTTTGTATGTTGAAAAAATTGCTGTTCTTTATATATCATACCTAAATGGAACTACAGGCACATCCTGTAGGGAAGGGCTGCTGTCTGCACATGGACAGACAAATTCTGAGGGGCTTGCTGTGGGTGACAGTGAGTGAGTGACAGCCAGAAACCAGAACTCTGAACTCCTGACTTGTATTCACCTTCTAAGGCAATCAAAAAGCTGCAGAAAATGTGAGGGAATATAATATGGTCCAGCCAGGAGACTGACTGGAAGTTTGCTGATTCTTTGTGACTTCTGGCAAATCATTATCTGTGTGCAGCATTCTTTAAATGTAATGGGTAGGGGCTTATTCCTGGTATTGCCTGCATGAGTTTATGTCACTACTTTTGCCCCTGTCATCCTTCAAGCTGCCTTTTGCTCTTCATGGAGTTCACATGTGCTCCCTTCTGTGTTCCACAGAACTTGTCTCCTGATAAAATCTTCCATGTAGTTGTGGCACCTTGTTATGACAAAAAGCTGGAAGCCTTGAGAGAAGATTTCTACACTGCCTTGTATAATTCACCAGAAGTTGATTGTGTCCTGACATCAGGTTAACTTTTTTAAAATTACCATCTATAAATATATAAGTGAATCACAATTTTTAGAATAACCTTTATGCCAGAGTTTGCTTTTTTCAAGTCTGCCTTAGTCATAAGGTTGGCTTTTTTTGCTTTAAAGATTAGTACATATTTTTGTGCTTCTGGTAGTACAGGTACTGCACAGGGAAGGCAGTGGCACATCCTTTCCTTTTGCAGTTCGTCTAAAAACTCAGCTATTTTGTCAGCCTGTTAAAGAAGGTAAAAGTTACAGAATCCATGTTTAAAAGGATTGTCTGACTTGTCTGTGGTCATTATTTTATTAGGAATTATTCCTAATTCATGGCATCAGTTGCCTTTTGGTGAGGATATTGTCTTTAGCCTTAGTGTCCTAACATCCTGCAGTGTAGTTTGGATATTTCCAAACTTGGCCTAACAGAAAGACTGAGGATTTAAGCAGAGTTTGGGCAAGCTGAAGGCCCCTCTTTTTCGGGGCTGGAAGTGTCAGGCTTCTCAGTGGAGGGAAGTGACTTTAGGAAGAGCTGGAGAATGTGCGATAAAGCACATGCAAGTGTTGGGATGCTGATCTCTGAAACAGAGGAACAGTGTGTGTGTTGTGCTTTGTGTTGAAAGTAAAATGTCGTGTTTTCCCACAGGTGAAATTGTCCAAATAATGGAACAGAAAAATGTGTCTATGAAAGATGTGACTGAAGTAGCTGTTGATACTTTGTAAGTAGTTTTGTTGTGGATTGCTTCCTTACTGTGATGACAAATGACATATTGGAACATCTTCAACATAAATGTAAAACTGCTTAGAATAATGGTTTTTCTTTTTAGAGAAAAAAAGTGCATCGAAACCTGAGTAATAAAGCATTCAGCTTCACCCTTTATATAGTGGAAAATATTCTCTTTTTCATTGCTATATATAGAAGTAGTATGAAATAGATAATATAAACCTGCATGTACTGTCTAAATGCAAAGCAGATAATTTGAGGTAATGACCCTTATACAGTAACTCCTTTATAATTTATGACTTGCAGATTTGTGTAGCTCCTGATTTGTATTTCAATGCAGTAATAACAGATTTGACTGTATGAAGTTCCAGCCTTGCCTAGTAAGTGTGGCTGGCTGGGGGTGCTGACCCTGTTCAGAGCTCTCCTGTGCTTTGTGTAAAGCCCAGCAGTCTGATCTGCCTCCCACAAAGCTGCAGGGACACAGTCCTGGGGCTCACCATCTGCTCTGGGCTCCCCTCTCTTTCACAGCAGCATCCTGACAGCAAATTTCCACTTCTCCAATCTGTTCATGTAGATTGCTAGAAGCAGCACGCTTTCAGGAAATGGTAATTAATTGGTTTTTATACTGAGGACAGCAGTCAGTTTTTCAAGATTAGGTCAAACTAAACCGTGCTTTAGATGAGAAGCACACAAAGCATTGGAGAGGTTTTGTTTCCATCCCTTATGCTTGGCTCAGGGGGCAGCCTGTGTGGTGTTTAATTCTCAGACTTAGTTACAGAGGCTGCTCTCCCTGATCTTTGTTCAGCTGTGACAGATGTTCCTTGGTATCTTTCCAAAGGGTTGCTAGTGGAGCAATAAATGTGCTGTCTTGCACAAAACAGAAAGCTCTGGAAGTTTGGAAAAATCCTTTTCAGTTCCAGCTAGTATCCTGCTTGGACCTAGAGGGGAGAAATTAGAGTGGGTCCATGGGAACATGTTCAGAGCTGTAGTGCAGCTCCTGTGATTGCCTCTACCTGAGATTGTCACACAGAATGAGAATGAATAAAGTTCTAGCAGGAATAACCACAGAGACAGTCCTGTAATTCTGTATCAGAATCACACAGAGACAGTCTTTTAATTCTCCATCAGCCTGGCCAATGAAAGGACAGAATGTGCCTGGTTCATTAGCTCAATTTACAGAATCACAGCATATCCTGAGCTGGGAGGGACCCACCAGGATGAGCCAGTGCAGCCCCTGGCCCTGCACAGACCCCCAGCAATCCTGTGCAATCCTGGCAGAGCTGTCCAAGCTCTCCTGGAGCTCTGGCAGCCTCGGGGCTGTGCCCATTCCCTGGGGAGCCTGGGCAGGGCCAGCACCCTCTGGGGAAGAACCTTTCCTGACAGCCACCCCAAAGCTGCCCTGGCACAGCTCCAGCCATGCCATGGGTCCTGTCACTGTCACACAGCAGAGCTCAGAGCTGGCCCTCAGGAGGAGCTGCAGATTCTGGTGACATCTGACCTCAGTCTCCTCCAGGCTGAGCAATCCAAGTGCCCTCAATTTATGTTGGAAAATTATGTTAATTTTTAAAAGGACTAATCTGATAATACTGGTTTAAATGTGAGACCTAATGACATAAATTTTTGCTCTTCTGGGGTCTTAAAAATAGATCTTGCAGAGAAATTTAAACAACTTGAAGTCATCCTCTTAAAACAAGTCCCAGCACAGCAGCAATCTGTGATAAAGTTCTGGATATTAAAAAGTTGTGTGAATGTGGGCTCTCCAGAGCTGCTTTTAATTGGAGGAGAGGTGAGCTTCCAGGAGATGCCCTTGGGATGTGATCTCCCATTTTCTCTCCTGAACCATAGTGTAGCACTTAATTTCAGTGTACACCATTCTAACCTGGTTGCAGCTGTACTGATTTGGTGTGGTTTTATTAGCACAGACTGTAACAAACAGTTCCTAAAGCAGGAGAATTGCCAGCAAAGATTTGCAACTTCTGAAGTAGTTTTGTATTCTGACAGGCAAAAAAATGATCATTTATTGAAATAATTGTATTTAAATAATTTTATTTAAATAATTTTTCCCCAAAATAGCTCTGGAGTTACAAAATCTTCAGGTTGTGATGAAGGTGCATTCTTATAAATTACTGTTGCTTGATAGTTTTCAACATGGAAAGCCCTGCATCTTTTTTTTTTATTAATTTTTTTCATCATCTCGCTGGTGTCCTGAATAATTTACATTTTTTAAGCTATAATAAATAAAAATGTCATGTGTTCTCAGTGCTACAAAACTTTTTGGTGTTTTGTACAGAGACAGGGAGAGGGAGAAACGTGCTATTGAAGTGAAAGAATGACATTTTTGGAGTTGATCTTCCATTTTGTTGTTTCCTAAGGTTTGATGACCTGAAGGAGGGAGATGTAGTAAGGCATGATGGGAAGAGATCTGATGGTTACCTGGAGCACATTTTTAAACATGCTGCAAAGGAGCTTTTTGGCATGGATGTCAAGGAGATAACCTACAAAGCATTGAAGTAAGTTCGAGTTCTGTGTCCTTGTTATGTAGAATGGGTGAGCTAGAACACAAGAGGGTATTTTCAGTTGGAAGGTTTCAGTTTGGGCTGGCCAGAAGTTCAAGCATGTTATTGAGGGCTTTGTCCAAATGCCCCTGAGACACTGAGAGCCTTGGGGCATTGGCCACGTCCCTGGGAGGCCTGTGCTGGGGTTTGGCCACCCTCTTGCAAGGAACTGGTTCCTGAAGCCCAGGAACTTCCCCTGCTTTGGTTGGTGCTGCAGTGAAAGCAGTTCCAGGCTATAAACCTGCAAGTCTCAGTGGAAAGCAGCTCCTGCTGGTACTCACTTTATTAAAACCTTACCTGCACTTAAAAATTAGGTCGAATTTTACTTATGAAGATTCCACCCCAACTTCTCCTTAACTCAGTTTAGAAAGTGGAAGAGTTCACCTTGATCTCACTGCTATACTTGTTCTGTTCCTTTTGGAGCATCAGAATACAAAGTGGCACAGTTGGATTGTTCCTCTGGGAATGCAGGGGGTTAAAATGTTGTCTCTGTGTCTTGACAGGAACAAGGACTTTCAAGAAGTTACCCTTGAAAAGGATGGGGAGACAGTGCTGCGTTTTGCAGCAGCTTATGGCTTTAGAAATATCCAAAACATGGTCCTGAAGTTGAAAAAAGGAAAGTTTTTATATCATTTTGTAGAAGTCCTTGCCTGCCCAGGAGGTAAGAATAATTGTGGATCTGCACTTGTTCTGCACATAAATCTTAAATCTCAAAGGAAAACTGCCTTACAGGCAGGCACTTCATTCCCTCTTAATTCTCTTCTTAATAATCTAAAATCTCACTATTTATTGAAGAGTCCAAAACACCAATTACAGGTGCAGTGTTGGCTCAAAAAATGATTGAGTTTTCTAAAATTAGTCACGATGCTATTTGTTCTCTTCTGACCTATAAGTAAGTGCCAGCACTGCACTGCCAAACCTCAGAGGATACTCTGAAATGGTTGTTGTCAAGGGCAAGAGAAGACAAGGAACATAATTAGGATCATAAAACCATGGAGAATGCAGAGAAAGATTTGTGATATGGAAACCTCATTTCCATTAAGATGAAGTTGATATCAGAGTCACTTTAGGTAAATAAAAAATGTAACAGCGTGGGGGGAAGTTTAAAAAAAATTTCCTTTAGAGAAGTGTGAAAAATGAATTCTGAGTTAACACTTTCTTTTTATATCAACTCTCCATCACCTTCTATCTTTTTAATTTATTTTTTCCCTAAGGGTGCCTCAATGGAAAGGGCCAGGCCCAGACTGAGGATGGCAAACCAGACAGAGCCCTGCTTGCCCAGATGGAAGAGATGTACACTGCAATTCCTGTCAGGCTGCCAGAAACCAACCTGCACGTGCAGAGGATGTACCAGGACTGGCTGGAGGGCATGGACTCCAAGAAGGTCCAGGACACTTTGCACACCACGTACAGTGCAGTCAGTCAAAGCACGAGCAGTCTGGATATCAAATGGTAACGGCTGCAGGGGCGGAGCCGAGGCTCTGTGTGGCAGCACTGCAACCCTCCCTGCACCTGCTGGGCTGGGAGTGAGGCTCTGCCCAGCTCGGGACTGTTCTTGGGAAGAACCTTTGCTTTGCAAAACCAGAGAAGTCTCCAAAAGCCCTGGTTCCTGCCACTGTCATTTAACTTTTACTGTTTGTCATTTCCTGCCTACAACGAATTTCTCCATTCTAAAGCCTGATCTTGCAAGGTACATAAGCCCTTTCTGCCAGGGACAGGGAGTGTAATTCCTGATCCAGTTACTCCCTGAAGTGAAGGGTTCACTGCATGAAATGGGCTCCTCCAAGAGGGTGAAAGATGATTTTACTTCTAGGTTTGCAGTCCCCATCATCACAGGAGAACAGTCAACAGGAATTTCAGTATCGATGCAGTTGGTGTGAAGTAACTTGGGATTTACTTACTTTGTTAAGGAAAAGGCCCTTTTAAAGGACAAGTGAGTATATGGAGAGATGTAATGAATTTCTATAATCCTTGTATCCATAATTCAGCAAAAAATACTCAGCTCCAAACTAGCTGCCGTTTCTTACTGATGTAGTGTCACAGAATGCTTCACAGAAACTGGATCTGAGAAGCTAATGCTAAAAGGTTCATTTAAAATAGTTGCAAATAGTTTGGTTGGTACAAAAAGAGAACTTTCTTTCCATTTAAGTTTTCAGCCAAGCTTGCAGCCAGGAGGAGAGGGGCTGCTTGCTTTGCCTTCTGAGAGTGGAACATGCCCAGATTGTTCTTTCATTTGTCTCCATGTTGAAAGACCTGCAAAAAAAAACTTCCTGGGGTGCCTCTGAGAAAAAATACTGAGCAGTGCTTGTGAGCTCATCAGTTACAATACTCTGGCATCAGGAATTTCGATGCACTTATTTTTATAAATATGCTCTAGAGGTTCATTTAACAGACATTGTGAAGTGGTACTGCCATGCAGCTTGTCTGCAACTTCCCAGTTGTCAGAGTTATTCAAGAATGTGATGGACAAAAGGAATTGACTCCTGGCCAGACTTGTGCAGATTTTCCTGGTAGCATCAGATCTGTTTAAGATTAATGGCTGTTTGAAGCTAGCAAAGGTCTAGCTTTCCTTATGCAGCCTGAAAGTGTAGATGTGCTTTTTTAACCATTTCATGCAGTTTGAATGAATATTCTTGCAAAATGTCTTCAATATTACATCTGCTTGTGTAAGAAATACTGCAAAAACCTGTGAGTGTTTAAAATATACATTTAACCTGGACACAGTGGAATGGGATGAAGCATCAGGGAAGGCAGGGCAAGACCTGGCATTGGCCAGACCAGGGAGGCTGAAAAGGAGAGGGACAGTGAAGGGTTACCCTGCTGACAAGAAATAGCTCTCTTAATGTGGGGCTGTTAAAAATTGCAGTTTTCAATTGGACCTCCACCTAAATAACAAACCATTGCACTTGGAGGGAGGTTTTCTTTGAAGTGCAAATGAATTTGATTTCCTGCACTACCTGAATGCCCACAATGAGATTATGCCCATGAATTACATTAATTAGCCTCTGCAAGTTGTTCCTTGTGGTAAGAAGGATAGTTAACGTGGTGCAATATCAGAACACCGACAGAAATCTACCTCTGTATGGGAAGGGAGTCCAGGAGTCGTGGGAAGAGCTGTGTGTAGCTGGAACTGTAATAGATGTCTGCTAGAGAAAGGTGGGGGTGTTGTGTGACATTTCAGAACAGATTACTTTCAGAAGCAACATACACCTCCTTCGGTCTGATGATCTGCCATCATTTCCCCAGAAACTCCACCAGAATTCTGATGTAATAAAGTGCTCCTGTTCTGTTTGTACAGGCCTGTTTCTCTGTATATATGGTTTGTAGCTGGATGCATGTTTAAATTATATTGCTGCTGCTCTTTGTACAGTGTGCTTATTTTTTTATGTGTGTATACTGGGTGAAATGATACAAAACCAGTTTGCTTTTCTGAGGAGATCTTCAGGAAACTACACAAGAGCTGCCTTGCTGTTCTGAAAGCAGAGCCCTGAACAGTTTGTACAAAGTGCTGGATCCTCCCCAGGGCTGGGTGGCACTTTGGCCTGCTGCACTGAGGGGCCTCACTCCCTGTGCTGCTGGGGGAGCTCAGGAATGGGCTGGGCAGTGGGGGGAACCAATCTGCTCTGCTCCCATTGCAAAGGAAATCCATGGCTCAGTGTCTAAAGTAACCTGTTTCAGCTGAATCCTGCATTTCTTCCATCTGCTCAAGGGTTTGAACCTATTGAGGTAGTCACAGTGCAGAGCTGTTGATGATTTGTCTGCTGCAGAATTCTTTTTCAAAGGCATCTAACTGAGCCTGTAGTGGCTACACAGAATGTATTATCATTAGTGACCTAAGTAACTGAGACTTGGTTTGGGTTTTTTTTTTTGGTCAGTTTTTGTTTTATAAGACTTTTTGGAGTAAAATGTTGTCATTTTTTAAAGGCCTTTTCTTTAAAGTGCCAGTTTAAAAGGAAAGAAAAGTTCTACCCTGTAAATCTTTCCTCCTTCACCTGCTTTCATTGAAATTTCAACAGCTTCATATATAGTGAAATACTTGCCTAAGGTTTGATTCTGGCTTTAAATCTGCAGTTGGAAAGCCCACTAATGTTGACAACACATGTTTGTAGCCACACTTCTGAAGTTACAGCACTATTTAATTCACTGATTCCCTAATAATTTTTATTGCTACTGCCTTTTCAGCAACAGGAAAAGCTCCTAATGTGGCCACAGCCATAGTGCTTTACCTCTTCCTTGAATGTTGTGCTGAGACAAGGGGATTTTTCGAAAATTATAAACTGGAGGGATTGTGGGAAAGGAATTGGACAGAGTAAATGAATTAATAAAATTGTCTTGGAATGTTCTTGACTTGAGCATGTCAGATGCTGGATTCTTGGGGTTATGGTACTTTGCTCTGCTCCAGTGTGTTGTGAATTCCCTTTGCCTGGTGCAGGAGGATTCCCTCAGCCACAGCACCTGTGAGTGTCCCCCGTGGCCCAGGACCTGGCAGCCCCCAGAGTAATGCAGATATCCAAATGCAGCAGTCTCAGCTGGGTTATACCTACATAATGTTCAGTTACCCAAATTTTGGTGCTTTGTTTTCAATTGCAGCATGACCATGAATTGTGAATAAATCTCAGTACTCAATTCTGTGCTGATTCTGTCTCATTGCATGTAAAAGTTTAACTCTTGAAGTACACCTGGTTTTACTGCATACTGCATCAGCACTTTATGGGACTTCTGGATTACAGCTCTGCACCTCAAACTCTGCTAAATGGAAGGAGGAAGTTGCCAGATTGCTGTAGGAAATGGTAATTTGCTCTCTAGAATTGTCAATTAATATATTGATTCCTTGCAAGGCAGACAAGGCCCTGTGCCTTTAAAGCTCTTGTGCTGGGGAGAATGATGTTGGTGCCTGAAGTCAGCCTGTGAGAGGGGCTGGTTGTGCTGAGGTTACTGGATAGAGTAACCTAAAACACTGGTGCACGGGAAAAGATCTTTCTTTGTGTGTGACCTGACCCAACAGTTGAAGAAAGGGCTGATTTTCATCTTCACGTAGATAAGGCATTTTTTTCATCAGTAGGTTGTGTGAAAATTTAATGAATTGAGCAAGCATTTCCATATGTTCTCTGGATTTCTACTAAATAATAAATCGATTTGAAGGTGTTCTGTGTTTTTTTTTTTTTCCACTGGCCAGAGGAGGAGGAGGAGCTGTTGAACAGAGCAGGCTTGTTCCTGTTGCTGTGTAAACAAGTCACTCGTAGGACAGGTTTGGAGGAGGGGAGCCAAGGTGTTAAGATGTCCTTAGCTGCTCTGAAAATGAAAAATAACTACTGAGGGTTTGTGTCAATGAAGCAGAGGGAATATCCATTTAAATTGTTCAGAGTTGATCCAAAAACACTGTGTTTCTGCCCTTATTTTCCAAGTGAGTAGTTAGGTGCATCTAAAAAAAAAGTCCAAATTCTGCACATCTGCCTGATGAAATTTTCCACAGCGTAAATGCCTTTTTTTCCCTCCCCCCAAAAGTATTTAATGTAAAACAGCAGTAAAACACAACGAAACATCTAATTAAAAAGTAGTAAGAATTATATAAAGTCTTTTGTGGAATTCATTGCTCTGAAGAAAAGTGGGAAGAGCGTGGCACAGCTGGGGTCCAGGACACGCTGTGGCTCCGTCCCCTCTGTCCCTGCCGCGCTGCGAGGCACAAAAACAGAGACCTGGGGCAGGTTCTACCGAGATTTGAACTCGGATCGCTGGATTCAAAGTCCAGAGTGCTGACCATTACACCATAGAACCGGGCGGTGCCTCTGCCCTCCGCCAGCCCCCACAATTAATCCACAGCAAACAAATCCCGCTGGGAAATCCCTGCCCTTGTACCTGGGATGACCGACGGGAATTCAACACGACCTAAATACTCGTGTCTGTTCCGAGTTTCTGCGATATTCGTTGTCTTCACAGAATCACAGAATGGTTTGGGTTGGAAGGGACTTTATCCAGGCCCAGCCCCATGCCATGGGCAGGGACACCTTTCACTAGCCCAGCTTGCCCCGAGCCCGGTCCAACGTGGCCTTGAATGGTGGCAGTGATGGAGCACGGCTCGAGTTTCTCTGGGCACCCTGTGCCAGGGCCTCCCCCCCTCACAGAGAAGAATTGCTTCCCAATATCCCAGCTCATCCTCCCTTCCAGCAGAAACGAAGCCCTTCCCCCTTGTCCTGTCACTCCAGTCCCTTGTCCCAAATCCCTTTCCAGCTCTCCTGGAACCCTTTTGGGCACCAGAAGGCCACAATAAGGTCACCTCTGGTATAATGAGGGCAGAAAGCAAACATCTGCTGTCAGAGACACCCCAAAAGCTCATCCCTGCAGAGCTCAGCAGCTGCCACCAGCTTTGCTGATGCAGAATTTAGAACTTGTTTCCACACAGGCAATTCAAAGCACAAAAAGAAAAGCAAACAATATGCTGTGACGCGTGAGATTCTTCAGATAATTTGTCAGACAGTACTAACCTGGCTGCAATAAACAATAGATACGGGAGAGAAACCCCAGAAAAACTCTCTGACTGGTTACTCTTCTCCTTTAGATAGTTTTCCACGAAGCATGGGACGCTTACAGCATTCTAACAGACCATGAAAAACGCCTTAAAGTCATTTCTCATGGCTCTGAACAGGAAAGAAATAATGTGTTTGCGGCAAAAACGTTCAGGTTCCACCGAGATTTGAACTCGGATCGCTGGATTCAGAGTCCAGAGTGCTAACCATTACACCATGGAACCACACAACACGGCCCCCCGAGCCGCGCCATCTGAGCCAAAGGCAGGCAAATCAAACTCTACCATTTCCATAGATCTATTAATAAAATCCCTGCTTTGCTGGTTTTCCACATATTCCGCACGTACTCATCCCATGTAGGAATTCCACTGTTCATTTCCCACATTCTGCAGCCCTGAAAACAACGCCCACTGAGAAGCACGGTGGCATTAAGTAAGTTCACGGAGTCTTTTCCGCAGATCCAGAGGCTGAATACAGACTTTCAATAGCATGTGCGCTGACTTCTACGTTTTCATGTTTGTTGTTTTTTATTTTGCTTTCCTGCTGTTTGGAATTGTTTGGCATTCAATCCGGCAAGATGGGGAGAAACTGTAAATGTGTGTAAGGAGTTTTTGATGCCTAGAGTGTGTCCAGACGAAGGCACGACGATGCTCAGAGGAGCAGTTCTTCTGTGAGGAAATGCTGAGAGAGCTGCAGCAGAGAAGGCTCCCGGGGGATCTTTCAATACATAAGAGAGCTTTTTAATGAAAGATAAAGAAGAAACTTTTCACCATAAGGGTTCTTGAGGCACCAGCACAGGGTGCCCAGAGAGGTGGACGATGCCCCATCCTTGGAAACATTCAAAGCCAGGTCAGACGGGGCTCTGAGCAACTTGTGCGTCCCTAACCATGGCAGGGGGTGGGACTAAAGGGTCTGAAAGGGTTCCTTCCCACCCAAACCATCCTGGGACTGTACGAGACCTTCAAATGACACTAAAAGGGCCGTAGGCATCCCACTGCGCAGCACTCTGTCCGTCCTTCACTCACACCAGCTGCACTGCATGTCTCCAAGATTTTAGGAAAAACAACTGTCCTCGCACCAGCCACACCACTGTCCCTCACACCCAAAAACAACCGGCAGAGAGCACGGGGAGATTAAAGGAAAAAAAAAAACGAAGGCTAGCAGAGGATGGTTTCGATCCATCGACCTCTGGGTTATGGGCCCAGCACGCTTCCGCTGCGCCACTCTGCTGCTCACAACAACCCTTCCTCCCAGCCCCGCTTAGAACGGATAGCGCCGAGCCGCGCACACAGCGCTCCACATGGCCACACTCCACTCCCTGCCCACAGCCACAGCCCCGCACAGCTGCCTGTCCCGCAGATACACTCCAAATATATAAGGAGTAAAGATCATAAACTAAAACACAGGAAGTTTCGCCTCAGCAAGAGGAAGAGCCTCTACACACTGAGGGTGGCAGAGCAGTGGAACGGCTGAGCAGGGAGCGGTGGTCTCTCTCTGCGGACATTGAAACCCACCTGGATGCGTTCCTGTGTCACCTGCTCCAGCTCACCCTGCCTTGGCAGAGCGCTTTGATCTCCAGACGGGCCTTCCAACCCGAACGACTCTGTGATTCTGTGAAACGACACACGGCTTCAGCCAGCCGCATATCGCCACAGGTCAGCAATATTAACTAACTTACGTCCAAATCACCCATGTGTCACCACAGAAAAGGGCCACATTCCCAGCGGCGCACAGCCCAACGCAGCCCTGAGCCCGCCGAGGGTTATTGACACAGAGCGGCCCCCTGAGGAGCCCCGGTACCGCCCCGCCCCAGAGTGCTTTGCGCATATTTGCATACTGCAGTGCTATTTGCATAACCCGCCTTAGGCCCGATTTGGGGTCTGTCCCCCGCTTTTCCGCCGTTTCCTGCCCGCCGAGCGGTCGGAATGGTCGGGGAGCTGTGTCCGGCCGCTGCTGATCCCACCGGCACCGCCGCACTATCGCTCTCGGGTCACCCTGACCTTGCAGAGTATCGCTCCTTGGGGTACAAATAGAGGCGGGGAGCGATTCTTGCTCGTGCTCGCTTCGGCAGCACATATACTAAAATTGGAACGATACAGAGAAGATTAGCATGGCCCCTGCGCAAGGATGACACGCAAATTCGTGAAGCGTTCCATATTTTTTTCTCCCTCTCATCCAGCCCTCCCAGCCTGGAAGGGGAAGCTTAGGGGTGACCACGCTTTTCCTGACACGTGAGGGTCAGGCTTGCGACAGGAGACAGCCTGGAGCCGCACCAGGGGACATTGTGCTTGCACATCAGGACGATTTTATTCGTGAAAAGGGTGATTAAATATCAGAATGGGCTGCCCAGGGTGGAGACACATCCCTGGACGTGTTCAACAAACAGCTGGACCTTGCAGTCAGTGCCTTGCTCTGGTTGACGAGGTGGCGTTTGGTCCCAGGTCGGACGTGATGAACTCGGAGGTTTTTCCAGTGTAACCGACTCTGTGATTTTGGGAGCCCCCTGTGGCTCCGCAGCAGCTCCCGGGACCCCCAGAGACACAGCCAGGAGAACAGAGGGTCCCTTGCTCCTTTCCTTATGCCCTCGTGCCAAGGCCCCGCTGGCCCTGAAGGCACGAGGATGGGCACTGTGAAAAACGAGGCTTACTTTTTTGGTAAAATTAAAAAAGTTTAATAAAAAACAGTACAAGATAAATAATAAAGTAAAAGGTTTTAATGGTCGGGTGCTTGGTATTCAGTTAAGAGCACACTTGTTTTGGAAGCACCTTTTAAATTTATTAGCTTGTTGCATATTTATAGATTCATTATACATTTTCAAACTTTTTTACAAACTATTTCTTATATTTTAAGAACCGTTTTACATGTCTACTTTTTGAGTTTGCTTTTTTAGAGTATGCGTGTTTTTTGGCTGTGGTTTTAATTTATTTTTCTTATTAGTCTAAATTTGATTTGTGGTTTTTAATTTTTGTAGATGGTTGGTGTTGGTAATTGGTATATTAGTAGCAGGTGTTTTTATTGGGTGTTATTTAACTAAGGAGGTCGTTTACTTATTACAAAGACATTTTTTTAGCTTATGTAACTTTTAAAGAAAACTATATCTTAAAAACTATTTTAACACTACACATAGAGTATCCACTTTAATATTTGCGAAAAGCCAATACCATGATATGTATTTATGACAGGCACAGAGGTGCCAGTGCCTTGAGAGGCTGTCTGACGTGGCTCAGCTCCTCAGTGCCCTGCACAGAACATTCCTCCCCAAGAGATCCAGAGGCTCAGGGCTGTACCCCGGCTGGGCACACAAGTTTTCCTTAGCCCATGCACTGACTGCAGTAACAAATTCACCGTGGTTGCTGCAGAGAATTGACTCACAAATGAGAGCGTTTGTCCTGACCTTTCTGGACTTGCCTGCAGACCCGGACTGTGGTGCTGCCACAGGTTAGTGCCTTTTTGTGTTTCATCTTCTCCTCGTTATCCTTGGCTTCCTCTGCACGCAGCACAGTGCAGGCTGTGGCACTGCCAGGCTCTCCTGGCCACTGCATGGCACACGTATCAAAGATGGGCATTCTCTATTTCTCACCTTTCCCTTCTGAGGATCGTCTCCCCAAAATGATTTTATTTTCATGCAGAGTGCCTTAAGGAAAGCAGTGGGACTCTGCTCCACAGAACAGCAAACACCCCTGGGCATTGCTCCTTCCATGATGGAAGGAGTAGTTCTTGCTCAAGAACTGCAGGTTCTGTAATTCACCTTCTTTCTCCACACTAAAGGATCTCACTCTTGTGGGATTCAGTGCTGGCTACCAAAAGAACAGGGCAAGATCTGGCAAAAAGAGCAACACTGAAGGCACAGGAACAGCCCAGAGTTACCAGGGGCCAAAAAGCTCGAATTCTCTTGCCTAGAAAGTGTGTAGCAAAGCATTGAATCAAGATAGACTGCTTCTCTTAAAGACCTACAGTTACTGTAAGGAAAAGGAAAATTATTTTTAGAAGGTCTTTTATTAAGAGATACTGCTTTTTTGGCTTTGGCATTGGGGATCTTGTTTTAATTCAGCCTGAATCCTGTGATGAGGTGAGTGAAGCTAAATAAGGTGGATGCTTTTGAAAGAAAAAATCAGAACAGAGGCAGATGGTGAGGGGGAGAAAGTAAAAATAGGAAACATGAAATAAATATATTGTTAGAGATGCCATTTTTCTGTAGTAAAAATGCTTCAGCTTCTTGGTTTGATTGACTGTTTCTTTTTTTTTTTTTTTACTTAATGTTTTCTGCATGTTTTATTGTATATTAGGTACCACACAGCATAGTTCAGGGTTTTTTTCAGATAAAAAAATTATTAATTCTTTTCAGATATGATGATAACAGATAAAAGAAGGAAGTTAGGAAGCTCATGTGAAAAATTTAAATGTGATGAATCATCCAACCTCAGCAGTGAACAAATGTGAGGAATTCTACTTTGCATTTTACTTGGATTTTTATTTGGATTATACGGCTCAAGGTGCAGTTAGAGTACAGGTCTTGTCTTCACTTCCTTTAAAATCTCTTAGAATAAAGTAGTTCCTGTGTTGTATCATGAAGGCCCAAATGACCAGGAGCTCAGTTTGGAAATGACTGTGCTCCCCCTTAACTGAATGTCAATTTATCTTTTATATTCTGTTCTTAACAATTTGATCTGAAAGCACTAAGGACAAGCAAAGTCTCCTGCTGGAATGAATCATGTGGTGATAAACCCTGTGGTTTTCAGTTTTCAGCTTTATTCTTATTTCTAATTTTTAAATAGTTGCTTTGATTCTGTTTTGAGTTAGAACAGCCTGGTTACAGGATGAGAGATGGTCTTTGAGGGGCTGATTTATGTTACTGCTGTGCTGTGTCCTTTAATGAGGTGTCAGTATTGCACTGGAACATGGAAATAAATGGCTTTGTGCCAGTGTCATACCTCCCTTTCTGTCTAGAAATAACAATTATGTAACAAATGCAAAAAGCTAAGTAAAGACTCCCTAAAGTAGGACATCATGAAGTCCAAAATATTAAGAGGGGTCTAAAACAGATTTTGTTCCTGAGCTGTAGGTCTTCACACACCTGTTTAATGAAATGGTTTGGAGTCACCCTCATCTTCCCAGTCCTTAAATCATGGATAATTGCAATCTGGGAGAAAATCCAGTGAAAGGGCTGAGCTTCCCATGCCTCCTGGAAACAGGATACTTGGCTAGATCAACTTGGTCTCTTTATCCCTTTACACAACAGATACATTAATTCCTGTATGAAGAAGTTTGCATTGGCATTTCCAGGGAGCAGTTTCTCAAACCCATCTCACAAATACTCATAAAACACAAGATCAGTGGGGTACTTAGACATGTTCCTGGGTTAAATGATGGCCCTTGTAGCAACACAGGGCATTTTGAAATGAAAATTACACTTTAGTAGGCAGAAGGCTTCTGGGGTTTGTAAGGTGCATTATTGCCACGCTTACATCTGGGAGCTAAACAAGATGTTTGCTCTGGAAATTACAGAGCACAGTGAGATATTCACCAGCAGAAAGGTGATAGTACAGCCAGGATTTTCAGCTGATGAAAGGGGAGAGAGTGAGTTGATGTAGCTATGAGACTGCCATACAAACCTCTATAAATACTGATGTAAATATATATATATATATATATAAAAACTTCTGGAATTCCTTCCTGCGTGGCTGCAGTTTGGGACTGGGAGGAGACAGCCTCTGCACCTGGTGCCCTCAGTTGCATGTCTGTGCATTGCTGTGAACAAACCCTAACCTTTGGGGCCTGGGGAATTGCCTTTGGAATTTCATTCCTGAGTAGCAGCTGCTGCTTTGTAAGACACAATTCCATGTACCAGGAATGCTGCTCATTTCGGGACCTGTGTGAAACCACTCAGGGGAAAAATACTCACCTTGCTGACAGAGATGTCCAGGTGGTAAAACCAACATGAATACAAATATTGGTGGCATTGAAAGCATTCCTTTCATTCATTTGTCACACAGGCAGGATCAGCTCAAGCAGCCGAAATTAACACTGTCTGGCAGATCCTAATGAGATGAAAAGAAAAAAAAAAGAACTCACAAAAATGGCAAATATAAATTAACTTAATTGCTTTGAAATTTTTTCTTATGTAGTAATTAATTTTTGAGGACGCTGATACAGTCCTCTGTTTTTACATGCTATTTTTAACTTTATTAGCATGCATAACAGTAGTAGCTTGCTTAACTTAGTGGGCATAAAAGTGTTGCATAACTGCTTTTGTTTCCAAATTAATTGGTAGAACTAAATGTTGTTTGTACCTTCTTGCTTCTCTCACTAGCTTTGTGATTTCAAAATAAACAGGAACCTTAAGTATACAAAAGATTTTGGTGTTAACACAATTCTGTTTTATGTGGATCTAGTTATACAAACAATAATTATATTTGTGAAAGCAATCAGAAGAACTAAATATGAAAAGCCTCTAAGTCCTATTTACTTGGAAACAGTATCACCAAGTAGATATTTTACAGAAATAATGGTGAATTATGAGAAATTATATCCAAATTAAGTGGGTAAGGTACAAGGGATTATCTTCATATATATGTATCACTGAGAAATTGGGCTGTTTGAGCAAAAGTATAATTAAGCTACAATAATTATTTTAAATTTTACTTCTGTGCTAACTCACATAGTAAAATGTGCTATGAAAATCTTCTCACAGGCTGAAGACGTAAACGATAAAAGACAAAGACAGATTTCAGGAACTGATGCTCTTTTCTCCAGTTCTTTATTTTCAAGTTATGTAAATATTAGACAAACCATAAAAAATTGTTTTGGTTATTCAGCTGATTCAGAAAATGCAAATCAATATTTTATAAGCCTTCAGTCACCTACTAGTTCTTGAGCCAACCTGAGTTGTTACTGTGACTCTACCGAAGCTGACAGCAGAAATGATAAAAAATAAACTGCTTATCTTGCTTAGATAAAATTATCCCAATATTTCTGGCTAACTTGGTCTGAGATTTTAGTTATTTATTTTAAAAAGCAGGCTGTCAGCAGGAGCGTGTGGAGGTGCCAAGGTGTAATGCAGGTTTTGTACAGGTCACTCTTAGCAGACACTGTGACAACAGGGATTGCAAATTCTCACTGCATTTTCTATCTCTTGGTGTCACTGATTTAGCATTTTAATAGGTAGGTCGCATTTCAAACAATTTTTGCTCCTCAGAGCAAAATTCTAGTTTTGTCTCTGAATCGGGCCTTTCAGAAGGTAAGATAACCACACAATATTTTGGATATTCTTCCTGGGAATTGCTGCTTGGGAAAACAGTAAATTTTTCGGGTTTTTTTTTAAATCGTGCATAACGGACGTAATTGAAGTTTGTTATTAATTAAATATTAAGAAAAAAAACAAAACAAAACAAAAATCATGCCGGGTCACTTCTTCCTCTGGGCTTCAGTGAAGGGCTGAGAGCAGTTTTTACCTGAGCGCCACTGGCTGCTCTCTCAGGACAAGTTTGGAGCCACTGCCCCGGGTTTAACACTTAAAAGCCATTTTTTAGCGTTTTTCCTTAAACCCATTTTTTAGCGTTTTTTCCTTAAAGCCGAGGCCCGCCCCTCCCCGCCCTGACGTCATCCTCGCCCTGACGTCATCCTCGCGCCATCGGCGCGCGCCGCCGGTCACGTGTCCCTTGTTTACCTCCGTCCGCTGCGGTGGGTGAGGGACGGACCGACAGACCCCGACAGACAGACCGACCCCAGCCGGGACAGCGGGACAAGGCCGTACCCCGCAGGGCGCTGTGAGGGCTTGTCCTCCCTCAGGAGCGGCATGAGGTGGCAATGTATGCCTGTGTGTGTGTGTCTATCCCGGCAGCGGTGCGAGGCCCCTCCCCTCCCTCAGGTGCGGCGTGAGATGGGAATGGCCCCCCCCTCAGGAGTGTCATGAGGTGGGAATGTGTGCGTCTGTCCCAGCAGTGATGTGAGGCGGGAATGGCAGCTCCTCTCCCTTCAGCTGCGGCGTGAGATGGGAATGGCCCTCCCCCAAGTGCGGCGAGAGGGGCTGGTGTCCCCTCAGGAGCGACGTGAGGCGGGAATGTGTGTGTCTGTCCCAGGAGCGGCATGAGGCGGGAATGTGTGTGTCTGTCCCAGGAGCAGCATGAGGCGGGAATGTGTGTGTCTGTCCCAGGAGCGGCATGAGGCGGGAATGTGTGTGTCTGTCCCAGGAGCGGCGTGAGGCGGGAATGTGTGTGTCTGTCCCAGGAGCGGCGTGAGGCGGGAATTTCCCCTCCCCTCAGGAGCAGCATGAGGTGGGCATGGCCTGTCCTTTCCCCTCAGGTGCGGCGTGAGGCGGGAATGTCCCTTCCCCTTCGGAGCAGTATTAGATAGGAATAGCCGCTCCTTTCCCCTCAGGTGCCGCGTGAGGCGGGAATGTCTTTTTCCCTCCCCTCAGGTGCGGTATGAGGCGGGAATGGCCTCTCCTCTCCCCTCAGGTGCGGTATGAGGCGCTGTCTCCCAGTCCTTCACCGTGTTCCAGCTCGAAGCGGCCCCGTTTTCAGCCGCTGCTGCCGCGGGGAGATGCTGAGGGGGAAGAACCGGGCAGGTGGGGCTGTAGCGGAGGACCCAAAGGTGTTCGGCCATCAGTCCTCGCTGTGCTGGCGCAGGGCACCGAGGTACCACCTGTTCCGAGCTGCCTCTCAATAAAACCTCTCCTTTAATTCCAGGTTCACCATGTCCCTGCCAGCAAAGAGGTGTGGAAGGCCCCCAGCGTTGTCTTTAATGGAAAAGAAAAAGAGAAGGCAAAATCTTGGTAGGAGAAGGCATAAAACAAGGATTTATGCAGGCAACCACATTGGCTGGTGGCTGACAAGGAAAAGTTGGATTTGAGAAACGACACAAGAATTACAGGATTTTTACTGGACATGTGAGTAGCTTGTCGTGATACTCCTCTTTTTGCTAATACTAAGTAAATAATTCTGAGTGTTGATACCAATTGTGTCTTTTCTTTCTAGGTATGACAGCTACGACCCATTGTCAAAAGCTCTGCTCTATTCCCTCTCTGAGGGTGTGAGAAGGATCACTGGGAAGGAAGAAAGATCACTGTCAGCCAGCACTCCTTTAATAGCAGCAGATGGAATGTTAGTGCTGTCCTGTTCTTACTTGGCAAGGGTGGATTAAATATTTTTATTGGTACCACTTGCAAGACTGTAGCTGACATTGAAAAATAATGAGATAAAAGTTATGTATAAAAAGGAAATTATATAGCTTATTTTAGTTAAATTGAAGATTTTAAATATTTCATAGATTTTTTGTCTTTGTTTTCTTGTTTGTATAGCTGAGCATATGACACTACTGCAGATGAAACAGAGGCACAACTTTTTTGCAGAAGTGTTTCAGTAAACAGCCTGGGTTGTTTTTATGACAATGATGAGCAGCTGCCTAAAGAATCTGCTTGTTCTGGACTCAGAGATATGAGAATTGTAACTGTGAAAGAGGAGCAGGAGATGCTGAAGGACTGCACCTTTACAAGGACAGATGGCACGTTAGTGATGCTGTGGCTTTTTGCATGTTTCTCATTTGAAAGTATTTTGAATTGATTTTACTATCACATTAATTTCATTTATTAGAAACTCATTTATGCTCTGCTTCATTATCTAAAAGCATCTTGGTACATAATCAATATGCTTCAATCAATGTACTACAATGTCCTTCTGAGGCAAGAATCTGAAAAAGATACTGGAAAAGTTGTAAAATACCTAAGAGTACAAGCAGCGAACCCAGTGACTGCCTTCCTTAGTTGTGTGCAGGGTTCATGAGTGAACAGGGAAATAGCCAGTGCTTTACATGTGTCCCCTTCAGCAGTTAGGCTTTTACAGTACTGCAGTGTCCAGGCAAGTGCAACTGCATGTGCTTTAGCCTTTCTCAAAAGAAAGATGTTTTATCATTTTCATGATGTTGCACACCAAGTGATGTGTTAAACTATATAAAAATAGTGCTGTGCTCAGCGAGGCCACCCCACCATGGCTGCTGGTGCCTGTTACTGCAGTGTCTTCAGTTACTGGGGCATTCCCAGTTGAGACCAGAGGAGCCTCCAATAGGTATGCTTGTCTATTTTCTTTAGGTTTGGTTTATCCACAACAGTCTTACTGAATAATTCATCCATGTCTTAATTTTCTGACCTTTAAAAAATTGTATCTTTTAATGTGTACAGGGAGACAGAGAGACCATAGGACAGTGCACTGGCATTGCATGATGTGTCCAAACCCCTTGCCAATATGGTGAAGTATGTCAAGTACCATGTTTGTCTGATTCTCCTCATCCACTGTGGTTTTCCTTGTGACTTTCCTAATTCTTCTTACTTTTGATTTTAGTAGGTGAACAAGTTGGGGTTCGGAAAGCAATTCTATGGCAGAGAAGAATCCTTGGAAGCTGGGTCAGAAGCAAATAAATGCCAGTGTTGATGAAGCTGGAAAATTGAAGTACATTCTTCAAAATAGTATTTTTTTCTGGCACTATAATTTTAGTTTGGAGTGCATCAGTAACTGAACTCCTGGGACTGATTTGATACAGGTGAGACAGAGGGTTGGTGTTTGATTGCTTACTTCAGCCTTCTGAGATGTGAGAAATATTGTGGAATATTGTTTGGTATGAAAACAACTTTGTTGCCCTAAAAGGTAAGGCAGTGAGGCTTTGGGACAGTCTCATGATATCAGTATGTCAGTTCTAAATCCCACCAAGTATGTAAAATGCTGGACAAATGATCAGGTACATACACAGTGGTAATTGTACAAGGCTAAGGAGCAACAGCTGCCTGAGGATAAGGAGAGTCAAAAATAAGAGGGATTTAATGAGACAGGCATCCTAGGGCATGCTGTGTTATTCCAGGGAATATTTACCTACCTGGAGTAGTTGTATAACGTCACTATGAGGAAAGTGGTTTGTGTTTTAGTGTCTAAACACCACATCAGTGGGCTTGTCTTTCCTTCACAGGAGAGCAGTGAGGGAGAGTGCTCATGTCCCTGAGGTTCTTACTGGCTGTGGGATGTACATACAGGGGTCAGGTCAGTTGCTCAAAGTCCTGTTGGTAGCTGAATTTGCATCTTAAAAGTAATACTAAACTCCATTGCTAACTCAGTGTTTTTAGAAATCTGGGCAAATATGAAATAGAGAGTTTTCTTCAGAAAGGAACTGCTTCTTTCTTGTTTTCAAAGGTGTGGTACTGCACTTCCTTTTGAAGGGAGGTGATGCAGGTGGGTATTTCCTGCTTTGCAGGCACTTGGCTGTCACGTTTTCCTGTTGTTGTTTTGGGCTGTACCATGTATGTCTTTTCATTCTGTGCTTGTAAGGGTCAGGAAAAGAACAGAGTCTTATTATAGATGCTTTATTAGCACATTCAGAATTAATAATCATAAAGTAGCTGTTGCATTCTTGGCTTTTTACTCTGGAGTCTAGTTTTAGGTTGGCTAAACACTGGCTGTTAAGGATCTGCATACATCAAAGACAGTGGAGGAAGAACGCTGATATTCAGCTTCATTGGTGGCTTAATGTTTGGTTTCTGGCTTGGTTTTGGAGCCTGATGACATTGGCTTTCAGCAGTTACAGAGAATTAAGTTGATAGACAAACAGTGAGAGAGTCAAGTGACTTCAAAATTCTTGCCAGGTGGAATGGAATGGCTTTTTGAGTTGTGGCTGTTGTGAGGAGATGGCAGGTTGATATAACAGGAAGGAAAGAATGCACAGAAATTCTGATTTTAAGGGACATTAGCAGCTCAAAGCCAAATGGAATGGTTACCAACCCACATGCAGTAAGTTTCTGAAGACAATCAGTCCTCCTCCAATACTTCTTCTGTTATTAGCATCTAACTTTAACATTTGGAGTTTAACCAAGCTAATTTAAAGTTCTTTTTCCAGTTTATGTGTAACAATTACAAAGCTGTCAAAGCAAATAATAATATTTTTAAAAATACATATTATTTGCTCTAACATTGAAAAATTATGAATCAAAATAGTTGAACAGGGTTTTTTGAGAAAGTTTTGGGGAATTTGAGATTCTTTCACTGTTGTAGTAGTTGAATGATTCTCATGATAGAACTATTCCAGGGGGTTGGAACAAGATCATCTTTAAGGTGCCTTCCAACCCAAACCTTTCTGTGATTCTATGAACTAACTTTCTTGGGATTTGATTATGGACTGTATCTTCTTCCCCCGTCAATTCAGTCAAAATGAAACAGAATACAAACACAAAACAGATACTCAGGAGTGTTGCAGCAGTTCAGTGAGGAACATGAAGCGTGCAGTAGGATGAGTTGGTGTTAATCAGTAACAAATACTGAGTTGGGAAGCCAAAGCTTCAGCCTGTCCCTCCTAAAATGGCACTGGAAGCACCTTTTGTAATGATTTTTGCTGCACAGCTTTCCTCATAGCTGTGGGAATTTGCAAGACTCTGTATTGCAGAACTTTTCTTCATCTTGAGTAATACGTTCTCTGAAAAGCCATGTGAGTACTGTCCACACAAGGCAGTTGTAAAGTGCAATGCCCTTGGAAAGTAAATAATCTCCAGAGAAAGTCCTGCAAGCTGTTCATGCTGAAGACTTACCATGACAGAGGTGAACAGCTGAGGAGTTTCCTAGCAAGCAGGAAAGTAAAAGTTAAATTAAAAATAAAAAGGAAAAAAATAAGCTTGATAAATATAACCTGCTTGGTAGGACAGCTTCCTGTGCTCTCCAAACAAATAAGTTTTCAGTGCCTTGTTTTGACTAGTTGCAATTTTTAATTGGCCTAAAAGATTCTGTGTGTACTGTTTTTCATCTTTAGTGTTCGTAGTTTGTTTTTAATTAAAGAAAAAAGAAAAAAAAAACCAAAAACAACTACCCCCCACCCCTGACAAACCACAGCCTGTGGTTGTTTCACTAATGTGACTTCAAAGAGACTGTGACACAGCTTTTCTTTATAGACAATTGAGTGGTTAGTTTCAGACAAATAATTTTTTGTAATGCTGAATGTTGGTCTGTATTTCACTATAGTGAAACCTCTGTTTATATATCATAAAACACAAGATGTTGGTCTCTTCATGTGTATTGCACATAGAAAAGCACAAATGCACCTATTGTGATATTTCTTCTTATTTCCAAGTTAGAAGATTGTATTAAAGGAATGCACTTCCTTAGACATAGTGAAACAATACCAGCTTATTTCATGTTTAGGTATTTGCATGTCATATTGTAACTTATTACTGTGTTGCTTTTCAGGATGAGCAGCAAGAAGAAAATCAAGCTCTTGCATAAGAATACAGGGGCAGTTCTTACTCCATTTTGATTTTGCTATGAGGTTATTGTGAACTGTAAAGAATTACTGTAAGTTGTGTGAAATTGTGTTGTGTTGAATAGCACATTAAACTTAGTTACCTAAAGTTTTACTGTGTCATTTTAATGTTAATAAAGTCTGTAGAGTGGATTATTTCCCTGGGAGAGTCTGTACAGAGTCCTCTGATGGGCAGCAAGAAAGGACAAGCCAAAGTGCTCGTGGTATTGCTAAACTTAGTCAGAATTTATTAACTTTTTGTAGGTTTTCTTAATGACTGAATTCTTTACGTTTTAAATAAAACTCAAAAGGGTTAAAAAAACCAATATTCTGGTGTCATTTGCATCAACAAGTGTGCTTCCATCTGAGTGTGTTTCTTGGAATGCTTTTCTTTAGGGAGCAAATTTAACATATCCCATATATTGGAAGGCATTTGTGCAATTGGCCGATGCCCTAAAAATAATGGGGGAAAAATGCTGGGCTTTAGATTGCATTGTGTTGGTGCCTTTGAAAAAATGAGTAACTGAGATCAGCTGCTCTGGTGCTTATCTCAAATCTTCTGTGATTGAAGCATTTGATACCTTGCTTTGGCTTTTGATAGTACCAAAGCTGATATGTGACACATGTAAATTATTTTCTTCTGTACCAGAGATGAAGTAAGTGGAGTACTTTCAGTAACTGAAGTTCTACAGAACGGTGTTGGTGGTTCTGAACCTGTTTTGTAGTTACCCAGTGTGAGTAATCCTGGGAAGGTTTTGAACTGAGAAGCTGAGGTTGGTGCAGTACTCAGGGTATTCAGTGTATGGTTGTCAGAAGCACAGAAACTTCCAGTTCTTTGCTTTTAACACTTTTTTTTCTTTAACCACACACTTGAATAAGTTTCAGGTCTTGATCTTAGAGTGTTCAAGCCAGCTGGGCTTTCCCACAAACTTACACTAGAACAGCCTCTCTGTGGGGAGAAATTCCCCTAATTAGATCTTTGTACTCTGCATTCAGTTTTTTAAATGAGCTGTTTCACTGGCTGTACGAAATTGCTGTTGCTCTTAAATATTATATTGATGAAGTATCTGAATTCAATATTACTTTATGAACAATAGATTTTTCTCTAAATGTTGCGCAGATCTTTAAAAAAAAAGTTGAGGAGGCAGTTTTTTGAGACTTTGTCAAAATGAAAATGCCAATTCCTCTGTATTTGTGTTCTCTCTTTGCTCTGCACCTTTCAGATTTTTCTTTGACTACCAAACATTGACTCATGTAAATAACTCAGTTTGGCTCACGGAAGAAATGTAACTGGTGACACTTATTGTCAGTGAAGTGTCTTCCAGTGCTCTCAGATTTTTGATTGTTGGTGTCATTACAGTGAGAAGGAAAGAGGACTCAGCCTTCCATTACATTTTCCTCCAAAATCTTCAAGCTCAGAAGAATCCACAACTGTGCCACATTCTCAGCCAGTTTAACCTCGTTCTTATGCCTTTTTAAATCCACACTGGAAATATTTTTATTATTTAATGACTTATCGTTATGCAAGTAGAATAATACTGCTCTACCTGATATGTTGAGTTGCACTCATTATGTAAATTACTGGGAGAATGATTATTCTTGTTCATAGTACTGGAATATAGTACCATTCATCCCATTCCTCCCATTACACTGCTGCTTCATGCTGAAGAAAAATCGAGAGAAAGTGGATTTCTAAACATTTCCTTTTGTAATGTTACAGTGTGACAGATGATATATTTGGGTTGCTATATGAGCATATGCTTTTGAGTATCTGACTTCTGTAGAGCAGAATATTATCATTGTTATTTTCCAGTAAAGTTAGAATGGCGAAGAGAAATGATTCTGAAACAAGTTTGTTTCTTCTGATGGATATGATGAGCAGTGGCTCTGCTTTAATCCAAATGGTCAAGTAAGGCTTTCTGCTCCTGTGGGTCTGTGGGAATTGTGGAATTTGACTTATGTTCAGATGTCAAAACTAAACACGTAAGAATTACTTACCCTCTTATTCCCGTGGTACATTAAATATGTACGTTTAAGAGAATTCCTTTAAGCAGAACTGTAAGTTGTGCTGTTGGCAGTACTGAATACTTAGGGCATAACCTGTAATGTTAAATGAGAAAATTTTTGTAGAGATTTACAGTGGAGGACAAATAGTAGCTATAAAAACCGCTGACTTTTGGTTTTGTTTTGTGTTTGTAAAGTGGACTTACTGTGCCCGTTGGTTTCCTTAGAACTGTGGATCTGTCAAATCTTTTGAAATGTATTTACGTACATAAACCAGGAAACTTCATCCAAATAAGGGCTGTTCTGTGTTGAACTTAAATTTCAAACCATTAGTTAAAGCATTGAAGTTACAATGCACTGAATTTCATAGTACTAACTTTATTTTCCATTACTTTGCCTTCACAAGAAGCTATTTTCTAAAATCACAATAGCTACAATTGTGCTTTTAGCTCACATAATGTAGTATCACCTGAAAATTTTGTGTGTCTTGCTGGGGAAAGGTAGTCTGACCTATATTGTGATTTACTTTTGTAATAAAAAACACTTACAAAACAGGAGGAAAAATTGTTTAAAATAGCTCTTGCAGATTTCTTGGAGTTTTGCAGATCGTCACAGACCCACTGGAGAGGAGTAGAACTGAGGTGAGATACTGGAACAGGTTACTTAAACAAACAATGTTTCAATGCCCTGTTTTCTTGCCATTTCAAATTGCTGTTTAATTCTCTTTTCCTACTCTGAATGCTTACAAGTCTGTAAAGTTTGATCAGGCAGTCAAGAGGAATGCTGCACTGAGGCACATTATTTAAGAATGTATTAGGGATGCAGGAAACTGGCTTTGTTCTGAATTCTTCAGGCTTTGTAGATCATCACGGGTTTTATCTTGTGCTAAAATTGAAATAAATTTGAAATACAACTTACATAAGCCATGATCACTTTCCTGATTTAATAGTATGAAATACTATCATTGGTGTGATGATGCTTGTTTCTACTTTTGCAAGAAGCTTTCATGACCTGTCTTTGCTAGTGAGGAGTCTTGGGCTTCTAAATCAAGACCCCCTAAACAAGTTTGAGCTTGTGTGTCGTGTTGAGCGTGTTCTCATGAGTCACTGCTGGAAATACTGATCAGTGGATAGCAGGAAGCAGAATGCATCAAAGGAGGAATTCCAGAGGTAGGAGAACTGGGGTTTCAGTTTGAGATGTGTAAATGAAATGTGGGTCAAAGAGGAATGGAGAACCTGAGAACTGTTTGTGGTTTGAGTGTCCTGTGCCAGGACAAGCCTGCTTCCTCTCTTTTCCCCTGTCTGAACAAAAGGATTAATTTCATTTATAATTCCAGAGAGATTCCTCACCACTACAGCACTCAGAGCCCTGGCAGTGAGGATTGTGGTTTCACAATGCTGAGGGTTCAACAGCTAAATTGAACATTTCTAAGATCAAATGGGCCTGATAACTGAGAGAAGTTACATCTTCACCACCCCACTTAGAGCAATACTTCTTTCTGTAGTTCCTGTGTGTAAATGTCAAGCTGATGTCTAAGATGGCAAAATCAATCTGCTCTACTCAGTGCTGTGTGTAATCATGCTCTGTGTGCAGTGTTCAGTGGAGCTGTATCCAGAGACTGCCCAGGGTATCTAGAAATAAAGAGGGCAAGTGTGTGTGTACACACACAGCCCCACTCTCCAGTTTATTTTATGAAATCTTAAACTAACATGGATTGAAAGGGACCTCTGAAGGTCATCTCCTCCACCCTGCTCCAAGCAGGGCTGACTTCAGGTTTGGATCAGGTTACTCAGAGCCTTGGCCTTCTGAGAACCTGGGTGTTTTACAGAATTTTGAAATGTTGTTTCATAAAACATAGGATCCAGAATAGTTTCATCTTGCACTGCTGTTTTCCATTTTTCTTTTTACTCTTACTGTAGTAGTCAAAAGTCCTGATCCATGGCGTTTAAGATATGTGACCTGACAGTATGAGAACCCTTAAAATACATTAATGAGGGCAACTTAACACAGCTGCAGACAATTTCTGATTTGAATGGCTTTATCTGTGCTAGGTAACAGTGTGTGCACATGGAGATGTTTTAAGATGTAGCACAAAACCTTTTCTTTCTCTGGCTTCAAGAGAGGATATGGTCAGAAGTGAGATGACCCACAGGCACTGTGTTAAGTAATCTTTTTATGTGATTAGTATTGTATGTAATTGTATTGTATGTAATACAGTGTAAACATCCCCTGTCTATAGTAGCAAAAATACTTTGGTAAGCGTGTATGCAGTAAGCAGAGACAGTGAAAAATCAGGGCCTCTTGTATGGACATATGTTGCTGTTTAACTTAGTTACATTGGTTCTTTGGCTTCTGTCAGGTTAAGTGACAAACTGCATATGCTTTCCTAAAAAATGGTTGGGTTAGATATTTAAAATCTAACTTAAGAAGTTGTTTTTTTTTTTAAGATAGGCTATTCTTTTCTGAAGTTAGTGTGTATTCCTATTCTTCACCTCCCATCCTTGGAATATCTGTTAAATCTCATCCTTGTTTTTCCTGGTTCTCTGCATGAATTTCTTTCCTCTCCTTTCCTCTTCGTTGGTCAGCCTTGGTGCAGACATCAGAAGACATTTCCGCAGAAGAATTTCATCAGTGTTTGTAATCTTTGTTTAAATAATCATTTCAAAGTGGTTTTTGACATGACCTATTTTTCAAATGAACACAGTAACACTAAGACAAGAAGTGCTATCTTCATTGGCAAAAAATAAAATCCTATTGTAGTAGGATTTTTTTGAATTTAAAAATTCTCTCATAGGATAAACTCGACCTGGCTTTGAGTATGGTACAATAGTGTTTAGCTTGTGATTCAGCTGCTGATCTGTGGCGACTTAAAGTGAGTCTCTACAGAGCAGCTCTGATAATTCTTGTGCTGCTTTAAATCCAAAATTAGATAAAAGTACTTGAGGGTAATAGAGTGCAACATATTTAATATGTCCCAGTGACTTGCCTTTCCTTTTCTTTTCCATAAGTGCAGATGAAAGTACAGGATACAGCAGATAATTCTCATAGGTGAAAATTAATATTGTCTGTAGCATCCTGATTCAGTGTGTTGTGTGGGCTTGCAGATATGACCTGGGGTAAGATTTGGGCAAAAATACCTCACCAGGTTGTGTTTTGGTTGGGAACTTTGCTGTAAATTAAGACTTGCAGGTGTGGTTTATGAACACGTAGAAAAAAATAACTGCTCCTGTAATTCATACAGCTGTTGTCTCCCTGTATCTAAAATAGTCCTAAATCAGCACTTTCTAAAAGTCTGGTCATAGGATTAAGATTTGCATAACTTAATTTCAAGATTGATGAATTATAAATAAATATAGGAAATGCAGGAATAAGGTACTTTTTCTTCTTTTTTAGGATAGCTTCCAAAAGCCATAGCCAGAAGAGGATCTCTGATGGAAGTCTAGAAGTTCTCTAGTGAGTGTGCACAGTGTTCCTGTCAGACCCCATTGCAGGCTCTGCAGGGCTGCCAGGCTGTTCAGGGGAACGGTGGCTCTGGGGTGGAGCAGGGCCTGGGCTCGTGTTGCAGCTCCCACAGCTGCTGCTGCTGCTCTCCCCTTTCCCAGTCTCCTCACAGCCTCTGAGACACGTTGTGAGTCCGTGTGGTAACCTGGAGACAGGAATTCACCTAAATACACACTCAGAAGGGTGATATCTTTGATTGGGTTTTTTTTATTCCTGTCATTTCTTTCATGTGGTTTGTTCTCAGTCACAGCAGGGAGGTGCTGTGAGGCTGGCAGCCAGTGGCAAGCCCAGGAAATGACACTAGCACTGCAAGCTTGGGATTGAACTGTGGGCTAAACATTGATCTGTGACATGAAACACCTCTTCACCTTGGAGTCGTGCATAAAAGCACTGAGGAAAAAGCTGATCCAGCTATTCAGACTATTATGTCAAGTTATTCTTGGATCTTAGGCAAATAATACTTATTTTTGGTGACAAAGTTAAAGCCTAATAAGCATTAGAAATAGGGTATTAAGTGTTTAATGTAAAATTATGAGCTACCAGAATGCTGATTTTAAGAACTTTTTTCCTTATTTGCCTATTCTGCCTCATGCCTTCTTAATTAAAAAAATGGTGTTAAGAGGAAAAAAACGTTTGTGAGGATACTTAGTAGATGTTTTAAATTCACTTGTTTCAAGTTTGATTACTCTTTGACATCAGATCTTTGTGGTGTGAAATGGCAAAGGTGAGTTCCAAACTGCAGGGCAGTATTGATGTATTTAATGGTGAGGTGACACTGGGCATTCTCAAAGAGGGTGAGTTTTGTGTTTAAAATTCTGTATTGGGAATTGAAAGAAAAAATATTATTAGATATAAAATTGTGTCTCTTTTGGATGTCCAGTGATCCTCTTTCCTTTCCTGCTTCCATCCACCCTAATCTTGGTTTATTCAGTTACAGCTGTGAGTGATGTTTTTCTTCCCCTCTTGTGTACCAAAACCCTGCCTCTGCAATTACTGCAACTCTTTTATTGGGGAAAAATAGCCTTTCAGTCTTTTCTTACAAAGGAAGAAAATTAATGGAGTGAGTTTTTCGGCTGTATTTACGTATCTGGGTTTGTGTAAAGACTGAACAGAATCACAGGTGTCTGATTTTCAAAAAAAGAAGTTGATAAACTGAATGAAAAATGTTATCTGTGGAAGAAATTGAAGACTGTTACTGGTGTTAATTATAGGAAGCATGTTCTTACCTGTATTTGCTTTTTTTGTAACCAAAATGGAGCAGAAATCAAACAATGAGAATGCATAAATCATGTGACATTACAGAACACATTTTGTTCTACAAAGGCTATTAGAGTAAGAGACTGGAAAAGCCTCTGAGGTAGTTGGCTACCAGTTGCTGTACTTGGGCTGTTGTCATACTGACACCAACTCAATTCATGATGGTGCCTTCAAAGCTTGGCCAACCTGAGAGGGGGCCAAAGACCCCTGCTTTGAAATTAAGAAACATACCTTTATATTGAGCAACATTTCTCTTAAAAGCTGCAGAATGTAAGACACACACAAAAAGGTCAAGCCCAAAGATCAGGCAGGAAGACCATCACTGGCCCCAAACTTGGAAATAAAATCATTTTTGGAGAGGTCTGTACCAGTAGGTGGCAAGAAATGCATTGAATGATGTGTCAAAGGTCAGTTTGCAGAATTGTGCTTACATCAATAATCAATATGATTCCTGCAAATAACTCCTTACTAAGTGTTTTCTGGGGAGGAAAAACAGCCTTATTAAGTAAAATAAAGGCAATTTGAGTGAAAAGTGCCATTAGGGATGTGATGAGGGAAAATACAAATAGTCCCTTGAAACTGATTAGTAGAAAGTTAAAAATTCATTAGAATCCTGGAGCCTGCCAACACACTAATTAATTAAGTTGTTGAGTTGCTGAGCTTCTCAAGTCATCCCCAGCATTGACCAGCCCCAGGGCAGTGACTGTAGTCTGCTGGGCAGGGCTTGTGCAGCTGCTCTATTTACAGATAGGTTCTACATTTAATAGTGTTTTACAAATGTATTTTGGGTTAGAAACTTCAATAATGATGTGAGAAAGTTGACTGATTTTAAGTTTGTGTCCTGGGGAGAAAGGGCAATGTGTATGTGAGCTGCAACCTATTAATATTTTAACTCTATTTTAAACTCAGTTTCTGGTTTTATTTATATCTAAGAATCCTGTTAAAAAGTGGCTGGATTTTATCTGCATAGTTTTGGCACTTGGCAAGTTTCAGGTGGCATAAACTGCTTATGATAAGTCGAAAAAGTCCTGTAGTCCCATAGCTGATGCTGTGGAATGTGTTCTGCTGTGCAGTTGATGCATGTTGCTGTTTTCCCTGGTGCTGCAGTCTCAGAAAAGCTTTAAATGCATTATACTAGTCTGTATATTTACTACACATATATAAATGCTTTTCTTCATGTTAGCTTTCCAGGATTTCTTCTTAGCAAACTTTGCTCTTCTGTTGTTTTGGGGTTTTTTTTCTGAGCCACGTGTTCAGGGGAAGTTTAGGTTGGACATTAGGAACAGATTCTTCCTGCAGAGGTTGGGAGTCTGTTGGGCACGGGCCCAAGGCTGCCAGAGCTCCAGGAGAGTTGGGAAATGCTCTCAGGGATGCCCAGGATGGGATTGTTGGGGTGTCCTGGGCAGGACCAGGAGTTGGGCTGTGTGACCTCTGTGGATCTCTTCCAGCTCAGGATATTCTGGATTCCTTAGCCCAGTTTTGCCCCTCACTCAGTGATTTAATAACAGGCAGTGAAGAACTGTGTGTTGCTTACTGTAGTAACTATAAAAATTACAGGCAAATTGTTGCACATACCTCTTGTGTTGAGCTCTGCCACTACCCAAACAGGCAGTTCCCATTCAGCAGGGATGCTCCACAGAATGCACTGGAATACACTGGTGAGAAACTCTGGATCCTCATCACGAGGTGGGTTGTTTATTTGGTGGTTGGAATACAGTCTACTGCATCATTCCTTTTCTGAGACTGAAACAAAAATAGAATATCATCTTCAATTACCCACAGGCCAATTCAATTAGCTAAACAAACTGAGGTGGAGGAGATGGGCTTTGAAGAACCCAAGTCCTCAGCAGAGAGAATTATTCCTCTGTTGAACATCTGTCAGTAATTACTGTCTCTGAGCATCAGTGGCTTCTGGTCACAGACTCTCTGCTAGCTGTTCCTAACACAGCCCCGTGGTGGCCTTTGACTGATGAGACTCAGCTTTATTTTTCTGCTCCTGGTGGAGGTATTGTAGTGCCTGTGTGTGATATTCTGAGTATCTGCTGCAGGGAACTGTTTTCATGTGTGGTTCTGTTTCCCCCAAGGGACTCACCTTTACAGTGCTTATTATGCATCACCCTGGTGAACATGTAGAAGTAAGTGACACCTTTCTGCCTCAATATTCTATATTTGCAATAGATATAAATTGGTTTTCATTGATTTTTTTTTTTTCTTTTCTCCCTGTGTCAAAAAGGCTTTGGTATTGATATTTGGACAATTTTTTTTAAAGGTAATCTCAGACCTGTCTGTGCTGTCCATTTTGTATTGCAAGGCATATTAACATGAGTCTGAATCTTGAAAAGATTCCTGTTTCTCCTGTCAGAAATGTTTGTATTGTCCCCTTGCCCTTGTGGAGGTTGCTTGAACACCTTGTGATTTACACAGGATCTGTCCAGCACAGCATCTGTTCGGGGTTTTTTCCTAAATAATTTTAAACACTAATTTGTTGTTCAAGTGTTTGTGACTTCTTCCTCTCTTTTATCAGAACTTTAAATGCTTTATGTTTTAAAGATTAGGTGTAAACTTAAGGAAGTTTCATAGAAAAAAGCAATTAAATATTACAACCATTCTGAATATGTTGAGATTTATTAGGAAAATGAGACTCTATTGGGCCAAACCTGAGACTGAATGTACTTCAGTATCTTCTTTTGTCTTTAGGAATGATATTCCCAAGCAGTCCATCTGTCAGTGTTACAAATGCAGTTGTGCAAGACTGGTTCTTGGTAGATTTTGGTATAAACAGAAAACAGAGGTTGGAGGATTGTGTCCTCTTGTGTTGGAAGATTCCTAACAGGGATGGAAAATGTCCTATTTTAAGTTGTTCAGGCTTTGGCTACACATTAAAAATACCAATGCTAAATACTTTATATGGATATGAAAAGCAGTGCTGCTGTCATCATATTCCTTATAGGATCTTTCTTTGTGTGCTTTGAATTCTGCCTGTTTCCTTATAGGCATCTTAACAATATCTGTTTATGGAACATGAGGTTGTTCTCACAGTGCTTTTGCCTTATTACATGATTTCAGTAACATTTGTCTCTAGTGAAAACAATTGCAAGTTCTTAACCTTTGTGTAATAGTTTTTCATGCCTCAGTATCTCAGTAACTTTTCTGAAGTTTGCTTTGTTCTGCAGTTATCCTGTTGGACAGAGTAAGAAATATTTCAAAGACAGACATAAAGAAAAATATGTCTTTACTTTTCACTGTTCCTTTCTTTTTGGCTTTCTGTTGACTGAGGAAAAGACATTGATTTTAAAACAGTTAAACCCAAACCAAACTGATTTTTCTAAAAGCTTCATTTCTCTCACCCTGAAACGACAAATTTCAATTAGAAAGCTCTATCATAAAAAGAATATTTTAAAGCCTTGACTCTTGTTAGTTTACACTTGGTACTGGTTTTGATTTACCTTTGGTTATATTTCATGTAGTTAATTCACATTTCTGTAATTCCTCTGGTTTTGATTAGTGTAAATTATTTATTTATCATTTCTTGTCCTACCTTGTCCTACAGTTTCCACTTCTTCTGACCTGCCTTTTTCTGCCAATCACACTACAACTCCTATTCCTGTTTTTGTAGACCCACCCTGTATCTACCAGGTGTCAGCTGCAGTCACCTCCTTCAGATGCCTGAAACATCTCTGCTAGATAAGCTGGGCCTTGGCCACTCAGTCTGCTGCTATTCTTTTTTATTTTTTTTTTGCAACACTTTGTTTATGATACCATATCATAAAGGTATGTGATGTCATGGTGCTAAAAGGAGACTGAAAAAAAAACCAGCTCAAGATTAAGGAAGAGTAAAAATTTAATCAAGGTGAATAAACTCAATGAGTCCTAGTGGGGCTGTTCCTCTAAAACCAAAGTGCCAGCCATTCTTAGTTTTTGTGGGAAATTACAGCATTTTATCAAAATGCCTGCACCTGGGTATGTATAGAAAATATTCTGTACAATCTGAGCTCTCAAGGAATTAAGGAGCCACAAAGATGCTTTTCATGTCAAAGTCGCAGGACTGACCTATTCTGAGAGCAGAAATAGGCCAAGTGTCAGTTTGGTCTCAGGTGTGTTTTGACAGGGGCTACTAAGTGTTTACTTCAGACAGGTTTGCTGTGCATTTCTTGATCCAGCAAAGAGCTAGGATGAACATTCTGTGGCAGAAGAAAACGCAAAATAACTTGGAGAAAATTCTTACCGAATAATTGTGGCTCTGATAACAGATAGCAGTTTCTAATGATCAACAATAAATCCAATGAGTGCTGCACTGATGAGATCTGGTCCTGATTATGCTTCAGGACTTCATTGTGTAGAACTCTTGGTCAGAAGTGGGTAACAAAACTTCAGTGCTTTTGAATGATCATGTTCAATTTTAAACATAAAATAGAAGCCTGAACAATAATTAACTATTTCTTTGGCAAAGGTCTGGGTCATGCAAGGCTGATTGCAGAGCAAGGGGGGTTTGCATTTCCAGTTCACCACCACTGCTGCTGCAGCTTCTAGATCATTTTGTGGTGTTGGGGTGTAGAGTTCCTTTCTGAGTGATTACCTGGGAGAGTGGAATGGATGCTCTCTGCTCAACACATTTGAGTTTTCATTGTCTCACAGCACATGGAGGATTTGGGGCTGCAGCTTTATCCTCTTGGTCACTATGAAGTTACTCCATTCCAGCATGGCTGAGTCGACTACTTACCTCCTCGAACTGCTTGAGGTCAGTTATGTAATTGCTCTTTGCAGATAAGAATTAATTAGCCTGATTATTTTTCATAGCTTTTGGATGGGTTCTCCACCTGGAGAGGAGCAATTCCTCTGTGCCAGTGATTGATTGCTGAGCCAGAAGCTTTCTGCCTTGCACTTGTAAGAAATGCTGACTGGTTCTTTGGGTCGTGTTAGGGAAGCAGGCAGCCTGTGGTTAGAATGCAAAGCATAATAAAGCAGTTCTACAAACGAGCTGGCCAGCCCAGCGAGCTGCTGGGTGGCTTTGGCTTGTGCACTCCTTACTTCCCTTCTCTCTGAGGTCAATAGCACGTTAACAAGTGGCAGGTCAGGTAGCTGTGTTTGCCCTCCTCCCTGTTCCTCCTACAAAAAAAATGCGTTCTTCAGGATGTCTTATGTTTTTTATTGTATTGCACTTTACAGCTTTATTACTTAAAGAGGTGTGAAAGTCATCCATAAAGGAAAAAGTGCTAACATTTGAGGTATAGCTGTTTATTTTCTCCTGTTAGTAGTAAAGTTGCTTCAGGAATGGCTGGGTGTATCTAGGGAGCTTCCCACCATCCTGACCATTTGCTGTTTTCAGTATTTTGCAGTAATTACAAAGTGCTTTTTTAACACTTCCCCTTGGCCAAAATGGATTTGTGGAAAAAATGACTAAATCACAGCATGAGTCCTGCTAAATTTTACACATGCTGTTAAATTTAAGCATGTGAAGAGCTCCAGGACAGTTATTTGGATTACTCAAAAATGTGGCTGTGGGTTTGGGGCTGTGCTGGAGGAAGCTGTAACTGCTTACAAGGGGTTTCTCACGTAGGGAAAGGAAAAAATGTGCCTGTCAGGTTCAGGGTTATGTGAGAAGTCTTTCTGCATTCAGTTGTGCAGGGTCTGGTATTTGAAGGACTTATTTTGTTACATCACACATGAATGTTACTGAGGTGGTTCTGACAATTATCTTTGTAGGATTTTGTTTAATAAAAATCAGATCTCACTGGAAGCTTGGGACACTTGCTGTAATAAAAAGATTATGGATAGCTCCTGATAGCTTTTAAAAGCTGTTTAATTGCTGGTTGTGTCAAAGTAAGCAATTAAGGTCACTTAATCTATTTGATTATTCATCATATTCCTCCAGTAGTACTCTGTGCTTTGGATCTGTGAAAATGTGCATCTTGAGAAGCTGCTGCACTCACTCATAGCCCTCAGTACAGGACACATGTAATAAACCCCAAGAAAGAAAATTTCATTCTATGGCAGTGCTAGCCTCAACACAAGCAGCTGTAAATGAATGCCCTTGTGTTGCTACAGTGTGAGCTTGAAGGTAAAACAAAAAAGTCTAAAAATGTGTAGTCATTTAAAGGCAGGTTGGCCAAGTAAAACAGTATTGATGGATTAATCTTAGATGGTCCTTGCACATTTGTGTTACACTCGGGCCAGATTGTTTTAAAATTCGATGATACAGGTTCTTCATTTCTGTTATGCAGTCAGATGCTGCTGCATAATGTGATGGGGACTGGATAACATTGGGTTACTTGGCATGAAGCAGAAAAATGTAAGAAGCTTTGAGAGCTTGTTTAGTGACAGTGGCCATTGCAGAAGTTTGTTGAGATGATTAAATTTTGGTCAGTAGCTTCATTCTGTCCTGAATAGTTACGGTGGATGTAAGGCAGACAGAGAAAAAGGCCTTTTGCTTTCAGTCAGCTGGCAGGGGAAAAAAAGTGTGAAAGAGGATTATCTGCAGTGCAGCTCTGACATCAGGGCCAGGTTTTGTTCAACTAGTGGGTTTTTGGGGAACCCAGAACAGCACAGGAGAGTGATCTGTGTGAGCTGTTCCCCACATGGACCTGCTCTGATTCCTGCTCTGTGCAGCACAGACCAGACCTGCACATGGGTAGGTCGGGGTGACCTGTACCTGTGCTGTTGTGATCACAAAGTGACTAAATCTGCTCCAATTTAGAGAAACATGGACAGAAAGATCTCAGCTGTCTTCTTGAAATGAATGGAGCTTCTGACAATGGGGTCTGGTGTTTGCTCTGCAGTTCTGGTCATGCAAAAGCAAACAGCCCTTCTACTGATGTTCAGTTCCTTTTCACAGAGCAGCTTAGTGATGGTGGGACCCTTGAAAAGAAATTTCAGTGCAGACAGACTGCAAAACTTCAGCATTCCGTGTCAATGGCTCTGTTCTCTCTGCTGTTCTGTATGATCAGGACAGGATTTATATCAGCTTTGTGAATTCAGTAATGCTTGTTAGTAATGAATTAATACAAATTAAGAAAGCTGTGATTCACAGAACAGAAAATGGTGAAGTAGTGCCTTTAACTTCTGCAAACTGAGCAACCATCAGGGTAGTGAAAAGTGCTGCTGGCCTGATAGAAATTCACCTGGCTGCTCTCCCATTCTGCCAGTTTTCCCCCTCTGCAGGCAGTGGGGGTGTGTTAGGAGATGGCAATCCATGGGTAATTCCAGCCAGCAGGGCCCTCAGGATCTCAAACCAATTGTTAGCAAAGCAGGCACAACATTTCTGTAGCCAGCAGAGCCAAGGGATAAAAACAAGCTGAGAATCAGGGAGTCATAACTGGCTCTCTGATGCTCCACATTTTCTGTGCCAAACATATGTTGGTATAGAAGAAAGTCTGATTCTAAATACCAAAGTGTGGGCAAGATTTAACTAAAGTTTTCTGTAAAAGAAACCAAAGCTCTAAACTGTTGCTATATTTTACTGCATCTGCTGTGCATATGAGACTGTATAAATGGACTGAACCAATATGGAATTATGTTGTTGCTGCCTATAAAAAGCGCTGATACAATCCTAAGGGTAAAACTAAGGTTTGCCATCACTTTGCAGGTAGCAGGTACCGTGTTCTGTTCCTAAGCATTCACAAAATAATTCTACAGTCGAAAATCTGTCGACTCAAATGTGCAAACCCAAAAGTTTCAATTCCAACTTTACTGCTGGATGTTTGTTAGCAGGCTGACTGGTTTTTGTCTGAAGAGTAAAAATGTTTAATGTCTTCTGAATTCACAGAATGGTTTGGGTTGGAAGGGACCTAAAGTGCATCCCCTTCCCACCCCCTGCCATGGGCAGGAACACCTTCCACCAGACCAGGCTGCTCCCAACCTTGTCCAACCTGGCCTTGAACACATCGGGGGATGGGGCAGCCACAGCTTCTCTGGGCAGTAATTTTTATTAATAAATAATAGTGAGCTTCAATACTGTAAAAAAACCCAAACAACACAACCCTCTTCTCAACAAACCGTGGTGAGGTTATGGAACTGTTACAGTGACGTTTGCAGTAGCTATGTTGGTAAATAAGTTGGTGCATGCTTTTTAGCACCCTCTTAGCAGTTTATAGCCAAAAGTGCTAAATTGTTTACTTTTCCGTTTTGACAGCGCCTGGTCCTGTGAGTATTTGAATCAGGTAAAACATTTTCATTGCAGATGCTGTGTTTGACAAACTGTGTACAATTAATGCCATCTTTTTTTGGTAGCCGTGACATTTTCAAGTCAAACCCACGGCTGTGGATCCTCAGTGTTTCCATGCTGTTACCTGTGCCATTCCCTCCTGCTGCCATGCCCTTGGAGCAGTGGCACTCAGCACTCGCTGTCTGGGTGTTCGTGTCAGGTCACTCGCTCACTCCTTGTGCCCTAGTTCCTCTGAGAAAACTGGGACTGAGCCGAGGTGTGTGCACAAATACAGCCTGGCTTACCCGCAACTTGTACAGTTGAAGCACTCTACTGATTTTCCATGGATGTTACAAAACTCTGATAATGCGGAGTTACCTTTAGGTGTAACGTGACCCTCAAAGGCTGTCACAAGCGTATGAGGGATCAAACTTAGAGTTTTATTTTTATTATTTGTTAATGATACGGTATTTTGAGGCTAAATTTGATTAGTAACCCGGTTTGCTCACTCCCTAGCACTCTTTATCTACTTGTATTAATTCTATTCTCGATTCTTCCCCCCCTGCCCCCGGTGCCGTTTCTGCGGGCGCTGCCGGCGGCCGGCAGGTGCGGAGCGCGGGTCCGCGCCGCAGGTGGCCGGGAGGGCGCGAAGGGGGCGCGGGGCCCGCGGGCCGGCAGGGACGGCCGTCCCGGAGCCGCCTCCGTCCCGTCCCGTCCCGTCCCGTCCCTGCCCTCGCTGCCGGCGGGCGGGAGGTGCTGCCCGGGCAGCTCCGCCCCGCTCCCCGCGCGCGGCTCCGCTCCGCGTTTTCCGGGCCGCGCCCCTGCGCTCGTGCGCCGACACTCGGACGTGCGGGGCCGGCGCCGCTCGCCATTGGCCGCGCCGCCGTAGCCCCATGGGCGTGCGGGCCGCGCATTGGCCGCGCGCGCTGTCACTCAGCGCGTGGCTGCGTCAGGGCCGGGTGCGCGGCCCCGTTCCCTGCTGTGTGCGGGGCCGGCGCGGGGCCGGTGCGGGCGGGGCCGCGCCTCGCTCGTCCCTCGCTAAGATGGCGGCGGCGGCGGCGGCGGCGGCCGTGGCGCGGCTCGAGGGCCGGGAGTTCGAGTACCTCATGAAGAAGCGCTCGGTGACCATCGGCCGCAACTCGTCGCAGGGCTCGGTGGACGTGAGCATGGGCCACTCCAGCTTCATCTCCCGCCGCCACCTCGAGATCTTCACCGCCGCGCCCCCGCCGCCGCCGGCCGGCGCGGACGGGCCGCCGCCCCCGCCGCAGGGGGACCCCGCGGGCGGAGCGGGGGGCGACTTCTACCTGCGCTGCCTCGGCAAGAACGGCGTGTTCGTGGACGGCGTGTTCCAGCGGCGCGGGGCGCCGCCGCTGCAGCTGCCGCGAGTGTGAGTACGCGGGGCCGGCGCTCCGGGGCCCGCCGGAGGCCGCGGGTGCACATGGCGTGTGACAGGCGAGAGCGGCCCCGTCCTGCCCGCGCCTCCGCCGGCACCGCCCGGCACCGCCGCCGTGCCCTCCGCCGTGTCCTTCCCCCGCGCGCCCGCTCCGCCGCAGCCCCGCACGGAGCGCCCGGTGCGCGCTGGCCCCGGCGCTGGCCAACAGAACCCGGTGCACCCCGAGCCCTGCTCGCGGGTGTCAGAGGAAACCGGCCGGGCGGTTCTGCACGGCTCTGGGCTGTGTGGGCTGAGGATCAGCGCTGGGGGAATCCTGTAGCCCCCTCGGTGCTTTGGCAGAACCTGGGGGTTGTTCTCTCTCGGTGCTCTGGGGCTTGCTCTGGTTTTGGTGGTAGTTTCTGCTGCTTTGCCTAATTTTAACGTTTATTCTTATGGGTGAACTGAATCATCCACGTGAAATGCTTCTGCTGGCCTTAGCGTTTTAAAATGTTTTCCTTACGTGACAACAAATGTGTTAAGAGGTTTTAAACGGTAATACATTCCTTTGCCATTACCAAACATTAACTGTCTGTGCAAAATGATTTTCTAGGGCAATACGTGAGGCCAGCCCACGACATTTAAGGATGTGTTGAACTGTAAATAAGTGATCTGTGCTCTGAGGAGTCACATGTAGGAAAAGTGAAAGTGTTTTGGTTTAGTGTATTTTAGCTGCCTTGACTAAGAAATACCTAAAGCGTTACGAGTGCAGTACCTTTGTAAAGCACATGCCGTCAGTGACACAGCCTTAATGCTTGCTCTACGAGTCTTTAAACTGTGTTTAGGACCTTGATGGTGTATATTTTCTGCTGTGTCGGCCTAATGTTGGTTTACTCACCTGCTTTCTCTGGGAAAATCAAATTGTCTTACCTTGCTGCTTTCTAGGAAATGCTCATTCTGAAGGGCTTTAACAGTGCCAGTGTGTAATCCTGAATATAGTTGGAGGACTTGTTTGACCTTTAACTGTCACTTCTATTTTTGCTTTCTGCTTTTAATATTAATAATCATTTGGCATGTAGTTAATCTATATTTTAATCTAACACATTTATGAAATGTAGATCAAATACTTTGTACTGTGATATAATATACTAATTGTAAGCACAACTGTGCATGATCTGTGTTGATTTCAAACAGTCTGGTATTAGTTGGAGTAACTGAGTCAGTAACATTCTGTTAAATGCTTAAGACCTGAGGAAAAAAGAAGTACTTCTCCATGCTGTCCGCTGATTTGTAACTTATTCTAGTTCTTCCCACCAGTGTCGCTTTTCAAGTGAAAAGAAGATTCAGAAGGATTTTTTGTCATGTTTTTTTATTGAACAATGATGAAAATTTGTGTGTAGTTAAAATTTCTTCACCAGTGAACGTGGGTGGTGGTGCAGGAACCGGCATTTGCTGTGTTCAGAGGTGACACCATTCCTTGTGCTGTGCACACACAGCCCTCGGTTTCCAGAGCCCTGAGTTGGTGAAGTGGTTATCTCCTGGTTACAAATTGTAGGTGTAGCCTAGTAAATAAAAGGTGGCCCTGGCCAGGAGCTGGAGCCACCATGCAGGGGAGTGAGCGTCACCTTGAAGGGCAGGAACGTTAAGATCAAATGCTACTTTGCTGCTTTTAAAAAAATAAACCTCTTTCTAAAACACAAGTCTTACTGGGGTTGAATGGGGAAATAGTTGTTTCATTATTTTCAAAGCTTTTTGTTTTAACAGTAGTCTTCAGGCAAATTCAAAATACTGTCTGCTTCTAGGAAGTCCTTACTGTGACTTGCAGATGACTAATATTGTTTGTTGTCCTGTTCTTGAGTTTTGTTGTAGATTTAACTGGTCACACTGAAGGTTGTCTCCTGGATTTTAAGAGTCAAACTTACTTACTTCAGTATAATGTAAACGTTTATTAATGGTTGAAGTGTGATGAGAAAGAAAGTAGTTTTGGTGTGAGCTCAAGATTGATGATTGCCAGCCTCCAGCTCAAGTAATCACCAGATCTATTTTTGTTGTTGTTTAATCCTACTCTGTTGCCAGTAATAAATATGCTTTGCCTGTGACTACACAATCATCGGAAATTTTAATGGCAGGTGAAGTTTGAAAAATTCAGGGTGGCCTGTTCCTTCTGTTTGTTTTTAAGTGATCCTGGAAACCAAGAATGGAGGGTTGATCTCTGTTTTGTCTGATTCATAGTGACTTACAAAGGTGCCAAGTACAATACTCTTACAGACCTGAAATATCTTATTTGCTTGTCACTAATAATTGTATGGAGTTCCAATGTCCTCGGCCTTTTTTTTTTGTTTCAGCACAATGTTTAAATTTGAATGCATTAATAATGTTACTGAACTCCCTGGTTTTGGAAGGAAAAAACAGAAATACACCTTAGTAGTCCCCTGTAAAACATACAGTTTAAATAGCTGGGGAAATTAAATTATTAATGTTAGAGTATACACTTACCTGTAATAAAGGCATCTTTTTTTTACAGATAGAAATGTCATGAAACATGGAATTACTGTGCATTAAGATAAGTGTTCTGGTTGCTATTTTTAATGCTTCCCTGGAAGCCTCACTGGCAATTCAAATGTTGAAGTTATCAAGCAGGAGGTAATAGCAGTGGGAAGTGTGTTTTTGTTTTTGCAGTTCTTGACAGACTCCCATCCCTACTTGTGTATGTACAAACCAGCTGTCGTCTTGTGAGATGAATCGAGTGGGGGTGGGGAGAAAAGAGCCATTTTTGAGTGTGTCCAGCAAGGAGCTCTCCTGTCAATGTCATGGCACACGTGGGATGAAAGAGGTTTCAGAGGCTCCTGCTCAAGACACCCAGATCAAAGCAGTGCAATTATTCTTCTACAACTCCCTTTGAGATGCACAGACTGTCCCTCTCCGGTTCGTAAAGTTCATGTTTTTTAATTGGTTTCACTTGCTGCTTGTGGAATTTCCCCTGCCTTCAGTGAAAGCATTGATTGGATATATTGCTAGGTAAATCATAACATCAATATTTGCTTTTGAGGTACTTGGCTGGAAAAATATCTTTTGTGCTGGGCAGAGCAGAGGTTGTTGCTGGAGCTGTTGTGTACAGCTTTTGGAGAGGCAGGATTTCAGACAGATGTAACTGATACAGCTGGAAAAACAGACAGACTTCTGGGTACAACTTTGCTCTGAAGGAGTGCTTTTGTTTTGTTTTGATTTTTGGGTTTCTTGGATGTGCTTGGTGTGTTGGCCTTTCAATTCACAGAACTCTGGACATTTTGGACTTTACTGTTCCGAGGCAGTCTTACTCATTTTGACAAACCCATAGATTTTGTATTTTAGTCATTACTTTTGGTTTTGCTTTTGTGGAAGTAATTTGTGATTCATAAACAAGATACCATGAACATGCTAAGAGCAGCATTTTAAAGTCAGATCAGAGATAGATTTAGTCCATGACCTGCCTTCAGGAGTGATCAGTAGCAGATGCCCGGGAAGGAGCATAAAAATGGATTAATACAAATAATTGTGTTTCCCCTGGCTTTTTCTTTAGGACCCAAAGTCAGAGTTCAGTTCTTTTCGAGTGAAAATAATTTACTGTTTGCATTTTCTCTCTCTCATTTTTTAATAGTTGAGTTTGGATAAACCTCTTCTGTCCACAGTGTCTTAGGGTAGTGAAATTTGCAATGTAATTGGAGCCCATGTTGGGAAAAATACCTCTTTTTGCTGAGTTTTTGGAACTTGATGCCTGGTAATTTCATTTGATCCAGCTGAAGCTCTTTTATAGTAAGAGACAGTAAATAACTCTCCCATTCTGTCATTCATTCTGCAGACTTCTTTACATTACTAAGTGTGGGCGCTCTTACAGTAAATGACATGAAGTACGTTTTACTTTAGCTTAACATTTACTGACTAATCCTAAATTAAGCCTGTGTAGCTGAAAACTAAAATTTAATTTGTTTGTATTTTTCTGCTTTTCCTCCTGGTAATACAGAGGGCTGAACCAATACTTTTAGCCTGGTCTTGTAGTCTGGAGCTACAGGCTGGGGTTATTGCTGCCTTTAAGCAGAAGAAATTCTCCTGCTGATGAAAGCTCGTCAGTTCTGAACAAGGATCAGGCATATCTATTCCCTGAAAAAAATTTATTATGTTCAGTGTTACCTACCCAGGAAACAGATTGTAAAGAGCCTCAGATGTATGAGTGCACTTTTTTCTGTCATCTAATTGCAGTTACTTAAATGATGTGTAAAGTTGTGATGCCTGTGTGGTTGGAGCTGTGACTGTACATGTGCTCCATGGAAACATCTGTGGTTTGGCTTAAGAGTGGAGGTGAAAGGATCATAACATTTCCTTGGGTAGTGTTCAGTGGTAGCTAAGGAAGAACGTGCATTGCTTGGGTTTGGGTTATGTATGGTTTATGTTCTAAAAGTTTTCTTATGAATATAACTGTTAGATACTTGGAGCAGTCAAACAAAGCACATGCTTTAAGGAATTTGTGTTAATATATTCTTGCAGTCTATACTTACAGTGTGCTGGAAGTCCCTCAGGCTGTGTGGGCACCTGCTTTCTCCCTTCCTTGACACCACTTTTGACAGAGACAGGGGCTGGTCAGGGCAGCAGCTGCCTGAAAGTTCAGCAGACCTTGTGATTGATTTGTGTTCAGAGGTTCCATACTGGCTATATTAAAACTATCAATTGCAAATTACCTCAGAGCATAAAACTAAGGAACATTGGACTTGGCTGTGACTTGACAGAATCAGACTCCAGAAACGTTTATTTACTGTCTCTGGCAGATGCTGGTCCTGTGCCATAGTGACTAATAAGGTCAATGGGGCTGTGTTTATAGGTGGGTTTTTGGGACTTTAAAGTAGGATTTGCAAATGTCAAGCTCAGGAGAAGTAGTGTTCTCACTTAAGCAGATCTGATTGAAAAGGAGCGTAGGAGGAAGGTAGAGCACATATGATTTGAAATGAAAATAGAGATGAGCGGGAAGTTTCTATAGTAATAATTTGTGTTACAGTTGTTTCTGTCAGCTCTTTTTTTCCCATATTTGCCTCTCAATTACATATACCTTCTGAGTGATTTTTTTGGGTGTTAATAAAGCAGTGTTGCAGTTTGTCAGACACCAATCAGGTGATTGAGGTAAAGTTTAAACAGTTTATATTTGGATTAATTCACACTTGATATGCTTTTCTCTTGATATGATTGGTATGTATATGAAACGTCCTTGCCCAATTCTACTGATCCTACAAATGTTCTTACATCTGTAGTTAGGTGTAGGAGTAAGTAGATTCTTTGTGTAGTTATATGAAATACTACAAACTGGAAAATCATCTTTATAGTTCTTAATAGTCTGTAAAGTTCCACTTCTAGACAGAAGCAAGATTAGTGTCATTTTGGTTTAAAGGTGTAAAGTTAGTATTGAAGCTATCTGTTCCAAGAATCGGCAGTTGAAAGAGAGTTTTGAGATTCTTACTTCAGTTATAATAATGAGATAGGAGATATGCAAATTAAATTATTCTTTGCATTGATTAAATCAAAATACCAAGGTGCCATGCTTGAGTAGGATGATACACTTAATCAATAGCAAAAGTAGTAAGTTAAATGAGCTAATAAAGAAAGTAAGTTAATTTTTATCCCTGGCTTTGCTTATAATTAGGTAAGGGTATTGTCTTCCAAATACTATTCCTTCATGAAGGGAGATGTGTTTTAGAGAATAATTCTGCTGTGGAGGAGTTCTGCTGTTGTTAGGTTTTTCTTTTTATTCTTTTGAGCATGTGCAATTATCATGGACAAAGCAAAAGTTTTTTTTATAGTCATGCCTGAACTATTCAAAATAAGATTATACTTCTCATTTGCTGTATTTTTCAGTAAATGCAACAACTCTTCAAGACACCTCAAGTCCCATTAACTTATATAAAATCATGTAAAATACAGGAAAAAGTATGATTTCAAAGAAAACCACGTATTTGTCATGTGGTGTGAGGCCATGGCTTTTGCAGTTATAAGGAGTTTTCACGACAGTTCACCAATAAGCTGCTGTCTGTGCTGAAATCCCGGGAAGGTGGTGGGTTTATCTGCTGCCTTGCTTGTTTTCATGATAAAAAGTTGATGTGTAGTGACATTTGTTTCCTGCGACTTCCTGCCTTTAAGGAGTTTTTTGACCTAGATAAAGCAGTCGGAGGGGAGGAACCATATTTATTCTGCAGCTATTCCACACTGTAGGGTGGTGTAGGAATAAATGCCCCATTCTCCAGTTCACATTTTATCACTGAAGGGAGCTGAGGCTTCAGTGAGTTACACTCAGTGAGCGCTTGCAGAGCTGGTGCTCATTTTTTGACACATTATTTTTTAAAGGGCAAGAGAAGGTCTGTGCATGGTTGGAATCTGTTCCTTCACGTTTATGTGTGTGTGTGATTCTGCTGCAGCCCTGCCCGTGCTGCTCTGTCCTCCTAAGGATTGTCAGAAGCCTGGACACAGCATGGCCTCTGTGTGTGCTGGAGTACTGGTGAGAGGAAAATTTTCAGTAGTCCGAATTTCAGAGTGTCTTAGTGAATATTAATATGAACACACCACCTTTGTGTTTGTCCATGTGCACCAAATGAAATGAGAACCGTGAGGAGATTGGAAAGCAGCTCTGTCCGTGCTGATCCAAACGTTCTGGTGACCTCAGCAAGGAAGCTCCTGTGGATAAGGATGCACATGGAATTGAGAGTTTGGAGAGCTGGAGCAGTACAGTGAAAAAGCCAGCGTCCTGTCATTGTCAGAGTGTTATGAAATGGAACAAAATTAGTGTAAAGTTGACTGGAATTAATTCTAATTCAGTGCTGGTTTAAGAATTACAGAAGGAAGCTCTAGCCAAAGCCTTGCTGAAAGCAGAAGTGACTTCAGTGTTGGATCAGACTGCTCAGCATCTTGTCCATTTGGATTCTCTGGGGATGGGGATAGTTATAACTATATGAAGTGCTTCATGTAACTACAATCCCATATTGAAAAAAGTCTGTATTCCCAACAGCAGAATTTATGGAGTGCACAGGCTGGTTAGAATAATGGGATGCACAGGCTGGTTAGAATAATGTTCAGCTTAATGCAAATCATGCTAAGAAATACCTGATCACTACTGGATTTTGTGTGGTGATTTGGAATAAATGCAATTACTGATAAATAGTTACAGTGTTGTGAACATTGTCCTCGCAAATATTGAGGACAAAAAAAAATAGAATTAATCAATTTTTAAAACCCCAAAATATGTCATCTGGAAAAGTACACAGGGCAGAACTATAGGGTGAAAAACTGTTCTGCAAAGTAGCAGTAGAGTGAAAACCAAGACTGCAGAGATCATGAGATGCCTGTTCTGAGATGATGTGTCAAGGCACTGATGTGATGACTGTGGAAACTGGGGAGTGGCAACCAGTGCTGGAGCTTCACATCATTCTGGAATCAAATCTATGTTAAAGAATCTTGCAAAACTGAAGGATTTAAGTGGAGGATTGCTAAAAAGAATTGAAGGCTGGAAGAAGTCCCAAAGAGTGGGGAACATAAGGGGTTCAGTATGTTTGTTTTATTCAAAGGGAGTGTGAGGTGGCTGGGTTGGTATAGGCCCATTTTTATGGGGCTGAATGAGAGTTCTGATGGATCACACACAGGTGTGAAACCAGAGGCTGTAAACTAAATTGTCAAGGTTTGAATTAAGCTGTGTTGCAATAGTTTTCTTTCAAGAGTGGTGGGATATCTATCTCACCATCTTCCACTGATCAACAAAACAATGACCCTTGCTGTAGTCAGCCCTGGTGACGAGGTGCAGAGCAGCTATGGCTGGGTGACATATCATGGCTTAGGGTTACAGAAGGTAAAGTTGAAGCTTCTTCACTTCATCTGCAAGTGTTTTTAAATAAACTGTCATGGGGTTATAGCAAGAGACCATTTTATTATGTGTTTTAACAAAGAGTCAATATTTGTCTTGGTTTTAAATTGAAATTACTTCTAAAGTATCAAACATCCAGTTGAGTATTTATTTATTTGCACTTGCCAGTAGTGTGCTCACACTGGTGCTGATGCTTTTGTTCACTATGTCATACTCTTCATATTGGAGGACACTGTACTGTTTCAGAGATAATTTCTGTGTAATATAAAGTGATTCTGTGAAAACTTTTGTGCTTCAAGTAAGTCTTTGATACAGCTCATGAGGTATAGGCTGCTTAATTCTTGTCATGATAAGAAATCAGGCTAGTGTATAATGGAAAAGGTCTTTACACCTTGTACTTAAATTCAAGTTTTTTGATCACTTAAATGAAGATTAAATGTATGGTTCTGCTTCAGAAATGATGTGGACAAATTAATTTATTGATAGAAGTTACTTTTAAATTCTGGTTTTTGCTAATGTGTTCCAGTATGGGAGCAGGTATTTCGCCTACCCTTTTCCTTCTTTGCTTCCTTTTTTCCCATCACAGCTGGGAAGTAGTTTAACTTCCTTTGAAGCATCAGTTTCCTCAAAAAGCTGTAGCTGAAATGTTGGTGTCTTAGCACAGTGTACAGTACATGTTTTACTACTTGAAAGGTAGAAGTCTGATGGTGTATGAAGATAGAAACACAATTATCTAACTTTTGTTTGTTTGTTTTGATGTTCTCTTTGTTGTTTTTTAAGACTGAATACAGGAAAAAAAATCATTTATCAGTTTGCATTGTCCTCTGGACATATTTGGATGTTCTAGGCAGAATATAACTTGAGCAGACAAGGCCTAGATGTGGTTTATACACTCCTGTAATAGTCAAGCTTGTTGGTTACAATCAGTGCAGTAAACACGCAAGGGAGCTGGTTGGGAAGGATAAACAATGGAAGCTGGCCCTTACAGAAAAGAATTTCCCTCCTTGGGTGATTGTGCAATCTTCTGGCCTTTCTAGGCAGGTGAAGAAGCTCTGCAGAGCAATGAAGGAGACAGAGAAACGAGATTTTAAAATGAGTGGGGCTTAGAGAAGAGAAGGGTAAATTTACTTACATGAAATTCCCTGTGGGAATAAGTTTAAATTTGAATCAGAGCAAACTGATTATTTAAGTAAGTAAAAATAATGGTAAAGAGGATAAATGCTGTCAGGCACATGATGGGATTCTTGGGGTTGCCTTATGCAGGGCCAGGAGTTGGACTCTGTGTCCAACTGATCTGTGTAGGTCCCTTCCAATTCAGGATATTCTGTGATTGATTTTAGCATCATACCCCATAGAGATTAGAAAAATGGGAGGGGAATTCAGTTAATACATGGGAAAGATGAGGACATGGGCCCAAGGTGTTTTGCTTTAGAATATGGGCAGGAATATTCTGGGGTTTGTAGCTGTGTGAACAAAAGTGAAAGGGTGTGCTGGGAGGATTGAAGGAAGGTGGAAGGTTAAGATCATCTCAAGTTTAAGGGCTGAGCTACAGTTGTTAGTGTTACAGAGTGTAAAGTCTCTGATTTGGATATTTAACTAGGGAGATGTGATTCAGAAGGATCTGGGGTCTCACTTTTTGGGCACATGGGCTGTGCTCTGGTGCCCATCTGAGCTAATCCAAGATTTCAGTGGTGCTGCAGTGGAGCACGGGAGGGAAGGTCCAGTTTTCTGCTCCTGACTGCAGGTTGGGCTGGCCTTGGAGCTCCTCAGATGTTCAGATGCTGCTGCTCTCTGCTTTTTTTGCTATTTTTGGGTGCTTTGCTGTTGCATTGAAGTGAGGTCTGGCAAGCAGTGGAGTACATGGTGGGCCTGCACAGACTTTGGGCAGCAGTCAGCTGGCTGGAACTTGTGGAATTGTACATTAAGGAGTTGCAGTTATAAGGGCTGTTTATGCTATACGAAACAAAAATGGAAAGGAAAAGAAAAATTCAAAACAGTATAAGACCAAAACTAATTTTAGTATACTAAAAAAGCACTTGCAATGTAATGCAAAAATGTTGAAATTCTAAAAGCTCTTGTGGCAGCATGCTTTTTGGTAAAAGGGTATGTTAAATTAAAAAAAAATTTAAAAGGTGAACCCTGAGTAGACAGGATGCTTGCTGGCATGGCTTGATGGCCTCATACCTTTGGTTAATTTGTGCTTTCTGGCTCTCTGTTTTTATCTGTCTGTAAATGTGAATACACAGAGAAAACATGAGAGAAAAAGGGGTATGAGTTCCTTGGCTGTGCAAGATGTTCCTCCTGCTTTCCATACACTAAATCAGCCTGGCTCCTGCATAAATCCAGGCTTTGCTCCACAGGCCATTAGTCCAGTTGGTGGTATGTTGTGCAGTAGTGGAGTTACAAGCTATAGGGAAAATTGAACGTTAAGGATATAGTGGAGGTAAATGGTATTTTAAAAAATTTTATATGTGATTTTTTTTTGTAGTGTGGATCCCAAAAAAAGCCCTTTAATCTCAGAAAGACTTTTCTATCTGTAAGGCAGGTAGGTGAGTGATTAGTATTTGTGCAGCATTCTATAAACTGCCTGAAAGGAAAGCATTATTTTGAAGATGATTGTAAAAACTCCACTGATTTTTACACGTCTTTCATTGCAGGGGTTGCATATATGCATAGTGCTTTTTCAAGCAATACATAAATCTGCTGAAGTTGACAATGCAGGTAGATCACACGTGATTTGGATTTCCTGTGGTGTCTTTTGAGGGCCTCAGCTTGATAGGTTGTAGAAACATCTCAAACAAAGTGTGAAGAGAGCTTTTGCTTTTTTATGCAGGACAGCAAATGCAGAGTGCCATCAAAGGGAAGGGTGCTCGTAGTAATTCAGTCAGTGAGTTGATCCAGCCTTCCAAAACTACTTGGGTAGCAGGCTTGGAAATATCTGTGCATATCTTCCTGCTCTGATGGAACTGACTGCTCACCTTCACTCTGAACATTCTTCCAGGGGAGGTGAGGTGCAGCATTTCAGGAAAACATCCCTTGGAGGAGGAGGAGATGATAACAAATGTCACCCTTCCTTTCTGTGCATGTTTGGTGGGCTTGGATGCTGACAGAGTTAGTAGGAGGGAGTTACTTAAACAATCATCAATCAAAACCCTATTTATCACTTCCACAGATGAAAGCAGTAAATAATGCATTAAGCAAAGAGGCGTTTAGGGAAGTGAGTTGTTTTCTTTCCTTAGGTGTGTGAATGTCCTGGGTGTGGCTGGGTTAGGCACATAAGGTTCTAGAGGTGTTTCTGTCTGATCTGCCTGACATGGTCCTCACTTGAGACCCTTATTTTGGAGAAATCAGCCAAAGCACTTGTGTGATCTGACCCAGGAGGTTGTTTTTTATCAGGTAGAGAGGTGGTTTGGTCCTCTCTGCCCTTTCATATTACCGAACATTTTGCTTTTAGTAGCATTAGGGGCTGCAAGGCAAACACTGACATTGTGTTCAAATGCTATAAAAATCCTGCTTTGAAGAGTGTGCAATATATTCTGCAGTAACTTTATTAAAATTACTAGATGGGGTGGTAAGATTGTCATAGAATGATGAAATGCATTCTCCTGCAGCCCTGCTCTCAGTGATACTATCAAGATCCTGCACCACTTTTGCAGCTGCATCTCTGAGTGGAAGAGCAAATGCAGCAGTTTGAGGTGGTTCCTGTGTGCTGGAAATGCAGGTTCTGAAATGAATGCCGGGCTCAAGTCTGAGCGTAGGGTGGGCTCTACAGTTTGTGGTTGGGTACAGTATTATTCATTCAGCTTTCTAGATATTGATAATTGACACAGACATTTTGGGCCTGGAAACCACAGTGTTTCAGTTAAAATGTTCACATGACAGGCGCGTGTGGCAACACCGGAAAGAGACGCAATAGGTAAAAACCACAGGAGGAGTTCAGTTGTTTGTTTATCCTCTTAAATTGAAATTCAGGCCTTTGTTTTTAAAACCTTTTCTTGGTGTTGGTCTGCCCACAAAGCTGAGAAATGCAACTAGTCTATGAATATTCACCCTTTCTATAACAAAACTTCATTAGAAGTGAGATTCTGCCAGAACTCTGTTAGAACTTTTAAAAATATACCATTTTCTTTATTTCCTCCTCTGTTTTTTATTGGGTTAGGTTTTTTTGTTGTTTTGGGGTTTTTTTTGGTTGGTTGGTTGGTTTTTTTGATGGCCTAAGATGTTATTTTCTCATATAGTAATTTTCCTTAACTGCATCATAGGATACAGGGAATATACCTCAGATAGAAAAAAAATTGGCACTAATTGTTAAATCGTCACAAGATAAAATTTAAAACCTCATTCACAGTTGGGAGGAGAACTCAGATCCTTCCACCTTTCTCTATTTAAACATACAAGTTATATTCAAAGCAACTCCTGATGAAGATTTAAAATTTCCTTCATGAATTTTGGCCTGTTATGAATGGCTTTTGCTGTCTCCTGCAGTGCAGGCAGAGCACTCATCTGCCAGCACACCCTCGTACACAGATGTTGACTCTCCTGTCAGGAGTGAAATAGCCTTGCTTGTTTTATGGGGTGGTTATTCTGAGGTTGGAAGATTGTTGAGCCTGAAAGAGATCACTAACCCCAGCTTGCTACTTAGCTATAAATAAGTTTGGTCTGCTGTAGACTAGTAAGTACTCAAGATTCTTACGTGAGGTTATTCACTCTTATCTAGGGCTACCAGCAAACTGGGTGTTTTGAAGGCTTTAAAGAAAAGAAGCATACAAGCCTTGCAGAAGAGTCAAAGAAGCATCTGAATATAAATAATTCAACCCTCAGCCAGAAGGATTAAAAGTTTTCAGTTAGGGAGTGGTGTTTTAAAGTTATTTTGGTTTAATAGTAGCTGAAGGAAAGATTATTTGTATTTGTCTATGTGCATTGAGTTAGCTGCAGCGTTGCTGAAAATTATACCATAAAATAATGGAACTTTACCTGGAGAGCTGGGAAGCATGGCTACATAGGATACAAAATAACCATCGTGTGGGAGAGTGTGATCTTGACTACAGGGAGCAGAAACTGAGTTAGGTGGTTTAATCAAAAATGTTGTTTGTAAAAATCAGGCTTCTCCATAGTTTTTGAAATTAAAAAAAGAAAAATCCTGGCGTTGTGGAACTGAACCTGAGAGATGGCAGTGTGTGGTCTGGGTCTCTTTGTTTGGGAGGCTCGAGGAGGCAGGGTGTGGTTTTGGTAATTCTCATAATACTCAGACTCTGATTCCATTCTTTTACTGAAAGGTGTTGATGTGCCTCATCCCCAAGGAAAGTCTTGTTTCTACAACTTGTTCTTTTTGCAACAACATTTTATATTACAGCGCTTGGTGGTTTTCTTTTTCTTCCAGTAAAATTCCTTATCTGGAAGGTCAAAATAGTTTAGGGTTAATTACTGTCAGATAAATGTAGGTAAGGCCCAGGGGGCTGGGAGCCTGTTGCAGTGACATTGCACTTGAGCTGGGACATCCCTGGGCTCCCTTTAGGGCAGCATTGGTTACTGGGTACAGTTTTGTTCTTCTTGTGACTGTTTTGTTCTTATGGGATCAGCTTGTTCCAACTTTTCCCAGGAGATGCAAAGAAGAGAATATATACAACTGCCCTATGTTTTTATAGGGATGTTTTGTGGTAAATAAATTGCTGACTGAGGGCATACTGACAGTATCTGACACAAAGCAAGGAGCTGGGCTTACCAAGTTCTTCACTGAATGAAGGAGACTTTTATTTTTAAATCCAAAAGGTCCTTAGATACTTGTGATGGTTCACACCATCTTTAAGTAATTAGAATAACCCTCTTAAAGATGTTCTAAATGGAGACGGGATTTGACTTGTGCAGGTAACGATTTAATACAAAAATACAAAGGAAAGAATAATCGCTCTGAGGGATTTAAAAGGAAAATACTACATTATAGGTATTAAAAAGGAAATAAATAGATCTAATAGTAGCTACTGGTGTGGGTGCAGAAGGGGCTGATTGGGGCAGCAGAAGGGCTGATCCTTCCCCAAAGCACTGGTGTGTCAGCAGCAGAAGCAGCATTCTTGTTCAGCTTTGACAGGAGTGGAAATGACTGGAGTGGGGAGGCAGAGCAGGCTGCTGCAGACTGCAGGTGTTTGAAGTTGCATATTTGAGCTCCATCTCAACCTGGGTTTTCCACCCCGTGTTCTGGAGTTTTAAAACATCACCGTTGCATTTCAGTGTCGTCTGGGCCAGGGGTGGTGTCGTGTTGTGTGTTGCTGTGTGAATGCACACAGGAGCTGTGCACAGCTTCAGAGGCTGCTGAGCAGCTGAGATGTGTGCCTGCATCGAGGACCACAGACACTACAGTAGTCATTTTATGTAATCTTGGATAAACTGAGTCTGCTGCTTTTAAAGGTTGCTTCATGCTACCACTGGTTATATTTAATATAAGCTCTTGAAGCGAGTTAGTGCCAAGCAAAGCATTGTTTGCAGTATGGAGAAATAACCTGTGAGCCAAAATTAGCCCGAGTTCGTGTGGAGTGGTGTGTGTTTCGTCAGGGCTGCCCAGATCATGTCGTCCCTGAAGGCAGCACATTTCAGCTGGGAATGTTTCAGCTATTACAACATGGAACATGCTGCTGAGTGGTGCCAGTAACATACGCTGAACATATGACCAGCACATGCCCCCACTTCAGCCCAGGCCATGAATTATTTACTTTTTGTTACAAGCTGTTTATTTTTGAGAGGTTTTCTCCCCTCTGTCAGTATCAAGCACTAAGCCTTTTGTTTCTTTTTTTAGGTTTTTTTTGTCTTTGTTTGTTTGTTTTTTAAATCTTCTTTTCTACTCTTGCTGTTGATTCTGTATTTCTAAAATTCTCTGCTGTGTTTACCACCACCACCCCTATACCGTTTGTGCTCATTCTCTTAGGATGTCATCCCAGGTAATTCCTGTGGTAATGTCATTGAAACTGTGGAGACCAGTCTGACTATTTTCAACTTGTAATTGAGAGATAAAATGACCTTACACTTAATCTTTTGGGACTTGGTCTATATTCATTAGTTAGCTGTGATACCTCTTCTCTGTATCAATTTTTCACTGTTATGTTTCAGTTCTGTGAAATGGCAGGGTTTCTCCCTCATCCCTTGTCATCTTTGGTTAGATAAATGATGTGAAGCAGACACTCCATAGGCATTTTCTGATTTTAAACTGATTTTTGATGACAGCTCTAGTTCCCAGGCTGCTTGTGACTCTTCATTTGCAGCAACTCTCTGGGCTGTGGATTCTGGTACAAAATGAGTGAGCACCGACCCAGACTGATGGGCTGGGGAGCTCTGGAGAGCAACAGTAGATAAAACTTTAATGTACATACAAATATACTTCATCTTTGCTGTGTGTTTCATAACGTTTTAGGGAGTGTTACCTCTTGGATGGGATCAGGCTTGACACAAAATTAATTGGACTTGGTGAGCTTTTCAGAATGAATCATCTCGTAGTTATTTGTGTGCACTGTAGGTAACAGGCTTAGCATTGCATACTCTTTATATAGATTATTCTTTTAAATTCATTTTTCTCCTGGAAGCACATTGACTTAAAGGATACACTGTTACAGAAGACTTTTGCTTCTTATTTTAAGTATATTGGTAAACTTGATTTTTGCAGTAATTAAAAGTATTCTTCTTATGATTCCTGTTTTTAGAAGCTTTTTTTTTAACATTCACATTAGATCTCTACAGTAGTACAAGTTCATTAAAACAGCATTTTCTCCTTGTTTTAACCATACCTTTCAATAAAATTCAAGCCCTGCAGATAAACTGTAACTAACTCTTCGGTTTCTAGGTTAGTTAAACTAATTGGGAGTTAGAGCTGAAAGAACAGTCCTGTCCTGCCCGTGTCAGAGCTCTGGTGTTCACATTGTGTGCTCAGGTCAGATTAGTTTACTGGTGGGCCTGAAAAACAATCCCTGGGAAGAGAAGGGGAGAGGCTTGGGATTAGTTTTCTGTCAAGTCAGAAGTGCAACTTTTTCCATTGCCAGATGGGAAGATATTAATATAAGATTGATAATGTGGTTTTATTAGCATTTCGTAGAATCATAGAATGTTTTAGTTGGAAGTGATCTTCAAGGTCACTGAGTCCCACCATTGACCCAGCACTGCCAAGGCCACCACTAACCCATGTCCCCAAGTGCCACAACCACACGTCATTTAATTCCCTCCAGGGATGGTGACTCCACCACCACTGCCCTCAGCAGCCTGTGCTGGGGACTGACCACCCTTTCTGTGAAGAAATTTGTCCTCATGTCCAACTTAACCCTCCCATGGCACATCTTCATTTCCTCTTGTCCTGTCCCTTGTTCCCTGGGGCAGAGCCCAGCTCCCACCTGGCTGCAGGTGCCCCCTGAGCCTCCTTTTCTCCAGGGTGAGCCCCCCCAGCTCCTCAGCTGCTCCAGCTCCTTCCAGAGCTCCCTTCCCTTTCCTGGACACGTGTCAGCCCCTCAGTGTGTTTTTTGTAGTGAGGGGCCCAAAACTGGTCACAGGATTGGAGGTGTGCCCAGCACAGGGGACAGGCACTGGCTGGTACAGGCCAAGTGCCATTTGCCTTCTTGGCTACTTGGGCTGATGTTCAGCTGCTGTTGACCAACACCCCCAGGCCCTTTTCCAGCCACTCTGCCCCAGCCAGGATCACTGCAGGACCCAGCACGGGGCCTGCTTAAAGCTCACAACCATTGCTCCCAGCCCATGGATCCAGCCTGTGCAGATCCCTCTGCAAAACCTTGCTGCCCCCCAGCAGAACAGCATCCCCACCCGGCTTGGCATCACCTGCAGAGTGACTCAGTACCCTCAGTCCCCTTGACCATGGATAAAGGTGTTAAATATGGGCCAGTGGGAAAGTTGTCTCCTCTTGGAAGATCTTACTCTTTGTGATTCCTTATCCTGTCTGCAGGGTCTACCACTGTCCTGGGCAGCCTGTGCCAGGCACTGATCACCCTTTCTGTGAAGGTATTTTTCCTCATATCCAGCCTAAACCTCCCTGGTACAACTTGAGGCCATTTCTTATTGTCCTGTCCCTCATTCCCTGGGAGCAGAGCCCGACCCTCACCTGGCTGCAGGTCCCCCCTGAGCCTCCTTTTCTCCAGGGTGAGCCTGGAGCACTCCTTAGGCTGGCTCTGGCACCAGATCCCTTGTGGGCAGGTTCTCACACTGACCCCAAAGTACACTATTTTCATATTAAACATTGATCCCTTCGGTCACTTGGTGCTGGTTTGATTGGTTCTGTCACTGAGGGGTTTAACCAGCAGAGATGTTCCTGGCCACCTTCTCCCCAGGCAGGAGATCCTCAGTGCTTCTGGTCCTGGGTTCACAGTCACACATGTGAGCCACAAACCCTGGAGTAAGAAAAACAAAGGAGACCACTGTGGACAATGAAGTTGGACTGGAAAAACAACAAAGCTGTGCTGCTGCTATTTTTAGTAGGTCCAAACTCTTAGTGTGGTTGATGGTTCTCGTTTTGGGCTTCACCACAGGCAGTGTCTTCAAACACAGATATTTGATAAGCAGTTTCTGTAGTCTCTGTTAAAGTGTTTTGTTTTCTGAATGGTGATGAGGAATTCAAGGCTCTTGTTGTCTTTCAAGCTCTCTGTATGAGGTGAAGGTGTCATGTCTTGTTACCTTTGCAGTTCCTGGGGAAAAGTCACTAATTCTCCTGGCACTTTGATATAAACTGACTGGTGTTTTCTGAGGAGAGTGAGCAAAACTGAGTGAAAGATATAATTTATAAATGAACTAATTAATGCTCATAAGGTCTTCCTGATGTGATTCCTGGTGATGATTAAAGGAGTGGTAATTTAAAAATACTTAATGTATCTTTTTGACTCTCTAAGAACCATAACAAACAAACCTGTGTGTTAAAGTTAACATATGATGAGCAATTTGTAAAAAATCCTGATGATTTCTTATTTTGAGAAAGAATGTTGAAAAAATGCAGGTTTATGCAGACTGGTTTTAATCATTTAAGGTGTCTGTTTTCTTAGGTTTTAGCTTTTCTGAATTAAAGCCTGCATGTTGTTGTGTACTGGGGAGGTGTACATATTATTAAAATGCTGGGTAAGGCCATGGTCATGCCTTCCAGAATTGTTAAAAAGTCTCTCAGATTCGTTTTTTAGTTATCATCTCCATTTTTGCTTTGCTTTTCCTTAATAGGATTTAGAATATTAGTCTTTTACTCTTCCAGATGGGTATTTCCAAGTGTCTTGGTCACTCTAGGACACTAAGATTATAAAATAATTAGATATGAGTTAAAAACAAGGGAAATGGACTCCACATCTCTGGTAGTATTTGCTGCTACTTCAGTATTTATGGTAAGTTTAACTTTGGAGTCACCTTGGTGATTATGAGAAATGCCACTTTTTCTTGGTAGTAGTTCCTATACTGACATAGGGATTGAAAAAAATATATATTCTCAGGATAAAAGTTTTTTGTCATTATTGACAGAAGTGTAGTTTAATGCTGTACACATATAGGAAAATAGGAAACATTTTCTGTAACTAGGAATTAACATTTCATTTCACCACAGCACATCTTTCTGAAAATCTAAATCTTTCAAATATCAGTTGGCTCTTAAGTGTAAATGGAAACATGTTAATTTAAGTGCTGTGAAAATTATTGTTTGCAGTTCTCTTTGTGCAGCAGCATATGCATTGAACTCATTTGCATCTCTTCAGCTTTGCCAGACAAGGAGATTCTGCAGTGGAATTTTGAAGTAATCCTATGACTGCTGAAATTGTTAAATGTGCAATCCTGGGTTGTAATTTCACTACAAAAAAAATTTATCAATTTGTAGCAATCAATATTTGTGCATGACAGAAATGTAATTTTAACAGCAAATGGTATTCTGCTAGAGGAAGGATCCAGCTTACAGATGTGTGGGGAGTTTGTAATTGATAATTTGAAGGATTTTTTTGTTATGTGACTGTTTTGACAGTTCCATTGAGGGAAGATGCTCAGTTGGTAAACTGGGGAAGCCTGACTTGGACAAATGTCACTTGCTTTTCCAGGGAGGGTGGAAATAACACACCTTGCTTTATCTATATCTCTGGGTAGGAAAGCTTTGCAAGTTTCTGCTCATCCAGGGAAGTTGAATTGTTGGAGCAGTTTGGCAGGATCTTTCTCTGCCTAAGAACCTTTCTGGAGTTGATTGCAGCTCGCTTTTTTCAGCATTTCAATCGTTTTATAAACTTAACTACATCAATTTGTGTGCTGGAAGGGAGGATCAGCTCGATATTAATTTTTATTCTGGAAGTCTTTAACTGATACTGTGTCAGTTATTGCCTACAAAGCTGCTTTGGCTGTGGCATGTCTCACAGAATGACCCGAGGTTAAAAAAGAATGAAACAGTGTATTATGTACCGGGACCATTTTTGTTATTTTAGATATTCTGTTTCTAGAAAATTCGATGGTCTGGAAGAGCTAAAATAAAATAACAAAATAATAATAACAATGAGAAAAAGGTTGGAATTTGAAGCTAAATCAAAAGAAGCTGCTTTCAAGACATGGTTGGTTTATTCTCAGCAAACACAGATTGGGTTTGGTTCACACAACCTAAGGAGATGCTTTTGTCATCACCCTCCATCCCGTGTCCTTTGTTGTGTGGGATTGATCTGGTCTTTGTGGATTCCAGCCCTGCAGGAATGCAGTTAGAATAAACCCAGGCTGGAGAGTGTACAGCAGTGTCCTTGGTTTACATAGGAGAAGAAATAAAACGTGAAAACAGTGCTTTCATCACGAAAACAGTTTGGTTATTGTAAAAAAAAAAAAAAAAAAATTTGGCCAGTGAATGATTTTTCATTCTGTTTGGTGTAGGACAGAGTAGGAGTATGATTAATTAAAAACAATATATATATAACACAGATAAACAAAATGAGTCCTTGAGTATCACCAGGGGTAGGATGTGCCCTTGTTGTTGAGCACCTCCAGGTGTGCATTGTGGGGATGTTTTGGGGTGACTCTGCACAGGACAGGTTACAGGAGTGAGTTACACCTTTGGTAACCTGACAGCTCTTTGTCACCTGGCATCAGGAACTCCCTGGTACTAAAGGAAAGCAAATGAAGAATCTTTTCTCTCCCCACACTTTTTATTATTAAGATATAAATTTTAGCTTTTTTTTTTCTTTATTTTTTTAATTACTTGAAATATTGCTTTAATTTTCTTCTTTTCAGTAATAGGGAAAAAAGTCCTGCTTCTCACAGATACACAGGAAATGAGGTTTGTGTCATTTAGCATCCTCAAACCCTTCAGTATTTAACTGTGTAAATTTTAATTAGAACGTGTGCATTTAATAAGCAGTTTTCATGTGTAATAGTAAAGTACTGATGAAATGAAAGTTTCTTTAGCTCTGTTTGGGAAAATGTGATATATGTCTTAAGATGTGTGTGTGTTACTTTTTGCCATGTAGGCTGCACAGCCACTACTGTGCTCCTTAAACAGCTCCTCTTGTGCAACAAACTGTGATTGAGCTACTTAAGTCTAATTTAATGAACTAATCTCCCTTTTCCTGAAGACATGTCTGTCACCTGACGTTGTGCCTCTTAAAGAGGTTGTAGAAAAAGGAAGAACTGGGGGATGATCCAATGGTTTAAACAAAAATTGGGTGTTGGAAAAAATATGTTCTGTTCCCAACTCTGTTACACACTTGCCAAAATGGCTTGGCCAAGTCACAAATCCGTTTAATCTGTTTTTGAAAATGGGAATAATACTTCATAGGCAGGCAGATGATGAAATTTCAGTGCTCTTTTCCAGCAGTTTTTATCAGGGAAGAGCTTTGCCTTGTCTTTTAAAACCAGTCCCTTGGGTTTTGAAAAGGATTACTTGGTGTGCAGGATGAACTCTAACTCCCTCCCTGCTCCCTGCTTTTGAAGGCTGTTGGTGCTGTTTTTCCTTCAGGCTTTCTTACATACACTATTCCCATGTGAATGCTGCTGTCCCTAAACTTTGGTGTGCCTCAGAGTTCAAACCCCACTGGATCTACCAAGCTGACCTGTGTGCAGTGTGTCAGTGTTTTCTAATGAAACACTAAGCAGTGGCTTAGTTACAGTTAAGACCTTGAAAGTAGCACAGAAATTAGTTTTGGAAGCTTATCTTTCCATATTAGTTCAAATCTCAAGTTTTCAAAGAGAATGGCTAGAACAGCTGCATATTGGGAGTGCTGTCTTGTGTAATATAGTACAGCACAGCTCTTAAATTCGGGTCTCATGATGTCTTTTCGAATCAAAATTAGACTATGAGGTGGCTTAAACTTACTAAAGCATCAGCAGACTTCTACATTTCAGCTTGAGTAGTTTCCTGCTGAATCAGTTTATATCACTGGAGGTACCAGTGGCTCCTGGCAGCAGGGAACTGGAGCTGAGGTGGCTGGAGCAGAGCTGGTGCAGGGGGCCGGGGAGAGCACAGAGCTGTCACATCCCTGTATCCCATGAATCATCCCCGAGCTCAGGCTTTTATTGCAGAGAACCTGTGCTTCAGGAGTCTTGGTTTGTGTTGTTCATTCATTTATTAGGTGCTGTTTGGAGTGGGTTTCATGTTGAGGACGTGTGAATGCATGTGTGTGTGCACCTAAACTCCCTTTAAACCAGTGCAGCACAGCCATCCCTAGCCCTGATTCAAACCACTTTCAGCTTTTCCCTGCTCTGGCAAAGGCATCATGAAGTGTCTGCCCATTTTTACTCACTCTAGAGACAGGTGACAAACACGATCCCAGGTTTATGCTTGGAGACGTTCATCCCTTGCCTCTGTGGCCGTGCTGTACCCTCTGCTTCTCTGTGCTGGTGTTCCCTCAGTACATGACAATGATTGGCCTGTGTTCTCATGAAAACTTTTATTGAGTCTATTTTTTTTTTTAATTCCTGGACAGATTCCTACTTGCGTGACTCTCTGACTGGTTAAATCATGTCTGTTGTTTTTATTTGCTTTTATCCTTCTGTACTTTGCTGCTGCCCCTTACACAGCCCACGATTTGAGAATTTGGCGTGGTCTCAGAACAGCTCAGGAGGAGGAGGAGTGCTTCTTGAAGGGTATTTTCCAATAACAACGTGCTTGTTGTAGATTAGTTTCTTTACTTTGTTGCTTTTCAGACTTTTTGGTATCTTGATTGGTTCTTGAGCGTCCACACAAGTGACAAAGGAGCCTAAATTTATGTCACACTGTGGAGCAGTCAGTGCATAGAACATTTCTAGAGGGTCTGCACACTCAGGAGAAAAGTTTTAGGAATTTGCAAATAGAAGGAAAAGAGAAAAGGTGTTCAAAGAAATATTGTGGAGAGCATGCTTGGTTTATAAGAAAAACCTCAGAGTGTAATTCAAAATTTTGATTTCTGTTAAGATTCCCAGCTCAGCAGTATCACCACAGTGAAGCAAATATGGAATGGCTCTTGACCATCAGACATCTTTAGGTAGGCAACTGTGAAATTTAATTCATGCCCATAGCTGTGTGAGGAGGCTGAAAAAAGCCTGTTCTTTGACCAGACAGGCAGATTTAGGGGAGAAATTAAAGACTGCTGTCTACTCAAAGTTCGAGTTAGTAGGAAGCACTTTTTGTCATTCTTCAATGGCCTGAGTTAGTCATGGATTTCTGTGTCAAATAAAGGATTGTCCTGCTCTTGGAAGCAGAGTTCTGCCTTGAAAAGCCCACCTAAAATAAACTTTGCTTCCTTGCATTGGGAATGATCATTGTGCAGCCCTGCCTCAGTGGGTAGCTGCTCTCTTGGTAGCGATTAGGAAGTTTGGGCATAATTTTGCAATGGAATGCAGGTCTCAGATGAGGTAATAAATGAATGAAGGCTTTTGTTACTAAAGTAATGTGTGAGTCACAAGTGCTTTTTTTATGATTACACTTGCGTCAAAACACATCATGACAGCACTTGTTCACTGTACTCCTCCTACTGCTTTAATTGTAAGGAATGTGAGATGCCAGGAGCTGTCTGTTTGGCTCCCAGCACTTTGCTTTGCTTTGCTGATAGCTTTTATTTAACATTGATTGATATTATTAGAACTTCAGTGTTTCCATCTGAACTTTTGCACCCCCACAAGTACCCCGAGGCTGAGGTGGCAGGCACTTCTAAGCAGCCAACTCGGTGGTAAAGGATGGAGTGGGTTTGGTTTGTCAGCTTTGGCTCGGCTGTGCTTGTAAATCCTGTGCTTTATGGCAAGTTCTGGAATGGCATTTACAGTCACGGAGAAAGTTGGAGCTTGCATATTTATGGTTAAATGCAGTTATCTGGAAGGAAGAAAAAATGATAATTGATTTCTGTTTTCCTGTTGCAAGTGTTTTGTTTGTGTTTTTTAAGCAGGAAGCTGTTGTGTTGTAGAGGGATGGATGTAGGCTTTGTTGAGACTGTTTGCAATTTGGCAAAGGTAGAGGCACTCAAGCTTTTGGACAAATGTTAAATTGTTTTTATAGTTTAGTAGGAAATGTAGAGATTGAGACCACACAACCTGGCTCTGCATACAGCTTTTGTGTACAGAGATGCTAAACACCCGAAAATGCAGTGTTTCCATAGGCGGAGTTTCTTTTGTATTCACAGGCTGGGGAGCCTCAAATTCCAGAGGCATTACATGAGCAGTTTTAATGAATTAGTGTCTGGTTTTCCTGCAGCAGATGTGACAAGCAGCTTTATAAGCTGCTTCCCATCGATCGCTGTTTTCCAGCTCTTTTGTGTCTTTCTTTTGCTCAGAGAAAAGCAGGGAAGAGCTCGGTTTCTACAGTAACTGCTGCCTACACTCCTGCCTGCAGGCCAAGTGCTTTCTCAGTCCTGCAGCCTGTGCAGGGCTACTGCATTGAATTTCTGGAGGTTTTGTTTGGGTTTCTGTTCTTTATTTCTTCTTGCTGGTTTAAATATTTTACCCTTTAAGAAAAGAGGAGAATGCAGTGGAAATTTGCAATTTTGAGATCAGTAGTTTTAATTAACCACAGCATATTGCCATGATTGTAAGATAACCTAAATGTTTTTGCTGCTGATCTGTACCAGTGTTGTGTGGTTGGTATGGGAAGAAAAGAGATCCTGGCTGCTGAAACAAGAGCCTTTGAAAATCTGTGATGCACTGTGAACACGCATTTCTGTAGCGTAATAATGCAGGGGAGGAGTGAGATCAGCTCCAAGTTGTTAATAGAATCCTTTACGTTTGCAGCAAAATTTGCTGTAGTGGAACAACTTCAGCACACTTCAGCCTAAAGTCTCAAATAGCCTTAGAGAAGCTGCTGTGAATGCAGGGTTAAAAATGCCCAGTTTGTCATGACGTCAGCTCTGTGAGTGGGAACGGGCTGAGCACCATTTCAGATGGGTCATGTGTTTATTACTCTGTGTTTGCTGCTGCTGGTTCAGGAATGTTCCTGTTGTCGTCATCGATATTCTGCTGTCATAGGATCGTTTTTTGACGCAGACAGGCTTGTTCCAGACCCTTCTGAGGCAGGTCAGCACTGTTCCTGTAAGGAATATCAACCACCAGCTCTACATACTTCTTATGCACTTGTTAAAACATGAGCAGGGAAGTCTGTAACCGAGGTTTCCCATGGGGGAGCCAGTAATTTACAGCTAGATTGTATTTCCAGCCTTTGCTTACAATTTGCTACAAGTGTTTTATTGGCCAACTTGAATTAACATGAGGCTACAGCAATATTTCATCACTTCTGATGCTGCATAGATCTTTGCTTTTGAATCTTAAGAAGTCAGAAAAGAGAGATAGATGAATCAGTGATCTTGCTCTTTAGAGTGTTTTCCATCCTATTAGATGGCACTGTGTAGACAGTTATGGCACATCTGAAAAAAATACCCACATTCTTGTGAAGAGAATGCCCAGTGCTCAGAATAAAAATTCTAATTGCTGGTTTAAAAATCTGCCAGTGTTTTGTTCCTTATGGCTTTAGAGGTCGAGTCTGCCTCGAGCCTTCCCAGTCTGTGTGTGGAGGACATGCTGTGCAAAGATTGATCTTTGGGCCAAGAAATCAATTGCAAAGGATACAGGGAATTAAGGGGAACACGTGTGAGGTCAGGATTCAGTCCCCAGAGGAAAAAGCTGCCACTCTTTAAAGGGCAATTGCTTTTTGGGTAACCTCTAGAAGTGTCCTGACTAGTAATGGCCAAGCATAATTGAATATAAATTTCTGATGAATTAGCCACATCAGGACTTAGTTTCAAAGCAGGGAGGAGGAAGAGGAGGAGGAGGAATCCATCCCACCACAAGGGATATGGATATGGCCCTGTAGGAAGTGATGCTGTGTTCTAGCTGGGGTAGTTTCCCACAGCCTGTGGTCAGCTGCAAGCAGGAGGGCATCAAAACTGTCCTTTTTAACAATCTGTTAAAGGAGGGACTTTGTGTTACATTAATATAAATCTTTTTTTTTTCATCACCAGTCCCCCATCAATAGAGAAAACCAGACACTCCTATTGCCTGCAATGGAGAAAAGTTTACAAATGCCATGTTGAAGCTAAAATCTGTGACAGGAGCACGAGGTGGCACCTCACGTGGGTGAACAAGCACCTACATGAACAAATTACTCATTGAGAAAGTTATCCCTGTTTAGCATTATAAGAAAAGAATTATAATCTGACTAGTTTTATACTGGATCACTCTTTTTCAGTGTATCCATGATAACTTTTCCTATACTCTCAGTGATGGTAAAGTGTTAGAACACTTCTTTAATGTAATCCTAGAAAAGACTTTCTAAAACAAATATCTGAACAGTTATTTCTGTTGAAAGAGTCAAGACACTGCCTACTGTAAAAATTGTGTGGTATTTTCTTAATAACCTTTATTAGTAATCATTTAGTGCTGGGAGTTTTCAGGTGGCTATTCAATATATGACTATTTGGATGGATTTATATATCACCTTTGTTCTTAGCTTGGAAGCCCAGACTTCAAACTGTTGGGTGCTTTTAGATTATCTTGAAATAAAAAGAGCAGTTCAGTTCAATTTGTCTTCTTAATAAGTTTTGGTTTTGTTGATTCTTTTAGCTCTAAAGGTGATGACTCTATTCCAGAAATGGACTGTGGTATTGACTTCCAGTTCAATTAAACACAGCCCAAAGTCTTAAAAATAAATTCTGGATGTGAATAATTCAGTATGCCTGCTCTTGGGGTTGAGCAGTCAGAAACCTTTTGGTAGAAAATTCAGACACTGAAATATGTAATCATACTTCAACTTGTTGACCTTTTTTCACTTCCATGTATTTCTAGTTGTTTTGTTAAGACTCATATTTTAAGTCTTGTTTATTTAAAAACCAGTTAAAAATCACAGCTACATATTGTTTAATCTATAATTAATATCCTATTAATCCACTGTGATGGAATCAATAATAAATGAAGCAGCAAATGAAGAAAAGATGAAATTGAGGTCCTTGTGCTTTCAAACTGAAATTTCCCCATTAGGAAGTCAATCAAATTGTAATTTCCTAGCACCACGTTCCAGTGGGCCCTTGCTTAAATGGACTCTGTGCTGGAGAGAGGCTAAAGGACCTCAATGTAATTTAATTTTTTTTTCCTGGAGAAGCCCAAGGGTGGATCCTAGTGCAGCCTTCCCCTGCCTAAGGAGTGGCTGTAGGCAGCCTGGGGCCAGGCTGTGCCAGCAGGGGCACTCACAGTTTGGACACAAGCAGCTGTAGAAGTTAAAGTGAAGGATTTGTATCTGCACAAATGAGAAAACTCTTCATTGCTTGAGGGTGTAATTGGAGGAAATGAGTTGCCCAAGTCTGTGTTTGGAAGGCTTCAAAATTTGGAGAGACAAGGCCCTGAGCAGCCTGGTCTAAGTTGGAAGTTACCCTGCTTTGAGCAGGAGATGGGGCTGGACACTTTCAGAGGTCCCTTCCAAACTCGATTTCTCTCTAGTTGTGTGTGAAAGACGTAAAAACTCCATTTTTGCTTGCCTTTCAAAATACAGGTATTTCCAAAGTGGGCCTGGGAGTGTGCACTGTAGTGATTAAGTGTCAGTATGCACATCTTCTACCAAAAGTACAGATAAATGAATTGGCTGTGAGAGTCATTTTTACTGCAGCAAGGGGAAAGTTTGGGAAATAGATCACAAGTAGGTAGGTAAGAGGAATTAGAAAATGGATTAATTTCAAATTTCCCCTCCATGGAAAGGAGACCATAGCTAGAAGTATGGTGATTTCCATGTTTTGTTGTTATTTCACTGATCAAAATAGCAGAAGAAAGTACAAATAGTGTCATCATCATCTCAGGCTGCTGTAGAGTCAGAGAAACCTGAAGTGGAAAAGCTGTGTTTGATGGTAATGACCTCTGCTTCTCTTTGGGGAGAGTTGAGCTGCCTGTGTTCACCTTGAAAGTATTTGAAGTCAAAAATCGACACAAGCAATCTCCCAGATGCTGACTGAGTTCTTTTTTGAGTCTTGGCTTTTTAATGTGAAAAGTTGAAACTGTCCTTGGCTCTCAGTAAATCAACAAGAGTTCAAAACCAGGCATCTTGTTATTCTTTTAGATCTGTTAAAATCTCAGGGAATCTTTAAGTTAACAGGGGTTCAGTATCACAGTCAGTGTGAGGGAATTGAGCTGTGCAGTTGTAACTGCTGTGACTTCAGGGGTTATCACTGCTGAACCCTTATAATCTATTAGAATGTAAAATCTGGAGGTGCTGATAAAAGAGCCTGCTGATCAAAGTGCCATGGCAGCTTCTGTCTGATTTTGGTCCTGGTTCTTAGAAGGCAATTAAACTGGAATAATTCAAAGGATACTGAGGCACTGGGTGTCACAGCAGGGCTTATGTACAGGGAAGAAATTGAATTTTTCTGCTGTGTTTTGGTTTCCCAGATAAAGACAGGACGAAATTCTTCCTTCCCAGTCAGGTGGATTTTCACACAGGCAGAACTAGAAGTGTATCATCCGTTTTCCCTGCAGTATGGACAGAACTGCTGTGGAGAAGTGAGAAAATATTGGAAATACAGATGTGACAAAACTAGACTTTTTACATTTTATCCTGAGACACTTCTCTGGCACCCTGCAAAGTTCCTAAATTCTGTAGAGGTCCTGCCTGGATCAGCATTGCTGTGTTTGACTGGGAGCTGCAGATACAGAGGAGTTGTCTATGGAATAGTTTGAAATGATGTGATGCTTGTTGTCTGTTTTCCAGTAGTCAACCCACAATGAGCTTTATTTTAATTTAAAGAAGAATAATTGAGGTAATGAGTTGCATTTTAGTTGTGACACCTCCTTTGTGGTGCCCTGGGTGATGCAGTGTCTCCATTGTTGTGCTCACCTGGACTTGTCATCAATAAATGTACAAAATAGCTTACAAAACTGCTTTATTTCTCTGGGATTTCTATGTAAGTGGGTTGTCTAGATGAGTTTCTCCTCCAGCAGCCATGTATGGTAGTGTATTATGAAACTGTTGTTAGCTTTTAAACAGAGAGTAAAACCCAATTCAGCTTGTTGAGGACTAAATGTTTGATGAGGTCTCTCCCTGTGGGTGTTTCTGTGGTTTTTGTTTAGTTCATTGTATAACTAAAGAATATGCCAAAACCAGCTTGATTTTGATCAAATTAGAACATGTTCTGTACTTTGATTTTGGATGTAAATGTAATATATTTGCATAACTGCAATTTATTCAGGAATTCTGTTGGTTAGTATACACCCTTGATTCTGCTTTTTGGCCGAATTCCAGCTATAAAAATATCCTTCCATTAAAAAAACTGTTTGCAAATATGGATCAATTGACAGATGTGGTCTTTTGATAATATTCAAATGTTTACTGCCCTAACCAATTTGTAAGGAAGTTGTATCTTCCTTACTTTCACTGGCCTTTCAGGTTGCCTTGTTTGCCAGAGATGCCCACAGGGAGATGATGCATTCAGGGCTGCAGTAGGATAAGAAGGGAGGTCTTGTAATATGTGTGTGCCTCCGTGGAATATCAAAGGCACTGCTGAGTATTCCTTTTCTGCCTTTCCATGCTCCTGGTACTCGTGTCTGAAGTCGTGGGATCCACCTCTTCCCCATCTGCCCATGCCCATCCTCACCCTGCTGTGGCACAGGAGGACTCTGGTTCCTCAGTGCTGTGCAAGAAGGACTCTAACCTGGGAATTAGCACCTAAAACCGTGTCCAGTTCTTCCCATATCTTTCTTGAGTTGAAATAAATTTGGTCCATAAAGCATTTAAGGTAAACTTGCAGGTATGGAATAGCCTCATGAAATGCATAGGAAAGATGACGAAAATTTAAATCTGCGTCTGTGTCAAACAAGATGTCGTTGTTCACTTTCTCACTGGGATTTTTGCTTAGTATTTGGCTGTCTTTGCATACACTTGAGAATTGTTTAAAATAAATGCTTGGAAAATATCTTTATTAGCAAAACATCCAAGACCCCTTTCCATTGGCACTAAAAAGATACAAGCACAAAATACTTTCTACTGGAAAAAGCGAAGAAATGAGTTGTTACTGAATATATTAAAAAAATTCAACCCAGAAATTGGTCCATTTAACTTCCTTGCTGAAATGCATGTGCAGTTTTTTGGCATAGATTCTGTTCCTAATTTAGTACATTGAGCATGTTTCAGAAATAGGTCGTCTGTTAAATGCGGACACGGTCCGGACTCAGAAGTAAGACAGAGAGAAAAGGAAGGTCACTGTCAATTCTTGCCTTTTTTCTTGATCCTTGAGTGTGGATTGTAGGGAAAAAGAACCACTGTGGTGCATGTGGCAAGGGACATAGTGAAAATCAAATGCTGCCTTTGTTCTATAAACATCCTTAGATTCATTTTAAGATATGAAAGCCAAAACACATGAGAGTTCATTTCTAAGGCTACTCTGCAGCTGAGTGTTCCTGCCAATTCTTACATCACTTTAATGTTTAATATATTTTTCCAGAGAAATGATCACTTTTATTTACAGTCTGTATTTTGCATTCATAGCTCATTTCTTACCCCTTGTTCCAGCATGCTCTTGTTTCCTTTCTGTAGAAAACTAGATCTGCCTAGAAGCACTTAAAAGCAAAACAAACCCAAAACCCAACATTTAGTGAGGTTTGTTTCTGGGTATAGTGTCTTGGAAAGTCCTTTTCATCATGTGGGAGATGTGTAAATGTCATCGTGGGTTTAGTGCTCAGTGTAGTCTAACAACTTAAGGACGAGGAGGTAGTAAAGTTATTTGAACTGTATTTTTATAGATGCTTTTGTTGAGACAAAATTAAGTTTCTTATTTGCTCAAGATTGAGCAAGTTTATTTATTGAGAAGTTAGAAACGAGTGTGTTCTGTTTAATTGGGTCCGATTCTAAATGCTGTAGAAAGGGGATTATCCTAAGGTACATTCATTGTATTTTATTTTTCAAATTTTTAAACTGTTGCACATTGTTAATTTACTGTTTGTTATTAAATTTAGGCATGTAATCCTTGGTAATACATGAAAATGGGCAGTTCACTGAAATTGGGTCTTAAATTCAGCCCTGAAAAAAGGTATTTGAATGTAGTACTAAAGCAGCAGTATACTCTGTAAATGAGCAGAATTAGAATTGATATATGTTTCATTTAATAGGTGTTTTAAGAGAAAAGAACCCAAATCTCTTGGACCAGTCTATGAAACTGGTTAGACCTCAAATTGGCCAATGTTCATGCTTCTGATTAATTCTGCTGTCGTGGACCAGCTTGTTCATGTGCTGAAGCTGTTCCTTGGCATCATAAAATAATGAGGTTTTGTTTTTTAAATAGCTCTGCTTTGGGGCTAGTGCAGGATGAACCTCGAGAAATTTAGAGACAATGCACTAACTACCCTTGTTAGAAAGAATTGCTTTTGCCTGTATTCCTTCACAAATGTCAGTTTCTTACCTGGGGATCTGTAAAATGAAGATGGTCGTGGGTAATTACATAAATATTGTAGCTTATGAATTCTAAATGAGCTTAGGTGCTAATGTGCAAGTTATTCAGAAAGTCATACATTCTGTAAACAAGTGGCTCATATATTTGTTTTTGGTTTTTTTTTTTTTATTTTTCAGCTGTACTTTCAGGTTTCCCAGCACAAACATCAAGATAACATTCACAGCTCTGTCCAATGAAAAGAGAGAAAAACAGGAGGCCCCGGAGTCCCCAGTGAAGCCTGTGCAACCCCAGATCTCTCCCTTAACAATAAACATTCCAGACAACATGGCTCACCTGATCAGCCCTCTCCCTTCTCCCACAGGAACTATCAGGTATTTCAACCCTGCAGGTGGGAGCAGGCCCATGTACAGTCAGGCTCAGCACCACTTGCTCATTCAGTATTTTGATTTTGAGGCCAAAATTCAGCTGAAGCTCAGCCTTACCTGCTGAGAATCCCCCCTTTCTGCTGACATCGTTGCATGAACAGTCTGTGATACTGTGGTTTAACATGTTCAATGTGTAACAGTCTGCTCAGGAACCTGCCATTTTTCTTACATTCCAACATTTTAAATTGCTTTTTGCCCTTGCATGCTTGTTCCAACTCTTCAAATGAGACAATTCTAAATTGCACCATTTTAAAACGTCCTCATTTGTTGCTCTCCTCCTGAAGTTCATCATCAGGAAAAATGGTGGTTTGGGTTATTATTGGTGTGGAAAATGGACTGATCTCTTACTCCAGAAGATTTGTTGTTGGATAGTCACTGCTGAAGGGAGCAGACCTTTTACTGAAAGCACAGGCTGAGGTGCAGAGCTGTGTCAGGATGGCTGATCCCAGCAGGGTGATCCAGGATTTTCCTTGCCCTGCTGCTCCTTTGGTAATTGCAGCCCTTGCCCCACCTGGTACTTGAGGCCAAACTCAATTAAACACAAGCAACCCATCCTCACAAACAGGTAAAATTACTTCAGATGGAATTTTTCACAGTCTTGGAAAGATCAAGGCACTGAAAGTTGTTTCAGTCATTTACGTGGTTTTGAAAGATTTTTTGTCCCCTCTCACTTCCTGCATCTTCACTTGAGTGAAGAACTGTCCATGCCTGCTTTTTAAAAAGGTCCAACTTGTTAATGAGATTTGAATGGAAGAATAATTGACTTCTTGCATGTTTGCCAAGCTCTTGGTCACTGTCTGGGAGTGTTTAATGACACCTGCCTAAATGATGGAAGCAGAGAGAAAAGATATCTAGACTTGTCTGTGTAACAGGTTTGCTTTCTTATAAGAATTCAGGGAAAACACATCTTGCCAATGACAGAGCAGCTCACAAGTATTTCAGATAATATCCCATCTATCACCACTGTCTTTGCCTTGCTATGAATTTTGTAATTCTCTTCAGGGCTTTCATGCACCTGTTGAGTAGTTTATTACAGAAAAAAAAAGAGATGACAGTTTTGAGTCTATTTTGAGAGCAAAGCCTGACAGTTTCTCTGCAAATCATCCTGTTTTGTGGAAGACTTGTAAACTTGCTTTGATTATACCATATGTGTCTCTTTGTCAATATATGCTGAAGTGAGCAGAGCAGAGGGATCTTGTCAGCTGATATGTGAAAACACAGAGCAGGAGTGACCTATATCTAAAAAAATAAATTAGCTACACATTTTGGCTCTAACCAAAGATTCTTCTGTACAACACTTAAAAAATGCCTTCTCTCTCTTATAGTAAGTATATCACTAGTAACAAATCATGGGTGGATTTCTTGGGAAGTGAAGCTTTGCTACTTTCAGTATTAGTATCTATTGCTCAATCTGTAGTGTTTGCCTCCTTCTGTACATGATAAAGGAGGTAGCAAAAAACTTGAGGGGCCAGGCAGACGAACAAACCTTGACAGATGAAAATTGTTAGAGCTTTAATGTGTAGATCTAAATAACATTGTCTAGATTTATTTGTTGTTGATGTTTTGAAAAAAAGATTCAAAGATTAAAGATTGTCTTTGGAGATAAGACTGGTTCTGGGGGCACAGCAGGTTGCAGCTATTGAGATTTCTAGGGTTTTGGAATTTCTGAGGGCTGCCTTGAAATCAGCTGCAGTATGAATTGCAGAGTGTGTGTCCTTGCAAGAGAGCTGCCAAAATTATTTTGGGGAAGGGGATAAACCTCACCTGCTGACTTTCTCTTTCCTCTTGGCTAAAAGGAGATCATAGAAGAAAATTGGCATGGTGCAGCTGCAGTTCCTGTGGACTCTGCAAGGCAGGGGGTTGCTGGTAGAAAGATGTTCCAGTGGAATTACACAGTTTTACCTGATTTTCTGTGATGGATGGCAAAATATGAAGTGTTAGGAGATACTCTTTTAGTGTTTGGCACCATCTCTTGCTTTCTAACAATATATCTGCTCTGTTGGCCTAATACTGCATTAAATCAGCTGAGTCACTGCTGATGCATCCCATTTGTAGATAAGTTTATGATTTTTATACACATACGTATGTGTAAGTATGTGCACACACCTGTAAACACTTAAAATAATACTGCTTTCGATTTAAATGAGAATCAAAGCTTTTTTTACCTCACTGCTTTCTATATTTTTGCAAATGTGCAGAAACACTGCACAGGAGAGATGATTTTTTTGGGGGCAGACTGAACACAAGCATATGGCAGAAATTCCATGCAAGATGTGTGTCTTGTTTCCAACGAGTGTCTGAAAATTTGTGGTTCCTGATGCAGCTGAGGTGGACTTAAGGTGGCAGATCTTACAGAAATACATTACAGGCTGATCAATCAGCTGATCCTTGTCTTGAGGAGGAAAGCCTGAGCAAGGTTTCTTCTGATTCCATGGCTGGGTTAGCAAGGCATGGAAGGTGGTTTGGAATGGAAGCCCTGACAGCCCTTTAGCTGCAGCCTCACAGCTCTGGTAGTGGCTTTGCTGCAGTAAGAGCTTTTTGATGAGACATAATGTGGTGATATACTGTATAACAAAATAGTAGGATCTTCTTTTTATGCTCTACAGTGCTGCAAATTCCTGCCCATCGAGCCCCCGCGGCGCAGGCTCTTCAGGGTACAAAATGAGTCGTGGAATAGCATCTGACCTACATTTGATGGCTGACAATTCACAGTCAGAAAACGACAAGGAAGCTTCAGGGGGAGACAGCCCAAAGGTAAACACAGCTTGAAACCAATCCCAGAAATTACACCTGAACTGAATGGAAGATTTGGGATGTTCTGTTTGCTAAGGTGTATCATTGATAATTTAACGTGCTTTAGAAACAATGTGTAGGGTTTTGTGATCAGATGTGAGATTGATTGATGAATTGATTTGTCCTCTTTAGGAGAGGGTCTCTGTGCAGTCTTAGTTATAGATCTGTTTGGAAGCTATTGAAAATTCTTTGTTTCTTATACATATCTGCAAAATTGATGTTATCCTAAAATTGCTAATCAGAAAAACAAATCTTTCTTAGTTGCTTTTCTGCCTCAAGATTTTAGACATCCAAAAGTGCCCTAAGTCAAGTTAATGATGTTTTATGACTTTTGATCTAGTAAGCAGTGTGTATGTCTTCAAAGTTTGTTGATGCATACTTTTCTTGTTTTTGTCCAGGATGACTCTAAGCCACCCTACTCCTATGCACAGTTAATAGTCCAAGCAATTACAATGGCCCCGGATAAGCAGCTTACACTAAATGGAATTTATACGCACATAACTAAAAATTATCCTTACTACAGGACAGCAGACAAGGGCTGGCAGGTAATTTTGATTTCTGGAATTTATTATTTTTGTTACATGTGAGCAATACTGGCAACTGTAAATGGTCATAAGCAGGCAGTTGGTAAGCCTCATAACCCTTCAGAAGCAGAATTTGTCAAATGAGTGTGTTGTCTTTCTTCTGATTGTATGTTTTCCAACAAAGTGAGCAATTTACATTAGTCTGTATTTGAAACACTGTTTTGTTGATGGAATGGTGTTCCCTAAACCTCTGGTAGGGATGCAGACAGACTTTGGGGAAAGCAGAGTGCATTTGGCACTGGATTTGAGTCCTGTATGCTATCTAGGAATGGTGTCATGTTCTGTAACTTACAGTTGTGTAAACATCCGTGTTGCTATCTTGAGATAAAATTGAGATATTAAATGCTCCAAGTTCAGTTCTGTTTGAAAACAGTGATCTTGCCCATGCAGCAGGTGAAGGAACCAAGTGTGTTATCTGTCATTATCTCACCCTAGTTCATGCACTGTTTGATTTGTGAACTTGCCCATTCCTGCACCGGGTTGGACCAAACCTTTCAACTCTGCAGAATTAATTTCTGCTTGCTTTTCATTTTCACGAGACTAGCCTCAGCTTTTGCCAGGATGACTAACCGAGTACTAATCAGTCTGGCAGAGCCTTCCCAGACACACGTGAAGGCTCTGGTGCTGCTTTGGATGTGTCAGAGGCCAAGGAGCACAGTTTGCAGGGCCTGCAACACCTGGAGCACACGGTCCAGAGTGTGCTCACTCTGCAGCTAGTGTCAGGGAGGTAAAACCACAGAGATTGGGTGAGGGGGAAAGTGAGGAAGTGCTAACGTTGGTGCACAATGGAAGACTGAAGAATACAAGCCTTCCCTGTAGAGGAAAAGATTTTTAAGTATTAAGCACATACTTATTTGTCATACAGCCTAAATGAAAGCTGGATCACTCTCCCAAGGTTAGTGGGGAGTGTAGCTGTTCCTGGCTGTTTGCTAAGGGTTTGGTTGGTTAGTCAAGGACTTGGCTGTTGTGGCTGGGAAGTCTCTTTTGTTTCCCTTTCCCACATAACAGTGCAGTATCCTGGCTGCAGTCATGTTGTTTTAGCAACAAGACTCTGTTTATAAAATGTTGATGTGTGTTTTGCTTCCTATTTTGCAGTACCTTGAGTATCTATGTAGATGATGTTGCTTTGTGAGCATCATGAACCCAACACACACACACACACACACACACACACACACACAGAGCTGTGCTGAGGTGAAGAGCTCTGCCATGGCACAGGGTGTGAATTTGGGGGTGTCATGCTTCCTAAAGCCAAGGTGATAGGCACAGCAGACAGTGTGTTCTGGAGTCATTAATCAGCAGCTATTCATAGAAACAATTGGAAAAGCTGAAAATCAGATGCTGTTCAGGCACTGCTCTGCCAGCTTCTACACATTAGGAGCTGGATTGCAGCTCGGGTGACTTAGGATAGATGCTTCAAATCATATTTGAGGCTATTTATGCACATATTATTCAAAACATAGAGTACAAACACATGTAGAGTGTCCCAGTCCCATACTTTAAGGAACAGAGGTATTTATATCCTTTAGCATACAGTGGTCTCATTTTGATAAGCATTTGAAGACTCCTCTCTGTGAACTTATTTTAGCAGGTACTTTTGGATCTACTCCTTTATTCCAGCATATGGAGAAATAAATACAATTTATAAATATGTTCTTGGCATCTTGCTAGTACTGTTTCCATTTTTGGCAGGGAAAAAACCATCTCTGGTTTCATCAGTTTGCATTCAAGAGATCATATGTGGTTATCACTGCTTTAAGTTTTCCAAACTTACCATCAGGGTCATGAACTCAGATATTTGAGCAAGTTTTACATTCGCTTTGCAAATTTTTGAGAGCTTTTGTTAACATAAAGCTTTTTTCCCATTTACCTCTGTTCCCCATCAAGTGTTCAGGGTGAAGCCTAAGCATCAGTCTCTTCCTGTTCCGTGATAATATTGAGAGAGATTTGGGGGTTTTTATCTATGTTAAAAAATAAATTAAAAAGGAATTCTGTGTGCACAGCCAAGCACAGATAGAGCCACTTGAGAGTGTCAGCAGTTGTGTGCATGGCTCTGATGGAGGAGTGGGGGGATGTTGCAGTAAATTGAGGATGTGGGAATGTGCAAGGGGACTGTGGTGACAAAGATCTGGAGGAGCTGGTTCAGGACCTGCTGCCACTTGGTGTTTTAATTAACACATTAAATTCTTGGCTCTGTTATTGAGACAAGCTGGACTGCATGAATTCACAACAATCCAGCTGCCCTTGGAACTTGTGTAATTCAGCCTTTTCTTTCTTAATGTGGAACAGTAACAGAATTACCACATAGGATCAGAATCAGTATATGCTGTGTTCTGCTGGCCCTCCTGGAAGGAGCTGGGACACCTGGGGAAGGGTGGTGTACAAGCACTGATCATTTTTATTTTTGTTTTTAACACTGCAGTCTGCACAAGTGTTTGTAGTGTTCTAAACATTGGTTTCAATCACCTTGTTTCTCATGAGAGAATGAAATAAATGGGATTCCTGTTATTTCCAATTAGCATACTGGGTTTTTATTTATTGGGAAAGATTTGACAAATGCAAGAGTCCTTTCAGGTTTACAGCACTGCTTGGTAGTGCTCTGAGTTCTGTTAAATTAAGGAATTAAAGAGCTGCACCCCGAGTCTCCTATAGTACAAACTGCTGCAGTAGGCCACATTCTGACTTGGAAAAGTTATATGAATTCTACATATTTTTTTATGTTCCATAGAATTCAATACGTCACAATCTCTCTCTGAATCGTTATTTCATCAAAGTACCACGTTCCCAGGAAGAACCAGGCAAAGGCTCATTCTGGAGGATAGACCCTGCCTCTGAAAGCAAATTAATAGAGCAGGCTTTTAGGAAAAGGCGGCCTAGGGGAGTACCTTGCTTTAGAACCCCTCTGGGACCACTCTCTTCTAGGTAAGGAAAACCAGATGAACAAAAAGACTATGGCTGTTGTTTAATCTTCAGGCTGCTACAGACTTGATAGCTTCGGATACAGTCACAAGTTTAGTAATTTAATTTCATCCAGACTCAGTGTTTGAATTCTGTGTGTTTCATTAGGAGGCTGCCCCATACACCAGGCTTGTGTTAATTGCTCGTTTTTAGTGTTAAAGAGCTCTGTTTGCATAACTAGCTATCAGATTGTTAATGTATGCAAGCCTTGCTGTACCTTTGATGGGTTTTGCAGAATTATAATTTTAATTTCTAACTGCCATCTACTGGATTTTAAAACTGTTTACAAAGAAAATTCTCAGATACCGGCTACCATTTTACTGACCTTAGAGATGACAATTGTGTATTCAGTTTAATAATGTTGAGCAGAATTTGTGATGGGGAAATACCTGGGTTTAAATTATTCCCTCTCTAAAGTTATGGCCTTTCTGCTGGTGCAGATCTTTTTCTACTTGCCATGTAGCCTCAGATTTGCTCATTGTTCTTCTCCACCAGAAGAAATGTTCATGTTTCACAGATTTAGAGTCTCCCTAAGAAGGCATCCAGCCACTTCTTCTCCGTTAACTGTACCTGGAGTTTGCTTTTAAATGCTGTCCCTGTTTAACAGAAGCTTTTTAAAAGATCCTGAGCTCTGGGTTGTAGCTGTGCCCTCCCCTGCTGTGGGCAGTGTGTTACGGTCTCATTAGAGGAAGGTCACGGGCTTTCACAGTTCAGAAGTTAAAACACATCAGCTGCTGCTTTCATTTCTAACTACAGAAGTGCCCCAGCTTCTCCTAACCACTCTGGAGTGTTGTCTGCACACTCCAGTGGTGTCCAGACCCCCGAGAGCCTGTCCAGGGAAGGATCCCCTGTCCCGATGGAGCCTGAGCCCAGCGCCATCCAGCCAAAACTCGCCGTCATCCAAGAAGCGCGATTTGCACAGAGCGCCCCAGGTGAGGAGCCCTGAGCTCAGCACTGGGGCTGGGGGCAGAGGGCTGACACCAAAACATTGCCAAGACTTAATATGTACACCAAAAATGAGTGAATATTTCACCTCTTCACATTCGGAGCAGATCTGTGAGAAACTCAGAAACAGCCAGAAAGGGTCTGTTTGAACACATGGGGCTGCTGTTACCTGGGGCTGCTCCAGAGCCTTGGGTCACTCAGTTGTTACTGAGGAGAGGCTGGGCCTCTGTCCTGTGTAGGACTGGGCTGTCACAGTAGGACTATGTAACAGTTCTCTTGAAAAAGCCCAAAATGTAAGGTTGTGTGTGTTAGAGAAATAAGGAAATGCCTTTCACACCTCTGTGGTCATGTCATCCTTCCAGAGTGGGGGGGAAAAAAAGAATTGAAAGGATAAAGAGAGATTAGAAATTTCCTATTTAAAACAAAGAGAACATAAGGTGTGATGGGATAAGGATATGTTTGTTTAATTACCTTCTTTGACAGGCATTTACCATCCAGTTTCTAGGTGGGGATGTGGCACTACAGAGGGCAGACATAGTCCTGAGCCTTCCTCAGGATTCCCAGTGCAGCACACAGAGCATTCCCAGTGCAGGCGTGCTGCACACACCTGCAGCACACACCTGCAGCACACACGTGTTCCCATCTGTGCAAAGGGCTTTGCTTAAATAAGTGCTAACCACAGCTTTGTCTGGGGGCAGAGCTGGGGTGCCCAAATGGTGTGTGGGTCTTGCTGAGCCACTACAGCCCTTACCTTGAGCCTGGAGCTGGGAATAACCACTTGTCCTAACCTTCATTGTCCAGTGTTACCTTCTGGCTCATTCAGCCATTAGTGAAGGAGCTTGTTAAATCTCGGAGGTTTTAATGTGAAGTTTAAAAGAATGAGTGGCTTAAAAGAAGTAATGAGAATTGTCAGTCTAATTTTGATCTCTTTCTTGGTAGGATCACCTCTCTCTAGCCAGCCAGTTTTAATTACTGTACAAAGGCAGCTACCACAAGCTATCAAACCCGTCACCTACACTGTTGCAACTCCCGTGACCACCTCGACCTCCCAGCAGCCTGTAGTTCAGACAGTTCATGTTGTGCACCAGATCCCAGCTGTGTCAGTCACCAACGTGACTGGGTTAGCACCAGCAAACACTTACACTGTCGCGGGACAGGCGGTCGTCACACAAGCTGCTATGGTCACCCAGCCCAAGGTAGAACCTCAAGAGAATGGAGACCACAAGGAGGTCAAAGGTGAGAACCTGTGGGGTTGTTTTGGCACCTCTTTGTACAGGGGGATCAGTATTTGAAATGTAGAATCATAGAACCATAGGACAGTTTGGTTTGGAAGGACCTTAAAGCCCATCTCGTTCCACCCCTTGCTGTGGGCAGAGATGCCTTCCAGCATCCCATTCCAGCATCCCAGGCTGCTGCAAGCCTCGTTCAGGGAGGGGCAGGGATGGGGCATCAGTACTTGCAGGGCAATGCTTGAAGTGTTTGGCTAAAACTGGAGATTGGAATCGTGATTTCTCAGATATGTTGGAGCGAGTAATAAAACAGCACACTTCCACTGAGGGCTGCTTGAGTGAAACCAAGTGGTTCCTGAGCACTTTGTTAATTTTAACCAGATTTTCTCTTCTGTTTTCCAGTGAAAGTGGAACCTCTCCCTGCTATTAGCCATGCTGCAATAGGAGCTGCTGGTCGCATCATCCAGACATCGCAGCCCACCCCCTTACAGACAGTTACCATAGTGCAACAGGCGCCGCTGGGGCAGCACCAGCTGCCCATCAAAGCTGTCACACAGAACGGAACGCACATCGTGCCCCTGAGCGCCGCTGTGGCGGGGCAGGGCAGTGCAGGTACATCCTCTCTCCTCTCCTCTCCTCTCCTCTCCTCTCCTCTCCTCTCCTCTCCTCTCCTCTCCTCTCCTCTCCTCTCCTCTCCTCTCCTCTCCTCTCCTCTCCTCTCCTCTCCTCTCCTCTCCTCTCCCTCTCCTCTCCTCTCCTCTCCTCTCCTCTCCTCTCCTCTCCTCTCCTCTCCTCTCCTCTCCTCTCCTCTCCTCTCCTCTCCTCTCCTCTCCTCTCCTCTCCTCCAGAGTTCCTCTTCATTTTTCTTTTCTTTGCCTGAACATCTCTTTATTCTTTGTGGTTGTTATGGGGATGTTCTTAGTGGTGACAACCTGTCCTCTCTCCTCATTAAACTGGGATAGAAACAAGTTTTAAAAGAAGTTCCTGTAAATCAGAGCTCTTAAAATGGTGCCTTCTCCCAGGTGGTTTGTTGGAAGCCACCAACAGGAAAACCAGAACTTGCATGTGGGTTGGCTCTTTGAACTGTTACTTTTTATTATGATTTTATTGAACCTGTACTGAAAAGACCAAAATTCTGTAAGGTTTTGAGGTGGTTCATGTCTGAATCCATCATTCCTCTCTGGGCCTTGGCAGGCTGAGTGGGCAGCAGTGCTTTGTCATCACTGCACACATTCCCTCTTGCTCCTAGCACAGGCAGATTTGCTCTGCTGGCAGGTCCCCACAGCTTGTTTTAACAGTTTTGCTTTATGTATTATCTGATACTGAAGTGGAGGGTTTTTGTCATATGTTTACAGAAATACTTTTTGGGCTGTCTTATATCAATTTATTACCTGCATTTCTGCTCGAAAGTCTTTCTAATGGAGTGAATTATCTGCTTCATTTCCTTTTTACTCCTTTGCCATCCAGTGACATTTATAGGTCAGTGTTCTGGCTGCTGCCACTTCACTTCCAACTTAAGAGCAGCAAAAGCATCAGAGTCAGACTTGAGGTGCACTTTCTGTGTCAGAAGGGATGTGTGAATAGAGCTGAGAGCCATGTGAAATATACTGAAAAGCTATTTTGAAAAGTAAGGAATAATTCTTACTCTCTTTTTCCTGGATTCTGAAAACTCAGCTGATTTCAACATGTTCCCTGACACAGCAGCCAGGGGCTGCAAGGTGTGCAGGGAATGTGGCTGCACACAGGAGCACAGTTGTGATGATCCCCTCTGTGTGTGTGATGGGTGTGGAGTGAGGTGTGCTCCAGGTCCTGGTCTCTGCTTACAGTAACTCCTAAACCAGCAAGAAACCAGGTAATTCTCAGGCAAATCATCTGAAGGGCGAGCTGGGAAACATGGATTTGTTTGTGTTTGCCTGAGTGCTGTGTAACACACAGAGCTGTGTTCACACTCACATGTGTGTTTGCTTTTGGTAAAAGAAGGTTTGTGCCATCTGAGAAGAAGGAAATGCAGAGCAAATCCTGTTCCTGTTCCATTTTTCACGTGTAGTAAAGCAGGTGCTTTCAGATCCTGCTCTCTGCAGAACAGCTTGGTAGCATTGCTTGGTCCCTGTGAGTCAGCTGAGTGCTCTGGGGTCCCTAAGAAACTCACGTTTCTTATTGTACAATAAAATTTCCTCACTCAGTATTCTGTTTCTCAGCTTTCAGTGTAGATTTCAAACACCATCATTCTTTTGTGTGTTTCCTACTCCTACATATCAGCCAGAGAGTCTCTGGGTACCCACCAGACCCTGGAGTGAAAAATCACAGAAGGGTTTGGGTCGGGAGGGACAGGAAAGCTCGTCTCATTCCATGCCCCTGCCATGGCAGGGACACCTTCCCCTGGAAGAATGCAACAGAATAGTGCAGTGATTGTCTTAGTGTGTGTTGGAAGGTGAAGGGTGTTCTTGTTTTTTATTTAAGCAACACGAAATTTGCAGGAAGGCAAATTTTATTCAGAAGTTCCATCTCCATGGCTCCTATTCAGAAATAGTACAAGGAGTATCTTTCCTAATGGCAGCTGAATGACTGCGGAGATTCCAGAACAAATTCATTTACAATGTGGTTTGTGCAGAGGTGATACTCTCTAGGATAGCTCACTAATAACAAACTCCAAGTTTAGCAAGTAATAATTTCTCATGGACTTGATGTTTCATCTGCACTAGCAGGGAATGCCATGGTAATGTCAGTGAAGTGATGCTGAGGGAAGGAAGCAGGAAAAAAGCAAGTGACATGATAATGTCTAGATAAAGTTTCATGAAATGCAATGAACAAGGAAATCTGTAATTAGCATTTTGCATTCTTTGCAAAGACATTTGAATAGTGAATTAAATCAGAGTTAGTGTTGAGGAAGGGGCTGCTCATGGGCAGAGGGAGGAACCTCAGGGGTCTCAAGGTTTGTGTTCACCCATGAATGGTGACTTGTGCTGCCTCATGCAAGGAAGGAGAGAGATTCAAGTCTTTTATGGGATGTTTGAACTGTACCTCTCCTGCTGTGATTCACTTGTGCACTTGCATTTTGTCACCTGGGTCATTGCTGACCACTGGGACTTGTTCCAGCCCTGCCTTCTTAGTTTTGGCAAATACCTCGTTACCCATTGCAGGGGAATTGCTGCTCTTGTCATGTGTCCCTCCTGGCTCTGTGACTCCCAGAACTTCCCTGCAGTAACCAACAGCCCTAGCTGGGTCTGGCATGGTCCTGCCCTCCTTCCAGGCCACATCCCACACCTGCAGGGATCAGAGACCTGGCCAGAACCTACCAGAGGGGACTGTGAATCCACTTCTGTTCTGTCACAAGTTATGGTGTGGATTTGCTAAATCTTCAGTCATCAAATCCTTCCCTGTCTTGAGCTTCTCAGTGGCTAAATGGAGCTGCTTCCCTGTTCTCCCATCTGGGTGCAAATCTGTGTGAATGTTGAGTGATTTGAGAAAATGTCCTTAATCTGCACAACAGGTTTAGATTAAACAATCACACAGAATCTCACCTGGGCCTGCCAGTACCCCACGTGGTACCAATAAAGGAATTGATCACTCAGTGATGGGGCAGGTTTGCTCCTTGTATCTGATTAGACAAGGATCAGGGTGCTGAAGTTTGTATTCTCGTTTTTGCAGCTGCTGCAAGTCCTTTGCATATGTTAGCAACCCACGCATCGGCATCGGCATCGCTTCCCACCAAGCGCCAGAACGGAGACCAGTCGGAACAGCAGGAACTCAAACGTATCAAAACAGAGGATGGAGAGAGCATAGTCATAGCTGTGAACGTGGACACCCCACCCGTGGCAGTGAGTGACAAAGGCAGCCAGAACTAGAAACTTAGGGGAGTTTTCCTTTTTTTTTTTTTTTAAAAAAAAAACAAAACAAAAAAACAAAAACAAACACAAAAAAACCAACAAAAACAAACTCCGTGGTGCCAAAAGGAGACACTTAAATCTAACACCTAAAATGTTGGAACATGTTCTCACGCAGTGGGGAAAGGGGCCCTGTGAATCAGACTTCAACTTTCAGCACTGAAACAAAACCCAACACAGGTGGCCTTAAAACTTGGTAATTTAAAGTCAAACTGCAGAACCATGTTGTTGTAGAGGCTGTGCCCCCGCCCCTCCTGCCCCACGGACTGTGTGTGCTGGGAGGGCTGCAGCTTTAACAGGATCTGTCAGATTATTCCCAGGACTGAGGATCTCAGTGTAACGGCAGCATGATAGCGCTTAGTGTGACTGGTTTCAAACGATTGTATATTCCTAAAGGGAACAGAGGCAGGAGCCATTCCGACACCGTGGCAGCTAAGCCTTTCCGAACCACCCACCCATGCAGTTGTTGATAGATATGCAGTATTTTGTTGTTCACATGTGGAATTAGAAATTTTTGAGGTGTATTTTCATTTCTTTGCAAAACAATGGGGTCTTTGACATTTCAAATCACTCCATTTCTACTCCGGAAACTTTGGAATCACACAACTACTTTTCATGTGAAATTTTGTTTGGTAAAAAACTGAATGTAGGGTTTTTTTAACCAACGGAATGATTTACTTTTGTCTGTCCTGTTCAAGTTCAGATAAAGCTACTTTATTACATCTGCAAATTTTCATATTTTAGCAGTTGCCTGATAAATTTAATCAAATTTTATTACCATGTGTAGTGATCAAACGCTTCTTTGGGCTTGCATGTAACTGATTAGAAACTCTGATGTAAATGAGCCGTTAACTGACGTAAAGAACTGCTATGGATTTGACCAGAGCTGCACTTACCTGTTTCTCTCTCTGCTACCTTTTGCTGTTTGTTACTTTGTGTTGACTTTGACTGTCCCTGGCATATTTTTCCAGTCTAAAGTAAAACAAGAGTCTCGCTTAATATTGTGTATGTTTAAGATAACAGACTGTTCTTCATTTAGAAAGATAAAATTCTCTATCACGAGTCCTTTTAAAAAGAGTAAAATTATCTTGTCAGAGGTATATTCGATATTTTTAAGCTTAAGCACCCTTCAGTAGAAATTAATCTGCCCCGTTTCTCTGTAACACTTTGATGTCAGACACTGACCTCGGGGTCTCCATGACCAGTAGCTGTTGTGGTTTTCTAACAGTGGCTACCAGATTATGGTAATAATTTTTTTTTTTTTTTTAAGTGTGTGTTCTGCAGTTGAACATTTTAAAATGTATCGGTAATTTCTCACTTTAATGTGGTAATAGATTCCACTTTACATTTCAAAATTCAATTGAAACAAGGCTGCTGTTCAGTCTTCAACTCACACAACGTCTTAGTTCCTCCTGCAGCCAGGTGAGTGGGAGCCACAGTTGGCTCCATCGGAATCTGGTTTTTGTCCTGTTCTGTAATAAAGATGCATTATTTATATTTCCTTTCCTGCTACGAAAGGAAAAAACTGTATTTTCACGATGGACTGAACAGTTTGGAGTGGTTATTTTAGGCAGCTTTTGGAAACTATTTACCTAAAGACCAAATATGAGAAATCTGTACAAGTTTTGTGTTCATCCACACAATGGAACTGTTACAATGTCTCTGCAGATAATACATTAAAAAACTATGGAAAAAAAACTCTACACAAGCTGGATTTATAACAGGCATTTAAAAAAAAGCATAACCTGAAAAGAAGCATTTCTGTACAATTGCAACGTTTTCTTTAGAGGTTTTAAAAATAAAAAAAAAAAAGTAAAGTTTTAACATACTTTTTTTAAGAAAAAAAAATCCAGTACTAGTAATTTAATTTGGTGTTGAATGAATTGACTAGAATGTGGTTTATTTTCAGAAGTGAGAATCTGTTCACAACTAGGGCTAGGTGAATAATAGTGTATAAGATTTTTTTAAATAAAATTAAATTTTATTCAGCAAATTAACTAAGTTGAAATTACTCAACAAGTGTGTTTGGAATATCGATGTATATTTGGGGTCAATGCAGCTTCTGTGTCAGCCCCACCAAGCCAAGGTGCCCCTTCCAGCCACGCTGTGTCCCAGGAACCACGGGCATGGAGGGGCCTGGGGCTGGACCCTGCCAGTGCTTTGCACAGTTTGGGGCACAGGAACGTGTCTGCCCGAGATGGATCAGTATGGCTGTAAGAAAGTTTAGGATATGTCACTTTCTGGAATCACTGTTATGAATGTGGGTTTGGTGTCTGTTCTCCTTTTTTCTGCATTGGTTACAGTCTCTGTTTCTCAGCAGTTGGGGAAGTGCTTTCAAGGACCAGGAAAATGTTCCTGGAAGCTGGGTCAGGATTTCATGGTAATGCTTTCAGGAACTGGGGAGAAACCCAACTCCACAAGCCTTGGATGTGGAACTGCTGGGATGGGCAGAACCTGCTCCTTGAACAGAAAGCCTGGTCTGAATGGTCTGAACAAACAGAACCCTTGGGAAGAAGAAGAAAATAGCTTAACATGAAGGCAGTGAGTGCTGTAATTGTTCCTGTGCCCCAGAGGCAGGCAGAGAGTGTGACCCAGCCCCAGCCTGGTGGCATTCTGTGGCTGCTGTGTCCAACACAGCCCTTCTGCCCTGTGTCTGTAAGAACTGGTTGTGTCTCACTGATTAATCTTGTATTTTCTCCTTTATTGTGACTACCTAAAGGTTCTGAAAGCAATCCTCGGATTCCAGTTTCTGCTGGCAGATACCTGGAATTACTGTAGAATTTAGTTCACTGACTCATTACTTCCTGTCAGGATTCTGAACTGTGACACAGGTACTGTGGAGAGAGATGGCAAAATGAGGAGAGAAGGCGTTGAGTTACTTTTTAATACAAAAGAAACTGCTAATCCCTGTGTTTAAGAGCAGCTGCTGGTGGGAATAGGTTGTGTTCCAAGAACAGTCGTGTTCTAGACTTGCTGTGCCAGCTCTCTGCTTTCCTGGTGGCTGAGGGTGATCCCGTGGCTGTGTGTTACCACCAGTCCATCAGTGCCAGGTACAGGGCCCACAATCCTCAAAGCACCATTCCTTTTCCCAAAAAGTGACTGACTGAGCATTGTTCCATTTGATTGTAGAGCTGTGCAAACGCTGGGTCAGTTCCTCCATGGAGGCAGTGCAGCAGTGAGCAGTGAAGCACTGGCAGAACCTGGAGCCAGAGCCAGCTGGGAAGACTCAATCCTGTGTTGGATCTGATCACTGTACAACAATTGTACCTAATCACAGCCATTTGCAGGTAGCACGAGGAATCTGAGGTGTATTAGGGTATTCAGGCTTAGTGCAGCACTACTGGCTGCCTGCACAGGTGTGTTATTTTCATTCCTGCTGCCACGTTGGAGCAGAGATTTAGGGAAAATTTTACACATTTAGCAGAGTTTAAATCTTCCCCAGAAATGTGTTTGTAGTCTGTCAGCTGTAGGATAAGTGGACAGGAGGGCAGGGGGTTGGTGCAGCAGCAGCTGAGGCCCAGCAGAGCTGTTGGAGCAGGGACTGGATGGGGGAGTGGAGGAGTTTCCTGGTGCTGGGATTTCCATCAGCTTTGGGGAGCCAGGCTCCAGCGCTTCTCCATCACATCCTCCTCTGGGAAATGACACTTCCAGGTCCTTCTGCTGGTCCAGCTGTTCCGAGCAGAGGAGCCTCAGCCCAGCACTGGGGGGAATGGCAAGGTAAGTGCTGAACAAGAACAGGTCTGCACTGGGAAGTTGGACTTGTTTTGGGACAGACAACAAGGTGCATGTCCCAGGCAGTGGCTCACGTGCTCCTGTCCCCTCTTCATGCAGCAGGTTCAGCTCCTGTCCTTCACCAGCCACCACTATTGACTCCCATGTTTATTCCCCCAGCCTGGAGCAATGGAAACCATGGCTGTGACCATCAGTGAATACAGCAAAGTTAGTCACTTTTATTTAAAAGAAATAACATATTACAAATAAGTGTGCAAAACAATTCCTGTGGTTAAATACGCATAAAAGCAACATGCAACCTTGACATCAGCATGGTAAGTTAGTCCTTAGTAGGTTACATGACACTAAAGGGACTTGTCAAAGTTAGAGTTTGCAACTGAAGTCACAGAGTGTCAGGGCTGAAGCATCTGTGAAATTAGCTTTCAGAAGAGCAAGACCTCCCTGCCCCAGTGTTTAGTGCCACAGATGCTGAACTTGGGGCTATCTCAGGTTCTGGGTTAGGAGCTTGTGCCTTAGGTCAGCAGGAAATTGGGTAACAATTTTTGGGGAAGAGTGTACAAGTCGTGGGTTCAGTCTAACCTACCTGCCCCTGGGCCAGCAGCAATAGTATGCGACGGCTCAAAGGAAGAGGAAAAAAAAAAAAAGACAAGTTTGCAAGTTTAAAGCCATTGCAGACATGGAATTTCCTTGTTCAGTTTTTGTGCTGGATATGGGCATGGCCTCTCCAGCCTCCCAGCTGCAGCAGTTTGGCAGTAGCTTGGCAGCAGTTTCACAGCTGTCACACCAGTACCGACTGTGGGATTATGGAAGGAATCAGCTCTACCACTACAGGAGCCCTGGGTGCTTGTTGTGCTCACACAGGAGAGGGGAGTTGGGTCAGCCCTTGCCCAAAGGTGCCTCCAGCTGCTTCACAGTTTGGGACCTTGGACAGGTAATGCTCATCCCTCACCTGAAGCAGCACTGGCAGGGCCACACGACCCTCACCACCCAGCCCCCAGCACCAGGTCAGAGGACAAGCAGGACTTGATCTACACGTGTCCCTTGCTCCATACTTGTCACCTTTTCTGTTCCCTCAGCTGTGCCAGGGGAGGGGGGAGGCAGGACTCCTGGTGGAAAAGGCATGACCCAGTGTTCCCCCGCTCCCAGCCATGCAGTGGAAGTAAAGCAATGCCTAAAATCTGCTTTCACATCCCTTTTCCTAAGGCCAGCCGAAGGTGTGGACAGCCCCTGCAGAGCTTTCCCTGTGGCACTCTTGTTGGAGCTACAGTCATGTCACAGTTTAGACTAAAGAGAAACCCAATAGGCACAAGCTTGTTGAAAGCCACATCTTGAAAACTTGAGTTGGTGACAGTAACTCAAAGAGATTTTAATGATGAATACTTGCAGAAATGAGAACAAACATATGTAGTCCACTACTTCAGAGCTGCTTGTGATTACGTTGAGCCAGGCTTCTCCATGAGCTCTGCTGAACTTCTGGATCAGTACTGGACACTCAGATCTGTCCCTCAAAGGTGCAGGGGGGCCAAGGCAGTGCTTTGAGCCGTGTACTCCCCTCCCCTCAGTCAAAGCTTGTCGTCTGTCATTTCTAGGAACTGAGCGTACACATCCCTTGAGCATTCCCCTTTTTGGTTGAATAAGAACTTGTAGTAGCTGCCATCTGCACATATTGCTGCAACACAAACAAGCAGAGTCAGTGGGGCTGTGCCAGAGGTGCCCTCCTTTTCTCTAGTTCCAGTGTGAGCTGCCCTTCAGACTCACCGAGGAGTCTGGAGGGACGCTGGGCCAGCAGCCTGTGCTGTGCCAGCCCCGTGCCTCCCTCCGTGGGCAGTGGGAGCAGCCAGAGCTCTGGGATGACAGGGACACTCAGCGCTGTCTCAGCAGAGCATTCCCTCCCGCCAAGCCAGCACAGTTCAAAGCCTGGTTCTCCAGCCACAACCTGGGACTCACCTATGACAGCATTTGGCTCTGTTCCAAAGGCACAAATGCACGGAGAGCCTGAGGGAACCTGGAATTTGGAAAAACTCCATTTGGAACTGAAGTATTTGGGGAGAAAGGTGGCAGAGGCCAAACTGAAAGAGAAAACAAAGACATTAAGAGGTTGGTAAGATTTTGACTAGGGTGGATTCAGAGCTGCTGGAGCGATTGAACAAGATGCAGGTTCACGTGATTTTTCACTGGCTTTTTATTTTCTTTAACTATCAGATAACCTGAGTAATTCCCCTTCTCAGGAAGGGAGACACTACAACTACCTTGCTGGCTTTAAGTGACTGCAAAAACTGCCAGAAGGAATGATTTTTAGTACAGGAAAGTGTCCACAACGTATGTTCATCCTAAAGTCCACTAAAACCTCCACTGACCTTCTACAGAAATGCTACAGCCCTGCAAAGGACAGCAGGAACTTGGCAATTACCAGAGAGTTCTAAATCTGCAGCTTCATGCCAGCCCAGCAGATAAATTTTTCCACCTTCAGCAGTGTAGATTTTGCTACTGATTAACATGGACAGTGTTTTAAATGCAATTCAAAGCTCAAGGACTTCCCCAGGGCTTCAGAACAGCTCCATTCCTACCTTGACTGCTTATTTCTTTTTGGGTCTTCTGCAGCAAAAATGTGGACTGTGCCATGGTCACTGGAGACGCAGATGAGGGAAGCATCCTGGTTGAAGTTAATACTGCAGAGAACACAGACAGCTGCAGGATTTCTCCTGGGATAGACCCACAGCCCTGGCACAGACAGGGCTGCTTGTGATGAACAGGTAGCACTCAGAACAGGGCCTGCACGGGCAGCAGCAGCCCTGACATGGACACCACTGGTGTGGGTCACTGACACTGCTGCAGGGAAATGCACGAGCTCTGCTCTGAGGAGTGGGCAGAACTCTCAGCTGCTACCCCGGAATCACAGGAATGGGAGTTTCCATGGGGAATGGGCAGAGGGTTTCCCAGCTCCTGGCACAGTCACGCCTCTGCCCTGGCTGCTCCCCTGCACAGCAGGATGTGGGGATCAAGCTCCCCTTGCCCCTGAGCAGTGTCCAAGGGCATCAGGGCACTCCCTGGGTGTCAGTGGGAAGTTCAGCATCACCCAGGTCCCACCTGGGCTGAGCAGAGTCATGGCCTGGCAACAGCCACAGCTCTGTCCCTGATCCTGTAGGCTGTGCCAGGCTTCACACAGCTCCAGCTCCTGCCTTCCCCTCCCAGCAGTGAGCCCAGAGGGAGATGCAGAGGCCCAGGGGTGCCACAGCCATCCTGTGCTGGCTGGGGGGTTCAGCACAGCCAGACCCACGGGTGGCACAAAAGCAGCTGGACATACCAGTATATATTGGCTGCTTGTGATCCTCGACGTAGCTCCTGGATTAAATGCCCTGATGAAGTATCAAATATTCTTATGAGGGTCCCCTTGAAAAGGAATCAAGCATTGTATTAGCAAAGGCAGAAGACTGTCTTTACATCTGTGAATGCATCCTAAAATTTTGTCTGACCACCATGCCCCTCCACACACTCCTTCTTTGGGGTTTTCTTCTTGGTAGATTTGCAAACCTCTCAATTTTGGGGAAGAACACTGGTTTCCCCACACACCATCACCACAATGTTATAATGCCTTAAGGTACAATCTTGTCACGTAGTGACTCAGGAAGTCTCTCTCAGTTCAGTTCTAAGGCACTGCTGCAGCCCTGGCCCTGATTTTCAGACCCTGGCTGGTGTAGGGTGTGCCCAGGATCTGTGGGTCACTTCTGCCATGCTCCCCTCAGTACTACTGCATTTTTCATTGCTACTGAGCAATTCCTTCCCACTATGTATAATCAAGTTGTGGCTGGTCTTGTCTTAATAGTGGTTCAGATGACATAACCTAGAAGAATCAGTTACTACACACTCATGATCTGTATTGATCCAAATCTGAGGCACCACCCAGTCAGGTGATAGAACACTGCACTGGGCAACTGTCCTTCACCTGGAGCAAACCCAGTCTGACAGCAGAGCTGCACAACGAGCCCGTGTGTCTCAAATAAGGTGGTCAACAAATCGGTGATGCTTTCCTCTGATGAAGACTGGGTGTACATTGGGCTGTGCATCACCACCTGCAGGTCCTGTTACACACTGCTTAACAGAGGCAGCTCTCCAGTCACACAGCAGGAAGTAACAACCCAGCAGAGAAAGACTTGGTGAACTCAGTTTAGTTTTGATTTAAGAGACAGGCTTGAGATGTTTGCTGACTGTGCTCAGACTCCTAGTTCAGTTGGAAAATAAAAGCTGCTTGAACTTCTTCTCTATGCTAAACAAGGAATGTTTAATACAAACGCAGCAGATAATGGCTCTATTTAGCAATGGAGTTGGCAGCTTTTAGAACTCTGTTTAGAAGACATGCAGTCATTAAGCTTAACAGAGACTCCGGATACATTTTCTTTTTTTAAACTCTTTGAGTGACAGGCTGGGCAGTGAAACCTATGTGGAACAGAGACTCGTTGGATTAATTTGGCTTGTCCTTAAGAAACTGATTTCAGCTGAGTGGAAGAGCAGCAAGAGCTGTGCTTGCCTCAGGGAGATGGGTCCATCTGGCTGACATTCCCTGGGGAGATGAATGCCCTGGCAGCTCTCTCTGTGCTTCCCAGGGAGAAGGCAGCTCTGTCACGTTGGCCTCTCTCTGCACTGCACCCTAACTTCAGTTCTTGTCAGTGTCTTGTCTCTTCAGCCCCACGTGGCCACACGCTCCCTTTCTGTGTGAGGGGGGCAGCCCACCCTGTCCTGCTCTGTAACAGGGGCTAAGCCAGAGCAGAACAAAGCCTGCCAGTACAACTGAACTATTTACAAGTATTTCTTTAGCCAGTGGGTTTGGAGTGAATTTAAGCAGAAAATAATAAAGGTGAAAGAATGCAAATATGCTTCCCCCCACCGCTTTTTTTTTTTTAATTAACAGTATCTGTTGAAGAACACATCAAAGAAGTTAACTACTTGGGCCAAGCTGTGTTCAAATGTCACTGAAGAATCACTGCTACAGCCAGCTAAAACAAAGAGTACCTCAGGCACAGCCCTTGGCTGTCGGCTGTTTGGGCATCCCAGAGGAGCAGGGAAGATAAAGAAAGACTGAGAGTGCACAGTTCAGTGGCTGATTTTCCCAGTAGGTATTTCTCTGAATTTCCTCCAAACGATGTGACTTGCTGTTTTATCTCACTGCACTAGAACACACAGTACATCAGAGGCAGGGGACATAATTCTTACTTTTTCTGATGCTGTTGCAATTCTTGTTCCCTGCAGGTTTAAAGCGATACAGCTCAAGACTCCTTCGTGAGCTGGGATGTCCACAGGAGGCTTCTCTGTGTTAGCCAGATCCACGATCTGCACGTGGCCAGTGTGTGTTCCAGGAAATGCAAGAAGAGAATTATTACTATTTGGACAAAGGACACAGAGACCTGAAAGACAAAAAAGAAAAAAAAAAAAAACACAACAAAAAAAACAATTGGATCATTTCCATAACCTAATCAACTTTTCAAATGTAAGTTTCTAAAATATTGATAATTTCAGGATAAGCAAACACCCATGGAGTAAATCAGAATCTCATTTTAATGGCTAGTGCCATTACATTAATTGCTAGTCCCAAAACATTATCTGTTCCTGAGTGCAGAGCATAGTTAAACAGAGGAATAGCATAATTTTAACTTGCTCTCATCACTTTAGTCCAGTGTAATCCAGCTGTGTTATCCAGAATCTGAGTGGTTTTTCAGATTAGCCCAGTCAGTCCATTACATCAAAGCTATTTTAAGAAGAAGTTAAAAGGTCTCCTTCACTGCTCCATCTGTGAAACTATTATTAATTCGTGTTTGAACTTGGTTCTTACAGCACTGACACTTTTTTCTTTGTAATGTTTTGTGGTACATTTAAGGTAAATCACACCAATCTCAGGTGTTCTGCTGATGCCAAGTGAATTCCTGAAACCTCGGTGCAAGAGAAAATCTCCTCCTCCTCCTGCATGCCCTGCCTGTCAGTCAGGCTGCTGGAGCTGCATCCAGGCTGGGATTCCATGACAGCAATTCCACGTTTGCTCCATGCAGGCATGGAAACTCAGAGATGGGGATTCCAATCCTGTATAACCTAGTGCAGAAAACCCTCCTGACATCCCAGCTGATCCTCTTCCACCAATCAAGCACTGCCTGAGCCCTTTGTTTCTCCTGCAGCACTATCAACAAGTGTTTGCTCCACACTTCCTGACACTCCTCCAAGCCACTGCCAGCCCTGCAGAGCCCTTCACCAGCTCCTTCTGCCATCACGGAATGAGCCTCAGCCCCTCCCCTTGGTTCAACAACAGCCACAGCCAGGCCTTGCTATTTAGAAAGAACAGTATCAGTTTGCTCATTAGGCTCTTTTAAACAGGAGAGTTTGCTCAACACCTCCACCTCTATTAGGAAAGAAAAATGATGCACTTTACTAGAGTTTGTGTTTGTAATTAACCTTCCAGCAAAAATACAGGCTCTTTACAGAAGAAAGCATACAGCTCTTACAGAAATCACATCTATAACATGAGCACAGGAAGCAGCTTCTCTGGGCCAAGTATTTATAAATTCTAATAACCATTCTATAAACACAAAAGCATCTCCAAAGGACACGACTGCAGTGCAGTAAGTGTTTAATGACTTCTAAAGAACTGACTGAGGCAGCTGAAGAAAAATGGCATGTCAAGATCACAATAAACTTACTTCCACTCCCCAGCCCACAAGTACAACTAACCTTTAGGGTTGTAGCAGGTTTCAAAGACGTGCAGCTGGTGGGGATTGTGTGTGAACGTGAAAACTTTAATCATCGAGTCCAAGACTACCACAATTCTGAAACAGACCAGAAATTCTGGTGACTCGGGGAGGGTAAAACAGGGACACAAACATTCATTCAGATCTGCAAAGGCTTTCAACTGATTTAACAGCCACATTCTTCGTGCCCTCCCTCGCAGGAGACTCCCAGCCTTGCAGCAGCCACGCAATGATAAGCCTGCAAAGCACTTTTATCCAGCCCCTCCACCCACGCACACACAGACTCCAGCTGTTCACAGCTGCTCTTGCTCCAGGGATCTGCTGGAATTTTCTTCACACTCCTCCATACCTAGAAAACCAGCAGGAGCCACAGGAGAGTATTTCCCTACATCAGGGGGCCAGGAAGTCTTGTAGGCTTTTCACCACGGCTTCACATAGCAGTATACTTAAACTGTGGTCTGTTTACACCTAACACTCTGGCCCCAAAAGCCTGTTTCACCTGCAATTGCTGGTGTTACAGCTGGATCTTTTTCTTTTTACAAGCAGCTGGAAATGAGTAGGAGCACAAAGCCAAGCTGGACCCCTCTGCTGTACCTACCTATCTCTTCGCAGCTTCACTGCTTTGACTTCTGTGGAAAACTCTATCTCAATGACAGTCTTCTTCTTCAGGTCATCCCAGATCATGACTAGAACAGTGCAGAGATTGCATTAGACCATCAAGGCATATTCAAAGATCCACAGCCCCTTTGTAACAACTTGCAGTTCCCCAGCAGTCTGATCAAGAGGTTCATCCAATGGTTAAGCAGCTGCAGACAGGTATTTAACCAGACATGCAAACCAGAAGGCATTGAGCCACCACATATCAACCCCCTAATTGCCACTATAACTCGTGCAGGCAGGAGCTGGTCAACTCCAACCACCAAAACTGATAATAAAGATATATTTTTCTAAAGGAAAGCAACTTTTTTTGTTTGCCCTGAGGGTTATGAAAGAACTAATGCAGCAGTTGAAAAGAGTGGTACATTTTCCTACAAAGCTTGCCAGGCAGGGAGCTTCCTGCTCCTTGCAGAGTTCACTGTGAGAAGGTCAGCAGGCCTTGGAGAGCAGTCCCTGCAGGTACCAGCCTGTTAGCACTGCACCAGCAGTGATGCAACTCACTGCACCATAGTGACTAAAACCTGCTGCAGCATGCCCTTCACCCGACCTTCAGGACATCAGCTCACAGCCCTGGCTGTGGGAGCTCTCTGGGCACTGTCACACAGGGGGCAAGGCAGGCTTTGCAGGCTCCACCCCTCAAGCTCACCTTTGTTGGGTGGGTACTTCGGCTTTTTTCCTCCACCTACTAGTGCTAAATAGTTGCAACGAAATAACATTTCGACGTGGCCGACACCACCTTCTAGAAACTCTGCAAGACAAATATTTTAATTTAAGTGTCAGAACTGGTTAAAATGCCATCTAATTTTTACCACTGTTATAAGAAAAGCTCGTGTTATCCAGCACATTTCTCAGGCACCTGAGAAGAAGAGCATCTTCCTATCCTGGCTGCCCTTAAAAAACAGAGAACGTGGATTCCTTGAAAGTTCTTCATACTGGAGCAGTAAAGCTCTGGATTTCATACAAGCCCTTGCGGTTTCTGCAACAGCACTTGTGAGTGCCATGTTTCCTTCCTGAACAGTTGTACTTGAACACCACCCCTTTTCTGCACCAGATCCCTCTCTTGACTCCATTAAAGCATTTAAAGCAGGACAGAACATTCTGCTATGAAGAGGTGTTATCACTGTGACAAAAAGGTTTACAATATTTACAAGGGATAACCTGAAACAACTGAAGAATGTGTAATGTGTTCTGATTCTGTGTTAGAGCACTGAATCATTGCTTGGATGTGTATTTCATGGAACTCCTGGATGTAAGACAGACAAGCTGGGGTTGCAACAAGATTTGGTTTCATACTGAGTTACAGAGAAAAGCAAATGGACAGGCTCCAGCTGGGAGAGTCTTGGGCAGGTTTAAACCTACGGGAACAATGAACAGGATCTCTGTGTACCTACACAGCCAGTTCAGTGAGAGCTCTCAGAATCCACAGCAAATCTGACTCATAAGAAACTTTTCACCACAGGAGTCCTGAAATATTGCCATGCAGAGCTACTGGCAGGGAGAGTTTTGACAAGGAGCTCCACAGGACTTCAGGCTGAATCCTGACTCTTTGAGCACACTGTCACAAGTGACAGTCCCAAGGCACCATTAAGAGCAGAAAATAGTTTGTCATCTTTGGCCATGTGAACAGTGACTAAGATCCTTACAGTGGTAGCAAATGAAAGTGTGCCTGATTTTGTAGGAATTGCTAGTTTAAGTGCATTTTTTCTCTTATTAAATCGCTTTTCTCACCACAGGCTGAAAGTGCTGGGAAACCTGTTTAGCAGCTCACTTCCTATATTTAGAGTTAGAATGACATGGCTCAGTTTCAGTTTCCCATATTTTGACTCAGTTTTGTTTGCCTTCTGATAAAAGGCTCCACTGTTAACACAGCTCATCTACTGACTTCTATGAAGACACAGGAGTAGCTTTACCACATTAAGATCCTCCCCAATTTTTAAAGCATACCTAGAAGGTAAGATTTAGAGCATCAAAGGTCTGAGCTCTCAGTGCTCTTGCAGACAAAACTCTGGAGTATGAGAAATGCTACATTGAGATCTCCAGGAAAAAGCCTGGAGTCTTACTGCCACACTGGATCATCCAGATCAGCACACAAGCACAGAACAACTTCTGATGGCTGCAGGGAGCTACTCCTCCTGCTTGTAAAAAAACCCAGGAAACACCTCTCCTACTCAGGCTACAAACATTAGCAACAACAAACACAACTCTGCCAGGAGCTGAGACAAATTCCTCATCAGCCAACTGTGCAAATTAACAGCACAGAGACTTAAGCAGGCAATGGCACGAGTGAGAGTCCCCGTGGGACCAGCAGGAGCTGCCTTTCCTGAGGCTTTATTCAAAGCCTTCCAGGGATGGAAAAGTGAAAGCTGAGCAAGAATCAGTCAGGAAAAAATGAAAAGGCTGAGCTTCCAACACAGAGCAGCATGGTGTAATAAGTAAGTGTTTTACCTTGTTTCTCTTTTTCTTTGAGTGGATCTGCATTATAAACTCGGAATCCATTTTCCATTCCACATGCAAAGCATCCTGTGGTAAAAAGCACATATACATACACATATAGTAATTGCCAGATACACTCAAGAAGGAAGCAAGAGCCAGAGGGTTAGGAAAGCACTGCTCAACAACTGCATGGTTACACTCAAGCTGAAGAGCACCCACAGGCTCTGTTAGTGATAGCAAGTGAAAATCTTCCAGAGAAATTGTCCTCTATGCTGGCCTGGTGGAAATGCCTTGGTTTTGGTTTTAGGTAGGTAAGAAAACAATAGAAGGCAAGGAAACCAATTCCCAACCCACCTGGATCCTGTGCCATGCACTAGAGTGCAGGAAACCAGCATTTTAGTGTTTATAGTCCAACAGTTATGAGGTGAGCTTCACCTCATGATTACGACTCTGCTGTGGATGTTTCCAGAGCACAGTGCTCATCAAATAGCTTTTCCAACTGTGCTAATGAGAGCTGACTGCTGTACCATGACAATAATTATATGAAGTCTAACCCAGGACATAAGCAGAAGCCAGATTAAAACTCTCTGGTAAATAATAGTAGTTACTTTTTCATATAGAAGTATGCATGTGCTTCTTTAGTGGAAGCATTAAACTGCCAGTCCCTTGTCCTGCTCCTTGCCCTGCTGACAGGTGAACACAGGCACTGGTACAAAGAAATGCCACTGTGAAGTCAGAGCAATGACAAGTCACCAAGAAGCTGCTGTCACTGGCAGCAGCCTGATGGCAGGTTGGTTGCTCACAATTCGTGTGTACTGTACCAAAAATCCAGTTAAAGATCTCTGAGGTACTGGAACGTAAGTTCCAGTTACTCTGGTTCTATTCGAATTTATGTACTGCAATGATTTGAACCCCACAAATAAAAGCTGAGGAGCTCTGTCTAAACACAACCCTTTCCCAAACTCAATACTCCAACAATCACAGGGGGTGTGGGGAAAGAAAACAAAACACAAAAACCTATGCCCTTAACCCCAAAGACTCCCAGGTACAACATCACCCTGTCCAAGATATTGTCATAAATTAAGTGCACAAAGTTCTTGTTTACATACATAAACACACACACAAAGTGGCTAATGTGAATGTAGTAATTGCAGCAGGATTAACAACCATATTGCAATAGGCTTTGATATGAAGCCTGTTCACTTTCTCTCCTCCCCTCTCAGTGTTGGTTTGCTCTGGCAGCCAGGTCAAACTGCAATGGAAACCTCCCCCTCTACATAAAGCACGGCTGTACAGGATGAGAACTGATCTGTTCCTCACAACTGAGCCATGTAATTATTTTCCAGCAACAGTTTTCTAATCCCACATTGTATTTCCAGGAAAGTCAAAGGGAAGGGATGCAGAAGCTGTTCTGTAGTAAGAAAGTGCTGTAAGGTTTGAGTTGTGCTGATCACAGCAGCTCCTAACCACCCAAATGGAGCATTCCTGATGCAATCAAACACACACTTTACACTTCCTGCAGCACCAACTTCATGAGTAAGACGTGGGCTGCTTTAATGCCTTGGGAATATCCACATTTTTAACTGAAGAGAACACACAAGAATGTGGGTATGTGAGTAATGGTGAAATTCCCCATGTGGTCCATCACTACCCACAGAGATATGAAGCTCTCAGGCACAGCAACCCCTGAGTCAAACAAGAGAAGAAAACCCTACAGGAAGATTCCTGTCCCTGCTTCAAGTCCATGTTACAGGGCAGCTTTGAAGCTTGGTGATTCCCATCTGACTGATTTCTGTTTCACTGGAACCACAAATTTGATGGCTACAGCTTGTAAGCCCTTCCATGCGAGAGCTAGAAGGGGCTGACAGAGGAAGGAACCCTTCCTTAGGTTCACTTCCTTCCACAAGAAGTGCACCTCTCTTTCCAAGAAGGGACACATGGGCTGCAAAGCCACTGACAAAAGATAACTCGATACTTTTTCTAAAAACTGTAATGATGACAGAGTTGTTGCTCTGACCCACAGTTGTGCTTGTTCCTACAGTAAAAGTGCTATTTGCCACCAGTGCTAGTGAGCCCAGAGTGAGTTTTGTTCCTCCAGATCTGCAGAAAAAGAAGGGTTAAATTAACGACCAGCCTAGAAGATGCCACATACTGAAGGGGACACGTTGGCACAGAGAAACCTGCAGGCTCCAGGGCCTGAGGTCCTGCAGTGGCAGTAGTGGAGTCCAGGGAAGTGATGATGTCCAGTGCAGTTTCTGCACTGTGGTTTTCCTTGGCATCATAAATGCTGTGTAAAGCCAACAGCACAGGACCCTACCAATTTTGCAGGGTCCTACAAAGCATTCCAGCCCACTGAAGAAGAGTAAATACGTAAGTCAAGTGTTTTCATACCAAAACAAACCCACACCTCAGTTTTCAAACCAGCATCTGTCAGCAATTTATAGGTATGGCCTTTTGTGTTTTGTCTCTCCATTTCTGAAAAGTACTTTAGTGTCCTTCTCAAAGCATTAGGAAAGGATCTGAAATCAGGAGCTCAGTCTCCAAATTAACATGATAAAATCAGAATATTCTGACTTCAAACAACTGACAACTTTAATTTCCTTGTGTTACACTGCTTCTTTTTTTTTTAATTTAAAGCCCAAAAGTAGCAAAGGCACCTGATATAAAACCAGCATCACTCAAGTCAGAGTGAGGGAGGCTCATGGCAGAACAACCACAGTTGCTTTATCACTTGCCAGTCAGGGAGATTCAGCCCCAGAGAGACTTCTTGGATGATTCCTCCTGTTCTCCCACCCTTGTGGGATTGGCCAGTCTTAAATTACTAAGAAATTAGGTTATTGTGACAGTACACCCACACTTGTGAGCTTCAGCACTCCAGTGACTCACGTTCTATTCCCAGAAGAAACAAGAAGGAAGCAGGGAGCTTTCCCTTCTCTCTGCTCTCCTTCAGGTGACCAAACATCACCTGCCCTTCAGCACTTCACAACAGCCATAAACTCATAAAAGGTCGCTGTGTTACCTGCAGTGCAGCGTCATCATTCCTAACAGGAATAGCTCCAGGAGCTCCCAAACCCAAGTCAGTTTGTTTTTTCTCCATGATTTTTGTCATCACTCAATTGCCTGGCCAGGTGAGGTCAGATGGGACATGAATATTGCCAGCTCACAGATTCCCAAGACAAATTCCTTAAGGTGCTTCAGATGTGACATTATTCGAAAAAGGGGGATGTTTTGCATTTATTGCTATGAAACTTCAGGAAGCCTTTGCAACAAACAAGTTTTACACTAAAATGATGATCTAAAGGCATTTTGCACTAAAAGAGAAACTTTTCTTCTTACACAGCTCTACAGGCCAAGCACCAAATATCCCTGCTCTATTACAGACCCTGCAGATCTGAAATTAAGCTCATCCTCAAAAATATTTTTCCATCTCAGTTGGAGAGACAAGATGAAATAAGTGCAGAGTTGCTGAGAAATAGACTATTCTTTTCAAGTGTATGGGATAGCAGAAGAGAGCTGCCAAGATGCTCGCACCTCATTACCTGCTTGATGTGCTATTGCCAAGACATCATCAGAGGCGTTTGACTAAAATCAACAGAATAATTCGTGTTTACACATGACTTCAACAGCGTCAGCAACAGGTACATGAACTGCAGACTACAACGACAGAAGCTGCAAGAGTGTCTTAAGCAAGAATATTATTTGTAAAGGCAAAAGGGTGTTACAAAATTATGAGCTTCTACTCCTTCTTACACAAAAATGACGCTTACTCATAAGACTGGTGCTATTTTTGTCTTGCCAAAGCAGGATGAGGCACATGCATCCCCTTTCTGGAGCAGGCCTTCCCCTCTAACAAAGAGAAAAGATAAGCCAAGGATGCACAGGGGAGAGCTGTTTTATCAGCGCGTCCCTGCCACTGTGATTAGTAGCGTTAACCACAATTTTTAAAACACAAACCAGGTAAAAAGAAAGAAAAAAGCAGTTACACCACTCATTTTGAACGTGGAGTACTTACACTAAGAAAGGGCTGAACTGTAGGCAGTTCCCAAAGAAGCCCCTGAAGCACAAGCTTTGCGGAGCCTGACGGAGCACACACGGTGAGCAGCCCAAGCCCCAAGGTCCTGGTCCTGCTCCTTCTCCTCTCCCCCACCCACCCATTCAACTCTCCGAAGCGCTGGGCGCACACACGACCACACCAGCGCTAAAACAACGAGAGAAGCACCAAATCCTCCCGCGGCCTTCCCGGCTCCTTCCAGCAGCTGCAGCCGCCACACCTCGGGCATCTCCTAAGGCAGCGGCAGCAGCCTCGGGACGCAAGCGGGACCCCGCAGTGATGGGTCGGGAGCCGTAGCAGCCCCAGGCCCAGCCCAGCCCGGCCCCGGCTCTGCACCGCCGCCCCTCCGCGCCACCACCCGGCTCCGCGGGCCCGCAGCCTCACCGTGGTCCTGGTTGAAGCCGGCGTAGAGCAGCCCGTTGCCGTGCGGGTTGGCCGGGAGCAGGTTCATGGCTCCGGATCGGCCCCTTCGCCCCCGCCCCTCACACCATGGCGGCGCCCGCCCGCCTCAGCCCCGCCGCGGGAGCCCGAACCGAGCCCGCCCGAGTCGGGCCCAGTCCAGCGAGCCCGCCGGAGCCGAGCCGGACCGAGCCCGGCCGGGCCGAGCTGAGCCGAACCCACCCGAGCGGGGCTGAGCGGAGCCGAGTCCGGCCGAGTCCCGCCGGGCCGAGGCGGACAGGCCGGCGGCTGCTTCCGGCCCTGCCAGGCACCGCTGCCGAGCGCAGAGCCGATCCAGCCGCCGGCGGGAGGAGCGCCGAGTAGTCGAGCGCCGCGGGAATGGCGGCGGGAGCGCCGGGGATGCAGCGGGACTGACCGCCGGGAGGGACCGGCAGTGATCGACACTGACCGCCCGGACTGACCAGGACGAACCGGGACTAACCGCCGGGCCAGAGGGGAAGACGGGTGGCCCGGGCCCCTCCCAGCTCCAAAGGACTATTTGGTAAAAGCTTTCACATCAAACTAGTAAAAACACAGGAGCTGTGGTTGCAATATACTAAAATAGTGATTCCCTGACTTGACAAAACCCCAAACCAAACCAGCCCCCAAATCCAACCACCAACACCACAAATACTTCTTGAAAATGTGGAAGTTCTCGGGGCCCAAGGCCCTGAGTGCCCTAACTGGACTTAAATAGTAATTTTACTTCAAGCAAGGACCCGGCAGCCCCTTCCAACCCGGAGTATTCCATGGCTGTATGATGAGCTGGAGCCCAGATTGTGTGTGCTCACACGAACACCAGCTATTCCCCATCCCTCCTGTGCCTTCACCTTCTTTTCCGTGCTCGCTGGCTCGGTGCCTTCCGCTGATGTCGCATCTCGGATTTGTGACCAGCTCTGTTGGGAGGTGACCTCAGCTTTTCAGTGCACAATAGCTGAGTGCAGCCCCGGAGCTCTGCATAGCCCAGCTGCTGTAGTATTCTTTGGGTACTTATATATATATATATATATATGTATATATACACACACACATATATATATATAAAATAGAATAATCACATTGCATCTTTATGAGATTTTGTTTCCTCAGGCAGCCAAGAGACTGGGTAATGTGAAATAACAAACCCTTGTTTGCCTTTTCTAAAGCTTCTGCCCAAGTAGGGCCCCAGGCTTTACTTAATCCACGTGGGATTGCTGCAGGCATTATCAGGAGAGAGGAATCCTGCTCCAGCCTCTCTTTACCTTGTGTTTATGTGGCTGACAGGACGAACACAGCCTCTGGCCTTGGGGATGGACACACAACCGCAGAGATGCTCCCTCCAGCCAGACATTCCTCCTGCTTATCACAGAGAGGGACCAGACTGGTGATTGAAGAGGCCAAGGGTATAATTTGGAAGAAATAAACCAACATAGCCGTGTGCATGGGACAGAACTGCTCATCCTGCATCCGGACATTGGGTGGGCATATGCAGAGCACTGCCAAAGTCCGGGTGTCTCCGATTCAGGTTTAACCCCGCGGAGCTGCAGGCAGCCGTGTCCGTGTCCGTGTCCGTGTCCGTGTCCGTGTCCGTGTCCGTGTCCGTGTCCGGCTGCAGTGGATGCAATTTCACCATCCCGACAGCTCCATCCCGCAGCGTTTCCCGGAGCTCCCCCAGCACACGCAGCCCAGCAGGAGGAGCCTGTTCATCCCCCGGAGACAGAGCCCACAGGAATTCTTCCACCGAACAGGGTTTGCCGGCTGGGATTTCAATGGGAGAAGACTTGTTCTGATGGCACTTTGCTTTAAACTGATGCACTGATTGCTCCAGGTCCCAGCACCACTCTCGCATTTTACCGGCCGGAATTTTGGCACCCACAAGCATGTCAGTGCTGATCCAGAAGGAGCATCACAGACTCTTGGTGGTATCTCACACCAGTGGAGACACTGATAGGAAACTGGGATGAAGGTACACGAAACGATTGTTATTACTGAGGAGAAGGAGTCACACAATCCCTTCACACATGAAAGACTTGGCTTGAATTATTCTTCCACATTTCAGGTAACAATTTTGTAGACAGATGTTGTATCAGAAGCCTTATATGATACTTAAAGGCTGAGTTCACATTTCTGGTATTTAATCCACGTATATTGTTCTTCAAATTCTTCTAAAGGAAGATAAAGCCAACCCTCCCCAGTTAAAGAAACCATTTCTAAACAATCTGAAAAAGGATTTATTTTTCATAAACATTCAATTTATTTATTTTTTGAAATAGTGTTCTTCAAGTCGTGTTTCTTTTACCACAGCCTCTGTGGCATTTTTCTCTGAGAACTTTCTTATAGAGTGGTGTGAAATGTAATTTATTCTTACAGAAAAGTATTTAACCTACAAATTAATTCCCCAAAGTATTAAAAAAAATACAAAAACATTTATCAAATAAATTGCATGCAGTAATGAGACAAAACCTTGTTGTGCATGTGCACAATAATTATAGATCTATTTTTAGCTTAGTGAAGTTTGTCCTTTAAAGTTACTGAGGGAACTTCACAAGAAATCCAAATACACAATTGTAGCACTACAGAATTTGTCACACTATTGGTAGAATTTAACAATGATAAATACTTTAAGTATATTTAATACATTTTATTGTATCGAACACATTTTAATTGTGTTTAATATATATTTATTGTGTTTAATGCATTTTAAGTACCTCTGCCTGAATATGCAGACCCATTACTCATTTTTATATTTTTAATCGTTTGCAAAAAAGACAGGATTTTCTTTTATTTTTATTAATAAGTCACTTTCCAGATTTCATGAAATTAAGAATTTAATGGCATTTATCCTCTTTTTAAAAACAGACAAAGTAGTGAAACCAATGTTGTGCACATCAGAAACTAAAACGCAGTACGAAAATCCAGCAGCAGAATGTCATGTCCTTTCGGTGGCATTGGATGTCATTCATCCCAAAGCACCATTTCTGTGCTGAGCAAGCTCTAAAACAAGACTTCACGTTGTAATTTTTGGTGTGGTACGTACATGGAGTGTGAGCTGCCATTGAACAGGAATCCGTGTGTTCGAGTCCGGCGGGCCACGGGGCGCTTGTGCGGAGCGGAGAAGTGTCACACTGCCGTCACACCGGGAAATGTCCCTCATAACACCGGCAACGGCCCCTCGTAACACCGGCAACGGCCCCTCGTAACACCAGGAACAGCCCGTCATAACACCGGGAACAGCCCCTCATATCACCAGGAACTGCCCCTCATAACACGGAGAACTGCCCCTCGTAACACCGGGAACAGCATGCCCTCACAGCGGGAACACCTGTTCCCATAACCGCGGGAACAGTCCTCCAGAACACAAGGAACTGCCCCCCATCCCGGCGGGAACAGCATTCCCTCACAGCCGGAACAGCCGCCCCTCACACCGGGAACAGCCCCCGTAACACCGGGAACTCCTGTTCCCATAACAGCGGGAGCAGTGCCCCGTTACACCGGGAGCAGCCTCCCCTCACACTGGCACAGCCCTCCATCATTGCAGGAACTGTTCCCTCAGACCGGGACAGCTTCCCCCCCTCACACCGGGAGCAGCCTTCCATCACTGCAGGACCAAGTCCCCCTCACACCGGACCAGCCCTCCATCACTCCAGGAACTGTTCCCTCACACCAGGACCAGCCGCCCCTCATGCAGGAGCAGATGCGCTTCACACCGGGAGCACTCCCCCTTACACCGGGAGCATTCCTCCCTCACACCGGGAGCACTTCCCCCTCACACCGGGAGCATTCCTCCCTCACACCGGGAGCACTCTCCCCTCACACCGGGAGCATTCCTCCCTCACACCGGGAGCACTCTCCCCTCACACCGGGAGCATTCCTCCCTCACACCGGGAGCATTCCTCCCTCACACCGGGAGCACTCCCCCCTCACACCGGGAGCAGCACCCCATCACTAAAGGATCTGTTCTCTCACACCGGGACCAGCCTCTCAACACTGCAGGAGCTGTTCCCTCACACCGGGACCCGGGGGTGCCGCTCACCCTTTCCATTCCCGCAGGTTCCCGTCCCGCAGCCCGGCCGGGATCTCCCCCATCCCCACGGCACTGTCCCGCCCCGGCAGGAATTTCCGCAGGGAATCGCGGGCTCCAGCCGTGCTCCTCGCCTGGCTCCTCGCCTGGCTCATCCTCCTCCCCGCACCTCACCCGGCCGATTAGCGGATTTAATTACATCCTTTTGGGCTGCAGCCTTGGATTTCACACCAATGCCCCCGATACAGAGCCGGTGGCCATTCCTGGGCTGCCTTCAGCTTCCCTCTAGTGGATTGGCCTGACACCACCCTTCCGCAGGCGATCCCGGAGCTTTAGCGCAGCTCCAAACTACAAATACCAGCAGCTCCAGCACCGCTGAGAGGCCCCAGGACCCACCTCTCCTAGAATTAATCTCTCCAGTTTATTCTAGCAAATATTTATAAAGAATTTTATTTTTCAAGTATAGCTGTAAAAGCCCACGGCAAGCACAGGATTTTGAAACATTCTTTCTCGCTGATCTATTTTTTAGCTGCTTTTTAATTTTTTTTTTTTCTGTGGTGGGTGGCCCTTCCTACCTCATCGCAGAGTGACAGTGGCAGAAGGACCCAGACCTTTAATCTTGTTTCGCAGCAGGTTTAGCAGAGGAGCGGCTGCAGCAGCCTGGAAATAAGCATGGAGAAGATCCTGAAGGCAGAGCTGAACACCAACATTCTGAAGGCACTGGGCAGCACTGGGGGAGGATGCATCAGCCAAGGCCAAACGTATGAGACAGACAGAGGACGGGTATTTGTGAAAATCAACCACAAACCTCAGGTCAATGCTAGCAGATCTTATGATTGAATAGAGATAGCTTTTTATTTTAAAAGCAGCTTATCGTTAATAATACATAATTATTCCAGTTCTTAGTATTCTTTTTAAAGAGGTGTCTGTTTTATATCCAGAATTAATGTAGCAGGTTTGGTTTGTGTGAAATGCAGTGTAATGCAATGTGATAACCCTGAACAGCAGGAATGAGCTGTGATCCTGTAAAAAGGAAGCCAAGCACAAAGCTGTTATTGTGATACTTGGAGTTTGGAAAAGCCCAGAGCTGACTTTGCATTCACTGCATTCCTTTTCATGTTTCAGTTGGGAGGATCGATAATGGGAGGGCACAAACAGGGGCCAGTGCTAAAACTCACGTATTATCCTTAAAGCTACAGAAGTTTCAAACATTGCCGTTGCTTTTTGCATTTCTAAAAATAAAACTCTTGCAGCTTCTCGGGCCAAACTCTTGACTTTTCTATTACTAAATGAGCACTCAATTGCTTTTTCTAACACCACAGTGCATCAGAAATTTGCTTTATCAATATCAAACCCATCTTAAACTGCCATGAAGAACAGCACCTTTGCTTCAAAAATGCAGAGCATATGCTGAATATTTGTGCTGTCGTCTCCATCCAGTGGACTGTGGGGAAAGAAGAGCAGTTTAAAGGCTCAATGTCACCTCATTTAGCAGTGGCCACATTATTCTCAGAGGTGCTGTTGCATCCAGGTAGTTTGGTGTCTTCATAAGCAGCTGGAAATCAGGGTGAAATGTGACATATCCTGCAACCCTGGAATGAATTTAGGAAAAAAAAGAAGTTAGAGTTAAGGCCTTAAGTCTTCCTGTGTGGACTGAAGCCTTGCTGCAGCTCTCTCCTTTTATCAAGAGGAATTAACTCCTTTTGCCACTTTGTCAAGTCTGTTTTTCCCAAAGTACTCCTTGTAAACATCCATAGTTTAGCAAGGATATTCTTATTCCTTGACAGGCAAGAAAAATGTTTGAAGGGGAAATGGCAAGTTTGGAAGCAATTCAGAAAACCAATATTGTGAGAGTGCCTCAGCCCATCAAAGTGATTGACCTGCCTGGAGGAGGAGCCATGTTTGCCATGGAGTACCTAAAGATGAAGCACCTCAACAAGTATGTCCATGCATCTCTTTTTACTGTGTTTTGGGGCTCATTTTTTTAATGTCTTACAGTCAGCCAGGAAACTTCATGAACAGAGTTGCTTTATTCTCTCAGAGGCAGAGCTTCTCTCTGTTGAGATCTGTGTTTCTCTGTGTACATATTAAAAACAAAAATATATATGTATGTATGTATCTATATGTGTGTACACACTCCTTGTCCATAGTTTGCTTTTCCTGCACTAGAAATGACTGTCACTGCTCATTTGTGTGCTGCTCCATGTGTGCTGAGATGCTGCTGCAGTGAATGTAATCACAACTGAGTTTGGCTCATCATTCTCTCATGAGTTTCTTTTCCCAGCCCAACAGGTTTCTTTAACCTTACAGGCTGCTTAGGTCTTTGAAACCTCTGCTTTTCTAAGTAGAATCTTCCAGCATGATTTAAGCCATTATTAAGTTGACATAAATTTGCATTTCTTCTGTCATCTGACTTGAACATGGAATTCAGGAGTCACGTGTTGCTGAAAACAGATTTTCAGGAATCCTGCTGTGTTCCAGGTCTCCATATGGGAACAGTGCCATGACTATGGCTCTTCTGGCAGCTGCTTGTCCAACCCATCTATTTTTTTTGGGACAATAATGGCAATTCCACAGCCTCCACAGTTTATTCTAATCCACCCCACTGTTCCTAGAAAGGATTTTCCAATGTCTAACCTTAGTCCTTCTAGTTGCAATTTTAAATCCATCATTTTCCCCCCTGTTCTGGGCATGGAAAAGAAATTAGTTTCTGTCCTTGAACCTCCTGTTAAGATACCTATGGAATATTTAACTGGTTTTTAGTTGCCTGCCTTCAGCATTAGGCAGCCTTGATTCAATCCCTGCCTATGGTTTCTTTTCAGATTTACCCTTTCAACTGCTGTTCAGCTGATTTGGAAGGGTAAAGCCCAACAGGAGATATGGTGTTGTGTTCTCTGCTGATAGTGGGGCTGCTAAGGAGGAGCACATGATCCTCCTGCCCTTTCTGCTCCTGTTTATACCACCTTGTGTTCTCTTTACCTTTCTTGCAAGAGCATTTAGAGTGTTTGTTGTATTATCTGTGTCTTCAGAGCTGTTAGCAAGTAATTTGCTCCCTGTTAGGTTCTTGTGAAATTAAGGTTCTCTGTTTGCCAAAAATAGCCTTGGTCATATTGAACCAAGGGTCTTTTTTCTGTGTAGTATTTGTTCAATTGTTTCAGTTTTATTTTGGTTTATTTGATCCTACAGATACTCTTCAAAGCTGGGAGAGCAGATAGCAGAGCTTCATCTTTATAACCAGAAACTTGGAGAGAAGCTGAGGACTGAGGGAAGCACAATTGGTAAAGCATTGATGTAATGTACTAAACCAAAAAGGAAGCAATTCCTTTGGCTGTGGTGCAGCATTGCTTTCAATTTTCCTAAGTCAAACTGATAATTTGGACTCTTCATTGTCAGTGAAACCTTTCAGCCTCATGCACTCTCACTCTTAAAATGTTCTTGAGCTTACAGAAATCCCATTTTTTACTTGCTGTTGGTTTAGATAATTAACTGATTACAGAATATTGTCTCTTAGTAAATGCAGAATTAAGCTCCCCTTTAAAGATTTTGGGGATGACATCTTTGAACTCAAATAAGTGGCAAAGTATTCAAAAATTACTGGTCCTCAAAGTGAGTTAAAACATCCATGAAAAAAAATCAGCTATATAAAGATTTTTTTTTTTAGTTGTTGTTATTAAAATCTGAAGTACAGTCTATCTGTATTGTTCCCATGACTTCAGAGGTGGGCTGAGTCTGACTCTTAGTGGTGGACAAATTATAATCCATTATTTTTGAGTGAAGGCCAAATTACTGGCAGGTCCCAAATAATCTGTGAATCAAACCCAAGCCACATTTAATAGCAACACATCCAAGTGCCAGAACAGCAGACTGTGGCTGTATTTGGGCTTCTTTCCTGAATGTCCAACTCTTTCATCCAAAGCAAACTCACTGACTGTGACTGACTATGCCTCCATCTCTATTCAGCATCTTCAAGTCCAAAAGATTTCTTTCCAGCTTTAGAAAGGATTGTGACCATGAAATAAGTGTAACTTATTGCTTAAAGTTATTTCTTCTGCCTTAAGTTCTGTGTTTGCAAACTTTACCATGTAAAGATCTCAAATCCCCTAATATTCATTTTGTTCCATAGGAAAAGGAGCTGGTCATTCTGAGGCCCAGTTTGTGGATAAGTTTGGATTCCACACAGCCACTTGCTGTGGTTATATCCCACAGGTATGGTCTGTTCCACAGCTGTGAAAGCCAACAGGCACTTGTACAAGTCTGTAAACTCCTCATACATGAGTTTGCTCTATTTGTCTGCAGCTTTCTGACCACAGCTTTGCTTTCCTTGTTCCACCCCTGTTCCCTGGTACTTTGTGTGTGGCCAGCAGGCACGGTGGATTGAGTGAGAATTTGGAATGATGTGCTGGTTCTTTAGCTTGGTGATACTTAAAAAAATCAGTGTCCCTTCACATACCATGTCTTGGTTTTATTAATCCCTACTATATGGATCTCTCCACTGTTTTTGGAGAGCTTTATCATGTAATGTCTCATGAGACATTGGAAAGGGCTCTTGGAGATAATTCCACCATTTTCTGGCTCTGCACATGTCAAGATGTCATTCTACAACTTGACTGAATGAACCTCCAGTATCTCAAACTCTTTGCTAAATGCAACTTTTCATCAGATTAGAAACATGTTACCCAGTAAACATGAATGAATACTTCTGCAATTTCTGAAAGATTTAAAACATGACCTTGAACAACTGAAATGATCTCACCAGAAACTCTCCCTCTAAAATACATTAAAAGCATGGAAATGAATGAAAATAGTCAGAACCTCAACTTACATTAAAGAGATCCCCACCAAAGCGTGGTGGAGAGCAGCACTCCCAAAGCACAACATCTGATGTTGCTGTGCATTGGTCACACTGGCATTGTCCAGGCCATTGTGCCAGCCCTGAATGTTTTAACTGGATCTCTGTTATTAACTCTGAGTGCACATATGTTAAAGCTGTGTGTGATAAACTTGTGCTGTATTTTGCAGGTGAATGAGTGGCAGAGTGACTGGCCTTCCTTCTTCATCCGTCACCGACTCCAGGCTCAGCTGGATTTGATTGAAAAAGATTATGGAGACAGAGAAGCCAGAGAACTCTGGTCACAGCTAAAAGTATGAACCATGCTTTAAATCTACTTTCTAGAATTTCAGAAAATGTGTATCAGTGGGGTTGTAAAGGTGTTTTATAAAGGATTTACCCAGCTTGGAATGAAGAGCAGGGTCTGGATGAGCTTCACAGTGAGTCCAGCAACACTGTCAGCTGAACAGAATTCCTGTTACTCTTTCAGTTTTTATAGATAGTGGGAAAAAAAAATCAGTAATTTAGCATTAACATTTATTTCTGAGAATACAGCTAATAATAATAGTAATATGGTAAATCCTAAGAGCTTGGTGTTATGAAGTGGGTGAAATTCTGCTGCCTGGACAGATTTGTATTTTACCTGACCCAGGCTTACAGCTGAGGCTGTTCAGACCATGTTCCATGCAGCACTAAGGGAACACCAGGGATGTGTTCCTCTCTTGTGTTCATTGGTCCAGATGCCAACTGCAGTCCTTTTTGCTATGGAAACTTTTTAGTGTAAATGAAATTATTTTATATTTCTCATGACAGCAGGAGTATCCATAAGTATCCAAAAGTATCTAAAGTATCCATGTCTAGAAACAATGCATCAATACCAGGTGTTGATTCACTAGACTGTAAATTAAATGCTTTGCTAAACTCTGTTAAGAACAATCCAGAACATTTATCACTGGCTTGTTCTTGTTGCCCTCAATGTCCAAAGCATTCCATGAGGGCTGAACACAGGCAGCATTTGGCCAGCTCAGGCTCTAACAGGCTACAGAGCTTTATTTTATTTAGTATTTTCTTCAAACTCTTTAATTGTTGCATGTCTATTTCTGCTTTTTCAGCCAAAGATTCCTGAAATGTTCTGTGATGTAGAAATTGTTCCTGCTCTCCTGCACGGGGACCTGTGGGCAGGGAATGTGGCTGAGGACGACTCTGGGCCGATTATATTTGACCCTGCCTCCTTCTATGGCCATTCAGAATTTGAACTGGCCATTGCTGGAATGTTTGGGGGGTTCAGCAGCTCTTTTTTCTCTGCCTATCACAGTAAAATACCCAAAGCTCCAGGATTTGAGAAACGGAACAAGTTATATCAGCTCTTTAATTACATAAACCACTGGAACCATTTTGGGACAGGGTACAGGGGCTCTACCCTAAACATGATGAAGAAACTTCTAAAGTAACCAGGTATATTTGAGAAATTCTGACACAGTCCCTTAGGAATGAGCAGCCCCTGCTCATCCCTAGTACCACAAACTTGGAATTGATCTATATCAGGTAAAACACCTGATATGGAGAAGGCTTAGTGCACTTTTGAGTCTCACTAAGACCAATTTGTGTAATCTTTAACTTGGGCACTGGTTTCCCTGCACAGATTCCTCCCCTGCTGAAGGAAAGGGCTGCACTGTCTGTCAAGGCTCCCCTGGCTTGGAAAGCAGCCTGACAGTCAGCCTGTCCTTGTTCTGTCACCTCGTAGCTGCTGTGCTCCCACAGCTGTTCCACAGCAGCATCTCCCCAGTCCTGCTGCTGCTCCATCAGCAGTTTGTTATGGAGAGCTGCAGCTGTGGGACAGTGGTGCTGGAAGTAATAGCAAGTTCTTATGTCTGCCCTTGTTAGTTCTGGTTTAGTTTTCTGTCTGTTCCTAGCCCTTTCCCCATGAGTATTTCCATGGTCTTCTGTTTTCCTTTTCCTTTCCTTTCCTTTCCTTTCCTTTCCTTTCCTTTCCTTTCCTTTCCTTTCCTTTCCTTTCCTTTCCTTTCCTTTCCTTTCCTTTCCTTTCCTTTCCTTTCCTTTCCTTTCCTTTCCTTTCCTTTCCTTTCCTTTCCTTTCCTTTCCTTTCCTTTCCTTTCCTTTCCTTTCCTTTCCTTTCCTTTCCTTTCCTTTCCTTTCCGTGAATCTGAAAACATTCTCTTTTTAATTTAATGAGCAGACAAGGCCTTTTGGCTGCATTTGACAAACATGTGTAATTAATAATATTTCTAATATTTATTTTAATTTAATATAATTTACTCACATTTGTTTTCCTCTTGCTATAAGAACTGAAATTCCAGTGTTTTTTTCTGGAAGGATGTCTAGTTCCTGTAATTAACTGTACAGTCAGAAGTAGGTTATTACCACTCAAAGTTAATAACAGCATTTCATCATTTTAGTGTGATATTTCAATGTGTTGTACTACAATAGTAACATATTTAAATAACTTTGTTAAAAGACAGCAAAATGTGGGAGGGAGGCTCTGTGGTTGAGTGAGAAGAAGCACCTCTGGCTGCTGGATTGTTTGGTGCTTGATGTATTTTCAATTTTAGAAAATGAGTGCAGTGGGCAAAGCTGGTCTGTTGTGCCACCACTGGGTTATGGAAGGAACAGTGTCATATCTGATGGATTTGTAAGGGGGTTTATTGTTCCTTACTGCTTTATTTTTACAGAAAACATGGGCAGTGGGGATTTGAGGAGAAAAGTGTTCAGCAAAGATACTGGTGTACAAGCTGAGCTAGAGTACATTAGTGACTCTGAGGGGTTTTAATGGAAGAAAGGGGCAAGGAGAGTAAAAGTAAGTGCAGTCCCACAAATATGAATTATGACCTGAGTATTCAGGCTCAGATGGTTGGCATGACTAATAGTAAAATATTATATTCAGAATTACTCACATATATTTAGACTTTTCAAGTTTAAATGGTTGTGCTATAATGATTTAATAAAGTTTAAAATTTGATGTTTTAATTAGTTTAAAACCATACACTTTGCTCTCTTTAAATATGATACAAATAGTGAAAAATTTTAATTTCCTTTGAATCGAGGGACTCTATCACGGTTGGTTATAAAACTTAACTAAATCAGTGGAAAAGTGGAACAGTAGAGTTAGAACACAATTGGGATTGTAGCTGATGGCTGGAAGGTCTAGGTCTGAGGAAAGAGCCAAGTGCTCGTGCACTGGTGTTTATGGGTGTGAACAAACCAACCTGTATCACACTGGGAAGTACTTGTGACCTCGAACTTCTCAAATAAAACACTTGCCTTGCAGAAACCCAGCACTCAGTGTACATGTGTTTTGTGACTGTTTTTGATTGAATGGATTTGAACCTGAAGAGAAAATATTTGGGTGTGGATGGAGCTGCTGGATAGCAGGAAAGAGCAGTTCTGACATCCTGGCTGGGCTGAAGTGCCTCCTTGAATTTCCTGTATAATCAGTGGAGCTGTAGTTGTAGCTTTCAGGGTTCGAATGTTGTTTCCAGAATTGATGAGGTTTAGATAATGTGTTGTGATATTAACCATGTAATGCAGTGTTTTGGTGTGGGTAAGGAATGGAGGTCATTGATATCAGCATCATCCAGCTGTCTCCCACACACCTTGTGCAACTGAGCTGTCCCCATCCTTGTCCTTTTCCCCTGGGGTCCCCGTGCCCAGGTCCCCATCACTGTTCCCTTCTCTGGGGGTCCCCATCTCCATCCTCACCCAGTGCTTGGCTGCCCATGCCTGTGTCCCCATCTTTGTCCCATCCCCAGGACACCATAGTTGGGTGTCCCCAGCGTGGATGTCCCCATCCCCTGTGGATGTCCCTGTCCCTGGTGAGCATCCCTATCCCCAGTAGATCTTCTTGTCTCCGCTATGTGTCCCCAGGCTGGATGTCCCCCCAGTAGGTGTTCCTGTCTCCGGTGGGGGTCCCCAGGGTGGGTGTCCCCATCCCCAGTGGGTGTTCCTATCTCCAGTGGGTGTTCTCGTCCGTGTTCTCATTCCCGGTGGGTGTCCCCAGGCTGGATGTCCCCATCCCCAGTAGGTGTTCCTGTCTCCGGTGGGTGTCCCTAGGGTGGGTGTCCCCATCCCCGGTGTGTGTCCCCAGGGCGTGTCCGTCCCTCATCTCCCGCCGCCCGCGGAGGGGCCGGGCCCGCTCGGAGGCGGTGCCGCTGCTTTTGGTCCCTGCTGGCGGCCCGTAGCAGGGCGGGAGCGGCGGCGGCGCGGGGCGGGCCCGGCGCGGTACCGGGCGCTTGTCGCGGGTGCTCGCTCGTCCCGGGTAGTGTCTTGTCCCAGGTAGTCTCTTGTCCCGGGTGGTCCCTTGTCCCGGGTGGTCGGAGGGGTGAGGGCGGCGGCCCCAGGAGCCCCGCGGTGCTGGCCGGAGGCACAGGCCGGTAGGGCCGGGCGGGGCCGCGGGAGGGGCCGCGGGAGGGGGCGCGGCGGCCGCATGGCGGGGCCGGGCGGGGTGTGAGGGCTGTGAGGGCTGTGAGGGCTGTGAGGGGCGGCGGAACTGACCCTGCCGTGTGTCACTGGCAGCGCCGGGCCAGCCGGGATGGACGGAGCGGGCCGGGAGCCGGAGGAGGGCGAGGAGCGGGAGCCGGGTGCCATCAGCGACAGGAACATCCTGGACAGCTTCAGCGAGAGCCGGGAGGTCGCGGAGCTCATCGGGAACCTGAGGGAAGTCTTCGGGGAGCTGGTGACGAGGGAAATGGCCGTGGAACGGTTCATAGGTAAGCACCTATGCCAAAGGGAGTGGTCCTGCTATTGCTTAATACAAACATTCTATTGTGTGTTATTCATTTTATTATTGCTGGTTACCAAAAAGGGACCAAATCGCTATTTTTTGGGTCAGTGATAATGCTGGGACTTTATCAATAGGTAGTTCAGATTTGGATTTTTTGCTCATTTTGTTTTCCATATAGATTTTCCTTTATTACCTGCTATTTAACTGCTGTAAATGAAAACTTAGGTCTTAGATTCCAGAAATCTGAATTTTGGCTCATGTTGGGCCTCCAGTTTCCTATTCAAATTCAGGCTGTAATTTAGTTAAAAGTTTGTATATCTGTCAAATAAAGGAACTTTTTAACCTGATCACTCACTGAAACACACCCTCTTTGTGCTCCAAAGTGTCAATTCTCTATTTTTACTTTTTCATTTCATGGGACATGTGAAGAGTGGCTGAATCCATACAGATCATGTATGTTTTTCCAAGTGGAAGTGACTTGGTTTGACTGTTGTTCCACCTAAGGAAAGCTGTCCTGCCCCTGGGCCTCAGCTGAATCTGGAAGGGCCGTAGTGAGGTGCATGTCGCAGTGTCCTGGGTGACCAGCCTATTGTGTGTTGGCTCAATATTGTGATGAGGTGATTTGAAAAAGTTCATTCAGTGCTTCATATATTTGCAAACTGAATTTAGCAGACTGGCATTTTGCAAGTATATTTGCAAAGGATGGGGGAATTGCAAAACTCACAATCAAAATATTGACCTAGCAGCTTTGTTTTTGACAACAAGAAATGAAGTGGGCAGACAATCAAGCAGACCTTCCCAAATTTGGAGATGTGACCCTGTAGAGGTTTCAGTAGCATTATTGTGGTTGACTGAACTGACTGTTCCATCTGAGTGATGGACATGTAACTGCTCAGACAGAAGTCCCAGGAACTCACATTGGTGGGGTTGTTCTGTATCACAGAGGAAATGTCAGATTTCAGTGGGACAGGAAAAAACATTGCTGGCAAAATCACCTTGCTGTGCCTCTCTGTCTGTCACATCATGTGGAGTGTTTCTGTGCATTTAAATGGTATTTATGAGCTTTCTGCCTCTATATTATTGCCCAGTAAACACAGGCTCCATGTACTTAAAAAAAGGTACTGTGTATGTGGTTCAGTATGGGGTTATAACATTTAGTGTACTCAGGTGTCATTGATCCTTCTTGGACAAAATGTCTCAAATCTGCCAAGAGGCTCAGTGTGTGGGTTAGAACACTGAAACTTAGGGAATACCTTTTATCTGGGAACAGAGAACAGAGTAATCAACTGTTCCAGAGGATTTTAATGAAAGTTTCCAAAGAGTTCAGAAAAACTCATGATGCTCATTTTTTGATGAACCATTAGAAACAGAAGTTTGGGAAACAGTTTAATCTGCAACTGCAGTTTTGTAGGAAAATATAGGAAGATCTTTTTTGAAAGAATAGTTTGGAGGATCTGGTTTAGATTAATTTTCTTCAGCTTTTATATTTGAGGTTTTATTTTAGATTTGCCAGGCTGTGACCTGGGAAAAGAATTTGCTTTTCAATTCTACTTCTTCTGGAAAGCTTTGGTGTTGGAATTCTTGTTCACTGGTTCTACTGTTTGTATGCAACTTAAGGCAGCATTAATTAAGACGGGAAGTCAGTGATGATTAGGAGCTCAAGTTTCCCTCTTGATGGCATTCTGGTATCCCGGTGGAATTGCACAAGGATACTGTTGATGGTCTGGTGTCTGAAAGTGGTTGTGCAGTGTCATCCACTGGTCAACTGCAGCACTGTTGGCTTTGAGTCATGTCTTAAATGTAAGTGTCGATGTGTCAAGCAGAGAAAAAGGACAGAGAGTGAAGTCGTTTGTGGGAGAAACAAATGCAGAAAAGGGGAGCTTAAGGAGGTTTTAGTTTTCTGATTCAAAAGCTGTTTTCTGACCAAATAGCTAAAATAAACCAGGCAATCTCCAGTGCCACATTGGATCACTTAATGATCTTGAGAATCCAGCTTTCATTTCTGTAGCTGCTTTTTGTTGATTCTGGGTTTAAATTGAAAAGCTTTTGTGTCTGAAAGCTCTGGCAAGTTGCTCTTCTTTTCTTTTCAATATTCAATTTCAATTTGTCCTTTCTTGAGTCAGTATCCAAAGGGAAGAGACAGTGTTACTGGCAGCAGAATAGAGTAAGGGATGTGAACAGTTTTGAGGAGCACAGTGGTAACAGCTGCAGTTTATGTTTGTTGAGGTTAAAATTTGTTAAGGATTCGTTGTTCTTTGCTGAAGAATTCCCTGTATTCTATTTGAAAATAGGAAATTAGCTCTGAGTATTGTGGGGAGCACCCTCATTGCAAAATGTTATTTTGGGAGGTTTGTCCAAGGAAACTGGAGAGACTCCTGGGAGTGGGTTGATGGTTCAGTGTAGATAAATGAGTGCAGTGTGAGGGGGACAGCCTGTGCTGGTACTGTTACTTGGAATTATAGACTGCTCTGGGTTGGAATGGACCTTAAAGGTCATCTCATTCCACCCTCCCTGCCATGAGCAGGGACACCTTCCACTATACTAGGTTGCTCCAGGCTCCATCCACTTAGTGGTTTTCTCATCTTCTGACCTCTCTTACAGGTGGTGGTGGCTCAGGAATGCAGGAATCTGAAGTTAAAACTGTTCAGAATCAGAGGGTATCTCACAGTTAAGGTTTTTGAGCAGTTTATTACAGGTACCTTTTCATTTTCAGGTATAATGGACAAGTACCAGGAGCAGCCTCACCTTTTGGATCACCACTTAGGTAGGAATGTCATCCTTAAATAATTTTTGAGTCTGTACTGAAAAATCTGTTACTCTGGGAGATCTGGGTTTGCATTACAAGATTGCAGTGGCTGATAGTAGTTCCATGATATAACTGCTGTCTCCCTCTGTTCTATCAGAAGTACAAGAAGCTCTGTGAACTGCATGTAGTCTCACTGCTTTTCCTCTCCTTTCACTAGAGGGGATGATGAATTCCTTGTTGGAGATAGTACGGGACAGTGGATCTCCTCCCCCACTAGTTCACCTGGCTTTTAAATTTCTCTACATCATTACAAAGGTAAAAAAAAAATCCTAAATTTAATGTACTTTAACTGAAGTTTGTAAGTTACAAATATTTTCTTCATTATTTTCAAAAATATTAAAGAAGTGTCTAATGTGGTTAAATATTTTAAACTGTACTATGTAAGATTAGTTCTCTTGTTTCCCATTTTCATGACAGCTTATGTTATTTAATGATCCAGATTAGTAAAGATCGAGGTCTGAATGCAAAACAAATTGCAGACATAGAGATACTGGGTAATAAAACATGAGCTATAATGTTGAAAAGTAAAGTGTGATGAACAATTAGATGAATGTGGAATTTACATTTGAGCACAATAAAATATTTTTGGACTCTAAGAACTGAGCCCTGGAATAGGTGGCTCAAAGAGGTGGTGGAGTCTCCATCCCTGGGATACTGGACACCCCATGGATGTGGTCCTGGGCACCCTGCTGTGGTGACCCTGCTTTACCAGGAGGATTGGACCAGACAATCTCCAAGTATCCTTTGTTTGAAAGTTAATTATAATTTCATGAATTCTTAATAACTTTGTAAAAACACAAATATCACAAGGTATTTAAGACTTTAATTTGCATGCTTACTCTCCTTATGGCATAAGGATCCTAGTTAAGAAATTCCTCCAAGGGTCTTTCCTTTCCCCTCAGTGTGTGCTAGTGTTGGTTGGGGGACTGAATTCTGAAACTTTCTGCTTTAGGTGAGAGGCTACAAACGTTTCCTGCCACTGTTCCCTCACGAGGTCCGGGACCTGCAGCCTGTTCTGGATATGCTTGCAAAGCAGAACCCAAGAGACCCTGAGGTGAGGACTTGCTGTACTTTTTGTTTAACCTTAATGTCTCCAGTGGAAAAAGCTGAAGGAAAAAATTTGGGAAAAAGTATATAAAGCAGTGACAGACTCTGTCTGGTATTAACACCTGGATTTGGTGTGAAAATCATCATCTTGTCACAGGAGAAATGCCCTCCCCAAGGAGGGGTCTTGGTTTTCTTCCATGGGATTTGTTCCAAGGATTTAGAAGCAGTGGCAGTAGAGGTGCAAGTAGAACCTTTAACCACTCATGTAAGAAACAAATTGATTGTCACAAGACTAAGAGGAAGGGCAGTGAAATACATTGAAGCTCTAAAAGGAGTAACTGAAAAATCATCCAGTCTGACTCCAGTATACTGTAGTTTATATTCCTTCTATTTTTAAATAAGGAAAAAGAAGGAACTCCAGAGAGCTGCTTAAGGTAGATGATTTTAAAAGAGGTCATTATCAATTATAAGTAAGAAAAATAATGGATTTGAAGACAATAATTGTATTAATTAAAGTTTTCTTTTTTTAAATAAACATCAGTTCTGACACTTTGCTGCTGTAGGTGTACAGCTTTAAAGCTTGAAAAACTTCCTTCTTCTGAAGTTGTTTCAGTACGCCTATGAAAGCAATACATAAAAAAATAAGGACAAAAACATACTTCTATTATATTTGTTCTATTTGTGAGTGGAGGCACAGATAGGCCGAGGGAAGGAAAAAACAGGAAAATGAGAAGGTGCAGTTTTCCTTTAGGAAGGAAACAAGGATGTCTAGGTTTCTGGTTAGGAGGGAGGGTCCATTAATTTTGTTGCAGTTTTGCTCTTTGGGATCACTTGTAGTTCTGTCTCCTCTGGAGTTTCAGGGCAGTTTTCTCTTGCTCATCTTTGAAAGTTCTTTGGAGCCAGGAGGTTGTTTGTGCTCTCAGCACTTCACGTTGCAGAAAATGAAGTAAAAACCCTTTGTTTTACCGTTCCTTTCCAGACTTGGGAAACTCGCTACATGCTCTTGTTGTGGCTGTCCATGATCTGCCTGATTCCTTTTGATCTGGCCCGCTTTGATGGAAACCTCGCTTCCCTGGAAGGGCAGGCTCGGCAGCCAACCATGGATCGCATCCTGGAAATAGCAAAGGTGAGGAAAACACATCCTGGAATGCTTTCACACCTGGGGTATTTGGCTCAGTCATTCAGTATGTGATAAATATTAACATATTCTGTACATTCCTCAGTTATGTTCTTTTCTGCGTGTTACTTAAGCCATATTTTTGTGTCTAATCTGTGAAGAATTTTTTCGTACTTCTGGATCTTCAGTCTGTTGTTTGCTGCTTTAGAGTCAGGTGAGACTGGAACTTGTTTCCTCTGATGCAATAAACTATTTTATCTGAGGTGAACCCCTGCCTTTGAATATGGTACAGGCTTTCAACACTTGAAAGTGCCAGAGAGCTTCTTCTGAAAGCCAGATCTGAGGATTTCTAGAGGAAATCAGCGTTTGATCAGAGTGAGCAACTTTGGAAGCTGTGACTGTGTGAAGATTTTTAAACAAATACATCAAGTTCCAGTGGGTGTCAGCCCAGGTGGCTGCCTTGTCACGCCACTGAGATAAAAATAAATCACTCCCCTTCCCCACAGGTACCCCAGGAGCTCAGGCTTTTGACACTTGCAGCACTAAGGGACTTACTGCTTACAGGCCAATGTGTCTGTGAGTTAAGGCTTCAGCAAATAAACCTTCAGTAATAAACCTGCTTTGAAATGCACACGAAGGGAGACTCTGCCTCAGATAGTTTGTTAAATGGGAAAATGAACTCTCTGCTGTCTTTAAGCTCAGTTTGTAATCACAATAATTACATAATGTGTATAATCGTCATAATATTTATCATGTAAGTATTCGGTAGTGTATTATGACAGAGTTGTTACGTAGTTGATTTTCTATCTCTTTTACAGTCAGTTTTCTTTTCCTTTTAGTGTTACCTGGTTGTCAGTGACAAGGCTCGGGATGCAGCTGCTGTGCTGGTGTCCAAGTAAGTCTTTTTTGTGCATCTTGGCAGAAAGGCTCCCTTTCCTCCTGCTGTTTCTTTATCTGACATGACAGTATTGGGAGGGCTGGAAGTTGCCAGCTGTCTGTGGGTTATTACTGTTGCTTGAAATGGATGCAGTAGTGTTTGTTGGGAATGCTGCCTCCTCTGCACGTGAAAATAAATGACAAAGACCATAAACAGAGACAGTACACACATGTCTCTTGTTTCAGTATCTATTCCAGTCCACATTCCTGGATATTCTAGTGGACGATGCCTTCAGTCAGCTCAGGTTGTGACTGATTTGGGTTTTTTCCCCTTTCCTTTTAAAGCAGTAAAAGCCCCGGCTCTGCACTGCCGCTTGTGCTCAGCAGGGGGCGCTGCCCGCGCAGCTTTGGCGCTGTCCATGGGGAGGCAGCGGGGACAGAGGGACATGGGACAGACAGAGGGACAAGGAGATGGGGATAGAGGCACATAGGGATGGGGACAGAGGGACAGGGAGATGGGGATAGAGGCACATAGGGATGGGAACAGAGGGACAGGGAGATGGGGATAGAGGCACATAGGGATGGGAACAGAGGGACAGGGAGATGGGGATAGAGGCACATAGGGATGGGGACAGAGGGACATAGAGACAGACGGACAAGGAGGTGAGGATAGAGGCACATAGGGATGGGGACAGGGGGACATGGGGTTGAGGAAACACAGTGGGACATGAGGACAGAAGGACACGGAGATGGGAACAGTGGGACATGGGGACAGAAGGACGTGGGGATGAGGGGACACAGGGACATTGGGAGATGGGGGCAATGGGTGTGGGAGAGTCACAGCCTTAACACCTGCATTCATGTTCTCTGGGTTAAGATGCACTAAATTTGTGAGATTAAACAAAATAGTTGTTAAAAACAACATTTAGTAGAGCAGACCTTGTCTTGTCTTTTTAAGAGGTAACCGTCTGTGTGCTTACTTTAAATTTATTCTGAGCTTCAGTCACAGGACTCAAGGCTTTAGAAGTTTATATTTAGTGAGTATAATGCTACAGGTCTGAATCTAATGGCAAATCAAACACTTTTTTGGTTTAGAATGTACAATGTCATGTAGAAAATTCATGAAGGACTTGGGACGAGACTCACCCTCTGGTGACTCATCCTGTGCTTTTCTGGTTTATTCTGAAATATATCAGAGCAAAATTCAAGAGACTACATGAATTACTTGTGCAGTCTTGAAAAAGTCTTGCCAGTTACATACTTATTTTCACAAGGTTTGTCTCCTTGTCCTTCCCTGTGAGGCTGGTGGGGCCCTGGCACAGGGTTCCCAGAGAAGCTGTGGCTGCCCTGTCCCTGCCACTGTTCAATGCCAGGCTGGACTGGGCTTGGAGCAACCTGGGATAGTGGATGGAGGTGGAACTTGATGAGCTTTAAGATCCTTTTCAACCCAAACCATTCTATGATTGTATAATTCTGTGATCCTAATTAGTTTTTGTAGTAATTTTGGAATCAATAATTAGAAATTGCTGTTTATGTATTTGTATGGGTAATCTGCCTTGTCACAGATTGACAAACCCAGAGGATTTGAGATGACAGTGTGACACAGTGAATTATTCTTGAGCATTCATATAGGCCTTTTTCCTAAAATCCCAGAGAGTACCCAAATTGACCAAGAGTAATAGATTCTTGAAAGTACACCCAGTATTCAGAAGCCTTCTCAAGTAAGGATGACAGTAATTTTAAAAGACTCATCACATTATGTTAATTGAATTTGCACTTCAGTTGTACTCCAGAGTGTCTGTAAAACTGAATTTTGAGTGGGAGCTTGCATACAGCAGCTTTATTGATTGCAGCTTTGTGTTCAGCAAAGCTTTGTGCTCATGCAGTGCTCAGGCCTTGGTTTCAGGGGGATTTCACCAGTGCCCTGCACCCTGACCCTGGGTCCTATGCATGCACCTTGTTAGTTGTCTTATCTTCTCTTCACCTCTGTTTATTGGCTGAACTAATTTTAATTAGGAGTTTATGTTCAGAACAAATATGGTGATATAGAGTAAGCTGATGCTAGGACCAAGTGTGCAAGGCAGTAATGGTACTGTATAGTGGACTTATAATTATTTAGTTCATTATGAAAACACCATTTTCAAAGCAGCCTGGTGATGAAAACACTTCACCAGAAATTAGAATGCTGACTCCAAGGCCTTTCACTGTTCTCACATCCCCAAAGACAGTTGTGAGTATAACCATTCTGACATGAGGTCTCTGTGCCATCTCCCTGGAGCTGAACTGTTATTGGGTGGGCAGGAGCACAACGGTCCTGGGACAGATGGACAGAGAAGATACAGGAGTGTGACTGTAGCACACCCTGGCAAAGTCCCTGGGCAGGAAGAGAAAGTCTGGGCCTTGGTTTGTGCTCCAAGGAGTTGATGAATTTCTAGTGAAGTTTAGAAACATCAGGATTCAAGACCTCGTGTTTTCCAAAGTGAGCTGTTTCTTACAGGGCAAAGGAGCTGGAGTATATTCATGAATTCTCCTTTCTGCCTGCTCACTGAATGGTTGCAGTAGGAGGAGATGAGGCTGATCCTTATCCTACTCTTAGTCTGGAGGTTAGGACACTCCTTTGGGAAAGAAGGATTTAAACTCCTTGGGGCTGAGGAAGGGTCTAGGAACCAGCTCAGCCACTTCACAGGTCACTTCTCTCACGTGTGCCCTTGGGCCAAAGGTGGCTTCATCCTTCAACCCAAAACAGCCTTCCTGCAGCTCAGCCCAAGTCTTCATTGTTCTGCTGCTGAGCACCTCTGGCTGGGAAGTCAGTCCATCCCATCAGCTCACTGTTGAGGTGTTCTCAGTATTTAATGTATTTAATACCCCCATCAATGAGCTCTTGGTGCTGTTCCCCTGTTATCTGTAGGTGTAGGAAGGATCCAGGTCCTGGCTCTGGGGCACATCCTCTTTGAATTCTGTGAGTTATGCTGGGTGGACTTCCCCATGAGCCTTGTTTCCACTGGATGAGTTGAGAACAAGTGTAGTCTGAATCCCTGCTGGAACAGGACCTGGTTTGTAGGTGCCAGGACACTGAAGTGATGCCCTGACTGCATCACTTGGCTGCTCAGGGGAGGGCTGAGTAGGTTTACTGCAGTTTAGCCATGATAAACCTCTTTTCCCTTTTCTAAGATGGCTAAAATCACAACTCTTGACCCATAATAACAGGTGCTTGACCTTTTCAAATACCTGAAACCCCAAATGTAGCCCTGCTGGTTGCTTGTTCTGGGCCTGACTGCTGACAGACAGTGCAAAAGGGACCCAGTGCTGATTTCCACTGATTTTCAGATTTGCAGAATTGCTGGTTTTGGTGAGAGAGGTGAAAAATCTTATTTGTTTCAGCTTTTCACTAATTCTAATGGCTTTCTAATTTCTTAAAAGCTCTAGAAATTTTGTTGCTTTACAATTAAGATAAGAAATTTCTAGAACCAAGTTTTAGCTGGGTTTGAAGTGAATTCCAGATCAGAGCCTTGCTCAGAAACAGCTGGGCTAAACATAGAATGGTTGGGAGTGTTGCCATCCTCTGTGATTTGGGAAACATACATTGAAGAATTGTTTCCAGGAACTACAACCAGTTTGGATAGGATGAAAAATAACTTTTCACTGGGTGTTGTAAAGTCAATGGCTGCAATGTTGTTTTTTTTGTTTGTTTGTTTTTTGTGACAGGTTTATTGTCCGCCCTGATGTCAGACAAAGCAGGATGGCAGATTTCCTGGACTGGGTGCTCTCCATGTTATCCAAATCCTCCTCCCAGACCATGGAGGGCACTGTCATTGTGAATGGCATGCTCCAGGCCCTGGTAAATATTGGTTTTCCCTTAAACGATAGACAGTTGGGTGTATGGCCATCCCATAATGCTACAGGAGGCCTTTGATAACAAATGTGCAGAGGGATTGAGGGATTTTCATTGGCAATGAAAAAAGGAGAATTTCCTCCTTAGCAGTTTAGACAATATAACTTCCCATGCATGTGCATTTTCTTTTTTTGTCATCCCCAAATGAAAGGCAAGTTGCCAATACAGGTACTCATCAATAACTCTCAAGGCAGCAGTCATTTCAGTAGGTTTGGGTTTGTTTGTTAATCTGAGTGAATTTTTTGTTTAATGCCCTTTCCTTGTGAGTTGATAATGGTGTGACTCGAAAGAGCTGAATTCTTAGTTTGGGTTTTAAAATGGACATACTGTGCATGGAAAAAAATCTGCAGTACCTGAACTGCTGTTCAAGGGCAGTGCTCCTCTTGTACATTCTAAGAAGGGCTATTTATAAAGGCTTTGTTGTAGTTTTACACCCTTAAAAGTGCTGGGATGTTTTTTTAAATCCTGGGGTAGCACTTCTGGTGTCCATGCCAGTTTTGATGTCCGATTGTATTTGGGCAGAATGGAGGCATTTGTGTGGGTGGAGGAGTTGTTGTTCCTTCTTGGTTTGGTTGTTGACCAAGGCAGTGCAGGTGAAGACAGATCATGAGCCCTTGTGCAGTCTTTGCAGTTGCACAGGTTTGAGGATTTGCTGGTGTTTGTACAAGTTTTGATAATTTGCATAAATTTGCTACTCTTTTTAACCTAGTCACTAAGAGGACTTGTGTGCAGTGTAGTACTAAACATCAAAGGAAAGGTCTGGAGCAAATGTGTGGGGTGTGGGTTTTTTTTTTTGGGTTGTTTCTTTTTCCTCTCGAGCTCTTCCAAATCAGAAGGGAGAAAAAATGATCTATATTTAGAATAACTGAGGACCTGCTACTTAAGCAGGAGGAAGCGTTATTTGTGTGCATTGCAGCGTTTCAAAAGACAGAATGATGTTTCATCATTTTATTGTCAGATCTGGAAAGGGAGACTGACTGTTTGCCATTCCCAGGGCATGATGAGACCTGCAGGATGTATAATGCATTAGTGTTTTGTCATAATTCCTTTGAGTTTGGCTTTGGCTCCATCCACCTGTTCATTAGTGCGCACTAAGCGAAACAGGTGAATACTCAACAAGTAGAATCGAAACCAGAATGTGATACAATAGACCTGGGAGCAGAGCCTGCTGCTTTGCTTTTCTGTGATTTTTTTTTTTTTTTCCTCTCCACAGCTCATAACTCCTGTTCCAATTGGTAGATATGGTTGTAAAGCCTTTTCTTGCATTTAGTCTGCAATTTCTCCTTTCAGTCACTACAATGGATTGTATCATTAGGGAGTAAAGGTTTTCAGAATGGTATGTGTGTGTAGGTGCTTAAGGGGAGCAGGAAATATTTATTTCAAGAGTTAAATTTATAAATATTATATTTAAATATAATTACATATATTCTTAATATTTTAATATTAAGAATTTTGTCTTACACTTGTGCAACACTATGTTGTCAAAAATATCAGCTGAAAATAAGTGTTCAAATAAGTAAACACTTCTCTTTAACATGTAAGATTCTAACTTTATATAGTACATAAAATACTCTGTTTATTCTATAAATAAATGCAATATATTTTAACATAGTAAGTAATCACTAAATGTGTAAAGCAGAGCACATCCTCATGAGGGGCAACTGAAGTTGTGGCAACAAGCTTCAGAATTCTTTGCTCTTTGATTCCTCCAGCACTTTGTTACTTTAAGAGTCAAACTTCAGCTGCTTGGCCATCTCTCTGAACAAGCAGGAGAAAAAAGACCATTTTTCGGTTTCTGGTCAGTACAGCAAGGTGGGCCTTGGGATTGTGGCAGGTTTTGGGAATGATGTAACCCACCAGAGTGGGGATAAAAAGTCTGTCCACATGGGAGCAGAGTGGGGCTGTCCTCAACAGGGTGGGTTTTAGTTGGTTTAGGATTTTGTGCCTCTCACGGTCTGCATTTACTGAGCAGCTCCGAGCGAGGCTGGCACGGAAAAATTGCTCAGAAAAGACACGAAACTCCTGCATTTCAATGAAGTGAAACTGCAAGTCAGGGACGCAGTGAGTAGTTGGCCGTGGCTGCACTTTGATCTGCCTCCTCGTGGCCGTGAGCCTGGCTGATCAGGTGTGTGCTGCTGTTTCATCTCGCTCAGCGTTCTGTGCAGAACGAGTCCGGCTGTTCCACGTCTCCTGTCGGAACACGCACCCGGCCTTGCATATTGTAATTGCACTGGGGCCTTTGGCTCTCTGCTCCCTTCCACCTGTCCTCTGTAACTCTCCATTTCCCAATGGGGGGCACCAGCAGGCGCCTCTGCTGACACTATTTCAAATTCAGTGTTTCAAGCTGCCCTCCTTTGTTGAAACCTGTGTTGCGCTGTGGCATTTAATTCGCTTTTGTGCTCTTGTTCTTTGGCGTTTGAAGGACTGAAAATGTTGGATTATTAAGAAATTGCTACCTTTTTGTAACATTTGTTTACTTGAAGGAAACTTTTAGCCTGTTTCAAGAATCTGCATTTTAAATTCTCTTGGTCTGGAGGTTTGCTTTTAAACCTGCCATTATATCAAACAGCTTTTTAGTTATCGCTGCAGGGCGCAGCACTCCCAGTTCTTGCGTGACAGAGATGTCATCACGTTGAGGTAGCCTTGGGCATTGAAACTTATTAAACCTTATTTGTTTTATAAGTGATTCAGTATACAAGTGTGAGTAATAATTAAAAAAAATAAAACGCCCTACACAGTGATCTGATGAAACTCGAGAGTCTTAAGAACGAGGCATTTCCCTGAGCTGTCTCTAATGCAAAGGTTATTTAGCAATAGCTACATGCTTATGTAAATTTGGCTCCAGGGAAGAAAGAACTCTCTAACTCCATTCTTTCAGACCCAGAGGCACAAAAATAGAGTATTTCCAAATAGAATGTTTCCCAAGTCTCTGTATTTTTTACATTCTCAAAGAATTGGATGTATTAGGATTGTCTATTGGCATTATTTTTTTAAAAAAAGGGGTTGTTGCTCAGTGGTTTGGTGATAAAGGTGTAGAAAAAGCAGTGTTGGTGAGAGGTACAAACGTTCCTATGTCTGCAGGTACCAAGGGCATTGGCTGCTTTCTTCTCATGCTATTTCTTTCCTGACTGTCACAGAGATTTTCTTTTAATGTGGCCTTGTCTGGTACTGCTGGGTTTTTCTCTTCTCACCAGAAGTTTTTGGTTCATTCAAGCTTCTGAAGTGCTGTTATCATAAAGCTGTTTCTTTTTCTTGTTAGAATGTAGTACTATCTCAAGCTGCTATTTTTTTTTCCTTCTGAGTATTTAAAATCCGTGGGTTTTGGTAATCTCAAGATGGAAAGGAGATACTCTGTCAGCTCTCCATGTGTTAGTCTAAACATTTCAGATGTTCAGCTGATAAATAACTGGGATCACATGAAAGCTGCCATCACTGTGTTGGTGTCTGTCAGCGTTCGTGTCATGTTGATGCTCAACACCCAAACACGTGCAACCCACAGCAGGAATGCTGCTCGTGTGGAGGCACAGTGAGAACAAGGCCTTTAACTAACCCATTTTACCATCAGCTGCACATAGAATGCATTAAATATTCCCTTCTTCCAAGTGAACTTCAGTTCTGCCAGCGTGCTCTCCCTGCCTGCAGCTGGCCGGGAGGCAGGGGTGGCTGCTGCCATTCCCGGGGTGTTGTGTGGCTACCAGGGGGTGCTCCAGAGCAGTGCAAGGCATCATTTCCTGCTCTTCCCAGCGACTGGAATTATCCTCCCAGTCCTCCTCTGCTTACAACCAGAGGGTAGATCCAGACTTGTGTCTCCTGCTCAGCAGGAAGATCCACTCACTCCCCACCAGCCAGGCCACCCCTCGTGGTGATTTGTGTAGCTTGGGGAACAAGTCCTGGAGATGATCCCGACTGATGGATCTGCTGCAGGTCGGGCCCAAAGTGGGTTATGCAGACAATTGGCAGGTGTGGTGTCTCTGCTGGGATTATTAAGAAACTGGGCTTTGTTTGCCTTGCCCTGTGCTGTTTCTAAAGCAGAACCAGACTTGACAGTCGTCATTGCTTGCACACCACTGATTTTCTCTAATTTGTAGGTGGCTTAATTATTTATAAGAGAGGGAGTCACATAGTTTTCAACAGTTGAGCAGGTTGGGTCGGTTGCTGTGTGCTCTGTGCCCTGGTTCCCGAGGAGCCTGTGGCGAAAGCGCGGCTCCGGGATGCTGCGACAGGCAGGCTCCTGGTGCTCAGCACTGCTCACACCGAAATGCCCGTGCAGGTGGCAAACCAGGCTTATTCATTGCTTTGTTTGGATCAGATTTTTGGAAATGGTGTGCCTTGGATATATTTCTTCCTTCAAGGCAGGAAGTTTAAGCTGGGTACTGTAATGCTGATTTGCCCTTTTTGCTGCCTTTTTTTTTTTGAGTCTCGTTTTCATTTATGCATCATGAATATTTCTTTTTTCGTATGACCCCTGTAAGCTCCAGGTTTACAGTATTTTTCTGAAGGAGCAACTTTGCTGTACCTGCCTGACTGTTTGTAGCATGTGCTGGAAGAAAATATTTTTTTCTGCTTTCCCAAAAGCCAGCATTGGTTTAAGTGCTCTTTTATTTCCTTTGAGCAAAATATATCTATTACACTCAAAAGTTGTTGAGATTTGGACTTGGGGATGCTTTTGCATGCTTTGACTCATAAATAAATAATGAACACTTCTCTTCTGTCCTCTCTACACTCAGAAAAAAACCCCAGACACTGGATTTCCTGCTGTGCTGAGTATCTGCAGAATAGTTCTCCACAGTTTGGCTGTTACCTATTTACTTCTGTAAAATTTATTTTAAAAACAGCTGTTAAACTTCTCTGACACAGTGAAATACCCAATATATCATTTGTAGAAGTGCCAGGAACCTGCTCCAAAGTTGTATCTGACACTCAGTGCACCTCAATGGGTGCAGAAAAAACCTTCTTCCCTTTCAAATATTTGGCATCTTCAGCTGTGTTTATTCCTAAACCATTGGAATATTATAGAATATTTTACTTCAATCAATATTTTATTGATTGAAAGCCATGTAAATATTACTAACCTTTTAAAAAAGCTTAGTTATTAATTCAAATTAATAATTATTTATTAATTAGCTATGGTGTCCTTTGGGCAATTTGTACTTTCCCTAAAAAATCATATCAATAAAATAAAATTCCTCAATGCACATCTCAGTTGATTTATAGCTGTTGCCACAATGATTTTATTAGAAAATGTATATTATAAATCCCCATTGTAGGAGTTATAGGATTCAACCCATGTTCTGTGTTGAAAATAGTTTGTTATTTAAGTTTTAGTGAAATTACTACAGGGGGACAATGTGTCTTTCACTTTTTTGTTCAGAAAATAATACAAATGGTTATGAAATGGAATCTGCCAAGGTTGCTGTTCTAAACTGCTTCATAGGTGTGTGAGGAAAAGCATTTTAAAAAACACTGTGCAATATTTGAGTTTTTCTCATTTCCTGCTTGTATCTTGGTTGATTCCTTCCCACACTTCTCTCAGAGGTGGCACCTTCCAACTGTGTTGTTCCTGAGGAGTCAGGACTTAATTCAGACTTGGACTCCAGGGTGTGAAAACATGTGGAGAAGCTTGGAGAAAGGTGCCAGAATTTTAAGAACTGCAGCCTGGAAATGGGCTGGTGTTTTGAGGGTTCTGTTCCACCTCCCCAGCTGAGAGCACGAATCTGAAGGTGTTTATCCAGGAGCATTCCCAAGGATCTGTTAAAAAGCTGCTTCTCCACATTATCACTGCTTGAGGAATTACACTGTGCTTTGTTTGAATCTGCTCGAGTATAATAATAATAATTAGGAGGCAGCCTGTGTGTGCCTTAAAAATAATGTTTGCTGTTGACTTAGGCAGAAAGGAGAAGGAATTGGTGAGGGTGCAGGGGAGGGATGGTGAGGATGCAGGGGAGGGATGGTGAGGATGCAGGGGAGGGATGGTGAGGATGCAGGGGAGGGATGGTGAGGATGCAGGGGAGGAAATGTGAGGATGCAGGGGAGGGATGGTGAGGATGCAGGGGAGGGATGGTGAGGATGCAGGGGAGGAAATGTGAGGATGCAGGGGAGGGATGGTGAGGATGCAGGGAAGGAATTGTGAGGATGCAGGGGAGGGATGGTGAGGATGCAGGGGAGGAAATGTGAGGATGCAGGGGAGGGATGGTGAGGATGCAGGGGAGGGATGGTGAGGATGCAGGGAAGGAATTGTGAGGATGCAGAGAAGGGATGGTGAGGATGCAGGGATGCTGCTGTGTCTCAGCATCCACAGCAAAGTGTGTGGAGAAACTAGTGATGGGGTTTTAAAGCAGAACACAGAAACAAAGTGATAAAATTAGTTTCTAGATGTATCAACAAAGACAGAGAAATTTTAGAGGAGCTCTAGATTTGTTATACCAAAGATTTGCAAGTCCTCTGACATTTTTTTTAGGCTTTTTAGTACAAGCAGAGTTTGTTGTATGTCAGTGAGAAATATTTGTATTGTTTTTAACACTGACTTCATATATTGCTAAAAGCTGTGCCAATTTATACCTTTAAAGTGATACTTATTTTTGTTGACTGGGCCCAAAGTAATTCTATTGCATTGCTGCTTTGTAAATGTCATTTTTAAGGGAGCCCTCACACTTGCCTGCATTAGAAACTCAAATACTTTGATATATAGTATGATATTGTCACATATAGCTTGTAGTGGAGCTGATCAGCAGTGCTAATGTGGGATCCTGAAATGCAATTTAGTACCAAACCAAGGCAGGCTGGGTTCACAGCCCCAAGGTGTTTTTCTTGCCTCTGCTGCTGGCAGCCACGCCTGCAGTGCGGGAGGCAAGTGTGTGTGTTCGGTATGTGTGAGAAAATTCCTCTTTTTAGGGGAAGTCTGCTCTTGTTTAACTCCCAGGCATATTTATTGAGGAAGATTTTGCTTCTGGTGCGTGCCAGAGCAAGGACAAACAAGTGCCTGGCCAGTTTTGATGCAAGGAGAGCTGAGGAAGCTTTTAATGTGTAATGTTCAGGTGTTAATAGTCCCTTTGTCTCACTGCAGTGCTGGGGCTTCATCTCGCTGGGATATTCAGCTGCAAATAAAATTCCCTGGGCACAGGAATTGCACTTGGCCTGCTGGAGGTGTATTTGCAGGTGTCTGTAGATGGTTTAGTCTCTCATAAACTGTGGTTGCACCTCACTGAGCTTGTGTGACCCAGCACTGAGCCTGATGGGTCAGGGACCTGAGCTAGCCCAAAACTGGTGGCCTTTTTATTTTCTCTTTTTTTAATTCTTTTGTTGTTGGTGGTGGTGGTGTTTTTTTTCTTTTCGTTTTGCATGTCTTTTGGCCACTTCAGTCCCCTGAGCAGTTACCAAGAGCTGCACCCTGAGACACTTCCTTTTATGCTATTTAAATCAGCAAACACTACACATTATTGTAAGAACATCAAAAATATTTTAGAGCTAAATGTTTGATATATTGTGTTACAGAATCTCTGTATTCTCATGTCTGTGCTCCCTATTTTAATTGCAGGCACAGCTGTTTAAACATGGCAAGAGAGAAGACTGTTTACCATATGGTAAGTTTGGAATAGTCTGGGTTCACTTTTTCAAGCCATTGCAGTAGAAAAAGGAAATGAAGATTCAGCTGGTGAGGAGTGGTACTGTAAGGAGTGAAATGCACAGGGCAGTGATAAAGAAGGGAAAACGAGGGGAGCAAAAGCAGAAATGAGTGTGAGGGAGGAGCAGATGCCACCAGGGAATGTTGTGTTGGAACAGCACATCAGAGCGTTTGGCAGGTGATCACACTGGCCATTGCTGTAATACAGGAGCTGAACACAGAACATATGAACTGTTAGATGTGGAAAATATTTGTTTGAAATTCAGTTGAGCATAAACTGGTTTTGTACATATTACTGCTGGAAGTTTTGCAGAGACTCTTCAAGTTTTAATATAAGCACAGGATTTCAGAAAACCAAAGTTTTAAGAACCAGCTGTGTACAGGATACAGCTGGAATCATAGTGGGATAATGTTGGAATAAGAGAAGTATTTTAGTGAAAAGAGATTATACTGGGAGCAATTAGGGATCAGCAGGAAGCCAAAAAGAGAAAAAGAGAGTATGGAGATTTCTGAATAGTGTAGCTGCATTTTGGAATTATGTTTGTCTTGGGGTGAATCCTGAAATATGATCAGAACTGACTGCAGTGTGATCTGTGGGCCTTGTTGATAGCAATAAAGGGAGGCAGGGAAAGATGGGGGCTAATTCCAAAGCCCTGTCAGTTCTGTGGAGCTTATCCAAGTACCAGAAATGGGGTTTGTGCTGTTCACAAGAACCAAGCATGGATGTAAACTCACTTTAGAGTGTTTGTGATTTCACTCATTGGATTATTTTGGCACTGAGAAGAAGCTTTTTAGTTGTGGTGCTGGAAAATCCCATTCTCTCAGTTCCTAAGGCTGAGATGCAGACACTTCCTTAGAAGATGCCTGGGAGATGGGTAATGATGGAGATAAGATAGTGAAGACAAACAGCATGGAATGACACAGGTGCAAATACTGGGAATGCCATTGCACAGGAATAGCAGAATCCACTGGGGAAGCTGCCAGAGAAGTAGAAAAATAAACAGGCTGAGAAAATTACAGTGTAACAGAAAATGACAGAATTGAGAAAATACCACTGAATAACACAATAATCTTAATCAGTATGGAAGGAGCATATTGAGCTCACAGAATTTACCCTGCTGGTAAAATCAGAAGCTTTGGCTCATGGCATAGAAGGAATAATAAGTAGTTATGAATCTAGTAATAAGAGAAAAATCAGGGGCATATAAATGAGTGAATTTACTCTAGAAAGTCTAGAATGCTCACAGCTGAGAAGCAAATATTCAGATGGGAACTGTTCAGGATAAGAAAATGTGAGAGACAAAAAATATCTAAGATTTTTAATTATAACAGATCTGAGGATGAAATAGGGAAAAAAATAGGCAAATGTCAAAGCAAGATACTGTTTGAAGTCACTTGTGACATAGAAGTTGAATTAAAAACAAACACTAGCCCTGAAGTAATTTACATGGGTCTGTGGATATTTTAGTGATTCAAGAGCTGGCAGGACTTGGAAGAGGCCTTTATTTATATATTCTTAATTTATTTTCTGTCTGTGAATGATGATGTTTCTGCAGCCTCTTCCTCCTAAACTATCAGTCTCTTGGGCTTTTTTAACTGCAAGAACTCCAGGTTACTGCAAGGTTCTGTAGTAATAATAATCATCACTGGCTTGTTGTCTGCATGGATGGTTTCATTTGTGTTTTAGTTCATCAAGATGCATCACCAGTCTTTTTAAAGACTTGAGGAGATTTCTAAGTCATGTCTTACAGTGTCTGAGACTTTGAAATAATTGCACTTTCTTTGATCTCTTTGTATTTTGAAACGCCTGATAGGAGACTGGGGAAGGAGGTTGCAGAGTTTTTGGCTGCTGTGGTTCCATCTGTGCAGAGCCTGAGTCATTAGTCTCCATTAGCTAATGGTCAACTTCTGAAGAATTATTTTTACCCTAATGAAATTGCAAAAGGGCTTTTTTATTTGTAACAGCCATGACTTCCTTGTGAAAATTTTGAATCCTGGAACTTAATCCTCATTAACCCAAGATTCTCCTTTCTCTGTGTTTTTTTACTTGCTGGACAAATAACTTCGTTACCTTTGATGTGCCCAAATGAGAGGTTTTGTGGATGATTGTTTACACATCCACAGTGTTTCTCATGTCCAAATGTTTCTGGACATCCATCATCATAAAAATTTCAGTGTCAGGATTTGGTGCTGCCTGAAAATACTAAATGAGGAAAGGGAAAGCTTCCTCAGTGTGCAGGAAATTTTCTAAGTAAATGAATTACGTTTTTAGCTCCTGCTTCTGTTAGTTCTCTGAAAATTCTTAGACCCTGAGAGACACTTGGATGTGTTGCTTCCAGTGAGAATCAGAGGCATAAACATGCTGAGGATGTAGATTATAATTTTCATCATCTCCTCTGTTTGGGCAGTGAAGGATATTGCCACTTTGTGACCAGTGTCATCTTCTACATAGTAGGTAACCAGACATTTGTATTTCACTAATGCCTTTAAAAATACAAACCTCCTAAAAAACGTTCAAAACTTTAAAATGTTCATAGCAAGGTGTTTTTAAAAGCAGTTTTTCTGGTGTGTTTGTTTTCTTTTCCAGCTGCTACTGTTCTGGAGTGTCTTGATAAGTGCAAGCTGTCAGAAAGCAATCAGATGGTTCTGCGCAAGCTGGGCATGAAACTGGTCCAGCGACTTGGACTGACATTTGTGAAACCAAAGGTAGCAAAGTGGAGGTCAGTTTAAAGCTGAAAAGTTAAAAAAAAAATCTACAAAAGCGTGAAACACACTACAAATACATAAATCCATACATTTGCCTTCTGCCTCTCTTAATCTTCCCTTAAAGAAAAAGAAATCCCTGTGGGAATGAACATATTCTTCATTTGCATTATTTGGAAAAAGGAGGATTCTTCCACTGTGTTTAGTTTCCTGTATTTTTTTTCAATTTTGATACATTAGTGAGTGCTGGGACAAGCCAAATCTGACTTTGCACGTTGCACAAGCAGAAGCCTGTTCCTATATAATGCATAACTCACTAATCATGGGAAGACAGCGACCTTTGTTCCTCAAGCTGATTTAGTACAATTTTCTAAGAGTGAACATAACTTTTTCCATTACCTGGTCCTAGCCTGATTCGATAGAAAGTTCACAGGGGAAAAGTGGTTTGCAATCCTGCTCTGGTTTTGCATATTAGTCAGGTTTTGGTGTCTGGTTTTACGTACTGCCAGAGGGCAAACTCTTTTTTAGATTTCTCGCACTGATATTTTAAAATTGCAGGCTCCCTTGGTGACTATTTTTATTGTATTTATTTTACCAGCTTTTGAGAACATCCTTAGGCATAGAAAATTCTTTTTAGGTGGAGAATGTACCTTGCCCGATGGCAAAAGTCAGTTTAGCATGTAAAGTCTATCTTTTGTAAGCATGCATCTACACCACGGGCTAAATATTTGAGTACAGCTTGGTCAGAAAGTACTGAGCTGGCTTTGAGATTTAAAAAGCAATTTTTAATAAGCTGATTTTATTAATTTTTTTTTATTTTTTCTTTTTTTGTTTGGTTTTTTTCTAGTTTTGAAGAGACTTTTGGGGCATGGGAATTTTGTCTCTCTTTGTTGTTAGCAGTGGAAAATAGGCTAGAGTGAAACAGGAAAAGGAGGGATAATGAAAAGGAACTATTTGAATAGTCTGGCTCTTCTCACCTTGGAAAATAGACAACTGGGTCAGGAGTAAACAGAATGGGATATTTCTCCCTTTCCTTTAAAGCAGCTGCTAAATAACTGGAGAGCTGTGCCCTGGGAGGGGGAGGAAGGTGGCACACAGACTTTGTGGCAGTGTGGCCCTGCTGTAGCTGAAGTTAAAGCAGAGAATGACTGAGGTGTGTGTTTGCTGTGCAGGTACCAGCGGGGCTGTCGGTCTCTGGCTGCCAACCTGCAGGCTCAGGGTGCTCCTGTGCAGAACCAAAAGAGAGAAGTTGCTCCTGCTGAAGCTGATGATGATGAGGAGTATGACATTCCAGGAGAGATTGAAAATGTTGTAGGTGTGTTAAAGCTGGGGAGAAATTGTTGCAATGCTGCAAGTTAAACATACCATGGAAAATGATCTGCTTGGGGCTAAAAAAGTAATGTGCTAAAAAATCTAAAAATGCTAAAAATGCTAGTGTGAACAGCTGGAAAGACTAAAACTTTGGTCTGTGCAGCTGATTGAAATAGATGGTGTTTTGTCAAATGGTTTGGGTTTCAGCATCTCAATCACAAACTCAGTACTGGAGTGTTTGCTGTGGAGTTGGCCATGGAGGTATAAACATACTGAAATATGTTTTACCAGTTTTATCCAGCTATATAAAAGAGGTGCCCTGAACCTTTCACAAATGGAAGGGTGAATTAAAATTTATAATGAAATACACAACAAAAAATATGTCACATGAAAGCTGAAGAATGAAGGTTTAATTTTTAGACTGAGTAGTATCAAAGGAGCAGCATTTGTTTCTTAATATGCAGTTGTACAGCATGTCCTCTGCTAGCTGGCTGGTGGATATTCTGTAAATAAATAGGCAAAAATTGCATCAGAAGACTTTTATAATTGAATAATCTCATGAACCTCTGCAAAAAGCACCATGACTTCCATTTTGAATCTTTTGCAGCACTTAAAATTGCAATTGCTTTCCATAAACAATTGTGACATATTTCTTGTTTTTTAATTTCAAGTCATACTTGTGTGACAGATAGAATAAATCTAGATACAAAGGTTTTTATACAATGGAGGCAAATGAATTTTGAACATCTTAGGAATTTTCTCTGTTGTTAAATAAGAATAATCTGTTTTTTTTTTTTTAATAAAATTATTTGCAGAACAATTGTTGGTTGGCCTGAAAGACAAAGACACCATTGTCAGGTGGTCTGCAGCCAAAGGGTGAGTTTGTTATGGTGACTCTGCTGAGGTGTGAACAATATAGAAATACATTGTAATCCATGATTGATAATTTGGGTGTATTGCCAATATTTACTGTTGCTGCAAATGGTTTTAGCACAGCCTATGGTGGGAGGGTCCACAGACACATTTGTGTTTTTCTAATGAAATATTGGGTTGGTTTTCAGGGAGTTTCAGGTGGGTTTGGAAATAGATGTTCTGGGTAAGACAAGATTTGAAGGGTGCAAAGAAACATTTCCTCAAAATGCTTTTTTTCTCTTTTTCTTTTAAAATGCATTTCTGTGAGAGTTTCACTGCTGTGTAGTTTTTTTTTAAAGTTTGAGATTGTTGTTTCAGGGTATCAGTCTTAGGGCAGTGGGGTGGCATCTTGAAGGCAGGAAGATTCCAGTAACTAATTTTTTTTTATGATTTACCAGTCAGCTGTAGTACTAATGATCCATTACATGCTTTTTTTTTTTTTTCTTCTGTAGAATTGGTCGAATAACTGGAAGACTTCCAAAAGAATTAGCAGATGATGTGATTGGGTCTCTCTTGGATTGTTTTAGGTAAAAATCTTATTTCACACTTTACACACACGTCTAAAACATGTCTGCTTGTGGAACAGGGGGACAGCAGTTAGGAAGATAGGTCTAAATATCTGTAAATTTTCTTGCTGTCCTTCTCCCAGATTTCAAAATCTTTGAAGGCACAGATGGGCTAAGGGTGTTCAATGAAGAAATTATTTCTGATTAGTCCTCTTGACCTCATACTAAGGTATGCAAGGACTGAAGTTGATTTTTAGGAAAGATTAAAAAATGCTCATTAACTTGCTGCTTTAGAGACTCCTGGTGTGCTCAGGACTCTTGTCTTGAGTTCAGTGTCCATCCTTAGAAGCCCACTAGAACTGGAAATGATGTTCTGGGGTTCACCAGAGATGAGAAACAATCTGTGTGAGGGGAGGCTGTAGAGAGAGTGAGGAATAAATAGGATGTAATAGAGATTTATGCACTTGGGAATGGTGTGGATGTGGTTGCCCTCTAGGTTTTGTTACTAGAACCAAACTCAAGCATCAGGTGGCAGGTTTAGAATGAAGACATAGTGGTGTTATTCACACAGTTAAACTGTAAAAACTTCTTGCCATAGGACTTTGTGGATACTGAGGATATTTACCTGAACAAGAAGTGTGCTTCTTGTCTGCTAATTTCCCATGATCTGCCAGAGTTGGGAAATGTTTTGGAGAGTGTTGCAGGGTGCTGGTTCTTAGACTCTGGCCAAGGGATGTGCAGTTGGCTGTGTCAGAGAGGATTTGGGGCCGGTGGAAACTCCAGTTGGGGCACACGGGGCTGTGGGATGTTCTTTTGGTGCACTTTAGTGTTGGATGTCATGGCTTTGCATTCATGTAGAGCATGTAAAGGACAGAATCATTAAACAAGTATCATGTGCTTTTGTTTAATACCAAATTGCTCATCACTCCTGCATTGAGTACCTGAAATCTAAACCAGTGGTTTAGAGCAAGCCAATAACAAAAAGAGTTTCTTTGATCATGTGCACTTTGTCACTCACATGTCCCTAGTTTTAAAAAGTATTTTCACGTTGGTTGTGAGTACAAATAAAAGATGCCAGCCCAAAGGATAACACATTAGGAAAAAAGAAGGTATAAAGTCTGAAAGACTTGCAAGGAAAGTATCCACTTAGATGATCCCTCCACTGTGTTGCTGTGATTAATTTAAGAGGTGCTGCTGATCTCAATTATCCCCGGAGCTTCAAAGACCTGTACTCGCTGTGTTTTCTTTCCTTGTTTTTCAAGTCATAGGGATGAGTAATTCAAGTAGTAATTGAGTGACCTGCTTTCTTCAGAAACACCTGGGAACAAACGTAGGCAAGGACAGAGAGAATCTCTCTTGGATTCTTTGCATTAAATAACTAGTGACCAAAATAGGAATAAATCAGTTGCTCATCAAAGGCACTCTCTTATCCCTCTTGAGATAAGAAGAAAGGATTTGTTATATGTAGACATATCAAAAGACAAGAGTAGGAGAAGAAATAAGTGATGATTTTTTACAGTGTAGTGAGATTGTCAGCACAGTTCCACTGGGGCATGAGCCTTGTGTTGTTCAACATACACATAAAGAATCCTGGAAAAAAGGGGGAATGAAAGGCTGAGGCAACCAGCTGATACTTAAAGTTGATTTAATGTAGTGAGAGCTAAAAGTGACAGAAAGAAAAGTGTTACAGGAGCCCAAGTGAAGTACTACAGCAGTAAATGTCATATAAAATATGATGTCTGATGCATGCAAACTGATGCACTTGGGGCAAAACGCTGCTCACTGTCAAACCCCTGGAAGCCACTGATCTGTCAGAGTGTGTCAGGGGAGTGCTCAGCAGCTGGCAGGGAAGACAAGACAAATGTAATGCTGGAAATTATAAGGAAAGGAAGAGATAAAACTAAATCACTGAAAAGTGGTTTAACTGATGGGAAGGAAAAGTGGAGGGATGTGATTTGCTGTGTCTCCATTGTAAATAGGCCAGAAGGAGGGAGAGCAGGAGGCTGTTTACCAGTCACTCTCTCCCTAGTGCCAGAGCAGGGAAGCAGCAGGAAGTGCATTTCCACACAATTATAATTAACCAGTGGAAGTCATTGCCACGGGATGTTATGGGAGCCAAAAGTGTAAAGGGAGTTCAAAAAGGGATTATACAAATTAATGGAAGAGAGTCCCTTCAGAGGTTATTAAATAATGAATCTGGCTCCAGCCTCTGGTTGAGCTGCCTCTGTTGCTGATTGCCAAAGCCAGGAGGGCAGGAAGGGGATGGTCCTTCCTGCTGGTCTTTGGCTCAGCCCCTGTCTCAGGCCATGGCAGAGATGGTGATGGGAGAGATGAAGCTTTGATAGGACCTAGCCTGGCTGTCCAGCATTTTATTCTCAGATTCCTACTCCTAGTGTAATACAAAATGAACTCTGTTCAGATTTAATCTTGCAGCATGCCACCTTTCCTCTTTTCACTCCATTATCTGCAAGCCTACTGAAAGTTATTTACCATTTGGGGAATTTTTTGCTGTTTTCACTGCAAGTTTCTCTGGTTTATGTTTTCCAGAGGTGGATAAAAACCACTATTTGCTTACTTCATGAACTCCTGTAATGGGTTTGCTGGGAATTGCCATTTGAACTTCTTTTGCAAGTTAAGGGCTGCATTTAGCACTAAACTCATTAGTTATTTTGGGTATGTTCTGCAAACCTGAATCTTTTCCCCATGTACTATGAAGTTATTTTCCTTTTCTGTATGAGTTTCAGGTATTGAATCTTCTGTATTGAGTTACATTTATAGTCATAAATGAGTGTTTTGCTTATTTAATCATATTTATAGCAGTATTTATGTTGCATAAATGGGAAAGAAAACATGTTCAACTTGTCATTCTTCTATTTTACAAGTCCAGTGGCATCAAGAACACAATAAGAACATGCTGGTTTGGATTAGGGATCTTTTAAAATGTTAGGAATTCACCAGAAGAAATGAAATCCTGAGAGGGAGGGCCAGCTTTACCAAATCTTGTTGTTCTGCCGTTAGTTTCCAGGAAACAGACAACGCGTGGCACGGTGGGTGCCTGGCCCTGGCCGAGCTGGGCAGGAGAGGATTGCTGCTCCCTTCCCGAATTTCAGATGGTGAGTTGTACTTGCTTGAATGTAAGTTCATGGAATAACAATTTACATTATTAGGTACCAAATGTGTGGCAATAGACTGGGATTTGCTGATGTGTGTGTGTGTGCTGGCTGATGACTGAAGGACTGAGTTCTGCAGTAAAACATTCGCCCATGGGGATATTTAAGTACTTCTGTCTAAAGCATTGGCTTGGGTGTGCCTTTTTTTGTACTTAATAAATATTTCTTTCCAAAATGGAATTAAATTCTTGGGGTTTTCTTCTTTCTTCTTCCCTCCCATGTTTCTTTGTACAGTTGTATAAAACAATTCTGCATGTCTCCATATTGTGTCAGTGTCATTATTTAAGCAGAATATATTAAATAATTGATGACTAACTTGCACTTTAAAGCCAGTAGCTTCTGCTGTTTGTTTATGGTTAAATTTCAAAGGCCAGTTTCATGTAATTTATACATGAATTGTTTATATTTTAAATGGGTTTTTGAAATAGCAGGATGGAAAGCAAAAGAACAGGGCAGAGGAATTGTTTCTTTGTGTGTTCTGTAGTTATCAACATACATTGAATGACAGAGATATTAATGTAAATTTGGTCAATGCCATACACAGTGGGAATGACAGAAGCACAGTGTAGCAGTTGACATCCCCCCTTGGGTGCTTTTACATCAGCATCTTGTTCTAGATGGTTCTTTGGATCCCATCTGGTGCTCCTGTGTTGAACAGAGAAGCTGAACACTAAATTTAAAAGATGTTTCAAAGCTGGTGTTTCTTACTAGTAAGCCAGGGTGGTAAATCTTTTCTAGTTTGAAGATGTGCTGTAAAATGTGGCATTTAAAACAGTTTATTACTCTGTGTCCATGGAAAGAGTTCATGTCCATTGTAGCATGTGCTGCATGTGAGAAAGTTTGAAGGCAGTGAGCCTTCAGTTGGTTTCCCTTTTTTCATTACTTTTGCCCTTGCATGATAAAGATGAAACAGTTAAAAACCTTCCAGCTTACAGCTGGGGAATCATGAAAGGGAAATCCTCCAAAGGTAATACTGTGTTTCAGTTCTGACAAAACCAAAACTGTGCACCTCTGTCAGGGAATCTGGATAACCTCATGTCATGGATTTTTATTTTATTTGAAGAAGGCAGATCAGGTAGACTTCACCACTAGATCTGACTTTTATAAATAATATTTGTATGGAGATGGGGGAGAATAAATCCTTGAATTCTATGGAAGAAGCACCAGAAAGTTTTTCTTTGTTCACTTGAAAGAAATTCAAATTACCAAGTAAAGAGGTGCACGATATTTTTTAAAAATTGTGGAAAATGAAAGCTTTCTGTTTTCAGAGATGAATGAGGCAGATAGCTTAAGGTAGTGTGAAGAGTGGCAGTGGTGACACATGACTGTAATTTCATGTTTGGAAATTAAGGATTTAGCAGCAACTGACCCTAAGATTGAAGCTTTAATCTTGGATTGAAAGCAGCTCTGTCTCTTTGTTCCCTCACGTGCTGATGTGCAGCTCAGTCCCTCACCCTCACTGACTGCCCTGCTGTTGTCATTTCAGTTATTTGGGCTTTTTCTGTTACTGCATTGCCTTTTTTCAAACTCACATTGATATCCTTGCCTTTTGATAATGTGAGAGAAGCTTTTCTCTATGAAATATTAAAGTATCTCTTTTTCTTTCCTTACCTCAGAAACTAAGGTCTGTCATTTACTGTTTAATTACAAAATGTTTTACAATGCTCTGAGTTGTCTCAAAGCAGCAGAGCACTAAACACGAGTTAAAAAATTCTGGGAATTCTGCATTGTGTTGAATGCAGCTCCACTTCCTTAAGTAGCTTTACACCTGTTAGTGATGTTCAGGCAGGTGAGGATGTCCCTCACCTGAGTAATGATCAATGAGAAGTGTATACCTGCAGCTTTATGTGAATAGTGCTTGTTCTGGGTTTGTTCTCCTTACACTGTGTAAATTTACACAGGGATCAGCCTTATTTTAGTTGAACTTCTGTGGCAGTTTGGACAAGCTGGACAGCAGCTTTAAGGCAGAGGGAATTCTGAGCTTCATTATTTGGAATTAAAGTATGGATGAATTAATCTGCATAATGAATTTCCATCACTGAAGAAAGCTCCTTTTTTTGGAATTGATTTGGATTGATTTGGTCCCAAAAGTCTGCTTGCCAGTTGAAAATACAGCTAGCAATTTCTTGCTAACTGTTCTTCAATACAGATAGTGTAGTAAATGTATTTGTGTTCATGAATGACTTTCCATATATTTTAAGTTCAGATCACAAGATTTATTTGAAAAATTGCCAGTTTATGTACACAGATATAGAAGTAGGAAATAGTTTATGGCTGTAGAAGGACACAGAAGCTGATAGTGAGTGATACACATCTACTGAAACAAGACCTTCACCAGGAGAGTTTGCATCAGATGAAATAAATTATATAAATAACTTTTTAGGCCTGGAGTTTGAAGGCTGCCCAGTGTCTGTCTAACCTCAGCAAAGCAGGCACCTGGATTGCTTAGTTCTTCATATTTTCAGTGTTGTTTTCATAGCGATTTACTTAAAGTTGAACATAAACTGCATTTATTAAACCTGTGCAGGCTTTCTTTGGTTTGACTTGAATCTTGTTCTGAGTCAGTGCAAGAAGAGGTCGCTTACACAGGGTTTGGGGCAGTTTATTTCAAGTGGCATCTGCCTCTGAGTAGCTAAATTTGATCTGTTCTGTCTTAGGGCAGAATGGCAAAGTGCATCCATACACGGAGCAGTTTTTACAGTACATTCTAAAAAGCCAGTTTTAATCTTAAGCTCTTTTAAACTACTGCACAGTGACATAAAAAGGTTTTTAAAGAAAAAAAAAAGACCAAAAAATCCCCCTATTAGATGAAGTTAAGGCTGAAAAAAGACTATGAGAGCATGTTATTGAGCAATATTGTTTCTAGAGCTTAAACATCTTTCAAGAAAAGAAGTTGTAAAAGTTATTTTACATCATACAATTGCAAAAACCCCTTGAAGATTCTTCTGATTTACTTTGGCTTTAGTAATGAATGCAAAAATTCACTCATCAAAACCTGAGCTTGTACAAGACAAAGTTCAATTACTTAAAAATATTAATATAAAATTATGAACATTATTTACAATGGAGAGATTTGAATGTATGTTGTCACGGGGCCAAGCCCAAGGAGTGAGGGTTTGTAGAAATTTCATGATCGTGCTGGTCACCAGAAGCTCACTGCAAGGAGGAGGATTAGGACACTCTTGTTCTCTTCCTTAAAGTGAAGACTCTGCTGCAGTCATTGGGCCTGACCCTCTTAGCACCTTGCTGGGATTTCACGGATTCTTTTTGGTTTGTCCTTTTTTGTCCTTTCCCCTTGGGGTTGCAGGGGGTGTCCTGGGCGGCGGCGTTGGCCCGGGCGGGCTCCGCGGGCGCTCCGTGCCCGTCCTGCGCGCCGTGCCCGTCGCCGTCCAGGCGGGCCGTGCTGGGGCTGTAGGCAGCCAGCTGGCACAGAGCCACGGCCGCCGTCTGCTTCTGCTCGTCACAGCCCTCCATGAGCCCCAAGTCCGCGGCCTGGCCGCGCTGCGCCGCCGAGCCTTTGTCGCAGGCGCTCCTGGGCTCCGCCGCGCAGCTCTCCTTGGCGCTGCTGGGAGAAGGAGCAGCGCTGCTGTCGTGGGACGGGCTGTGGAAGGACGTTTTCAGGCTGGCTGTGTTACAGGAATCCTTCACTGAGAGGTTCAGGGGCATGTCCTGCATTTCCAGGAAGCTCTGCCTGTCTGTTTTGGATGGGGTTTTGTACACGTGCTCGTGAGTAGGTCCTGTGGTCGTGTCGGCCTTTTTTGAAAGATTGAGGGGAGCTATCCCAGTGTCTTCTTCCGTGTTGGACGGTGAGCCCGTGTTGTTCTGGCCGTCAGTCTGTGTGTGTGAGTCTTCATCAGTGACATTGATGCTGAAAGAAACGAGGAGAAAAGAGAATTCACTATCAGTTGCTCCTTTAAACCGGGAAAATCTAGACTTCTAGGCTAGAAGTCTGACAATTCTGTTGTTTCTCCTCTAAATCCCCCAAGGCCCTTTCACCATACCCATTACTGTAATAGAAGTAATTCCCTGAAACACAAAGTACACAAGTACACAAACACTACAGAAATTCTTGGTACATTTAAAGAGTATGAATGGTGTGCTCCCTGTAGCACCTGTGTGCTTTGCACAGTTAGTACAGAACATATTAAGTCACTGCTGTTAATCTGAATATATCTAACAGGCATTGCATGAAATGTGCCCATCTGTCTTTGCGTGTCCCTGGCAAACGTGACAAGAATTTGCAGAGTGTTATTTTACCTGTTGGGTGAATCCCCTCTCTCCTGCTGTGCCTGCACACCTTGAAGGGAAGGCTGTTGGTCAGTGCTTTTTCTCACAGGTCTGAAGGCTGTGAAGTTTTCTTCTGACTGGTCATACTTGCCCAGGGATGTGGATGATGACTTGTTGGAGAGGTCAAACAAACCCTCACACGTGTGGCTTGTCTGGGTGAAGTTGGTGGGGCTGGGTCTGCCGGGGGATCCTGTTGCCGCGCTTCCCGCGAGAGGGCTCATTTTGGCATTCTCTCGTTCATTTTGGTCATCCTTAGGGTTACCTTTGGCGTGCAATAACGTCATTTCTTTTTCATAATCTGCTTGTTTTTTATGTGAACTTAGAGGGTATTGTTGGGAAGGGCTTAAAGAAGCTGGGTAGAGCAAGGTAGTTTCTTCCATCAGATGAGAGTTTTGATCCCTGTTAATACCAGCTACGTGTGAAAATCTGTAAAATGGAGGATCTGTTGGCCTACAAAATCCATATGGTATCGGTGGAGTGGAGTGGTATTGTTGGAACAATCGATAGTGTTCATATGCTGATGGATTTAGGGGTTTTGGAAGTGGCCCAGGGTGGGGAAGAAAGTGTCTTTGGTCTGTTCCATAGACAGAGAGAGCAGAGCTTTCACACTCTGAGTTACCTGGGAGCAGGTAAGGTGTGTAGATAGCAAGCCGGTGCTCATAGAAATGGGGTGAGTACTCGGGAATCATTGGTTGCATGTAAGGTGAAATGGAACCAAAGCCTTTCGTGGGAGCAACTTTATGTGGAAATTCTGGAAGGAAAGAACTTGCCTTCCACGGGTGAGCTGGTGCGTGAAACGCAGACTTGGTGTGAAAAGGAGAACTTTTGTTGGAGAGGGAGAGGATTTCAGATGCCTCAGTGATTTCTGGGCCTTTGCTGTCTCGGTGTTCCCCAACAGGAACGAAGGCCGAGGGCCTCACCATGCCCTCCATCAGGGGCTGCACGCTGATGGCACCTTCTGCTGCGGAGCTGGCAGGGCTCAATTCCTTTGGAATCGCAGGTTTTTGTCCTTGGATTGCTGCGTTTGTTGCCTGGTTTTGTAACTCAACGTTTTCCTTGGCATCTTCTTTTGTAAAAGGATATTGAGGTTTTGAATCCAGGCTTGACAGTCCGTTTGTGACAGATTTAGAAGAAGTTGGTTTGACAGTAGAATCGAGCTGGTTGATCTGTTTGGGCTCCAGGGAACTGCTCTTTGGACACTTGATCACACGATCCTGCTCTGACACCAAAGTGATGGAGTTTTTGCAGAGGCCATACTTCATGTGGTTAAAGAGATGGGATTTCTCATTGCAAGTGAAGGGGCACTGGAAGCACTTGTACTTGAATGGCTTTCCCGGTGGTCTTGGGATGTAATGAGGCTTCTTGGGTTTACGTTCTTTGAGGAGACTCATCTTTTTTTCTGCTTTAAACAATTAAATGTAATGGTTCTTTATAAAAACTTTCTTGTGGTTGGCTTCCCTCAGTTTTAGCCTCGTGATGTTTCCGGTTTTTCAGGTTTCTAGAATCCTTCTTCCCAGGTGAGGAGAAGCAGCCAGCTCCTACGGTGTCTCAGGGAAGAGGGTGACGGAAAGCAAGGCTTTTGCCACTGGCAGTGCAGGAACTGAAACACAAAGTTTAAAATGAGCTGTAGTGGAACATTGGAACTAAACACAAAGGAGTTGTGTTAAGAGCATTCCCTCTTATACTGCATATGTTGTGTTGTTTGGGTTTTTTAAAACAGAGTAAAAAAGCTGGGTGTCAGACCCGAGTCAGATGGGCATTGACCTTTGGCATCCTCCCGCACCCAAACAGCCACACAAGTGGCCTAATTTCCAGTAGCAGCACTTGTCACCTGCCCGTGCTGCCAGCTCAGGGGAGTTCTCTTTGAAAGCTGGAGGAACATTCATTCAGAAGATGAAAGTAGAAATCCAGGAGGAGCTGTTGAGAGAGGAGTGGAGTGGGTGGGATGGGAAGAGGCAGGTCCTGGCAGGGGCTGGATGTGGGGTGAGCCTGTCGGGCCGGTCCGGGAGAGCGAGGAGGGAATTTCCTGCTGTGGTGACACCAGGGTGGGGTGCACGGGTCGCTCCTGGGCGGCTGACTGGGCTCTTTCTGACACTGACCAACTCTCTTCATTGGTGTGGCATTTCCCAACAGCCCAATCTCAATGGATGCCTCAAAAGTGCCCAATCTCTCGAAGGATAAAACCACACCGATTTTCTTCCTCTTCCTAATTCAATTAAGAGAAATGAGCACTGCAGTGTCTGACTAATGGAGTCCTCTGCCTGATAAACACGTCTGCCATCCTCACAGATTGCACATAGTTAACACGGGCACCCCAGTGTATTAACTCGGGGGAAAAAGTGTCTGACAGTAATTGATTTATAGGGGGAGGATCTATCTGCCTTTCTTTGGAAAAAAACGAAGGTTGTGGATACTTTATCCAGCCCAGTGATTTGCTGGGTAGATAAGTCAGGAGGGCTTGTTCTGGCTTGTTCCATTATGTTCACTGATTCTGAAGGCGTGAGAAACTCTCAGAGTCAAGTTCTCATGATTTTATAGGATGTGTTATGGCAGAGATCTAAAAACTGATGATTTCATCATGAACTACAAGCATCATTATCAAAATGATGACTGTTGCAAAACCACGTACTGTATCTATTGTGTTACCCGAAACTACAGGAATACTAATTGGAAGGGTGACGAGATAGCTCCATTTTTTTTTTAAAAAAAGCTTTTTACATAGAAGTCTGAATTAGTAGTATTAAAATACTAAGTTTATGAAAAGAATTGCTGCTAATTATGTGCCGTGAGATTTTTAGTTCAAGTAGAGATGTTTTGCATTTCTTAAATCAGAGATTATTTAACAGAAAATGACAGGCAACACATGATGAAAACTGAAGGGAAAGCTACAGAATTGCTGCTTGGCTCATCAGGTATAGTAATTCTAGCAAATTGTATTAAATGTTGTTTCTGATGTCATAGAAGTATTAACTTTGTTAAGATAGTTATTGTGAAGGCACTCTTAAAAATGCAAAGCTGCTTTGCAAGTAGAAAAAAATAATCAAGCTTTTTCCTAAAATTAACAAGTGATTACATGTGCTTCAGATTATTGAAAAAGGAATTTCTAGAGAAGTAGCTTTTTGTTTTTCAGGTTTTAATGAGGTTGTTTGAGTTGGATACTGATACTGTAAGAGCAACAAGGAAAAATGCAGCAGCATGTTAAAGTCTCATGATTGGAGTATGGTTGAAACGATAGTCCAATACATTTTAAAAAATCATATATGGTATTTTAAAATATTTTAAATAACAATAGCTATAAATCCTTTGAAATATTAAAAGTAATATTTTTAAATAAGTAAAATTAAAATATTAAACATTTAAGAAAAGTAAATGAAATATTGAGACATAGGAGGAAAGGTCAAGATAGGGAACTGAGCTTTTTCTTCTGCCTTAAGTGAGCTTGTTGCACTTATTTTAACTATTGATGTGTAACTAACATGGAAAGTTTGTAATGGACTCGGTCAAGTCAGTTTGTACCTGTTATTCTTTATATCATCTTGGAAGTGCTTGTACTAATTATTCTTGAAAAAAAAGATATTGTTGTCAAAACCCCATGGCTTTCTTCAGTGAAGCATTTATGATAACGTCCGAATCTGCATTCAGGTGCAGCATTTATAATAAAGGGATGGTAATTAGATTTCCTTGTTCTTCCAGCTTTCCTTTGCTTCATAATGAAAATTCCTGTGTGTCCTGTCCTCCCCCCTCTGACTTTGTACTTAGTATTTAACTTTGATTCAAGTTATTCCTGTTGGACAGAGTATTAACTATCATTTCTTAACAAGATAAAATGCGTTGTTGCAGTTTTAATGTTAGAAATGTCAAGCCTTGGAGCTCCTCTGCCATGGGTACAGCAGGAGAACATTCCAACAGCTTTTTATTTCTTCCTATTTAATTTGTTTTGATGGCTCCAGAACCTGCTGCTCTGACTTGTGAGGTGCAGAGAGCAGCTCATTTTAAAGGGTGTTTACCTTTCCTAAACTTAGGTCAGTGCCAGCCAGGTGAACGTTTTCTTTCTCGCTTTTACTATTTAATCCTTTTCTTTTCTCTTGGTTTAAAAATGCCAGTAATAAAATATTTCTAAAGTTAGACAAGTAGGACAATTCCTCCTCTCGTCTCTAAGACACAGGAGTATCTGGAAGAGGGACATATTTTATTATTAAAAACACTAAAACTATTTGATCACACAGTCAAAAGGGACATTAATGATTTAAAATAGGTGTAACCAATTAAAACTCTCCCTATATAAATAATGTTACTTACAGTTGTGCAATGTATGTTTTGTGCTGCCAAAATTAGAATTTAATATTGGAAAGAAATAATCAAAATAAGTAGTTGCATTTTCCTTTAAATTCAATGCCATCACTTGTGATACCCTTGAAAAAGGGGGAAAAAATCATCAGTAGCAGGATAATTTTTATATAACTTTTTTTTTTAGATTGAGAATTTATTTCCTGTAGACCTGTTTGTAGAAATGCAGATGGTTATATATTACTCTAATTTTCTAGTTTTGAAATGCAATAGTATTATTTATTTATATTTTTACTGAAAGCAGGTTATTCAGATAATCTTGATTAAACTTGAGGTTATCTTAGTTGTTTGTTTTTGTCACGGGTAACCTCCTCATGGCTTTCCAACCTGTCGCCCTTTCCAGCCTGACACTGACTGCTCCAAGTTTCCTTCCTTCTATTTTTAAAAGCAGGTTGTTGCTCCCTCCTTGCCTTTAACCTGTTGGCAGGTTCAGAAAACAGGAATGTAGTTGAACATTGTGTGTAAATATATAAACAAAAATTGTCCGTGGGGATAAGTGTATACACACATATGCACATGTGTATTCATACACACACATAGATATGTGCATATATATCTGTCCAGGTTGTTTTTTTAGGGTTTTAAGTAGTTTAAATTGTTTAAGATGCCCAGTTGATCAAAGAGGAAATTTCAGAATGTCTTTTATTACAAGCAGGGACAGTAATTACATTTCTTTTTAGGACACTGCTTCAGCAAAGTACGTAACAGCAGCTCATGCCCACCCCATTATTATTGCAGGCTCCTTCTGGTGATGTGGATCTCTCTGACCAGGAGGACTCACTGGGGTGGAACATTTTGAAGGACATGCTATAATTAAAATATTGTGATGTGGCATTATTGCATAACCCAAGGACATGCCATTGTCACCTACCCAGGGTGTTGCAAGAACAAGATTTGTGAGTTTTATTCTAGCTGAGATTTTTCAGCGATTAACCACCCCTCCCTTCTAAACTTCCAGGTCCTTGAAACTGAAAGATAAATTTTAACACAACTGTTTGTTAATTAGGAGGAAACAGGGGTGAGAGGAGTGGGCTGGGAGGGCAATGTGTGTGTGTGTGAGGTCCAGACCCACGGGCACTGCCGTGTGTGTGTCCCTGTGCGTCCGAGCGTGCGAGAGGAAGCTCAGAAACACACATTAAATGATTCGCTTAGGCAGCGTGGATGAGAAATAAAAATCTTTCTACATACCAAGTTAATAAATCAATGTCATATTACACTCTAATTGACTAGGAAATAGAGAACAGTCTCATTTTCTGCTAAATTTTTAGAAGCTGGAAAAATTAATAAATCAAAACTGGAGCACATTATTTTCATACAAGCTTTTCAGATGAACCCGACACAACTCGAGGAAGCAGAGCTGGCAGAGCAAATACAGCAATTTTAAGCAATACAGCTTTTTGTCATACTTCAATATATTAACTCCCTGAATTAAAAAGAAATAAATTTAAAAAGGTGCTGAAAACCCTTTGCACCAACGAGAGTTGATTATTGTAAAAACTTCAGGAGTCACATTTTCTCTCAGACTGAAATATTCCCCTCTCCTGCTGAAACTTTCTGCTGAAAGCTGAAACTGGTGCACCTGCTGGAGCAGCCCTGGCTGCTGGGACAGCTGCGAGCTGAGCACCTCACATTTACTCCTTAACGCGAGCGGGTTTTATTGAAAGAAATGCTGGGAAGCAATGTACTCACCGGGCACTGCGGTGGCCGAGAGCTGCCGGGCGGCCGCTGGGCTGCAGCTGTCACTGCTGGGAGAGCAGTACCTGTTCTCTGCCTGAGCCCTGAGTGAAACTGCAGGAGGCTGTTCCAGGGGAGGGACCTGAGCGTGTAGGAGTAGGAGTTGAGCCCTCGGGGTGTAGAGATGCACCTGATATTACTCCAGCCTGCAGCTACGATTCATTTGTTTGCGTCCACCGCTCTCATTGAGCATTACCTCAGCATCTCGGCTATCGGAGAGAGCTCCCGTCGCTCCGTGCCCTCCAACAACCAAGTTCTGCTCTCAGCTCTGGTGGCTGCTCCTCTGGCAGGCAGTTTGCAGTGTGGGGTCAGAAATGGCTCAGTTAATACTGAGGATATTGAAGTTTTGTACAAGTGACTCGTGGCCAACAGAACTGACTGTACGCAAGGGGTAGCAAAGCTTGAAAAACAATTTTGCTCATTTATTAGAGACTGACTTTTTTATTGAATGCCTTTGTAGCTTTAATATTCTTGCTCCTTCTTTTTTTTCCTCCCCCCTCTTCGTTTTTATTTAAATTTTTGTCCTTCATGAGTCTCCTTTCTGAAGGCGGGACTGAACTAACTCCAAGCTTGCTTGCCACAGGAACCTGCCAAAGCTTGTCTATAATCGACAGCCAAATGTACAGGTCCTGGAAAGTGAAAGGAGTCACTGCAGCAAGGATTGATTGGCATGGCTGTGTGTTTGCTCAGGACCTTGAAATCCAACAGTGAAATGGGAAAGTCAACTGCTCACCCACTGATAAGTGTTGGGACTGGCTTTTAAGTTGTTTTTTTTGTTAGAGTTTGTAAATGACAAATTTCTCGGTGCGTGGTGATATGGCTGAGCTGTTCAGTGCAATGATTTCCTCTCACATACAGGCTAGAAGGAGGAAAATATTTTGATACTTGTAGCTCTGTATAAAAGACACTCCTGTTAATGCATAAGCAAAGGAGCTTTTGGCTACTAATTCCAGTGTTACAGAGATGTTAAAACTTCTATTCAAAACTGAAATTAAGAACCGTCTTGTTTCATCCACTGCTGTGTAGATAAGACAGCTGCAGAATACTGAAACTTTCAAATGTATGATGGATTTTATAGTTGGCAAAAGTAGCATTTTTTGGAATGAAAATTGTTAAGGAAATTGTCACTACAAAACCTGTTTAGAATGGATAAAAGTTGTTTGAAAGTCAGTCTTTAAAGCAGTGTCTTAAAAATAATTTTAAAGGTTTGGTGGAATTATTTACAGCCATCTACTTCCCTGTGTGGGTATGCAGGTCACCACGCTTTCTCTTACTGGGCTGGTGTAACTTTTTGGAAAAAATATCAAATTATAAGCAATCACTAATTTTAAGGTAGAAGAGTGGCTCTTGTGGTATGTTTTATTTTTTCCCTTAATTATTTTTTTTATTACTATGTTTCTGTAATGCAGTGTAGCAGTATGGAAGGTGTAATGTTACTGTCACATTACTCTCGAGTTATTTGTTTGTAAATCCTTTGGATTAAGATGGGATAAATTCTTCCATTTAGTCATAAAATATTTTTAATAAAAATTTGTGTGTTAGAAATTTCTAAGGAAAAAAGGTAGAAAGGCCCTTCAGTGTCTGTATTCAGAAATGTCTCTGTAAGAAAATTTCAATTTGTGGCATCTAGAGGAAGCTGTTGGACTCTGTCAATAGAGCTGACTGAACTGGGATAACAGTCAGAACTGGAACTTTGATTTTATTTTCCCTTTTGTCCCCGTTGCCTGACCTTGTATTTGGAGGGGAAATGTGATGTCCAGTTGCTGCATTGACCCACAGAAAATGTTTTAAACCCAGCTGTTTCCTGGAAGCTGCTGTTATCAGTCAGGTCAGTGAAATCAGCTGCAAGTGAAGTGGAACTGGAAGACAAAGAACAGCTCATGTAAATTCTCCTTTGCTTGGGGCTTGGGTGATATTAAAAATGCAGGTCTGAGGGAGAAGATTCATTGGTGGACCCCAGAACAGGACCATGAGAACTCCTGTTTGTGCAGACTTGCAGAAATAAGAAATCATGTTTGCAGAGATGTTGTTTTCACACTTTATTTTTAACTCACTCAATCACATCCTGAGTGTCCTGTCAGTCACCCCAGTCCCTTGTTGCTGGCACCTTTTTCATTTACCTGAGCACAGGTCAGATTAATTAAGAGCACCAGAACTGCCATAGTTAAATTTGGATTTATTGATATGTTTCTGCCAAGTTGCCTTTTTAAAGAAATATGGTTATTTTTGTATGTCGGTGGGGCTGAAGCTTTGTCTTATGTTCTTTGGTGTAGAATATCCTTCTTTATTCTTAATTCTTTTTAAAATTCAGTTATAAGTAAGTGTTGTTTAGCTGTAGCTGAATTTCATGGATTTAATTACTGTAGCATAATTCTGTCATTCTCTAAATGTTACAAACTTCTTTGTATGTGCTTTTATATGAATTTTCTGGCTCAGCTTTAGCACTGAACAGAAACCAAAATGTCAGTTGCAGAAACTCGGCATCCAAATGGGGTAAATTTACCCTGATCTGGACACACCTCTCATCTCATTTCTGTTTTCCCCTTCAGAATTCCATTCCCTGGATGTATCAGTGTGTGCCAGGTGTTGCTCCAGTTGTCACCTCCACTTTAGTCACAGAGCTCTTGCCCTTGTGCTCTGATGCCAGGACTGGCCCTGCTGGTTGCACTCAGGACTCCAGTGCTGCTCCCAGGGGATGGCCCCTGGTTTTCCATCAGCAGTCGTTTTTCCAGGTCTTTGCAGAGGTTCTTTATCCATCTGTGAGCTCTCTGGTTATTCCAGGAGAGCAGCATGATCACAGGTAAATGTGGACACTGGTGGACATGGAGCTGGTGGAGCATACAGGAAACTCCTTGGAACTGCAGTGTCCATTGTGTCACCTCAGTTGTGTCTGGATATGTGGCTTTGAGCTAACAAAGTCCGTTTTTTCTTTCTGGGATCACTTGAAATGAAGTTATTGAGGGATTTGGCTCTCAGCATTAGCACATTTGGGCTGGGTTGTTCCACCCCATTCCCAGAAGGGGGCAAATGGATGTGACTGTAATTGTGTAACTCACACCATGCCCTGAAACATGACGTGATTCTCGTACAATATTCTCATAATTATTTTTTTCTATCCCATATGAATAGTTATTAGCCTTAATGCATTTTGAATAACACCTTTGAAATGTGCCTTTGTTTTTTTGTAACTATCCAGACCCTGACTGCAGAGATACGTCTGGGCAGATTACTGTGCTGGTGTTTGGGAGCCACTTGTTCAGGATTACTGGAGCAAATTACCTGTATGGGAAAAGAATAAAAGCTCAGCAGTTAATAGCAACTGCAGATCCCATTTTTAGATATTTATTGTGGCCTGTGCTGTTTGGTCTAGAGCTAGGATGATCTTTCTTTGTGTTCCCATCCTTGCCCTTGGGCAGTGAAACATCTTGGGGGAAGTGGGAAACAGCAGGAATTGGGACTGTAGGCAAAGGGATGAACTGTTTATAAGGGAGGGTTTTTAATGGTGACTCTTTTCCCTGTCAGTCATTCTCACAGGGATGAAAAATGCACCTTCAGCTTCTGCTTGACACACTTTACAGTTCTTTCCAAATGTATTCTTTCAAAAGTGATTTTTGTGCTGAATATTTTTTCCTTTTCTGCTTTAATTTCAAAACTTACACCAGAGATTCCGAGCCAGTTTTCTTGTCTCCATGATAGTTTTTCTGATAGAATCCAGTAGCAGGACCTGAGTTGTGCCATGTGCAGTTCCAGGCTATATAAACTCACTTTTCTTTGAGCCATACCTGGTGTGGGGTGCTATGATGCTGCTCTCAGCAGAGAGCAGAGAGGTGTAGAACAAATACTCTCAGACTCAACGTGTTTTTAGCTTTCAGTTCTTTTCTGAATCATGTCAGATTTTATAAATATTTATATGATTAATATATGTTTTTTACTATTTCAATACATTTTTAAAGTGGGGAATATAAACCAGAAAATGCAATGCAATGTTAGATTTTATTTCATTGAAAAATACTGATGCTGCCATTCATGAGCTGCAGTTTGGCTGTTACAGTTTTGCATTCAAATTTACATGTTACTATTTAGCTGTAAAATTTCAGTTGTTATTAGAAGGGATCATGCAGCTTAATTTGCATGTGAGAGAAACTTTTTTAGCAAAATAGCCCAGAGTTAACTAAAATCTCACGATCTAATGATGGATTTGTGTGTGAGTCTACATTTGGAATTGCAGCACCCCAGAATGAAATATTTCTTATTCCACAGTGCGTGCTAGAACCAAAAACTTGCATTTCAGTGTGGTTTCAGTATGATTTCACAGCTTTTGTTTTGTGCTGTATTTGTGGTTTTGTAGGCTTCAGACTATTATTTATAGGGGTTTTTTTTTATTTAATTGGGTGGGGATAAATACTAAATAAACAAGAGAATCCTAGTTTACTTGAATTTCTGGTTTGCTTGTGAAAGGACGTTATTAAGATTTCTCTTGATGACAGCACAGTATAAACTTTCTAGCTAATAAGGTGTGTCATGTAGAGGAACATGAACCTTCCTGGGCGTTCTTAACGTCTTGGTGGTGAGCTGAAGAATGTTCTGGTGTCACTCTCAAGGACTTCCTGAGCTCTGAGTAGTCCCAGCTGTCTGTGCTGAAAACCAGGGACAATCTCTCAAATATCATCTGTATTAGTGTTTCACCAGGGAATAATGCTCACTGTGCATTGTGTGATCCCGTTTCTGCTATAAAATCATGTGTGTGTAAAGTTAAGGTTGAAAACATTTGCATCACTGAAGAGTTTTAAAAGGAAGCCAGGGCAAGCAGATTGGAAGAGCCCTGTGGTTACACTTTCAGTGAAGCTGTGCTTATTTTGGGAGGATTCCAGCCAGGAAGATGTTACTTTTAATCTTGCTGCTTTCTTAAATACCCTTACCCATTAATGGGGAGTAGACTGGGATAGTCCAGCAGTGCCTTACTCCTTCTTGAAACTGTGGCAACAATGAAAGCAGCATTTGAACAGAAGGAAACAATGCTGATAGGATCCTGAATTTCCTAATGGGAAATTCAGGAGTCTGGTACTGGTGGGTTGGTACAACTGATCTGAATCTGGAATTTGATTTTTTTTAATGTCAGAATAAATGAAAAGTAGTGATAAAGAGTGAAAAATGTGCAGAACCAGCCTTAATTTTTTCTATTCATAAGTTACCTTCAGAATAAAAGCACCATCAAAAAACTGTAAGAAGGAAATAGGGAGTGTTGAAGGTCTCTTAGTGAGGGGCTCAGGGCACATTTGAGAGGGGACCTGCCAGGTTATGATATCATGGTATTCCATGACAAAATCATGATGCTTTTTACATTTTCAGACAGGTCACACACAACTCTACCAGTATCCAAAAAGAGCCTGGCTTAGGGACATATTTGTGAACTATTTCTGCTGAATGGTAAATTCTTAGTTTAAATAGAAAACACTGGTTCTCTCAGTTGATGTTTGTTCCCTGTTTTAAAGATATCCCATTGCTGAGTGTATTTTTGGTGAAAAGTTTGTATGAAATGAAGTCTCTGGTGCTGTCAGAGGGTTTCAAAGGAATTTGGCCAGTCTCAATAGCAGATGCTACAGCTTTGAAGGAATATTTGTGTACATGTGACTGCTGTGTCTGTGATTTTAAAATTCCCACAGCTTCTGGTGCAAATATCTTGTTGATTATGTATTGTTAATTTTTTCTTGTTAATTTGGTTAGAATGGATATGTGCTCTGGGGCAGTACCCAGTTGTCTGTTCCTGGTACAGAAAAGGCTTGATCATGTGCTGTTATGGAGAAAAGATTGGATTCCTATGTATTTTTTCTTTTTTATCTGAGAGTAGAGTGGTGCTTACTGATAATTATATATAACTAGATATACTTAAAAAAACCCCTGAAGTGTCCTTTGTATAGAAACACTCTACACACAGTGAACAAAAGGGACATTTTTCCTTGTCCAATCTCACTGTGCCATTCATGGGGGGAAAAAAAGTGACCCCTGCTTTTCAGTGCATTTTAGAAGGAGGTTTAACTGAGACAAAGATATGAATAGTCTTATGGAAATGTATTATTCAACTTCTGAAAGTTGTTTACATTCTCTGTTTTTAAGGATTACCTTCTGTGTTTTCATATTCCAGAGTAAGTTGTTTGTTATGGATTTGCTGCAGCCGGGGTTGGAGGAGAGGGACAATGCATCAAGAAGTCAGGCTGCTGCACTCTGTTGGTTTGTTCTGTAGTGGTGGTTAATTGTGAGTCTTTTGGCAAAATTCCAGGTGCTTTTCATCAGAGATACAGGAAGGAGTGAAAAAAAAAAAAAAAGAAAGATCTACCTGTCTTAGGTGGACTCTTTAGAAAATCGAGAACACCCAAACCTGAAAGGCTGGTTATGGAGGAATTCCTTCTCTAACACGCAGGTGAACTTTAAAAGTGATGCATGGTCTTGAAAAGAGCCTTTTAAAAAGTTATAATGCCTATGTCACCGTAATAGTTTTCAAATTAGCAAGGAAGCATTATAAATAGTGCAGATTTATTTTTTTTTTCACTAGCCAGCAGGTATGAGCAGGAAGAAATGCAGTGTCTGGAGCCACAGCAGGAAAGGTCCCTCCCCCAGCGCCACTGGGAGATGGAGTAAACACCGAGCAGGGAATAAATGACAGTGAATTGCTTCTGGCTTTTTCACCATGGGGTTTATCTCGGTATTGCACAACTTTAGCCTCAAGGCTGGGCTTTCTTGGGTGATACTTCTTTTCTGACATGCAGTGTTATGAGTTTATAGAATTTTTATACTCCTTTAGAGCAAGTAATTCATTTGCTCAGTAGGATTTCTCCACCAGCCTGTTCCTTCATGTCTTTAGGTGCAGTTTGCTGTTGGTTCAGTCAGAGCAGAGCTCTGTCAGCTGTACACCCGTGTGAAGGTCTCTGGGCTGGCCTTGGGTGTGAGTGGGTAGGAGTGTCCCCAAAACACAGAGTGCTCTGTGTTTCAGAGCTGTCCTGGGTCAGCTGCTGCTCTGAGTGCAAGCCAGGCAGGGGGCTTTGAGCTTTTAGGGCTGTGTTAGGTAAGAATGTTGGGATGGACTGGCTGCAATCCAGATCTGTCTGCTCCCTGTTGGCCCCTGGCCACAGTCCAGAGCCCACAGTGCTGTCAGCGCCAGGGCACTGTGCAAGACACAGGGACTGGCAGCCAGAGCCAGCGTCCAGCTCCTAAAGAGCATTAAACAGCCATGACTGGTATCAAACAGTCTTTGGGGCAACATCCAGCTCAACCAGCACGTCGTTCTCTGAGTCTGGGAGCCAGCCTTGGCATTCCATGCTTTCCACCCTCAGCAGCCAGGCAGACAACAAGCTCCTCTGCTGCCCTGCTGTGATTCAGCGCTGGAGCAGGTCTGTCCTGTGGGCTGCCTCAGGTAGCTCCATGGAAAAACCACCACGTGACCATATAATGAAAGACTCTTTGAATTCATTACGTGGTGAGAGGCTGGAGGGAGATTGCAGGCAGGCAGACACAGCCCTGCAGTGGCAGGGCACAGAGCCCTGCTGGGCTTTGTGCAGGTGCCTGTGCCCTGAGCGTGTGGGCTCAGTGCTGGGGGCCACCAGGAGCTCACAGCAGCTCCAGGGACTCGAGCTGCCCACTCCTCACCTCCCTCGGGGCCTGCAGGAGCCGTGCTGCTCTTCCTCCTTCCCTGGCAGACTCCTCGTGAGGCCAGCCCTGGGGGCAGCAATGGCAGAGGAGAGGTCACCTGGGGGAGGTTTTTAGTCTCTTGCCCTTGGGGATGTGATGTGGGAGCATCTCACAGAAACACGGAGAACTTCCCACAGCCAAAACAGCAATGCATTTTCTGATCCCCACTGGAGGCTCCAGCCTCTCCATGAAAGAGCCCTTTAAGAGCAGATCCTGGAGTCAGCAACTTCTATGGAAAATGAGAACAATTCAAAGATGTTTGGCAGAATTTTAAACAAATACTTATTTCTGGTAATGGGCCTAACCTGAACTTTCTGGTGTTTGCATCTGTGTTAATCCAGGAAATATTGGTACAGGAGCCCTAACAAAGTTCCAGTTAGGAGCTGCCTCTTTCCAGAGGCTGTGGTGCCATGCAGGAGTGAGTGGCCTCAAACCTGATTTTCTGTACATGGGGGAGCCAGAGTTGTGTTTTTAGGAAACAACACACTGCAAGATGTCTGCACCAGTTTTTTTCATCCTGAGGCTCACAAAGAGGCTGAACCTTCGCTTCTGCACTGAGCTGGTTTTCATTCGAGAAAAATTTGAAGAACAAAATTGCTATTCTTTGTGTTGAATTTCTAAGTTTAAGCTTCATCATTCATTAATTGCAGTATTTGTAGCTGCTCCTGCTGTGACATTGTGCAAAAGCAACCTTCAGGAATAGCAAAGGTCCATTTTGTAGTACTTTTTCTTATATAATTTTAAAATAGAAGGATTTGCAGTATATTTTTTATGGATGGAAACAGCTTCTCTGCCTAAACAGTCCCTATAAAAACATAATGCTTGTCTAAGATAACATTGACTTAATCTGTTTTCAGTTGCATATTTTAGTTTGAAACTAAATGTAGACAATTCTTCTTTAACCCCAGATCCAGTGAAAATCTGTTTCAAATTAAATAAGGTCGACTTGACTTTTTGCAATTTTCTTGTGGAGCCAAGGCCTAGGGCTAAGGAACAGGTTTTTGTTGTTTGTTTGACTGCTGTATTTGTATATTTTGTATGATAAACATTGCATTAAATTAGAAAATACATGTACTATGTGGAGTTGAAGTGACAAAGGGCTCTGGACAGAACAGGTTATAGTCGAGGTTGGTGTAAAGTATGTTTTTAAAGGGATCTTTCATTTAAATATATTGAACCTTTCAGTATCCAATGTCTTCCACAAGCTCCTTCACCAGATTTTATTGTCCCTCACCTGCACTGAGCATCTGACTGTGTAAAATCTGTTTAAAAAGCAGAATATCTCTGCAAGCTGTCTCCAGCATGAGGAAAAAAAACCAACCCAACCCTGTTGTTTGTAATGCCAGAAGTTATTTCTTTATTTTAAGGCTTGAGCTGCAGCGGCAGTGACGCTCTGGGGCATGGCAGGGTGGGGTGGAGCAGGTGCTTATTGATACCTCCAGGCTACAGCTAAAGGTGACTGTGTTTTCTTGAGCATTCACAGACCTGCACAGGTGGATTTTGTTTTAACAACCAGCTGGAGAATGGGCACTATTTATCCTCTGGTTTTGGTGGCACACTTTTTTGAAAAAAATGGTCCATCTGTGAAAGAAATGGGAACTTGTAAAATTCAAGCTGAACTTTTAAAGTTAAACCTATAAAGTTAAGGAACAGTTCCTTGTTGCTTCTTCCAACCTCCTACTTTTCAATAAAAAAGACATGTTCAGAATTTCAAAAATCAAAGAATTTTACCTCCACCCTACCAAACTAAAACAAATTTCGTCTGGAAGATTTTTTTTCCTAAGGTTTTTGGATTTTTAAATCTGTGATTTTTTGGGTAAAGTGATTTTAGGTTAAGATTTGACATGGTATTTGAGGAACTCTGAGCAAGAAATTAAGTTAAACCTGGAATTTTGGGTAGTGTTTCTTTGGGGCTTTTATAACTCTTAAAAACCAACAAGAAATGTAATGCTGGACCTGCTTTTTTGAACACACACACACACAGACAACACACACACACTTGTGTCAGGAGCAGTTTTTATTCAGCATTTCCCATTATGGTTCACCAGTAAATACTCAACCAGTGATAGCACAAAACCAGATGCTCCCTAGATCAGTATTTGCTATTTTGTTCTTGTATTTCTAATTACCAGTGCTGCCCACTTCACCTTGTTTCCCCTGTTAGTCCCACCTCCCAGTGCCCCCTGTTGCTTCCTTCCTTTTCTGTGTCTCCAGACTTTGCAGTCACACAGAGCAGTGCTGTGAGTCCCAGATGTAGGAAAAGGACACAAAAGGTGTGAGAGCTGGAGCTGCCCTGGCCAGCAGCCCCTGGAGCATCACCACTGTCCCTGACCCTGACCAACCATAGGTGGCTGTGCCCAGCATTTCCGACATTAAACTGCAAAAATACAGTTTTTATTTCACAGAGACAATCCAAATGTGAGGAGGTGCTGCAGGGGCCTCCTTCCCCCTTTTCCTTCCCTCCTTTTCTTTTCCTCTTTTCCTTCCCCCCTTTTCCTTCCCCCCTTTTCTTTTCCCCTTTTCCTTCCCCCCTTTTCCTTTCCCCCCTTTTCTTTTCCCCTTTTCCTTCCCCCCTTTTCCTTTCCCCCCTTTTCCTTCCCCCCTTTTCCTTTTCCCCCTTTTCCTTTCCCCTTTTCCTTCCCTGCCCAGAGGTGGGAGTGTGCTCCCAGCTGTTGGAAGGAGCTGCAGTGGTCACTTGCACTGAGGGAAACGTGCTGCAGCTTTGCAAAATTGCCTTTGGCGCCTGCTTGAGTGTTCCTGTAGAACCAGCAAATTCCATTTTTCTCATCAGTTGATGCAGCAATTTTCAAAACAAGCTAGGCAGCATTTTTAAATACTTTCATTGCAGTTTCTTTAGGAACTGGGAAATGTCCAACAATCCATCCATCTCTGCTGTATTGTTGTTCCAGAATGGGAATTGCACTTTCTCACTTGTAGTGTTTATGCTCCCATTAACCAAATCTCACCCATCCCTATATCTACTCCTTGATTTTCTTTAGCAGCTTAAAATGAATTTAAACAGCCTTTTAACACTTCACTTCTTCAGTCATGATATCTATCTTTTTGTTTAAACCAGCAGTACCCAGTGATGAACAGCACATGGAAGTTTTAATTATTTTGTCATTATATCCACTCAAGGATATCCAGGCACAGATTGCTAATGAAACACAGCTCAGTGATCCCATTTCTTGCTAATGGGATCACCTTGTGCCAAGTATTTTCTAAGGAAAAAAGATGCATTTGATACAAGAAAGAAAACCGAGAGAGAAATTGTTTCTTTTATTTTAGAGGCTGTTGTTTCTGCAGACATCAGTCATTTAATAAAGCTGTGCCATTGTGGACACACACATTTAGAGAGCTGGGGAATTACAGCTTGGAAATTCTTTTCAGGCCTGGATTTCTCCTGACTCTCAGCTCCATTCCCAGGCTGCCAAGCTGACTGCAGCTTCAGTTAGGGAGGAGTCTCCCAGGGTGACAACACGGTGACAAACAGAGTGGAATTCATCACCAACATTAACCCCTGGTGTCTTTGCCGTGGGACACATCCTGAGGTGCTGTCCCAGGGATGTTTTTCCCAGTTGTCCAATGAGCTCCTGTCCTGTCCTGGCTGCACTAACACACTTTAAATCCGGGCTGTCTGTACAATAAATTGGCCTTTTTTCCCTAAAGAGCTCCATGTGTGCTGCTGTCCTTTCTCTCTCTTTTTCGTGCAGTAACCACATGCCATCTAGAGAGAGGTGTATTCAGATTTGCTGTCTGGATATGAAGATACCAAATGAAGGCCCTCTGGGGAGCTCTGCATTCGTATTTCTTGAACTGTGGCAATGTGTTTCTAGAACGGTGTAAAAGAATTATCCTTACAGCTTCTGGAAGCTCTTTTATCTGTAGAAAAATGATACTGGCATGTAGTGACTGGACAAGGGGGAATGGATTTAAACTAAAAGAGAGTAGATTTAAGTCAGATATCAGGAAGAAATTCTTCCTGGTGAGGGTGGGCAGGCCCTGGCACAGGGTGCCCATATCCTGGATCCCTGGCAGTGCCCAAGGCCAGGTTGGACATTGGGGCTTGGAGCACGTGGCACAGTGGGAGGTGTCCCTACCCATGGCAGGGGGGGTGGCACGAGATGGTCCTGAATGGCCTAACTTGCTTTGTGTGGATTGTTTTTGCCGTGGCAGTGGTTCCTGTGATGCTGAGGGCGCTGACGTACGACGAGAAGAGGGGCGCGTGCAGCGTGGGCTCCAACGTGCGCGATGCCGCGTGCTACGTGTGCTGGGCCTTCGCGCGCGCCTACGAGCCCGCAGAGCTCATCCCCTTCATCAGCCACATCTCCAGGTGAGCCGGCCCCTGGGACTCTCCCACAGCTCCTTTCCGTGCCTCTTCAGCTCGGGGTGTCTGCTAATGTGTGTGCTGAATAGATTAAAAGGGAGGAATGGCATATGGGGGGATGGCAGTGATGTAAACATGTCTAAGTATTTCCTTATCGTGTGATGACTTCGTTTCCCTCCGTTCACCTGTTTTGCAAAGGAAAATCCAAAGAAATTTACAGTAAGGATAAGAGAAATCAGTGCAGGCTTTGGCAGGGTGTCATCTTTTGTCTGCTTGATCCACCTTCTCTGTGGGGAGCTCAGTGACATCAACTCGGGGAGTTTAAGGGGAGAAGTTTAAGAGAGAGAAGGTTTGGAGCCTTAATTTAGTAGAGGGAGAAATAACAAACCATTCTAAAATGGAGGAGTTGCTTTATGGAGTAATAAAGGGCTGGAAATATTAGGAGAAAAGGAAGAGGTTGTTTCTCACTTTTTCAAGTGTGTCTAGTGCCTAACAATCCAAGATTCCTGGGACTTTGTCAGATGAGTATTGTGCAAAGGATAAAGCATATTTTTTATTGACCAGCTTACAGCTTGCAAATTGAGCAGGTTAAGTCTAAAAGAGTAAAGTACACCTCAGCTCTACTTCAGTACAAATCATAGTTTTCCTTTTGAAGTGTTCCAATTCAAAGATTATTTTGAATTAAAAAGAAAACCACTTCCAGTTTCTGAAAGGGGTAAGAACCTTACTGAATTCTTAGTAACACAGCACTTTTGAATAGTGGAGATTTTATTGTTGCTAAGAAGATGTTTGAGTTAAAGTTAACAAATACCTGAGAGAATTTTTCCTCTTTTGATACCTTGTGGTTTTATAGAGCAGAGCAGAATCCAGGATCTCACTTAGCAATGAATGGAAATGCCTGTGTAATTCTTTTTCAATCAGTGGTTTCTGTTTCAAAAGACTTTCAAAAGTAAAATCTTGAAGAGATTTCCAAATCTGTGCTACTGCAGTGGCAGACTAGAAGTTGCTGCAACTTTTCTCTTTTGCAGATACAAACTGGTTTTACCTTTTTTCTTTTGTTTCATTTTCTCCCTCCTCCTTGGCTGTGGGATTCTGTCTTTATTGTTTGGCCTTTTTGTTGGCCACACACTGGCTGACATTTCAAGGTTTCTTAACGGGTGACTTGCACTGCAAACACACAGGTGGCTTCTCACAGTTTCTTGGCACACTTTTAGTGCAACCATTGATAGCAGCAACTCAGGCAGCTTTGTCTCCATCAGAAGGGTTTTATCAGTGGTCATTTTGTATTTTCTTTATCAAAACAATAGAAAGAAGTTTGGACTATACAGTGATCTGTGGTTCTGGATATCTGCTTTAATTTTCAGGGACTTCTTTGCATCTAAATTAATGACAGAATTATTTCAATCTCATCCAAAAAGCGTACTTGGCCAACATAGGGCTACATGTTGAGCTCAGCAAGTTCCCAAAGAATGTATGACTATTTCTTTCTTTTTTTTAAAGAAGTTTTTAAAGTTCTTTGAGACAATCTGTAAATTAATCCATTTTTTTTCTTTGCCCCAGTGTCCTGGCTGGTCTCTGCTGTTTTTCAGCCCTGTAGCTTCAGCTTTCAGTGCTGGTCCTTCAGTGCAGGGTCCCCCAGCAGGTCTCTGTCCTGTGTTAACTTGCTTCTGGTGTTTTTTGAGATAAAACCTTCCTGTCTAAGAACCTGCTGTCCATCTTCTTAAGGCCAAGCACCATTTTTCTTCCATTTCTTCCATAGTGAGCAGACAAGAAATGCTGGGACATTTTATCCTTGTTTCTCTCATAAGTGTTTCATGGTGTTCTGATGATGTTTCATCTACATTGGCATAGACTGTAAAGGAGAGGAGCCTGGTAACTCCAAGCTGTGCTAGGATGTGATGCCATCCACTGTTTTGGGATAACTTTTGGAAAGAAAATGTGGAGCTCCAGGATAGCCCTGGTTCACTTTGACATGCTAGCAACAGTGACATTTGCCACAGCAAGTTATTAATGAGATATTATATTTTATTTTGAAGGGTCATATTGAATTCAGTTCTAGCTGAGCTCATGGTAAATTATATGTAGGATGAAATTCTTAACTGAGGGTACCTGAAGATGTATTTGAGTGCAATCTTATATTCTAGTTTTTAATCTAACCAGCAATAATGGTAGCAGTGAAGGCACACTGTCACCCCTGACCAGAGTGGTAACAAATGGCTCTGGCAGGGTGGTAACAGCTCTGCAGAGTTCCATTTATGTTCTCACTGCCAGCACGTCTTTAGTCTTGGTATGGCCAAGTCTGAAGTCCTGAAGTCTGGTTCAAATCTGGTAATTTTTCTAGATTTGGTCAACAGCTTGATGAAAATCAAACCTGTGTTTCTGCCCTCCTAGCTGAAAAAGTTTAAAGATTTATTTTAAGGTCAGGCAAGCTTGTTGCTTGTAGAAACTTAGGAAAGTTTCTGTGAGTGTTCAAGCCTTCCCTTTATCAGAACTCTGATCTGTTCTGTTTATCAGAACTTTTCTTCTGCTCATGATGCTTCAAGCAGTATATTTCATATTTCATTTCCTCCTTTCCCCCTGCCATACTGCAGTGCTGGTCTCCATGGGTTGATGCAGGTTTACTCTTGTGATTTTTCAGGGTTTGTGGTATTTAGTTTTATGGTCACAAAGCTGTTGGTGGGACCTCTGGAACAGGTATTTATACCAGGAAGTTGTGTTTCTGAAGAAGCTTGTGTCCTTCACCTTCCAGCCTCTTCTGGGAACAAATTATTTTCTTTTTAGGGAAGTATCAAATGACAGTACTTGAGATCCCTCTGCCTGTGGTAGTAAAACCAATGAGTGCTGTGACAGTGCCACCTGTGACAACTTCAGATGTTGGGAATAAATTGGTGGGATGGAGAGAAACAGGGGGTGGAAACTGAAAATTGCTAATGAACAGCTGTAAGGTGGTTTGTAATATCTTAGTTTTCCAACAAAGCTGCAAAGTATTTTAGCAAGTATTTATGCAATACAAGGCTTTACTTAAAAATCTTTGTTGTTATAGTGGCCATTCCTTTTCTAAATCAGCTCTCAAAGGTAGAATTGCCACTCCAAAGAGAAATGGTGAAAAAAAAATTCAAATAAAGTATGACACACAGTTTCACCTATTGTGTCAGCAAGCTGATAATTACACACGGCTCTTTTTTAAATCTAGCCTTAGGTGTGTCACTGTTTTACTTAAAGAAGAGTCATACTTCTAGCCACAAGCAAATTGTTGCTACCCTTGAAAAATGCAACACTCAGCATCTTGAAACAAAGTGCATAATATCCATTGTGAGCTGAATTACACAGCAAAAACATCTGCCTGGATAGAAATACACACTATGAGAGAAAAATAGTAAACACCTTCCAAAAGTGTGAGGAGTGATTGCAGTCCTGAACTGCTGCCTTGGCTTCGTGCTGGGAGTTGCACAAGGTTCATCCTGCTCTCAGTGTGCAGCTGCTGGAAGCACATGGGACCCACTCAGGTACCAAAATGCATAAACTGGTCCTGCCCCAGTCCCCTTAACAGCAGTTACAGATTAAAGCAGAGGGTGATTTGCAGGGGATCCTTTTTTTCATTTCTTGTATCATTATGTAATTGAAAGACATTGTGTTTTCAGCAGTCAAGGAATATAAATATTTCACTTTGGACCAGTGAAAAATCACTTTAAACTGCATGAAGTCAGATTTTTTTTTTAGTAGAATTTTTGACCGTGCTTTAAAAGAAATCCTTCTCTCCATATTCAGTGTCAGCTGATTCTTCCCTGTTTTTTTTTAATGAATGTTCTGTTCAGTGATGAAATTGGCAGAATACTGAAGTTGCAAACTTAGATTGCTGTAGATCATAGATCAGCCCTTCTCCTTCCTGACATTACCACTCTTTAGAAAAAAAGAAGTATAAAGAAAGAAAAAAGATAGAGAAGACTTATTGGAAATACATGCCCAAGAGTACTTGTACTAGCACTTGCCTTTATGTTTCGATGTCAGGTTTTTTTCCCAATCCATATTTTAACAAGATACACTTGCTCACATCTGCTTAATGGTTTGTTAAAGTCTAGTAAAACTGGTTTCTAAAATCTTGCCTCATCTATTCAAACTACAGGACCACAAAAAGAAAATTCTTGGCAGTGTAGATGAAACTTCGCTTCTTTTGCAGGACAGTGTTGCTCCTTTTTGAGATGCACACAGTGGAGTTGCTGTTCAAGCATATCATTATAAAAGCACTACTTGACTGAGCTTTGTTTCTCTCCCAGTCTCTACATGCAGCCTCTCTTTTTAAGCTTACCTATGAGGAAAGTGAAACAGAATTTAATGACTTGGAAATGCAGGTAATTTGATTCCTGCCCCCTTGGGTGTGGAAGTTGCTGTCTGTGAAGTGGCAGGTGCACAGTAAGGAGCTGAACTGTTTTGTTTAAAACCTAAACAAAAAATAAAAAGGAAAACATACTTGCACTCTGTAATGCAATTAGAGTGATTAAATGGTTGCTGGCTATCTGAACTGTGTGGAGCTGTGAGGGTGCAGGTTCCTTTGCCTGTCGTGCCTGGTGTGGGGGGCTCAGGAGCTGGGATCTGCTGGGAGCTGGGATCTGCTGGGAGCTGGGATCTGTTGGGCTCTGGGCTCTGTTGGGATTTGGGATCTGCTGGGAGCTGGGATCTGTTGGGCTCTGGGCTCTGTTGGGATTTGGGATCTGTTGGGATGTGGGATGTGCTGGGAGCTGGGCTCTGTTGGGATGTGGGATGTGCTGGGAGCTGGGCTCTGTTGGGATTTGGGATGTGCTGGGAGCTGGGCTCTGTTGGGATTTGGGATGTGCTGGGAGCTGGGCTCTGTTGGGATTTGGGATCTGCTGGGAGCTGGGCTCTGTTGGGATGTGGGATGTGCTGGGAGCTGGGCTCTGTTGGGATGTGGGATGTGCTGGGAGCTGGGCTCTGTTGGGATTTGGGATGTGCTGGGAGCTGGGATCTGTTGGGCTCTGGGCTCTGTTGGGATTTGGGCTCTGTTGGGATGTGGGATGTGCTGGGAGCTGGGCTCTGTTGGGATTTGGGATGTGCTGGGAGCTGGGCTCTGTTGGGATTTGGGATGTGCTGGGAGCTGGGCTCTGTTGGGATGTGGGATGTGCTGGGAGCTGGGCTCTGTTGGGATTTGGGATGTGCTGGGAGCTGGGCTCTGTTGGGATGTGGCATGTGCTGGGAGCTGGGCTCTGTTGGGGTTTGGGCTCTGTTGGGATTTGGGATGTGCTGGGAGCTGGGCTGTCTCCGTGCAGCAGAGCACGGGCACAGCTGCGGGTGCAGGGCACGAGGGCGGGCAGCCCTGCCTTCCCTGGGGTGCTGCCTGGCTTAGGGAGGGGGGAACAGGCAGGTGTGGCTCAGGATGGATGATGGAGCTCGCTCCAGGGCAGGATTGTCCTGCAGAACTGGGGAAATCTGAAGGATTGCTTTGAGCTATGTCTTGTACTGTGATGAAATATGGAGAGCAGCTTTCTGCTGTTGTGTACCTGCAGAGGAAAGCTGGAGCTGGAGGCACCTGGCTACAGTGACCTCCTGCAGGGGTATCACAGACCCTTGTTCCTTTTTCCTTCTTCTTTTTTGCAGGATTTGTAACTCCTGTTCTAAGCATTTTTCTCATTGTTCTTTTCCACATGGGTATTTCTTACACTTTCACCATTTACTTCAGATTTTTGGGTTGGAATAACCCACAGAGCAGCACAGGAGAGTGGGTGGCCAACAGGACGTGTGAGCTGGGTTAGAGGGACTGCAAAAGTAGGCAGTGTGGAAATGGGGGTGGTCACAGCCTTTCTCCTTCTCCTTAGACCTTCTCCTAGATAAACAGGAGGAATTAAATCTGAGTCAACTGCTCCAGGGTGGCTGGAGCAGGCCCTTGTGCTTGCTCCTTCCCCTGTGTGGCTCCTGCAGTGGTGTAACACAGCTCCATGGGATAAAGTGAACAGGGGAACTGCTGTGGTCTTAAAAATTAAAAAGAACCCTGAGTCTAGATGTGTTTTCATCGCCCAGCTCGCTGTGTAGCCCTCCCAGGTGGGCACTGGCATGACTGGAGAGGTGCAGAAGGGGCTGTTTGCAGCAGCAATGCTCAGCAGACCCGAGTCTGACTGGGCTCACCTCCTTTTCTTAACTTCCTTGGATTGTTCAAACCCACTTTGCTTGTGGTGGTTATCGTGCCTTTCCCTTTCCTAATGTACAGCAGGGAGGAAAGTTTGCTGTCCTATTACCACTTCATCGTTTTAGGGCTCAGGAAGAAAATTTTGGTTTTGTACCAAACAGGCAAGAGGTTTGAGAGTTTATTTTTCTCCTCCCACAGCTTCAGGGTGGCACACTGGAATTGGTGGTAGCAGATTCCCAGGGGATAGCAGTAGGATCAGCTTCTTGCTGCTTGTGGCTAGTGGAGACTGGAAGTGCCTGCTACAGGTGGTAAAGAGTTCAGGTTTATTGCCTGGTACTTGTAAGTTGAGGGCAACTGGTGTTTGTGCTTATTTCTGTGTTTTGATATCTGTCACCTGGCCCTCCTCTGCCCCTGGTTCTTCCCATCTTGTCAGGGAAGGGATTGAGATCCACATGGGCTGGGAGTGCCCACTGACATACTTGAGTCCTTCTGACTTTCCCTGAAGCCAGTTAGGTGAGTCCTCGGGGGAGTGAGGAAAAGATAATGAGGAAAGGGAGAATTATTAGTTCACTGGTAAAATTGCAACTTACTTTTTAAAGTCTGTTTGTGTTTATTGTGCACTTAACTGCTGTCGTGCATGCAGGCTCCATATCCCTCAAGGGGCCAGGGAAGGGGTTCCATAGGGACTGGAGGTGCAGAGGGGCCAGGGAAGGGGTTCCATAGGAGCCAGGGAAGGGGTTCCATAGGGACTGGAGGTGCAGAGGGGCCAGGGAAGGGGTTCCATAGGGACTGGAGATGCAGAGGAACCAGGGAAGGGGTTCCATAGGAGCCAGGGAAGGGGTTCCATAGGGACTGGAGATGCAGAGGAACCAGGGAAGGGGTTCCATAGGAGCCAAGGAAGGTGTTCCATAGGGACTGGAGGTGCAAAGCCATCCTCTGCTCTACCTGGCAGCAGGCAGGTGTGGTGCACTTGAGGCAAGTCAAGACATGATCCTTTGAGTAGCTTAAAAAAATATCCCACTTGGTTTGACATAAACAGTTTCTTTATGTTAGGAAATCCTGGTGCAGTATCACATAAACTCCCACGACAAAGCAGACAGGTGAAGACACCTTAGAGGTGTTCCACCCTCTAAGCCCCGCCTTGTGGAGGATGTGACTTTGCTTCCAAGTGAGAATTAGCCTGAAAAGAGTATTTGTGGAGTTTGATAAGTTGGAATAGTTCATTAAAAGAATTAACATGAAACAGTGAGTGCAGTAGGATTTAGGAATATAATGGGGCAATGATAGAATTCCTGGGCTTTTTGGGTTTTTTTTCACACAGTGTTTGGTTGCAGCACTGAGTGACTCGGGTGGCAGCACAGACAAGGTGTTGCTTTGCTGGCTTACTTACACAGCTTTGTCTTAAGGTAACAGAAGAGTTTAAAAAAATGGAAAAGTACAGTGTGATTATAAGATGAGCTCTTGTTTGATGCAGTGAGGGCAGCACTCAGGATTCTGAGCTTCTTGGTGTGGTGAAGGGTTTTTGGTCCTTGGATTTTTTTTTCCTCTCCAGAAAAGACCGATATTGAAATACTGCATAACTGACAATTTACTGTTCTAGCTTCTAGTCTGTATAACCAGAAATGTCAGGTAGAAATTTGCTTCTTTTTGGTTTCAAGGATCATTTTCCTCCAATTCCTTTAGTCTTGAAAGTTCTCTAATTAAAACATTTATGGGAGCTAGTCATATCATTAAAACTATATACTTCTTAAGTGTCCTTTAAAAATAAATTTTAAATCTCTCTGTGTGCCAGAGAATTAGCAAGCATGGTATGAAGAGTGTGTATCTGACCCAGCAGTTTTAAAAGTGAGCCTTGTGTGCTGCTTCCTGATGGAATGCTTCCTGAACATTTGCTCTTCCAGGCTCTGTTTGGATGATCTCCTCTTTCCTCTTGTCTTCTTGGCAGAGAGAGGTATTGCTCCTGCAGGTAGCAATAAGAAAGCATTAACTGTCTTTAGAACACTTTATTGGGGTTTGTTTTCATTTCATTCTGGTTTTCTGTCTCTTCTTTTCCCTAATGGAGATAAACTGAAATTACAGATGCCAAGCTGACTGTGCATTTCAGAGAATTGGAACAACACAGTATTCATCACTGTAGGGAACTGATAGCCACTACCCAGGGAAGTTTGATATTATCAGTGTAATTAATATCCTTATGCTGAAGCAAAGCTATCTTGAATTTACTTTTCAGCCAGTATTTATTTCCGGTTTTGCCTGGAGTCAATAAATCATGTAATGAAGAGTTTCAGGCTTTGAAAGGAATAATTTTCTGCTTAAATGATTCTCCTGAAGTGATGTTTATTTGTTGCTGAAGTTAATTGAATGCTGGAGGTGGATTTCTGAAGCTGCAGACTGCGTGTCCTGGGATATATTGTCTCTCCTGTGTTGGGTGGCACATCTTTGAACAGCAATTCTTTTGAGGCAGAAGAATTACCCCGTGCAGGGTCACCAGATTTCATGCATGAAGAAATTGTTTTGTATAATCATCCTTCTGTCTCTACATGTCACCCTAAAAAATCCTGCTTTGCAGTTCATCTTGCAGGTTACTTTTTGTCAGGATTTGCATATTGTTGGATTTTTGTGCCTTACAGGATGTGACTGTTCTTGTGGAGATAACACAAAGTGAAGCAATGGAAACCTGCAGTTGTGTTTAAGCCTTACACAAGACTTGCTGTACATTTGGCTATTGAGAAACTGTATTTCCAAGTTTTAATTTAAAATTGCACTGAGTCTCACATTAGACATGGTTATGTCCAGGTTTTAAACTCCTGCTCTGTTTAAGACAGAAAACCTTTCTGTGTTTGTGTATTCCATAAATTCCTTTGATTCAGTGGGGTGGCATTGTGCTGTGGGAAATCCACAACAAACTAGAGAAACAAAGTACAAGGTTACTTCAACTCAGATTGTAGTTCAGGCTTGTATTTCTAAATAATAAGCTCCTTAGAGGACATGCTGCCTGTTCTGCTTAGAAGGCTAAATGTTGAAATGATGGCATTGCACATTCCTTTTCATGTATTTGGTACTAATGCTCAATGTTTTATTTCCTCAGTGCATTGGTTATTGCTGCAGTATTTGATCGTGATGTTAATTGCAGAAGAGCTGCTTCTGTAAGTTACCACATTCCAGCTTCCATGCCTCTGTTATTTTTTGTTTTTATTTAATGATTTGTAGACTTAACTATGTAGAACTACAGTAGAGAAGCAAAATATTATGATAGGAGCAAAAAAAGTGTTTTTTTAAATGCTTAGAAGTATCATATGAATTTAGATGTTAAATTATATAATCCACAGATGCACTTCTTGATTTAGGGCCCTAGTTAACAGTTTGCTGTAATGCTGTCATGATGATGAAGATAAAGTATCTAAAAAAAGAATTATTTAGCAATTTTTAGTCACAAGATCACAGACAAAAGGGTCCTACATAATACACAGCTATTGGCTCTTTTGTAAGTCTCTAAGCTGGAGAGTTTTGTGAGGTTACACTTTCCTGATTGTGCATCAGCTGTTACTCTTTAAGTTGAAAATTCAAATAATCTCTCTCCTTCAAACATATTTTTAGTTGTTATATAAAACTTTTTCCATAGAACTGGGAATTTTTAAGAGTGACAAATCCATTAGTCAGATACTGTTAGGCAGTGAACAGAACTGACACTAAAGTATATTCTGTGGAAACTTTTTCTAGAAAATGTTTATGCTGTTGAGAGTTGAGTGTATTCTTAAGAGAATAGAAATGACGGAGAATTACAGATTTCTATAGTTACAGAATTTGAGAAGAAAAATGAACATCTTATCTATGAGAATTTAAGTCTGTGTGTTGTAGATATTGAACTTGCTTTCTTTAAAAAAATAAGTATGAATTCTATCTTTTAACAGATAAACCAAATTATCTTATGCAAATGTAAAAAACTCCACCCTATAACTGTGTGAACTCAAACCAGGACCAAAGAGTGTCTGCCAAAGAACCAGATGTCTCTGTTCCTGACAAGAAATGTCCCTGCCAATGTGTTAAAATAAAATAAAGTTTTAAAAAAGACAGTCTTTGCAATATGCACATTACCGGGTCTGTCTGACGTTTTTGACTGCAATTTTGGAAGCTGATGTGTTTGTAACATCAGCAGGGTATCTCGGGGATACCTGGATAGCATCCTTCCTTTTTGTAGCCACACCTCTGCTGGTGTTGAAGCTGCTGAATGAAGCTGCAGCCTAATTGCTGGGGAAGTGAGTCAGTGCTTGAGCAACCCCAGCAGAGCTCCTGGGTCTGAAAGTGCTCAGACCTGAGCAAGCCAAATGCTGCAGCTTGCTGAGCAGTGCTAGAACCCTTCCCATGCTGGGCAGCTCATGAGTGTCAGCACTGCTGCTTCCCCCACACTTCAACTCCTACAGTTTTGAAACGGTAGAATTTGTTATTCTTGGCTAATTTAAGTCCCTTTATTCAGATAAATTCCTTAGAGGAATTTCTTTTCTTGAGAGCTGAACAAAACATTAGGGAGCATAGGAAAGTGAATTATTTGTGTGTTTCCTAGGAATTGCCCTCAGAATCAGGGTTTATATAGACACCGAGGAGAAATCTTTAGAACACAATTGCTGCTACAAGTGTGCTGCTTACCTGTGGTGGCTTGATTCAGTTGTCCTGTGTGATCATCAGTGTGTTTCTACACTGAAACTGATTGTTTGACCATGAGCTGTGTGCTGGACCAGCCAGACAAAAGCTGAGATCTCAATGCAGCCTTATTATCTGTATTTCTAATTCCAAAACCCAGCACATTTCTCCTCACTTTTCTCTTCTGCTGTAGCCCAGGCCCTGAGCTGTCTGCAAGTGAGCTACCTCCAGTCTCCTTCATTGTTTCACTGGTACTTTCTAATTTGGAGCTAGTAAAAATTTGGAATAGCTATTTGATAGACATTTATGAAATAACTGAAGCTTTTTCTCTTATTTTAGAAAGGCAAAGAAACATTTTGTGTTTACCAGCCATTACTACAATTTTGAAGAAAAATACCTGGGAGTGCTAAATATTTCCAATCATTACTACAGTTAAACACATATTTAAATAAACAACAGGTTTTACTAGAGTTTCCATCTCTTACAATATGCAATATATTATAATGCAGAGCACAAATAAAATGGTGAATAGAGACATTTTGAACCCTGAGGTTAGAGAGAATAGAACAAGACTCTGCTTTTGAAGCTCCACAAGCATTCTGGGCTGGCTTGTGCAACCCTTTCATGAATAATCAGTATAAGGAATAATCAGATGAATAAGTGATGTTGAATTGGAGCCTATTCAGCTCTGATATCTCAAAGAGAGGGTTTTTTGTTTTTCTTTCCTCTTGTTTGGCTGATAGTGTTTAAAGTACCTAGTTTTAAACTAAATATTTTTGGAGAATGTTGTAATACTTTTTTTTCAGTTTTTGTGGGAAAGAGAGTGTTCAGGTTACCAGACTAGCTGGTCACCTTGGTTCTGATCTCACAGAATCTTTAAATTAGTACATTTTATCTAGTTTTTCCATCTCCAGAAGGGGATTGTAGAAAAACGGAGAAATTTCTCTCACAAAACACTTGATGTATTTGGCATCTCTTAGGAATTTCAGGGCTTTACAGATTTTGTATCATTTAGGCACTTGGCTGAGCAGCACATTTTTAAATGGCATTGTTATGAAGTGGTTAAACTATGAAATCCCTTGGATATGATAATGTCATCCTCACTGAAATGTGCCTGTGCTGAGTAAAAAAGGGTCTCAGTAGCATAAAATATAGAATCATCTAAGTGGGAAAAGACCTTTAAGATCATCAAGTCCAACTGTTAACCCAGCAGTGCCCAGTGTGCCACTAACCCCGTTAAATTGGGATTCTGGATACACCAGAGCTACCAGAGAATACACTCTGCATCCCAAACATGCCTTTTTTATGGAATGGGCTAAAAGATGATCTCCTAATTGCCTCCTTTTCACCAAGGGGGAGCTGGCTACAGGTTAATGAGGTCTGATTGATCTCCAGAGGGTGCATAGCATCAAATACAGCCTATGCCTGCAGTAATGCATGGAGGGGGGCAGAAAACAGGACATAGAGCTGGAAGTAGGAAGAAATGAATTCTGCAGAGTGACAGGCACTGCTGTCCTGGCTTGGGAGCGAGGAGAGGAGGGGAAAAGGCCCGAGGAGAGGAGGGGAAAGGCCCGAGGAGAGGAGGGAAAAGGCCCGAGGAGAGGAGGGGAAAAGGCCCGAGGAGAGGAGGGGAAAAGGCCCGAGGAGAGGAGGGGAAAGGCCCGAGGGGAGGGAGGGGGGGAAAAGGCCCGAGGAGAGGAGGGGAAAAGGCCCGAGGAGAGGAGGGGAAAGGCCCGAGGAGAGGAGGGGAAAGGCCCGAGGAGAGGAGGGGAAAGGCCCGAGGAGAGGAGGGGAAAGGCCCGAGGAGAGGAGGGGAAAGGCCCGAGGAGAGGAGGGGAAAGGCTGGTGTCAGCAGCTGGGCTGCAGCATCCAGCAAGGAGCAGCCCCAGGGCACCGCTGCAGCCCCAGCTCCTGCTCCATCCCGGCTGGATGTGCTGCCCGGGGGCACTGCTGGCACTGCTGGCACTGCTGGCACTGCTGGCACTGCTGGCAGCGAGGGGCTCCCAGGCTGTGCTCCTTGCCCTGCAGTGCCCGGAGCTGCCCGGGCAGGTGTGCAGGAGGAGCCTGGGCAGGCAGCAGCACCGGCAGCGCTCCGGGCCGCTCCGGCTCCATCCCGGCTGGCACAGCCCTTGCTCCACCTGCACTGTGTGATCCTCGGGGAGCCAGCTGAACCTGTTGTTGTCACAGGTGGATTACCACAGGCTGCTGGACTTGTGGAGGAAATACAGAAGCTCTGGCTGTCCAAATTCTTGTGGCATTTCAGTAAACGTTAGGAACCTCCCCCCTGTCCGTGAAATATCAGCTAACACGTGTTGGCCATCACTGGAAAGCTGTGTGTGCAGAGAGAGCAGCAGCTCCATGGAGAAGTGTCCAGATAATGAGATCTCCCCTCTCTTAAGAGTTAAAATTTACAGCAGCTTCTATTAGTTCTTAGGCTTTTATGGCCCTTAAAGGGATAAAAAAAAAAAAAAGGGCTTTTTTGCAAGAGAGAGAAAATTCAAGTAGGGAATCAAGTAGCTTATATGCCACACAAGTAGACAGATTAACTATATGGTTGTTTTCATTGCATTTTTGCAAGATTTTGAGTTTATTTAGTGCAAAATACAAGAGAGAGATATTAATTTTGTCTTCAAATTGTATAAGCCCAGTGTTTCAGTGTGCTTTCAGACACATACCCTACAGATTAAGTATTGCAGCCTCAATGGTTTTTGCCCAGAGTTTTCACTGACAAAGAATTAAACTTTGCCCACTCTTAGCAAATGGTGTTGAAGTCAGACCAAGAGTGAGTTACCTCAGTTGCTGTTGTCTACAGGCACTGACTTTCCATCCAGGGCCAAGCCTCATGTCACTGCTCCCAAGCACTTGTGTGGGTGTGACGAGTTTAATAAACTGCATTCTCAAACTGCTGCTGGGCAACACAGGGCTCCAGGAACAGCACAACGTGGAGATGCACAAACAGAAAAGCCCTGTGGGCTTGTTCTACTGACAAAGTTTACTTTATTTAAAACAGAAAAGCCATGGGTCATTTATATTGTTGTGTGTTTTGAATTCATCATCTGGTGTTTATCAAAAAGCAAACCTGACTCGTTTTGGTGTGTTTGTTCTCTGTTCCTCAGGCTGCCTTCCAGGAGAATGTTGGGAGACAGGTATGGTGACTTCCCTGCATCTTCATTCATTTGTGCCTTGGAGGTTACTGTAAGCATGGAGTGCTTAAAATCAAAATTGAACACCATGGCTTTGGAAAAATTAAGTGAAAGAATGTCACAAAATAATTGTTTTCATTACGAGCAGCAAGTTCTTGTGGAATATTTTTCCGAGGTGTGAGTTTATCTGTGAATATTCCAGTTTGGGAAGAAAATGAGCTTATTGGTAATTTTCAGTCCTTCAGAAAAGCAAAACCAGCATTTGAGCTGGTCATTGTATACCCTGGAAGCTACAGTGCTTTTAAAGAAGGAAAAGTGCAAGGGTTTTTTGCTTTTTGTTTCATTGATTTTCTAGTTTTCAATAGAAGCAGAGCAACTGAAGTGGGCTGTGCAATCATTGCTGTAGCTGGTGGTTCCACAGTCAACAAGGCTCAAGAGTCTTCAACTCAGTTTTTGGGCTTGTCTCTTGTACCATCTAGATATTTTGAGAAATCTGGTACTTGTGGAGGTACCCAAATCCTTTGGTAAGAAGTATTGTAGTAGGTTCCTATGTAACTTAGCAACATTTAAGTAGTTAAAATCCTCAAGGTAACTTTGATTGTCAAACTTAGAGGAGAAGCAAATAGGGGTAAAGCCTTGGATTTACTTGCATTTCTCACCAGGAGCTAATAAAGCTGAAAATACAACTAAGAGAGAGAGAAAGTGTGGGAAGGAATGGTTCAGTCAGTGTATTCCTGTGAACAGAGCAGGGCATGTGAGCATGATTAAGGCAATTTTGTTACCAATAAGCTGCTCTTTAAGGGATCTTTGTTAAAATGCTGTCACCTGACAGCATTCCTGAAAATCTCTGTGTTCTCAGCCAGAATATTATTCCTTTAGAACTCTGGCTGTTAAACCATCTGTTCATGTTCAGTGTGTATTTCTAGACAGAAGTAAGTTAATAGCAGAGAAAGGGTGCAAGAAGAATAGGAAGAAGAGAGTAGGGATTTTTGGTGACCTGACCCAACTGGTCTGTGATAAACAGAAGCCAGGGTGACTCTTCTGGGTCTGCAGTTCCTGCCCTGGAGAGGTTGGGCAGCCCAGCCTGATTCCTCTGTGTGAGGTGCTGAATGAGGTAAATAAAGCTCAGCCTGCCTTAGCTCCAGGGGAGAGAGGGCTCCTGGGTGCTGCAGGTTTAGAAGTGCTTCCATGCAGCAAAAATTCTCTCTTTTTAAAAATTTCGTAATCAGAGGAGTACAGTCCATGTTACTTTACAGACAGATAGGTTCCTTACAGACTCTGCTTTGACCCACAACTCAAATGTGTCATCACATGATGATGATTTCAGCCTCTGTGTTGGCACATCAGCAGTGGAACAGTGAATTTTCATGGCATGGAGGAACTGCCAGGCTCCAGTTAGTTCTAGCAGAAGGTCAGAAGTTTTACTTGCTGAACCATTCCTTGGTGCCTAGGAAAATGGTTACTTAATGAGTAGATCCACCCTGTGGAGTTCACAATGTGTTGAAAGAGACACCCTTTCTCTGAATTGGAAGGAGCTAAAACATATTCTCCACCTGAGGTAATGATGCTGCTACTAAATAGGTGGAGACAAAGGTAGTCCTTATTTGTTCCCTGGTTCCTGCCTCCTTCAGCTTTGTAATTCCACATGTCCCAAATCCAGGGCTTGCTGATGGCCACAGGAGAAGCCATGGTAAAAATGCCACTTGCACTGTGTGTAAATGGAAACTTTGAAAAATCTGAAGAATTTTTTGGAGCATAAATCATGAGAAATGCTCGTAGTTCTAATAGTACCAACTTGTATGTTGGAGAAGCCTGAAGTGTTCTGAGAGAACAGAAGCTGTTGGCTGTTCTGTAAAGCCTGACTCTCCCCCTGGCTGTGACCTCTGTGTTCCTGAAGTCAGGAATGATGCTGGCTCACTGACAGGCTTGGTGGCACCGTGCCCTTTGTGAGATGGCATCAAACTGGCACACTCATAGCTGGGGAACAAACAGCCAGGTCCAGCTGGCAGCTAGAATTCAAATTGTTTGGCTGAGATTGTCCTTATGTAGTGTGTATCTTTATATATTCCATTGTGTGTCTTGCTCTTTGGCCTTACATCATGCTGAGGTGTTTCTCATGTACTTTCTTTGCCCCTAATCAGGGTTTCATGAGGCTTTTGGACAGAGCATTCATTTTACCTTTGAGTCACCAGGACTTGCAGGCTTGGATAAGCCATAAATGCTCTGTCTCTCCTTGGTCCAGTCAGATTTCAGGCCTTGTTTTTTGGGAGCACTGGAATTCTGTTTCCCAAAGCAAGACCTTGGCAGCAGCTGGCAGCTCCCACTGCTTCCAGGGTAAACTGCTTCAGTGATTCAGGCTCAGATGGAGAGATACTCCCCACTAGTTTTGCATGGCTGGATCCTGATGTGGAAGGGATGAGTGAGCTGTAAACAAACCTGCATCACATCCCAAACCTGTACTTCAGGGAGCCTCATTGTTTCAATACCCTCGGAGTGTCCCTTTTGGAAGTGAGTGGAGCCAGAGTCAGCTGGCTCTTTTCCATTAGTTCTTCATCGTGGCTCGGGGGTGCTGTGCTGCCTCTGCTGATGCTCTGTTAAACCAGCCAGAGCCAATAAAATTCTGAATACCTGAATTGTATTGCTTGCATACAGATGTGCAGTGGAAATCTCATACTTAGAAAGATAATCTATCTTCTAGAAACAGGCTGGTTTGAGAAGTGATGGCAGAAGTGGGATCCTTCAGTAGGCCTCAGTGTTTCAGGCTTTGCTGGGAACCAGAGTTCATTTTAAAAACAAACCAACCCCATTTTTTAGTTCATTGATGAGTCATAAAATACAAGTGTAAGTTGAAACTCCCATGTATTCTACACGTGATGCACCTCTTGGTGCCTAAATCTCTGACTTTATATTTCATTAAACTCACCTTGTGCCTTCACATAAACTGGAAACATGTTTATGTTTATCTAAATCCTTCTAGAGGAATCATCTTTTGGGTATATACATAGTCATGCATTAACCAAATATATGTTTTGGTATGACTGGGAGGTGTGAAGGGAGTTGTTGCATAGGTTACTGCCTGCTGCCATTTGCTTGGGCTGTTTATCATTGACTCACAAGCTGTTTATATATTCAGTATCCTTTATGTCTCTAGTACAATTGATTTTACTATAAATTAAATTGTATTTCTTCAGTGCTTGGGAGAGTAGCAAGAGTTTTGTTTTCAATCATGTTGCCTATTTGGAATGTATGATACATTTTAAAATAATATTTTGTTTGTAGGGCACTTTCCCCCATGGCATTGACATTCTCACTGCAGCTGATTATTTTGCTGTTGGTAACAGAGTTAACTGTTACTTGACTATAAGGTAAGTTTCCAATCATTAGTTTTCCTTAAATATGAGGAACTTCTTGTACCTGATGAAATACTTGTCTGATTGCCTCACCTTACTGAATATTGTTTAATACTGATGGTTTTAAGTAAATCAAAATTTTGTTTTTATTTTGCACTGAACTGATCATCCTATGTGAGGCAGAGTGATTTCCTTGACTATGAGGAGGAAGCAGCCAAGAGGTGTCACAAAACTGTCCAAGCAGATCAGGGCTGGACAAGACGGGGGGATTTGGAGAGTTGTAGTCAAAGGAGAGGTTGTTATCATGGCAGATAGACTCTGATGTGGGTGAAAGAATCAAGTCATACCCATTTAAAAAAACCAGTATGCACAAGTTGTTGAATCTGTGGTCTGTGCATAGACCTTTAACTCGAGTGTTTGTGTTAGCTCAGGGGAAAGCTGGCCACAGTGTGCAGTAGTGTTTGAAAACCAAACTGATCCGTGCAGTACAGCCTGCAAAGAGCAGATGAGAAATAACCAAACTGGAGCGGTGTGATTATAAACCAGGGCTTGTCCTGGAATACAGAGTCAGCCCTGGAAACACAGAGGTGCTGAAATCAGGGGAGTTGGGAGCCAAACTGGATGGCCAGAAGGAACAGAATATTGCATTTCCTCACGAGGAAATGACCATGAGCAAGGGCTGGAGTTGTCTCAGACAGTCTGGCCTGGAGTCCAGCCTGTGTCCAGAGCAGGGTGGGGAGAGCAGCACCCACGGAGGGTGACTCAGCCCTGCTTGAGACAGGGCAGGAAATTGCCCCGTGGGGCTGCTCGGGAGCCCAGCAGGTCAGAAAGGCTCGGGCAGGTGATGTCCTTGGGGAACAGAAACAGCACACAGGTACAGGATGGTGCAGGCTCCACTGCCAGCTTTATCAGCCACGGAGAGCTTTGGGAGGTCACTGCAACACTCCGTCTTCACCTCCACTATGTTTTAATGGGTCTGTCCACCCCTGTGGTGTCCCTTTGGTGCAGAATCATTTCAGTCTGTTCATACCTTCACCTTTTACCGACTGTCGGCCCCGCTGGGGTCCCACCCTCCTCCCACAGCCTTCCCCGGAGCTCCCGCCCACGGGGATGGGGAAATGTCCCTGCTGCTCCACATCCACGTGTAGGGCAGCCATGTGAACTCTGGAACTCTGGGGTTTTGTACCTACAGAAAATTGACCACATTCCAAAGTGACAAAGCAGGTTTTATTTTCTCTCTTCTCTAATTCTGGCTTGGAGACTGATTAAGTTCTTCTGACTTTTCAAGAGCTGAATTGGTAATTTAATTATTTTTTTTTTTTACTTCTTTCACTGTGATTTCCAGAGGCTTTGTACAAGTGCCACTTACCTAAATGAAAATACTTTTGCTACTGATTCCTTTCTTTCAGCAGAAGGAATTAATTTGTAAATCTTCTTATAAATAGCCTTGTGCACTTAGAATCTTGATTCTCTGAAACCATGTTCAGTGCCATTAATCAGTCTATTTTTGGTAAAATATTTGCCATCTCATTCATTCTAGTACTTTCAAAAAATGACACTGCTCTTTAAGCAGGCTGTCATTATTCAGGTCAATACTTAAGTTACTTGGCTATTTCCTTATTTTTCCCTGTGTATCATTAAAGAAAAAAGCATCCAGGTATATATTTGGCTACTCAGAAAATGTACCATGATAATGTTGAGCAATAAAAGCTCAAAGAAAAATTAAAAAGGTGTCAATTTCTACAGTTGAATTTGGTTCATAAATAGTGATAATATTCTGGTAAAGGAGCAGTATCATGTGTGTTTACAAATATTTGTGTGTATATGTATATAAATAGTTGTTTAGAGCCATTCAAATCTAAATATTTTAACACAGATTTTTCATACTGGATGTCCTTTTTGCTGTTGGTATTTGGAGGATTCAGCTCAAATATCAAAATGCATTTCTGAGGATGGAAGGTTGAGGAAACCTATTTTATATGAACTGGCAGTAAGGAGATTATGTGATTCCAAGAGTTCTGAGCTTAGTACAGGCAGAGTTAAGGAAAAAGCTTCATAACCTGAGTGGGGACAAAAATCTAAGCAGCACCATCATCATGAAGCACAGGCTTGTATGCAAGGCTTCTTGCACTGAATTCTCAGGAGGGCAGAGAAGATGAGGACTGTAGTTAAAGATAGTTATAAACTAAAACTAAAAGTGGGGTTTAGCTACACCTGTGACTGATTTTTAGCTGGATAAGGAAATTAAATTAAAGTGGTTGGCAAGAATGGTGGGTGCTAACACTGGGACTCAAAAAAGCAACTGCAAAGAAGAGAGAAAAGCTCAGACATGGCAGGGGAAATGTGTTTGGTTTTGTGTGTTCCTGCAGAACAGGGAAAGGATCTAGAGAGATGAATTTTATCCTTCCTTTGCTGGTGGCATCAACAACAATTTGAACCAACTGTCACATCCTTCTCTAGGGCTCAGTCGAGGGTGCTTCTGTGTCCAGTGTTGGTTCAAGTAACTGAGGTGTGGGCTGTGGATTTAAGGATTCCCTCTCTGATGAATTCCAGAGATATCAGGATGGGAACATGTGGCAGCATTTGGTTTTTCTCTTTGTTTGCTTCTGATTGCACACAGGTATAACAATGGAACCATTATAGCTGCAAAGTTAATTAGTCAAAAGATATGAAAAGGTGAAATTAAGGTAATCCATGAGTTTCTTTGTGCCCTTCTGACACAAACACATCCTGCTGATTGTTGGGCTTCCCAAGGTGATTAACACTCACCAGATGTACTGCAGAAACATTTCACTTCACTTGTGTTGACCTTGGCTTTCCATAGTTGATGCTTCTGAAGATTGGCAGTGTGGCTGTGAGTTAGGAAATTCAGGCTCCTTAGGTAATCAGTGCTGCTCTTCCCTTCCATCTGCTCCTGAACTCTGCAGCTTTCACAGCTTTTGTCACAATTAACTTTCTGCATATGTTAGATTATTATAAAGGACAAATGGAAAACCCCTTTTCCATTTTGGACCATTTGGACCATTTATGAAGATTTAACACATTTCTGTACCTTAGATTTCCTCTGTCTTGTAGTTGTTATCAGTGATGTGTTTCTCCAATCTGAAATGGCTATTCAAGTTAATATACACATCTGGATTTTCTGGAATGTAACAATGGCATTGAATGTCAAGCTTGTGATATATTGAGCAGGTTTTAGAAACAATTTGAAAGTTTTGCAGAAGTGATTTTAAGTTTTTTCAAGAATTCAGCATATTTCTCATCCTGTCATTCAGCTGCCTCTCATTAAGGAGAAGGCACATTTAAGTAATTTTTTTATTAAAGCCAGAGGATTTAAACCTTTGGAACAGGCTGTGCTAAAATGCACACAGATATTGGTTCTGTACTCTCTGTCTGGACTATATTTCTAACCTATATTTGTTTTTTTTTCATTTGCAGTGTGTATATTGCTGGCTTTCCTGAGTATACACAGCCAATGATTGATCATTTAGTTAGCATGAAAATTAACCACTGGGATAGGTAAGTTCATAAAATCTAATTATTAATATCCAGGAATTCTGCATATTGCACATTTGTAGATTATTTTTGTCAATTTTACTCTCACCTGGGTTTGCAGTAGCATTTGACTGAAGGAAACTGAGCAAGTAGTAGGTGATACCATCTGTACCTCCCAAGCAGATTGTCACTTCAACAGGTTTATGAATTTTGTCTTTTGGCCATGACCTCAATCTGTTAATAGACTAATAAAACCCATTTATATGGTGTATAGTGTGTGTGAGGGGTAAACACTGTCACCATGCAATTATCCTAATTAAAGCAGATTTCATGCATAGGGATGGTGCTTACTCACATTCAGTGTTCAGGAAGATTGAAATGTGCACATATCACACAAGTGAGATTCTATCAGTGCTGATCATAGTTTGCATCATGAGAAATAATCACAGTTTACTGCTCTGTCCCTGCCAGTGCACAGAACGAGCCCTCAGGTTCCACCAGCCCCACTGGTGTTTTCCCTTGTCTCCTTGAGCTCTTTTCACTTCACTGGAAGCTGGCTGCAGGCTGGCTGCATTGGTGCCCTTTGGTTTTGTTGGTTATTTTACAAGGGGGGAGCACAGGATGGATGGAGACTACTGTAATTTTGATTATTTGCCTGGATTTTGGTTGGGGGCAGGGGTCCCTTCCTCACATGATTTTTTTAACACATTGCTAACCCTCAGAAATATTTTTAACCTCTGCAGTGTTATTCGAGAACTTGCAACCAAAGCTCTGCATAACATCACTCCCCAGGCTCCTGAGTACATGGCAAACATAGGTAGGTACCAGCTGAGCTCTGCTCAGCCAGGACAAACCTACAAAGATCTAATAAATCTACTTAATAAAAATTAAGCTTTCCCCTTGCCACTTAATACAGTGTAGTTACCCTGATGGCTTTACCCGTTTTCAGGTTTTATGTAAAAATTAGAAATGACTGTCAGGTTGGTTTTTATCTGGGGTGTGGGCCTTGGGTACCTGGCTGCACTGGACTCTGCTGGTTCTGAGGGGAATGAATGGGTGCAGTGGTGTGGGAACAACTCCAGCAGCTCCCCCTCCAATTCCCAGCTCTTGCTGGGAAGGCTTTGATGTTGCAAAGGGGGGGAATCTGTTTTGTCTTGTCCAGCCTGGCATCTGCAGAATTCCTTTCTGACTGTGTGTGTAATCAGATGGTTTTTTAGCCTGAGCCCAGGGTCCTTTGCTGAGCCCACTCAGATGCTGAGGCTGTGCTGGCAGATGTTTCCTGTGGCTGAGGGCAGTGCCCAGCCCCTGAGAGCCTGCAGTGCACACCTGCCTGGGCTCCTGTCCTGGTCCAGGCAGGTGACATTTAACATGGAAATAAAACTCCACGGCAGTACAAGCCCCACTTCCCTGACTGCTCAGGCAGTTCAGTGCCCAATAGCAATGTTATTTTATTTGCTGCAGCCAGGGAGGTGGTTGGGAGTGTAAAATAGCTCAGTGTGGTTTGTCAGAATTTACTTCATTAAAACTTGTTTTCCACAAAGTCGCCATACTTGACTTTACAGAAATGCTTTCCCAGTGTTATTTCTAGGCAGGCAGAATTACATTTACAACTGTGATCTGTTGCTCTGCTTTGTTAAAAAAAAATAATTATTTAATCTCTTTCAGTTTTGCCAAGACTTCTGCCTTTATCAGTGGGCTCGGATCTGCACACACGCCATGGGGCAATCCTTGCCTGTGCTGAGATCACCCATGCTCTGTGTAAACTGGCACTAGAGAATAATAGGTATTAATGCAAGATTATCTAGACTATAAATTTTCCTTTCATGTCTGGTCTATTAAAAGCTTCCTGAGTATAATTATGGAAATCTTCATCTTACCAAACTAGGTTTCCATTGAATTTTTGTTTGTTTTTATGAGTGATGCTGAGCTTTCACGTTTTATTCAGTGATTTAAGACCTCAGTCTTAAATTCATAATCAGTACAAAAGATCATTTGCTGCCTTACTTGGAGAATTGAATGTGATCAGTTAAATACAGATTAATTCCTCTTTCCCTATGAGTATTCCTGGGTAGGGATAGTCTTTTGTCTTCAGGGTTGGTGAAAAATCTCCTTCAGCAGCTCATTGAGTGAGACTGATTTAATGCTGATCAGTGCTGCTCCAGGTATATATAAAAGTGTATCTGTATATTTACACACACATTTGCCAGTGGTGTCCATCAGAAGAATTTGTGTTCAAGTTCAAGAAAAACAGATCATTTTTAGTAGTAGGAAGTACTTGAAATAGATGGAAAAATCACAGAAGTGTTGGAGTCTAAACATACAACTGAACTGAGAAGGGTTACCAGTGTATGGGCAATGATAATGTTATCAGGAACTGACACTGATTTTTTTATTAGCCTTTTGGAATAGTTTTCTGTATGATAAGGAAAGAATTTCTGTTGTTATGTTTGCTGAACTATTTAAAAATAAATATTGCATATTTCTGTGGAACATAATTTGAAAATCAAATGATTGGTTTTCTGTTTAAAGGTATAATGACTTTATGGAAAAAAAAATATTTACAGCTTGATGAGGAAACCTGTATTAAATATTTTGTATACTTTTACAGATCTGTAACATACTATTTCAGTGAAAAATCATTGGAGGATCTCAAGCAAATTCACCAAGAGGTTTGTAGCCAGCATAAATCTATTTTTAACCTGGAATGTTGCATGATTTTTAACAAAGATTTACAATTAAGGCAACTGTTCTCCACCTTCCTCAACCCTGTGGCAAGAGTGAACCTTGTCACAAAAAGTGGTTTGGACACCCCCAGGCTGTGTGAGAGCTGGGTGTCCTGGACTCTTCTGCCTCTTGCTGAACCCCCAGCTCTGATGCTGGAAATTACATTTCAAAGGGTTGCTTTGGCTCCTTTCCCCCTGTCTGTGCTCCCCCTTCATCCTCCTGACTGGCCTTGGGATAACTGTGCTCAAGGGACATCTAGTGAGGCCATTCCTTGTCCCTGCATCCACAATTTCCTGTTTATAGATCTCAAAAGTCATATTCTGCATCTCAATTGATGCATTCTATCTCTGCTTCTGCTAAATGAAGCCTTGCCCTGCTCAGAGCACTTCCAAATACTTTTATGGAGATAATTTTACTTAATTTGTCCCTTTCATATTCAGTCATCCCATGTTGTTGGATTTTTTCACTCCAGCATTCAGGCAGGTTCCTGCAGGATCTGTGGGTCCTTCAGTGCCAGCTCTGCTGTGCTGTCACACCCCACCCTTCACCCACCAAAGTCCACAGGTTCCTGTTTCATTCTGGGCACAGCTCAGAGCTGCTGCCACAGGTTGAAAAAGCACCTTTGTCCTCCTTTGACTTTCTCATCTGGAAATGCCTGAAAGCTTGGTCAGCACATCTCTGCACTTACAGTGGCCTTAAATTGTTATGATGCAGTTGCATAAACTCTCAGTTTTAAATAATCTGGGGTTTTTGGCTTTTACTACATAGAAATGTGATAATCTCTGATTTTTTATGATCTCTTGCTGTAAGATTAAGAATGAAGTAAAAATTTTTAGCCACATTTAAGCCTTTGTTTAAGTTTTTTTCTGTTTGATCTGTAGCTTGCAAAGTTGTTTTCAGTGATCAGACAATGCAGTCTATCATTATTCTAAACGGGCCAATGGTGGAAAGCAAATCTGTTTTAAAAAGCCAAACTGGCTTCCAGGGTATTTGCAGGAGCAACTTGAGTTTGGAATTCAGGAAATTAGTGCTTTATGAATGTGTTAAATGGTTTTGTTTTGTAAACAAAGTTCAAATGGGTGTAGAGAAGTTGTTTTAAAAAGGTTTTCCCTTTGAATTTTATTTTTAGAATTAACTAAAGTTTTGCACAGCTCACAGTATATGGCATTGCATGTGAGGGGGAAAAATGAAAATACCTGGATCAAACAAAGTCAATTAATATTAATATATGTTGCTTTTTTTCCCCCCCCAGCTTTGCAGTCGTCAGTTGTACAGGTAAGAAAAAAAGATGCAAAGCCATCATTTTTATCTTGAAAAATGTCAGTTAAAAGAAATTAAATCAGGATCTGGGAAGGGGGGGAAGGTTTGTACAATTAGGGACACACACCCCAGTCCCTCATGTGCTTTGTCTGCACAGGGTTCATAAGAGGCTGCAGAACTGACCTGGAACTAGTGAGCCCCAAATTCCTTTCCTTTCCTTTCCTTTCCTTTCCTTTCCTTTCCTTTCCTTTCCTTTCCTTTCCTTTCCTTTCCTTTCCTTTCCTTTCCTTTCCTTTCCTTTCCTTTCCTTTCCTTTCCTTTCCTTTCCTTTCCTTTCCTTTCCTTTCCTTTCCTTTCCTTTCCTTTCCTTTCCTTTCCTTTCCTTTCCTTTCCTTTCCTTTCCTTTCCTTTCCTTTCCTTTCCTTTCCTTTCCTTTCCTTTCCTTTCCTTTCCTTTCCTTTCCTTTCCTTTCCTTTCCTTTCCTTTCCTTTCCTTTCCTTCTTTCCATTTTTTTTTCCTCATCCTGTGTGACAAGCAGGACAGGAGCATTGCAAAAGGTTCAGGGCAATTTTTCAACTCTTGCGACAAGGAAAATGTAAATGAGTTTTCACTAAGTTGTTTTTCACTTCCTATGTGTTGAAGCTTCCAGGAAATGAAGGGATATTGCTTAAGGAACTGTTAAGTACATGTGAATTAAAACTGGTGGGTGACTTCAGAGTTTGCTTCTAAATTTAAGGAGATCAAATGATAATGACTTGTATTCCCTAATAACTGTGTGTGCAAGTGAGGGATTTTCCTCCTTTAACTGACAACATTTTTTGGTCATTTTGAGTTCACTTCTTCACACGTGCCTTCCCTGAAAAGCAGTAAACCTGAACTAGTTTTTTATGTGATTCTTAATGACAGGTTAAAGAATTTTTATGCAGGTTTTTTTAATCATGAAACTTTCTGAAAAAAAATGATAAAATTGACTTCTTGAGGAGTCATCCAGAGAAGTGTGACACTTCCAACCCTGAGTGAGCTTGGGCTGGCAGATGATGGGCTTAGTGCTGATACTGTATATTCATGTCTTTGTGGGTGGCTCTCTTGGCTTCCATAAATTCTTTTAATGTCAGGGTGGAGCTTGGGTGTAATTTGTTTTTGTCATAATGTGCACTTCTTGCACTTAATGGTATTTATAAGATGCCTACAGAAATGTTTTTGTTCTAGATAAGAGTTCTAATTCAACTCCAAGCAAGATTGATTCACTGCTGTTTGCTCTCATACTTAGCTGAGACAGAGATGTCTGCCCTAATCCATATTGTAAAATATCAGTATGCATAAAATATTTTAAAATGGGACAAGAAAAATAAACTGGGTTATAAAAACAAACCAACAATTTGAGTGTTGCTGGGCAAGCATTTAGTGAAACAAGCCAAACTCGTTTCATGATGAGTAATTATTGCATATAATATTCCAAAGATTTCCATTTGAGAAATTGCTACCAGGAATTTTCAGTGTTAACAACATCTTGGAGGAATGTTGAAAACCTGTGTATTTTATTTGTGTTTCAGGTTTTTAAACTGTATTAACAAAGAGCATCTGGCCACATGTCTCAACTGTTTATCACATCTTTTGCTTTCACTTCTGACCACTAAACAGCCTTGTCAGGGACTGAAGGGATTTTAATGCTTTGATCAAGCTGTTCTAGGGAATTTTTTGCCCTCTAAGAAAGGGAAAAGGAAGTAAAGTGTAGAAATGCTGGATTTTGGAGTTTTTTAAAATATTTTTTTAACAAGTTGCAATTTATGAATTTTAACCTGGAAAAATGAGTCACGAGTTTCTTGACTGTCTGATTCTGTTGAATCCATAAGGACCTCAAGTCAAACAGGAGAAGGTCACAGTGCTGTAATGGAGACATTGATAGAGCTGCTCTACCATCTTGCTTCGTTCAGCAGTTCTTGCACCATCTTTAACCTGATTTACAAAAACGGCCATAAATTATCCTTTACACAGTCCTGCTTTGAGTTATACTGCAGTCAGCCTCAGTTCTCAATATACTTGTAGCATTCAAATTTTTTGATGCTAGTTGTAGAAAATCTCATCTTCTACCGTATTACTAGTTTTTTTTTTAAATACAAGTATTTTTCTGTCCTCCTGCAGAAGTCCTTTCAGGGTTTACCATAGTACAAAGGAGCCTGCAAGTCCAGGCACATCAGTGTGTACTTCCTGCCATTAGCCTTGATCCTGACACATCTGATGCACTGGTTTGTCTGGAGGAGCTGGTTGGTTTGAGCATTTGCATGTGCACTTCCAGCTGTGGGTTGTGCAGGAGTTTCTGGGTTTCTGTGTGGGGGTTACACCAAGGCATATGCAAACCATGCCCTGTAGAGCCTCTGCCTCCTGTGCCTGTTTTGGGCTGTCCAGCTTATAAAGTTATAAAAATTGTGCTGTATTTTATTTGTTTTAAATGGCACTTTTAGGTATAAAAACCTAAGATGAAAACTTGTGGCATCTGTTGCCTTCAGCTGTGTTACCTGGGTTAGGAAATCACTCTGCTGCTTTAAACCCAGGGTCAGTAGTCAGCCTGATCCCATTCTGCTTCCACTGCACCAGCATGGTTAGTAGCTGTTTTTTTTGTAGCAGATCTATTTCTGTTGTGCATCTGAGACCTTGGACTCATTCTCAACACTCCTTCTTCCAAATAACAAGTGATAGGGAAGAGGAAATGGCCCTAAGTTGCACAAAGGAAAGTTTAACTTGATGTTGGGAAAAAATACTTCACTCAAAGATTTGTGAAGCCCTTGCATAGGCTACCCAGGGCAGTGGTGAAGTCACCATTGCTGGTTTTTACCATCTGTGAAAACCTGGATTTAAAAGATTTGTTAAAAAGGGTTTAGTTTAAAAGGTTTTAGCACCTTGAAAAGGGTTAGGTTGGTCTTGGCAGTGGTTGGACTCAATGATCTTAAAGGTCTTTTCTGACCTAAATAATTCTGTGATTCAATAATATGAAAAGTCTTCAAGAAAAGACTTTTTAAAAAGTAGAAGTATTTTAATACTAAAAGTATTTTAATAGTAGTTCTGTTAAGATTCTCTGAAACTGCCTCATCTGGTCTGAGGTTCTTGAGTGACTATTCAGCTGAACAGCTTTTCACAATATTTTTTAGCTTCTTTGCAGCCAGTTCTGAGTGTGATAGCACAAGCCTGAGTGGCCAGAAGATGAGCAATGGCAGTGGAGGTGCTGGGCTGCCTGCAGGTGGTTCAGTGCTCTCTGGATCTCTGTGTTTATTGGCCCTCGAGGCCTCCATCCCAGCTGCCTGTGTCGGGATGTTCGTCAGCGACTCCCACACCGGGCAGTGCGGTGCCTGCGACGTGCAGCACACCCAGCCTTGCCATGAGCTCATCCCTGCAGCCTCTGGAGAGGCTGCCTGGCTGTGGAGCACGTCAGCTGTGGCAGCCCAGCGGATTTAGGAGCTTGGAGTAGCAGCCAGTGGCAGTTGAAGCAGCACCCTCCGAGTTTCGGCTTTTCCAGCAGAGTAAGGGAGCCCGCAGGTGTTGACAAGTGCTGGGCAAAAGAGAAACTCATTTCAAAGACCTTTAAGGTTGTAACTAATCTTGATGGTTTCAGGGCAAATGTGTTGCTTGGCATTCATCTGCCTAAAAGAGTTTTTTAGGCATATGAGCTTAATCAGCAGAGAATTCCAGCTTTGCAACAGTTCTTCCAAGTTCAAATGGTTTTATGCACCCAGAGCCTGGATGGCTCTGTGAGATTGTGCTGCACTGTCCTCTGAGGAGTTGTAAGGGAAATTCTGCTACAAACTGAAGTCACTGGGAAAGCTTTGACTTCCTCAGAGCCAGGGTTTCACCTGTAGCATTCTGATGTTACAATACAATGTGGCATGTGAATTTACAGTAGCCTAAACCTTGCTGTTTCTCATGTTAGTGGGGTTTATTCTGTGCATCTTGAAGGGTTGGCCATGAAAGCTTTGTTAATCTATTCAGCTCTAAGGGGTTTCTCTTTGCCCCTTGTGTGCCCTCTGACAAAGCCATTCTGTACCTGCAAAACCCAGGGAATGTGCAACCTGGACCTTTAAAGAATCCTCAGCTCTATTTAGGACAAAGAGTTCCTAAGGAAAATGCTTGGTTGCTGTTCATATGGAGGTGAAATTGTTCTCAGCTTTCCCAAAATCCAGTATTTACAACTGAATCTCTTCAGCTATTCCTGTACTTTTAGCTTCAGATTTGAATATCTGTGAAATAATAGATGCTTTTTAATTCTAAGCAGCTTCAGTTACTGTTATTTTTATTACCTTGAAGAGGAATTCTGGCCTTCTCACAAAAAGCAACAGGCTTAAAATAATTAAAAAAAATAAATCCACAAAAGTACTTTGAACTTCTTTATGCCCTGAGAACAGCACTGTCACTGGTTCTGATTCAAGCCAATGTAATTATAAAATAGATACTGTCATTCTTAGGTCAGTAATGTTAATTCGTCAGTTCTGCAAGGGATTATATATTTTATTTTCAACACATTAATTGTGACTCACCCCAGGATGTTTCTAGGAGAGAAGCATTGCTGTAGAGCTGCACACATGAAGGAATGCTTAGGAGCTTGTGGAACCTGGGCACTGCATCAGTCAATTTGCAAATTGAATTAATAATTAAAGCTTGAAACAGGTACATCTAATAATGTGATGCAACTTGTGGATGTGTCTTTGGAATAAAAAAGAAAGAATACTGACTGTACAGCAAAATTCAGAATCTCTGAATTAGGTAGATCCGTATCTTTTTAATTTAGTGAAATACTGTGGAGTGAGATAAAGTTAATAGAAAGATGGGCATCGTGTTTGACAAACCAAGCACTGACTGAGGAAAGATCTTGGGTTCCAATAGAATTCTTGGTTCTTAAAAGTGAAATATGCAGGAGCTGTGGATTTTAGCTGTATTGGTGGGCATCAGAGTGTCTGGGCAACAGCCAAGTGGGGAAGCTTTGCAGAGGAGCACACACAGGTCGTGGTGCCAGCCAAGAGGTTGGAGTTTGTGCCACGTGGAAGAGCTGCTATGCAAATCCCTGTCACCTTTCTGCATTCTTGCATGGGGACAGCAATCCTCAGAGAGGCTCTAAACTCTGGCATTAAATGCAGTTGGTGAAACGCCAGAGGAAGGGATAGCACTCAAATTATTACCATCAGCACAGCTTGAAGTGGCCTGACTTCCTTCTTGGCACTGCAAGGAAATGGAGAAGAGCAGCCTTTGTGAGTCAGTTCTTGCTTTGTACTTGGAACAGAGCAGTCCATATCTGAATCCCTGCATCAGCAGACTCTGCTGCACACCAAACATATTTGCAAGGTGATTATTTTATACTCATTTGCAGTAAGGCTACAGACAAAAGGCAAGGAATGAGTGAAGGCAAAATAAAGGGGAAAAGAAGTATGGAAGAGGAAGCAAGGTTTGCCACATCAGTCACCTGTTTTTGCTGCTGTCTCGACTTCTTGCATCACTTTTTTTGTTTTCTAATTTAAATTTTTTAGAAGCTGGAGAGCAGACAGCATGGCAGGAAGGTGGGGTAGACAATACACAGACCTTATCAGCACGAGGATGTAGAATCTGTGCTTGCTTCCTGCAATGATAAACTGAGTTGGGGATTATTAAATTAAGCCTAATTTATATTGATTGTGGAAAGCAAAAGTTTCTCAATTAAAGGAAGTGCTGACCTATGGCAAACGAGGATATTGTGGAGTTGGCATTTCTGCATTACCTGAAAAACCAATGAAATTGTTGAGCAGTCAGAAACCCAGAGCATGTTACAGAAGGGACCTCATTGTGTGGAATGGAAAAACGTGCTTCAAAAATGTTCAGGCTTTTGAAGCTCATACCAAGGGATAAATTGGAGAATGAAGTTTTAGGAGTTGTTAGGATTGCTAAGTTGGTCTTCTGAGCACAGATTCTAATTTTATTGTGGGGAGGAAGGAGGAGAGGAGGGAAGAAAATGTTTAAAACAAACAACAACAAGCAAATAAACAAGTCTTTGTTGTTGCTCCCCTTGCTGGGAGTTTCTGCCAGAGCATGGACATGCAAACAGGTGATTTAGGGTTTGGCACACCTCGGGGAGGAAATATCCCAGCAGAAGTGAAGGGAGACAATGAGGAGTCAAGGGAGGAAATATCCATGGGAAGGGGAGGTCAAAGGTTCACAAAATGGAGCAATGAAGCCACAGAGGGTAACACTCGGTGACACTGGGTGAGACACCTCAGGCACTGCCCTGGGGAGGGTATCCAGACAAGCAGCAGACAGTGCTCAGTGGGGTGAGGAGAAGCCTCTGCCCACAGCCAGAAGCCAAAGGATGGAAACAGGCCCTGCCATTTCCAGGATGCTTTTCCCTCTCCCCACTTTCTGCCCAGTTCAAATTTTCTTCTCCCAGTGCTGTTACTGGCCAGGCTCACGTTCAGACAGAGGAACTGGGCTGAGGTCTGAGCTGGTGAAACCGTCCTTTACCTCAGGAAGGTCTGAAGTAGCTTGAGCCATTTGTTTCTCTCTCTTTTCTGATGTGTTTCTTGTGGTGATAAACACAAAATCGCCTGGAAAGGGCTTGAGCAGGAAAGGAGAAGGGTGATAAATCTCACTAGGAGAGGAAAGCAGTGAAAATGGGAACTGGGAAGGGAAGTTTCTATTTAGTTTTACAGAGATGATGATTTTATTTTAAAATTGCATATTGTTCCTATGGAAATCAGAAGCTGTTAGAGACTGACTGGAAGGTCCTTTGGCCAGTCTCATGGGCTTGGAATGTTTCTGAAGCAAGTGGTAAGAAAAGCAGAATGAACTTGACAGTCTTTTTATTATTCATGTTAAAGATTAGGGAGACTGGGAGTGCATTTTTACGAGAGGGAAGCCTAATATTGAGGAGAGGTTTGTATTAATCACGCTGAAGTCAGGAAAAGTTGATATAAAAGGAAGCAAAGTTGATCAAGTACAAAACCACGGGTATTTTGTGCTCTGCTTTCATTCTGAAATGGTTTGGAGGTGCTTTTGCCTCACTATGGGCACTACACACTCAGGTTGCTGAAGGCTGGTTCTGTTTTGCAGGGGTTTAGGTGGAGAGCTGATGAGACCGGCTGGTGAGTACCACAGTGGGGTGGGACAGCACCAGAGGGGCCCTGAGGAATTTGGCTGTTTCTGTGTTTCCAGTTCATTTTGCATATGATGTGTTGAATGTATAAGTAAAGTCTGCACAGTAATTAAAAAAATAAGAACTTTGGAGGCCAATCAGCAGATGGGTACACCAGGACATGGGGTGCCAATACATTTGCAATAACTCTGTGTAAGAGCTGGAGATGGTTCTGGGCTTTGTCCTTCTGTTGTTGCACACCACAACAGAAGGTTGTGAAGGTTTTTCAGGGTTGAGCTGTCTTCCTCCAGTGATTTACTCAAGTTCTTCTCCAGAAAAAATAATCTGCACTTGGAGACAGAAGCCATGGTGGAAATAATGATTTTATCATTACACGTGTGTGCACAGAAGTGAAGCATAAAGACCATACAAATAACAGTCTGTGGGGAGTGTGGCATCACAGAAAAGATGGATTTTGAAGATTGTTATATGCTGTAAAAAGGAAGGGTGTTGCAGGAAGAAGTAGGCTGGGTGGATGAGGAAATGATGCCAACTTGGTTTCCTGCTTGTGAGTTGAATGAAGGAAGTGCTGCAGAGCAGATTCCACCTTGGAAGATGTGAAGCCATCCAGACCTCATGGGTAAAAGAGCTTCAGCAGTGAGGTGGAAGAGCAAGGGGATTTGAGTGAGATTACAGCTGTATGACATGAAAAGGCAAGCTGGAGGAATAGGGTTTGTGTGATATGTTTTAGCTTTTAAGCAGCTGAGCATTTCATGATTTTGGAGAAGTACAAATGGCAGTATTTTGGCATGATACAACTGTGTAGGTGGAATAAGAGAAGAATTGAAAATGTTCCACAAATTGCCTGCATGTCTAATGAAGATGATGGTCTCAACCACAACAGAGCACAAAGAAGTGCAGAGAGCTAAGGAGGAACCCCAGGAGACTTGGGTTTAGTCACATTGCACTTAACCTTGTCTGTGAATAAATATTAGCACAGAGAAGCTGACACACGGTATTGAGAGGATTCTGTGTGGCACTGCCATAGTGAGGAGTGAGTTCAAGAGTAGATTTGGAGCCCAATAAGTTGATTGTAAATGAAGATGATGAGCTGTGTACAGAACCCAGAGGAAGAGTCAAAAATGAAGTTGTGGGAGGAGTGGAAAACAAAACAGTGGCATTACTTTAGATAGCACCTTCTTCTGTCCTTTCCCTCCTCTCCACCAGCTCTGGAGCAGCCAGGCTGTGAGATGGAGTCACACCAATCTTGTTTATTTGAACTGAACTTCAGGAGGTGAAAGATAATGGTGTGCCCAAGTGCTGAGTTTTCATTTGAGCAGTACAGTCAGTCTGTTGGACAGAAACTTGCAGTGCTTACTGTGTTAATCTCCATTCCTCCAAAAAGCCTCAAAACATTAAAAAAAATACAGTTCTCAAAGTGGGTTTGTAAGCATAGAACTCCTATAAATTCATAGATTAAAAATAATAAGGCCTTTATTATTACAAGGATGTCCTCATGTATTCCAAATATCAAAGGAAATAAAGCTGCATCCAGTTTCATAGCTCCCAGCTCTGTGCAGTGAACAAATGCCACTCCTTGGAGGTTCAAAAACAATGTGAATAAGAAGTAGGAAAACCTGTCATATGTATTTGAATAGCTTTTAGTGGCTGTAGTATTATCCTTGTCTCAGTTGGTTTGCTATCACTGATGCTACACTGCCATTTCCAGACTGTATAGCAGAAAAAAAGTGGCTGATATGTATGTGCATACCTTGAATGGCAGAGGGGGAAAACATCCCACCAAACAAGGGATTTACATGAATGGTTGGACTAACTCATGTCAGAGGACAGTTACTGCCTCGTAGTGATTTTTGTACAAATGTAATTTCCTTTCAGTGTTTAATTTCCCTTATTTTGAACATCTATTTTAAAATATTTTTCAATTTAAAATTAATGCTAACGTAACTTCCTGTGGTTGTCTCTTCAAAATTGTTGCCATTTCTCTTTTCTGGGGGGGGATATTTACCTTGTTATCAAACTTATTTTCTTACAGTCTGCACTTTAATTGAGAAGTTGTCGCTCTCAAAAATGCCATTTAGAGGAGATCCAATAATCGGTACGTCCTATTTGAAATAACCTTCCATGACTCTAGTAACTGTTCATTAAACTGAAGTATTAACAATTTATGCTTTTCAAAGAAGCAGAAATAATGGGCTTGGGTGGCCTAACACATTAAAAAATACCAAAAAGATAGACAAATACTGCAGCAGATGCTGATGCAATGTGAAGATTTGGGTTTTAGCTGTTAACTTGACAATAAATAGAATGTGCAGGGCTCAGCATCACCAGGCATGGGCTGCTCACTGTGGCCATGGTGATCCAGTCTGGAGGAGCTGGACTGGGACTCACAGCCTTGCTTAGTTTGGAAAATCAAGGACACAGGTTGATCTGTATAATTGCTGGTCCATGGAAAAATCAAATGAGAATGTTGAAATTCAGAAAGTAAGAAAAGCTTAAGCTGTTTGTGTTGCTTGCTGTTCCAGGTGGTTGGCAGTGGTTGATAAATGACAGTCTAAGACATCTCACTCTTGTTTCCAGTGCTGCACGACAGCATATAAAGGTACAATAATTTCTTCTCCTTCATGTAGTTACACTAAATACAGAAATAAAAATACTTTTGCTTTCCTTTGGTGGATTATCCTTGAGATGTTATTAGTTCTTGTTTCTTAGATGTGGAAGAAGGGGTGTTTAAAAAGTTTATTTTGAATTCCTCAAGATTCCAGTGGACCTTTCTGATTAGTACTTGAGCAGTGATCCCAAAGGTTGTTGTTGTCTGCACCTCTGGACAGTCACTGATGGAGCTGGAAGCTGCTCCCTGGTGGCTCTGTGGTTACATTTACTGGGTGTTTTGCTTCTGTTCTGCTGTACCTGCAATGTGTGTGGTTTCAGAGAACTCTTGTGAGAATTAAAAATGCTCTGGATGGTGTCCATAGGTACTGAGGGCATTTGGTAACTCTGTGAGCATTGGTGTGAGTTACCAGAGTTATTCAGGACAAGGAGCTTAAATTTTCCAATAAACTCTGCTGCAAATCCTTGTTCTCTGCTCTCAGACTGCTCTGATTCTGAATATTAAATCCATTGATGTATGTGTCTCATGCTGTTTTATTTACATCACCTTAACATCTCCAGTTATTCACTTTAATTTTCCCAAGAAATCCCATGGCAGTTTGATCTCGTGCTCTTAAATGTTCTGCTGAATTATAAAGGCAATTTCTGTCTGCCCTGCTAGAGCTTACAGACAATCTGAATTTAACATGCTGTGTTCATTCTGCTAGGTTTTAGTAATAAGATAAAAAGTACCTCACAGCTCATCTTTTAAAGTTGTCCTTGGGAGACAGAGGAGACTGCAGTGTATCCAAATCACTGAAGGAAATTAAAAAAAGAAATTTGAATTCTTAGGATATTCTTTTGGCATTAACAATTTATTCAAAGTGCTGGTATGTCTTATAACACAACTTCTAAACCAAAAGCTTAGAAGAATTAATTATAGGCTGTAGAGAATTTTGACTTGTTTGGTAAACATCAGTTAAAGCCAAGCAAAGTGTATTTAGTAAATGGCAATTCTCACTTATTTCTGTTTCTCTTTTAGAGAGAAATTATTTTAAGGGAAATGCTTAAGGTGTTGAAAAGTAATCTTTCTTCTGACATACAGTATTCTCTTCCAGTTTAACTTCATATATTTAAGGTGAAAAACATTTAATTTAGAAAATGAAATATCTGAGCAATCTGCCCATGGCAGAGGTTGGATAATTAGGCCTTTAAAGGTCCCTGAGCTACAGCAGTTGGATAATTCTGCAGATTTTCCTACTATAATGCCTGTAGTAGTTAGAATATTGTTTAGGTGAGTGCTGGTTTTCTTTCAAATCTTTGATTTTGCATAGAGAACTTGTCTGAGGTGTCTTTGAGGGCAGAATGAATCAGCTGGGCAGGATTTCTGAGTTACATTTGAGATTTCTTGTACCTGGAGAACATGAGTGTTAATGAGTATTGTTGCTGTTAACATGAAGTGAACAATGCAGAGCTTTTGTGTGCTTTCAAATTTATTATAATTTGGGGTAACATTATATTATCAGCTGAAAAGTATAATTCAGCCATAAATTTTATGAGAAAAACTATGATGTGCTTCTGAAATTGCAGTTGAGTTATTTTGTGTTCTGTATCAATAACTGAAACCACTCTAAAAATGAGGAGGCTCAGCTATAAAACACAACTATTAATCCTTTTCTAAACCAATTAAATCAGGACACAAGGCCTGTGATCCTGGATGTTTGGGCTTTTTTGTTTATAACCTTCAGTCCATGTTCTTTTCTGTGTTTCCTTTCTGTAGCTCCCTGAGGAAATAGGGTTTGTTTGTTGGCAGTCTGGCATCAGTATAGGGAAGATGAAATGATGACTTGTGTGTTTTGTAATGCTGTGTCATCCTGGAGGTCTTTCATCTGAACTGAAAATATATTTCATTCATTAGTGTTATTTTCTTAAATGGTAATTTAGCTTACTGGTCATATTGAAGGAATAAGATAAAAATCTGTTTTTTCTTTATATAAGTTTCCTTACTAAACCAGCATTGGGAAGAAATAATAAGAAAGGAAATGCCAGCATCTGAAAGGAGTTTTTTTGGTTGTTGTTGTTTTTTGGTTTTTTTTTAAATCCACTTTCTTTTTCCTTAAAAAATTCTAAGAACACATGAGGTGAGTGAATGTGTTTCTGTCCTGTGTTGCAGGAGTCTGCAGTGTCTGCACTGGCTGCACTGTGCAATGAATTTTACATCAATGAGAGGGGAGAGGCTGATCCAGCTCTGCAGGGTAATGATTCATGTTTTACATAGAGACACAGAATACTGGGCTGGACCAAACTTGCACTTTGGAGGTATTGCACAGGATGGGGAGAGGCATCACTGGTTTTAAAGGAGCTTAAAATTCTTCAGGAGAAAATAACTGACAGCTGAAAATTGTCTGAAAAATGACAACTGGAAGTGTAGGAAGTGTCTCAGGGGTTTTGCTGGCTTTACACTGGAGGGGAATAGAATTGAAGGTACCACCAGAATAATAGGAGGCAAATTTATGTTGCTTTCCTATTCCATACTCTGAAGCAAAGAAACAAAGATTATATGTTACTAAAATCTTAAATTTTAAGAAAGTGAATCATTTTCACATCCTATTTTGATAAACTCTGCCAGAGATCGTGGCTGATTTACAGAAGAATTGCTAAGGGATAAGGAAAGGACAGAAAAGGATGGCCAGAGTTCTGGTAAATGGGCATGTGAAAGTTCATGTGTTTGTATTTTGATCAGCAGTACAGGAGGAGGCTTAAACTTCTCTTAGGGGCATATGAATCAGCATCTTTTTTTATACTGTTTTCTTGTACTTGTCTTTGTTTCAGGGATCAGATTGTATCATGTCCATCAGAGACAAATTACTGGATTGTACAGATAAATATTTAAAGAATAACAACATTTATATTTTAGTTTTTTCTACATATGACAGTACATACACTTAATAAAAAATTGATTTCTTTTTCTATTTTTTGCCATTATTAAATCAGGTAACAAAATACCTTATTATTTATTTGTCTTAGAGTTGTTCCCAAAATGAACTTGATATTGATCACATGTGTATTTACATGCACTCCTTGCCCCAAAGACATTAGAGCTGAACTATAAAAGCAGCCTATCCTGATTTTAAAATACTTCATATAGTGCTAAATCTCTATGTTTTTGTAAAAAAAAAAACCCAAACAAACCCAAACCCCCATAGGACCCTTTCTCTCCTGGAGTTTGGCCCTGCCTGCCAGATTCTTTGTGGGCAGCATGGGAAGATGTGATAGGGTGGCAAGGCAGATAAAATCCCCACAACCTCAGGAAAGGGTCATGTGTAAAAGCAGAACGTGCTGGGCAGGAGGAGGCAATGCTGAGTCAAAGCAGACAAGCTAAAAACGAGTTGAAAAGTTGATAGGTCAAATTTTATATAAGGATGAAGTTACAAGTTTCTGTAAAAATGGACTGGAAAACTCAGGCAGGTGCCCAAGTCAGGAAGGGGAAGGGATCTACTGGAAATACAGGCTGCAGTTGTTGTTGCACTCATTTATATTATACTCATTTATATATACTCATTTATATTATACTCATTCATATTACACTCATGTATACTCATTTAGGTCCCTCTCAAGCCTCATTGTTTTTTCCTGGATTTTAGGTTAACTTTTCCTCTGGCTTGTGCTTGAAGGGACCATGGCAATGTGGCTATGATGGTCTAGGGACACAATTAGGTCAAATTTGTAGATACAGACAAAATTTCTCATCAGACTTTCTGAAGAAGAATTGTGAATTGACAATTTTTCTGTTCTAGAAAACTCTCTGGTCAGCTCCATCTTTAGTACCCTTTTATTTGCCTTTGCACTGGACCCTGCTCCACACATGATAACAGAAGTGCCATTACATGTGCAAGCATCTTTTAAAAACCAACAACAAAAAAAAGTGTATTTTATCTCTGTACTGATAAAACTTCGACATTTCATGCCTGTCTGTTGTGGGATTGAAATCCAGTAGTGAAAGTTTTCCCCACAGTGTGTGATGGAGGTGGGGATGTGTGGAAGCTGCAGTGCAGGAGATCCTCAGCCCAGTGCAGGTGCCTTAGATAATCAGTTAAAGCAGGCTGGGACATGATCAAGGGGATTAGGGGAAATTAAAAAAGAAGCTCTTGGTAAAATTTACCCAGTGTTTCACTGTTGCTTGAGGATCAAAATGAGAACACCAATCAAAGGTGCTTTAGCAGTTTGACATTCTGAATCTGTCCTTATAAGGCTGCAGTTTTACTGAATCACTGCTTTTGCCTCTGTTTGTTTTGACCTTTTCTTTGTTTTTTCTTTTCCTGTCTTAATGTGTTCTGGTTTGGTTTTGCTGACTTTCTCTTTAATACTCTTTCAGGATGGGTTGTGTGGAATTAATATTGTAGACACTTCATAGGGCCCTGTTGGTTTATGAAGCTGAAGGCTCTTAGAAGAATAATAACATTTACATTACATTTTCCACCATAATTACTGAGTGGTTAGAAGTCAAGAGCTGCTTGTTTGCTCGTTGCTGTGTCATTTGGCTGAAATGTCAATCCTAAATTTACATCCCTCAGAGTGGAGACTGTCACAGCCTGGCTGTTTAAGATCTTCTTGCTATCACAGCAGACTCTGCCTGTTCCCCTGGCCAGGGACTCTGAGCAGCCCCAGGTCGGGGAGGCTGCAGTTACAGATGTGTTATCTGGAGGAGCTGGGCCCTGATGGGAGGGACGAGCTGGGGCCTGTCCATTGCACTGGGGTTTGAAAGAAACGTGAATTATGATGAATGGGGAGTTTCTTATGGCAGCTCTTCTTTCTTCCTCTAGCAAATATTGCTCAACCATTTCAACCTCAGATCACAGTAAGCAGTGGCACAATTATGTAATCTTCCCAGGATCTCTGGTTCTTTTTCTTTGAGGATTAAAAAGTGTCTCTCCAGTAAAGGGATTGATAAGACCACCTTGCTCCTGTGTGAATCAGAGCTGTGTTTATTGCAGCTGTCTTGGAGAAGCTTTTCTGGAGTACTTTGGGGTTTTTTCTGCATTTTACAGGAGAGTTTAATGTGAAAAATCGGGTAAAGGAAATATGTCTGTAAGTCTGAGTTCAGGGCTGCAGCAGAAATATGAACCTGTTCCTGACTTTTCCTTTTCGTTTTTTGTGCACCCTCATTTTCTCTTTGCTGTCACTTTACATGTTTGGTGAGGCTCCTCCTTCCATGGCCAGCTGAGTTTATTCTTGTGCCTTTTGACTCTGCTGCTGTTTGTGGGGCCACTGTCCCTGCTGGGTCCTGTGCCAGCACACAGAACAGAAGGGGACATTTCTTCTTGAGCTTTCTCCTCCAAAACACCCAACTTCATTTATGTCTCCCTGTGAAAAATCAGCTGAAATTATCTCACTGTTTAGGTATGATCTATGTGTGTGCCTAAACAGGACTCCAGTCAGGAGTTTTTTGAAGGAAAACTGGTAAAATAACTGAGCTTCACCAACCTGGGCATCTCCTGCCTAACACAGAACACTATCCAATGACAGGAAATAGTGACCTATAAATATAAAAAGAACTTGCTCCCCTGTGCTTACCCAGAAATTTGTGCTTATACTTATTATTTGAATGTCTAAAATTCGATAACTCTTTAAAATTGAGAAGTTTGTCTTTTCTCTCTGTGAAACAGTAGGCTTAATCTAAATACAGTCAGATTTTTAGACAGAAAATATGAATTAATTCGTGTAAAAATGAACATCTTAACATTTTTATCCTTTTCCTGTAGAAAATTAGACTATTCTGCATTTTAGTTTAGCAAATTACAAAATTTTCCAGCTGCTTTGTTTAGGAGATCTTTTCCTTTTTTTTTTTTTTTCTTAGCCAAATACGAAATTATAACTATGTGGTGGTTGCTTTTCACTCTGCAATTGTATTTTTTCCAGATGAGCTGGTGACACAGTACATTTCAGAACTACAAAACCCAGAGGAAATGATTCGTTGTGGCTTTTCACGAGCTCTTGGGGCCCTTCCAAGATTTCTGCTGAAGGGCAGGCTCCAGCAGGTGAGAAAATGGGATCATTGTAATGAGAAGAGGGCACAAGGCATTTTGAGTGAAACCTGTGACAGTAATCAAATAAATAATAATGATCATAATTAAAGGTCTTTGTCAAAGGGGTTTGGATGCTAATGTACAGAAAATCATCATGAGTTGAGCTTGCCATAGTTTGTGATAATTAATGTTTGGTCCTGCTTTAGTAGTGTTAATGGAAAAGGCCGAGGTTCAATTATCCCTTTGCTATGGGCCATTGGTCCAAGGGAGGGGAGAGGTGTGCAGGGCACTCCTGGGGAGGATCCAAACTCTGCTGCCTGCTCGCTTCTTCCAGATTGAACTCATTTTACTGTGCTATCTAAATTTAACGTAGTAAAAAATGCTTTGGATTTATAGATCTCAATCTTGGTATTTTTTCAGGTTCTAGAAGGTCTAAGAAAAGTTACAGTAATTTCCCCTGCAGATGTGAGCTTTGCTGAATCCAGGAGAGATGCCTTAATAGCAATTGCAAAGTACGTTTCTCATCCCTGCTTTTGTCTAATGTTTAAATCTCTCTGTAGAAGTTTTCTCCTGTTCATTCTGCTGGGAGCATGAGTCTTGAAATCAGTTACACTGTTACACACACACACATCTTGACTGCATATCCATAACTCAATTTATTTTTGATTACCACACACCTGACTATGAACTGATGGTGCTGTCAGTTTTTTTTATCAGTTAACTGACTACCTAGAGTATATTTGAATACTTGCCCTTCTCATGGGCTGCAATTTAATGAGTTTTACTGAGCAGGAAAAATACATGTTTTTTCCACAATCTTAAAAAAATTGAATTGATTTGAAGAAATTGTACCTTTTATTTAAAGGAATATTTTCTATGTTGAATGTCACAGTGCAGTTAATAGTGTACATTAATATTTTATGCTCTTAAACTGTTACACTGCTAAAAACCCTGTGTCTTCAAGGTAAAGAAGTTTAATATCGGGTTCAATGCACGTTGTGTTGGCCCTTTGCTCTTCTTCCTGACTTCACTTTAAGGAGAGTTCAGAGACTGACAGGTACTGAGGCATGTTCCTTTTTGTGTTATAGATATGAAAGCAACCTTCCCTGCTGAGATCTGAGCTTTGCCAGTGTTCCCTTGAACCCAAACGCTGCTCAGAAATCCTCAGGTCAAATACAGCACAGAAATATTCCTCATTCCATCCGCAGCAGATGTTACAGGTGTTGGGAATCTTATTAAACAGCGTAACAAAGCTTGATCCTAATTGCTTCCCATCCCTTCTTTTCCTGTTTTTTGCAGGGTTTGCCAGACAGTGGGAGTGAAGGGGGATGGATCCCAGCAGGAATATGTCTGCAGGGATAACGTTGATCAGATTTATGCCACGCTGCTCACCGGTGTCACCGACTACACCACTGACAGCCGGGGTGATGTTGGAGGATGGTAAGGAGGGGCTAAAATCCAGGGCCAGGTTTAGGGTCTAGTGAAAAGCTGATGTGTTTTCAAAACCTCTTAGAAACAAGAGCTCCAGGCCTTTGGAGATTTGAGCCTAGGTAGGAATTAGGAATGCACAGCAGGAAGAGAAGTGGAAAGTGAAAGGTGGAGCTGACAAGTTTTGGTTGTCCCTCCTCAAATTGGGAACGTGGGGACTGATGTGTTCAAAACTGAACTTAAGCCTTTTTCTGGTTCTGTGGGTGACATTAGTTCCTTTTAGTGAATACCAGGAATGTGTTCAGTTGCAAACCAGGGATTGGAAACATTACTTCTCTTTATTTGAAACAACACATTTGGTCCTGCTTGATCTCTCCTGCTGCACATTCCTGTTGTGGGGATCTTTTGCCAGGAGAGGGAGCAGCTGCATAACGTGTTGAGAGGAATGAAACCTCAATTGTGCTGCAGCATCACCAAATCTTTTGTACATTTAGAGTTTCAATGATTTCAGATATGAGACTGCAAGAATCAATCGTAAGTCTATAGGAATATGACTCCTGATGTGAAATCTGTAGCGTAGGTCGATGAATAAATTTAGTAAACTTAATAAGATTAATAAGATCTTAGTAATAATAAGTCTATTAGCAGTCTTACTTTCATGGCATTCCTCAGTCTTCAAGGTCCCCCTAATATACAAAGAAGTTTCAGTGTGTAAGATTGCATTCCTCTGAATGCTGTGTATTCCTTCAATAACAGTGATCTGCAAAGGCAATTTCAAAATTCATGACTCTAAAGGCTCGTGTCCTGCTTTGGCTTTGTGTTTCATTTCCAAAGAAGCTCTAATTGGAGATGTGTCAGCACTTACTGGCTGGAAGTTCCTTCCAGCTTTGAATGGGAGAGATCACGAAGAGTTCATGTTATTTATGCCATCCTGTAGAATTGCACAGCACAGAAATAGGGATCTTACAAAACCAACATACTCCTGTCAGGGAACTTTTCTGCATCTGTTTATGAGCAAAATATGCCCAGCCTGAAGTAGTACTTGTTAATAAAATGCATTAAATTATCCTAATTCAGGAACAAGTCTAGTATCTGCAGATTTAAAATATTTTGATGCTATGTAGAAGCCTCAGAGCAATAAAACTCATAGAGAAGCCATGAATCTGTAAATGAATGTGATAGAGTAATTTTAGTTGGCTTTTATTTGTTGGCAGTTGATTTTGAGTAAAATGCTGGTTTTGTAAAGGCTGCTTAATTTTATTGTCTGAATCCATAAGTTTAATTTGAAAGTGTGCAGATACATGTTGCTTTTAGATATGAAGAATCAGCCTTGTTTAACCTGAGGGTTAAACTGGATACTGTTTATGTGCTATGGTAATGAAGTGGTAAAATACATGTATTTGACCTGTCTGGCAGCTTCATGAAGTATCTCAGGGTACAGAGATGTGTGTTCAGGATTTTAAATTAACAACCTACTGATGGTTCATATCTAGTATTTGGCTCTGCTTTTGTTACATTCCAGGCAGGAAGGAGCAAATGCTTGAAAAGTACTGGGAAGAAATAATTCTACTGGTTGAAAACATTTTGTTTTTTTCCCAGTTTATTGAAGAAGTTCTTGTCCCCCAGCACTGAGTCACATGGAGTTTTAGAGTGGATTGTGTCAGTCACATCTGTGCAGAGTGTTTGTATGAAATCAATGCTTCAGACAGTCACTGCCCTCCTCCTTGAAGGTGTTTCAGCAGTGAAGAGGAAAGTGGCTGTGCCCATCCCTGGCCAAGCCCAGCATGGTGACACGTGCTGCCCAACTGGCAACTTTTTGGTTAGGCTCAGATTTATTCTGTCCTGTCTAGAGCTCTGTCCTACTCAGTCTTTAAAACAAGAAAAAAAGTTAAATACAGTGCCATACTCCTTACATACAGGATTCCTCCTTAGGCTTGAATGGAGGCAGATGCTGTAAAGTACATTTGTAATTACCATTATGGGATGGGATATGCAGCACAGCCTGTAGCCACCTCTTGTCTTATGGAGGGAGAAAAGCTGTGATTGTGCTTTTTTTTCCATGTGCCCTGTGCTGGATTGTTCCTTGCCAGTGATCCTGGGCCAGGAGCAGTCAAACCACAGTCAGACCTTGCTGATTGTGCTCTGCCAGTCGCTGGCAGTGTCAGATCTCACCAGTTCCAGCCTGGGCTGCAATAATTATAAATAACTTCTCTGTCTTTGCACGGGAAGGGAAGGGTCAGTTGTGCAGCACAAAGCAGAAGAAAGGTGCTTTGTGCCATGTTATCACTGGGCACTTCTGTGACTGCTGAGCCTTGTCCCTTTAGCACTTCACTGCAATGTTTACAAATGTGTTGGAAAAGTTCATGGCAGAAATAATCCAGACTGCTCTCAGCCTCAGCTGAGGCTTGTGTGCTTGGATTTCCCATTTTGTGTAGTGGTATCCAGCTTCTCAGCTGGTAAAATTGTTGTACAGCAGGGAAATAGTAACACAAGGCATGAAATCAGAGCTCAGGAGGTGTCTGACATTTCCTTAGAAGAGGAAACAAGGATGCAAACCAGTGAGGATCAGGAGCAGGTCATTGCAGCTTGCACAAGGAAGGAGCTTGGCTTTCCCTGCTGTCAGAGGAGCAGGAGGGAGGTGAATGTGTCTCCAACACGAGACAGGGCTGGGAGCAGCTGACAATGCAAGAGCAAGAATACAGGGTGGGGAGGCAGAGAAAAGGAGGAGATACTGAGCTTTGTGTTTTCAAAGCCAGGTGAGATACTGAAGATGAGGACCTGGCTAAGTGTAATTAGGTATTCAACTTAACTTCCACATCTGAGAGCTCCCACTGCAGTTCCCCACAGCTATTGTTTATCCTTCATCTGTGTCTTTATTTCAAAACAAAACATAGTGGAACTTCCAAAGAAATCCTGAGGAAATTAAATTCCCAACATCCATTAAAATACAAATGTGCTTTGAGCGCCAGATACTTTTTTTTTTGAGCTTCTTTGGCCAATTCCAGCCAAAATTAAGTCAAGAAACATGTAAATCAGTGGGGGAAAGGGGATCCTTTCTCATGGCAAACTCTTGGCTGCTGAAGGCTTTTGTGGCCTCCCAAATATCAGTGCTTTCTCATTCTATTTCTTCTAAACCAATGAAGAAGATGGAAAGATATGGAGAGAAATGCTGTTTCTCTAGAGAGACCTTGTCTTTTTGGTGTAATTTTTGTGTTTCTTTAATAGAGCCGTGGGAAAGTTTCACCAACTTCACTCTGCATATGCAAACTTTACCTTTCTTTTGACAGATTGTTTGCTGGGACATGTCTGATCTGTCTACAGGTGTTAGACATAAATATCTAAGTCAGATATGATACAAAAAACTAGTAAAACATAACCTTGATGAAAGACTGCTAGACTTGTTTTAAGCTGCTTTGGAAAAAATGATGTAATTTACCTTTTCTACCATTATAACAAATATCCCGCCCAGTTTTAGATTGCACCTGCAACTATTTTCAGGTTGTTTTGGAAATCAGCAAGAGGAATATTTCTTTTCATAGAAGGCTGCTGGGCCTTTTCAAATATTATTTTTTTCTTTTTAAAAAAATTATTACTGAGGAAGGATGACATTACTCTGAGTTACTAATGTAGTGAACATGCTGGGCCAGGTCTTGTGCAGGGTCATGTAATCCACTGAGGTATTGCCCTTGTCTTAAGAAAGGAACCACTTCAAGAAACTCATGGATTGACAAGACATGGTTTAAAACAAGCATACTGATTATTTTTTAATGGAAATTACATTTTTTTAAAAAATTGTATTTAGACATTTCGAAAGGAGCAAATCATTATCTACGTAAGACTCACTTCAAGCACAAATTAGTATTACTTCGGTCAAACTTTTCATGAAATTAATTCTTGTTTAGTATAGAGATTTAAGCTACTCTGAGTCAAAACTTGTTTTTAATGTTGGAAATAGTAAGCTTGAAAATTTACAAGAATGTGACAGTCTTAACAGTGTTCAATATCTGGCTGTCAAAATGTGAGTTGGCCTTTTCAGAAAATAATTTGAAGCAGACAGAGCACTTAAGTTTAAATGCATCTACTTGCACACAAAAAATTACTAATCATTATCAGTTTTAACCTTCTTAAAATAGAGAACAAGCCTGATGACATCTGGCTGGAATAAAAGCCAGGCTGGTGAGGCAGGGGTGGCTGTTGGACCCTCAATGCAGTGTGAGCTTTGTTTCACAGAGTGGGGCTGGGGGGACACTCCTTGTCCTCCCAAAACATGGGAGCTGCTCTCAGAGGTCGTTGCTTTTGTTACTGAATTTTTGCTGGTGTCTTCACCTAACCGATGTATTTATTGAAATAAGTGCTGCTTGTTTCAATATTATTTATTTTATTAAGTGGTATCAATGCTACTTTGAATAATACTTGATGCAGTATTAAGATGAGCTCCTGTGCTGTGTCTGTGTCTCCACAGGGTGCGTGAAGCTGCCATGAGCAGCCTGATGGAAGTGACAGTGCTGCTGGTGCAGAACGAGGCAGAGCTGATGAATGCCAACATGTGAGAAATGTTCCTGTGTCTTAGCTCTCAGAGCTGCACCCAGGCCCTGCAGGCATGCAGAGCTTGGGCACTCTGGGCTCACTCCTTGATTGGGTGGGACAGAACTTTGACAGAAGTGCATCAAGCCCACGCAGATGTGCAGGATGTTGCATCTGGTTTTCAGAGGGAAAAAACCTTCTTGACAGAACCTGGTGGCAATTCCACCTTGGAACTGCAGCACAGCTGTGGGATTTGGGCTCAACCTGCCACCTCTGTGCTGCTTCCCAGTAGTGTTCACTGAAATAGTGAAAGCAAACCTGCCTGCTTATCCAGAGTGTCACATCATTAATTTGGAATGTCATCAAATGTGAGCATGAGTTTGGATTCATTTCTTTGCAGACTTATTAGTAAGGAAATAAAGAAAAATAATTTACACTGAGCTCCTGATTTTTAATTTGATGATATGGTACTCGTAATAATAAAAGAACTAATAAGTACCATTTTTAAAACATACCTTGAGCTGAAGCAAAACTTCCCTGATAGTGGCATTGGTTTTTAGACAGAGTGGGCCAATGGTTAGGTGAACATATACATGGTTTGGGTTTAAATTAAAAAACTCTCAAATGTTGGAGGGCACCTAGAAGGAAAGTAGTGGATTCTCTAAGAGTACACTGCTCACTAGTGCCCATTTTCAGGGGCTTCCTCCTGTTCATCTGTTTATACACAGATTGTCCACATGGAACTGAGAAAAGCATTCCTGCCAGCTGGAATCCATTTTCTAAATATTCTGGGCCTTCGTGTAACTGAAGGAATTTTAGCTGGTTTAGTGGCCCTTTCTGAAGGGGTAAAGGGCCTTGTGGGACACAGTATTGTAGCTGAAAGTTTACTTGTGAACATAAACAAAATAGGATATTGTTTAAAATGAACCAGAAATGCTTTACTTGGGATATATGAGATGTAGGAGAGACCTTGTCCTCTGCTACATGTGCAGTTCTCTACTTCAGAATGTGCTTTTCTCAAAATTGTGCTCTATTTCCAACTGAAATGCAGCAGTTCAGCCAAGCCATAAAGCACTTTATCTTTTTGGATGAAAGGTGGGGCAATATGTGTAAAAGGTGGATAAAATACTCTGTAACATTAATGTCATGCTGGTTTTTGATTGATTGATCTTTGGAAGATAAAGCCTCAAGATTGTGTCACCATATGGATGTCTTAAATCACTTGTATGTTCATTTTGAAGAGTTAATCCAGATTAGTTTCCTAGCAGGATCATTCTTATTCATTTAATTGAAACAATTTAAATCTAAATACACATTCTACTGCTTAAATTTCCTGATTAATTGTTTTCTTCTTCATAGCTGCAAGCAGATTATGTGCTGGCTGGCTCAACAGTCAGCTGAAAAAATAGATAAATTCCGAGCTCATGCAGGATCTGTGTTCCTTACTCTTTTGCACTTTGACCATCCTCCAATTCCACACATCCCTCACCGAGAAGAGCTAGAGAGGATATTTCCAAGGTAAAGTATTGAAAAATATCCTAAACTAATGAAAGTAAAAGATAAATGCACACAGTTCCACCTAAACCAAGCAACCTGATGCAATTTTTGTGCTCAAATGCCAGATATATGATGGAGGAATATTTGGAGGTGTTTATCCTATGAATATGCACGAACATATTTTTTTCCACAACTGGCAAATATAGATCACAATGATAGTTTTTAATGAATTGTATTGTTTTAACCAAGCTCTAGTTGCAGTAGTTTTCCAAGATGGACTTTTTGGTTAAAGCAAGAGTGAGAGCAGCTCATTCCTGAGTGGTGATTGTGATTCCTGATGGGAGTGAGGAGCATCCAGCTCTGTGTTTGGGGGAGCCTCAGCCTGCTGTGACTCCGTGTGCTCTGTGTGTGAGGCTGCTGTCACCAGCATCCTCAGTGCTGGCAGGCTGTGTTGGCCTTTCCTGGGCTGGGTCTGTCCTTGGATCAGCTGTTAAATAACACAGAATGAAACTGCAGAAAGAAACTCGTTTTCTGAATGGAGGTAAAAGTGCATGGGGAAAGGAAGCTGCAGTTCAGTCTTACCTGGATCAGAACAAGGATTTGAAGATTCCTTCACTTTACTGGCATTGGCTGAAACTGTGATTTGTATTTTCCCCATATGCTCAAAGAGCAGTGTTTGATTTGATATTTAGGTGATTCAGGGACAAAAGCAGTGCACCCACACGAGGTGTTTCCTTCCCTTCCCGTTTCAGGTCGGAGAAGGAGGTGCTGAACTGGAACGCGGCGTCGGAGGCGTTTCCCAGGATCACGCAGCTGCTGGGGCTCTCCGCCTACCGGTACCACGTGCTGCTGGGGCTCTCCGTGTCCGTGGGGGGACTCACAGAGACCACGGTGAGATGGGAGCCCCGGGCTGCTGCCCAGCCTGCCGGGCTTCTTGCATTTCCTGAGTGTCGTTGTCTTGACTTGCTGAGTGTGCAGGGAACAAGGAGTGAGGGCTTTGTTTCTCCTCTCCTGGCCTGGCAGCACCTGAGAGTTCCAGCCCCACAAATCCCTGCCCTGTGCTGACTCTCCCAGCTGGGACCAGGAGCAGAGCCCTCAGCTCAGTGCCAGGGGATTGCTCTCGTCCAGTGAGCTGAAAGCCAGTTCATCTGTCACCTCATGCAAGGTGTTAACTGTTGCCAGTAGGTGTTAACAGTATGCACAGGTTTCTTTTTAAAATTATTTTTGATATATTTTCTGCTAAAATACCAGTGGGATGTCAGAAGTTCCATTACAAAGAAGCATCATTCAAATGTCTGTCAGTCCTCTGAGCTTTGCAATCCTTATTTCATTCTTCTGGCATGAACAATCTCTTTATCACTGGCTTTACCAGTCTGCTATGCTGCCAGATTTTTTCCTACTTTCATACAATTTTAGTGTCCTTACATTACAACTTGCTTTGGTAGTTTCGGAATTCTTTGTTTCCAGATACGTGGCTTATAACATTTTTTTATTTGTTGTAGCCAAAGATGTAAAATATAAGAAAACAATTTTGGGGATAAGGACATGGTTCAGTATGACACCACAGAGAAATATCAGACCAGTAACAGAATATTTTGGATTGTCAGTTAAGTCTTTAAATCCCAGTGGTCCTGTAACAGGAGGAGGAGGAGGCTGTGAGTCAGCACCCCAGCAGTGGTTAAGAGTGTTTCTAATTAAGATTTCCATCTCAAATTAAGAAAACTGGTAGAAAAGTGAAAAGTGCTGGGAAGCAGAGTTCTTGTGTAGGGGGAGCAGCTCCTGCTGGGTCACAGAAAGGAGGAGCTGAAATCACCTGGAGCTTGTCTGCCATGGCTTCCCCTTGTCAGTCACAACTTGCCCAGGTGATGTTGCTTTGCCTGGTGCTGTGGGTTCTGCTCTTGGGGTCCAGGGATGTCTGTGAGCCCCTGGGTCTGGTGGAGCAGAGTGTTTGGTGTCTGTGCAGTCTCTTGTATTTAAACCAATTCTGAGCGTTTTAATGTTTCTAAAATGGCAACTAATTATATGGCAACATTTATTTTAAAGCTTTGAAAACATGTGTGTGTTGGTTTGTGACAGTAATTATCAGATAGACAATGTAACTCTTAACAGATTTCTTTAATAGCAAACATGCACACGAAATTCAGCTTTCAGTTAAACACAGTTAATTATAGGAGGCTCCACCAAAACCAAAGTTATTTGTCTAAGTATAAAAAGGAGGAAAGTTTTGGAGAAGCAGACATCCTGGCTGCTAGCTGGGGTCAGAGGAAAATTCTAATTCGATATTTTAATTTTTTTTTTTTTAAAGTCCTGGTTGCATTTAGTTATGAAAAGTTGGAACAGTTCAGTTACATGCAGCTCCCTTCCCTTGTCACCATCTGCCAGTGTGTTAAGGGAAACCTTCTGCAGTGTTTTCAAACTGTGATTGTGAAATGTTAACTTTTCTGTGACCCTCCAGTTTTCTTTAACACTGAAGGCTTGTTCTGGCTAAAATACTCTCCAGGGCTTTAGAAAGAAGATGACCTAATTCTCTCTTGAGTCAGCTAGAAAGGCAGGGGAGGGCACTTACACTTGGGAGTGTATGTGTGTGGTGAATTACTTTTAATATCTAAAATGTGATATAGAAATTAGAATTGATGTGTTTTACAATGGCTGGTATTCAAACTATTCTGTCGAAGGCTGTAGCATTCTTTGCTCAATATCCAGAGACTGATTTAAAACATTAATAGAAAATTTTAAGAACAATTCTATTAAATCCATATGAAAGAAGCAGCTTTTTAAAATCTTGGATGGAAGGAAAAGGATTATTGGAATATGTGTTCTTGCAGTAATGTGTGTGTTCTTGTGACTGTCTTTCCTCTCTCACTTCAGAAATATCTGTGCACATACACACATGGACATGGAAGTTAGAAAGAAGATTCTTGTATATACTGCCAGATAATCTGAGTTCAAATGTCAGTTTGTCTTTTAGTCATCTCAGGGAATTAACAGGAGAAAGGCTCTGTTGTAACTCCGTGGTCAGTGGCAGTTTGGCTGCAGCTAAAATTGCTCTGCAGTATATTTAGCAAGAGTAGTTCTTTGTTTGGCTTTTTAAAAGAGATTTTCTGGAATGAGCCGTGTGGGGTCTCTGAAGTGTTTTGGTGGCAGTGGGGCTGCTGCAAGAATTGTAGCTCAAGCATTGGAAGTAATCTGGAAAAACAGAAGATGTCATTCCCTGTGGGATTTGGCACTCTGCTCCATCACCATGGTTCAAAGGGCACTTTCTCTGTGTAAAAGAATCTTCTAATTATACATCTGGCCCACAGTGATGCATATTTCTTATGGCTGCATAAAACCCCTCAGTCTGTGCAGATCAGATGTACAATGCTGGTCTTTTTCCAGTGCACAAACCCTGCAGTTGCAGGGGTCAGGATATAATTTTGATATAATTTCATTATTGTTGAACTACATTACATTCAAAATTTTATTGAAGCACAGAATGTCCCGTGGTTCCCCTTCCCCCCTAAAGAGTGAAAGTTGCATTATAAAATGGTATAGAAATTGTAAGTAAAACCTTTAAAAAAAAAAAAGGAACAACATATTCTGAACTCTTAAGGTTCCTGCCAGGCAGTACCAGAGCTGTGTTACTGTGTTAGATCTCACAAACAAAAATATTGGGATGTTAGTAGATGATATTCTAAAACATCTGATTACTGGGACAAATTGTATGTAAATCAGTTCATATTTGGTGGAAGTAACAGGCCCAAAATCCTCTCTTCTTGGTTGAGAGTTCTTGAGCAAAATACACTTGAGAATAATTCCAGGCATTCTTTTCTTACAGAAAAAAAATAGTGTGAATGATGATATTCCTACTTCATTTAAGGTATCACTGCTGCAAAGTACAAACCAGCCTGAGGATGTGGATCAGATGTCTTAATCACTGATGGGTAGCTGAGATTTTGGATGAAGCAGATGCTCTGTTACAGACTGGAAGCCAAAGCTAATTCTTTTTGACCATATCAGTCCCACCTGTTGCCTCCAAGCTGGTTTTAGGAGTGCTGTTGCTCTGGTTTGCAAAGCTGACTGGGTGCACTTTGATGAAGGTTCGTGTAGAAACCACAGCAGGCACCTGCCCAGAGCTGCAGGTGCCTCTCTGCTTGCTGGAGCTGCACTTCTCATTCTTGTGCCCTGGTGCAGGAGGTGAAATCTCGAGGGTTTGAATTGTGTCCCCTGGTGCCTCTGGGCACTGTTCTCTGCATCGAGCAGCTCCTGCTGCAGGATCTGCTCTTGGCTTCAGTGTCGGGCCAGTCACGCCTTGGCAAACCCAGGTTTTGCTGTTTCATAAGAACAAACTCATTCTCAGGCCTCCTCTTAAATTTGTATCCAAACTTGTCCCAGTTCCAGCCCATTAACCTCCTAATTTCCTTTCCCAGTCTTCGTGGAACCCCTGGGAAAGGTAAATGTCACACGTTTGATGTAGGGTGGATTTGTGTTCTGCATCGATCAGGAAGACATTTGGAAATACTCTTCTCTGCAAATACTCAGGAGAAGTTAAGATTACAGCTCAGATACTGAGGCTGGGACAAAAGGAGTTCACCTGAGGAGAAAATTAGGATTTAACCTGTTCATGTCATGTTGTTACGCTGGAGTTTCTGCCAGTATTGGGAAAATGCCCCATTTTTCAATCTCCCAAGAAGTTACATGATGGATTACCCACACCTGTACTTTTGTGTTGTTTAATTGCTTGTGCTGTGCTCATTCTCCAGTGTTTCTGATCTCCTGCTGCTCTGCCTTGGTTTGGTACAGCTCTGGAGCAGCCCACCTGGAGCTGTGCTTGTTGCCTTTTACTTTCATGCCCTTTTTTGCCTTTTCAAGGCATTTGGATCTGCAGAGAAAGCACTGAGTCATTCAGCTTCCTTCCAAAAAAAAGTGGTGTGAGATCTCTGAGGTAGTTTAAGAGACAAAAGAAATAGGAGAGAAAATGACACCACCTAAGATTTTTTTCTGAGATGGGATTTCTTCTGCTTGTTGTTGATCTCTGCTCTTGGAAGACAAAATATTTCTTCTTTGCTTATAGCAGTCTTAAATGCACAGAGTGTTTTAAAGGGTAGTATATAATAATTAAGCAGGTTTTGAATTTTCAGGAAATCTCTCTTACAGTTGTATATCGTGTGGAGAGCTTTCAGTGTCAGGACCCAGTTCATACTGGGCACACTGGGACACACACCAGGGTTTTTGGAGCATGAAAGAACCACCCTGGGTTCAGTTCAGTGTAGCTGCCTTGTACAGATGTTACTGAGATTTGGCTGTCATTCTGAAACTCAGAATAACTGAATAATTTCTCCAAATTGTTTGACCTTTTCCAAGAAATATTTCTGCTTCTGCACTGCCCAGGATGTTTCAGTACAGAACAAAGTGTTAAGGTTGCAGACTACTGTTTGCAGGCCAAAGCTTTGGGAAAATAGCTCAGAGTTTTGAGCCAAGGCTCAAATGTTTCTTGTTCTTGGGTACTGATGCACCCATAAATGTTACTGATACTTGTTAGATAAAATGTCTAAATAGAGATTCCTCTCATTTGCTTTTGGGAAGGCACTTGTGATGTTTGTCATTCTCATCCAATATTTTATAATCTCTCCTTGATAAAGTGGTTCAGGCCTCTGGGGAGAAGGGGATTCCCACAGAGGCTGTGCCTGCTCCCATCCCACAGCAGGTCCATGAGGGAGCAGCTGGCCTGGCAGGCTCCTGGAGATCATGGAATCAGGGAGTGGTTTGAGCTGGAAGGGACCTTAAAACTCATCCCATTCCATTCCCTGCCATGGCAGGGACACCTTCCACTGTCCCAGGTGCTTCAAGCCCCATCCAGCCTGGCCTGGGACATTCCAGGGATCCAGGAGCAGCCACAGCTGCTCTGGGCACCCTGTGCCAGGGCCTGCCCACCCTCCCAGGGAACAATTCCTTCCCAATATCCCATCTAAATGTGGGGAGCTGTTGTGTGATGCTGCAGCCCGTGATGGATGGCCCATGGCCAGTGTGAGCCCGTGGACTGTGTCCAGCTGAGCCTGGAGCAGCAGCACTGACCCCTCTCTGCCAGCTCTGCCAGCTAAGCTGCCTGATGAGCTTAATGCAGTTAAACCAACAGTCAGTATTTCTTTATGACTTGTGTGTCATTTTTAACCTGATTTTGCTGGTGGTTTGTGTGGCCCAAGAGCTTGTCTGCATGGTTCAGTTCCATCAGCTGTTTAATAAATATTACTTGGTGAGGTCCTGGTGTGCTCCTTCACCTCCTGTCATAACACAATTATTATCTCAAGTGAAGCAGCATAATCACAGTGGTTTGAGGATGTTTCATTTTGAGAGAAAGAAAACAATGAGCCTTTAATGTGGTCTTTTGTCCTGCAGTGGCAAACTTAAAAAGATAAAAGCTCCCAGCTTTCCTTGGCAGTGGGTTAGTGCAGGTGAAATGGGCATGGTGCTGTTGGGTGTTGTTCCTGATTTGTGCTGGAGGAGTGTTCCCAGAGCAGCTGTGCTCTTCCCTGTCCTTCACTGGAGGTTCCTTCTGTTGCAGCTCAGATACTCTGCCCAGAGCCTGTTTGACTACATGAAGAAAATCCAGAATGACCCCAGTGCTTTGGAGAGTTTCTGTGAGACACTGCTGAAGGTCTTTGAGGACAACCTGCACAATGACCGGTAATGGCTTCCCTTGGCTTTTCCCTTTCACAGCTTTTGTCAGCTGTGTGGCACACCCAGTGGGTGCCCAAGGCACTTGCAGTTGCTTTAATAGAGCTGTTTGGTACAGCAGGACCTGTGATAAAATACATAACCAAGAAGTGATGGCAAAATATTTTGTGTATTGAAGTTAACTTGTAGAATGGTTTGGATTGCAGGGGACTCAAAGCTCATCCCATTCCAGTCCCCTGCCATGGGCAGGGACACCTTCCACTATCCCAGGTTACTCCAAGCCCCATCCAAGCTGGCCTTGGGCACTTCCAGGATGGAGCAGCCACAGCTTCTCTGAGCACCTATGCCAGGGCCTCCCCACCTTCACAGGGAAGAATTTTTTCCCAATATCCCACCTAAACCTACTCTTTTTCAGTTTGAAGCCATTCTCCCTTGTTCTGTCACTATTGTATTTTTATTTTTTATTTTGTTTCTTGTCTCAAGTGTTGAAAACGTGGCCATGGTTATTCCAACTGACTTGTGTTGGTTCATTTGGTGCTGTAACTTCTGATACAGTCAGTGGAATACAGTGTTTATATTCTAGAAAACAGATTATTATTTCCTAATACTGTCAACTGTGCTTTTGGGACCCTGCAAATGTAAAGCAAGTGTGTTGGTAATTAGGTTTTTTCCTTTTGGCTGGGAGAAAATGTCCCTGTTCAGGCAACACACACAAGGTACTGAGCAAACCTCCTCTGTGTAAATCAGAGTTGTAATTAACTTATGTATAGGAAGTTCCTTTCTTTGCTTCTGATTTAAAACAGTGTATATCTGTATGCCAAGAAGTGTATTTACCTTGTTGAATCATTTTCTTTCCTCAGGGTGTCTGTGCCTCTCCTGACAATGCTGGACCAGATGCTGGCAAATGGCTGTTTTGATATGTTCACTGAGCAAGAGAAGTAAGTTGCTGGAAGTCCCTTTGGTTTATTTGCCACTGTACAACAGGGCTCTTCAGTCCTGCCCTGGCTGCTGCTGGGTGTTGCTCTGGGGGGGCACAGGGCTCCAAGTGTGAGTCTGTCTGTACTGCAGTGCTTTAACTTCCCTCAAGTGGGACAAGCAGCCTTGGAAGGCTCTTGTTAAAATCCTTGACTCTGGTGTCTGTGTAGAAGTTTGTTACTTGTTCATTGTTTGACAGCCAGGACATTAATCAAATGCAATTTGCATACTTCACCTGGCATTCTTGGCCCAGTATCAGATCTATTCTTTCATTTTCCAGCTTCCTAAATCCCTGCTGGTTGGAGCCCATTCCTTGCTGTGCTGGCAGCCTTGAGCACTGGCAGTGTCCCTGTTGGTGCTGCAGAACCCTCTGTGCCTCCAAGCTATGGCTCCCCTAGTCCCACTGCTTTGGCCAGTGTGAATATCTCCAAAGATGTTAATTAAGATTCTAATAAGAATAATAAAAAAGGCATGTCCCAGCTCTTCCTTTCTGAGCTTGGTCTTGTGGAAAGTGTTCAGCTTAAGAATGGATAAATGTGAGTGACATACTCCAATGTGAAATCATATGGTTCTGCAGACGTTTCAGAAAAGAATTACTTTAATTTCAGTAATATTAAAATCTATTCCACAAGCTCTTCCAGGCAGCATCTTGGCACATCTGCAAGTATTCACAGAATTGTGCAACGTGGATCCTGCAAGCACAGATACTATATCAGGAACTTGTTGATTCAAGAATTGCTCACAGCAGATAGATTGAAAAGCCTTCATCATTCTGAAGGTTTTGATTGAGCCCACTCTTGTCCTGAAGTGTGGTTTTAGATAATATTTCTTAAATTGCATTTGGCAGTCCTTGTTTGAATGGGAATTTAAAGAGAGTCAAAGACAGATGGAGTGAATATTACTTGTTCAGTTTGGTAATCATGCCAGTGATCTGGGGCTTCCACACAGGTTCCAGTCATCCCTGCTGGGGAGGGTGAGAGATTATGGGTGGAAATTCCAGTCAAAGTCTTGTCTCCCAGGGCACTGAACAGAAACCAAGTGGTAGCAGCAATGCCTTTGCTGTGTGAGTGACTCAGACTCAACCCTGTGGTGCCATTGTGATGCTTTGTGTAAAAGACCTGAAATAAAATCCAGGGCTATTATGGGGGAAAAGATTTTGAAGCTGTTCCAGATGTATTTGATGATGAAAGCAAAAAAGGAAAATCAATAATGAAGCAGCCAAGTGGATCATGCTCATGTCAAGGGAGTGAGATGCTGGCCTGGAGTGCAGAACTTGTTACCATACAGAGCCCAGGAAGGGCAGAGCAGTGGGGAGGTGGAAGGCAGTTAAAAGATGGAGAGTTTTGTTCCTGCATGTGTCAGATTTTGGGAATGTGGATTCCTCCTGGTGCAGAGCTGACCAGGGGGGAGTTACTGTGGGCACTTCACAGGGTGCAAGGGGAATACCCAGGGCTCTGCCATGCTCTGTGTGGGGATCAACACATGATGGGTGAGCCCAAAATTCCGTTTCATGCAATATTTGTGTTTTGTTACTCTGGTAATTCCTTTGGGTGTAGTTAGGGATGGATCCACTGATCCTGGCTCCAAGGCCTGCCTGCCCCTGCTATTGGATGTCACCTACTCCTTTTTGAAGAGAAAAGGCTGGCCTTGGATCTGGGCTCTGGAATGGAACCATTCACTTCCTTTCCAGAGCAGCCTCCATAAAAATGTGTAAGAACATCAGAGGGTGGGTGAGAAGATGGAGGCACTGCTTGGTGACATGGGAAGGCCACATGTGCCTGCAGTGTCAGGTGGCTTTATGCAGAGTGTGCCTGAAATACAAGCTGAGATACATGAGATACATGCTTGTATTTTTCCTTGGGATGTTCAACTCCTGTTTCATTTCCTTTCCTCATTATTTTTTTACCATGTTGGGCTGAATGGAGCTTTAGCAAGGGAATTGGCCTGTAGGATATCTGGCATCAGGATTGTGCCTAAACCAGTCACCAAATAGGTAATTGTTGCATTGTCAAAAAGTGCTTCCAAATGCATTCTGGAGTTTGAAATGGAAACTGTGCTCTCCCACACATTTGTTTTCTAATAAAACATCCTCAGTCCAGAATGGGTAATATCCAACAGTGCTTAATTTAACCAGGATTAGGAGCAGGATCAGTTTGACCCTTGTGACTGCTCCAGTTAAAACCATTTGCCACAGGGTGTCACTCCTGCCCTGCACAGGTGGAACCCACCAGGCATTTTCCTGCCTTTTCACATCCTACAGCTTGTACAGTTTATATAAAGCTCGTACAGAATATAAAGCTCAACATTTCTGGTGTGGTTCTGCAGCTGAATCTCAGTGTTCAGGAAGCTCTGTGTGGTTGGTGTGTGATCTCTGTGCAAAAGGACAGGTGAGCCCTGGCTGGTCCTGCTGCACTGTCGTGGTTTGGATGCTCAGGGGAGGGGGATTTACCCTGTGTGGAGCTGGCCAGCAGGGATGGGGAGTGTGGGGTAAATACCTGTCCTGTGGGGTTGGAAATGAGTCAGCTTTAGTGTCACCAGGGTCATTAAAAGGCTTTCAGAACTGGCTCCTCTGTTATGCTTAGCTTAGGGAAAAGAACAGCCGTTAGGCATATTCCAGGCTGTTATTTCCTACCTGTCCTAAGGTGACATAAACCTGCTTGTCCAGCATGAGAGGTTCCCCCTCCCTCGTGCTGACAGGAATGGGTTTGTATCACTGCATGATGAATGGCACTGCAGAACTGCTCTGGGTTTAAAGTGCCCTTCTCCCACTCAGCTTGAGGGGTTTCCTCAGTGTCCCAAGTTGTGCCAAACCACGAAGGGAAGGGAGGGAAGTGGGTTTCTCCTGGCAGCAGGACAGGTGGGTGCTGGGCTGGAATGTTGGTGGTGCTGCAGCATCACTGACCTGCTGCTCCCCCCACACAGGGCAGCAGAGCCCTCAGCTCTGTGTCATACAGCCCAAAGCCTCCTGATTCCATCCCAGAGCAGTTCGTGGAGCTGCTCCTGTGGCAGTGCAGGGGTGTTTGTGCCTGGGGACTGCTGGAGGCAGCGGGCACAGCTCAGAGCAGAGCTCTCAGAAATGCAGCAGCACAGCCTGGGCTGCTGTGAGCTCACCAGTGGCTGCTCCTCCAGCACTGAGGTACTTGGCAGCTCCCTGGGACCCTTAAGGACAGGCAGGACAAAGGAGAGTGAGCCCAGGCCACTGGCAAAGCTGGCATTGCAGTGTCCCTGGTCACAGCTCCTGTGGCTGCTCCAGCAGGTGAGGGATCCCAGCACTGCTGGGGCTGCCCAGAGCCCTGGGGGCTGCTGGCTCCTGACAAGTGTGGTGAGATGGGTCCAATCCTCAGTGCCAGCTAAACAGAACAGCCTGGGAGTGACAGTTCAGGATCTAGTGCTCTCTGGGGCACTAAGTGGCATTTCTCTCTCTGATGTGTGTAGTTTACACATTCAACAGAAGCACCCATGTATTCTCTTTGTTTTTTTCTAGTGATCTTGCAGTGCTTTAAGAAAGTCTGTGTCCCCACTGATCTCCAGCTGATAATTTCCATGTATCCATGCTCCTGTGGATTGTTTTTTTAAGCAATTTTGCTGCTCTTGCATAAACAGCAATGCAGCAGAGAGCTGGCAGGGGCTGGTGGCAGCTCCACCCTGGCACTGCTGAGACCCAGCTCAGCTGGGCAGGGACACCAGCACCTCTGGTAGTGCCCAGTTCACAGAATGCAAAGAGAACTTCAGACTGGTCCCTTTTCCCCAGTGCTGATGCTGTTCCTGCTGGCACAGTGCCCACACAGGAGAAGGAATTTTCTCAATTTCCTTTACAGAGGCCAAGCTATTTGAGTCATTTGAGATCACACATAGGTTAGCTTTGGTTATTGCAAATGTAGAATTGGCAACCAACAGAAAGGAAAGTGCATCTGTTTTAAACACAAAATGCTGCTCATGAGGTTCCATGTTTTAGATTTATTCCAGATGCTCTCGTTCCAATTGGTCTCTGTTGCTCCCCTTCTCAGTGATGTCCCTGTTGTTCAACCAGTTTAAATCTCACCTAATTCACTGGATGGCCTGGCCTGTGCTGAGAGGCAGGCATGCACTGCAGGGATTGTAATTAGCTCTCTACACAAGGTCTTGGTAATTGGGGTGGGAGGAGGAGAAATTCCACCAAGGTAAGACAAAACATACCTGAGCATTCAGGGAGCTCTTCCCTCACCCACCCCGACAAATCCCTGCCTGTAGACACACACAGACTCATTCATGCAGATGTCTGTTGTTCTCACCATGTGTAGAATTCTTTACTTCAGTTTACCGTGGTTGGTTGCTCAGTTTTTTTAAACAGGTCACTATTTGCCAGTACGTGCCAGGATTTTGTTACAAATTTTTAAAAAGTCATTAAAAACCACTAACTCTTGTCTGGAAAACTCTACAGAACAAGGCACATTACCTTAACAAAACATCTTGGCACTCCTATAAACATCTTATTTTAAATGTTCTGCCCTTCAACACATGACAGTACCCAGCTTTCTTCAGTAGTTTTTAGCCACAGCTTTGAATTGTGGTAGCAGAAAATGCATGTTACTATTTTTGCTTTCTGCTTTTCATACACAATGCAGTGAGGTTTCCAAAATACACAGCCTAGAAGTTATTGTGCTCACTAGACAAATATGAAATAGTTTCTTTTGCATCTATGGCACTTCAGCCTTGAGTGTGGCAAGTAAAAGATTAAATAATTTGAACTGAAATAAAAGCATTAGTCCCTCTTTCCTTCTCTTTAATAGATCCTTGGAATAACTAACAGTACTTGTGTTTGTACGAGTGTCTGGGAAAGAGCTGTGAGAATCACGTTTCCCAGACTGTGTGGAAAAAGAAAAGAATTTGCTAAATATATTTAAAGATGGCTTCATGGGCTGTACACGTAATGGAACTGGGAGCCCTGTGTTTAATTACGTTGTCTGGAATCGCTGAAGGAATTTGGGCTGTGAAATGGTGGAGTAGTTAAGAACAACATTCATCTCCTTTTATGTAAAGTTGGGTTGGAGACCTTAGGGAATGACCATGATGATACACAGACTGAGTAACTGTTATTTGGCTATAGGATAATGTAATTCCTGACATAGCATTTCTGATCATTCCTCACTGTTTAAACACAAGCCATGGCAAGCCACTTACCCTGCATGGACTGAACCTGTTTGCCTAAAAGGAGTTCACTGCTCAGCACACAGATAATAGCAGTGTAAATAATTAACAATAATTTCTTCCCTCTCTTGTTAAAAAACAAAAGGCCAAACTCTCCTGAGCTAGGGGGGAAGCACAAACCACCCTGCAGTGTGTCTTGCCTTGCCTTGGAATGTTAGTTTGGCATCCTGACCGTCATGAAATGTCTTTGAAATTCTGCTGAAACCTACTGCTCATCTTTTTTCCTTTCCCATTTTCAGCCATCCCTTCCCAGTGAAGTTGTTCACCCTCTGTAAAGAAGAGATCAGAAGGTCCAAAGACATCCGGAAGCTTCGCTCCAGCATAGGAGTGTGAGTCAATGGAATCAATCTTTTCCCTAGCAAGTGAAGAATATTTCCCTTGCCACATGTAGCAGTTAGGTCTGGTTCAGGTGGAATTGAAAGAGAAAATACACACAGATACATGTGAGTGAAGGTTGTGAGAGTTTCGTAGTGCTGGATGGTTGAAGTGAAACATATGATCTGAGAAAGTTGAATAAGTTTTAAAATTGTTTTAGTCCTAAAGATGCTTAAAGGGAATCATTCACTTTTTCTTTGAAAGAGAGCACAGCTTCCCCTCCCTGCCTTTTTCCCAATGTCCACCTTCATCCTAGTCCTCAAAATGTGCTTGGACAGTTATAACACAAGATCTGTTTTTTTCTGATATTTTCTAGATTTTGTGGCCTGATTCAATTTCAAGGAGACATGAGAGAGAAAGTTTTGTTCCAGTTGTTTCTCCTCCTTTGCCATCCATTTCCTATAGTAAGTACTGAAGACTTTGCACATTATCAACTCTATTCTTTGCAATACTTTACAAATGAAAAATAATTCAAAGTGTATTAAAGCAGCATTCTCTTTAGCAGGTATTAATGTACAGAACAAGCTTTATTTCTCAAGGATCTGCTCTCTGCAGTGCTGCCCCCTGAGCCAGGCTGCTGGCTGCCAGCCCTGTGCCTGGCTGTGCCCTTCCACCTCCTGGCCTTACTGGTTAAACTGGGAGCAATGCAGGTGCCTCAGCCATTTGTTTCTGGACAGGGAACAGGGAAGACCTGTTCACCATTCAGTGCTGAAAGCTCCAACTAGATAAGATATTCTCAGTTCTGTGACATTTCTGAGAGTAGCAAGACTGGAGTAGGGCTGGTTCAAGAAAAATAAACATTTTTTGTCAGGTGTGACAAAAGGCTGGTGCAGTACAGGAAGGTTTAGAAAACTTTTTACCTTTTTCCTATAACTAACAGGACACAAAAATCTGAGTATGTACAAGAGATCATATGTGTGATGATATTATTTTAGTCCTTTAAAATCTGCATTGACTTAGGAAGGCTTGGGGTTAGGTTTTTTTCATTGCAGAAACCTGGGAGCCCTGACCCTGCAAAGTTTGGTACTTCAGGTTTCTATTCCATTTCCATGTTGTGTGTAGTTCCTTCATGAGGAATCCTTTGCAGGAGGGACACAATGTAAGAAATGGAGAGAGATCATTTCAGTTCTGTGGTTTTTTACATCACAAATGTGTTTCATTTTTACAGATGGGTCAGTTTGATTTGGGTCCAGAAATAACCCTGTAATTCCTTTGGCAAAGCTGAGCCCTTTCCAGTTGGGCCAGTCTCACATGTTTGAATTCCTTCCCTGTGAGGGACAGAGGTGTGGCCTTCCAAAAGGGAAATACTGCACTGAGTGTAGGAGCAGCAATTCCCTGAGGTGCAGACATGAAATACCCTGAGGTGCAGGCATGAAATACCCTGAGGTGCAGACATGAAATTCCCTGAGGTGCAGGCATGAAATACCCTGAGGTGCAGCCTGAGGTGCAGACATGAGGTCCCTTCCTGCAGGAAATCCCTGTCAGAGGAGTGGACTCAGTGTCCCCTCACCATGGCAGCAGCCAGTGTGAGGGAGCAGCACCAGGAGCAGCCCTGGGCTCCTCCCTGGGGATCAGAGCACCCAAAGGAGCCATGAGGGTGCTGAAGGGCCTTGAGGGGAAGCTGTGGGAGGAGCAGCTGAGGGCACTTGGGGTGTTCAGCTGGAGGGGCCTGAGGGGAGACCTTGGTGCAGTAAAGAGGAGGAGCAGACACTGATCTTTGCTCTGTGGTGACCACAGACAGGACTGGGGAAATGGCCTGGAGCTGTGCCAGGGGAGGTTTGGGTTGGATATCAGGAAAAGTTCTTCACCCAGAGGGTGCTGGCACTGCCCAGGCTCCCCAGGGAATGGGCACAGGCTGAGCCTGCCAGGGATGCACTGGCTGTGACTGCTGGGGATGGTCCTGGGCTGGGTGATCCCTGGGGGTCCCTTGCAGCTCAGTAGCCTGTGTGCCTCTGCCTGTGCCTCTGGCTGTGGCTGTGCCTGTGGCTGTGCCTGTGCCTCTGCCTGTGGTTCTGGCTGTGGTTCTGTGACTCTGGCTGTGGTTCTGTGGCTCTGGCTGTGGTTCTGTGGTTCTGGCTGTGGCTCTGTGGTTCTGGCTGTGGTTCTGTGGCTCTGGCTGTGGTTCTGTGATTCTGGCTGTGGTTCTGGCTCTGGCTGTGGTTCTGTGGTTCTGGCTGTGGTTCTGTGATTCTGTGACTCTGGCTGTGGTTCTGTGATTCTGGCTGTGGTTCTGTGACTCTGACTGGTTCTGTGGTTCTGGCTGTGGCTCTGTGATTCTGGCTGTGGTTCTGTGACTCTGGCTGTGGTTCTGTGGTTCTGGCTGTGGTTCTGTGGTTCTGGCTGTGGTTCTGTGGTTCTGGCTGTGGTTCTGTGGCTCTGGCTGTGGTTCTGTGGCTCTGGCTGTGGTTCTGTGGTTCTGGCTGTGGTTCTGTGGCTCTGGCTGTGGTTCTGTGGCTCTGGCTGTGGTTCTGTGGTTCTGGCTGTGGTTCTGTGGCTCTGGCTGTGGTTCTGTGATTCTGGCTGTGGTTCTGTGATTCTGGCTGTGGTTCTGTGGCTCTGGCTGTGGTTCTGTGGCTCTGGCTGTGGTTCTGTGGCTCTGGCTGTGGTTCTGTGGTTCTGTGGCTCTGGCTGTGGTTCTGTGGCTCTGGCTGTGGTTCTGTGGTTCTGTGGCTCTGCTGACTCTGCCCCTCGCACAGGTCCGGAAGACCACGGCCAGCCAGGTGTACGAGATGCTGCTCACCTACAGTGACGTGGGGGACCCGGCCATCGTGGAGCAGGCCATGGCCATCCTCAGTGACACCAACTGGTGAGTGCAGGGCTGCCCCAGAACAGCCCCTGGGCCCTGGAGTTAACAACGTTCAGTGCTTTGAGAGCTGGGGGGAGGAAGTGTAAGAAGTGATAGCTTAGGTTCAGTTCTTTATTGCTTCCAGCCAGGAAAGCACTGCTGCAAGGAATTCCTCTGCTGTAAAGAACTCTCCAGGATACTGGCCCACTGGCAGGAGGGGGATGTATAAAATCACCATTAGATAAAGTAAAATACCCATATTTTTCTAACAACATAAAAAGGGAGGAAATCTTGGAAGTTTTCCATGAACCAGAGACTGGGCTGTGCAAACAGTCAAACTTCAACTGTACAGACAGTTTCTTGGCATTTATGAGCACTGGCAGGATTTGGGGAAAGGAAGGATCTCTGCAAGCTGGAAAACAACAGAATTAGCAGAACAGCTCAAATCTCCCATGAAATGTAATTACTCAACATGCTACAAGCGTTGTATTCAAGCAAAGATTTGGAATTGGAGCATTTTAGATGTTTCCCAGGCATAGGATGGCATGAATTAAACAACCACTTCACAGAATGCAATTCATTTTTTTACCTGCTCTTACCTGTACTGTTACCTTCTTCCAGGGGCAGGGGGAGAGGGTCCTGTTCTGCATGAGATGATCCAGTGACTTTTAGAGCAAAGGAATCATTCCATGAGCACCTCTGCAGTGACAGGAGCAGGGAACCAGCATTTTGGCACTGGATTTTCCCCTTTTTGCAATTTCTAGCATTGGGCATTATCATCACCTGGGCAGGTTGATAAAAGGCTGCATGCCTGGGAGATGTGAGAAAACACAGAATTTTAAGATAATAATTAGTTTGTTAGTTTTGCTGTCTTGTAAACATTTTTCCTTGTCACAGACCAGGGCCATGGGGCTGCTGCCCCAAACAGCAGTCACAGAGAACAGGCAAATATAGAAAAATATATAATTTATTTAGTCATTACATTAAATGGTTTTTTTTGCTTCATTCACATTTCATGGAAATAAATTCATCCCAGACAAGCTCAAAGAACAAATACACCTTAAGATACAGAGTTGCAGACTGCATGTTACACTATTTGACTTTTATGTCGTTTCCAGTTTATTTCTGTGCTTGACCTTAAAGAACTTTGTATTTTTGAAAAGAAAGCTGAGTTTATCATTAGGAGGGGTGGCTGCTGCTCTTTTTCTGAATTTTCCGGTGCAAAATTAGAACAAGAGTCTCAGGTTTGAAGGAGTTCTGTGGTTACAATTCCTTGTTGAACTGCACGAGGAAGTTTAGGATTGGGTTGGGTGTGACTCAGCTCCATTAGGAACCTGCATTTAGGAGCAGCTTGCTCAGGAATTGTATGAGGAATTTGTTAGCTGACACTGCAGCAGGATGAGCTGAGTGCTGTCACCAAGGGATGGTTCCAGGTTCCAGCACTCACAGTGGTACAGGAAAAGCAGTTCAGCTCTGCTCATAAACAACTGGGTTCTTAAATCAAAGCAAAACACTTCCCCAGAAAAACGCTCCAGAAAAATGAATATTCTGTTTTCACCCTGTCATTTTTAGGGTGTGCCTGGCTTATTGTGGCTTGGAGCAAGCCCTGAGGACCCTGCTGCACTATGGCCATTGCTCTGCATGAAAGGCAAAGAGCTCGTTTACTCAAATCTTCATTGTTTTATCTTGGTAGATTTGAGCTGTTCACAGAAAAAGAGATTTCAAGTTGTTGCTGAGTGTCACAGTGAGCTGCTTGTTTTCCTCAAGCTCTCCCAGTGCTAAAATAATCAGTTTAAATTCTGAATTACCCTAAGTATTAGCAGCAGGAAGCCAACAGAGAATTTGAAGGAATTTGGTAATTACTGCAATACACATATTTTCCTTGTTGGTACTCCAGAGACTTTATCATACAATTGTGTCATGTAGACTTTAAGCAAATTGCTTTATAAATAATACATTTTGTTTAGCCATAGGAAGGTTTCCAGTAGTAAATAAGACAGATTGTCCAAGGTGTGAAAAAAGGTTGAAGTTATTTCTAAGTCGTCCTTTTTTGCTTTTTCTCTATGGAGGGGATGGGAGAATCTTCTCCAAATCCAGTAATTTTGGAGACTAAATTAAAGGAACTTCTAATCAAATAAGTGGGGTTTTTAAATATAAAACTCTATAAAAGAATAGTCTTGGACATTTTATTACCCACTGTGGCAGATCTGGTGTGTAGTTGTGGTTTATCTGACTTAGGGTGGCACAAAAATGGTCCATTAGTCTTCAGATGTGACACAACAGAAACTCCTACAATTTGAAATGTGCATGAAAGGACACACCCACCGTGATGCAGGGGGCCATGGATCCCTTAGGGACTTGTATGGATGTGTGTGAATTCACTGGAAACAACTTTTGCTCTCGCAGGGAAGCAGAGCTGCCCGTGGTGAGGGAGAGACGCAACTGCCTCTGTGACCTCATGAAAGTGCCCAGACCCCAGCTGGTGGCCAAGGTGAGGTGGGAATGTGCCCCACGGGTGCTTGGTTCATGGAGGTGGCCCTGAGGATGTTCCCAGCCAGCTGCAGAACATGTGGGATGGCTGGAGCTGCTGCCTGGGGCCCTTGCAGCCTCATTCCAGAGAGCATTCCAGGCTGGCAGCGCCACATTCCAGCCACAGATGTGCAGCCCCTGCTCCTCTGCCCTTCCTGGGGAAAGGGAAAAGACAGGAACTTCTCCATTTCAACAGCAGGATGATGACAGGAGGTGGTGTGCAAACCACAGGACTGCAGCACTGCCCCTGTGGATGAATAGCAGACAAAACCATAAAGTAGATATATTTATATGTATATATAATGTATATTTTTAGATAGTTTGGACATGCCCACCCAGCTCAGTATTTCAGAAGTACAGAACTTTCTGCTATGGTAGGGGTTCTAGAAGAGGTTTTTAGTGTTTTAAAGAATATGTGTTGCTGTGTATATATAAATATTTATTTTTCTTTAAAGACTCATACTTAAGACACTGTGAATACCCTTCAAAGACCTCCTGCTGCCTTCATAGCAGTTTCTTCACTCATTTTTCAATTTTTACCATCTGCTTTTAGTACAATTTTAAGAAACCTCGGCTAACATTTCTTAATTCTGGAAAACAAGAGTCTGAACCTCCTGCCCAGGCAAGGAGTTGTTTTTAGAATAAAAACAGACCTGAATGTTGCTCTTAAAAGTTTTCTAATCAAGTAATAGAAAGGTTATGCTTAAAATAAGAGCTCTTACAAGGTGAACTCTCTGATCTCAAAAAACTCCTTATTTTAATCCTTAGTTATTGAAGGTTGAGAGAAGACTGATACTTTAGGAGAAAACTGTCTCTAGGATAAACAAAATAATGAGAAATATCCAAGTGCACATGCAGGTATCTCTGATGGAGCTGGTACAGGTGGGATCTGGATGTTTGGTGCTCAGTTTGGAACTTCACCTCTTGCTCCCCTGAACAAACAGTGAGTGTAAGTCTGAGCACAGAGCTGAGCCTGCAGCTCAGGGTGCCACTGAAGGGGAGGGGCTGTCCCAGCTGTCCCCATGTCCCCAGTGCTGCTGCCAGCAGTGCCCAGCATTCAGCTTGGCACAACTGGGAGAAGCCAGAGACGAGAGCAAGCATGGCAGGATAAAAAGGTGAATGAAGTTGGCTTGAGCTGAAATCAACACTTTGCACTCCTTTAAATTTTGTACAAATAAAACTTGCTGGAGGGTAGTTCAAACCATCGTGTTAAAAGGACTAAATATTACAGCTTTGTATTTTCTTTTCTGCTCAGGTCAGTTAATTTCATGGCTGGGACAGTGCCAGGGCAGTGATGCCTGCTCCGTGTCACCTGTCCTTTTCCTTTCTGTCTGGCAGAGTTCAGCATGAGGAGGAGCAGGCCCTGGCTGCTGGGCTGTCCTGGAACTCGTGGGTCCTGTGCTGCCAGGATGGGAGGAGGCTGAGCTGTGGCAGCCCCACGTGCTGGATCTCAGCAGAGCTGAGGACTGCACTGCTGCACAGGAGAGGCAGAGCCTGTCTGAAATCACAGATGTGCCACAGGAAGACAACCAAAATTCCTTGTTTTCAGTTTTTAATGTTGCTGTCTGGCAGGTTCTTGTCATGCTCTGTCACACTGACCTGTCTGGTGTCAGTGGTTTGTACTTCCCTGGCTGAACAGAGCCTGTGCTTGTACACACACCAAGAATTAAACCTGACCTGCTGCACTGGCCTCTTCAAGATTTATTTTTCAGAGGTGAGAATGGCAACACTCAGTGATACTGAAATCATCCTGAGCATCAAGTGTCCCCATGGAAAAGTCTGTCATTCCTGTGTTATAGTCAAACAAAAAACCCCAGGTTTCACTTCGGCTGCTGTCAAAGCCTCTCATAACAACTCTTTATGTAACTAATTCAGACAAATTGTTTTTGTGGTAAACTCAGTTTTGAAGAAGATGAGTGAGTCAGTTCTTCAAGCAGCTGCCAGGAATCCAGCTCATTTCTTACCCCCTACAAAATGAAATAGCTCCAAAATTGATCTTTAGTGGGATCAATGCGAAGGGGAGGCCAAATCATATTGTAATTACATTGTTATTTTATGGCTGTAATTAAATCCACTATCCCAAGGCTTGAACAGTGGCTATGTTTGTATATAGACACATCTCTACAAATTTGAAAGGAAGGAAAAATTCAGGCAGAGAAGCTAAAACCAGTCCAGTTTCTCTGTGAAGTAAATGCTGCAAACTGCAGGTGTTCACTTCCAATGCTCCAACCTGGCTGGCTCAGATTCTGTTTGGTTTCGAAGAAAGTAACTATAAATGAGATTATTCAATACTTTTAAGGATTCTTGCAAGCTGGACTGGCAGCTGGAATTCGTGGAGCTCAGGGCTCTTCACTGTTGATCCAGTATTTCTGAACTCCCACTGAGCAGGGCTGATAGTGGCAGGAGCTGCACACACCCCAGGAGGAAATGCTCCTTCACCCACAGCCCCTGTGCTGCTACACTGCCACTCAAAGGGAACTTTCTAGAACATTCTTGAGAGATTTGGGGTTGTAAAGTTACACCCTGATGCAAAACCAGCACAAGCTGTGCTGGCACAGCCTGAGTATTCCAGCAGGGCAAGGTGCAGTGGAGAGGGTGAGGAGCTGCACGAGGGCTCACCTGGGTGCCAGGTGCTGCCACAGACACAGCCCCAAAGCTGAGGATGCTCCCAAAAACCAGCCCTGGCCCTCTGCAGAGCCCTGGGAAACACCAGCAGCTCTCTGAGGGCTCCAAGCAGGGTGTGACACAAAACTCTCTGCACTTGCAGTGCTCCAGGCTTTGCCTGAGGCTTCCCTGTGCCAACAGTGCTCTGGTAACCTGGTGGCCTGTGCTTGGTGGGTGTTTAAATCAGAAACACAATTTATCAGTCAAACTGAGTGATGTGCAACAGTAGAACTGAGCACACAGCATTACCCTGGTGTAACCATGACCTCCCTTACAAAGGGGTTACTCAGCCCAAAGATTAAATCAACAAAGGACAAATGACTGAGAAGTTCTAAACCCCTGAAGAATTTGCTCTTCCTGCACCCAGCTACACAGACAGCAGCACACTTCAGTAGCACTGCCTCACCTTGGTTTAGTTAAAGTGATAGTAATCCATCCCTTCCTTCAGGTTCAGCGTGCCCAGGTTTGTTTCAAAGGCTCCACCTGTCAAGTCCTGCCAGGGAAGAACAAGAAAATGAGATCAAACTAATTTCAGGATGTAACAGACTTGGGGTTACTGATTCTTTAGGCCACAGAGAAAGTCCCATTGGCAGAACAACAAATAAACCAAGGCTCAGGAACATTTTTACTCAAAAATTCAGGATATGTTGGAAAGTTAGTGTTCAAATCAGTGTGGGGGATATCAGAGAACTCCTCAGCTCTGCTGTGCTGCTCTGGGGCACACAGGGGCTGCTCAGCCCAGCTCTGCTCTTGTGCTTGCTAACTCAGACATTGGCAGAAAATGGACCAAGGGAGTGACTTGGACAAAAGAAGTAGTTTGGGTGGATTTTGGGCGCTGATAAGGTTGTCTGATAAAACAAGCCCTTCATCAAGCAGATGGAGTACTCTGCAGAGTTAAAGGTGTTTCCTTTTGAGCCCCTGTCAAGTTACCAGGAGAGGAACTGGGTGCATTTGGTCCATGAGCAACCTCAGTGATGTCATTAAATAAACAGGGCAACTTCAGCATTCCTGAGCACTGGGGTCTTCCTGGAATCTTTAATTACTAATCCTAAGGAATGTCACAAAAAAAAAAAACCAACCAAAATTAACACTGACAGCACCACAGGTGGGGGATAAAGTAGTTGCTCATGTTTGTGTGGTTGGCCCAGAACAGCAGGAGTGAAGTTTTAACTGTGAATGTTTAGGATGGGAAGTTACAGAAATGAAATCCCAGTGAAATTGGAATTGAAGGCGTTGGAGAAAAGAACCTGCTTAATAGAGGGGTTAAAAAAACCCATAAGAGACCAGATGCTAAATTAAGTGGGAGAGTTAAAGACAAATCTTTCATTCCGGGAGCACAGGAAAAACCAGGCAGGGCTGTACAATAAGAGATCTAACCCCAAATTTTCTGAAAACTTCATACAATCAAACTAGTTTAATTACTGTGACAGAAAAATACAAATCCCTTTCATTTCCAGCCATTGGAATCCAAGCCAAGCCAGGGCACAATGCAGCATTTCTAAGCATTTTGCTTCTACCTCCAAGCGAGAGCAAACAGGGAGCACAAACCCTTGGGTGAAGTGGCCCTGCAGGGCCAGGCTGCTCTGAGCTGCTAAAGCCACACTTCCATTCCCTTCAGCAAAAACTCACACACAGAGCAGAATTCCAGCTCCAGCTGTCTGTGAAGCCATTATAAAATGCAAACTGAGCAAAGATCAGAGGATGCCTGCTTCTTGCAGAAGGATTTGCTCTGGTACCAAAGCTATGTCAGTGCTCACAAGGGAGGAACTGCCTGAAAAAATAAATGAGCCAAAGCTGCTCCAAGTACATGGCCAACAGAGTCACTTCTTGTAAACAACCCACTTAATAAACACACCTAATCTCCAAAATCACCCTCTTAGAGCTGCACAGAAACATGCAGGTTTTGTCTGTATCAAAAGGAAGAATAATCCCCTACCATGAACAGCAAAATAAAAGCTAATAAAGCCCCTAAAAGCACACTTCCTTCTTCAGAAAATGGTGATGAATTTAGGCTGGTAAAGAATAAGCAAGCAGAAAATGTTCAGTGGCCATGAGGGAAAAATAGACTGAAATCCCAACTGAAGTCAGAGACCAGAGTTTGCAGACAAGATGTTGTATAATAGTCTCATTGTAAGGGCTTCACAGATTAAATGTGCTTTAGAACAGGTTGCACAGATGTTTTGTCTGGGGACTTCCACCCACTGTTATATGCAGTATGAAAAATTAAATTAGTTGTAATAGTACTTGCTGATCCAAGAGTTTATCAACCAACAGTACACACTAATGCCCTGAGGCACTCTCAGTCTGGCTTTACAGCCCAGAGTTATGAGCTCAGAGCTGATCATGAGGTTGGGAGTGCCAAGTTAAAAGCAGACTGTACCAGAGGAGATTCAGCTGATCCATCTCTGGAGAGATCCAGCACAGTGTTAGAATGTCAGTGTTGTGTGGAGCTGCAGGTTTTAGTTGCTGTCAGAGGGGTTTTTATTTGTGTTCACCACTGCAATCTAGTTGCTGTTTTAAAGCTGCTGTGTTATAACAACAGAAGAACTGCTGGTTATCATCTTCTAATTATATTATCAGGGCAATTAAACCAGTTGAAATAAGTTACCACAGTCAGATACAGAAGATGTTTCAGAACTGGCAGGGCCAAACAAAATGGCTTTTAAGGTCTGATTTAAAAACAAAGCCTTTGCCATACATGGGGCTGCAAAATACTTGGCCCAAAGGAGTCTGAGTGCATGTGCTCATTGGGGTGTATTTGGTATTGGGCAAGGAAGTACAACAGATCCAGCTCCTTCACAGAAGCTGTCCCTTTTCTTATTCTTAATTTTACCCAATACTGCTGATTTAAATCCCAAAATACCCTGCACAATCAATTTGATTTTAAAAAGCCATTCAACTGTACAGGAAAAGCTTCTGGGGAAAGGCACTTACATTAAATAGAAACTCATTTTGCTAAGGAGCAAATGCTGCTCCTGCAGATGGAGCCAAAGGTGGAACTCACCAGCTTCACACAGATCACGAAGGGCGGAGTCGCGTCCCTGAAGTGACACACAGGAATTTTTGGTTTTGGTCTCTCCTGCAGGGAGAAGGGGAGAAGTACAGAAGCACTCAGGTTACTTGCTAGCTTGGTTTCACAGTTGCTAAACTCTAAAAGGGGAAAAAAGTATGTTGAGCCATGATGGTAAAGAGACCTTGCTCATTCTCTGCCCGTTGTTTCAGTGCCCGTCACATTTCAGTGAATTGTGTGAAGTTACCCTAAATCTGAATTTGGAGCTCTCTGCTCCAGGTCTCACTGCTCCCCTGCTTCCTCCTCACCTCCAAGTTCTGCTTCCAGCCCTTTCCCAAACAATTCCCTCTTTGATCTGATGGCAAGCTTCAGTAGCCTGTCCATAACAAACTATGTTCCTTCTCTTTTTTTGGGTAATTTTTTGCCGTTTTAGTGAGCTGCATCAGTTCCTGTGCCCTCAGACAGCATCGGAGCAGGCACAAGAGCAGGGACAGAGGAGGATCTTCCCCTCCTGCTGGGAGCTGTTAAAGGGCTTATGCTCAACTGGGACTTCACCACGGATCCAAGCTGCAGGATTTTCTAAGGATTCAGAACAGTTGCAGTACAATCTTCTTTACAACTGATCTGAGAAAATGGGTTTGTTTTAGGATCTGTGTCAGTCAAACTGACAGTATGACTGAAGTGCTGGGCAGTGAGTCCTCAGTATTCCAGGCTGAAATGCTGACTCCCAGCTGCTTTCATGCAGCTCAAAGCACTCAGTGTTTTCCCGGGGTAGAACTGTACAGCCACTCCAGGCTGTACCTGAGGAGGGGCCCTCCTGCCCCTCCTTCCCTCAGTCCCACTCCCATCAAATACAAGGATCTGGCAAACTCAGCGTAATTTGATTCACACAATAACTTGCTAAAAGACTTTTCATTTTGAGGGTTCCTTCCCATTATCCAGCATGAACCAAATTCTACTCCCATTTGGAAGACAAACCTGTAAGTGAAGACTGTTTTACCCCATCATCAGAATCCTTTCAGAATAAGTATTTTTGCCCTTCTAAACTGACTTCACTGAGTGTGAGGCTGACAATCCTGGCTCCAGTTTGCATTCCAGTGTCCATTCCCAGCCCTCCCATCTTCTGTCACAGCCTCTTTACCAAAATGAGCTGCTACACAACATACAAGATCAGTGACAAATTCCTTCGTCACATTCCCCAGGACACTTCTAGATCACAATAAAAAATGCAAGAGTGGTTATAACTCACCTCAGATTCCTCATAAGTGTAGAATCCTTTTGTTATTTTCTTTTCATCTACATCACAAAATGCAATTACCTGGAAAACAGAAGCAGAATATGGCTATGGACTTGAATTCTTCAACTGAAAAGTTCAGCAGATCTGATGTTTAAAGACAAATAATTACTGCTTTGCTTTGCTTATTCTTACTAGAGTTATGAAAGCATTATTTGCAGCCCTGGGTGCCAGATATTTCAGATGGGTTTTTATTTGCATTCCTCATAAATATGCAGGCAGAATAAATGCCTGCCATCTAAAATACACAGTGGCCTTATTTTTGAGCCACTAGGTTGCCAGGAACATTTTGGAAGACGTTTTAAAATAAACATGGCTATGTTTTCCTCTGACTTCCGTTGGATCTATTAATATTATCTACATGGAGCTCTTATGCTGAAGCAGAACAGTTGAAATAGTTAAGGTTATACAGAAATCAATTATTCTGGTGAAAGCTGGATAGCAGCTTTCATATCTCTTTAATTGCTCCATTAAAAATTGATTAACAACACATACTGCTGAGAAAATCTGAAAAGCCAAACAGCTGTTTATTAATTTATTAAGTTAGAGAAGGCTGAAAAGGCTGGCTGGCTCTCCGTGTCTAAAATCTCTCTCACACATTTTCTTCCTGTGATTAAGATGGTTTTCTTTTACCTAAAGTGACCTCATTCTGTTTGTGCAGAGGGAAACACTGTTTCTCTAATACCATAATATCACTTCCTTCATTAAACAGCAATGGCAAGAGAATGCAAACAAAAGTATCAAGGGACTGCAAATAAGCCCCAGTGTCCACAGCAATGAGGGAAATGAGCTGATAAACTGGAGAGGGGGGGCAGGGACAGTCCTTGGAACTCCTTAGAGGGACACACTGAGACCTGGAGGAGAGGAAAACAGGCACCAAAGGAGGAACAGAATGTTTAGGAAATGTGGAATTTCCACAGTGGGGCTGTGTGAGTGAGGAATCATCCTGGGCACATCCAGAATTTGCTCTGGGTGATCCTGATGCAGGGATTGCATTAAGGACATTCCCCCTGTGGAAGTATTGGAATGGAAATAGGAAGGAAGGAGGGAATTCAGGAAGGTCCTGGACATTGTACAAGGTGTTTGTGGCTGGTGCAGCTGGGTTAGATTAACACACACAAGCAGCTCCTGCACACATTAATACACTTTACACCCTATTTCCATGCCCACTGCAATGCTTTGTTGTAGCTGGAAAATCAGATGGTGTGGATGTATATAAATATGTGTGTGTATATGAAAGGAACCAGTAGAAGTCACTGTGGGAAGAGAAGTTCCCTGGCTGTATTGTCTTTATTCTGTGCTAGCCACCTTTAAAATTCTCCAATATTCAGCAAATCTCAGTTCTATCACTTGTGATTTACTGTCCTGGAAGCTGTGATCATAATAAACAATATTTAGCAGAGTTCTAGGAACAAATACAGTCCAATATGCTGACTTACCTTCCAGTGAATGAAGTTATTTTTGGAGCTGCTTATGCTCTTATAGATAATAAAAACCAAAATAAACCACCAAAACTTATGACACAAGGTAAAATGAAATTCTATTTACACTTCTCTGTCAGTAACTGAGAATTCAGCTGCAAGATCTGTGCTGGCAAGTCTCACTGTTCACCCTCAGTGTTTTATAACCCAGTTAACAGAAACCCCTGACTGGTGCCTGGACCTCTCAGCATGGATCAATCTCTCCCTAATAACCAAGCTCAACTTCTGTCAGTTTAAAACCATTTCTTCTTGTCCTGTCACTACATCCCCTTGTAAACAGTCTCTCTCCAAAGACACTTCTTGTATCATTAAATTGCCATTCATTCTAATCCTCCTTCTCAACCTGGGCCATCACCCAAATTTCTGGGTGTAGAAAACTCTGCCCTTTTCCACAATGACTCCCCAGCCCCCAGAACACCTCCACACAAAACCCTTCTGTGAAAAAAATAACACAGGTGAGTTTGTGACAAATTTCCCTTGGAAGATGGAAAGAGCTCAAACCCTTTTTTGTTATCACTGAGGTATTTCCCTGTGTAATTCTCAATGGATTCAGGCAGCTCAGATCTGGTATTTACAGTAGTATAAAACAGGTCAGACTTGAATGGGCAATTTTTCTGCAGGCTGCACACCATGTGGGTGGCCAAAATGTAAGTCAAGGATTTTTCTGACACACACTATTTATTTTCCAATTAAAGCAAAGCTATGTTTGGAGTCTAAATACAGGACTTAGGAATAGTTGTTTATCCTATAAGGAGAAGTCAGGGCATCAGGCTTATGGGAGTTATTTACTTTATACACTATCAGGATAAACCCAGAGACACCTATTTATTTTCCTGCATTAATGGACTTCTTTCTTGTAGCTTTTATGAAGAACATCTATCCACACATGAACTCCTGCCTCCCTGTGAGAAACCATGAATTATAAAGCCATAAAGGAGTTTCAATTTGCTTTTTCCCCCCTCTCCTTTTAGCAGAATTACTCTTTGGCAATACCTCTAACAGTATGACACCACTGAGTCCTCAGATCACACTTCAGTGTTACTAAAATACATTAATTATTACATGCTTTTGTTTTGAACATCACTTGTATAAAAATCTGTACAATTACAAAATTTCCAAAGGAAAGAACACTGCTAATTCTCTCAGCTCAAATCTGGAGGAGACAACTGGGTATCTGCTAGAGGCAAGCTATGGAACTACTGTAAGTCATTTTTATAAATACAGATTGCAACTTCCATTAACAGTGGTGTAAGGGGAAAAGGAGAAATTGCCTTTTCCCTCGTAAGAGAAAGTTTACATAGCTCAGAAGATAAGAGATTTACTCAGAAACAACCTCTGCTGGGGAAGACACGTTTGAGGGAGATAAAAGCCCTTCTCTGGCTGGCTCTTCCTAATAAACACAGGGGCTCTGCAGAGCCAGGCTGGGGCTATCAGACCTCCCTGGGGAAAAGGAGATTAATGGGCAGCAAATCCTCCTCCAGGCACAACCTGGGAAGTCACTGAAGGACCAGGAATGACAGAAGAGTGCCTTGGGGTGCAGTTGGGAGTACCTGCCTGTTTGAGCTCTGCTGTGATTACACAACAATTCACTGTTTGTTTCCTGTGTGACTGGTGGCTACTGCAGAGAATGTTTCCTCACACTTCCCATTCCACTCAGATTTCATAATGGAAAAACTGAATGATTTCATAATGGAAAAACTGAATGATTTCATCAGCTTAATGATGTCCTTTTATGGTGAATGATCTTCATAGGATTTTATTTCCCCATCTTATTTTCACCTGTGGTTTGGTTTGGGTCTGTGTAATCAGCACATTCTCAAGGTCTGTTTGAGCTGGAAGGGCAAGAGAGGAAAGTTTCACATGGGAGAGTGAATAACTGAGTAGGACCTGACAGAAAACTGGAAAACCCTTTCAATAAATGGTCACCTGCACACTGTGACTTCTCCCTCCTCATAACATCAGCTGATCTCCTCAGAGTCACCTTCAAAGAGACAACCTGCAAACCCAACAAAATCCTACTGAGCAGATCTTCCCTGCTGCATTCCCTCCACATCTCATGCAATCCCCCATCTGCTTTAAACTTCTAGTGAACCCTGTTAATTCTTCTCTTTATAATTCTTTCATTGAAGCTTGTAGAAAGCCCTGGGAGCATGTTAATATACATCTCTGCAAAAGCAAAATCAATTTTGGCCATTCATGTCAAAACAAAGTAACTGAAAGCATTACAATGCAAGTTTAAAGAGATACAGCTAATGGCAAACAGGACAGGAGACACACAGAGGCACAAACAGCTTCTGCCATGACATGGAACCAGCGAGCACCAGTCACAATCTGAGTGATTTTCTCGATCAGGACCTGCTTTTATTTCACCTCTTTAGCACTATAGCCAGGACAGAAGCTGTGCATATCTTCAAGTGCCAAGAATGCTTTTCATTATTCCATTTAGACACCATTTCACTAAAAATAGCAGCAGCTTCCCCCTCTTGCACACATCCACACCAAAGTCACTGGAGAATTTTAACACCAGAATCCAACATGCAAAATAAGCTGCAAAACATTGGACATAAAATATTTCCCTTGTTATGTACAACATACACCTGCCTTCATAGGTGTGGGACCTCACTGCCAGAGACTCATCCCTACAGAGGAAATCTGAGTGATGCCAGGTTTTGGGTGTGCACAGCTCTGTGCTGACAAAACAGAGCTTGCAAAAAACCACATGGAAAGAGCAGGGAGATTTCCCTGCCAACAAGTATTCACTACAGTCCAAAATGAAGCCTTGATTTAACACATGTCATTTTAGGGTTTTTTACACCTGGATTTAACTGAAACTTTCAAATTTCATCCCTCTCCTTGTTCTGGAGGCTAACTTGCTTTTACATTGCCATTCCACTGCTAAGGTGGGTGCAATATTCTCCCCTATATTCATGTTTCTTTGCTTTCCATGTCCCCACTCTGGGCTCTGATAACATTTAGAATGCTTAAAATGCTACAAAACTTGAACATTCCTTGGCTGTGAGAGTGAGCTGAACACAAGGTTTGGTGATGCTGCTCTTGGAAAAAGGCAAAGGGAAACCAAAGGATGATTTTGGAAACGGAAAAAAGGCCTTCAAAATACTTTTTTCTGTTTGCCACCAGCAGACAGGGCTGTCACAGAGGAATGGCATGGCCTGGCTGTGTCCAAGCACTGTTTCCAGCACTAATGAGCTGATGCTTCTTTGGTCCTTCCCCTGCTTTTCCATGAGCCACTGGAACGCTATTTGCAGCCATCGGAAATGACACAAAATGGAAATGCTTAAGTTCTCCTTTTAGCTCGAGTTTGATGGAGAATAAAAGAGCAGACAAGACAGCTCAGAAACCCTCCAGGCACATGGAGCATCCCAAAAACATTTGGTTTCCATCTTCAGCTGCAAATTATAGACACAACGGATGTGTTTTAAACAAAAAAAGGTCTGTTTGACTTCATTCTTGCAGAAATGCTAATAGTGAACCACTGTCAGCAGTGTGAATCAAGAAGGGGACAGCCAGGAAGCAGAATTTCCCTAAGAATACTGAGATCATGGTAATTAATTCATAAAAAAAAAAAACCTACTAGTGGAATAATTTTTTCGTGTGTTGCTGTTTAGCAAAAATACTGAGCCTTGGATTTTTGCCTGACTCCTTTGGAGACAAAGCATCATTTTAATATTTACCATACAGATGGCTGAGGGAAGAGGCAGAATTGCTGAGGTGTCCTTTTCTTTTTTAACATAACCATAATTCACATTCACACTGTTTTCCAAACAAACTAAAGTAATAATTTGTTAGTGAGTATGAACATGGACAGACTGCTGCTTCCTGGAATTGCCTGGATTTTGTTTTCTAAGAAACAATTCTCCTTGGCACAGGCAGAGCTGGGCTTTTCAAACATCCCACAAAGACCCTGTCAGCATAAGAAATGCAATTGCTTTGTTTACCAGGTTCTAAAAATACTAGAAACATTCCCTTTTTTGAAAAAGATGTTTTCTTATATTCCCTAAGCCAAGACAGTTCAATTTATTTAATTATCTTCTTGAGGATTTAGTTGAGTCCAGGTTTGTTAAAAAATTACAAAATACAAATTGTATGTGGTAGGGTTCTTTTTAGGGAAGGGTTATTATTTATCCTAGGAGTAAGTGTCCCAAATTTTCTACAGGTACTTGGTGCCAATTGAGAAAACATCCCTGGAGTGACTCCACAGTCCAGCCAAAGTCAGTCAGGACATCTGATGAAATTCTGCATCTCAATAAAAGTATGCAGTCAAACAGAACATAGGTGAAATTTTCAGGAGCCTAAACTGACTAAGTATAAAACCAATTAAAATTAAGTTTAGACAGCTATACTCTGTCTAAACTTAGTTTTACACTTTAACAGATTTTTATATATCTAAATAAACTATAATTGTCATTATGGTGATATAGAATACAAAAATGAAATAATATATAGAATATAATTGTCATAATAAATGAATAAAGTATGCATATATTTAGTTAAATCTTAGTTAAATTATACAGCTGATTTTGGCAAGGTTACCTGCATTTCAAGGCTATTGGACCTTTTCAGATCACACTGTTTTACACAACTGGACCTTCAAGAGGAGAAAATGGAAATTCTATAGAGGTAATACATCATCTTTTGCCCTAAGGGGCTTTTGGAATTGTGTTTTCAAGGCGTCTAATTTACATAATTGATGAACTCATTTCTCAGGGTCTCCATTTATTTACAAGACAACCTGAGATTCCACTTGTAGATTCAAACTGATACTAAATCTCTGGTGTTCTCATAATTAACAGAATATATGAAAGCTTAAATCTTGTTAAGTTGGTTGTAAAGAGCGAGACAGGAAAAGTATTTTATTTTTTTCAGGACTGGAAAGGATGAAGCAACAACTATTTACAACCTCTGTTCATGTGGGATTTTAGAGTCTTTGGCAAGAGTTGCAGATTAGTCACAAAATACCTGAAGTATTTTTGAGGAAAAGTAGAATATGGAGTTTCTCTACTGGCCTTTTCCTGTTATTTGGAATAAAATGAAAATTGACATGAATTACCCACTGCAAATGACATTAATTTCTTTCCTGAAACTCCAGCAGCATAATCCTTTGAATAACTCTTGGAGAAGTGAGATGGTTTCCCTATTTCTAGAGCCTTTTGCCAGTGACTGATATGAAACACGAGGATATTATTTAAGTTTCAGTCCTGGCTGACATGGATAGACTTGAGATCTCACTTTTGGAAAAGCTAGGAAGTCACAATGCCAATCATAATGAGTCTGAACAGATACCTAAAAATAGTGTTTTAATCACTACAGAGAATACTGATTTAACCAGAAATCGACCATCCCAAAGCCTCTATCTCACCTAGGATGACACAAGTCCTTTTCTGAAGTGATTTATCTTTCTTTCTTACTGAGAAGGCCCCTGAATGCTTCAGGTAACATCAGACTGAGGGGAGGGTTTGGTGTTAAGGAGCACTGTGCCTGCATTTTACAGCATTTTTCTGCAGCACATGTGCAAACTGAGCCACACTTGGCTTGTGCAATTGCACCTGGGTTTGCCGAACCCAGGAACTCAGGGGTTAATGCTGGGTGCAGAATTTCAATATCCACCCGAGGCAGGCTGGAATGTGTGCACCTGTAACCTGGAGAGAAGCAGAAGTGTCCCAGGCTGGGCAGTGCCAAAGCAAACGCTCTGGGAAGGTCAGCAGGGCACGGAGCTCATTCCCCAGGACAGGAGCTGGGCTTGGGGTCTTGGGCACGAAAGTGGCAGAACCCCAACAATATTATTTTTCTCTTGCCTTTTTTATCCTCTCTGCTGTGACATCTTTAAGCTGTCACTCTGTGTTGAATGGGATATGAAGTCCTGGAGATGGCAGATGTACCCCAAAGCCAGGGAGAGGCTCTGTCTCCAATTCCAATTCTGTCACCAATTTCCGTTTTGGCTTGGTACAAAAGAAGCTAGAAAACCAAACCAAACAAAATCCCAATACCTGAGATGGTGAGACACCCCTGCAAAACCAACATGGTCTATTTTTTCTGCAACATCTCAAAAATCTACCAGACAAGCTGCCATCCCTTCCCCTGGAATTTACTTTCTAATTTTCCTAATTTTCAAGAGAGAGGTACAATGGTTGTTGGGTGTCAGCTCAGTGGCCATAGCCAGTCAGTGAAATTCCAAAGGTGTTCAGCAAACAGTAATGAAAAAGAATATTTTCATAAAACCCCCAAAATCTTGTACACACTGCACTGCATGACCAAGAGAAAATCATATTTAATAGACAGGTCTGCCCTCTCTGAATGAAGCAACTGATTCATAGCATTTAATATATTTTCATATAGCTCACCCACTGCCATGTGATGGCAATGACTGAGGGATGGCACTGGAATGACACTGGAATATCAAGCAGGAAATTAATTTCTGGTTTTGCTTTGTACATTTACTGTCTGAGAGGCTCCCATGCCTATTCAGTTATTTTAACTATGTGTATACAAATGTCTTCTATTTTTTTTTATATGTGTGTGGTCTGAGGGGCACAACATTAATCAGGTTTTTATATGTATTTGTCATTCTGTCTTCCCATCCATATTCTTAAGAAAAGAAAAACACATGCAGCAATAAAATGAATGTTCTGTGGCTCTTTGTAAGAAACAGCCATTTGACATTAGCCCTAAAACCTTTATCTAACACAAAGTTATTGCACACAAGAAAATGCTATAAAAGTAAGGCATTTAGACTCCTGAGAAATATCTGCCATTGCCAAATAGAAGCATTTTCAGCTGACTGTGAATGGGACAGTCACATTCAGTTTCTTCTCACTCATCAGCCCACACCAAACCCTTTCTTTTGGCATTCAAGCTTTCCAAAGGGAGTCACAGTGACCAGGGACGTGTCCAGTATCCACTTTAGAGCTGGAGAAATATTACACAGGTATGGATGACCCTGGACAAGGCACCTCAGTACCCAACAACCCAAATCAAGAGTTGCTCTACTCACCTGAGCACCTGCCCACTAGAGCTATGTCTCACCCACTGCTGTGCTCAGCAGGAACATGGTGCATTTCTTGCTCTCCATGCCCACCATAAGCTCTACATAAAATATGGTGGCATTTTAAAAGAAGAAATACATCACACAGATTATTGAGAATTGCCCCAGTTTATCTTAATTATCAACTAGTACTTTGGGGACAAAATATCTTATGGAATTGTGCTGTGTTAGATGAGAAGCATCACGGGGGCATATGAAGAAGTGGGTTTGTACGAATGTTACTTTCCAGCTCACCTTTTTCTGATTAGCTGGTGACAAGCTTCTGTAGAGCTTCTTGCCTTGCTTGCCAGCATTCCAAATGGTGAATGATGTCCAGGAGCTCAGGACTCTGTCCTCAAGAAACCTGACTCGGTGATTCCAGATGGTTCCCCTGGAGAGGTGGAAAAAAGGCAGATTTTGACCCCCAAAACTTTTAGCATAATTATAGACCTATATGCACATGTACACACTCACCTACGTGTAAACCTGACTGAAGTGATTCATATAATACAAAAAAATCACATCAAAACATTAGACTGGAAATTTCTGAGGGAAATACAGAAAAGAAATTCTGTGGAAGTTCTCAGACAAAAAAACATTCGGATAGATCAGAAGCAGTAGCTAAACAACTTGTATTTTCAAGAACCCTCCCAGATCAGAAGAATATGAAAAGCTGCAGCTGTGGTGATGAAATTCAACCCTTCCCATACCTGTATTCACCTATGAACCCTGCAGTGACACAGGCAAAGCATCTCCTAAACCCAAGCTGAGCTCCTCCTGTTCCATCTGCCCATGGGATCATTCTCCCGGGCTGATGTGAAGTTGGAGTCTCATGGATTTAGAAGTCCAGCTTTCCCCCAGTGTGGCTCAAGCCTCCAGCACATCGGGTGTCAAAGCTCTGAATCAGTGACAGCCTCCAGCAGCAATCACTGAGCTGCAGTCACACACAAACCACTTGTTACCATTCACACTGACCAACCTGCACACACATTTCAGACCAAATAAGAGAGATTTAACTGTAAAAGTTCCCAGGTATTATTTGGCAATGACACAAACGTGACTGTCCCTTTACATGAAGGCAACTTTCATGAGAAACTGCATTTCTTGGGACAAAAAGCAGTAGGATTATTTTTCCTTCAAAAAAGCAGTATGCCTCATAGAACTCTTTTAAACATGCTTTAGGGAAAAAAGCAAACTGGCAGATGTCTGTGTGCAATTACACCTTTAAGTCTTCATATTTGGGATAATTTCCACAACACAATTAAGCCAAGTGGTTGAGGTAAACAAGGGTGACACTAATACCAAATGACAAATCCCACAGCTCTGGAACCATCCACAGCCTTAGATATTGAAGATCTGCTGACATCCTCAACAAGTTCAAGACAGGTTCTCAGAAAGAGAAGACAATGTCAAGGAAAGCAGTTTGTTCATGGTCCATTTCTCCCAACTGGCAAATCCACTTGGACAACTACAGTTTTTTTTAATGTTTGAGTGTGTGTGTTCTACCCTATAATGTAATATTTAAGATTACAACATTTATCGTGGATTAAAGAAAACTCCCTGCTGTTAAAAACATCTGCTTTATTTCCAGCGTTCATTTAATATTCATTAATTAGGAACCCACCTCAGACTTATTAAACAGTTTCCTAGAGAGAACAAATTGATTTCCTCAATTTGACAAATTAATCTTCCTAACCTACATCTCTTGAACAAGGCACCTTGAGCTGAAACTTTCTTTCCCAGGAAATTCTGATGAACCCCTAGTGATGTCTCCTTATTTAAGGCAATTTTCAAATGGGGCTTTCCATTTGCTTATTTGCATCATTCCTTCACATCCCCGAGTTATGTTCTGAAGACTCTCATAGGAACCAGTGACCCCACTTCACTTCAGCACAGCCAGATCCTGCTCAGCACTTCATCACTGAGCCTGGTGTGGTAACTTGGAAAAGACCTCGTGCACAAATAAAATGTCCCCACAGTTTCAAGGATGATGGCTCTGCACCAGCATTTCAACTAATGGAGAAAAAGAAATTCTTGGATTTGATCAAAAATCTCTTCTAATGCAACCACAAGATGCATTCCTGCTGCAAAGCTTTAACTGCTGCTGGCATCCTTTGACACTTGCCTTTTTCCACGTTCATGAAGCATAGTGTATTCCCAAAAGGAAAGTTTAAGGAACAAAATATGAAGGCCAAGTACTTTTCCAGGATCACTTTACTAGACATTACAGAGCTCCTGCGTGCTTCTAAAAAGGAAGATTATTGCTTTGCACATAAATTGAAAGGTTTTTAAAGTGATTTTCCTTTGAAATGTGACTTCAGAAGGATAACACCATATTACATTCCAAAGGAACTTCAGAATCTGTTCTGTTGGCTCGAATGACACTGGCAAGTTTCTTTTCCACTTGAGTTTGCAACATTAAGAAAGCTAAAGTAAAAAAAACAGGCAGCCTAACAAGGCATGAAAATAACTTCTAACTAATTTCTAGGTGCAGTGCAAACACTGCAATCTACCTCCAGGCTTCTAAAAGATGTTTTTATTTTCATGGAGATGGATGTCCCAGCACAGCAGGATTGGTTCATCCAGACAGTTCGAGGTTGCTGTCTGGGCCATGAGAGCCTCTGTGCCACAGGAATCCCTGCTGAGGTAAAATTCAGTCAGACCAAATCTCCATGCTGTTAGTCACCCATGAAGATTTCAGACTGAAGCAGATTTACTGACTCATCTCATGTTATCCTGGAAAAGCAAGTGAGGAAAGCTTGCAAGAGAACTGCACTCTGAAATAGAAGGGTATGAAAAGTATTAAACTCCAAATTAATTGAGTTGTTGTTCAACCACAAGAGTATTGTCAGAGAGCTTCATTTAACAGCAATACAAAACTTCCTTAAATACGTACTGTGGGTTATAAAAACAAAGCCAATGTACCCAGCAGTTGGGATTTTTTGCTTGCATCACTACCAGGTATTCTTATGACAATGCCCACAGAAAAACATTTGAAGCTCACACCTCCATATTGTGTGTTTTCAATGAAAAAATTAAGTTCTATCAAACACTTTGAAGTCTTGAATTAACCCTGAAATATTTTTAACAGTGCAAGCTGAGATGTCAGATAAACACAGAACTGAGGGGAGAATTTGTGACTGAGCTTTCGAGTGACACTCAGAGGCTTCATCTTGGTGAGAACTCACTCTGCACAAACAATCCCACACGCCGAGGCAAAAGGAGCTTCCAGGTGTCAAAGGAGAGAGTTTCGGTTATTCCCTTCAGGTTTCCGCTTCACCTAATTTGCCACATTTTTTTGATGTTTCCAGAACAGATAACTGGGATTCCTGCCTCCAGGGACAAGGGAATGCCATTTTCCCATCCTTCACGAGCCAGTGCAGGTGCACCAGACAGGAGCTGTAGCAACGTGCAAATGGTAATTAAAGAAAATGCCTGAAACGATCTAGAGGTTGCACAAACCACTACTCAGAGATGATTCTCACAGCTATTTTCAGATTATGCAGTATTACATATTCACAGCCACCAGCAAAACCTAGGAGGTATTATTGCTCTGCATCACCCCAAATCAAGATGGCTTTTCCTACCCATCTCAGAAAAGATTCGAGTAAGCAACTTGCAGCAGCCTTTAGCACCATGTCCAAGCCTGTAATCAGTTCAGATTTTTCTCAGCCAGAAGGTGGGACAAAATTCTTCTCACTGTACAACTTTGTTCCCATATCCTAACATTATTTCTTGACCCGAAGTCTTGAAAAATATTATTTCTCCCATTCCTTTCGTTTTGTTGTCACAACTTTGCAAAAGAAATGTTAGAAGTATTTCCACTCAAAATACCATTCTTGAGGCTTACAGAATTTTCCTAAGATCTCACTTGCAATGGCCCCTCAATGCTCATCAGTTATGGAGCCTGGGAGGAAGAAGAGGAGCCAAAATTCTGCAGGAGTGAAACGAGGGTATTCATGCAGAGGGTGAGAATGACTATGCCGTGTGTTCCTCAGCCCCAAGTAGTTATTACCAGACCATCCACCCAAGTAATGCAACAATGGAGCTCTGTTAAAAATGTGTGGTGACCTACTGACTGAATTCAGGAGTCAAGAAACATCTGCTCTACTCCTATTTTGAAATGAAAGATAATGTGACAATAAAAGCAACATGATTTAATGTCTGAGCTCAGTCAAACCTCGCCATATTGCTGCACTGCCTTTCCCCTCCTTCCCCCAGTGAGGCCACATAAGTGAATCCACAGAGCAAAGACAGATGTACAAGTACTTGAGCAATGCAGAAATACAAGCCCAATATCCTGAGCAGTACTGGAATTTTAGGCATCGATTGCCATGCACAGAAATACTAGAGATCCATAAATCTGACCTTTTCTCCCTGTGCTGGCCCAGCACAGTGCTCAGGTAACACCAGGCAGGAAGAGGAGCTGCCCAAGTGAATGGCCTCTTCCAGGGCCTTCTTATTGATGGCAGGGTAAGAGAGTTCTGCATGATAGGTGACCCTCACCTGATCCATACACCAGAGATGGAGGAACAGAGAACTTCATAATCACAGGGAGAGCTGAAAAAGCAGATCCCTTACAGCCAGTGTTGCATGCAGAATTCAAGGCCCTTACCATCCACAGGAAATTCAGAAATAAATCGTGTTTGAACCTTGGCCATACTGGTGAATAAACTGATTTTTTTTGCCGTTGTTGTTCTGTTGAACTTCATGTGAACTTATTAATTGCTGGACTATATCGTCCCACTGAGTTATTACATTTACAGTGTTAATAGGTTCTATTAATGTCTGAGTTCATCTTCAGGGCACGGGTCATTAGCTGAGGCATGGTTTGCATTGTGGCCTATTTTTCATGAAAGGCTTATTAAGAGAGACAGAGACTATCAATGTTAATGGCATTTACTTTTCAAGAATCTAATGAGGTCATTAGTTTCCATGTTTAATTGAAGTGCCAAATGCAAGCGTAGAAGATAAAACTGCAGTTGACCTCATCTTAATTTCAGCTCTGCAGGAATATGTTAGGCTATTCCTCTCTCCTGCCTATTTTTGGCCGTGTATGTTTGTGCAGGAAATGAAGGAGGCATTCCTGTGCTCACCACTGATCCAAGACCCGGCCTCAGAGCACCTCTGAAACAGCCAAATGTGTGTTTCACACTAATGCCTGTTCCTCTTCACTCACATGACACTGGAAGCTTCCAGTGCCTGAAACCAGATGTTTTCAATAGATTATGTAATTCTGCTTATTTCTGCAGAGCAATATCATACTCATTCTGAGCACAGGGGATCTGGAATTACTGAAGGTGCACTTCACCTTTTCTGTGTAAAAGGGAACTGCCCTGATCTTAGACAGAATGAACAAACCTTATTTTCCACATGTATTAAATTTGTCTTGACTTAAAACCTGTAAACTGCTCCAAGGATTAGCTGCATGCCCCAAGCACCTGTCTTCATGAGCAGCACTACCTAAAGACAAGTGCAATGTTTTATTGCTCATCTCACTCCAAGCTCGCTTTCATCTTGCAGTGAGGTATTGTTGTATATACAGTTCCTTTCTCTCCCCTTTGGCAAGATAAAAATCTATGAATTTTAAAGTGCTTTTATTATTCATTAGACTTTCTTACTCTAGTATTCCTCACTCTAAAGCCAGCTCTGATATGGTCTCACATCAATTTAATGTGGCCGTGCAGCACTGAGTACACACAGCCCTAGGGTACAACACCAAATAAAGTTATTTAGATCCAAGAGATATGATATGTGGGAATTTGTGTTGTGAACTTCTAGCTGAAGAGAAGTTTCTCAAAATCCAGCAGGTATCCATCACTGCGTTTGGATGAAATGACAGCGAGAACATTCATATTTCTGCATGCACCTCATGAAATCTAAATACAGACACTGAACTTGATGCAGATTCCGTCACGCACCCAAAACATTTAATAATGCAGACTGATGCCTCCAGGGTAAGGGAGAATGCAAATAAGATTCAGTTTCCTGCTTCACAGATATTCTCAACTCCAGATATTTGTTCCAGAAGGATACTAATAATAGGAAATGACCTAAAGCACATGAGTGTTTACAATTATACATACTAACTAGGAAAAAAAAAGAACCAAATGTCACTTGCCAAGCAGTTTTACACATATTTTAGGAAGTCTGAAAGTGCAGTGAGGCTTCTTTCCCCCTGGAGGGTTCTGAAAGACACCCATATAAACTAAAGCCACCACAGGCTACGAGAGACTGTTGTCTTTGCTGAAAAAAATGAATGATGCACCTTTGTATAAAAATGTCCTGCTATGGTTTTTAAGACTGAAGCTAGGCCTATAGTGTTTAAAAAAAAAAAAATCAACTTTCCTACAAACATCATTTTGATCTCAGACAAAATATTAATTTAGCTGAAGAGTTACTATTTCTAAATCCAGGTCTAGGCTAACTCAAAATTAAAAGATGACCTGGCCAATGGCAAAAAGCAAAACACCCCAGAAAACTGCTCAACAAAACACACCATAAAAAGAAAAAGGCTTCTAGAAAAGCCAGAACATGCATTAAATAAAGCAGAATGACCAAGAGGCAAATTAGGCAAGAACCAATTTAAATTACAAACTGAAACCTTTGTGATGAGCCCATTAATCTCTTTTTGCTCAACGCACACTTTGGACTCCAGACACAAACACCGGGCAACCCTTCACAACTTGGGCAACAAACACTGGAATGAGCCAAGACAAGGAGCTGTTGCACAACCTCATATTTGGAAAATCACACCAAATCTCATTCCCCAGTAGTACCAGCAGGAAGCCAAGAGGAAGAGCAGCTCGCCTGATTTCTTAGAATGAGAGAAGAAAGGCGCCAATTTGGACACGCAGCCTGCACATCTGAAACAGCTCACAGCATTTCCACATTCCCCCAGGATGCTGTCATTCAGGCTGCTTGTGCCACACAACCTTGGAGATCTGAATAAGCAACAGCTTGCAGTAAATTCAAAACAAATTAATTTCCAAGAATTAGATGCTTTCCCACAGATAGAAGCAAAAGGCTTCCAAGAGTTCTTAGCATCCCATAATGCGTGGCTGAAAAGTTGGTCACTAAGTGCCAAAAGGATCACACAGTAAAAGAGGGAAAAGAAAAAAATCCTTACATTTCAACATGAATGAAAAGGAAAATAATTTATCACATGCTTGTTTGCAAAATCAAAATCATATGTACTATTTGCTTGAATGATCTTTTCATAGTCACATGATTTTATATAGATATGCACATTTATATGTATTTCTAAAGATCTGCAGTGACATTAACCATGAGTGTGCTATTTATGGGACTTATTTGTTTTACACTATGTACAGCAATACAACAATACAGGGATGGACAACAAAAATGCACACAGGAATGTTCAGTTTTACTGGTCAGCTCTACAAAGCCATAAAAACAGGACTGACTGAAAAGTGTATTTATACCATTTATCAGTAAGAAAACAGTTGACTTAATTACCACTGTGATTCTGACATGGGATTCCTAAAGGACAGTACAACTCATGTAATTTTTTATTAATGTCACTGCATAAGAGAAAGGAACAGCTTTGGGTCAGCTTGCAGCATGTAGAGGAACCAGCAATTTAACACCTCCTTTAGGGGCTGAGCAGCCCAGGAAAGGCAGCAGGCAACAAAGGCAGCTTACAAGGAAGCACCTGAGATAATGACTCCTAAACAACCTCAGGGATTTTTCAAACATCATTATCTGATTTAGGTGGTTTAGACCCTTTAAAATAAGAAAATAATATATGTAAAGGCAGCACATTATCAGATTACAGGTTTGGTTTTGGTCTGGTTACTTTTTTTTTCAAAAGACCATTTTTGTCGGTATTACAAGTTTCTGTTTACTTCTTAAATATTGAGGCAGTTGATTTTGAAATGAAGCTGTAACATTTCAAAAATATATTTTTTTTAAATTACGGTTCATATGGCAAAAAACACGAGAATGAAACCCTTGTATATTACATACTAAAAATCCTAATTAAAAACCCCAATGCAATTTCAGCATGATCCAAGATAAAACTTTTCCATTCTCTGGAAAGCACAGCTTACTCCAGGACAGAGTGGGTGGCAGCCTGGGGATGGTAGCGGTAGAGCAGGAGGCAATGGTTCACTCGAAACACTCCACCACCCTTCTGGAGATGTTCATAGAAAAACAACAAATCCTCTGGGACACCCTGCAACACAAAACAGTTATTATTTCAGCATTCAGGTACATCTGAAGATGCTTTATTTTTCTGCCAAATGAATATGGTTGAATGGAATTATTATTCATAAATACAGCTTTGGTGCTGCCCAGGGCAGGTGTGGACTCCCCATCCCTGGAAGTGTCCCAGGCCAGGCTGGATGGGGCTTGGAGCAACCTGCTTTAATAGAAGGTGTCCTGCAGGTGAAACAAGAAGATCTTTAAGTTCCCTTCCAACCCAAGCCCATGTCTGATTCTATAATATTATTTGTGCATGTCCCAATGAAATAAATGCAGCTGAATGATCAGTGCTGTTTATAAATGAAGTGCAGCTGACTGCAAGGACAGAGGTGGCAAAATCAACATCATCTCTTTTTGACAGGGATTCACTTTGGTGCAAGTGAATCCAAAAGAGAAAGAAACCCAGCTGCTAAACAGTTTGTGCAGACTAGAGTTCCATGTAACCAAAGAGTTTACACTGAAAAGGATCAGTGACTTGAGAAGGGTTTTTTCCTCATTTTACTGCAATTCTTCTTTCTCTGGCTGTCATACAAATACTGGTCTCTACTTAGGAAAGGTGACTCAGGCCCCATAATGACAGACTTCAATAAAAACTGCAATAAAGGCAACCTCAAAATGAGGCAACATCTGAAAGTTTAGGGTTTTTTTCTTGAAACTTTCTTCCATGGTACATTCATCCTTACAGGATTGCATCCACTGCTGCTGAAAACACTACAGGGATAAAAGCTCCTGCAACTGTGGATCTAGCAGGCTCTAGGAAAAATAAGGGATTTCACAATAATTTCAACATTTTCCACTTAAAAATCAGAGAATCTTCACGCAAGTGATGCAGTGTCAGAAGGGCAATTGAATGGCTCACAGCACTCCGTTTCATCTTGTGACATATGAAAGAATAAACCCATCTTCAAAGTCCTACACAGAAAAAAGGTAGCGTTAATTTATATTTTGGAAAGCTACAACTTCTTGAAATACTAGAACATTTCATTTTTTCACGTTTAAATACAGATTTCTTTCCTGCCATACAGTGTTTAAATGGTCACATGATTTTTACCAGACTAAAAATCTCCCTTTTATAAAATCAGGTGGGTCAAAGAAAATATTTAAGTTCAGCAACAATAAAAATCTGAAAGATAACATGATAAAACTGAGAAGGAAAAGAAGGTGAAGAGATTGAAATACATTTCTTTCTGTAGACAACATCACACAGGTCATAAACCTCAACCTCAATTTTAACCATTCTATCTCAACACAGAAAAATAATAAGAGTACAAGTCAAAAAAAAAAAAAAAATTTCCCCTATTTCTAAGCTTCTGAGTTCCTTCCATAATTAAGAAAATGAGATTCTCTAATTAAAGTGCTGGACTGGCCCTCTAGTTATGAGAGCAGTTCAGTGACTACTTCTCATACCCACCAGGCTGAGTAGCCAGAGGGGTGTGGGAGTGGAAGAGAAACAACACAAAAATATCTCTGAACCCTGGAAAACAACTCCAAAACCCTCAGCTGAACGTTTGTATGCTGGGAGAAATCAGAATCCAATCAGAATCTGGACTCTGCAGCTCCAGCCCTCACTCTGACTCAGTGTGACACTGATTTGGGCCACACTCCCACATTCTGAATGAAAGGGATTCTGCTCTGGCTGCTCATCTGCAGCTTTTGGTTGTCTTTGTAGACATTTATCCAATTTCTGGTTTAAGAGCTGCAATGCAGGAGAAAACTTTTAAAGAACCTCATACAATTTATGCTTTATGTGAACCTACTTTAAAGCCACAAAAACAAATCTGGGAGAAGCTGGAGTGGCAGCCAGCAACCACAGTCACCAAGAATACAAGAAAAACACAAAATCAATTTCTTTCCATTTATCTTGCAGCCCTTTCTATATTTTCCTTACTGTGGACATCAAGGGAAATACTGAGCCAGCAGAAAAGTTTAAACCTTTTTCTCTTTTCTGGTCACACACTAGACCATGTCTCAGGGCACAAGTGCAGCAGATATCAGCTTGCTGCAGGAGTCAGATTTTGATTCAGATCTCTGATTATGTCCCATATATCTCAGCAATTCCTTCTCTTTTGGATAAGCATTTACATTATTCAAGACAACTGTTATTATGTATATTTAAGAAGAGTTACTGCAGAAGTAAAAGGATCTTTCAAAACACTGTTTGGTTCCAAGGGCTCTTTTGCTTTCCTTCAACTGGCAGAAATTCTCTGGAATAAAGTGCACTCAGCCCTAGGAAGGAGCAGGTGCCTTGTACTGCTCAGCAGTGGCCTCTCACATTACAAAGGAGCAGCACTGCCACGCATTTTTCAGAGGAAAGATGTTGACTGTGTTATGGATCCTGCAGAGATGGGACTTCCTACAGCTCTTGAGTGTGTAAGCTTGCTGCAATACAAGAGTTCCTTCCCAGTTGAGATCTATTATTGGATCCAGATGGCGTTTTAAACACCAGGAATCTTTGTGAAACAACACAGCTTTGAAAGAAGAAGCTGTTTAACCACTAAAGGGATATTTTAATGCATTTTTTGAAAATTAATATCCATAGCTAAAAGTATCAATTACTAACCCAGCATTTCAGCAATAGGCTACCACATCAATAGCTTTCAGCAATAATAAATACAATTAAATTGCACAGTTTATATGTTACTGGACTACATGCAGAATTTTCCACATTACAGGCAAAACCCAACCCCACATCCTCTGCTGCAAAAAGGGATAAACTAATTGCAGCTCCCAGAGAAAAGCACAGCCTGCCCCTGCTCTGCTCTACCAGCCAAATGTAAAATCATAGTTCACTTTATCACATTCCCACTGAACAGGGGAAGGGTTTCTCTTGACCCAGTATTCTGGGCAGGTACTGCTTGCTGTGCTGATGTTGTGATTCCCCCCTTGTCTGAAGGGGGGAAATGATGCCTTAAGTTTCAGCTTTTATATTTTTTCAGAATCTCTGCTGCTTAATGTGTAACTCTGAAACTTCATATTAGGTGTTAGTGAGTTCTCTTCACAGGGCAGTGACAAAACAATCCCTTCCCAGTCACAGAATCAAGGACAACTGGTACCCAAAAATCAGAAACAGCAGCGAGGGAAAGGGGCAAACCAGGGGCTGAGACTTCATAGCCTGGGGCTGTGCTTGGATAACTGACCCCAATGTGTAGATGAACCAAAACTTACAGAAGTGTAAAAACCCATGACCGGGATCCATCTTGGGTTTGATTTGGGTGTAGCCACAGCCAGGCTCTTGCACTACCCAAAGTGAATCCTTTCAATAAATTCCTATTTTATTCCTTTTGCTCTGACTAGTCTCTGTTTCAGGTCAGCCTTTCCAGGCATCAGTTCTATGGATGAGGGGACTGATTTTTTATACATCATGGGGTGTCAGGCAGAACCCAACTTGAGTTAAAGTAACTCCTTGTTCAGGGACCAAACTAAATTATCTATGACCTTTCTCTTGCCATTTTCTCATTTCTCACTGCTCTCACTCCTGGCAGCTCCAACTGCAGCAACCTCAACGTTTTTCCAAGAGGTTCAAGCATCTCCCAACAAGCAGTTCTGGTACAACCCTTGCAGCTCCACCATCAGTAATGATGGAGAGCATCAGTAGGGACGATCAGCAATTTTTGGAGGAGTTTTAATGCAAGTGATGCCCTGTGCAATGCTGTAACCATTCACAGCTGGTGAGGTCATGCTGCAGCCCTGGCATGACCAACAGCAGCACTTCAGGCTGACAGCTCCTTTCATTTGATCACTTGGACAGAAACCACCACGGGGCTGTAGAGGCATATACACAATATAAAATATATCTGCATTTTACTAGATGAGGGTGATTGTGCCACAATCTGTCCCAGCTTCCTCATCCATCTCCATTCAGCCTTGTCTCAGCCACATTTGAGTCCCTGCCCTCTCCCAGCTCACAGGCACTCTGGCACAGGTGGCAGATCCTTGGGAGCCCAACCAGTGGAGATTTAGCCCGTGCAGACAAGTCTGGCTGGAGAAAATGGGAGATCTGCTATTATTTCATGAATACACACACTTAGAATAAACAGCAATGACAAACAAGACAGGAGAAGTATATCAATCCACATGGGAAAAAAGCCTTCAGGGTTGGAAAAGCTTGGTCCTCCCTCTTGATCAGGGGCATCAAGGCAAACTGGGCTGTAATTTGGTACACATTTTGTAAATCAGTCAGGACCATTGGGGTAGCTGTCGGACAGAAAAAATCGCTTTAATTCCTCAGGGGAGCCTAAAATTGGTGAATGGAAAGAATTAAATAGCTATTAATAGCTTTTCAACAGGATTACCCAAGATATTCTTAAGTTTCCCTTTCTGCAGACCTGTCACTTCATTTCTTGGCTCTCATCCAGATCATGCCTTTCCATCATTTTGCCTTGATTACAGGACCTGGAGCCCACTAGCATTTATTTCATTGTTGGGAAAATAACAGGTTAAAGGAAACTCCAAAAGGTTGCTTTCATCCAAATGTCTTGGCACAGAGATGCAGTTAAACAAAGATGATGGGGAAGTCAAATGGAAGGGAGGTGGTAAATTGTAAATGATATTTAATAACAGACCAGGAGAAAATATAATTAGACATGGGGTATGGGGTGAATTTTCAAATAGCTTATAAAGTGTAATTAATCACTGGCTCCAGCACTTTTTCTCTGCTTTTTAGATCAAATATTGACCTCTGTTCAGCCTTAGCTATATCAAGCCAAAAACAAACAAAAAAACCCCCAGCAGTGCCTGTATTTTATCCTGATTTTCCCCACAGCATCTTGATAGGTTATTTGACAGACTGACAGTATTTTAATTCACGGTCCAAAAAACCAAATTTCTACTTAGCCTTTTACCTCTCAGGCATTATTTTAACCACTTGCCTTTCTGAAGAGAATGACATTTGTGTGCTCTGGCAGAGAAACTTGGAAAATGGCAGCAGTGAGTGCCTAGCAGCTACATTTACCTCAGAGCTTTACACCATGGCCTACAGTCCCTGTGCTCAAAAGGATATTTTGACACCTCCTCAGTTCGTGTTTTTTGTGACCTTTTATCACAAAACCAGAATGAAACTGAGCCCCAGACACTTTGTTCAGGGGTACAGTTTGTATTCAGAAAAGCTGGTGGTTCTACAATGCACGATTCCATCTGGGGCTCATTAAGAATAATTTGCCCCTGTTTACACTTTGAGATTAGCTCGGAACTTTAAGGCTGTCACTCCGTTTTCAGTTTTCATACACTTAAAAAGGAAGGATAAACACAGGGGTGACAGGAAATTTGGAACCAAGTTGTGGTAAAATTCTAGAGAAAGAGACAAGTTTTGGCAAGTAACAGTTGTGATGTCGAAGTAATTCTGCCTGGACAGAGCCAAGACTGCAATTTTCCACCCTTGCATGGAGTGGAGCCTGCAGGGCAGCAATGCTCATTTATTCAGCTCTCCTTGTACTCAGCATTTCTGTCAGACACATGAAAAAATAACTTTGCTTCACTAATAACAGGCACCTCATCTCCCACTGCACACAACTGGGGAGTTCCCCACTCTAACAGACAATCCAGCTTCAAAATCTGCTTTTCACATTAGACCACAACACGGGCATTTTTTCCTCAACACAATTTTTTGTGATGCTTTTGGACACGGTTATTACTTTTTAACAATGGTGCTACTTATTAGGAAACACCAAAAACTCCAGCAGCAAAGCTACCCATGGCAATGTCACACACTAAGTGACAAATGGGAGTTCTGAAGGTTTAGTGAAAATGCTGCTACTTCTTCCAATAAGGAACTACTGTACTCTTGATCCAAAATTGCTTAAAAGATTATTTTTCTTTTCCTAAAAAAAGTAGGTCAAAAATATGGTTCATTGTGTGACTCTTCTTCCAGCAGGGGATACTATCTGAGTTACTTTATAGGTTTGTGACCACTTCCATTGTATTATCTCAGTCTCAGAACACCATCAGAGCTTGCTAAAATCTCTTCAGTACTCCTGTTTTCATTATCATTTATCAGTGATTACATAAATAAAATCTCTACCATTTTAGTTAATTAATATATAAACCAAACCTGTCAAGTTCTTATAGACCATTTATGTAGATACTATTTTGTTTGGACCTGAAAGTAATACACTTCCAACAACTGCAAATCTTGATCAGAAAGAACTTCATTAAAAAAAAAGAATTGAAAAAAACCTGTTTCATCTAAAGCCCAAACGGCTGCAGAGACATACATATCTACCTGGAATAAAAAAAAAGGATTAGACCATAGCACATCTATTTGTATTTTAATCAGTCCACCCACTCTGTTACCATAAACATCAAATCACAATTTCTCCCATGGAAGAATTACCCTCCATTTTTTTCCTAAGCGCTGAAATATGAAGAACAGGTGTTTGGATTTAATTTCAGATGAGAAATGCAGCTTTTTGGCAAGAAACAGTTTCACAAATGGAGAAGGCCAAAGCATGGAGATTTGTTGGCCTGTTCCTGTGTTTACTTCCAGCACTTCTCACAAATACAGTAACTCAAAAACGAGGTGGGAGTGATCAGATTAGCACAGACCCCGGCTCAGGTCAGAACATACACACAGGGATGGGACCCTTCAGAGTGTGCTCAGCTCTGCTGCTACACAAAAAAAAAAAAAAACCAACTTTCTTTGCCTTTCTTTTCAAATGAAAATGAACGAGTTAGAGCAATGCTAAATGCTTTGTCACACTAAATGCTCAAGATTTAAGAACGTGATTTTGTGTCCTCTAAACCCACAGAAGACAAAGGTTTGACTTCACTGCTTGTGTCCATGGCTTTGTTCAGATCTGTCCTGTTCAGAGGGGATTTTTCTGAAGGCCTCTGCATCAGCCAGAGTCTGAGCTTGGACATGTTAGACACTTCACAACAGGGACAAACAATATCTTCAACTTATCACTAGTAATTCTTAAACCTAGACGGACATATCATGCATTGTGGCTGAAAAATCATCAGGATTAAGGTTGTCAGTGTACTACAGCTGAACAACCAGTGGCATAGCTCCTACACAATTACACACAGAGAGCTAAACAGAAAAACCCAACTCATAAAAACAAAACAAGGAGAAAAAAAAAACAAATTGAAAAGCAAAAAGCACGGAGCAATAGTCTATTTAACCTAACCTCTTGAACTTCATCATTAGGCTTGCTGTTCTATTGTTGCTGCTGCTTTAACTTGCTTGCTTTCTTTCTGGAGCTTACTAACAACACCCAAGAAGTCAAACATCCCTCAGAGAGTGAAAATACAATGGTAAGAAATGATAATAAGAAAGAAATAAAGAGCATGGGTCAGCAAATGTAGATTGTATTGGGAGCCAGGCACCACTCCCAGCTCTTCCACTCACCCACCATGTAATTAAGGGCAAATCCTTTCACTGCTATAAACAATTCAGTTCTCTGTCTGCTGTCTCCTTATAATTATAATTTTTTGGCAGCTCAAAGAATAATATTTGTATATCCTCAAACATATATACAGATGTATATATATATATACACACGCAGCATGGCACTGAAGGGCTTCATTTAAAAGCTATAAAAATAATCATCATCATCATATGTTGTAGTTTAAATAATAAAATAGGAAATAGCCTTAGCAGATTTTTTTAGAGTGCTAATAAATGAAGGCTTTCAAAAAAAGAAAAAAATCAGAACCACCCATTTTAGCCCTAAAATCTCACCAAAACCACTGGAAGCAAAACCTCTCAGAACCAAACCACACAAAATGGATCCAAATGTGTTTAAATTAGATCTATTTGTCAACATATTTCAGCTACCACAATAAATACTGCTAACAGACACCCATGGATTTTATTCCATAAACACAATGATGAGCTTAAAGCAATCAAAGTGAACTCATACAGGAAATTCATAAAGGAAAGAACACCCAACTGTCAGGGAAGGACCAATTCTGAGACCACAGGTATTTAATCTGTAATCTCTCAGCCTTGATCCTCGAGGAGAAGCTACTTAAAATCTTCCAAGCACAAGCACAAGAACTAAGATTGACAGGAGCACACAGGAGGCAGGAGGATAAATGATTTTCAGTGGTAGCAGTTTTATGGCCCTTCATTTGTCCTCTCAGGAATATGAATCTTCCCCCTAAGGTGAATGTACTTTTAACTCTCTGCTATTCTGCACCTTTCTTCCCTCCCAACCTCTTCCAGCAGCCTACCTCACCTTGCAGGGATAGCTCAGAACAGAACTGTGGGCTCTCTTGTTTTTAGCATCTATTCCAGGGACCAAAGACGAGCTTGGATGTCTGAAACCTTTAATTTTTTCAGGTTTGCTGAAATATATGACAGATGTGTTACAATGTCCATCTCAGGTAGGTCCTTCCATCACCAGGGTTATTCCCAAACAACTTTAGTTGGTTGGAGACTTTTATTTTTTTTTTTAATTGTATGACCCAGGTTTTTTTAGAGCTCAGTTTTCATCTACACCCTTTCCCTATTGTTCCTTAATAACAGGTAGAGAGTTTTCAGAGGATGTTAAACAAAGGGATGGCTCCTGGACTGCAGTTCACCTGCACCACTCACCTTTCCACCCTCATCAAATCTTCCCACATGAAAAAACCACTCTCGAGAACAGAACCAGGTTGGCATGATCACAGTAGGCCCATGGGAGGTGAACACCTGGGAAAGAGGTAAAAAAATCCAGTCAGTGACCAAAATGTCAAACCCAGCAGCTGCTGAGGAGCAAAGCAGACCTGACACATTCACCTGAAATTATGCCTATGCATAACCTTCAGCTCAAGCACTGAGAAGAGCAAGTGCTGGCAATGGAGCAGCTGCTTAGTGTTGATGTGCAGTGTGCACCAGAATGTCCCAGGTGCCACAGCCCAAAAGCTGAGTCTGGGTCCTGCTCCATATTCCATGACCTTCTCTTCTCTCCTGAGCTGCAACACATGCAGGATACTTAAAACATTTTTCCAAGTTTAGAATACTGTAGTGGAGTTGGCACTTTATCAGTAATGGTGATGTTGATATGGAAGTGAAGTAATTGGGAAGTTCAAGTTCTTAAACTGAACCCTACAATTGCTGAATGTTGATTTTTTTCCCCCCCCCATTTTATATTCTTTATCCATATATTAAGTATGAACTTTCACTGATCTTCTATTTCTGCCAAAGACACTTAAAAAATCCTAAACAAGTTTGGACAAGTAAAATGCCATTTGTTTTAAACATTACCTGAGTACTGTGGATTTTCTACCCAGGGGTACCTACAATAAAAGGTTGCTGGAAAGGGAGAGCTTTAAGTAGAGAAAAGGGAGTACTTATTAAGTTCATCTCTTCATTTGTGACAGCCAAGACCTATACAAACGAGTCTTTGAAGCTTTAAACAAACTTGTTGTAAATACAACTGTGAAATAAGCCAGAATGTGGATTACAGAAGGTAAACTGGTTCTTTCTTTTAGCACAAGATGAAATATCCAGGCAAAGAGGAGACTGAACTTGTCAAACACAACATGGAAAGTGAAGGCAGGAGCAGCAACACAGGAACTACAGAGCACACCCTGGGTCATGAAGGCAGAAGAAACCAACTTCACAACTCCAGTCAGTCAAATGGCAATGCTGATCCTGTAAGTGACAATTTCATGGCGTGTTACAGTGGTAATATTAATATTATTCCTGTACATGTGAAGTTCTTCACTCGAGAGCATGAGTGCACATTTGTCACGTGCATCTCAGCATCTACATTTTAAAGGTGTCAGCCTGAGGGAGCTCCACAAACTCTTGTCTGGCAACTTCCATTTTCACATGGATTGAAAACCAAATAAAAACACTTAAATCAATTGTCCAAATTAATTAAATTAGAAATCTAATCAAAATTTGACAGATGACCTACTCCCACTTTTTTCATGGGCATCTGCCCACACACAGGCAGCCACTTCAGGCTGAAGCACTCAGCATGCCAGCTCCATGACAGAACCTCACTGTCCCTAAAGGGATCCTAGGGCCACTCATTTTCATCCAGACACTTCAATTCTAGGCACTCATATTTAGTCAGAACAATCCTATCATCTAATGTGTCTTAACACATCAGCAGGTTGCCCAGAGCTGAAATACTCTAATTCAGAGGTGTTAAATGCAAAAATCTCCCCCCAAGAGCCAGTAGAATCTGAAAGAGTCAAAACAATCCCAGAAAAGCAGAGCAGCCAGTGATTACTCAGTACATGGTTATTAGCTCCACATTAATTACAAGGGCAATTGAGTATGGCCCGAACCAAACAATGACCAAACAGTAATCCCAAAAGAAAACAGCAGCAGAGAGAAAAGCCAGGCCAGAGGGCATTGCATTGAATCTCATTTCTGAAGGAAACAAAAACTTCAAAAGAAAGTCTTGAGCCCATTGGTACTTGTGAAACGTGTCTGGAGAGGCCAGAATGCCATTTCCTCAGAGCTGCCAGGGCCCTCAGAAAACAGAAATGCACTTCACCTTAGAGATGGAGCTCCATGCAAATAGCTGTGCTCAGTGCCAAGAGCATCCATCCCAAACATCTGAGATAACCTGTGCTCCACTGACACAGATACTTCAGTGAAACCACACAGAACAGATGTGAAAAATCGGAGCTAAAACATCCACAAGCCACCTATGTTAACACAGATGATGAGATGATGATTTTACATCACACACTGCACACAGTGATGTCTCTCCTAAATCCAGCACCGTTCCATGGCTCACTGTCCATCTCAGGAGAGACACCAGAGGAGAATCACATGGGCAAAACAGAGACTGATGATGCCACACGTGATTTCAGGATCTTATCCTTCAAGAAAGCCTTTAAACCTGCACAGCACAGCAAGCTGAGAGTCAATGAATTGGCAAATAAACTTTTTCTACACGAATACTCACAGTGCAACATCAAAACTAACTTTAGGAAATTTATTTGTGCTGCTGTCACAAAGGACAAATTCACACTACCTTGTCACTTGCTATGTAAGAATAGCTTTTGTGAAGCTGAAATTCTCTTTGTTGTTGTTAGCTTAGTCTTCAGCTGAATCTCCTGATCCAACAAACCATAAATCAGTGGTGCTACCACAAAGGAGGATGTAGGAAAACAAGGCAGAGGGAACAAAACCCTTCTTTTCAGCAGCAGTAGAGCTAATCCAGAAATAATCTTTAACCTGATAAAACTGCTAGAAATCTACATTTGCATCACATGTACATTAACTGAAGAGCTCTCCCACTCATCCTGCCTCTGGCTACACATCCCAGTCACAGCACTGGCACTTGCCTGACCCCAGGATGGATCAGAGCTCCACATCAGTAAAAAGCCATTCTTTTCCTTGTTTTTAGTGGTAGTTTTCTACAGCCTTAGTTCTCTGAATCAGTTCACTGTGGGGTCAGAGTAGCAATACTGCTGACACACTGGAGAGGGAAGGAAAAGCTTTGGAGAGGAAAACAAACCCTCCCTTTTTGGTCACTGCCCACAGTTAATGAGTCCAGCTGTAACATAAAACTGCATCCTCTGAATACCCACTCTGATGGGAGGAGAACTGGCCAGGAAAAACACTAACTCCTGTTCTGAAACACTGAAGCATCTGCCAAACTTCTGAAAACCACCACCTTCCAGAGCTTTTGAAATTTTATCTTCAAGAGAAAAAAAAAATAACCTCAACCCTCTGCACTTTGGAAATTCTATATTTCACCTTGGTTTAGTTTGATGGGAAAGTTTCCTCAGTGTTTCTTTTTTGTCTATTCTTGTCATAAACTCTTGCCAAGGTGTTAAAAAATAGTCAAATTGCCTTATTCTGTGATAAAAACTGCAATTTCTCACTTTGTGAAACTGACAGTCCAGATTTCATCCATAAATCTTTTAGCTTGCATGGACTGGAACAAGAGAAACAAAGAAGACATGCTAGCCTTGACTTGAAAATCAATCAAAAGCAGAATTTGAATGATGGTGCCATGAACTATGTTTAGTTTTCTTGAAAATATTCTCCCACTGTGCTTAACAAATGCCTTGTGTCACCTTGGAACACCAGTGGGTTTCAGACCTCCTTGAGGCATTAATTCAGTATTCTGAGAGCAGGTTGGACCTGTGAGCCTTTCACACACAGCTGGATTGAAAGATTAATGCTTATTAATAATACTTGTTATTAATTACAGTACAGTGTAAGCTGTAAAACATAACTTCACGTTAAAAACCAGAAGATGAAGGTATAAATCTGTTCAGCTTTAGAATTCCTGAAGAACAATGTTGTCATAACCTAACTGGAATCCATCTCCAGATGCAGGGCACAAATTCCTATTTCAGCATCTTATTTACTAAATTATTTAGAACTTTTATAACTATCTGGGTTTATTCCAAGGATCAAGTAGCAAGTAATTGAAACTGGTTTGTTCTTGTTCACTGTTTGGCTATCAAATTACATTCAACTGTTACACAGATTCTCTCAAAAGAAATCTAAAGAAAACAAAGAGTTGATAAAGTGACTTTCATTGTTGTGTTTCAAAGCTGTCAACAGCACATGGAACTCTGGTTCCCACTGATGCTCACTGCAGATCATGTCAGCATTCAGTGCAAAATTTCAGTTCCAATACAGGAAAAGGCATTTGTGTGTTTACAGTAACTTCTCAAGGAAAATTCTATTTCCTGGGGCAGCAAATCAAAGTCTAACTGCAGTGTGACAAAAGCAGATATGCAGATGGTGAAACCACCTCATCACATCAGATATCACCGTGCCATGCAGGACACACAGGGGAAACCAGGCAGCTCACAAAAGCAACACATGGAATCACAGGCCCAGACTGCTTTCCAAAGCAATAAGCTAATTCCCCAAAATGCACCACACATTTAATTCTACTTATGCCACAGCATTGTTCAAAATTATATCCACACAAATCAGAGAATAGACACAATCTCCTCTGCTGAGATAAACGAAGCTTTCTAATATCCAGGGGCATACATTGACACGTTAGAAGGTGAAAATGAAAAGAAAACAAATCCCATGGGGAAGGCCACAGTGATTCTGTGAGCAGACCAGAGACTGAAGGGCAGAATCCCTCACTTGAAGCAATGATCTGTTAAGATACTGTGCATTAATTGAGCAATGAATTAACCAGGACCTTGCTACTGAAGTGTAGCAGGTTTACATCCACAATCAGGCGTGTGTGTGTTAGTGTGAGAGAAGAGGTACAGAGGATAGAGAAGAGAAAAAAAGACTTTTCCTACTTCAAAAAAGTACTGGGCAAAGAAGATTTTTCAGAAGAAAATAACTACATCAAGCTTTATCACGCTTTTAGGAACCTAAACAGCCAGTGTGGTATGGATTGTATGCAGTTAGTTTATATTGTACTGAAGTGCTGCTCCCTCTCCTAGGCCTGTACAAATAACTGCCTGTGTCACCTCATCACTGCAAGCTCTGACAGCAGCTGAAAATCCTTCTCTAAAGAAGCTGGAATCCAGCACAGTAAAAAGTAGATTATTGAAATAAACCATACCTTGCCTCTCTGTGCAGAAAAGCTGGTGTACACACAGTAATTCTGGTGCAGGCCTGACTGAAAAGCAGTGGTATTTAGCCTTCACAGTCCCAAACTCTACTAGGCAACAAAACTAATCCAAAAGAGTAAGAAAGTCCTGAGAACTGCTAATGCCAGTGAGAGCAGAGAGCATTCAGCACCTCCAAGAAGGTATTCCTGCTCCTGGAAAATTTATGACTTACAGCTCCCCATGATTTCCTCTGGATTTGAAGCCTGAATGAAGGCTGGAATGTCTCACAGTTTGCAGGAAACACAGAACAGAGCCAGTGAGAGGAGCTGTGAGATGCTTTCCCTTAATGCAAAGAGCACAGTAATAGGAGGAAAGATGGGGGAGAAAAGTTGAATTTGGCTGAACTGCTGTAACAGCCTCCCTGGTTCCTCACAGTTTATTGCACTTCTAGTGCTTTTCACCAGGCCATTCACTTTCAGAAAAACACAACAGTTGTCTTTATAGCTAAGCAATCATTTTACCAAAATATCAGTTTTTTAAAAAATAGTATTCCCTACATGAAATACAATTTTCATACCAAGTCTCTGCAGTGAAACCACCACCTGTAATGAGAACCAGGCTGTGCATCAGCAGGGCACCACCTCCTCCTGCCACCTCTGGCTCCAGCAAAGCCTCACAAAGAATGAAATGCTGGGTAAAGACTGCAGATAGCAGGTTACTCTGTACCTAGGCTATTAGATATTCTTTACATTTGCAGCTGAAAGCAAAACTGTTTATAAACTTGCTACAAGTAAATATATTAACTTTGGGTTTCTAGTCCAATTCCTATGGATTGAATTGGCTGTGGCTTTGCTTTTTGTGAGCCAGCTCCTGCCAGCCCCATTGTGTGGGATAATTGAGGGCCAACCATACTGCTGAATATCTCTGTTTTGTAGCTGAATGCCCAAGAGCAAGCACCATTCTTCTAGACATTTTTAGAGCTTTTCCCTACTAATGACGATGAATTAACCTTCTGCTAAAGCCAAAACAATAGCTGCATGCAAAGGAAACAGCTTCTATGATTTTAGCATGTCTTACACCTTTTTTGGGGGTCTGTAGGCTACTAAAAGTGGTCTTTGCAAAAGATTTCTCTAATTCTTGGAGATTTTCCAGTGTTTAAAGAGTGGAGTATTTACAATGGAAGAATGACTCCATCCAGTAAAATAAAGCATTCTGCACCAAGAGCTTGTCTTCTTGGCTTGCTCTTTGTGCTGAGGTTTTACTACAAAAGAAAGGAAACAATCTGCTTAAAGTCATATTGGCAGGTCCTAAATTGTGATTAGAACAAACAAGAAATCTGCTAAGAAACAAAACTGGCCAATGCTGATGTAACATAAGACAAAAAATTTACCTTTCCATTTGACTTGTGGACGTGCCATTCAGAATTTTCACGAGATGCAAACTCAATTGATCTTTCATATTTGTGACTTATTAGATGGCATTTAATAGATGACAATATAGACAACAGAAGTATCTCCCTACATGGTGTGTAGCTAAAAACTAAAACTATTCTGCTCTTAAAGTGCATGGTGCCCACAATCAACAAACTTCCCTAAATTGTGCTAGCAAAGAGGAAAACAAATTCCCATAAAATGCAACACATGAAACTTTTCCACATACCAGCTCCCAGAATTAATGTTCAGCTGAAATGTGAGTAAACCTCCTGGCAAGTCTCAGCTTCAGCAAATTTTAAAATGCAGGTATTTGGAGAGAGAAACATGAAATACTTCTGAGTGTTCAGGATTATCTGAGAGAGTAACATATCCTTCATACTAATGCTGACTGATTCTCTTTTTCAAATAAAAGCTCGTGCTATAAAAGTTTTATGCAATTTGGAAGTGGGGGACACATGACCTGCAGTTAAATGAAAGAAATACAAGCACCTTATAAACAAGCATCAAACTGTAGGGAAGGAGATCACTTCTGAATTTGAGAAGTTCAGCTGTGTGCTAATGTACATGCAAAACACTCACAGGAGAAATATCAAATATTCAAGCAAAGTCGCTGTATTTATTCCAATAAAAATTATATTTCTTTTGTGTTTTTTTCCCTCCTATAGACTTTTACCCTTTAGAGAAGACAAAAAGAGAAAACTTAGATCAGATCTTAAATTATCTGATTAACAGCTGCGATAGTAGAATGTTTTCTTTAGGAAATCAAAGCAAACTTTACCCTAAATCTCTCCCTCATGTCTTCCATCATATAGCAAGTCTTTGGGGAGTATCAAAGCACCAAATGCATTCCAGTGCCTTGAGAGTGTTTGATTTGAGTTCTGTAACCCTTCAAAACTGTGAAGGGGAGAACAAGGAAAAGGCAAAAAATAAAAATGCATTTTAGAAAAATAAATGTCACGGCTAGAGTAGAAACAGTAAGAGCAGATTTTACAGGGGGAAAATGCAGGATCTCAGGGTCTCAGCCTTCTGCTCACTGCCTCTAATCTTCTACCCCACAATCATTTTCTCACAATGAAATAGATACATACTGAGAGTAAAAACACCCCTCTTACCTCAACAACAGTTTTTACACACATATACGTTTTTGATGATGAAAGGAGCCCAATATATGTCCGTAATCCAGAGGTCTCTTACAAGAGTTTGTTTTTTAGCAGTGCAGAAGACACATTTGGAAAGACCTCAACCAACCCTGAGCATCTGCAGAGATAGAGAAGTGCCCATCAATCTGTAAAAGTCTGAGAGAAACCAGAGCTGAGAGCACTACAAAGCTTCCCCCTCCTCTCTGCATTCTCCTGTTTCAGCCTCCCTAATAATTTGCTGATGGCTTTATATGTGGGATTTGATTTTGCGGGTTTTTCCCTGCTTCCCAGCCAGAAACATGGCCAACATTTCATTCATTTGTGATTGACTGTAACCTCCAAACTCTCACAGCACGGGCAGTTGAAGTCATCCTGTACCTCTGAGTCTGGGCCCTGGGTGTGCATCACTCCTGACATTCATTCCTATGGGAAATTCTGCTTGAACTTGGCATTTTCCATCCCTGCTTTGGAGTAGTTACTGCTCAGTCATTCAATCTAGCCAGCACATTAAAAAATTTTAAAGATTTCAGGGATAAGAAAGAAGGTAATTAATAGCTTCAGATCTTCCAAGCAGAGGTGAGTTACCAGGGCACCCACACTGCACTGGGACAACATAAAATCAACAATGACAAGGATTGGAGTCCAGGTTCAGCCCAAGATGGAGATAAAAAGCAAGCAACTCTCTCCACAAAGGAGAATTTCTGCCATGGGGCACCTGAACCCCTGCAAGGTCTCTGGCAGCATCTCTAATGAACACAGAGCAGCTCCAGAGGGATTCTAAATTCACTAGCTCAGGTAGGCACCTTTGAAAGGCCTGCCTGAGCCTCATGTGGCTGTACATTCCTATAATCATACTATTATAATTATCTTCAAACTGATAGAATTATTTTTTCCACTAAGATTAAATAAAATTTTGAAGAAGTCATCTGTAAAAAGTGGTTTTAGCACATAATATGAATCTGATGATAAGCGAAGTGCAGCTAAAATGTTCAAAGAATTAAGAGGAATCCAACTGTGCTAGACATATGAAAAAGATTTTTTACATTCTTCTATAATATCATCTTCATATCCTGTCCTGCAGAAATATTCACACCAAAAAGACAATAGATATTTACTATATGGCTCTCAGCACCTTCCATCAATAAGCATCTTATAGTAAGGGCATCTATAGTAAAGGTTCTTGCTATAATATCAAAGTAAAACTATTAATAACTATCTAAATGAAACCAACTGAATTAGAAAAGAAAATGTTGATTTTTCATTTGCCAAGAAGCTGAAAATCAGTGGAGGAAGCAGATGCTACAATTGTACCTTATGTAATTTAAAATTGGAAAACAGAACAGCAGTTTTGGCTACAGTGAGACATGGCTGTAGCAGCAGCTGGGAAGGATCTGCTAAGCAGCTCTTGTGATTTATATCTTTGAGAGCTCCATGGGTCACTCAACATAAACACCCTTGTTTGTCTCACACATCCTGCTAAAAATGATTAAGGTTTAAATGAGGTTTCAGGTCTCTGAACTACAAATTCTGAGAAAAGGTAGTGTAACACAAAAAACCACAGCGTATCTTAGAAATAATGTGGCTAAAATATTTAGTAATAGTTATTTCCCTACCATTCCTTCACAGAATTTAGATAAAAGCTTAGGTAATTTTCCCCAAACTCCCCAAAATTAGAAACAAGAACTTTGTGTGTGCTACTTGTTTATCACGGTGACAAACAACTACAGCTTCCAAACTCAAGTACAATGTCAGCACAGGAAAAGTTCAAAAAGAGTGAAATCAGATTTCCCCTTAGGGCTTTACCCAACTGAGCTTTGTATTAAGTATAATCAATGTATCAACAATACTTATTCCTATTTCTTATTAAATATTTGCTATAATCTCTTTTTGGAAATGGGGATCTCTGCCCTTTTCAAAACTGCATCACTTCACAAGCTGATCCTACATAAAAACAAATCGTAGAACCAGAAGGATCCATGTATGGCAGTAATGAAGTCCCTGTTCCAAAATCAGCAAAATCTCAGAAATAATCTTTCAATCTGATTCAGGAAGCCATTCCATCAGTAGCATGTATGCAGCAAGCTGCAAGTGTTTAAATATTTAGCCTGGTTGAGACATTTATGAACAACAATTTTTCATACATGCACATGTGTTATTCTGCACCAGAAAAATAGTTTTGAGATTGGAAGGAGAAAAAAGCAGCTTTTTTTAAAAGAAAAAATGGATGAAAAATGATGAGCCTCTTGAAAAACAGGGTAATTAATCTAGAAAAGAGAGATATTTATACTGTGATGGTTACTCACATCACATCCACAGCATCAAGTCACCTCTTCTAATCTGAATTCAGAAGAGCAGCAAGCTGTGATCTCCCGAAACTGCCTGAAGCATTTTAGCCACACAGCCAATTTCGTGATAATAAATCTCATCTTCCTCTTCAAAACAAACAAACAAACAAACCCACAAAACCCATAAAAACAAAACAAAACAGAAAATCCCAACCCAAAACAAACAAACCCCACAAAACCCCCCCAAACAAACAAAAAACCCCCACCAAATTAAAAACAACTTCAAATAACGCCAAATACTGCCAAAAGATGATAAAACTAAAGAGGTATAATACCTTCACGACTTGTAAATTCAACTAACACTGTGAAAAATGACACCACTGGGCCTTTGAAAGCCTGGCTGTGTCAGCGTAGGGATGGTCACTGAGGAATCAGAGGAGGAATTCCAACAGCAGATCTCTGGTCTCAAACCTCCAAACTCAGTAACACCATTCCTAGCCAGAAAAAACACTGACTGGCAAGTCTTTCTTGCTAATGCAAATGAAGACATCACCACTTGAAAGCTCAAGGAACATGAAAAGTTGCTCCTGCTCAGCCAAAATTTCAATTTGTTTTCCTACTTTATTGAAACACGAGAAAACTTAATTGTAGGAAGACGTAGAGAATATGGCACTCAGTGTTATTGCTGCTATTTGTACTGTACAAATACCACGGGGGTGAGAAAAGAAAATATCCTGCAGGCTGAGAAAAGCCTGCCTTTGATAGCAGACATCCCAGCAGCAGAGGAATCTGTAAGGTGAAGAGGGAAGAACATTTCCACGAGCCATCCACATGCCCTGGGTGCTTCCCTGCCCCAGGTGTGCTGAGATGGCAGCAGGTGTGACACTTCAGGCCCTTTGATGTGAATGGGGCTGTTTGTAACAACCTCTTCACTTCCAAGGGAACTTCTCCCATGTTTCATACTGTACCACAATGCTGTGTTTATACCAACTGCCACTTTGCAAAGACATAAGCCAGGTTTACACACAGTATCTGCAAAATGTAAAGTTAAGAGTGTTAGCAAGCAGCTGGACAGTGTTTTAATTCAATGGAAGATGTTTCTGTTTCCACTTCCATCAGTGAAAATCTGGGCTACCTTCGCTGACTTCAGTGGAATTGCTGCATCCAGTGCATAACTGGATGGGATATTTGTACTTGTGATCCATCCTAGACCTCTGCTGTACCTACAAGACCCCCTGCAGGCAGGCACAGGGGCTCTGGGAGGGGTGGAGGTGCATTAGCTCAGGTCTGGTGTCCCCCCAAGCCACATCAGGCTGCCAGCAACGTTAATTCATCACTAGGATAAAACTCATCAAACATGCCAACACACCCAGAACAGAAACATTTCTGCTGCAATGGCCTGTCCAAACCCCAAGTCATTTGGCACCAAGACCATACCTGAACATTTTTAAGGAAGTGTAAATATTTTAAAGCACAGCTGAATTTAAAACCTCCCATTTTCATACACACTGAACAAAATAGAATAAATACACTGCTTCAGCTGGAGCAGACCTACAGTGATCAGCCACAGGCAGCCCTGAGGTGCTCAGGCAAAGTCAAAACATGGTTTTAGGGGCACTGTCCAAATGTCTCTCCAACACTGACAGAGGATCGACCATCACTTTGGGAAGCCTGGTCAAAAAATAACAGACACTTTACTTTTATCACCACCAAAAGATGATTGGACAAGTTTTACTCAGCCTCATCATATTACTTTGGATATTTCTGTGACAGGCTGGGCTTATTCTCAATTTCCAAGTTGTAAAACTTCCAACTTGCAAGCTTTCAGCCCGGATACATTTCTGCACATCCTTTCCCTTGCCTCTTGCCCTGTTAATTCCACTGGGCCCCACTGGACATGCCAGCCCAGCCCCTGCTGTTCCCCAGGTGCCAGCTCCCACAGCAGTGGGACCATGGGTGAGATGGCACTGGGCAGTTTGCCTCTCAGGTCACTTACAGTCAAATGCCTGAGACTTTCCTTCAGGTAACACAAAGCAAACCAGACATCCTTTGAAGGAAAAGGAATTTTACAAGATCTTCAAGAAAACAAAAAAGAATAAAAGAAAAAAAAAATGGAGAAGCCTTGAAACTTCTTCTGCTGTCACAGCTGCTCTGGGCTTTGAATTCTGTTTAAATATTGTTCAGAGTAAGAGTCAAACATTCAGAAGAACATACAGCTGGGCAACAACCACCACCCCTGGGCTCTCTCATTTCTGCTGCATTGTGAGACCTCTCACCTCTTCACACAAATTGACGTAAATAAATGAAAAGAAACTTTTAAGATCAGTGTCATGATCTAAGTATTTCTGGCAGAAATACACTAATACAAGCTGCAATACTATGGAATTAGTTAGCAAAATTCTAGTTAAAGTAAAAACATTTGTACCTTAATGTGTTAGTTTATCTTTGGAGCTACATAGAGTATTATCAGGAGAGCTATCAGTGATTTAAATCAGTTTATTCAAGTTAAAACCCATCATGCTTTCATACCCAAACCCATGTTTTTGCTAATCATGGCACTTTACAGAAATTGCAAATTACTCCAGCTTTGGTAGTAGTTTACAAAAAATGAATCTCAATGCTTACTGCATTAAACTATATACAGTTTAATAGTACAGTATATAGTTTATATATAGTTTAAATCAGAAGTGCTATGAGAGCAGAATGGGTACATAGAGAAAAGTTTCTTTTACACTGCAGTGTTTTAGCAGATGTTACTTTTAGAGGGAACCAGCTTTTAAATCTCAAATGAAGTTTTTCAGTGATGAACACCGATACAAAAATTTGCTTTCCAAGCATATTTCATTCCTTTCATTTTTGGAAGAAATGTCTGGGTCAATGTTCTTTTTGACTGAATCAAACAATGCATATTTTTGATGAGCTTGGTGTTTCACTAATTTTTTCAGTCTTATCACCTGTTGTAACAATAGCCTTGTCATTCTATATTGTTTTAGACATAATTTCTTTTCTTACTAAGACAAACTTGCTATTGCTAAGGCTAATAAGGTCAGTAATTGGTATTGTCCAATTCAACATCATTTCTCATTAGTCAGCTGCAAACTCAGGATACCCTCAGCACTGCAGCTGCTTCACAAATCCAACCACGATTCTAAACATCAACCTTTAAAACAGCAGAAGAATTTAAAATCCAAATCCATTTCATATTAAAAACCATAATCTTGTCAGGAATGTCTCCATGCTCTAAATATTTCTGTTTAGCCAGAATAAACCATTCCCTGGACAAAACCAGGAAAGCAAGGCTTTCTAAAGCAGGACAGAATGAAAACATTTATGCTCTACTTTTGAAGCTATTTCTGAGCATGCAGTTTCAAAAGCAGTCTCAGCCAATCCAGTTAATGCTCCCCAGCTCCTGGATGAGCCCTCAGACCCCAGAGCTTTACAGTAATTGTGGAAGTGTAGAAATGCATCTTCTGCTACTGTGTGGGCCTGAGCTGTAAATCATTTTCAACAGCTGGAGCAAAGCATTACTTTACCATTTTTGCTGCTTTTCATAAACAGGAGGAATTGTCCTGAAAGACACTGGCCTGTGTCCCACAGCTCCAAGGCTGTGCAGTCCTCGTGCAAAACTGACCCTGGTGCCCACCAAGCCACTCTCACCTCCCTCCTCAGCAGGATGGGGGAGAAACAAGATTAAAATCTCATGGGTCAAGAAAAAGGCAGTTTAATTAAAAAAAAAAAAAGTGAAGGCTGAGCATGGAAGCAAATAAAAACATAGAAAAAAGATGATTTATTCTCCATTTCCCTACAGCAGACAATATCTGGCTGCTTCCTGGGTTCTCAGTACACACAGAGGCTGCTGTGGAGAACAAACGCCTTTAAAATGTCCCATGTCCCCCTTTCCTTCCTCTGGCTTTTCTCACTGAAGGTGACATCACACTGTAGGAACATCCCTGGGCTCAGCCAAGGTTGGGTGTCCTGTCCATGTCCCCTCCCAGCCCCGTGGGGCTGCAGGAGTGTGAGATCCCTGCTCAGCCCTGGCCAAAGCACTGCTGTGGTACCCAGAGCTGCCCAGGTGTGAGAGCAGAGCAGCACTCTGTGAGGAAAGGTAACTGCAGCCCAGCCACACCAGCACACCTTGATCTGGACTTGACAAAACTTCTTAACCAAAGGGCAATACTCTGAGGCTGCTCTGCTTCTGAGTGTTTGCAAATATTTGAAGCTATTTTGTTAGCAGCGATTGTCACTGAAGAAAAGCTTGACTACACATTCTGTCCTCAGTTAAGAGGAGTAAATAGCTTCCCCCTAAATTCAGCAAAGGACACAACATCGTGCTAAAAAACTCAAATAACTTGCATTGTGATGACAGATCACAAGTTTCAATACTGTAGGGAGAAAATTCTTTACTTAAAAGAAAGGCTCTTGGAACTCATGGATGATTTATGTCACCCTTGGGCATTTCTCTCAAAATTAAGAGGAATTGTTAACACAATCTCCTGATCAAAGAGCATCACTGGGTACCAGAACATAAATTTTGCTTTTTGTGTTTTAAAAGGTAAAACATCAGCGTCCTTTGGGAAGAAAAGAAAAATAATCACAAGTAGGATTACAAAAGAAAAAGTCAAAGATAAAAGAAGACTAAAATTCAGCTCTGCTGGATGTGCCCTCAGCCTCCTCTGCAGATGCCCCATACCAAAAATGCCCAGACACTGCTCAGGTGCAGATGGCCAAAATCTCCTCAAGATGACAATTGTGGTCATTGACCTGTATCCAGCAAAAGCAAATGAAATTCAAGTTTCAGTGTGGAACAGATAACTGAAGCAAAATGAGGAGAGATAAGGAGGGAAACGGAGCAGGGGGAAGGTGATGGAAATTAAAGCACCCTGTGAAAGGCCTTTGGGCAGGACCCAAAAACTGTAGATAAGACTGAAAAATCTGCAAGGCTGAGAACAGCAAGAAAAGCAATTGCTTAGCTTTGTTCCCTTTGATGCTTTATGTAGGAAAACCCCCAGATCTGGCATGGGTAAAGAAACTAGACTATGACAAGAAATATTTGCTGCTTTTATCAGCTTGTCCCATCACAGCAACAACTCAGAACACCCCAAATTTTGCCCATCTCCACAAGCCAAAGGAGGTGATGTTGTGTGTATGCCTAATACCTTTCAACATGTTCTAACACATAACCTCACACTCAAGTCTAATTCACATGAAGTCATTTTAAAGAAAACAAAAGTAACATGATATACTAATTTATTTTATAAATCTCTGCACTTACAGACTAAAACATGTGGATTTGCTTTAAATTTAACCAATGCTGTTTAATTGATGAATTTTCTAAATCCATCCTAAATGAGGCTACATCAAATAGAAACCTGGAAATACATTTTCTCACTCTTTGTTCAGCTGTAGAGGCCACTGGAATGTAGCAAAAATCTCCTTTTCATCCAATACATGGAAGATGAAAAAAATAATTTCAATCATTAATCAAAAATTACTTCTTGCCATTAACATTTGTTTTTTTTTTCTCTGAAAGTTTACATGCCACAAAAAGCAGAAAGTAGAGATGAGTCAGGTTTCTATTTGTCTTCCCATAAACATTGCCTCTCAATGGAATTCTGCTCCAAGGTTAAGGATCAGCCTGGATTCCCCCACTCCCCTGGCTGGAGGAACTGGGACACTGGTCTCATATAAGGGTCACAGTAGCAGTTTAGGAAGAGATCCCAGGGGATGCACTTGCACAGAATATCGATGTGGCATATACCAAAAGAAATCCAAGCAAACTGAAAGCTTGTTCACAGTTCCGCCTCATTTCGTATTTGAATATAGACCACATGTTTGGGGATTAAGCTGGTGAACCCAATCTGTCTCTTCCAGGAAACAGCAATGAAACAACTGGGCTATAGAACTGTCAATTATTTCATACACACCAGCTGTGCACCGAGCTGAGCTCCAAACACAGGCCCTACTACTGGAAGAACATCTTCTGTAACAAGAGCCTTAAACACAGAACACATTCACGTGTAACTGAACCAGTGATCTGTCCACAGGAAGAAAAATCCTACACATTGATACTGCAGAGAGGACCCACAACAATACCCCTTCAAACATCCTTTTTTTCATTTAATACTTTATTTACTGGGAGTGTCCCTTTACCATTTCATATAGGAAAGAATCTAAGATGGAGAAATTGCATTTGTCCTTGCTACATTGACTTTATTGCTGCCCAAATGATGTTTCAGCAGACAGCAAGCAGACCTCTGTGGAGAAAATAGCCTGCCAAATTCTAGAGTTACAGGTTAAAAACTAGACACAAGCAGCACAGGATCCATAAATCTCAGGCAACACTGAATTGAACTGAAGTTTATTTTCCCTTTTGATCTCACTCAGCAGATTAACCAGGCCTTTCCCAGTGATCAGTACCTAATACTTTGAAGAAAGACACACAGAAAAGCTGACAGGTTTTATAATTCATTTCCAGTACTGATGCCTTTTCCCAAGTCTTTTCAAGAGCTGACACTTGCACATGACTGCAGAGGTACACAGAAAAGATGGATAGTAAATCCTGATGGGGGAAAAAGGCCCCCATCACTTCTTGTCTTGCACTTCTAAGAAAGTAAATGTTAATGTTATGAGTTATGTTAATGACTTATGTTAGTCATGTTTAATCATACATGTTTTGTAAAAGCTTCTGGGCAGCAACAGCTGGAATTGGAGCCCAATCTTGTTTTTGAGGGACAAACTTGTTAAATGAACTATACAAAGAAGTCAATGAACTCAGCCAGAAATCAGAACAGAGTGGGGGAAATGACCACCTGTACAATTCAGACACTTCCAACAGCCTGAAAGCAAAATACACTCACAAAGCTACTGAAAATGTGTCTTTTTACACAATCAAAAGCTGATCTCTGGATGTGTGTTCACTTCATTATTTGAAGAGTTTCCCTGTAAAACTTGCCCTGTGACAGCATCACAGGAGCAGGGCTCAGTTTCTGCAATCTCCTTAAAACTTGGCCAAGAAAAGGCTCTTGCAGAGGAGAAACCATTTAGTCCTTCAGATCACCTGACTGACCTATTGAAACAAACCTGCATGAGGTCACATCATCTTGTGTTTAATTTATTGTGCCCTAATTGTCATTATCTAACACACATCCCACAGCCAAATGAATTTCTGACATTTCAGAAATGTCATCTGTGTTTCTGCATAGGAGAAGACCTGCAGCAATCAGACCCAGTTGTTGAAGTTCTGTTCCAAGCTGACACTGTAAGATTTTGAATCGTTTTTAAACATCCAGTGGCCATGAGTGTTTTCACTTACTAGCAGTGCTGCTATCAATCACATAGGTGCTTTTAAAAATCCTAATAAATGCTTCAGGAATATGCTGCTGACAGAAAAAGTCAACAATAAAAGTGCACACCTCATGTTCCAAAATCTCACATTTTGTTTGCATTCATTGTCTATTTGCTAACCTATGACAAAAGTTTGTGATACAAGAATAGGACCTAAAAAGAGAGTATTTTAAGAGAGTATCACTTCAAGAGATGAGGTAAATATTTGATTTCTCTTAGGAACACTGCCACGAGTGGTTGCAGTGCAATTGCAGCAGGTCAGAAGTCTGTCTGCTCTCAGTAATCAATACAGAGTTCTCCCTGTGGGTTTGGCAGCTTCCCCGAGTCCCACTGTGGCAAGCATGATCTGAAAACTCTGAACATAATTCAGTATTGAGACAGGAAAAGAGATTAGAAATGAAAATCTTGTTCAAAGTTGATACTTATGCCAGACCCACCAAGTTGCTTAGAGAAAGCTTTATACAGACAGTTAAAGCTGCTTTGTTAGGCAGCTTTAGAAATATTTTGAGCTGTGGGAATTTCTCCCCCAGTTTGCCCTTCTTCCCTCCCTTTTTAAAGTAAGAACTTGTATGAACCAGTATTCAAGGCCAAGCTTCAGAAATCATACAGGGCCACTGGGTCATCTGCATTACAATGCCTGATTCAGCATGTATTTATATCATAAATTATGTTTCATTATAAGAAAATTATTTCCTGTCAAAATGGAAGTACACCGTTTTGACAGTTAATTTATATGCCTGACCAAAAAACAGACCCCAGTAAAAAACTAATTAACTTAATTTTATTTAATGCATACCCATGTGGAGGCAGAGAGTACAATCAGAGAATCATAATTTTATTATCTGGATCAGAAGATCATTTTTGAATAAACGAAGAATGGTCCTACATAGCTATAAACATATAAATGGTAAAGATCCTGGACTAGTAACCACATCTGGATTGGTTACATTTGTATTTTAGTAATAGTTTATTTTTTTCCTTATGAAATCTACAACATTTACCTTAACAGTTATAAACTGAAATTAATCACAATTTTTCTCTGAGAAAACTCTTGCTTGGAAAAGAAATATTGTACATTACAAGTTATATTTTGTATTGTTCCCTTCCAAAGTAATAGATGGTTTCTAGGGCCCTGCACTGCTCCTGCCAAAGCAAAGAAATGCAATGTGTGCATAAAACAAGTTACACTGGTACCATATCTGTGACTACAAATACATCTGTGCTGTCCAGTTTCATTTATGAAAATAACTATAATAGTTCATAATGATGGAACTTACAACACGGCCTTTCCAAAATGCAAATTATTTCTCAGCAAAAGAGTTTCTGCAATTCTACAATCGAATCATATTACAAAGTATCTAAATTTGAGATATTAAAATTCAGGTTTTTTGTTTGGTTGGTTTTTTTTCTTTTAGGAATATTTCCTGATTTCTACAGGTCTTAACTTTGGTCTTAGATGCAAACAATAATGCTTCAGAATACCAGCACTTCTAAATAGCTTGAAAATATAAGCAACACTGATAGATTTCATTCAATGAAAATGACATTAACTGTCAACAAACCAAATACTATGAATGAATTAGAATTCCTCTTCTTTATTAAACTCTCCTAATCACACAATTACTGCTTGTTAGGACAAGTTCCCTACACAGCCCTTCTGTCAACAACAAATAATCAGCTTCACCCACCTGAAAATTCAGATAAACTCTCAGAACTAATAATGGGAAAGCTGCATAAGTCCACTCTTTGTCTCCATTCAAAGCATTTTCGAGCAGATGAAAAGCCCCAAGTGGACCCGACAAGACTGAACGGTGCTCTCATCTGCTCACTTATAAAACACACACGTTGTGGCAGCCACACAAACAAACAAAACACGATCCATTTTCATCTGACAACCTTTTAAACTTGTCACAGGAACATCAGTGTTCTTACAGCCACTCAGCCAGCAGGCAGAGGCAGGACTGGCAGTCAGGAGCTTGTACCAGTCTTGGAGACTCAGAATTCTCCAGCACCAAGAACACAGCAGAGCTGGGGCTGCCCCATCCCTGCATGTGTCCAAGGCCAGGCTGGATGGGGCTCTGAGCTGTCTGCTCTGCTGGAAGGTGTCCTTGCCCCTTGGAACTGGATCAGCTTTAAGGCCCCATCCAACCAAAGCCATCCCCAGGATTCGATGATTCTATGGGAATTGCTCTCTACCCTTGGCCAGCCATGGCAGTTCTGCACATTTTCTCCAGTTTCCCACATTTTCTCACAGGTGATTGACCTGGGATTCACATACAGAGAATCTTCAAGTTCCTCACCTGGAGCTGTGTGTCTTGCCTTAACCCACCCTTAATTTTTGCTGCAATTGTGAACCCTGCAGAGGCATTATGCTCATTAATCTTCCTGCCACAGTTTAGTGATGGAAATCAGATCAGGCTCCATCATCTTCCCCAATACAAAACTGAAGAAGTCAGCTCAAATTAAAAATGGCATGCACAGAAATGCACTTCCAAGAGGCTAGCAGTGCTTTTTATAGAGGATTATGGAAAAAGGCACCACAAGCTGTGATGATATTAAAATAACTGCACACATCTGTAGGACAAGAGCTTTGCTGAAAATCTAACATAAGGGCAAATTCCCAAGATTAAAGGATTTAAACAATGAGCTGCCAAACAAGGCTTCTAAGGGTATTTATAAGATGAATTACTATTTTAAAATCCATACAGAACTTTCCTGTACTGCCCCATGAAAGCCAATATGGCCATCAGTCACTCTAACAGCCCAGTCAAGCCATGTCCCACGAACAACTCCAATATTTAATAGACCACGAATGCAGAGGTGTCTCCTTCCTGTGGGAATGAGAAATAAGAAGGGCATTAATGTAATGCCAGATCCTCCAGGCCTGGCTTTGGATTCTACATAGCTACAATCACAGAAACGACAGTTGGAATATGTGAAACTGAGGAGAAATTAAATTTACTGGAATAACCCAAAGTTTCTGTAGCAGAATAAACATATCCAGTAATTCTGATGTTCTGCTGCCTGCACAACATAATCAGAAGAATTTCATTAGGGAACTGTTAGAAAGAAAGTAGACAAGAACCACATATCCACATAAGTGCTTTTGTCTTCTGCTCTAAACACACAGCATTTAAGAGGAAAAGGCACTATTTTGCATATTGCCAAAAATATGACAAGAGCTATTACCAGTAATCAGTGAGGTGACACACACAGTGTCAGTGTCTAAAGTTTCTATAATAGGAGTTCCTAACTGAAATTATTCTCTCCTGTCAGATTTAATACCCCCAAATCATCACCTACATTGCACAACTTCCTCCTATTTCTTTTCCAACTTCCTTCCTATTCTATCTGAGTGAGAACAATTCTTTTCCCAATTTCCCCGTAAATATTTTCTGTAGCTTTGCTGTGTACCTGAAATGACACATATATATGTGCATGTAAGTCCACACAAACATCTGGAAAACACCCAGGCCTTGCAGGTGCACAATTGCACATGCTGCAAACAGTTGCTTGGATTTTTTATCTGGACACTGGGCTCACTACTACCCTGGATACAAGTAGAAATATAATTTGCTTTTGATTTTTGAAGAGCTCTAAGAAAGTTAGAAAAGCTCTGAGAAACTTCAGTGTGCACCTCTAACTTTTGTTAGAGTCTTTGAAGCTCTCAGCAACCTTTAATTGATACATTTCCATCCAGTTCAGTAATTCAGAGGTTAAAGGGGAGAGACCAGAGGGAGGAGAGAGACTTCAGCAACTTCTTGTCATTAGTGAATTGTAAATAAAGGTTTAAGCCACTCAAAATTCTATCTTTTGTGCAGATTTCATAAAGTCTTCACAGATATCAATTAGTATTATTCAAGGACTACAGGTGTCTCAAATTCCTTAGATGCCCTGGTGATTTTAAAGTGCTTTTAAATGCATGTTTCTATAACCACTGTTATGCTTCCTAAGCAAGCAAATTAAAATTCCATAGATTAGGAAGGCAGAGATTGGTTCACTTCATTCAAGTTTGATCCCTTCCATTTTCTGAAAATCCATTTTGTTAGGTAAGACTAAGCTTCTATTCTATGAAATACTTCACTTCCTCTTTTTTCCCCCCAAATACTTACTTCAAGTGAGCTCTAAAATTTCCCCAAGAAGCTTCTCAAAAGTATCTACTTTTGATTTAATCCAGGAGTATTGGTCTAATGGAGGGTACACTGAGCACACACATCTTCTATACTCCCTAACAAAACTAAAGCCAAATTACAATTTATTTTCTAAAGGGAAAAATCACAGTAATCACTCCAATTTCCAGCTCTAAGTACTGATTTCCTAACAAGGAGCAACTAAATTCTTCTATGCCAAATAAGCATAAAGTAGAAATTGGTAGGAAATAAGCAGAATAGATTAAAATGAATGTTAAGAGAATGCATTTGGATTATCTGTGAATAAATCAATTAATGCCTAGAGGTATTTCAGTAACATGGAGGTGACCAATTTATTTGCAAGATAAAGTGATAGTATCTATTTTATTCCTCTGCACCAGCAACAATCTCTGCTAGCAGTTAATAAAGTTATCTGCCCTTTTAGAGGTGTTTTCTTCATACTGGCTTGTTCAAGAACTGAACCAGAACCAAAACTCATGGGAAAATGCCTGAGTTACAGCTAACACCAAGCTAGGATCAGCTCAGACTGCAGGAGGAAAAGAAAAGGAAAAATACTTGTGTGGGTGATGGCTTTCAAGTTTTTCAATAGACAAATGTCACGTAGGTTTCATTCAAGTTGAACAATACTGTAAATTCATCCTGACTGCCAGCTCCAAGTGTTCCACACACCAGAGCAAAAGGCTGAAAATGCTCTGTTAAATCACTGCTGCCTCATCTCACTCGTGAAAACGCCCCAGCTCCTGTGGCTAAAACTCCAGGTAACATTTGCCCCCAGCTCTGGATTCTGCCCTGTGCTGTTTGTCTTTCTCTGTGAAAGGGATGCTCGTGTCTGGCTGGAAGCCTTTAGAGAAAAGTGATTGTGAAAGTGAAGCCAGAGCAACAGTTGGCATTGCAGAGAAATCTGTCCCCTAAGCAGGGGCCCAGCAAAGAAACACAACATGCTCTGTCCACCTACAACATATCTGTGATGTTTAGAAAAGACATTAAAAACCATTATCAGAGACTATGAAAGACTGGCTATACAGGAACTACTCCCCTGTGTTATCCTGAAACATATACACAGCTCCCAGTCATTTTTTGTCTGGTACTTTGCTGTATAAACAGCCTGTTAGAAAAGTCACCAGCACCAGCAATCCTCCCCCAGTTCCATCTCTCTATTGCCTTTGCCAGACTGTCCTTTTAAACAGGAAGTTGAAACATACAGGTTATCTTTTTTTTCTTTTTAAATCCTAGCTTGGTTTAAATTTTTTTTAAATATGACTTTTAAGTCTTCCTCTGAACATACTGCAACCATCAAGATTAACCTTCACCTAACTGCTCCACTCCACATCATTAATACAATGCTAAAACAAAAGCAGAACTTTAAATTTATATATCTGTGAATCAAGATCGAATTTTCTTCATCTTTGCTTTAAAAGAATGTGCATAGACAATACAACAGATAAGATGCTATGGTCAAGTGTAACTTTAAGAACAAACTCGCTTTATTCTGATTCTTGCTGTATATCTAGGCTGAATATAAAAACTGAAAACCACTGTGTTAGAGGGTGAGAGGGACAGGACCTGGTGACATTAGACAATATACTGATGCAAGGAAGAGATGCTGATCACTTTGACTATTCACCACGACAAAGCAGAGTGAAATTTGGACAAATAACTTCTGTCAGGCTGATTTGATTGAAAGTGCTGCACCATGAGTTGGACAGCACTGACCCACAGACAAAAGGGGAAGAGGTGACCCCATGTTCCCCATTCCTGGCCTCAAATGTCCAGCCCCTCCCTGGCACTGCTTTTGGCCCTCCTTCAGCTCCACGACGGACTGACTCAGCTTGCTAAGCTGGCAAAAAAAGGAGAGAGAAAAAAGGAAGTGAGAGGAAGAGGAAGGGAGGGAGGATCTTGGCTGGATTGTTTGGTGGCAGCAGGCATGAGATCAGCTCTGCTGTGTTCTGTGGCTGCTCCACAACGTGAAGCTCTGCAAGGCTGCCAGGGCTGCTGGAGCTGCACCTGGGGCTCTGACAGGGCTTTGCTGCTCTTCCCCTCCTGGCCACACATTCCCCTCGACTTCCCTTCTTACAGCCCCCTGCTTGAATCCTCAGCAGTTCAGTTCAGCTTCCTAGGCACGCAAAAAATATATTTGTTTTTCTCTCTTTATCTCCTACCAGCCCAGGAAGATCAAGCAGCTCCTTCAGGAGAAGACAAGCAAGAGAAATAGCCCCAGGGAGGGAGCTGGGCTCCTGCTGGAAGTCAAGTTTTTGGATGGGAGTGAGCTCTTAGACAAGCTCAACAGCTCCTCAGGAGCCTTTGGCTGCAGCCCTACAACAATCTCATCAACACCTGCCTGGTTTCTGCCTCCTCCCACCTCTGTGCTGCACAGGTGCTCCTCCACACCTTGCCAGGAAACAAACAGGAAAACCTTTTTCTCTGTTCTTTGTGGAGATCTGAACTGGCTCATCAAGAAGTCAGCTAAACCCTTGCACCAGCAAGGAAATGGGTGGGATCGTGAAGAAAGGAGAGAGAGAGTAGAACCTTTGTAAACCAAAATAACAAAAGAATCACAGCTTAAAAATGCAGCTGAGTGCATTTAAATACAGGAGCAAGGACCTTACAGAATTCAATCTGAAGTCAGTATTTACTCTAAGATAAACTTTATGATGAATGATGCTTCATTACAAAATAAAAACATCACTGCTGCCTTGTTTAGACCAATGAAGAACAGAAATGAACACAAGTTTGCTTTACAATTGTATGAAAACAACAAAGAGTTTGCAATGTTTTCTACTACTTCCAGTATCACTATTAACTAGAAATCTCCTATGCATTTATCTTTCTTATTTTCACAGTTTTTCTAGGTGATGCAACAGGTATTTTGTAGGTAACGCAAAGTATCTGCATCACAGCCTTAAAGCTGTAATGAAAAACAACGTGTGGCCATGGTGTGTCCTGTTCTCTGCAGCACACACACAGGTAACAGCTCCTGAATGTCCTGAGAACATGAGATATCAGCCATGAGCCCTGAGAACTTCCACAGCAAGGACAGCTCTCAGGAATTCTCTACAGATATAGTTCTACACAATAACATGCAAAAATACTGGATAGCAAAGCTGCACTTGGTTCATCTGTAAACAGCAAATGACTTACTGATCACATGGCTTTTACTGCAGATTTCCAGTACAGCTGGATACTGGTGCTCTAAGTCAAGCCAGGCTAATCTGGAAACTATCTCTTATCTCAGCCCAGATCAGACTGATCATATTTTACTTTTAATCCCACATATAAAATACAGCAAGTGACTAAAGTGGAGGTTGTAATTCTAATTCCAATTTTGCTTTTGCTGCAGAGCTCATCATAGTCTTCATTTCCCCTGAAATCAAGGAGACAGGACTACTCTGCTTTGTGAGAACTAGCAATTTGGAAATGCTGCAATCCTGAAATCCTGGTTGGACGCCAGAAACAAATTCTTAATCTGTTTCATAATTATTACCCTGGCCAAAAAGGTGGCCAACATTTACCACTGATAATCACCTTCAAATATTGGGGTTGCTTTTTCTTTTTTATGTGACACATAAAAATAAGGCTGACCACTTGCTTTACCAAAAAAAGGAACCCTAAAAATACCCCACTTCCTTCTGGTGTCCAAATTCACCACATCTATAGATTTGTTTTAAGTTTATGCAGCTGACCAAATTCAGGACAAACATTACTCCACAAAAAATGCTGACACATGGACTAAACCATAGAGCAGCTGATCTTATGTGCATAATAATGAACTCCCTGATGGAGTTTTCAACTTGGAAGACCTGATGTGTCTTCTATTTTAGATTCCTTTCAACAACTAAGGACCTCATTCATGAGGTAAATTTATCTTGGGAAATGCCCTGGAAGCACAGACTGTACTTTTCCTATGTACAGTGGCTTACTATTTTCTGAAGATTTATCACATACATTTGTCAGGAAGAGATTACATTTCATTATTTCCAAAACTGGTTGTACTATACATATAATGAAGCACTTTTACTAAAAAAGAGAGGATTTTTTTTCACAATCCTTCTCTTCTGAATAGTCTTACCTATTTCTATAAACCTTGTAATTAAGGGATTTAGGCTCCATCATTTTATCCTTGTTTTTTATTGTCCTGTGTTTATTTATTGTTACAGCAGCAGCTGAGGGAAACATTTGGAAAGATCTCACAAGGAAAAGTTCTTTTTGGCTTTTCACACTGTAAGTGTCCAGCCAGCTCCTGTATAATCACACAATAGTGAGTGAATTAGGAGCGTGGGGTTTAATTTATTGCAAAATTTCTTTTTTAGTTGGTTTGCTGGGGAGGTGTTGTTTTTTGGGGGTTTTTTTGGCAATGCAGATCTACAATCCAAAAACCACATCCAAAGTGTAGATGGCACAGGATTCTGGTTTCAGTTCATTCTTTACTTTGGCCACGATGTAAAACATAAATCAACCCCCCAGTGCAATGCAGCTGAGGTTTGCTAACACTTCTGTGACACTGCCATGCAGGGATCTGCATGAGAAAGCCAAAGAACAAGGATATAGACACACAGGGTGAATATTTATGAAACTGTTACACTTGTGACAAATTGATCACACATTACTCCCTCCCCTTTATGCCATATACAAAAATTAAAGAAAAATAAAACCAAAAGCTAAGAACAGAGGAAAGAATTTGCAGGGCATCACAGGAGAAAAGAACAGAGGGGGAACACTACAGACATCTCAGGATACTGGGACAACTGCTCTCACCCAAGTATTTGCTTCAGTAAAAACGCCTAGAAATGAAACATTTTAACCTAATGTTCAAAGAGCAGACACAACACACACAGAACAAGCTAGAATGCATCCATCATTCCCCACCACGAAGACAGAGAAATACATAAATCTCATCTCATTTTGCTATCACTGCTCAAAGATACCAGCCATGACAGAAAAGCCCAGTGACAAAAAGACAAGCCCATCTGCCTGTGGTTACCTCATCTTCTTGCCCTCTGCCTCTCGCTCAGTTCTTCTAGAAATACACATTATGGGGTTCTATAAACATCATTTTCATTGCCTTTTCAGGGACTTGTCTATCATCAGTCCTTATTAGTGTGCCTAACTATGCCAACTCCACAGAAAAGTTCCAAGCTTCTCTCCAAACATCCCTCAGCTTCTTTCTCAAAGGCCTAGGAAGAAACAGCAGCAAACACAATATAAAAGCACTGGAGCATATGCCTATACACTTTCCACCATCAAAACAGAAAAATCACTGACCCAGAAATACCCTGAAGTGTGTAAAGTTCTCTAAAGACCCTAAGCAATCAACAGAATGTATCTTGGCTCTACACAAATCAGAATAGGATTTTTCTTTATCTTTTTTTCTTCCTTAGACAAGTGCAATGGTAACCTGTCACAGTATGTGATGAGGTCTGTGGTGAGAAGGCTGGAAGGAAGAGCAGAGTGCCCAGAGCCTGTGAAAAAACAGACACTGACTCACATGAAACTAGGACTCAAAGCTGTAAGCAAAAAGATTGGCTTTAGGATGTGCCTTGATGAAAAAACCTTCTAAAACCTCTGTCAAGTGTGGTATCCAACTGAGCAAAGTGGAAGAGGATTTTTCTCCAAAGCCCAGGCTGGTGTGTTTCCATAGCAGGTGGAAAGGAACAACAGAGGGGCATTCTGCCATGGCAGTAGGGGATGGGGCTACTTTGCTTTTCTGGTAAGAAAAAGTACTTTTTAATATTCCCTGTTCTTATGAAGCACATAGCACTTTGCAGCACATCCTCAAGGACTCTGTTTTTCTCCCTCTACTTCAACAACACTGATGGGATTTTTGTAGGGTTTTAATACTTCATCTCATTAAATAACTCAAAAAGTGATGCTTTGATTATTTCATAACACAACACCAGGAAAACAAGCACTTCCAGCTGCTGTCATGGAATGACCACCTTAAAGTGAAGCATGACTTCTCTAAAATTCTCTCAAACAACTTTTTACAATTTTTGCATCTGAGTAGCATTATGAATTTCCTTTGATTCTGATGTACAAAAAGAACTGCTTGGGACCCAATCCTCTAGTGGATCAAGGAAATGCAAACAAAGCAAGTCCATCTCTCTTTAAATGAACCAGAGAATATCCTGAGTTGGAAGAGACACATGAGGATCATCAAGTCCAAATCCTTACCTTACAGTACAGTCTGTTTAAATTAAGAATAAATCAGCATCCAGTAAGACAACACTTCCTAAAATCTCTAGCATACAAAATACTTGTTAATATTGCTACAACTCTCTTCCCAGAAAAAAAAAAAAAAAAAAAAAGTCAAATAAACCTTCAATCTACTGGCTTCTAATAATAATCTTATGAGTCCTGTGTAAACATACTAGCTACTAAAATGCATGCCTTAAAATACAAAAACCTCCAGCTCTTCCATGATACTAGTCAGACTGATTCTGCAATAAGGACAGAGATGACATTAATCTGGACCTTAAGAGAAGCTGAAAAAGTAGGCAAAGCACTGAATAATCTTATTTTGATACATTTGAATTCATGAAAAATACCACTGAAATTCAGAAAACTTTGATTCATACTTTTTAAAAAATTGAAAAAAAAATTCCTTTGTTTAGTGTCAGTAATAACTTTGTAACAACACTGCATACACAGAATTCCAGGCTGCCTTTGGAGACCAAGTGCCCCCGTGCCAGTGAAGCTTTCAGAGCCAGTCCCTTTGAGCCACACACGTGAGGAGCTCCTGCCCAAACACTCATTCCGTTTTCTTGCCTCAGCTCCCAGGGGACACAACTGCAGTCCGAGAGTCAGACTTGCTAAGCAAGAGCAGGAGAATAATCCAGAAACGTTTACACAGTTTGTTAGCTCCAACCTTAACCTGCATTTTTCATTGATGGTGTTTTACCATTACAACCAATGTCTGAGTGCTAATATTGCCCTTTTAATGGATCACCAAGTTCATGAATGCAAACTCTCAAAAGACTGGAAAAGATTTAGCAATTTCCACTTCCAAGGTAGACAAACCAGTATTGCTCATTTTGCCTTCTCCCCTCAGCCTCGGGCATATCAATCACCTTTCCTGAACTCCTCTTGTTTCAGACTCTTCCCTCCTGTATCTCTCAGGACAATTTTCAAAACTCCAGTAACCTTCCCAATCCTTTTCTTTCTATGGGTTCTCTGAAAACCAAGCCACATTTCTTATGCCATTCCTGGCCTCTGGCAGCCTCACTCTCCGTTGGACAGAGCAAACCAGTCCATTAAATCAGGATATGCTCTGAAGGTTCACAGCAAGCACCCAGGAATGCTGTGTGTGTGCGTGGAGAGCACTTGTGCAGCAAGGCTCAGAAATTGCATGCTGAGCTCACCAAAAAGACTGCTGGACCTTGCAACAGCATAAAGAAGCTGTCAGGATGAGAGAGGGAAAGCCATTCACACTTGGTGAAGTATTCAGGTTTAAAACTATTCATTTCTGATGGAAAACAATCACAGGCCAAGGAAAAAGAGGCATTTTGTTGTCCAACTGTATTCCAAAATATGCCTTTATTGATGGAACAGAGAATTCTGGCAGGGAGTGTGGCTGATGTGGATGAACGCAGGGGAAACAAAAAAAAATCATCTGCCAAAGGAGGAAAACCCATGGACCAAATGGACCGGGAATGGCAGAGGGGCAGCAAAACACGGCAGTGATGGGACTGAAGAGCAGCAGGGCTCCCCTGGTGTCAGGGCACCAAAAGGCCCGTGGCACAAGCAGGGTCTGCTGGAGCTGTTTGTGTGCTGGGTGTGAAGGTCAGCTACTTATGGGCACTTCATGTCAAGGGACATTAACAAGGACAAAACAGGATCTGCCTTCTAAACTGACACTTTGTTTTTACTGACTTCTAATGAGATATAATTCGAAGGCCTTTAAGAGGGACAGGCAGCCAGAAGAATTCTTTATTCATCGAAGGGTAAGTAGATAACTGCAATTCGAAGTGGAGAGAAAGGGTTAAACCAATCAGTTTTGTGCTAAGACAAACAAACAAACAAACAAATAAATCTTTCTTCAATTCAGGCTTAAAGGTTCTCATTTCTTCCCTAACAGAGCACAGATGATTCACAGCTGTTTGGCATCTGCTGCACTTCTACCTAGAGAATGTGTTCTCTTTGTCATCAGATATTTCCCAACACATGGATGGGAGGACTCTCATCCCCTCCACTGCAGCCTGGGTGTTATTAAATGTTCCTTACACTTTTCTGATGGTGCAAATCAAGAACTAGGCATCTGCAGGCAGGGAAATATGAAAGCAGGATCTGCTTATCTACACCCAAAAAATGACATTTTCATTTAGTACAGGTATTTAATTTGTGAAAGAATCTAAAAGCATCACCCTTCAATCTAAAGCAAGATTTTTATTATGCTCATTGGTAGTGAAAAAATTTTAAAACCCCAACCTGGCAGTTAGAAAGGGCAAAATGTGCCTGTTCCTCCTACTTATGATCAGAAAAGTCTCGTGTTTACTGCATGATTCAAAAAACATCGTGGTTACTGAGATGCAAGTGCAAGATGAGCTAAACTTTTGGTTATTTTGTTCCAAAATGCAGAAGTTTTTGACCACACAAAACTAATTTTATATATGCCACTGACTCTAAACAAATTAAAAATAAATTTATGTGTTACTTTTGGCATTAAATTATTCTATAGAATCACATGGATGAAATAACTCTGTTAAAACAGCTGTGCAAAGTACTCAAACTGCCTTGCTTTCTTCCTTCCCAATAAACCTCTAGCCTGCCTGGAAAGTCCTATTTTTTCCAGACTTCAGTTTGGGAGGCTTATTTGGTAATCAGTCATTTTTCACAGGCACATGCTCTCTTATTGTCTAGCAGCTGTGTACATACAAATTTCCATTAAAACCTACACATATCCACTTAAAAGATCAAATTTAAAGGCTTGAGAACTGGTAAAGGAGGAAAGAATAACAGCAGAGCTCAAGTAGTAGTTGTCAAGATAAATTACAAATAGGAAAGCAACATTTACATATTTTCTCTTCAAAAACAAAACCCAAACATGCATTTAACTTTCATGCTAATATAAACACATCTACCAGGAGTGTATTTGAAATGAATCCGTGCCAGCCCTGTAACATTGCCCAAAAACATTAAGAAGAAGCACTTTTCCTAAATGCAATATTTAAAAATTCATTAACAGCAACAAATGTAAAGTTGTGGTCAAAAGATGGCCAAAGTTAAACCAGCTGGTGTGTAAACCACTATAAATGGCACAAGATTTGCATACACAGCCTATATGGGGACAGGTATAAAATCCAGAGCCCTCTTTATTAGTAAATTCCTGACAATGAGAAGCCCTGAAATAACAGCAAATATTTAACAGCACTTAATGCCAGTACAAACACACATCTGCCCAACAGAGCATGGCAAGACAATTCCTTGGCAAAGCATCCCAAATTCAGACAGGCAGAACTAAAATACATTTTAGAAGGTAATTATGAAAAGTGTGCCTGAATAAGGCTCTGGTTTTTGTAAAAGGTAGAAAAGTTACTTCTCTTTGCCAGTTGCTCACACATGATTATGGATAGTCACAGATCGTGAGTCCAAATAAAATACTTTTGCTTTAAAAAAGGGTTTGACAGAAGTTTAAAAAGCCAAAGCCTGTTATTTATATTATCATTAAAAACAGACAGTAAAAATTTTGGTTTGCTGATGGTGGTGACATTTCTACATTCTACAATCACCAAAGTTGCCAGGAAAAAAATTAACCAAATATTTCAAATCCCAAATGGAAATTCAAACAACTTGCAGAATATGTGAAGCAATAGCTTCACAGCTTGGTTTTAGAAAGAAGTTTATTTCCTTGTAAAATTTATTGGTTGTGTTTATGAAGCTCTCTGGTAAGAGGTCAGAGATGAGAAAGGATTCTACTTCATCCAAACTTCTACAGACAACAATAAGTCCAGTGTCACAGTGGGGGGAACATAAATCAGAATGCCTTCCTGCAAAACAACTCTTCAGCTTGGAATTCTACTTGGAATTTTGGAAAGATTCTCACTTGGCCAGCAAATATTTGGCTATTGAGACACGATCAGAGTGAAACAATGGACAGTTTTCACGTAATTTGCAGGTAAATTCCTTGGCATTACCCATTCTGAGTATGTGGTCTGACACAGGTAACTTTACACAGCAACTGTTAATTACCAATCCTTAATTGTCCTGCCTTTAGAGGGCTCAGTGTCAGTGCCCTGGCTGGGGCTGCTCCAAGAGTTCTTCACCAGGACTTCCAGTCCTGGATGCACTGGCATCTTTCAGACTAAAATTTCTTCTGAGCGCTGCTTATATATGATTTCTACCAAATTAACACAAGGCCTGCCACAGCAGAGGCAGTTTGGCACCGGGGCTGAAGCTGTGTTACAATTTTCACTGAAGAGAAAGTTGAATTGAGTTCTGTGTCTCACTGCTCGCACCTGGTATCCTGCTATAAAAGGCGATTTTGGACTTCACCTCTCCTCAATACAGAACTTGAAACTAAAGTATCAGAGAACACATGCTTGCTACTGAGGCATGTAATTTCTTCCTTCCTCTTTATTCTAAAATTATCCACGTTACCTACTTGATGAAAAAAAAAAAAAAAAAGCCAAGCAACCCAAGCTTTGAGCCACAGATTCTTATCACAGGGACCCAGTTCTCAGGCAGCAGTGAAATGCATGCTATCCTGTCAGACAGAAAATAATTTCTTGTTCCTGAATAACAAAACATGTATTTACTACAGATACTGTTTCAGCCATTTAAGAAATATTTTTATGCTTTGATTTTGTCATTTTATCAATGCTCTATTTGTGTTCAATAGCATCCTCCATTGTACAGAGCAGCAGGATGACAGACCCAATCACTGGAACTTGACATTAATGTGCTCACATTCCATGGCTACAGCTTGCTTATAAAAGCCATGAAAGAGTGAATTTAATATATGGCAGAACACCAGAAATTTTTTTTTTTGTTTCACATTCTACAAACCATCTCTCTGACCCTGAATAGCAACCAGGTCCACAAAGTTTCCTCTCCTTCCACTAAGCTGGCTTTGCTCATTCTCCTCTGACCATGGCCTCCCAAAGGACCAGGGATGATTTCTCCAGCACTGCCTGCACCTGCTAAACTTGAAGATCAGAAGTACTTCTTTGCAGACAAAAATGTTTCTAATTTCCCATCACTAATATATGATTATTTATACAGCTCTACCAGCAAAGGGGAAAATGGGAATTCATTGAATATGGCACCAACACCATCATTACTTCAACAAGCCCATTCAATTAAGAGACAAAATGAGCTACAGTGAAAATTCCTTTAACTGCTGGGAAATTCCTGTTTACACGAGTATGCCAAGCAGTGCTGTCAACAGCAGAAGTGCCCCATGTCACCTGCAACCATCAGAATTTTGTAGAAAAGAGTAAAGTAAAAGGCTAATACTGAAAGCAAAAGGCTAATGCTTCATCATTTTTAATTTGCAGGAAATTGCTCCCATTTAAGTTACTGTGTAAAAATACATTCAAATTTGGGAGGGATTGTGCTTTAAATACGGTTCAAGAAGCTAAAAGAATTGCAATGTGACATGGCACAGTGGCAATTACTGCAGTAAATGAAAGGGTCAGCTGTTCTGCACTTTCTAAAAGGAGGAGGCAAACATCTAGTGAAGAAACACAAAATCCCTAAAAAGCTTTCAAGCCGTAATTTTGTATCAATGGGCATAGATGTCTCAGACCAGAACACTGAGCCTTCTAGCACCGTTATTGTTTCAGGCCAGGGACACAACCAAGGCCACACAAAAGTGACTTTGTACACTCGGACTGGGCTGCAGCCCCCAGGACCTGCTCTCGCTGACAGGAAATCGCCGCTGCCTCGAGCCTTCATCTACCCACGTGAAACAGAGACCACAGACCAGCCTCTGTTCTCTCCTAATTGTCAACATCTGCTCTGCACAGCTATGAATAATTTTATGACACACACAAAAAATCTCTCCTACTGACTCCAAAGGCTGTTGGGTTTGTGTTTTTCTTTTTTTTTTTTCCTTTTTGAACGCGAAATCTGACGCTGAAGTTTGGCTTCTAGGTTAAGATTTGCATTCTTCTGAAAGATGCCGTTAAAACAGAATTCAGGGTAGGTGGGAAAAACTGAGGGTGCTGGTTATTCCTTTCTAGTCAGGTGGCCAAATAAATGCTGGCAGTTGAGATAATACATTATTTTCAAATATTGGAGAGAAATTGGGCACCAGCCCACTGGTGGAGGTAGCAACCTCCCTGAGAGGTAGCTGTGATCCCTCTGACTGCTTGATTCATGCCAAGTACAACAAACCTCAACTCAAACATCTCGGCCCTAAAAAAGTGAGGATGCAGATGTACAAATGGACACATTCAGAACGACCTGAATTTCAGTTCAGAGAAGAAACACGTTTGAGGACAGCTTAGCAGCACTGCCACCTGAAACCTCCACTTCCCTGCTCTTTCAAGTGAGCCATCACAGGTTCTAAGACTGTCAAACATCTGAAGTGGTTTCCAATTTATTTTCATTTCACAGTCACAGACTTATTTATTTATTTATAGTAGAAGAGTGCCAGTATGAAAGGTATGGCTAAAACTCTGGGGGGACAGCCACAATTTTAGATGGTCACTAGGCCTGGCTAAAAAGGGAGAGGAGAAAGGAAAAAGGGAGATGCACATCAGCCTGTCTGCAGCCCTCGTTAGCAATGGGGCCCTTCCTGAGCAGGAGAAGCAGAAGAATGGAAGGAGAAATAATTAAAGAACAAATCACAAGGGCAGTCAGTTCCTTGCCAGTGTAATTCCCAGACACTTTTCCAGGGCTGGAACACGATGTGGTAAGGCTTGCTCAACTGACTCCTGCACAAAGCAGAGGTTGGCTGTTGGCTGCATACAGGACAACACTAGGGGATAAAAAAAACCCAACTTTTCTCCTTCAGCTGAAATACTCAGGAAATGCACAGAAGGAACAGAACACCCAGAACATAAAGTTAACATGCTTCTTTCAGTGTCTACACTATATCCAGGGCCACAGCAATGACTTCTTTCTCTCTCCTTCTGGCTTCTATGATAACAGAGCTGAGATTTCCCTGCAGTTTCCCAGCTGTAAATGCTGTGACAGTTCATTTGCTTCTTGCTAGCTTGGGTTCAGTATCACCTGGCAGTGCTCCAAAAGAAGTGTGTAAAAGTGTGTGAGCACTTGGACTGTCTGGTTTATCTCAGAAACATAAAAAACCCTTTTAAATGCAATTGCCAACCTGGTGACCTCCTTCCTCTAAAGCTTGATTGTGAGAGATTTCACGAACACAGAACTGTTTTCTCCTGAATATAAAGATTACTACTCCTCTGCTACTTTCTTATAGGTGGTTACATTTCAATTTCTTCATTAAAAACTGCTAAGCAATCTGCTCCTTGCAAAATGAATTGGCAATTAAGGATGTGGTGAACTTGTGGCTCGTTTGTGAAGCATCAGGGAAAGACAAGATTATATGGGTGAAGAGATGAAACCAAGAATGAAGGGAGAAAGTGAAAGCTGTTCAGTGTGTCACAGCCAGAATAACCCATTCCAAAAGTTGCAGTGGAAGAACATGGCAAAAACGAAACATAACAGCAAAACACGCTAAAGAAAATACAGATTATAAGAGTGTAAGATCTGCCCATACAGTCCCAAAGTCCCCAAAATTACACAGTGTCAAACCAATGGGTTTCAGAAAAATAAAATTCTGGAATGCACGCTCAAAATAAATTTCAATTGTCAGTGAAACTATTAGGTGATATTAAGCACAAACTTGGATCTTGTTTTATTAGCTTTTACAACAGAACATCAGATCATGGCAAAGGGGCTTAAAAATGTGTACACTAGATGAGACAAATTCAAACCAGAGACAGAAGCATTTGTATCCTTTGTGCAATCCAATATAAAAAAATTAAAAATTCCCAAAAACCAACCAAAAAAGGAAAAAAAAAGTTAAAAAAGCAAGCTTAACAAGCTGCATTATTGACAGCACACTTATTTTGTATTTGTGGCTAGATAAATCCTCCAAAGTTATAAAGATTAAAACATTATTTTAAGTACAACTTGAACCATTCACTAGACAGCAAGCAGTTTCCACAGCTTGTCTTTTCTACTTCATAAAATAACCATAACCCTGAGATTCCTGATCATATGATCATATTTGTTTCATTCAGACATTATTACAAGTATAGGTATGCAAAGAATTATCCAAAATAAATACAGACCTCTTGGCATTCTCTGGAATTATACACCTGAAAATAATAATTCCTTTTACTATACTAACTTTCTGAACACCTATCTTTTATGTTGACAGGCATGATTCAGATCCACTCCAGTAAACTCCACACCATAAATGAATGGTACCAAATAAATCTAATAAAAAGCAGTCCAGTAACATCTGCTTTTTCTGTTTCTGTAGCTCTGAAGAAATGAAAGTAGTTTGCAGCAACTCCCAAGTCTTCCTACTCTGCTGACCAGCAGCATTTGCTTTTATATATTTGCTATATTCTTTGCATATGTATTTGCAGCTCTCTAGCCTATTATTGTATTTGTAGCTAACCCCAAAACTTCTCCCTACCCTGACAGGCAGAAAAAAATCCATTCCAGAGGCTCCAAGCTGGAGGTCCAAGGCTCCTTTCCTATCTTGGCTCTCTGGGAGCCAAGGTTGAAACCAGCTCTTGGAGACACATTTTCATAAACAGAGCTCAGCTCCTATCTGAAGGGGGGGAGGATTCAGAAAAAAGTTGAACCAAGGAGGAATTACCTCATCACTTATGTCTCTAATTGGGAATTTCTGTCAGTTATGCTGATTTGCTGAACTTCTCAAACTGTATTCACCCCATGCAGGGGTGGGCATTTCCATATCTGCCCTTGGAGGCCTCCAATAAAGACCAGCCTTTATTCTACCTCCTATTCTGGTATTGTCTCCAAAATGTGCTGTTTCATTTCATCTCTTTGAGGCATCAGTGGAACTGGGTGTGCTACTCACCTTTGGGATGATGGGATTGCCATGAGTGCACAGACAAATATCCATTCTTTATGAAAAAGGACACGCTGTCCCTGCTGCATCGATCCAACTAATGCACTCAACAGCTCGCTGTAATTTATTTGCACAATTTCAGCTCAAGAATTTCTAATCACAGTCCATTTGGCCAAGATTGTAAAAACAGAATAAAAATCCCATGTCCCAGTTTGGCACACTTGTACTAAGGAAAAATACTCCAATGCTGTCAGATTAGACAATGAATCTGGCTTTTTTTACAACACAGAAAGGAAAAATATAAATTCAAACATAACACTGTAACATAGATTGTTAACACTTGTGAGAGGATATGGTGGATGTAAATATTTTAAAAGTCAGCTTCCTTAAGTAGTTAAAAAATCAGAAAAGCAACAACTACCATGGAGACAAATGTCAAATATGGCAGGGTGAAGTCAGTATAAAAAAATATTAAGGAACAAAATCTTGAGTGTGACAGATCAAATAGAATGTGCTTAACTCAGGCTCATACACAATTTTTATAACAGTGAAAAACTGTTCAGTGCACAGTTGCAAGAGACAAGGAAATGTTTTTGCCTATGTGTAAAGCTACAAGAGGGAGCTGCATTGCAGATAAAATATGTTTGAAATCCATAATTTTTATTACAGTAGAAGCCACAGTAAAAATATTTCCCTTCTTTTTTGGAATCAGCATTTTGATCTTCAAATTCAAAGAAAGCAGATTACAGAAGCAAAGGGTGCATCAGCTCTGTGCTCTCACACATGGACAACCAACTGAAAAATAAACACCACTGAGTTGGAAATATCTATTTGGAGTGGGTTTTTTGTTTAGAAAGGAAAAAAAAAGGCTACTGCAATATCTTATCTATTACTTTAAAGTAAAGAGTGGATTTTGTCCCTCAAAAAGCAGCAAAAGTATAGTTCAGCTATAAAAGGCAATGTTGTTGAAGCTCAAAGTGAAGCTCAAGGGCTGTTTATTTGGAAGTCAGCACAAGCACATCAACTGCATCAATATGGCAGATGAAACAAGAGTGAAGTGCAGCACTCAGAGACTGGAAGTCATTACTTAGTTCCATCCATGTCCTTAACTGCAGCTCTAAATTAACAAATGGGTCTTCAATTTATTTTACCATCTTGCCCTATTTTTCAAAGTAACTTTCAAGTGTATTGATGAGACATAAATGGCAATAATAACTTGGAAAGCCACTTATGCATTTCTGAAGATTCAATCCTGGACAGTTTTCCTTTACACTTGACATTACCTGTCCATCTCCTACATCAAATTTCTATAAAAATGGCATTTAGGATGCAAATCTGTTGCATTTCTTATTGGTATCATTAATTACTAAAAATACAAGAAAATATACTGGAACAAATTATAGCTCACACAGAAATGGCTGTTTTCTATCAGTTTTATTTCTATGTCCATCAAAGTCATATCAGGCTTTTTCTGCCATACAAGAATCTGTCATGCTGTAATGCTGCATTCATCAAGAACATTTTGGAAAAAAGTCAAACTTATTGTAATCACAAGTCCCTTTTATACTATATTACAATATTTCTGTTCCTTTTTAACATTAATATGTATTATGAGCCACATTCCAGCCTTGTTTAGTCATGCAAATTATCAAGCAAGATATGAAGAGGAAAAATACAAGTTATTTAACACTCCCCCTATGGGACACCTTTAAACTCATGCAAAACTGCACACACACAAAGCACAAGCTGGATACATTTCTGAATTCCAGCAAACCTGTTTCTAAGTTCAAAATATGTGACCCTGAGCTGCCTTTTCATAAAGCCTCACTGGGAAGTTCTAATTGTGCTTTGAGTTCACAGATGTGGCTAAGCCACTTCTCATTAAACTTTCTAGAATTCCATGAACCCTTTGACATGCATTTTCACATGTAAATATAAACATTGTCAAGCTTGTGAAACTTTGGTTCATTCTCCTCCAGAAGAGAACAAGGATCAACCAACCACAAAAGGAAGCAGCCAGTTGGGTTTTGTTTTTTTTTTTTAATATGGTACAGGCTCAATCCCATACAAACTGCTGGAATCTGCTGGACCAAGCAGTAACTTTGGCTGTTTCACTCAGCACAAAAACATCAGGACTTCACTATTAATGACACATTTTTAGATAATATGGGTGAAGGAAGAGGAAACAATGATCAAAAAAATCCCAAGGAAGTGTTGAGTATCCTTTTATTGAAAGACAACAAACACAAGTGAGCCATTAATAGTGGCAAAGATGGGGGGGAGGGAGGGGAGGTGGAGGGGATTTCAATCAGCCTTTTCATGTTTTATTCATTCTTAAGTAAGAAAGCCTTTCCCTCTGGCCAGTTTTTGCCTTTACTAACATAACCAGACAACAGGCATTGCATACATCCACTGTCAGATTGCTGCCTTGATTATTATTTCAGTTGTGACACATGGACAGCCAACCCAAGAACTAATAAAATGGAATTTTCTGTCTGCAGGTAGACAAAACAGCTGCTGTAAGCCAGAGATATTCAATCCGTGGCCCACCTGGAAAATTCATTGTACTTGCAATCTACTCCTACCAGCTTTTGACCACTAAAAAGTTCCCTATTGAGCCACATGATGATAATAGAATATTGAGTGCACTGAATTTATGGAAAAGGACCAGCCATGCAGTCAGGTCCTCCTTGCCTTGCAAATGAACTACATGCTCTGACTCCATCACAATGCTGGAACTATTTCCAAATTGAGCATTTGTAGTAAATGCTGATTTGTAGCATGAAACTTTATCAAATATTAATTAAACTCTAATATAGAGAGGCTTAGTAAGTAGAAGAGCACAGCTTTTCAGGCTGTCACTGAAATGTAACAGGCATCTTTTAGAGAACAGAGGTGTGTGCCATGAAATGTTAATTATTGCTCTTCTGTCAGGTGGTTGGCAGAGATTATTGCTAAGAACTACAAATCACCTGTGACAATCTCCAGATTTATCCAACACCAAGAGCTCCAAGATAACCTGCAAAGCCCAGCACGTATGAGGGAGTGATACAGACAGAGCTGGCCACAATCACTGTGCCTTTTTCACAGTTATTTATCCACACCAGGACAATCCAGCCTTCTCATCCACGGGCCCTTCCTTTTGGCAGGAATCTCCTCACAAGTCACTCTAAGCTTGCTGCCTGCTTCCTAAGACAACAAGCCACGTGAAGAGGTGCAAATGTCTTGTCTTTGAGGAGGAAAAGATGGGATTGTGCTTCAGGCTGAACAGAACACTTCACAGGCTGAGAGACTAAACTAACCCCAAGCAGTGATTTAACAGATGTGGACATGAACTCAGCTCTCTCACTTACAGTCAGCAACAGTCCTTAAAAATGACTTGCATAAATATTTGTGCAATGAATCCAACCTTAAAGCCATTCAGAACTTTTCTTTTACACAGCCTAGTAAACATTTCCAGTGCAAAAGAAGAGTTGCACGATCAAACCTCAGTTACATTTACAAGCACAATTTGGACTCTGATATCCCATTGGAATAGTTTTAATCTCCATTTTTTTCCACTTACTTCAACATCAAAACAGCCAGTTCTCTTAATTTGTTTGCTCATTTTCTTCCTGTACCTATCACTTACTGAACAGTTACAATTATCCTTTTTTATTTGTTTTTTTTTACTCTTGGCCAGAAAGAGCAAGTCTTCCAGAACACAGGTATTTAAGATTTATATCAGTACACCCATAAAAGTGTGGTTTGATCACCTGTCGTTTATGCAGAAGATAACATTGAAGAAGCAAATATTGATCTTTTAAAAAGTAGTTTTTTTCATTATCATGCTCTCTTTGTACTCTCTCACTCCCACCACACTCTCTGGGGTATAGATTCTGAAATTTCACGCATACCATAAAGTATCTTTGGAATGTTACAGTATAATTGTTTAGAGAAACATTTAATGGATGAGTAAGCATCAAGAGGCCAGGGCTAAGGGAAAAGTTAAAATGCTGGCAGCATTTTGCATTGAAAGATCTTCTCAGCATGAGGACAGGGGCTGGAGATTTGATCCAAAAATCTGGTATTGACTCAAGCAGTTTAAAGGCAGCATTCAGCACACAAGTGTCTGAAGGCACCTCCCCAAACATCTGCCTCCACCCACAGCTCCCAAACGTGGCTTTGGGCACTGATAGGATTTGATCAATAACATGAACATTATGATAGGGCATGGCATGATCTTGACAATTGGCCCTTTTTCCTTTTTTAATTCGTTGCTTGGTTTCTCAATTTCCAGCACAAACAATCTGCATGTGCATGGTGTGGAAATGCAGCAGAAGTGCCTGGAAAGAGCTGGGCACTGAGTACACAGACAGCTAAAAAAAATTAAACATGCTTTCACTACAGGAATCTGCTGCAGACAACATGCTGTAAATGAAAGCAAATTTTCCTGAATTCCCTCAAGGACTGCTCCTCTCAGAGACTCTACAAATCCATTAGCACAGGCCCATCAATACAGTTTTTGGGGTTTATGTACTGAAGAGAGTTTAAAAAAAATAGACAAAATAAGCATAAGATACATTAGGGTAAATGAGTGGAAAACCTTAGATAATTGATTCATACCCTGATTGTTATGATTATAATAATGGTTTTTACTCCCAATTCCTCCTCTGCCCCTTACCGTTTTAAGTATGAAAAAGCAAAATATTTTTTTGTTACTCCATCTGAATTTCTAAGCAGAAGATTACAAAAGCAGAAGTGCCACATGCTCACAGAAACCAAGCAGCTCTTTTAGCTCCAAAGCTGGAAAAGCCAAAGTGGCCCAGGCTCGTGTCACAGCTGAAGTTTGTCTGATATCTGGGCACCTAAAATCTCCCTGCAAGGGGAATCTGTGGTGCTTAACAACATGGGAATTGTAGCTGCTGCAGCACAATTTCTCCAAAACTTCAGACACTCACAGAATTCTCAGAAATCTACTGTCTTTGAGGAACTTCTGTTTCTGCATTAAACTTAGTGGAGAACAGGTAGCACGTTAAAAAATAATGAGGAACACATAAATAGTGTGAATTTATAAAGCTCATTTTGTTAAACTCATGGGTAAGTACCACAAGTTCTGCTAGTTCCAACCCCAATGTATGATCCAAAATTGCTAATCTACCTGTAAATTGTGTGACTCTAAATCATATGTAAAAAAAGAAAAAAGCATTTATTAAAGCTTTATAAGGCATTTGTAGCATGTAAGATTGCAAGGGACTTCCCAGGTTATCATATTTGCATCCTACTGTTGGAAACACAATATTATATAATCTCTTCCAGAACACATTGATTCCCATCTTAATTAAAATGAGGAGGTTTTTCTTTGCATAATCTCAAAATCGGGATATTTGTTGTTCATTTTCCACTGAATTCATCAAAGATCCAGTGGCCATTTAGATGAAATGCTTCAGATTGTGCAGGATAAGCTTTTACACCCTCAAGCTTTTCTTTCTCTTCACCAGCACAGTGATCCAGATGCTGCTGTCAGATGAACACACTGGTTTAAATCTGTATTTTTTCTAATGCCACATTCACAAGCAAATCCAAATATTCCTTGGGCAACTTTTTCTGTAATGACTTTCCCTTGGTGAATTACAGGGAGCTGTAATACCACTGGTGGTTTTAAAACAAGGGTTGTAGATTACTCTTGTGTTACAATGGCCATAGCAGGGCCTGTTAGAGTTTTTTTTTTGGAGTTAGGGGGACACAACAGAGTTTATAATTAAGTCTAACAAATAAGGATATGTTAATCTTTTCAACCACTTAAATCCAGGGAAATCAAAACCAAATGTCTTTTAACACCCCAAAACCCAAGCCCAAATACTTGGATCTTAAAGCCTGCTGGGATGTTTTCTGCAAACCATCCATTAGATTTCTTATATTCTGTACAACATTCCTCTACAAACTGGATTGATTCCTTCCACAGCTTAACTTGTTTTTGCCAAAGTCTCTTTTAGTCTCTATTTTAGTTCAGCATTGGCTTCCTGCCTAATGAAACAACTGTTCTTTATGCCAAAGCTGTCATCTTCAGTTGCACAAGATGCATCTCACTTACAAACAATGCATAATGAGCCCAATGTTTAATGCCTGAAGAACTGCTGGTTTAAAATGATCCTAAGCAAAATTTAAACAGATACAGGAGTGGTCACTACCTTGGGTGGGAGAAGAATAATTCTCCAGAAAGATTTTTTTCCCCCCTTTTGTATTCAAATCCACTTTTTGAAAAGAAAGCCATAATTTTAGAACATGAAAGCATGTGTAGTTAACACAGACAGCAGTGACACATGTAGGGCTCACTCCAAACCTGAAAGCTTCATTCTCACTCAGTGTGAGGTCATTGCTCTGTAATGATCATGTGCACCATAACCTTGGCTTCTCTTGAACAAACTGTGTTTAAATATGAGAATCTTTAATAAACTATCAAGTGTTGCTTATGACTGGAAAAATCCATCCAAATCAAGCTCTTAGTCTATTTTGCTGCTGCAATTTCAGACAGAGCTGAAATGAAGGTACCTGTGTAAGAAGTTGTTCCTGGCTCAGGTTATTGATCCAGCGAGTGTATCGCTCAGTGGAGTCCCGTGGCTCTCTTCTGACTTGGCAACCAATGATCTAAAGCAGAATGACATCAATCCCCCAGATTAAAGTGCTGTACACCCACGTGGCAACAAAACAGTATCACAAAATAAACATTCAAAACATGGCAACTCCAAGAATTATCTATACAGCCCTCACTAGCCCCCTTCTACATTCATAAGATAATATGGCACAGTTGTTCTGTTCAAATGTTAAATAGTTACAGACTTTAAAGGTCCCTGGAAAACTCTGAGGAGCATCTTTCCAATTACCTCCTGCTTGGGAATATTTGAACAATTTTGGTTGAAATTTTCAGAGGAAATTTTCCATAGACATCTAGAATGCAAAATTTCAACTAAAGCTTACTCCAGCAAATGAAAATTGGAACTTGAGTAACACCAGACAATTCAGCCAACAGTTCCATAACCTATAATATACCCCATTACTTTTAATTAATACAAAATAAGCAAAATCCCTTGCATATTCTGATTTGTTTTGTTCTTTGCAGAACAGTGTAGGCACCTCATTTTATTTGGTCACTGAAGCACTGTACAACCATTTGAGCAATATCTCCTTATCTAATACTGCTCTCTAGGTGGACAGGTTAAATATGAATTTTAATATTATTATGCCAGTAGGTGTCCAGAAATAGCTTCCAATATATATCAGCAGGATTACATATTACCTGTGTCTGCACAGACACACACTAATGCAATTTCACAGAAACACCAAAGTGTTTACAAATCTCTGATTAGACAAGGAAAAAGCTGAGCTGTTTGCTCCTCCTGAATTCTGCAGTCTACACAGAACCCTGAGGGTACCACAGGACTTCATGATTTATGCAAAGTAAGCTGATACTGTTTATACCATTCCCATCATACTGTAACTCTCCTTTTCTCCTCCTGATTTTGGTGGTGCTTCCCACTGAGGATGTGTTTGTCCACTGAGAGCTAACACCACTGGGTTTTAGTGTTTCTGAATAGTTATTTCTGATAATCAAGTTGTGTTCAAGAACAGGTGGGAAACTTCCTTGGTTTATTTCCCAGCCTAAGCATTCATAAATCTTCCAGGTATCTGTGTTTGCAGAGCTTTAAACCACAGAGAGATGTGAGCAGTCAGGCCAGAGCTCTGCATGTGCAGTTGTGAATACTTTTGATGTGGGAACAAAAACACCATGAGAAGATCTTGCTGGGGAACTGCTGGCAATGAAACATCACAATTTAGAGTATGATTAAATACCATCAAAATAACAAGCATGGAGAAGAAGAAAATGTTATTTTCTTATCCCATAAGAATAAACCAGAATGACTCTGAACTAGGAAATGTTTCCTCAATGACAACAAAAAATTACTGTGGAAAACTTAAATCCTCATCCTAACTTAACCCTCATATTACAGCTAAGTAATACTAAGATATTTTCAGAAGGTTAACCTAAAATTCTTTTAAACTGAATATCAATTAGAAGAGTTCACAGAAATGCTTTTACAGCACACCACAAAGATAAAAACTTGCAAAAGTCATGTCAGATGTACATCTATCCAGGGCTGCAAGGATGATTTTTATTTAAAAATAAAACTCTTTCTAGTATTCATTAATCAAGCCCTCATTAGCCTTCTCCTGCAGATCCTAGGTTTTTCTAACTTACAAAGACACTTTTCAAAACTCTGCATAAAAGGTGAAAGAGAAAAATAACCTTTATTTTACATCTCAAGCTGTTCTATAACAGCACAAGAAGAAACTCCGTTTATTTAAAGAGTCACAGTGAAGCTGAACAGATACAGAATACAAAGAGCTTTCAAAAGGTGAGAGATTAAAAAGGAGAATTTCAAATTTGTTTTTCTGAAAACCTGGTTTTCAATTACAGCCAAGTAGGAAGTGCAGTCATCTCCTTCCTGGCAGCTTGAAATTTAAATTAGAAGCAGAGGACAGAGTTTCACACTTTTATATTACTTTCTGAGCAGACTGATAATTTCATAAATGCTGTTGGTAATTCAAGAAAACGCAAGTAAATGTCGAATCCAGGTGCTTTGCTAAATGACTCATTCCCTGAAGTGCAAAGAAGAACTGCTTCAAATCCCAACTCCTCACACTTGAAGACAAAACTGAACAGGTCTGACCAATGATCTGTACACACACAAGGAGAGCTGAAGGCAGACAGAAGTGTCATTAAATTGGATCCTGACAGCTCTTTTCTGGATTAGACATCACTGTTTGTAATTTCTAGGGTTTGACTTCAATTCTTAGCCAAAATTCCCTCCTTCTCCCATCTAGTCACACAGATAATTCCATTGCATGCTCCAATTTACTCCTCTGAATTTTGGCTCATACCACTGGTTTTGTTCTTACTGTCTTGTAGGACATAAAATGCTTTGAGCCCTTTAGAATGGAAAAAAAAAAATCATCATCAAATCAATTCATTACTTAGGAATTACTGGTATTTCAGTGAGAAAAATCAGTGGGTTACATTGAATTTAGCCATAATTTGGAGCACAATCTCTGGAAATGTAACTTTGCAACACAACAGGAAAATAGCTGCAAACTCATTGACAAAGTTAAGGTGCTGTAGGAAGTGCTATGTTTGCACTCCCCTCTGCCCTAAGATCTGCTTTCTTTTCCTCTGTAGAACCAGCACCACTCAAGGCCACTTTCATCATCATTTAAGAAGTTTGTTTTACAGACACATGTGAAAATTGCCACGATGCAATCAAGTTTATTTCTAGATCCTGAGCCAAACAAATCCTACCCCTTTGTGCACTTTAGCTGTGCCATTCCCCTCCCAATGGGACTCTGGCACGTGACTGGGATTTTTGACTTGTGGTTGCAAGATAAACACCACCAAGCTGAGCCTTTGATTCAGCATCTGTAAAGCCCAGCTCATGTAACCAGCGTCTTTCATACAATGAAAATCAGATTATTGAGAGTACAAACAGCTTCCTCCAGCTCCCCTGTGTAAGGTGTGGCAGCACAAACAACTGCACATGGTTCCATTTCCTCCACGTCTCACAAAGGTTTTTTATTCACTTCACTGAATGTTTCCTTAGAGCTTTCAAACTGAAGTGAGAAGTTCTTCACTCTTGTTTCTCTCATAACATTTAAAGTACTTTGAAAAAAATCTTTCTGGCCTATATTACACCCATTCAAACCTTCCAGAAAGTACCAGAAATTCTGCATTAGAAATATTCTTCTCAGTATTTTGAGTATCTGTTTCTCTGCAAACTAGAGTTCATCCAAGTTTCAACTTTTGATCTAATTAGACAAGTTTGTTTTTATTATTACAAATGCAGTAGAGTGGCATATACCTGTAACTAGATTAAACTATGAAATATATACAATAAATGCAATAGGCTTCTTATTCCAACTGGAAACTTGCTGAAATGCAATATAAGTATTATTGGATAGGAAGCAGTAACATGAACAATGAATAAAAAATTTCTGGCTCATAGCAAAGGACTGTGGCAGTTCAGGAAAAAGTAAAACTCATCAGGAGAGAAAATAATGACAATCCTTTCTGCTACAACAGCAATGAGGTAATTTGCTTCCTAGCCAGACAATTACTTTTTTTTTAATGTATTAAAGGTAACTTAGAGCTCATTTAGCTTTTTATTTAATTGCAATCAGCACTGGTGTCTCTGGAAAAAATACAAAAGAATTTATCCTTTATGGCAGCAAGAAACAGTAATAGGAAGAACAGTAAGAGCAGAAAACAGGGGGTTTATCTTAAGTACCAACAAATACCTACACTGGAAAAGCAACACAAGTAAATTTAAAAATAAAAATGAATTCAAATGAGCTTTGTGGGAAGCTCTGAGTTTGTGGCCCTACAGTCCTGCCTGGCTCCATCTACTGCTTCACCAAAAGCCTCCAGTATCTGCCAGTCCTGCCTAGATGGTCTCAGACAGGACTCAAAATAACATTATATTATATTATATTATATCATATCAGTATTTAGGAACCTGAATCTCTCTTCTAACTCTACCACTCCACACAATTAGAAGTGGAATTAATGATTTGTATCTAAATAACATTATCAGAATGAATGTCACAGACCTGTTATTTATACCACTGCATTGAAAACATCTTCAGGAGTTAGAGAACTATAAAGCCACTACAATACAATTATGATAAAACTAAAAACAAATAACAGATTCTCCAGGTCACAGTACCCTGGAAATAAAAATCCAGTGAGCACATTCAATAAATTCAGAGTTATGCTCAGAGGAACTGGGCAGGATTACTACACACATGACCAAATTCTGTCACTGTCCTGTGAGGTACAAAGCTGCTCCAATGAAAAATGAGTATTTCAGTCCCACATGTGCCATGTATAAACCCCAGCTCTCTCCATACCGAAACCAGAATATTTCAGTCCCATATGTGCCATGTATAAACCCCAGCTCTCTCCATACTGAAACCAGAATATTTCAGTCCCATATGTGCCATGTATAAACCCCAGCTCTCCATACTGAAACCAGAATATTTCAGTCCCATATGTGCCATGTATAAACCCCAGCTCTCTCCACTGAAACCAGAATATTTCAGTCCCATATGTGCCATGTATAAACCCCAGCTCTCTCCACACTGAAACCAGAATATTTCAGTCCCATATGTGCCATGTATAAACCCCAGCTCTCTCCACTGAAACCAGAATATTTCAGTCCCATATGTGCCATGTATAAAGCCCAGCTCTCTACACCCACTCACTGACATGTGAGAACTTGTTCCAACTTTCACTAGTGGTTTTGAAATACAGTATTAAGGTAGAGATGTTTTAAAATATTTTCATCATTTTAGAGTTTATGCTTTCCTTTGCAGGTTTAAATGGAAAAGGAAGTGAGTGAGAGGAAACGAAGTTTAAATGAGTTGGCAATAATTAAAACCAACACACTTTCTGCAGATGTGGTGTTTTGGAGTTTTTTAATCACTACAACTTCCTTTACCACAAACAATCTTCCTTATTCAGGAGGCAGCCTATGGGTCAGAACCCACCCGTTGTACTAAAGAGGAAATGAGGATGAAAAAATAATTGGTCTTCAATTTTATCCCAGTATTTTCCACCCTTGTTTTACAAAAAGAGGAAATGAACAAAGACAGACAAAAGCATAAACTCTCCACGAGGCAGTAGGCATTGGATGCACAAACACACACAGGAATTCTCCATATAATGTATCTTCTCTCAAGGAACTTTATTATTGTAACAGGTATTGGAAAAATATACATTTTAGCATGAAAAAAATCCAGTTCTTTGTACAGTTTTGTACAGTTCTTCTGTATAAAATAAATTCAACTTTCAAAGGTTATACAAAGTACAAAACTTCATTCTACACTCTTGAGGAAGAATGTGCAGTGTTGTGTTTCATTTTAGAAATATGACAGAATGATGTAAGCCTCCTTGAAGAGAATGTAATTAAGTACTTAGTGATGCTTTAATTAGAAAAATCATAACATCTGATCCTAGATAATGTTCTGTGAAAAGAAAGATTATCCAAATAACAAGTAAAATAGGGAGGATTATCTCTAGGGCATGACACCTTTTTCCCCCAATATGCCTCTTTATGAGAGCCCACAGATAGAAAAATCCTAAAATAAAAAGCTAATAAGAGTTATTTACCTTATCCTGACTGTTGAAGAGCACTTTAGTTAATCAAGACCACATCTTTTGTGTTAAGGAGAGGTAGATGTCACCTCTGCTGTCTCCAAACCCTACTTCAATTATTTTTATTGTAGTAATTTCATGCAGTAATTTCCTTTAAGAAAGATTTCGTGATCACCATTTAATGCAATTTAAAAGGAAAAATAAACGAAAGAAATATTTTTATGTGGTTAAAATCTTTTCCAAAATTATATACTGCAGGAAGAAGGTAGTAAAATGTGTTTCCTCTCCCCATCATTTCCAAGGGAGGAAACTGTTCTTCAAAACATGACACCTGTGAGGTAATTTGCATTAGGTGTAAATATACAAAACACACTCTGGTGTATTTAAAGAATGTTTTAAAAATTATAAACTATGTTGATAGTGCTGAGTCCCCAAAGGAGCCTTTAGGTCAGATGGAAATCCATTTCCACAGGTGCTTCTATCTTGGAGTAATCCATATTTCAGACCACCTGTTAAACATTCTACTTGACACTAGTTCAAGTCCAAAGTCCACAAAAGGATGTTACACATTTATTTTCAGCACATAAAAAGAGAGTAAAAACTAAGGAAGTCTGAATTTTCCTTAGTGAATTGATATGAAAAACAAGAAGTCGAGGAGCTGTAATCAGAATGAGCCCAGCTGAGCATCACAACACAGAAAGATTTAAAAAGATGTTTCCCACGTGTGAATCCATGAAGTTGGAACATAACATTTTGAGGAAAACTTCAAGTAAATATCATTGAAGAGATACCAATTTCTTTTGCCTGTAGCTTCACAAAGTCTGACTGGATTGCAATCATTATCACCTCAGCAAAATGTCTGAACACCAGGAGGAGGGAATCTTGACTTTCAAACATTTTATGCTTCAGACATAGTTTTAAAAATGAAATGTGTTTATATGAATGAAATACATTCCAGTCAGACTTTGATGAATATCAAACTCGAGTAATCATGATCATTTGATGGGGTTATTGGCATGTGGAGGCCATTTTAAACACAAATTTAATTACAAAGTCCTGTCAGTTGGGCTGTTTCCCATTTGGGCTATTTGATTAAATGTAGAACAGACCTAGACTGACATCGTGACTTTGAAAATGCTCTGTGGTTTTTTTCAGAAATACCAAATTAGAAAAAATCTTTAAGGAAGCTGCCTAATAAAAAGCAAAGACACAGCTGAATTCCAGCAGATCTGGATGATACACATGGAAAGGCCCAATTACCAAAAATGTAAGACTAATACCATCACACTGTCAAAGAAAGAATTTTCATATTCTTCAGTGCAAAAAAAAATCGTATTTTTTCCTCTAAACATACTCCAATATCACCACTTCTGAACAAAACCTTCACACAACTGCTACTTTAGTTCCTGCCCTCCATATCAAGAGAAGATTATTGAAATATTATAAATTACTTTTAAAAGACTCTAATGACAATTTCCTGAAGTGAAATCTAGAAATGTTTTTATAAGTATCTATACTGGATAGCCTTAATTCAGAGTTACATCTTCCATATGCTGGAGAAGAATGTAAAAGACTTGGTAGTTTGATAATAGAGTACAGTAAAAAGGAACTGAATATAAAAACATTTCTGCTGACCAGGATAATGAAAATATTCCTCTGGATATGTTTTTCTCCCACATTAAAAAAAAAAAAAAAAAAAAAAAAAATTAGCTTATGTTGGACAATCAACAACTGCATGTAATCACCTCAGGAATATAAACTCATTTTCCCTTCTGTCTATACCAAAGATAGACCAGATCTACTCAGCCCCTTTAGTGGAGCAAATTCCTGCTAACAGGTTTATGCAAACAAATTTGTCATTCAAGACATGACAGTACTCAATTAATGTCTTTTCAATAGCTGTTGTATGAATTAATTCTTATATTAAAATGAACCTCTACAGGCAGGGCTTGCTGGGACAGGCCCGGGCAGCACACACCGATGTGTCTCAAACATGCTGAGTAAGGCAGGCACAAGGAGAGCTCTGCAAATTAACTAAGGTGAAAAAAAAATATTATTTAAGTTCGATGCAAAGATTTTAATCAACTCCACGTCCAAAATAAAAGCACTTATCGAAGGAAAATCTGCTAAGCTGTATGCCACAACTGGAGGATAAAGTATTTAAGGGGAGATGGTAAAACCTGGACTTCAGAATTAAAGACACAGAAGGAGAGAAGATCACCAACAACCTCGCTGAACACAGGAGGGATGAAAATTAAATAGAGGTATTAAGCCGAATTTAAATGGAGGACAGAGAAGTAAAATTCAGCATTCTGTAGTTATGCTGTATGGCAGTTTAATAAAACCTCACATACACTCATTGTCCTTTCACACCACAAAACTACAGAATCAAGTGGATCTGATCATTTTAGCCACAAGAAAAGAATGATATGACTCAAACTAGTGCTCTCTGTAAGCAGAGCACTCTCTAAGGAAGGGAGGAACGAACAGTTTTGCTGCTTTCTAACACGTGGCAGAAAGGTGTGACAGGTCCTGACAAGCAGAACAGCACAGGGTACAGTGACATGAAAAAAAAGTCTATTAAAATATGACTTTCAGAATTTGCAAATGTATGTTTCCAGACCAAAAGAAAAAAAAAAAATTCCTCCTAACTTCTAAATGTAGTAAATTTGTGAGGTTCAGCAGAGGTGGGAGGGAAACATCCAATGCCTTTGGCCTAGAGCTGTGCCTTAAAGAAAGGAGCAGCTCGGCTCTCATTCACTGCTGATTTCTCCAATTCATTGGCCGATTGTGCAATATTTATTTCAGCTCTCCCAGGGCAGGTGAACAGCTCTGTGAGCCACCAGCACCAGGCATTGTTCAGGTTCACTCAATCCCATCAACTGTCTTAGAGTCACATTAACCATCAAAGATATGCAGAATTCAGGCAGTTGGTTAACACAGGCAGATAATGCAACAGATAAAAATGGCTTTAGGCACTGCTGCTCTAGATCTAAAGCCAAGCTACAGAATATGCCAAAACTCTGCTTTAGAGATGCAAAATAGCGAGAATTGCTCATTGAAGAAATGCAAATGACATATTCATGTTCTCTCACATGCCCAGGTATCCTACCTGTTGGAGACAGAGGATTGTAATTTCATAACAAATAGAAAGGTGTTCCTGGTGACACTGCTACTGATTCACCTCCTATTGAGCCAGAGAAAACAAAAGGAAATGATGTTCTTTATTTCTATTGCCCACATTCTCACTGAGGTAGGAGACAGTGAGGAAAAGTTCAGCTATTTTATAAGCTCTTTGATGTTACTCAGTGTCTCCAAGATCATTCCCAGATCCAAGGATTTTCCTTCAGGATGCCCAGAGCAGGGCCTGCTGGAAGCATCCAGCAACAAGAAAACCAGGGAACAGACACAAGTGACATTCCCCTCTCTCCTTGAAACAAAAACCTTTGGAGTCCTCAGAGAGTAACACTCTGTTGAAATTAAATAACAGAATAAATGTGAGGCAGAGTGAAGGACTGCACAGTGTGTGTGGCTTGGGAAATAATTTCCTGAGCTACTCCAAACTTAGAAAGTTGTTCTATAAAATACTGCTACTTATACAAGCTTGCAGCTCCTCTAGAAGAACACAAGATAAGATATGAAGGCATGATTTTTTCAGAATTAAGGGAAATAGAATCATGAATCTCCCTATTAATTAGCTGCCAACAAAGCATACATGTTTTGTGGTTGGTAAAAAAGCAACACCTGCCTTTTCCTGGATAAAAGAGATAGATGCAGCTTCTAGGGATAAACAAAACCAGTATGATATTCCTGAGCTTTACAACTGCTAAAAGCAGGGATTTGCACTGAGCCTTATATTTCTTAAGCAGAACTTAAGAATTTGTAGTATAAATACACAGAGCCTCAAAAACTTGTGTCTTCTGAGAGTGTCTATTTATAGAATTCATGTCAGGGGGACTTAGAGACGATGTAAAACAGTCACCAGAGGACAAAGTGACAGCAGTCGTGCTTTAACAAAAAGCACAATGTATGAGTGATTTGTATCTTGTGATCCAAAATCCTCCACTCTGAACATTTCCAAGGACAGAACAGTTCTACCCTACAAATCTCATTTTTAAAAAGTGTTCCAGATAAGAGCAGCTTAAGAGAATAGAAATTAACTTTCTCTTTAAAGCACAGTTAAGGAGCCTGTGATCCAGGATATGAGACACAAAGGCTGCTGCTGTTAACTCACTTGTGCTCCTGAACCTGGGGCAAGCTTCTCACTTTTCCAGAGATGGAGACACAGGTTTCTTTAAAGAATAACTTGTTGGGAAGATCCCAGGGGCATCTGATATCTTTGGTTCTGCTGTTTAGTAACCAGGCTTCAAGTCAGAGTAGGGCAATTTGCATTTAAGAGTAACACAAAGAGGAAGAACCTCAGGGATTAATTTGGAGATTTCTCTCGGTGGGCAAAGTTGGAGATTTTTCCTACCTGTAGATCTACAGTAACAACAACAGCAGACTGAAACCTCCACTATCAGGGCTCACTGTGAACAGTGGTCTTCAAATCTGACTCCCAGTAACAATCAGAAGGACTAGGATTAGGAATAAAATTTCTGAAAGTATATTGAGAATGCATAAAGTCAAAAATCCAGGTCAGGAGAAGTTGCAAAATAGTGGAAAGTGCAAGTCTGCAAATTAGAATTTCAGGAACAAACCAAAAAAGCTCACTGCTTCACAGGCATTTCTCAACCTTCTGCTTTTTGCCTTTTTTTTTTTTTTTTTTTTGGCCTCCACCTACTCTAGTTTATCAGACTGATTGAAGCCAGGCCAGAACTTCAAACACAGAACAAAACTTCATTCAAACATCCCCAAACATCTTCCAAGGGCAGAAAATTGAATGGCATGATTGTTCTGAGGACAGCAGAGATCATCCTTTTAAGAACAGAAGTCCACCCTGACAGTGGGCAGTGGATTTGTGACCAGGTGAACTTTTCTCAAAGTTGTGTCAGAACTATTGAGGAGCTCTGGACCAAAGGGATCTATTTGCTCACCAGAAACAGCTGGATGTGCTCCCCCTTCTCCTTCAGGCCTTGCAATTAGAGTTCTGTAAGATCCAATGCCAACCCAGAATCCTACACCTCACACAGGCACCCCACACATTTTCTCTACCTGTAACATGGAAAATGTGCTGGCTCTGGTGCAAACTGAGTTAATTTTGCCCATGCCAGCCCTCCCAGTGCTGTGTGCTGGTCACACCCCAGGTCTGGGCCCTGCTCCCACAGCACCAAGGCTCTGTCCAACATCTCCAGCAGGCTGGGGGTGGGCAAGTCAGGACAGCTGATCCAAACTGACCAAAGGACTGCTCTTTGCTTTTAATAAACTACCTTAATCTTGACCCATGGGTTTTTTCCACCTTCTCTTTCTCCCACCACCCCATCCTTCTGAGGAGTGACAGAACACAAGGTCAGGCCACAAGTACCAGACTGAAACAGGACCATAAATTCACATGAATTTAGAACATGGCAGTAACAGGTTTGTGTCATAAAGACCCTTCAGTCTACTCAGGTCCTCTTTATTACTTGTTTGCTTGTCATTTAATAGCTCATACTGAGGATTGTTGGGCATTAAAGTATAACAGAATATAAACAAAACAGTTGAAGTGCTATCTAAAAAGACTACAAACTGTTTAGTTGAATTTAGTCTAATTTAAAAAGTCTTAATTTACATCTTGGAAGCCATATAAGCAAGAAATATAATAGCTCTTAGCACTAATTTCCATAAAAGAAGCATACTGGGTCAACTTGCCTTTCTGGTTTTTTGGCATCTGACTGCAGAATTACATTAACTGATTGATATCAGAACAAAACCAACTTTCGATTTATCATTTTATTGTGTTTGTAATGCGAGTTAGGTTAACTGCTACTCAGGTACTATTAAAGCTATAATTTAATAAATTCCACTGTAAGGATTATCAGATTTCAGAAGAGCCCTAATACAGGTGGTGTATGAGCAGGTACCCATCCCACCACTAAGCAGCAGGTTGTTTGGCAGACATTCCTCACCTAAAAAGACTGCAACGATCTCTACTTTGAAGCAAGCATGTTTTGGAGTTCCAAAAGTTCAGAGGTGTTTATCTGACAGAGAGCAATAATCCCAAACCTGTGTGTTTTGTTCAGATACCTGCAGGAAACACCTTCATGACAGAGCAAGTCAACTGAGCTTTTTTTTCCAGAAACCTCTCACACATTGAAATAAATATCACAAGAGAAAATGTCAGAGATGTCAGGAAACAATAAGGCTGATTTTGTTGAATATGACAGGAATACAAACTCAGTTTTCAGGTTTATAAAGGAATATCTTTGTCAATAGTATTGACAAATCAACTAACTGCCATAACAAGTTATTAATATTATATATATGATCTTTGGATAAGTAGAACATATGCACAAACTCTCTCTTAAGAACACTGACCCTAATCACAGAAAATCATATAGATCAGAGAAAAACTACCTCACAGAATATTCCTGACAGTTTATTTCACAGGAATAAAGAATGGAATTCTAACAATGTTTCATTTTACAGGTAGACATGGAGAGAAACATCAGCTAAACTGTAGGCCAGTTCATCAGTGGTATCAACCCAAACATTCCCTATGGTTTACAGTTTCTTAATTATTAAAAGCAGATAAACCATAGCTGTAGCCAATCCTTTGCAGCTTTTCACATGACTTAGGCTACATAAGAAAGGCATTCTCCTTTAGATTACAGACATTAGCCAAACCTATATACTTATTTGCAAAAGAGTATCACTGTTGCAATGAGATCTGGTTTTCTGAACAGAGAAAATAAAAGGCAGAAAAGTAGTTCAGTCAAAGCTCCCATTCAGTGCAAGGATGAAAAATAAAGGAAAAGAATACACTGGTTATTGCTTTGCCTCCCCCAGCCCCACTGTGAAATTTTCATATCCTTTTAAAGATGTATCCGGAACTCTGTCAAAGAAAAACCCAGAAATACACACAAGAAAAAAGTACTCACACTGTTTGGGTGTTGAATGGCAACTTGGTGCTGCAGCCTAACCCGCTGTGGCATCATCACATCATCCTGGAATAAATAGCACACTGTTACTGAACATAAAAAGGGTCACAGTACAGTACTGACACACAGTAGAATATGTTGCTAAATTAACATCATTTTACTGGCTTGCAGTCAGAAATGCAAATGGAACAGATATTAGGAGACTTCACACTTTTTGTGGGTAAAACTCAAAGCTGTTGGAGCTGGAAGTGATCAAACTCCTACGTGACAATGGTGCTGTGATCTCAACACACATCCACAGGCACCCCCACAATTAACATTTATTTCTCAAGAAATTCTCCAACTCTTTCACATCTACCAGAGCAGCACTGGCAGCGTGAGGACAAGGAACCACCCTCAGTTAAAGCCACAAGATCTGAGACACAGCAATATGAGGAAATGTTCTCTGTCATCTGGCTGTACCTTGTTCCACAGAAAATTAAAAGCCTTTGGTCTCTAGATCTAAAAATATTTCATATGTCATGGGCACAAAGACTAGTACTTGTGAAATGAGAAAATTCTAAGGAAAAGGAAAACTAGGAATGCACACCCATAAAATGCATCAGCATTGACACTGGCTTTAAAACACACCACGTAGATTTAAATTTCATGTTAATACTTCTTCCACTTGTAGCATAAAGATCTCTTTTATTTACATAAAAAAAGATTTTGTGAAAAGTCAGTAACTTTGCCATCATGCCTTGAACTGTTAGGAGAAATTCCTTACAAAATTATATTATTTCCTGTTCAAAATAAAATACTAGACAGTGATTTCTCAGTCTATAGAAACCATAGCACAATTTTTCTTCCCTAAATTTCGGCCCCTGGATAAATTTACCTTTATTCTTTTCCATGTTGGTGACATATTTCCCCCCTTTTAAAGAATCAGTCTTTTTTAGATGCTGGTTAAAGCTAACACATAAGCCTATTTCTTCTCAGAGTATTTCCAAATAAACTTAATCAGGCAAACATAATTCAGAGGAGTCCTGAATTCCTGTTTTACAGACACTCTTTTAACAGTTTCTCACACTGAAATCATTCTGAGATCCCTATTAAAGCACAAACCCTCAGTATTGAATTTCCAACCACTTTCACATTAAAACTTCCCATCAAGTCAACAGCAACAAAAAATAGATTAGTGCTTAACTATCTACAGCTTGAAGAGTTGAATGACCTTGCTATAAAGGTGCCACTATGGTTTTATCAAAACAATGCATGATAAAAAAAGTTTCAGAAGTAGGTCCAGCTATTTAATACAACTCAAGGTTAAAGATAAAACAAAATCATAATAAAAAAATTACTCTTATCACACGTAAGTCTGTAAAAGATGGGAGGACTATGTTGTCAACAGCATTTTTCTATATTTTGCATTTAGGATATGCTTAGTAATAAACATGACAGCTGTTCCTGATTTTCAAAGCCAACAGAGAAAAACAAAACCCTTCTGATTTCTCATGACTTCAAAACTACAACGATATTATTTACCACCTAATCCACTTTATCAATAGAGCACCAGAATTCCAGTATCAAGCAAGTGTTCCAATAAAACCTTTACCCCATTTCCCAGAAGAAGAACCATAGACCTGTTTCTTTATGCCAAATTCAGAGTTGAATTTGTAAATTAAAAACTGGATTTCATACAGGCAATAGCAGATATATTTTAACTGAACTTTGTTCACTCCTATACAAGTTGCTAGAGATCCTTAGATGTTTTCTTGTTTAAAAAAAAGCCAGGAATTTCAGTGCTCAGAACAATGTTTTACAAGATACAACATTTGCTCTTGTGCTAAAAGATCTCACTGTTCATGACCCCACACAACAGAGAGAACTCTTACATTCACAAAGATGAAAAATAATAGACTTGATTTCAAAAGGTTAAATCAGCATGGAAAGTATTCAAACCAAATTAAAACAACCCATGCACCAAAGAGGTCGATGTCATGTTTTCACAAGCACCCAACTGGCCAGGAATGGCCCCGTTCCCCTAAGAAAACACTGGGTGAGTTTGATGCTATTGGCAAAACTCACACAAAAATCTCCACATCTGGGGCTTAGGCTATCAGAGAGCATCAGTATTCTGTCAACTCCAGCTAAAGAGGGGGCACTAGAGCCACAAAAACTTCTAAATGCCTCTTTTTATTAATACAGCTTTGTTCTCTAATGCTGGAAAACTCTATGAACTCTTACACTGGATGACCTTTATTTCTTTTAATAATTCTGTCTCTTGTTTTTATTAGCAGCTTTACACACACACTGCACTGCTGTATTGTTCTGTGATACCTTCAGAGTTCACGAAAGGAGAAAGAAAGATGGGGAAAAACAAGAATATAATAGTTAATATAAAATCCCAAATACTATAATAAAGCAATTGAATGATGAGGAAGAACAACACAAAATATAAAACACACCCCAGAGAGAAATGAGATACAACCATCACTCAGCTGGCTTGGATTCAGGTTGGTACCAGAAAAGTAACTGCAAAAACCAAACTTGGGCAGATTCCTCACTATGGATGACCAGAAAGGTAACCATGGAATGGAAAACAGAATGTATTAATAGAGAAATAATCTTAGGGAACTTGGATGGATTTAAGGCTGGTAGTTAAAAACCAAAATAAATTATAATGAGTAAAATCAAAAAGATTGTAGCACAAATTAAGAACATCTTTAAAAAATTATGGAATTTTAGCAACTATAGCATGAAACAACTAAGATGATAAAATATTTTATCCAATTGTACATGATGCAATCACAAATTTTCTATCAAAGCTGTTGCACTTATGATATTGAATTCAGCAAATGTGTTGCCAGATTTCAGTTTCTACAGGTAGTCTTTGATCATCTCTTTTTTTTGTTTAAAACTGAGAACAAAATCTCAGTAATCAGGCAAACACTTTCCAAATTATGTTTTGTTCATTTCAGACAAAAAAAAAAAAAAGGGGTCTATACAAAAAAGGGAAGTATATTCAGTTTGTTTCTGTTTCCTAGGTGAGAGTAGGGAAGATAACAATAGTAGCAGTGACTTACATAGAAAAATAATTTTAACAAAACAGAAGTTTACAATGAAATCCAATTTTCTTTGTTCACATGGAAGTCTCTAATGGTTGTCCCCTAGCAGATATACAGCTGACAGGATGAATGAAATCTCCCCCATGGAAAGAATGGACAAAAGAAAAGAAATATAAAATAAATGCTAAAGAAATGCAGGCCTTCCCTAATCATATACTTGGAATACAAAAGTTGGCCTCTTCAGCCAGGCTGTGTGGACCTCATTGGGCTCTACAGTGGTAACTTTATCATTTTCCCCTAAAAAATTGGTGCTTCTGCACTTGAGAAAGTAAAACAAAATATACAATTCAATGCACAATACACATCTACTTTTTACAACCAAGGGCAAGTTCACAGAAAACAAAACACTAATTATAGCTCAGTATTGAGGTGATTTCTTAAGCTCACATTACAGACTCAGCATCTCATGCTTTTCCAAAGTCCTTCATATTTGGCTGCTCAAAATAAATAAAAGGGTTGAGAGCTGATACACTCCACTCCCACAACAACAGCACCTTCTTTTCATTACAGCTATTAAATGCAAAATACAACCAGCAGCAACAGCAGGAGGAACGTTTCACTCACTGAGCAACAATATGGCATCTCCAAAATCTTTCAATTCATCAAATGGTCCATTCATTTATCCTGCACCTGCTCAGACTAGAGGGAAAATCTTTCTTTGCTATTGTTCAGTTCAACTCCTTGAACCAGGAAAGTGAAATGCCTGGGACCTCCAAAAACTGGCCTGTCAACAGCTCTAGTGAAGCAAATACCCTGATCCCAGGCCACTCTCCAGGGGCTGGTTTTTGAGCAGCCCCACACTATCAAACTCATTAGAACCAGGCACTCAAATGGCACCCACAAATCACCTGAGACTAATGATCTGTCAGTACTTGCAAGATCAGAAGAAAAAAATGCTACTTTTCTGTTTCTACTGCCAAATTAAACTGAGAAAGAAGGGGACAACAAAGAAAACACTTCAAATTTAAGAAGCTGACTGCATTGAGCACCTTGGTTTTTTCGAGCACATCAACAACCAGGTCTACATGGAAAGATCTGTGTGGTGTTTTTATGAGCCTGACAATCCTTCTACGGATTTTATTAATCCTTTTAGTTAAGCATTGCTATTAGATTGTCAGGAAATTTTTGCTGTAAAGCAGCTCCCACCTCAGTGCATTCATTCAATAAATGCAGACATATGCCTTTCCACATTTTGTTTCTCTGTGGCCATTGGAGGTCACTTTTGATTTTTTCTCATAGTTAGGTCACTGAAAAAAATGATGTGTTTGGAGTCAAGTGAAGCAGGTAACTCACAAGGTGTTCAGCAGCAAAGCCAGTAAACTCAGACAAGAGTAAAAGCTTCACCAGCTTCACCAAATGCCCTCCTTAACCACTGAATGGATGAAGACACATGCAGGAGAGGTTATGGCAACCCAATTCTGAAGATTTGCTTCTTCATTTAATATTTCAAACCAGACAGAGGATTTAATCTAGTTTTAATACAAGCACACCCTCACAAAACAATGATGGGAATGATGCCTACAAGCACTTGTATTTTGACTTTTTGGGCCTCATTAGTGATTAGGAAACATGGACAACTCTTCTGGTAATGGAGTTCATCACTATATCCACACATCTCCTACTTGTGTAACAGCTTATTTCAGTTTTTAAATCAGAGGGTAAGTTCCCAAGGAACAGTATGTTAAACAACAACAGAAAGGAAATACATGAACTCTGATCACATCTTCATTTCCTAAGAAATGCAGACTAATTTGAAAGAAAGGAGGGATATTTCAGAAGCACATTAGTGCCTCTCATGTATAACAGCAACTAAGAGGAAATCCATGCTTCCAAACCCAGGAAGTTAGAGAGGCTGGAAAAACAAAACTGTTTATAACTGAATGTGCCTGACACATCTACCACCACGTCTGGCTAGAGAAGGTCCAACCACCTTCCTCCAAGGCCTTTAGCAATATCCCTTAACGAGGTGGGCTTGAACTTGAACCTCAAGGAACAAATGCAATCTGCAATTAAGTGATTATGCACACAGCAATTAAGAATTACCATTCCCAACTTCAATCATACAAACAAATGTCCCAAACCAAAAGGCACAGGTCAGCAGCTGCCAATTTCATCACAGGAATGAAATCTGGTGTGACTCACCCTCATTTTTGGTGAATAAAACTTATCTGGGTCCCTGTGGCAATTTTACTATTAGCAAGCAGTGACACTGTGGCAATATGGTTTAAAGTCATAACTTTGAATTGCCTGGGAATCTCTGAAATCGTGATACATTGCCAACAGAGCTTTTCAAAAGATGAAAACAAGCACGTTAAGTTCTCAAGTGATTATGACTGAGTTTGAAACACTGCAGGTCAAAAAAGGACACATTTTTATGTTTCTTCTTTAACAGTCAGGAACTCTCCAACAACACACTGAATAAACCTGAAATAATTGGAAACTACACAGATCATTAGGATGAAATGAAAGCATGATCCTTTTTAAAGAAATACAGCTTCAGACAAGTAGAGGCGTGTTTATGTGCATGTCAATGAAAACAGCAGTTCAAAGCAGAATTTTGAGTGTAAGAGTTCTGCTGTGCTACAAGTGGGTAAATGCTTCTAACAAAGATGGCACCGCCCCAGAGAAGTGACAAACTACAGCTACAGTACAACGAAGGTGGCAGATAAAGTCAGAAGTGCAGACAGTTTGAAGAAGAAAAGCTAACAGTGAAATATATTTGCAAAATTAGCTCTCATTTTCCCACATTATAAATGTTAAATATGAAAAAATTGTTAAGTAGCTTCAATTTTTCTACTTGTTTTCCCAGAGGGGAAAAAATGCCTCAGTAGCTTGGAGGTGAAATCTGTAACAACAGCCACAGTGAAAAAACTCCACAATAGCTATTAGTCAAACAGCTGCCACTTCACTAGAAAAGGCTGATCAAATTCTGACAGTTCTGAGATCTGTAACCCTTTTTTTCCACGTTTCTTCTCAGTTTGTTGTCCTCAGAAATCTGTGTTGAGAGACATAACACGAGCAGCTTGACTCCAGCTGGAATGGCAAGCAAAAACAGTCTTGCTGGAGGCAGAACTTCCAAAGATGCTCCCAAATATGCTCATCCACTCATTTCACTCCACAGAGAAAACAAAGGAATGCACAAAAAGCCTCGGGTGTATTTCCCCACCTCATTGTAATGTGCACAAACTACAGCCCCAGCCCCGTTCCTCTCCACATCCACCTGCAGCAAACCTGAAACTGTGGCTGCACTTCTGAAGGTCAATTCCTTGGCATCACTGCAGCACATTCCAAAAAGCTGATATCAACATTCCTTCCTAGAGAGCTGGATACTGAATGAAGAAGGTAGGTGGTGTGTGGAAGCAGAGTTGTTAAACAGCTGGCAACATCTGTGTCCTAGCTATTATCACACAACATTTACTAACTACAGTCAAAACACTGAGCAATTTTTGGACTTGTAGCAGTTTCCACATCCATTTTATTTGCTCTGATCTGTTTTCAACAAAAAATGGTAGCCACAAGGAGAGACAGTAGAAAATACATTTATTAAGTAATGCCAGGCATTTAATATTTCTTTTGTAGCAAGGTTAGGCTTCTGGTAGTCCAGAATGTCTGTTTTGAAGAAACAATAGAAACACACTGAACAGAAAATCTTGGTAACTTCTCCTAAGCTTATAAAATCCTCAACTGACTTCGAGTAATTCTTGATAATATTAAATATAAACTTTTGCTAATGATAATATTGCAGAAATATAGTATCATTACCAGTTATATTCCTTAATAATTGTAATTTGCTTCCCTGATGTTTTGTTTTCCTGTAATAGTCAGCCAACAGAAACAACACAGCAGCAGGAAGATTATAGTATATGGTAAATAACAAATGGAGAAGTCTGAAAAATCACTATGAAAATATGAATTAACTTCATTTAGAGAATTTGATTTTCTAGCTTATTGCTAGTGATTTTCAAACAACTAGATCTGTCTGGATTAAAAAGAAAGACTAACCTATAATTTACTTCATTACTTCACGCTACACATATTTGAGACAGAGATATGAATCTCGATGCAACAAGAGTGGATTAATTTCTCATTTATGTACTCCTGGACTCAGGTAACTTCAGCCAGCTCAAGCACACACATTCCTCATCCTGCAAACTCCCTATGCAATGTGGTATCTATCCTCCAAGCCTGGAATACCCAAACTTTAGAAATCACATCTAAGTTCCTTTTTTTTCCCCATTTTATATATGTAAACAGCCTCACTGACTATTACAAAAATCACAAAATTTAAACATATGAACAAAAACCAATTTCTTCCATCTAGTTGATAACACACATGGAGTTTGCTAACTGAAGGATTTCCCTAATTAAAACCTGAAATGGCTGTAGAGTTCACATACCTGCTCTCACAACACTTTCTAACAAACACAGCCAATCATAATATTGAGTTGAATTGTATCTGAAAACCGACTCTGTCAGCAGCCAGTTCATCCTGTACTACTCTAACCCATAGCTCAGTTGCAATTCAGAGGAAAAAAAAAATCAATCTTCAGGTGAAATTACAGGAGATCAGTGAGCCTTGAAGGTCCTGCTCTTCTTGCCTGCTCCCAGCACACGGCCCCACTCCTCTGCTCAGCTGGGCACCTTTGTGAAACCACTCCTGCATATTCAGCTGCACGAAGTGAGATTCTTATCTGGGGGTTAGTGAGCTGAATGGCTTCACATAAGATATCCAACAAAGGACAGGAACAAAAAAATTCAAGTTGGAAGGTGAGACCTCTCCTATTTTACATCAGAAAGCCAGTAGATTAGCTCTTAGTTTCTCATCAATACAATTTTCTGAAGAATGTGGGAAAGAAAAATCCTCAAAACACCTAAATACCACCAACCTTGCCCAGCCCTGTTCACAACAGCTTGTGAAATCTGATATAATCAAAGAATGATGTAAGGCTTTCTACAGGTTGGAATATAACTTTACAGCCATAAATAGTAACCAGCACATTTAACAACCAAACACCTTGAAGCAGCTTGTCTTTCAGCAAATCAACAACTCCATTAAAAAGGAAAGGATTGTATTGACAAAACCAAGTTAGACAAAAAGCATTAACTTACTGAATCCAGAAAGCAAAGATAGGTTCCTGAGCTCTGAATTACTGCTTGATTTTTAGCAAATCCAACTGTTGAGAAAGCAAAGATAAAAATATAGAGATTTTACTGTTGCATCTTTTAAAATCTTAATGAAGTGAGGAACAAATGCAAAAAAAGACAAAAATCAGTATCACATAAAGTACCAAATTTTTCCATATTTAAAGCAAGGTAATAAGTGAATATTTAAATAGGATGCCCATGTCAGTCACCTTCTCTGAGTGAGTACCAGAATTCTACAATCAAGTAGAATAAGACTACTTTTGTCAGCCCTCTCCAAGACATAATGTGTAATGTGAATCTTGAAGAGGACAGGTTTTATATCCAGAACCTCAGCTTGTAGAGTCACACAATGCCTTGGGCTGGAAGGGACCTTTAAAGATGATCCAGGCCAAGCCCTTGCAAAGAGCAGATGCTGAAAACCCTTGGCTGTACATACATTCACCTTTTCAGTCCAAAAAAATACCAGCAAATCATAAAAAAGGCAGAGAAGGAGCAGAAACTGCTGCTCTTCGTATCAGAGTTCTCAGAAAGACTCAAAAATTCTGTTCCTTGGTGCTTGTTAAGTATAAGGTTTGCAAATACAAAAATTTTGTGTGCCATTGATGTAAAGGCATGTATAATGCAGAGGGGAGCCAGAGCAGGCTCATTTATTAGACACACAGAGCACAAAGGTGCCTTATTTATATATTATATTTATATAACATGTTGTACCATCAGTGGAGACCAGTCTGAAATGTCACTTCACACAAATGCCAACATTGGCACCTAGGGTCTCTTAGCTTCTGACCTCCTGACACTTAGTGAATCCTTTTACCAACCCATTCATTTCAGGAAGCTGAACCAAAGAAGAAAATTTTTTTGTCAGCTTAATTTCTGAAGCAGATGACTGTTCTGGAGGAACAAACAAATGGCAGAACCAGAAAAATAGGAAGGAGCAGGAATTCACAGTTGAAGGTAAGGATGGGACTGCAGCAACCACTGAAATACACCCAAAGGGGGGAATGGGTACCTGGGATCATTTCTGCAGGTGGACAGGGTGTACCTAAGAACATTCTGATCTCTGAGTTCTTGCCCTGGGCAGCATTCTGAGAAAAGCCTACACTACTAATACTCCAGTGTTAGTCTGAAAAATGCTGTATGGATTCCACTTGGTCACATATGTAACACTCAAGCTTTGTTTGGAGCATTTATGGAATCAAATCAGGGAATCCAGCAAGATCACCCTGACCTGCAAAATAAACATTGTGAAGACATGCAATGCTGTAGGGCTTTTACTCTTTAGGAGAAAAACTGGAAATGTAAAGCCAAAAAATCTCAGCATGAAGTGGACCAGATTAATTTTAAATAATATTACCCATAAAGTTTATGATTTTGCATTTGAAAAAAACAGAGTTCTGTAATTCTCTTATCTTTTTATGTGTTTCAAGTTTAAGTTTGCTCAGGAAACAGATTTAACTGGACCCAAAGGTTCCCTTAGTTGTGATGCACGTGCTCCTTGGCTATTTTGCTGAGCTGTCCAAGTACAGAAAAAGACTTATGACTGCATTTCTTACTGCCTCCAAGGAACATGATGTCACCTACCACCAGAACACGACTAATAAAGGCCCTTCCTTATAACTGTGTTATTTTTTCTCATGTACTTTAATCCTCACCTTAACTTCTCTTCATTGTGGGTTTTTTGGATTTATTATTTTACAGGATGTTTACATACTACCTTTTACAGACCTATGAATATCTAATTTCATCTATACAGTAACTCTCAGTCTCCTGGCAGCAGGAGCTGCCACAGCAGCAGAGCTGGCTCCTGGCATGAGCAGTTTTAGTGGGAAATAACTGATGCAAGTCAGCAGGTCTGGACATGCCAAAGCAGCAAACCCCCAGTTCTGTGGAGGTTCCTAGGAAAGCAAGAGATAAAAGAACAGCACAAAAACGAGGATAGAATTAAATTTACCCAACATCAAACACATCAGTGCTATCAGAAGCCATAGCAGCTGTAAAGCAGCCTGGACTCACATTTCAGTGCTGTCATTAACATACCCAAATATTTCAACTACCTTCAGTGGATAATAATGAATTACAAGGAATCAAAAAATGTAAGAAGAGAGTGAAGGAGTCTTCAAGGCAACTACAAGATAGCAATTATATTATTCCATGAACTTTCTGAAGTATTTCAAATAAACCACTTTAAATAAAATCACTAAATATCTAGTATTTATGATTAGAAAAAGTTAGAAAATATTTCTTGCTATGTTTAAGACAGAAATATCCTGATGTTTTTCATATACCAGATATCTTTCAAAGGAGAGAGAAGAAAATACACATATTTTTTAAATTATTAAGAAGATAAATATAACTCCCCATAGAAGAAACTAGGTATTAAAAATTCTTTCACCACAACAAATTCTGTGTTTGGCATGAGTAAAAAAATTTCTTTAATATTACTCTACTGAAGAAAACGAAATGTTTGTGCCAGGTCTGTGAGTTTTGTAAGGCTTGCTTACTTGGTGAAAAGAGCCTGTAACCATGGTTACAGCCGTAAAAACTTAAGCCTCAGTGAGATATTAACATTCCTCACTCTTGGAAAGAAAAAGGTTTCCTTTTTTTAGGCAAGTGACCCTTTCTTTTTGCCTAGGTTCTCCCCCTTTCTTTTACATGTTGGAAAAGAATCAGAAATAAATCCTAATCTTGTGTAAATAGTTGAAGATGGGAAGCCTGACTCGTACATTGTCCCTGTACCAAAGCATCTTCTTTTAAAGGCAAGGCTCCTTCTAGTTGTACCTAGTCCTTAACAAAATGAAAGTAAATCACCAAAAGCAAACAAATACTATGGATTTCAAGTAACCTGCTCCTAAAATGTAACCACCATGAAGTAAAGATGTCCTTGTTTTAATGGTGACCTGAGAGTGTCTTCCACATGGAGAAGCCTGGGTTTGTTTTTTAGCAGCACCATGAATGTCACACTATTATTTAAATAGTGCACAGCTGTCCCTCCCACCCCCAATTTATTAAAGATCTGTTCAGTCCCCAGCTACTCCAACATTGACAAATGCATGCTAAACCAAAAAATAATCTGACATATCCCTAATGGCACAATGGAATTCACAACTGGAACTCAGTTTTAGGTTCAGTTTCCTGAAGTGCAAAGGTGAACAGACATCAGAAGTCTAAAAAAAAACCCCAAAAAACAACAATGCAAAAACATTCTGCTTGTGTGTTCTGGCAAACTAAAATCTAGTTTATACACAATTGATACAACACTCTAGTAGGAACAAGACTTTAGACAGAGCAAATGTTTATAAAAATGGAAAATTTGTTACACAACACGATGATATTAGCAAAAACATTACTAACTATCTTAAGTATCAGAATTAACAACCTCTGGGATTATTCTCTGCCTTAAGAAATTGTAACCTACTTAGCTTCTTGATCCTCAACTACTAGAAGAAGTCAGTTTTGAAAGGAGACTGATCACCCAAGAGTGGAGAGGTGAGAAAAGAAGACAAAGTCACAGGATTATGAGTAATTCTTGACATTGCTCAACTCCAGCTGTATCAGCTGCCCAAAAGAGAAAAATTCCCTCTAAAAATTTTGTCTGCCTTCCATCATTACCAGCCCAATAGTTCTAATATTATGAGCTGCACTGTCAAAACAACACCAGTTCATGCTAGAGGTATTAAAATATCAAAAATATTTATAGTAAGGGTTATGCTGTGTTACTTCAGTATTGCTACGTCTGACAACTATTTAAAAACAGATGTAAAGCCTACAGTCAGGAGAAATGACAGTAAATAAAGCCAGGGGGCCTCTACCAGGTTGCAGATAAATTCAGTGCACAAACTCCCAATTTATTTGCATGTCTCAACAGGGGATGAAAATCAAACTTTCTGAAACAGACCTGGGCTTTTGCATAAGGAGATCATTTTGAGGAGATTTTAATAAGGCTGAGTTTCTTTCCACTTCAAACAGGATGTGTAGTGAAAAGCCAGAAACTGTCCACATTTTGTGTTACAGTGTTTCCAAAGTGTGACTTTTAAGAGATAACTTCAAAGACACAAACTTGGAAGCAACGTTTTAACAATTCCTACCTGTCAACTCATTAAAACAAAGTCCAGAATGACAGAAACACTGGTTACACAGCTCCAGTATAAAATGGGAGCACACTCTTCTTCCTTGGTCCTGCTGCTCCTCCTCAGAACACAGATGTCATCTTCCAACTTTACTGTCACTCAACAACAGCTTCTCCATAAACCAACTGACTTTTATTTCTATTTTACATTTTAGGAAGATTTTGTGCTAAAACTCCCTAAACATAAACCAAGCAAAAGATGCAAAGGAAAATCTGTTTAGAGAGATTTGTCTGTAATCTTCTGCAGTGGTATGATTCATAGGAGCATGCAAATGAATAGGGGATCACATCATACACCTGTCTGACAGCTCACTAAACATTGCTTTAGCCCTTGGAGTGAATACTTGGGACTTCAGTGAGAGTTTTTAGCTCACATCAAAACTTTTGAAAGCTCTGTTTTGATTTGATCATTGAAGCAATATCAAAAAGGTTTTTCTATTCTAGTGAATATTTTACTGGACTGAAAGATATGCATTTACTTTAAAAATCTTTATGTAAGAAATTTTAATTTTTTTCCTTAAAACTCATCTCCTGAAGAGAAATCAGATATCAGAAAGCCAGGGTAAAATTTTAAGCATTAACAACATTGTGTATACTGCAATTAAACAAAATTCTTTTGCTTTTGCAGAGTAGAGCATGCAATTGCTAAGCCAAGTTCTTCTTTCCTTGAACATATAAACAAATTCTACAGAACCCAAAGCAACAGGGCCAAATTCAAACTGGAATGAGCTTTCAAACAGAGCTCTAGAAAATAATGTGGGTTTTTTTTCCATTGCAGTGCAAATGACTACAAAAACATTTTTCAAACCAAAAATCAGGAGGTGCCTGCAGTAAGAACCAAACTCTCACAAAAGCATTATTAAGCTACATACCACCTCGAGGCTGAGAGGAATCATTGGTCCCAATGACTACTGAAACACCAACTTCTTCCAACTTGATCTTCCATTTTTCAATTATTTCAGCTGAACCATCCTAGAAAAAATAACGACTTAGATGTAGCTATTTTAATTTGTATGGTGAAGCAAATCAAAAATTCTTGTTACATTTACTTGGACAGCATTTTAAAGGTTTGAAACGCACCTTACTGGCATCATTAAAAATTGACAGCTCCATGGTTCCTTTAAAATCTTGTTCCCAAACTGACTTTAGGCATTCATCTAACCAGCATTCACTGTTGTGAACAGGCACAATGATAGACTACAAAAAAAACAAAGATCCACATGCATGTCAGGAAGCGTATTTTTGTTTACTTGCAGCATATTTATTAAAAAGGAGAAGTAGCAGATCCTTCTGAAACTAACTTTCACCAAAAAATGCATCTTAAAAGTACAAAAGTAGGCGAAGAACTTTTATTTTCATTACACATATATGATTTGCTTTCTTCTCTATCAAACTTCTTTTTAAATTAAGTTCCATGGGATGGTTTTTGGTAGAAGTCCAAGGAAACAAGAGACCACTGAAGCAAACCCATAAATGAGACATCTGTAACGCCACCCTAACCTGTTTTTAGTTTTTCTGCATTTCTTAAGACACTGCTCACTTTTGTCTTCCATTAATACATCTTACTCATCAATATCTCTTCAAGTCTAATTGGAGATGCTCACATATGCAGCAAATTTTTAAAAGTTATTCCACCTACAACTGCTCTAAAGCACATTGGAAGTTGATCTGTGATGCAGTTCCACACTCTGCCATTCCAGCTGCAGCTTTCCTCCTACAGCCCCTTGCTTCAGAGGTGCACACACAGCAGGAAAACATACCTGAAAGATTTTAAAAGTGGTTAGAAAGCAGAGAGGAGGGCTTTATCTGTTCAGCTACCACTGTTCTAATTGCCCTAAAAAGCCAACAATTCCCAAAACTCCTTCAGTGTCTCAGAACAAAACACATTTCCTTCACAGCATGCAAAGGCCTGAGAAACCAGCCCAGTGATACACTGGCTGTGTTTGCAAAGGGAGAACCCAAGTCTGTTAGAATTACTTATAGATAGGGAACCTGTTAAAATTACTTATACATGGGGAACTTAAGGGCCTAAGAAACTCATTAAAAGTCTCATGGGACATTTCAAGAAGTCCCTAGAAACACAACTAAACTCCTCATTATGTGGGGTAACCACAGACACATGGTTGGAAGAAAGAGAGGATTTGTTCCTATTGTGAGCAGGAGAGAATCCTAAGAAAAAACACAAGGATACTGAAATGGATTTATTCATGACTGAGTGCCATGTGAACACAAGTACATCGTGCAAAGACACACACAGGTGCACATATCAGAAGGCAGATTTTTGGACACTGAAGGATCTACACACAGGTAGGACCCAGTCCTGTGTAGGGTACAATGGTTAGCAACATTTCACAGCCAAATAAAATAGTGAACATCTAAAATGAATGAACTTCCTCATTTTTGGCAGGATGATGGAAGAGTTCTTAAAAGAAGTAGAGTAAAAGCTCTCTAAAATTTTAAGCAAAGTAGGCCTTTGACTTGTTGTTTTAGAGAGAGAAATAAAATAGAGAGAAACAAACAAAAAGGTGAAACTGATTACCCAATAATACAACATACAGACGAAAAAGATTATTCCAGAACTGTCTCAGATTAGTACTTTGAGACTAAAAAAAACCCAAAAATCTGGGATTCCGAAGTACTATATTCAATTTACTCAAGATTTAAATATTCTTTATGTGGACATGGCAATTAAACCAACCAATCTAATATTTCATTCAGTAAAAAAGGGTTCCACAATTCTTCTTGCGCAGTTTTGCACATTCAGAAAAATCAGTTATTTTTCAATTTGTTTTCTGATTCACTTAGTAAAAATTTGACTAAGCCATTACCAACTAGCTTGCCATTGGTTTGAAAACTGGAACTTCTTTGCTTTTTTTTCCGTGGTGTATTCCTGTTTTAAGTCAGGGCAGCAGTGCAAAATAGCAAGATGATGTTTGACCTCTCCCTGGTTAGTTTGAACTGAAAGCAGAAAAAAGTACTTTCAGGACAGCACATATAAAACAACCCATAAATACCTGATGGTACTGAGGTGCTCTGAACTAAACTGCTCATAACGATTAACGTGCTCCTAAACACATTACTGTGAGCAAATTCTACTTCCATAGAACCACAACCACCACACACAACTGGACACCTGCCAAACTAAGGCCCAGAGCTGAACTGCTGATGATAATTCTGTGTAAAACCCGAAAAATTAACAAATCCACACAAATAACTGTACTCAGCAATAAGATTAACACCTCAGAGTATTGCTGATGTTGTATACTAGAGTTTTCTCAGGTTCCACCATTCTTGCTCAGCTCACTGGTTTTCTGTGTTTACTTTTAGTTTGAGGATAAATCAAAAATCTAGACTTTCATTTCTCCCTCGTTCATTACTAGATTTGCACCCTGGCTTAAGAGTTGCAATTGGGCAGTCATAAATTGGCTTTTAATGTCATGCGGCTGTATCAGGATAATACAATCTCCTTGGACCATTTAAAGAGGGGAAAAACCATGAACCAGGCCACTATTCCACTTACAGGTGCAGTCTCATAGCAAAAATACCAGCTGGTAGTAACGTCCAGAGACTGTGTCTGCTTCTTCTGTCCCAAAACAAGATCAGCTCCAGCTCTGCCATCTCTGACAAACCCCTTCTCCAGGGTCAAACACCAACTTTGCTAAGGCACTCACTAAAAGCAGGCATAAGGAGACTTAGAATGGTTTTCCCAGTGTCCTTTTTTGCCAAGTCTATGCCAAGTCCTACTTCCCAACCCCAGCACAGATGATTATTCTGGTTCTCCTTGCAGCAGCCCTTCCCGTGTTTGACGACTGCTACCAAACCAGTGAACTACAGAGAGCATAAAGCTCTCTCAAAGTAATTTTGAGTATGAGGGACATAAATTGCAAATAATTAATGTGCTTTTGGCATTACAAATCACGTGAGTGACAATGTGAGCGATGTGAGTCAGAAATTACCATTTCATTAGCAGAGGCTGATTTACACAGCATCCAACAGAGAGGAGTTCCGTGACCTATGAGCCAAATTGATTCTTAAAACAGAGCTATGAATGAAACCTGGATTTGAGCATTGTGACAGTGCCTGGTTTCCCCTGAACTCCACACATTCTAGACAAGTATTGTATACTCCTGTATTTTTATATCTCTATTTATATAGCTACATCGGCACAGATAGAGATGTACATTTAACTGTGTGTGTTTCATTTATACATAAGTGTGCATATATAAAAATTTATATATATGTATACACACTTTATATATATATATACACACACACAACATATTATTTATATATATATATATGTATATATGTATGTATGTATAGGTATGGGAAGTAGCAAAAGCAGGAAGTGCTGTAGGAAGATTTTACGGCTTTCATTGCCAGCCCCGTGTACCCGAGCGCGCCGAGGCTGCCGTGCCGCCGGCCCCGAGCCCTCCGGGAGAGCTCCGGGAGAGCCCCCCGGGCCAGCCCCGAGCCCTCCGGGAGAGCTCCGGGAGAGCCCCCCGGGCCAGCCCCGGCCCCGGCCCCGGCCCAGCGCCGTGTCCGCAGCGGGCACACCCGGCCCGGGGCAGCCCGGCCCGGCCCCGCCTGTCACGTACCACCTGCACGGGGCCCTCGGGGCTCCCGCCGGCTCTCCCCGACTCCGCCATCGCCGCCGCCCCTCAGGGAGGAGCGGGAGGAACAACCACAGAGACAGAGGCAGGAGCGGCCGGAAGAGGCTCTGCTGGAGGCGGCAGCCGAGCTCCGGCTCCGGCCCCGGCCGCAGCCCCGGCCCCGGCTCCGGGCCGTGGGGGGAGCCCCAGCCCCAGCCCCGGCCCGTGAGGGGATCCCCAGCTCCGGCCTCTGCCCCGGCTGTAGAGACACTCGTACGGAAAATCACGCTATGAAAAAAACCAGTGTCCACAAAGGAGACAGAGGAGTCCTGCAACTTTATTCGAATAAAGGGAGAGAGGCCACCGGGGCACACTCTGGCAGGGTTTTCTGTCTCGAGGTGTTGGAGGACGCAGGTTCCTTTTATCCCAAACTCCTGGCCGCATGTTGTCCTCTTCCGTTGCCAGTGCTGAGGCACTCGGAAGGTACAGCCTTCCCCAATCGCCTACCACATATTCCACTCCTTAAACTTGTCATTTTCCCCCAAAGTTCCGAAGTTCAGGCTTGTGCCGACCCATTTGTCTGTTTCGGGACTCACTCTGTCTGGGCTCTGTAGCGAACCTGCTGCTTGAAGAAGTTAATAGAGACATTAAGATCTATTTCAAAGACGTAAACACCCAATACCTTCACTCATCGAATTTTTTGTTAAGGTACTAGCACACATCTTCCCTCTCACACTGATTCCTCAATAGATGCCTGCTTCCCCTCACTTGTTCTCTAAGCTCAATCCTGTAAATTTTCAGCAATGTTACAATGCTTTTTCAAAGTTATCTCCCACACTGAGGTATGGCAGCAGGTAGTAGCCTGCTTGAACTGAAATTTGCGCAAACGAAAACAAATTTTTTGTTTTGGAGTTGTTCATTGTACACATTCCTGCAGAATGATGATGGTAATGCCAGTGTTCTCTAATCTCTCCAGTCTGGGCTTTTCTTGGTCTGAACTACTGTGTTAGTGCTTTTTTAATATAAAAGTTTCTAATCACCTTTGAAAAGGGAAAATTGCTGTGGTAATGATGCCATCATCATAGAATCATGAAATATTAAAGGATTGGAATGGACGTTATAGCTCATCCCATTCCACACCCTGCTAAAATACTGTTTCCTTCATGCAGAAAAAGATCTGGGGGATAGGGACACCTTCCACTGTCCCAGGCTGCTCCAAGCCCTGTCCAGCCTGGCCTTGGGCACTGCCAGGGATCCAGGGACAGCCACAGCTGCTCTGGGCACCCTGTGCCAGGGCCTGCCCACCTTCACAGGGAAAAATTTGTTCCTGATACCTTACCTGAGTTTCCTCTCTTTCTACTTGTACCCATTATTCCTTGTTCTGTCACTGCAGTTCCTAACAAGGAGTCCCTCTCCAACTTCCTTGTAGGCCCCTTCAGATACTGGAAGGCATTTCAAAATATACTGGAAAGTATTATTGATCATTGATTAACTGAAATTGTGGTTGTGCAACCACTTACTCCCTTGAAAATGTTCACAGCTAAAAGGGATTGCAGCACCAGGCCCTGTACAACAACCTATTCAGAATTTTTAAAATTTGCACAAAGCAACCTTTGTTAAGTGAAATCCTGAGATTATCCCTTGTTTATTTGAAGAGCCTGTTAAACAGCCAGACAATTCAAGGAGCAAACAGAGCAGAGTTATCTTAAAATGTTGGTTGGCACACAAATCTGAGAACTGAGGAGGTGAGGAGGACAGCCAAGCAGTAATTCACCCTTGGAATCTATTTCAAATTATCTGCACAGCTTCTCACCGTCCGGCCTGAGTTTAATCTCCCCATGAACAGCACTGCTAAATATGATCATTCCTGTTTCTGGCGACAAAGGCTGCTGGCACTGTTCTGTTGCCTGCATGCTTTGCTTTATCAAAGAAAGTGTAGCAGAGTATTGCTTTACTCACCCTAAACCAAACAAAAGTCTTAGTCAGGGACAGCGCCTCATTAAGTGAAGCAAAATGCAGAGCAAAGCCTTTGCTGCCTTCCCTGAGGAAAATACAGAACCAGTCAAACCCACCAGAAATGTTTTCTGAGTTATATTATGTAGCTGACCACAAAGAGTAATTAAATACAAACTTCTGCTTAGAATGTGATTTTTGTTTGGGGTGGGTTTGGAAAGACATTTAAAGGCCCATAAGCATGTGGAACCTATTCAGTGGGATTGTCAGGGCAACCTAGGCAGCTAACATCCATTGTGAGAGTTCTTACCTACTGGCTTTTGAAATTCCAGCAGGCATTTCTGTGTCCTTGGGCAACTTGGGAAATTAAATAGTTTCCAAAATATAGTCAACTGTTTCACTGCCCATTCTGCTTTCATGTGGGTCAGAATGGAAAGAGATCTTCCAACACTGTCGCAACCAACTCATTAAGAAGCAAGAAAGGATGGTTTGGTCCTGGTTCTACTCCCAATTGCTCTACATTAAAGATTTTTCACAGTGGTGGGAGGCAGCTCACAAAGCAATCCTCACAGCTAATATCATTGCAAACTCAGACATTTCTCATCAATTTAATTTTTAGCTTTTATTTCCGACAAAATAATCTTTTGAGGAGTATTACTGTGAACCTTGTGATTTCTGGAGGCTTTAGCTATCAAACAAATTTTCCTCATTTTAATGGAGAAACACAATATCTAGAAAGTTAGTTTTGTTTTTTTACATTTAACTGTCATTTCTAAATTGACACAGACTCACAATACGAACAACATGGGCCTATTGACTTGTGAGGGCAGATCTCAGCTGATTTGACTGGAATTTAAAAGAAGATAAAGCAACATTGCTTGTGTAGGCTATCAGTGGGGTTATTGAGGCCAAGTAGTCTTGGGTTTAGTTTCTTTTTGAAAAGCTCAAACAGTAACTGGGGTGGTGAAAATGCATCTGTACAAACAAATCTGTTGTGTTGTGGAGCATGTGGGCAGCTTCATTTGGCTGTTTCTTTATTGGAAAGACAGAATGAGTGAGTATAGAGTGTTCTTTTAACACATTTATCACTGAAGTTACAAGCTCTAGTACTGAAGTATTTCCAGAACACACTGTTGAAAGGATCATTCAATAGAGTAGGTAAAAAATTCAGCTCAGCAAGTTTTGAAACTGTTTCTATTCAAAGAATGCTTTGAGCTTCCAAAAATGCTCTGTTATTTTCATAAAATGTCACAGTTGAGTGGCAAGAGAAGAGGGGGCCAATATGTCTCATTACAGTACAAAACAGTGCAAGGAGACTTGAGAATCTCATCTAGTCCTGGCATCCTGAGACAGGATCAACTCACAAACATCTACTGGTCTATGAGGCTTCATGACATCCTCAGCCACTTTATTGCAGTCCTTACTATCTTTGCCCATAGAAAGATTTCCTTAATATTCAGCTTAGATATTGCAGCATGTTCAAAGCCCCCTGAAGTTTGGCCAGCTAAGATCTTTTCCCTCTGGCTAAAAGATGCAGACTTCTGTGATCTCCCCAGTTTTAGAGCTGTTGAGGGTGAGCCTATAGCATAATTTACCCTTTTTATACAGATGCTTTTTCTCTCTCTGTCTCTTTCTCCCTCCATAGTGTTCAGCTCTCAAGGTACAGCTCCTTACTTTGAATTCTCTGTTAGTAGCTGCATCTTAATATTTTACCTCAGACAAGAATTATCCCACTTTGCTCCTGCCTTAGTAGATTTGGCACTTTGTCTGCATTTTAGACTAGATGTGAAAAGTTTTGCTGAGCTACTAAAAAAGAAAACAGGACACTTACCACTCTACTCTGTTTTTTTGCAGGCCTAAAAAAAAATTTATAATCAAACACCCTGACTAAATACTAACAAGGAGAGGAGCAACCTGCCCAAAGACAAGACTAGAATCTCTTAGAAAGGGCACAGCCCCCATCCCTTCAGCCTATGTGTCCACCCTAAGAGGCTGCTCAGCCCCTCCTTCAGGGGTCCCCTGATAGCCCTCTCCCAGTGGCTTTATCCCCTGCAGCTGTGTGCCTTCTCAGCTGCTTTCTTGCTAATGCCTATGTTAACCCTTTCTTTGCCTGAGAAGACTTGCAAATTCCATCACAAATCCTTTAGTCCTTCCCCAGCCTGCATGCATAAAGTCCCTTTATTAATTAATGATTTTCTGAATTTGCAAATTGCTGTTGAGCTTCCCTCCCATCCCATGCTCTCGTTTAGGTTATGGACATCTGATTTGTTCAGTGGTGTTTTAGACCTTTGTTTATTCTCTTGGCACTGTTCTGGATGCTCTCTGGGCACTTTGCATCTCTGCTGGAGAAAAAACCCCAGCACCAGTCCTGGTGCTCCTGCTGGGGCTGGACCAGAGCAGGATTACTTCCCATGTCTTGCAAGCCATACTCCTGTTTGCACAGCTTAGTGCAATGTTTGCCTTTTTCACAATGGCTTGACACTGTTAACTCCTAATCAGCTTGTGATCTATTATATCCCCTAGATCTTTTTCTGCATGAGGGAAACAGTATTTTAGCAGTTTTATTCCAGTCAGCCACATGAGAAGAAAATGACTGAAGTAGTGTGAGTGAGATTATCTGCTTTGAGCTTCAATACCAGGATTGTTTACTGGTTTCCAATTAGTTACATGTGTACACCCTGTTAAGGGAGTTGCACAATGCCTTCCTTTGGCCTTCAGAGCTTTATTACTAGCAAGGACTAGTACCTAATAGTTATTTGGGCCAATTTCCCTGTGTACTCAAGACTTCAAATGCTCAGCTGAAATTACAGGCCTAATTGCTCTTACAATTTAGACATATTGAGTTTGGGTAACCTCACTGAAAATGTTGCAGCTCCTTAGAGAAGAAACGTTGTGTGATGCATTTCTTTCGCTGAAACATTAGCTGTCCTTAGAAAGGATGTTACTTATTTCTTCTTTCTTCTTTTTAAATGAGTCAGCCTGAAGAAGCCGGTGGTTGTTTTCATGAGGTGGCAAATACCACAAATATTCTGTTAGGTGGAGTACTGGATTTGGGTACCTTTGTGGGTGAATTAGAAAGATGCCATTCATTTCAGTACCAGCCCACATCTCCAAACATACACTCTCCTTTACCACCAGTCATCCCACCCCTGTGTGCTTCCACATCCTCCCCTCAGCCTGCTGGGCTGCAGCAGTGTGATGTGGTGCAGGTTCCCTGCTCTGCTCAAGCCATTCTCCTGCTGCTCCAGCTCTGGAGTGTGCCTTTATATTTAGTATGATTTTGTGGCATTGAGACTGCAAGAGGTGAGGCAGTGACAAGTGAGAGGCACAGTTCTTCCAGAGAACTGAAGCAGATTAGTGCAGGTTTTTCTTTGCCAAGGGTTTTAATATTTGAGCAATATTATGCAAAGTTAGACTTTAATTTGGTAATCTTTTCCTAAAGGAATGATTCTAAATAATGCAGCATTTTAAAAATAGAGTAAAAGAAACAGATGTACTTTTTAGCTGGTGAAATCTCCTGGAGGATCCAGTGATAGGCACGTGATTATGGTCTTTCCACCTCAGTTAATACAGTTTGGGTTTGCTATTAACAAACCAATCTGGAACTCAGTAAAGTAATAAAGGCATTTTCCTTACATACCCAAAAAAAGCTTCAGTAAGTAAGTTATCTGGAGGGAAAGGTTCTTCTTTACAAAAGATAGCAAGATCCAGATAATGGAAAGAGATAAAGGGTAGCCTTGACTTCCCATTTTCCTGTGTGCCACCAGTGATAACCCTTGAGAATCAATGTTTCTACTTGAAGAAGAGTAAACCTTTCTAGTGTTCAGTTTAGGTTGTTTGTTTTTCAAAACCACACCTCTGTTTGATCTTCTTGATAACTGAAGTATTAAACACTTGCAAAATCAAGTTATTCTGAAGAGCTGAGGAAAGTTGGAATTGTATATTTCCCAAAGATTCACTGGTAAGTTCATACTGTCCACAGACGGAATTTTGTTGAACTTCAGTACCTTTGGGAGCTTAAACTTCTTTGTATTAAGTACAGGAAGCATCTGACATTTAAAATGGGAAAGTGCTTAAAGAAATAAATCATATCCTTCCAAAAGAATGTATACATAATAGGAACTGGGATGTGTATAATAAAAGAAATCCACAGACCATGTATTGGATGCACATCTTTATATGACACACAAGAAGAGAAATGAATAACATTTTGATTTGTGAATTAGCCAAAGGCATGTGAAGAAAAGATACAGGAATTGTATAGCTCTAGAGAATACAGCAACATTTACTTAATATGTCTTCATTGAAAACAGAATTCAATAGGTTCTTTAAATCTTTATAATGCCCCAATAAAAACATTTTATTATGTCTTATTATATCTTTTAATATCATCCTTAAAATGCTAACCTGCTCTGAAAAGTGGGTCTTAAAGTACAGTTTATTGTGACTAATTCTATTTCAGTTTTGTTTAATTTTCAAGCCACGACTGTTCTGCATTTTCCTGTAAATGCCAGTTCATCATACTCACCCTGGGTTATGAAATTAAAAGTTTTCTTGTTCATGCATCTTCAGTAAAATGGATTTAACAGCTTCATTAAAGCTAATAATAGTGCTGATAATACAAAAGGCAGTACAGAGAGCAGCTCTCTCTTACAGTTGTACTGGCTGTGTGTTGTAAAAGAGTAGCAAAGATTTAATTCTTGTCAGAAAATTGACCAGATGTGAGCAGAGCAGAGAATGGAAACTCTTCCCTTTCAGTGAAAAACTGTTACTCCATATTTATATTCTTTCTTTGCTGAATGTAACTCTTCTCAAGGCCAGAAGGGCCTTTGAACAGCTGAGAAATGTGATGCTAACCTGAGGACATGCATCTCTCTGAGGAAAGGAGCCAATGAGCTGTGCAAGTGCTATCTGTGGTGCTTTGTTATTATCTTACCCAGCAGTGCCCACAGCTCCGGGCCAGTGGGAAGGGCAGGGGCACACCCCCACTGTGGGATCATGTGTCCATGGGGACTCACCGTGGGGACACGCTGCTGTGGGACCACTGGGGCCAGCTGGGGGAACAGGGGCTGCTGTGGGGAGCAGGGGGCTGAGACTGCACCAGGCCACTGGAACTGCTCAGCTCTGCTCCTTCTGCCTGCCTTCAGGGGAGCTGAGGAGGAGCTGGAACTTTGTGCAGCATTAGGGACTGATGGAGGCTGTGCAGCATTGGGGACTGATGGGGGCTGTGCAGCATTGGGGACTGATGGGGACTGTACAGAATTAGGGACTGATGGGGACTGTACAGAATTAGGGACTGATGGAGGCTGTGCAGCATTGGGGACTGATGGGGGCTGTGCAGCATTGGGGACTGATGGGGGCTGTGCAGCATTGGGGACTGATGGGGACTGTGCAGCATTGGGGACTGATGGGGACTGTACAGAATTAGGGACTGATGGAGGCTGTGCAGCATTGGGGACTGATGGAGGCTGTGCAGCATTGGGGACTGATGGGGGCTGTGCAGCATTGGGGACTGATGGGGACTGTGCAGCATTGGGGACTGATGGGGACTGTACAGAATTAGGGACTGATGGGGACTGTGCAGCATTGGGGACTGATGGGGGCTGTGCAGCATTGGGGACTGATGGGGACTGTGCAGCATTAGGGACTGATGGGGACTGTGCAGCATTGGGGACTGATGGAGGCTGTGCAGCATTGGGGACTGATGGAGGCTGTGCAGCATTGGGGACTGATGGAGGCTGTGCAGCATTGGGGACTGATGGGGACTGTGCAGCATTGGGGACTGATGGAGGCTGTGCAGCATTAGGGACTGATGGGGACTGTGCAGCATTAGGGACAGATGGAGGCTGTGCAGCATTGGGGACTGATGGGGACTGTACAGAATTAGGGACAGATGGAGGCTGTGCAGCATTGGGGACTGATGGGGACTGTATAGAATTAGGGACTGATGGAGGCTGTGCAGCATTGGGGACTGATGGGGACTGTACAGCATTGGGGACTGATGGGGACTGTACAGAATTAGGGACTGATGGGGACTGTACAGAATTGGGGACTGATGGAGGCTGTGCAGCATTAGGGACTGATGGAGGCTGTGCAGCATTAGGGACTGATGGGAGCAGTGGGACTGGGAGTGGAAGTAAAGGACTTCAGCAAATCTGTCTGTACAATGATCTTTTCAAAGGACATTATTAGGTCACAATAATTTTGTGTGAATAAACTTACAATTGTGTCAGGTTTAGAGGTTTTTTTAGGTAAGGTTATGGCATCTGTGACATTACAGATAGAATTTGGCTATCAAAATTGTTTTAGGAGCACGTCTATGGAGACTACCTTGCTGTGCTAGCAGGATATAAGAGATGACAGTAAATTGTTTCATTGTGTAGAGGTTCCCTGGTAACGTCACCCTGATGCCATTAGAGCCTGCAATAAACCACCGTGCACAAAAGACCTTGCATCTCCCTCCATGGCACAAAATCCTTACTCATGTACTTCTTATTCTTTCCACAATAAACCCAAATACTTAACTTTCATCTGAACTTTCCCTTCCCAAATGAAGTACTATTTTTTTTTTTTTTTACCACAAGAGAAAGAAATTTAATTTCACCAGCTGGGAAGTCAAGATCCTCATTTTGACTTCAAGTGAAAACAACTAAAAATACCTTATTGCTAACATTGCTGCTTGTGCTCTGCCCAATACAGTGCCTGCTAAGACAGAGTTCAAGGATAGCCAAGTGTCCAACCCCACTGAGAGCACTGGCCTAGAAGCAAACCCTTCAGGTATTTAAACACTGGGATATCTCTATATGCAAATGAGAAGTTTAATTTTGTTTTAAAATCTCCAACTGTAGGAAGTTGTGTTTGTCAGTGTTCTCATCTTGGGTTTTCAGATTATTTATGCAGCTGACAACCCATATGACCGTTGTGGTTATTGTGCACGTAAACTTGAACTTTGACATTTCATCCTGTTGCAGAGTCTTGCTATGTGCATTCCTTTATCTTCCCACCATGCCTGCAGTTGCTGTTCATTATTGTCAGTGCTTATTAGTTAGAAAAGTCCATTCCATTTTGTTTGGGCCAATTAACTGGTGGAGAGAGCAGCTCTTCGAGGGTCCTCACTAACTGTGTATCACCAGTTATCATCCACTGATTTATTAAATAAATCTGAGCTCTGCTGCACTTTTTAAAGAAGGAAATTCTTGTTTCTCAGTTGACCAACTTACAAGAACTCTTCAGACTTTTGAATATTTCATGCTTTTATGACAAAGGAGAAAACAGACATTGTGTAGCAAAGTAAATGAGAGCTGTTGTAGCTAATATTTATTGTTATAATTACTTTATATTCTTTTGCATGTGTTTAGGATAGTGTCTTCCTAAAAATTAGGGAAGAAGAATACCAGGAGAGGAAACAGTCCTCATGCTGCTTCAATATTGTGACCTGCAGCCTGTCTGAAAGCATAACAAAGCCTCGATTGTGCAAGTGCCCAGCTGATCCAACAAGCAATGAATGAGTGAGCAATGGTCAACAAGGATGAGTGGATATCAGAGGGCAATACAAAAAGGTTGTAGTCCTGTGAAGTGAGAGAGGCCTGAAATGAAATAGAACTAGAAATAAATAGATTGTCAACCATTTGGGTTGGTTCTACTTTTTTTTTTTCCCCTGAAATTGTCCAGCACAGAAAAAAAATGTGACTATAAATGGGAAAGAAATGTGTCTTCCAGTATGGAAGAAAATAATTTAATTCTTTCAATCTAAATGGATGATAATTTAAAACCAGAATCTGATCTAAATATGAATGAGATCTCCAGGAATCTGCTTGGGTCACACATCAGGGAGTGTGAGACAAGTTGTGTTAGGGAAGCACAGCCTGTCAGATTTTCATGTCCATTCAAGCCTTTGGGTCCACAGAAGGCCCAACCAGACTTGTCAGCATGAGAGAGAATGAGAAAATCTGACATGTTACAAGAGACCTCCTCCAGTTCTTCTTAGGGGCACAAGATTCAACAGTAGGGAGGATTCTCTGTCCTTCAAAGTCTTACACTGGTCATTTTACTCTTGAATAGATTCAACTGGATTTTCAGTCAGAATTCAGCATGAGAAAGCAGAAGATACATATACAGATATATGACCAAGATAGCAGAATCCAGACTTGATCCTTAGGTACTCTTCAAGGGCTTCTTTAAAAAGCATAAAAAAAAAGAGTTTGGGTGACCATGGCATCTTCTAAAAATATAGAATTTATTCTGACTTGATGGTGTTTCTGAGTAAAAGCACTTCCTCATTTGCTAGTCATTATTGTTAGTTTTGATGGATCATTTTAGATCCCATGGCTTGTCACTGTCCTTAGGACTTTTCAAATTAAGATTTTTTAGCCTCAACAAGGCCTCTTACCACACCTTCAGGCTTTCATGTTGTTTTGGTTTTGTCACTGATCTCACAACAATAAATTGGCAGAGTACCATGAATTTTCAGAATTCCTCATCAACTAAATTCAGCATCGTAATATAGACAAATTATTTTCAGGAGGTCATGCAAGGAACTGAGAGAGGACTTTGACAGAGAAGCTAGCTTTCCTTTTCCTCAGTCCAGCACTTACTCAGGGGAGCATCTCTGGTCAGATTTCTTGGCACCTAAATGAGAGTGTAATCTGACCTAATAAAGCCATGGTAGTCAACACATGCTTTGAACCAAAGGAAAAGGAAATAAATTAGAGTCTCTTTCAACAGAGTTTGCAAAATTGAGAGTCTCATTTGAGCTTTGGGGTTCTTTTGAAGAGTTTTCTTGCTTCTGGTGCTAAAAGGGAGGGGGTAAGCAGGGTCCTTTATCCCCTGCAGATTCATCTGCCCTGCAAATACTGGCACAAAGCAGCACAAAGGACCCGGCTTTGTGGAGCAGCACAGATCTCATTTCATCATCAGATCCATTGTTTTTCCTTCAGCAAATATGTAATAATGTCAGAATTTATGGATTAGTTGTACAATCCCGGATCTGCTTTAACCAGAGTTAGTGCTGTTCCTCCCAGAATGCTGCTGACAGGATCACTGTGCAGACAGACAGACAGACAGACTGGGTATCTGCACAGAGCTCTTTGCATTTTTTCTCTGTTAATGCTGCAATATTTGGTAAGACATCACTCATTTAGTGAGTGATGGAATTTAGGAAGGAATGAAAATGCTTGTGCTGTTAATAACAGCTGGACAAACCTCACTGTCTTTTTCCTACCAAAACTGTCATTGAATTTAGGGGTGAAACTTGGCTTGTGAAAACTATTCCATGAACCAAATCTGCCTCATGGGAGCTTGTCAGCTCTAAAAAATCACTGTCATCAGATCTGAGGTTGATCTGGTCTCTGAAAAGGCCTGCTGTTGAAAATTAAGTGTGAAATTTGAAAATTATTAAGTTGAATTATTTACCTTGTTACTTCATCATGTCTGCAAAAATATTCTCTCTCCTTCTGGTAACCAAGCAATGAATACACAGTGCACAGTTATTTTTTCACAATTTGTAGGAGAGTTGCATTAAAATGCATGTCAGTGTCTATTTCTTGACAGGCATGTAGCAAGTAACACTGCAAATGTTTGTTTATGCTGGCAGGGGCTGGAGTTGTTTAGTGTAACTCACACCAGTTTTGTCCAAATTCTGAAGCAGAAAGGAAAATATATTCTTGTTTTTATGATCAGTGTTACAAATATTCTCTTTAGCTTTGTTTTTATTAAGTGAAGTGACTGCTAATGGATTTGGACCTGTGTCCTCTGCTGTCATATTCTCCCCCCATGTACTGGAAATTGTTGAATACTTTTGAAGGACTGATTGCACAGGCTGAGCCTACAGGTTGCAGGAGCTAAAGGAGACAGGCTGGAGGAGCTGAAGAAAATGAAAAATTAAGCCAGCCAAGAGATATGCATCATGATTAATATCAGCTTCACCAGTGGCATAAACCATGTTTCCTAAAACAGGAAATTAATGTTCATTAAGTGGTAGAAATAAACAACGGGTCCTCTTGAAGAGTCCTCAGACTAAATGCTGTTTTCTGAGTACTTCTTGGCAGACATTTTAAATACCTTGGTTATTGTGAAATGAAAAGAAAACACTAATTCTTGTGGATGAAATGCACAGGACTATCCCCAAAACAACAATATGCTGGGGCCTCTTCAGTGGTTTTTGGTTTTGACTTCAGCTTTATCCAGACTCAGGCATGCAAGCAGGAGTTACTGCTGCACCCCAGAGGGGTCTCTGGGCTTAGGCACTAAATCCTCTGCCTGGGTCCCCAGCCCTGGGACAGCCTTGCTGTGTGGGATGGCAATGAGCTGTTTCTTAGCCATCTTTTGTTCTTTGTGTTACCTTTTTGATCCTCTCAATAGGCTGCTTGGGCCCAGACATCATTCCCTTCATGGCTTTTGAGTTTGATGTGCAAAGAGTAAGATGCAAATTCCTGTCTGCACAGGCTGGGTTTGCTCAACAGTTCAAGGTGTTGGGAGCAGGGAAATGGTGAGAGAAAAGCACCAAAGCCATTGCTACCATGATGCTGTGGCCTGTGGCTTGATCCAAACCAAGCTGTGTGCTTTGGGAGGCTGGTCCTCAATATTGCACAGCCATGGGTTTAGCACTATCACAAAGTGTAGGTTTAATCTTTACTCCACCTTAGACCTCTTGGCCAAAAATATGCCTCGCTCAGCCTCCCCAGTCGATGTATGTTACCTGGCTGAGGTATTTAAATCAGGAGTGCAGTGATGCTCTGCAGCCAGCATGGAGAGGCAGGGGTGGCCTGGGCTGGGCTGAGTTCCCCCATCCTGCAGAGGGGCTTTGCCCTGGGGGACAGGGTAGGACAGCACACCTGGCCTCCCTGCTCAAAGCCTGGTGTTAGTCCTGTGTCTTATCCTGCTTTATACCTGGGACATCAAAATGCAGTCCTTGAAGAGAAAGGGAAATGTATTATTTTATAAAAAAATAGAAGTTACACATTGGCCACACTATTGATTTGCCTCCAATGTTGAAGTACTCTTGGGAAGTGAACCTGTGCCTGCAGTGGTTCGTCCCTGTTTGCACAGTGCTGTGCAGAGAGGGCCGATAGGTGTAACTCTAGGTACACCTACTGGTTTGGCCACATCACAAGTCTGGGCATCTATGCCTTTTTTTTTTTTTTTTGTTAATTTATTTTGCTGTTGCATCTTATAAGCAGCCTGTCCAAATAATGATTTTTTTTTATTTATTGCCAAAGTTTTTCTATTTATCCGACAATTAAATACCTGACAATAATTAAGTAGGTATCTGACAATAAAGTACCTCAGTCTCTCTTTCATGCCTATGGCAAAATCCATTGATTTGGGTGGGAGCTGGTTGGGATCCCAAAGCAAACATCCAGAGGCGGAAGCTGGATTGTGTGTGCAGCAGGAGCTGCCAGTTCAGTGGGAGCTGTTTGTGTCAGAGCTGCCTGTGTGTGTCCAAGGCAGAGGGGCAGCGCTGCTCCCCGCCCCCTCTTCCAACTCTTCTTTAATGCTGCCTCACTCTTAAAAATGAGATCTTTAAATTAACACGATTTCATCAGAAATACTGCTGTCCTGCAGCTGGATTTCAGGCATGCTCTAACACCAGCTTCTTTTAGGAAAAATTTACTTATTTTTCTTTAAATGTCTGTTGTTTTCAGTTGCATTCCAAAGGCCAAAACTTTTCCCTTCAAAACAAAACATGAAAAGCAAGATGTGAGCAGCAGTGGTTTAGGCATAGTAGGAATTGTGCTCGGATATTAGTGCTAAAGAAGTTCACAGGAACGAGCAGGAGGGTGCAATTATGGATGAGTGTATTTTCTTTACTGATTTTAATTTCATGAGAGCAAGTAACACGGTCCTCCCTCACCACACACAAAGGTTTCCCACTGTCCATTCAGCTGCTGAACCTCTCCCTGTTTTGTTGCTCTGCTCACTCCTGTCTGTCCACTGGATTTACCTTACAAATTCTATTTATTTCCTATTGCTCCTGTATTCATTGTCTATTGTCCTCTCTGTGGCTTGTTTGAATTCTTAGACCACTCTCTTTCCCTCCTGCTTTGCCATGCATGCTATTTAGCTATGGCTTTGCCTTTCCAGAAAATACCCTGCTTCTCCTCCTTCCCCCTCCTCCTTCAAAGTTTCAGATTTCCCTTGCTGGCAGGCAGCGAGGGGCTGCACACCAGGCACCAGCCCTTGGGTCTGCTCTGTAACCACAGGACCCGATTCCCCTCCTGCAAACCGAGTAGCGTGACAATAAATCAGCTGAGAGGGGGCTGCTTGGAAATTGCAAAACAGGGACACGTAGTGAAACCAACACTTGGCTGGGCAGTGACCAGCCCAGCTCTCGAGGAGTTCCCAGCTCTCCCATATATATTCCCTTGAGGACAGCCAGGCTGAGTGAGACCTTTCAACAGATTAGCTCTGCCCCACTGTTTAAAGCAGCTTTGAATGTTCAGCTGAGATGTGCTTAACCCCAAATCCAGCATCTGAAAGCGCCCTTCCTGTGCCTTCCGGCTGGGTCCCAACTTGGCAGCGGGGTTTGTCCCTAATAATGTAAACACAGCCGTGCTTTGAAGAAAATTTGAATCCAGACCTGAGCTTGAGCCCATCTGTAATCACTACTTGATTTTGCTTTCCTCAAATCTGCACTTTTGAGTACTGAGGAAAATGAGTCATCTCTCCTTCAATGGGTTCTTCTCCTGCAGCCGCCTGCTCTTTAAAATCCTTAAAAGTCCTTTAAAATCGCTGCTGTTTGTGCCTGGGTTGGTAGCCGTGACAAGCAAATATTTAAAGTGAATTTAGAAGGAAGTGTCTGAAGTGACTGTGTAGAGTGTCATCTTTGAGTTGCTCCTTGAGGAAGGCAGTGGAGCTTTATTGGGGTTCAAGTGTTTGAGTGTAGAGAGCTGTTTCCAGAACCTGTACCTCCAGTCCTGCCGCATTAGGTCAGAGTAGTTACTCAGTGACTTCTGTTTTCAGAGGAGTGTGAAACCTTTGCTGCAGAAGATTTATGTTTCCATTCGACATTATACAATATTTTCCTCCCAAGATTTCAGTAAAGTTCTGGTCTTTCTGAATTGTAAATGAAAAAAAAAAAAAAAAGAAAAAAAGAAAAAAATTACTGTTCAGAATGTTCTCTCTTGAAAAGATGTTTGCTTTTCACAGCTCAAACAGAAAACAGCTCAGTGCATCCAAAAGCTGCCTCACCCTTTGAGCGTGTTCCCAGATCTCAGCCAAGAGCACTACTATGGAATAGCTGTGAGTAGCCGGAAGAGCATTGTAGGGATTGAGATGCAAATGAGCAAAGCAGGCAGCCCCCTTCGCTGCAGAGGTTCCCTATCTCTGCTGCCCCTCACTTTTGAACTGGGGGAGGCTTAACCTGGGCTTTGCTCCGCAGCCACGATCCCTGGCTCTGCACCCACAGTCCTTGGCTCTGCAGCCACCAGCCCGGCCTTTGCTCACTTGTAAGGCTCAGCAGCTTGGGTAGGATGAAAACTGTGTCAGCATCAGGAAGGCGTGGAGCACAGGAGGGGCTTTCAAAGTCCCCGTGTTGCCATTACTTTTCTGGATCCCGAGAACTAAATGCCACCTCTTTTTCTGAGTTAAAAGGGGGGGGGAATAAAAGCCAGAGGTAGTAGCCACTGCAAAATAGCACACTCTGTTCTCTAAAAAGTTCACAGTTTTCAGGCAGTTTCAAAAGTTCCAGAGTGTAATGTGAGCTGCCTGGGCACTTGTTTGTTTTATCAAATGCAGGGAGTTCGAATATTGCAAAGGAAATCAGATACAGCAGGTTGGGGGGCATGCAGAGGGTTGCACATATAAACACTCTGAGGAAAAAAGCAATACGGTGTTTTCTCTGTATGCTTTTCTTTCCAGTGTGAGGGAAGGAAGCAAAACATTCTAACAAAACCTCCTTCTAAAGAAATAATCAAGGCTCTGAGCTCTAAAGCCTGTATCACTGCACATGACTGGGAGAAAAAAGCATTTTGCATTATTGCATGTTGTCATCACTTTGCTCAGTGTTGTACCTCCGTGCTAATTACATGTTTACATGCATTGCATCACTGGGCAGAATTACTGTAATTATGTTAATACTTCATAATCAACAGAACACAGTACCTGTAATTTACCAAACAAAAAGGACATGAAAAGCTAAACCCACAAATGGAAAGGGATACACTGCAAAGGATTTAATCCTCGGTGTAGCAGCAGGCAGAGGAAGCTTTCAGAGCTGGAATATCCTGCTGCAGCCATCGGATGCTCTCAGACAGCACCAGGGCACTTTGCAAGGTGTTTTAACAGGTACTAAGGAGGCTAACACACCAAACTGTGAACAGGGTGTAAATGTTTAATGCTCATTCATGAACCCTCACCTAGAAAAACCTGAGCAGTGCCCTTAATAAAACTGCGTGGCAGACTCTTGAAAGAACAACAGGAGACTAAGAAACTCGCTGATCTGGAAATATTTTAACCCCTCTCCTATCTGTGGATGTACGATATCAATCTAAACCCCTTGCCGCTTCTTTGAAAGAAATTATGTGGCACCTGGCGTAGCAGAGCACAGTCTGTGTGCAGCTGGATCATTTTCCTCCTATCCCCATCCGGGTTTTTCCCCCCATTTATCTTGGCCTGGGTAGTTTGGGCTTTAGGCTGATTCACCCCCTGCACCTCCCTCAGTCCTGGAAGGCTTCTAAGGGTCTCTGTCACTAAGGGTTAAGTATTCGAAGTCAACAGCGGAATAACCCGGGACATTAAACAACACGAGGAGTTATCCCGAGTGGTCATTAAGTGCTGAAGAGTAATACAAATAAGATCGAGTCCCAAGTGCTTCCTGGTAAGTGGAGACACAAGAAAGCTGCAGCAAAATCATCAGTCTTCATCTACCAGGAACCGCGCCTTGGCGGAGGTCCTGCTGCCAGCTGAGTGACCTGCTGCCAGCTGAGTGACCTGCTGCAAACTGAGTGACCTGCTGCCAGCTGAGTGACCTGCTGCAGCGAAGGGCAGTGCGGGCAGCCGGGGCTGCACCGCGGGCATGGGCTGAGAGTCACTGCGGGCACCTGGGACTGCATCCCCGGGCACGGGCTGTGGGTCACTGCGGCCATCCAGGGGCTGTACCTCCGGCACAGGCTGCAGGTCACTGAGGGCATCTCCGGGCACGGGCTGAGAGTCACTACGGGCACCCAGGGATGGGCTGTCGGTCACTGCGGGCACCCAGGGATGGGCTGTCGGTCACTGCGGGCACCCCCCGGGATGGGCTGCGGGTCACTGCGGGCCGCCCCAGCGCAGAGGCTGTGTCTCAGTAGCTTTCCCGGCAGAACGAAACCATTCGGTCGTGCCCGTCATCTCCCCTTCCGTAGACAGCGCAGCTTGGGGGGGCCAAGCAGGGCGGGGCAGGAGCAGAGCGGGCTCTCACCCCGGCCCGGGATCTCTGCCAAGGGGGCTCGGGGCAGCCCGGGCCGGGCCGTAGCCGCGGGCGATCGCTGTTCCCGATCCGGCGCCGCGTTTTGCCGGCGCAGCAAGTGCCGGCCTTGCCGGAGGAGGAGCGGCGGGAGGGGGAAGGGGGAGGAGGAGCCGGCCCTCGGCCGAGCCGCTCCCGCCCCTCAGCTGGGAGCCCGCAGCCAGCGGGTGCGAGCTGCAGAGCCGAGCGGCGCCGCGCCGAGCCGGGATGCGGGAGCCGGGCATGGGGTAGCCGCGCCGCCCTGCCGCGCTCCCCACCATGTAGGCGAGCCCCGGGCACCGCGCACATCGCTCCCCGCCGCCTGCACCGCGTTCGCCGGCCCGGGGGACCATGCGGAGCGCCCCGGTCTCCGGGCTCCTGCCGCTACTCCTGGGGCTGCGGCTGCTGCTGGGCGGCGGCGCCGCTGCTCAGTACTCCAGCGACCTGTGCAACTGGAAGGGGAGGTGAGGGGGCATCCCGCCCGGGCAGGGGGGAGCGGGGACTGCCACGTCCATCGCCGTCCCACCGGGGGAAGAAGTTGATGCCGCGCACAAAAGGGAGACCCTCCCGCTGCGGTGTCCAGCCAGGGCTCGGGGAGCGGGACGGCGGAGAGCCGGGGCTGGGGGCGGATCTGCCTCCCTCCCTCCCTCCCTCCCTGCCGGCGGGCTCGCCGCGAAGGGACGCGGGGCAGCAGCCCCGGGCAGAGAGGGATGGAGGAGCCGGGGCGAGCTGGGCTCCCCTCGGCGGGGTTGAGGGGCCGGGGCGGGCTGCGCTCCCCTGGGGGCTGTTCGGGGGGCTGGGAGAGGGAGGGCGGTGCCAAGTCCGCCGCGGAGAAGTTTCTCCCCGCGAACATCCTCGCTCGGCGGAGGCGGCGGGCGCGCCCGGGGGAGCAGCGAGGCAGCCCCGGCTCGGAGCGGCCCCGGGATGCGCTGCACCTGCGGAGCGCTCCCGCCGCAGCCAGCGCATCCCTCCCGGGGCTTTCGCTGGCTCCCGGCCGCTCCCTTCCCTTCCCTCTCCTCTCCATGCGCGTCCCGCACTTGGCGCTCAGCCCCGCGGTCACTCCCTCGTCCCGCGGAGATGATGATGATGATGGTGATGGTGGTGATGATGGTGGTGATGATGAGCTCCGGGAGCAGGGGCTGGCTCAGCGGCCGCGCTCCTGATTTATTCTAATTGCGCCGGTTGAGAAACCTCTCCAGTTCTCAAGTGTTTATCTCCCAAATTATCTTTCCTTTAATTGCCTGTAATATGTTTAACGCGTGTGGTTGCGTCTGTGACCTTCTCCTCTCTTTATAGGTTTAAAAAAAGCAGCTCTGCTCAACTAGCAAGTGTTGCTGGGTCAGACTTACTTGAAGGGTAAAATGGTTTAACTCTAATGTGCTCTTCAGAATGACTTTCTGACTTTCTCTAACATAAAAAGTTTGGCTGGCCTGTATCAATGGGGTGTTTTGGAGCAGAGAGAATTCAAAGTGGGGAAACAATTGGATTGACTTTCAACATCATGATTTCTTATCTCTTACTGTCTGCAACATGGTGCTGAGTGTTTACTTTTTTTTTTTTTGTTTTCTTGAGAGTTGATGCATAGTTTATAGCAGTGAATCCACTCGAAGATGAGTCTGCTTGATAGGGATCAAACCTCTGGCAAACTCCTAATTTGTCATTTTTCTTTTAAAACAAACAAACAAGCAAACAAACAAAAACAACAACAACAAAAAAAACTAAACAAAACCCCCCCACCCAAACCAAACAAAAAATCCCCCTGAAAATGCTGTACCAAAGCATCCCAGCTGTGGTACTTACCTGGACCTTACCACCTGGTATTGCAACAAGTATTTTAAAAGAATAGTGACAAGCACCTGCAATTCTGTCCTGCTTTACTCTTATTTTTGTTCTGTTTTCTTAGAGCAAGCAGTGACCCCTAATGTCACCTGAGCAGGGTTGGAATAAGCAATGCCTTGAGTATCAGCTAAGGGGGTGATGCTGGGGTAGGGGGGAGTGAAATCTTGTAAGTTTGGGATGATCCTGGTGATGCCAGCTTGGATTTACTCACCTGTTGTTGTTCTGGTGAGCTGCAGTGGTGACAGCTTCGTGATGAAGCTGTTGGATGAGCAGGGAAGGAACAGCAAAGTTTAGTCTGGATGCTTTCACTTGGGGGAGCGTTTTGGAGTTCAGGTGGGCTGGAGTTTAGGGAGGGGATAAAGTGACTCAGGCTGGTTAGGTCTTACTGGTGGCAAATAGATGTTGTCAGAAATGCTGGCAGTCTTAAGGCCGTTCAGTATAATCTGATTTGTCCTAAAAACACAGCAGTTAAGAAGGAAACGAAATAATTTGATGTACCAGTAAATATCATTAATTAAATATTTCAGTGTGGATACTTAGAGTTATATAGGTTGGAAAGAACTTTTTTTTAATGCAGAAGATAATATTTTGAAGTCGTGTGATGATTTTTACCTTGACTGTTAGGAAAAGTTATGAACTGGAATGTCAGACATAGTCTTTCTTCCTCACAGTCAAGACATAGGTTGGCTTGTGCTGGTGGATTTGAGACTCATGTCATGTTCTGTAGTAAACCTGAAGGTGTTTTCTCACCTTTATCTACATGTCTATATTAAAAACAAAATATTCTGGATATTTTTTTCCCTGTTAGCTTGTGGAGAAGTGATGAGTTTATACCCCTGAGTAGGATGAAGAGCTTCATTAGGATTCCTCTGGATAGCCCTCATGCTTCAAGGGGAATCTGATGCAATGCACAGCTTGACACCTGCAATTTAAGTACAAGCTATAATAGCATCTTAATAAATAGCTTGTCAGAGAGCTTCCAGGAAAGCTTTGTCCAGGAGAAAGCAAAAACTTCACTATGATGTGTCCAGTTACTACTTTTGCTGTAACTTCAGGTTTTTGTGCTGCAATGACCTCTTGATGTTTTGACCAAAAGTGCTTCAGTGACAGGCTGAGAGAATATGCTGGCCTGGCATGTTTACTGTAGGCTGTAGTATAGAGAATTCTGCTCTTATGTGGCTGCTTTTCTACATCAGCCTTGCCCTCAGTATGGCAGATGCTCTGAGGAATTCTTAATGTTCTCTAGACTGTTATCACTAAATTCTCCAATTTAGGAGCAAAAGTTCCCTGTGTTCGTTGCAGGGTGCAAGGAGGACATGGGTGCTTGTAGGTCTTTTCAGCACATCTTTAATAGAATAAATAAATAACTGAAGTAGATAGTGTGAATATTCTTCTCGTTCCCTTTTTCTTTAAATAACACCTGTTCCCCATTGCAGCATAACAGCTCACTGCAGTGATACTGCAACAGGTTTTTCAGGGCAAACATAAGGGAATGGCTGAAGCCAGAAAGGGAGAAGAGCAAGGAGACAGATGCAGTGATTCAGGATGTCCTCATGGATTGGTATGAGGAAGTAGCTTGTAGAAGAAAGTCCCAATAAACAGCACACAGTTAAAATGGGTGATGGGTGGCTCATCCATCTCTGCAACAATGAAACACCTGCCCTATGTCCTCGCCCTATAATCAAAAAATCAAAACTCAGATGAGTTTGGAGAATAAAAAGGCTCCTGGGTCTCCATTACTGTGGACACGGTGTGTCTGATGAGTGGCTAGAGAGAGCTAAACCTGGTGTTAAACAGTCTCAGGGTGAGGACAAGTCATTCTGACTGAAAGCAAAGCGACAGGTTTTACTGGATGGTGATGGTTGCTGTTAAATAATGTGAACGTGTATTTTGAAATCTGCTTAACTTTTGAGTCATCCTTTATTATAAGGCTTAATGTGTGCAGGTACTTGTGCTTGATGTATCTGTCTAATGGCATCACTCTTGCCTGTGGGACATAATTGGCTTTCAGAAGATAATTTCGGAGTCCACCCTGTTTTTCGTTTGAACAGTGTGAATGTTTGAACAAAATTAACATAGCTCTTTTTTTATTTTTTTTTTCCTCTGGCAGAAATTCACTGCCTCAGTGTTGTTGGGATCACTTGCAACAGAAGTTTCACTGCATGAGTTCAGAGTTTTGCCCCTGGTGTCTTCCTTCTGTTTAAGCACTGGGGCTGGAATGTTTTGCAGTATAAGTCCTGCAGAACCTCTGCAGCTTGTTTTGATGCCTTGAGTAGGGACAAGTGATGTGTGAGGATAACTTTCTGCCCCTTTGCTGAGGGATAACCTTTACACTGTTTAATTTTGTTTATTCACAGCTTGCACATAAACAAACTTCTGTGTTTTCTGTTGAGTGGCATCATGTGTGTGCTGTGGTGAAAACTGATTTTGTGGACCAGATGTGGATTTACAGTCAACTTGAAATATCCCTTTGCAAGTAAAGTTTCCTGAATGTGTTAAGCACTACTGAATTTGAGGGCAAGAGACTAAAGGTTAAAAGCTTGTCCCTCTTTCCTCCTCATCTGTGTTCTTGATGTGGCTTTCAAGATTCTTCAAAAGCACGTTTGGAGGCTCTATTGTTATTAAATATGACTTTTTTCTTTTTGAGCTTCCTCATGTAACCTCTATCAAGTGGGTCACACCGACACTCACAATAATGAGTCACGTCAACAGTAAATGCAAACCATATGGTTTGTTTTTTTTCCCTTTTACGCATTGCTTGCAGTTATTTTCTAAGTGCTGACTTGAATTTAGACCCTGCTCAGTACCCCAATGTGTCTTTGGGATGGGGAGCTGTGTATTTGGAGGTTTCTGTTGAGGAACCAGGACTTGATGTCATCACTTGCACTACACTAAAATATGTTTTTGCCACAGATTTCCTGTGTAACCTCAGACTTAATAATTTTAAATTATTTTTTCCCTTGTCTTGATTCATCTGCCTACAAGTGGGAATGCTGTGAGGCTTCCCTAAGGTCCTGCAAAGCAGACCCATGAGGTGACAGAGAGTCTGTTTTTGGGTGGTCCTCTACAGGCACAGGATAAAAGATGCTTGTGTTTGGGAACAAGGTGCTCAGAGCACAGGAGGAGAAACAAACTTGGTGGTGAAGTGATTTGCTCATACTCAATAGGTTTGTGACAGCACAGAAACTGGGACCAAAGGATTTTTCCCTAATAGCCCAAATCCTGCAGCCAATAAATCAGGCTCCCCACAGTTTGTTCTTCCAGCTGCGGTGCTGCACTGTGCAGTGTTATCTTAGGGCTTTGAGCCACTCTGGGTACAGAGCTGGTGGGGTTCATCCAGCATCAGTGAGAGGAAGCAGGGCTTGTTTGAGCTGCCCTCGGCTTGGGCTGTGGGCAAACAAGCCGTGGGGATTTACTGCTCATTCTGCTTAGCAGCAGCCAGCCCTGGCACCCTGTGCTGCTCTCCTATCCCTTCCCTGTGGTCTCTGAAATGGTTGTTGGGGTGTTCATTTTTAGCCATAGTAAATGGCCACATGTTCTCTTTCTTGCTAAACACAGCTCTGTGTCTGCCTGTAGCCCATCAGTGAAAATGATAAACTGAGCTTAAACCTCATATTGGGTAGCAGTGGAGGGACAAGCTCCTACCAAAAAAAAGCAGCACAGTTCAGTGCTTCCCCAGCTATGACAAGAGAGTGAGGTGTCTTCTCCTCTCCAAATGTGGAGGTTGGGGCTGCCCAGCTGGGCTGGAGGGTATCAGTCGCACGTAGAGCATTGCTTTTGCTGCAGTTTACGACGTGAGCTTGGCATCCCTCCCAGTTTCAGATCCATTGGGAATATAGACTTGGAAGGGGAACAAAGTACTTGGGAAAAGGTGGAGTCTGATCTGTGAAGCTGGAGAACATGCTGGATTGAGCCACCAGGAAGGGAGTTTGAGTACGTGTTTTACTCAGTATGCTCAGCTCAGCTGAGGGGCAGTAACTGTGCCTGCAGTAATTTAATTGCTTTTGATCATGTGCTTATATCCTACTTAATTTTAAAGCCTATTACTAGTGGTTTGATTTTTTTTTCTGGAGGATGATTTAAAATTGTCCCATAATATTAAGGCTGAAATGTTGCAAGAGACCTGTGCTGCTGAGCTGGATGGGCCAACACCCAGTGATGTCCTGGGCTTCCTGCATTTCTTGCTGTGTGTTTTGGAAGGTTTGAGATTGACATTCACATTGTTAGCTCTGTCATTTCTCTAACCTTCTCTTTCTTTCTTCCTGCAGTGGCTTAACCCACGAGTCTCACAGGAAGGATGTTGAACAGGTCTACCTCCGCTGTTCTGAAGGGTCCATAGAGTGGATGTACCCCACGGGAGCACTCATAGTCAACCTGCGACCCAATATTTCACCTGCCTCTTACAAACACTTGACTGTTTGCATAAAGCCCTTCAAAGACTCTGCAGGAGCAAATATTTATTTGGAAAAAACTGGAGAACTGAAACTCTTGGTCCGAGATGGAGACCGCAGCCCCAGCAGAGTGTATTGCTTTGGCTACGAGCAGGGGGGGCTGTTTGTGGAGGCCACTCCCCAGCAGGACATTAGCAGGAAGATTACAGGCTTCCAGTACGAATTGATGAGCAAGGGGATAGCAGCTGATTTGCACACAGCTTCTGGTGAGTGCCGGGGCATTGTCACACTTCCATGTCCTGTACTGGATGCTTAACAGATGGCTGAGAGAGTGAGGGAGTGAGTGGGAAAGTGGCTGGATGTGAGTTTCGTGTGCTTTTAAGGACATGTTTTATAAACAGAACTATTGCAGAAGAATTGATTGGTTTTTAGTTTGTTGTTGTATTTTGGAAGCTGGTGGCATGGGCTGAACTCCAGTGATTAGTTGAGGGCCGCAGTGTGAAGGATTCTCTCTCCCCTGGCACGGGCAGGGTGAGCTGGCTCTACCCTACACCGAACTCCAGCATGAACTGAGCTTCCCCGCCTTGCTCTAACACTTCTCTAACTACTTTTTAACTCAGTTTTTAAGACCCCACTGCATGTTTTGAATAATAAACATTTGAACAAGGAGGCACTCCTTTTCCTCAGTGTTTTTTTTTTTCCCTTTGCAAGTAGTGCTACTTGCTGACCTAATTATTGCTTTTTCTGTTTTTTTTTTTTCCTTAATTCAAACAAGAAAAACGGTGTGTTCCTTCCTGAGCTCTCCTTATTACACTCTGCTGAGCATTACCGTGCCATGGCAGAGCTCTTCAACACCCTGACAATACTTTAACAGGACAGTGTTGTCCTCTCTCTCAACCATTATGAAAAGCAAGTTTTGTAGGGAGGAGTTTTACTCCAATGAAAAACTTATAGGAAAGAGGAGTGGACAAACGGAGAGATCTTACAAGCCTGTAAAGCCTGGGACTAAACAGCATTTGGAACAATGGCTGTAGGTGTGACCTAAGTGTGCTGAGCAATTAGACAGTTTGAGACGAAAAACTGGCATTTGTGGAGGATGACAGGGTGGAAGGGGAATTCCCTTTAGATAGGTGGGATCTGGTTCATGCATCTCACCCATTCAGGATTGCCTCTAGCTTTTATCCCCAAAACCAAGGAGGGGAGATTTCCAGAACAGCCCAGGGAATTGCAGATGTAGGGTTGTTTGTCTCAAATGACTGCAAGGGTTTCAAGGTTTAGGTATTTTAAGTGGGGAACTGGATTTATTTCAACCAGATTTCTTTTGAAACGTGGGCTGCCTTTGCTCTGTTGGGTGAGGGCAAGGAGAAGAGTCCTCAGAGCACACTGGGGATGACTCAGCCCAGGGCAAAGCCGATGTTCAGTGAGGCTGTGTGGCCCAAGAGCCGAGGGGAGGCTGGCCAGACTCTGCCGTGCTGATGCCACATGCTCTGCCTGAGATGCTGCTTGATAAGCAGTGGTGTGACTAATTAAACTGCAGCTGTATCTTCCAGGGATATCTTCTCTGGGATAAGTGATTGCAGAACTTGTTCCATCCTCTCCCCTCCCCTGGCTCCTTTCCAGGCTCTGGATTGTCTGTTTGTGTATTTGTGCAGCCCTGCCAGTGTTAAATGTTGGCATGCCAGCTCGGATGGAGCTTTCTTTTTGTGCAGCTCTGAGCTGGACTCAGCTCAGCTGAGCAGAGCTGGGCTCAGGGCTGATGCAGTAACCCTAGGAACTGACAGGTGGCAGCTTTGCCATTAAAACAAAAAAATATAAACACAAATATTCTAAATTCGAAGTCACTGTCTTTACTTTTGCCATGCTCACAAGTGGTAGCTTATTATTGGGCATTCTGCATTTTAAGCAGACTGCTCTGCTACATCCAAAAAGTGCTACAGACGAAATGGGGAATCTCTGCAGAGCTGCTTTCCCAGTAAGATCATTTGTGCAAAGATGAATATGCTGTGCAGAATGTCAGCTATGTTGTAAAATTCCATTGCAGAAGACATTAAATACATTGTTTAATCAGTTATTTGGAGAATGTTCCCAGATTCAGTGCTGCTTTCTCTGTCAGGCTGTGAGGATGGAGACACAGACAGGCTAATGAGAAGTCACTTAAACTTACTAAGAAAAGTCCTGGGCTCATTTTTTCCCTAAAAAAATTGAAATTGCTTTTGCATATAGTAAAATTATATGACAGAAACACTGCTTATCACTGCTGGGTTTATTCTGCATTTAGGGTTTCTCCTGAGCTTTGCTAGCATTGAGGACTTGCTGCTGACATCTTTTACCACCACAAGCCAGCACAAACTGCTGTTGTTTTCAGAACTAAATGCTCTACTTTACACATAAAATCTTGGAGATTTTTAAAGCTAATGGGAGTATTTTTTTCAGGGACGTTCAGAAGTCAAACTGAGGACTGAATCCAATTACAGCCTTCCTCTTTAATAGGCACATTAAATCACTTTTTCAGTGACTGCTGTATTTTCAGCTGTAACAGACACTGGTTGAATTTCAGTGCTGTCTTATGAAACAATGTGGTGGGGAATCTGCTCCATTCTCCAAGTGTCTTGTTTGGCTAGAAGAAGCTTTTTAATAGTTCATCAGCAGAGCCTTCAGGGCAAACTGGGGATCTCTATTGTATTTTGAATTATTTCTCTTGCCTTTTTTTGGATCCCCAGACTCTGGGGAGGGGCTGTGCAGAGTGAAAACACGATGAAAATGCCATACATGACTCTTTCCACTACTCACTTAGATGAGCACTTTTATTTTCCTATAAATATCTGTACGTCTGGGGGAACTGCCAAATAGCTGCTTGTGAGGCTTCCACAGAGCAATATATTTGAGGCTCTTTGCAGTTCGTGGACCTCCTTTCTTCTGGAGCTGCTTCTAATTTTTTTTGTGACACCTCTGATGAAATGTGCTTTACTGAGCTGTTCATTTGGAGGGGGAGTTTACAATCGCTGAAGGTTTCTTCACTGGAGAGGAGGCTTAAGTCAGGGGCAAGTGCTGACCCTTAAAGGAGCTGAAAACTGAGTTTTAAGGTTCTGCATTTCCCACCACCCTTACATCTGTCCCTTGTTCACAAACGTGGCTGATTTTTGTCTGCAGTTTTTGGTTTACAGTTTTTGGCTGCTGCACTCTGGAAAAAGGAGGCTGCTCGTGTCTCAGTTGCAGTTTGACAGAGTTTAGCAGAGCTGCAGTAGGTGTGAAGAAGTGACAAAGATGTGAGATGCTGTCATAGATGGGGTCTGAGATGTGCTGGGCAGGGGAAGCTGCAGTGCTTCTTCTGATGGCAAAGAGCTGAAAATCACAAATATTGCATAATTTTCTTGCTGCTTCAGAGTGGGGAGATGACTATCATAAAAGACCCAGGTGTGGGCTCAGTAATCCAGCCCTTTCCTTGTGCAATAACTACTTGCTAACAACTTCTCCCCGCTTTCCCTAAGTGCTGTGTTTGGTTCCTGCTGATAATTGTTGTACTCTGCCCTTGAATTACTCTCTCTTCCTAACCTGGCATCCCAGCGCTGATTAAAGGGTGTAAGTCATCTGTTTAATACTTTAATGACCTGTTGTGTCCTTAGAGTCCTGACATTGCAGGGTGCATCAACAAATCAACAATGCTTGGCATGGTGCCTGTGGTTTAATTAGAAATCCTCAGGTTTTATTAGTTTACAGCCATTCTTTCCCACTTAATCAGAGTCTAGCAAATAATTCAGTAGAAGACATATGCAGGTTCTGCATTGGCCTTTTCCTTTTTTTAGAAGGTTGAATGACATAAGGCAGTCTTTAAAATTTTCTAGATTTTGGGGACTTAACCCTTTTCTTGACTCTGACTCTGCCTTACCACATTCTCAAGATTTTCCTAACTGTAGGAAGAGTTTATACTGTACTGATAGATTTTAATTCAGGTTGCTGACATCTGGCATGGAAAGTTTTTTACTGTGATAGTAACAGTCAGAAAAAGTGCATTTCTGTGGGGTTGGAGTTTCTTAAGATGGGAAGAGGAGTGAAGGCAAAGATGCCACAGTGCTTGACATCATTTAATGGGAGTAGTCCCTAAGAAGGGTCACCTTGACCATTCAGGCATCTTGATGGGTGTGTTCTCTCTTCATATCCAAAAGTGATGGTTGACTGAAAGTGCTTTTGATTTCAGATTAGGCTTTGGGTTGCACCCCTCTATCATTCCCATCCACACTGATGCTCCATTAACTCCAGCTCATGCTCTGCAGCCTCAGTGTTTGCCCAAATGAAGAACTGAGGCACTGTGACATTTTGGCCTGAGGCCATTGGAGAATCAGCAGAACCTGTTTAAGTTGTTGAATTCTGTTGATTCTAATCTTTTCTGCTTGTGCTGGAAGAAAATATTCCTCTGAGTAGCAGCTATGCTGCCTATTCTGGCAAGTAGATGGAGGTTTTGGCAAACACTGTTTGGCCTTATTCTCCCTGCAGGTTTTCTGAGGGTGCTGACCCACAGGAGCTGTGCCTGGTTTAGGTCTGCCTTGCACCACAGCACACTGCTTGCATTACATTTCTGTGAAAACTGTGAAGGGCCCTGGAGGGTGATTTACTTTTTGAATACTTCAGCTTCTGCTCAACTGGTCTGAAATAACAATCTGTAGGTTTGACCAAAAGTTTTGGAGAGGAGGGTGAATCCTTTTCCCTGTCCCACCAAAGGAGCTTTATTTTGTTAATTAAAGTCTGTGTTTCGAGATGTCTCATCAAGCTCTGGGTCCAGCTTTTTTCATGCTGTGTAGTTTGCTTTTCCCATTGCACACCCTGGGGATGTCTGTAATTCAGTTGTCAGAGCTCAGAGGGTATATTGAAAGCCCTTTCATTACCCACCTGCTTTTGTGTAGTAAAGAAGTCAAACTTTAACAAAAATGCCCCTTTATCTTGATGGCATCTACAGACTTAGTGCAGATTCTATTAACTGTTTTATATGTTTTCTTTATTAATGCTGGGTACCTGGCTGAGAACATTAATACATAGGAGGCACAACACTTACGTGGGTATCTGAAAAACAAGGCAAAACTAGATAAATCCGGTTAAGTAATTAACAGTATTCAGCTATTTCCTGTATGCTGTTCATTTACTGTCCTGAGAAAACAGATCAGAAATTCAGAAAGCTTAGAAGTATTCGGGCTATACCAGTGTTTCTGCTAACAAATGGCTTTTTAAAGCACCCTTCTTAACTTCTGATCTTTAATGCAGTGTGTGTTTGGCAGAGGTGGGGCTCCAATCTGCGCTGTCCCTGCAGGTATCCTCCCAGGTCTCTATTGTCATTCCACCTGGTAGGCTCTTAGTCTCGTGTTTTCCTCTAGTTCCTCACAAATATCCAATCTTTAGGTTTTTTTTTTTTTTTTCTTTCTCAGAGGCTGGATATGCTGCTTAGCTTTGTGACCTGAAGCAGCAGATCATGGAATCACAGAATGGTTTATATTGGAAGTGACCTTTAAATTCCATCCAGTCCAGCCCTGTGCAGTGTGCAGGGGCACCTTCCATTGCTCAGAGCCCCATCCACGCTGGCTTTGAATGTTTCCTTAGGGCATCTACCACTACTCTGTGCATCCTGTTCCAGTATTTCACCATCCTCTCACTGGTGTGTTTTTCACTTCTTGTCAGAGTGGAAACTTTCTGGTGTTTTGTGCCAAGGCTGGCGAGCAGGCAGTGCCTGCTGTGCCCACTCTTTGCCAGGGTAACCACGGCTGAGCTCCTCACTGCTGTGGGCAGAAGAGGTGATGGAAACTTGGAACACTTAAACTGAAAGTCCCCATGACCTTTAGACCTAGCACAGGTTCTGCCTGAGTAATTGTGGCCATCTGAGGTGCTGGCACTGTGCTGTGTGCCAGAGGGGGAGCATCACTGGGTGCTGCATGGGGTCTGTTCCAATACACCCCATCAGATGAGAAAAATGCCTTGCTTTGTATTTCTCCCCTCCCTGCCCTCTGTCCATGTTAAAACTCGTACCTATTGGGGCTGAGGGGTTAGAGCTGGATGGTTTTTCAGGTCCCTTCCATGCCAAACCATCCTGTGACTCTATGAAGTGCACAGAACAGGTTGATACTGCATTCCTCCCGTTTGGGGTTTGCTGGAGAAAGGAATAACAAACAGCAAAGTTGAGGGATCTGCCCTATAAGCCTGAGCACACCTTGCTGGGTGGCTCACCTGTGCAACTAAAGCTTTTTATGATTTGTTTGGCTTTTCTCTAAAAGATCATAAACAAGTTTTAAGAGAAAAACATCAGAAAAAAGCCTTTATTGCAATTTCTCACAGTACAGTGCAGTTAGTGGCTGTGTAAGGGATCCTTCTGACATTCCTGCTCTGGGATACAATATTTCAAATGGGGTTCTTTTTGATGTGTGCTCCCCCTCGTTGCAGAAGTGTCCACACTAACTTTGTCTTTCCCATAGTAATGGCTGATCCAAAACTTGGTACAAAGTAACCACGAAAATAGAAAGTTTAGCATTCTCTACCCCTAATGTGCAAAAAGCACACTTAGAGTTGTTTTTTGAGGGCGTGTCACAGAGCAGCCCCTAGCTGGATCCGGCTGGCTGCAGTGTAACACTGCCTGCAGTGGGATTAATTTTGAGAAGCTGGAAACCTGCTCTAGTTTTTCGTGTGCTTGAAGTGGTCAGGTTTGCAGTGAATGATTGACTGGGTGGGAGAGTTTGAGAACAAAGTTTTGGATTTTTTTTCCCCTGTGTGGAATGGTTTGAAAGTGCTGTTCTGGTGCTCAAGGAATGCACACGCTCACACACCATTGTGAACCGAGCGAAGGTGATATTTTGGGGACCTGAGTCTGAAAAATGTTGGACTAAGAAGCCTTCACTTAAAAGAAAGCCTCCACCAAAACTGCATGGATTCCCTAATTTAATCTCTCCTCCCAAGAGAATGGTTTTGGCAGCATCTTCTCTGGCCCTGCTTGCCCTTTGATGCTGTGGGACAGGAGTTGGTTTTGCAGTGGGCAGAGGAGGTGACAATGGGGCTGCAGTGATAAATACACAGCTGCAGGGGAGAGGGGGAGAGAAAATAGCTTATTTTTGCTAGACTGGCCACGAATGCCGTTAGCTTATTTCCCAACTCAGTGGGCAGTCAAAAGCAATAAGCAGTCAGGTGGATTGTGCGGGCAGCTGGGGCTCTGACCTTTGTGTACCACCAAAGATGGGCCCACAAACAGAGCTGCAATCCAGCCCAGTTGCTTGGCAGTCTTTAATAATGCTCTGTGCTTGCTCTGCAAAACTGTTTAGTTTGCTAATTCCTGAGGCTGTAGCTAAAGAAGGGATGAGAGGGCGGGGAAGCTGCATTCCTCTTCCCACTGACTGAAACATGGGCCAGATCTTTCCTAGGTTGAAGTCTTGATTTGCAGGGCAGAAAATCTCTTACACCTCAATCTGTGCTAGAAGCCAGAAAATATTCATTGAAATATTGCACAGATACTTGGAAGATATCCTGGACCTAAAGCTCTGATCTGTTATGTCTGATTTTGGGAGGTTCAATCCTGGCTCAGAAAAGCTGCTGCCCTGTGACAGCCTTGGTCCAGTTAACCTTTGGAGCCGGTTCAGATTTGTGGAAGGATTTTTTTGGTATGGGCTGTACGGGCACCTCCTGACTCCTTTATGGGATTTGAGCATTAAACTCCTGCAATGGGCATCACCTCTGGTGTTTGCCCATGTGCTTTCTGTAGTGAAGCCCTGGGAGAGCTGTAGTGATCAGAGGTGCTGGGAAATGCACATGGAGCTTGTCTGGCATTCCATTGCCCTGTTTGCCTCCCAGCATCATTCCTGTTTGCACAGGATGCACCTCTGCCCCACCACAACTGCTGGTAGCTTCACATTTCTTCTATCTGCATGTGGATGTCAGAAATTTGAGAGGAAAAAGATGTTCCTATATAGAGCTGGTGACTGAGCTTGATATGACCAAGCACCATGTGATTTTAAGTAAGAAAAGGTGATGTATCTCAAAGCTTTTCCTGTTACAAATGAAAAGCTTTAAGTAGATTTTTTTTTTTAAAGTTAACTGAATAATGTTACAGCATCGAGGATCTCTCTCTCTGTGTAGATGTAGCCCCTCCACAGCCCTTCTTAAGAATAGGCTGATCAAATAAACATGGTTTTATAATGAAAACTGGCCTTGTTCCTTCAGAGCTCTCCCACACACCAAAATGAATTTGATTTCTAGAAACAGGAAGGAGAAGGACCTGTGTGGAGCTGAGCGCACATATGCTCCATATGCTTTTTTCTTTTCTTTTCTTTTCTTTTCCTTTTTTTTTTTTTTAAAAAAAAAAAACTCACTTAATCTTTGATCTGTCATTACTCTGCTCTAGGTTTAACTTTAACCAGCCACTTGTTTCTTAATTCTATTCCTCTGCTCCATCAGAGGCATTAATGGACCGGACCGAAGAGGAGGAGGGAGGGAAAGCTTTTGTGTTGCTGGCAGGTTTCCAGCCTGGTAGTAGGTGCTGGCTCCAGCCTCTCCTAAAGCCCTGGCAGGGGCATGGAGAAGTGCTTGGCTGCACAATTTCCCCAGGGCATGGGAGTGAAAAACACCTTACTTGTTCATATTCTGCTGTGCAAGCACTGTGTGACAGCTGAGAACTGTGTGAGCCCAAGACGACACCAAAAACTTTCTAACTTCACCTTTTCCTAGATCTGACCTGTGAGAGATTTTACCAGGCATTGGCATGACGTTTGCTTTAGAAGAAAGAAGAAACATTTTCAGAGTGAATTTGGGGAGGGGATGAGCCAAGCCATAAGTCTTAGTGGGTTTAGAGTCAGGGAAACATTTCCTTTGGTCCTGTGTGGCAGGTGGGCAGTGCAGGGTGCAGCTGCCTGTGCTGGCACGTTGTCGTGGGGTGACAGTGAGGGACACTGGCCCAGCCCTTCTGCTGCAGGTCAGAGGGCATCAGAGCAGCCCCTCAACCATGCAGAGGCACCTCTGACTTCCAGCAGCTCATTTCTCCTCATGCCTCCCACTCCTAATCCCCCTTGGGCAGTAGTGATAGGTTTGAGGAAGGAGAGAGGTATTTTCTGTGAGATAGTCAAATAGAGCTGCTTTTTTATGGCTTTATAGTGGTGTCTTGTGCACGTAGAGCAGGAGAAATTCCCAGCAGTTATCTTGCTGCCATCTTTTCCCTCTAATTGCAGTTTGCAGTTAGGGAGGGAGAAGAGGAAAGCAAAAAAAAAAAAAAAAGGGGGATGTGTACAGGTGCTGCTTGCACAGGAACATGGGCTGGGGTGCCTGCAGAGACACTTCTTGTTTGCTGGGATCTGCTGCTGCAGTGCAGACAGAGGAATTTGATTGGACATCTGATCTTCTGAGTGGGACTTTTTGGACACAGTGTCTTGCAGACTTGACTGTAACAGAGGGTTTTTATAGAGCTATGATGCAATGGGTAAGTGTAGGAGCTGGACTGGGATCTGGCACTGATCCAGTCACCATTCTGTCACTGCCCACCCCAGTGCTGGGGTTTGCCACAGAGGGGAAAGAGGAGGGACAGAAAGAAGTGACAGAAAGAAGTGTCTTGAAGCTATGACACTTCTCATCATTTCTCCTGGGTTGATGCAACTCATGCATGGAGGTAGAGTTTAATAATGCTTAATGCTGCTTAAATAAAAACTGCTCTGTGGGTTTTTCATTCCTTTTGTTATGTTTTGTTTCAAATTTTAAACAAATGGCTGTGTTTCTAGCTGACCTTTCAGCTCATTTGTTAGAATGGCTGCTGCATCTTGGAACAGCAAAAAGGCATCAATCCCAAAGGATCCTTACGTGCTCTGTATCTGCTGAGCCAAGTTTCAATTTGCAAGCTGTTGCAAATGGAGCTCGCCTAGTACCAAATCTCTTCCTCACATTGTTTACATAAATAGTTAATCTTTGGTGCTTAGGGACTTTAATACCCTCTTGTAAGACAGTTCTGTGAAAAGATAAATTTCTGGTTTATGATCTCTTGTCCTAACGTTTCTCAGAACACAAAGGTCATCACATCTCTAATGATGAGGTTTTACAATATGCTTTTTTTATCCTTTCTTTGCAGGAAGGAAGTGGTATTAACTTGATTCTCTTGTCACAGTCCATGCCACAGCCTGCAAAATCTGCATTTCATTAAATTTATTTGCAGGTTTAATTGTTCTTGGCCACTGTCTATATTTTCCAAGTTAATTCTGGAAACTTGTACATATGTGCAAATTTAACTGAGTGTTAGAAACGAGCTAAGGCAAGGGATGGGAGTTGACTCTTCCTTTTCTGGAGGGGTAAAATCACTGATATCCCTTCTTCACACAGAGAGGTCAGGGAGGGTGTCCATTGCAGCATCATGATGTTGTTTCAGCTGCTCCATCACCACCTCGTCCTGTACCAAATCCTGGCTGTGTTGTGGCTGTTAGAAGAAGGGAATCTTTGAGTGTTGTATCTGTGCTCATGATCCTTGTCCCAGGTTGCCTTTTCTGCTCAGCACAGGGGCTCAGATTAACTTTCTAGCAAACAGGGGGATGAAGAGTTCTGCCTTCAGAAGAGCACTAAATTATGTTACTCATAGCATTAACCTTGTAGTCATCAAAACACAGCCTAATTGTGGCCTTCCAGTGCTTAAAGGGGGCTAAGAAAAAAAGAGAGAGTGTCTTTTTACATGGGCAGATAATGATAAGATAAGGGATAACAGTTCTAAACTAAAGGAGGAGAGATTTAGATTAGATGTTAGGGAGAAATTCTTTTCTCTGAGGATAGTGAGGTTACTGGCACTGAGGTTGCACTGTGGCTCTCCCATCCCTGGCAGTGTTTAAGCCCCACATTGGATGGGGCTTGGAGCAACCTGGGATAGTGGAAGGTGTCCCTGCCCATGGCAGGGGGTGGGAATGAGATGAGCTTCAAGGTCCCTTCTGTCCCAAGCTGTTCTGTGATTCTGTGGTCCCATGTCTGAGGTTTATTGATCCACAGGGCTGGCAGCAGGGCAAATCCAACTCTCCTGTTTGTTCCCTGACTTGGTGTTTTCCTACTGACATGCTGGAAAAAGTGCAGTGCTTGCAGAAAGCCCTGTAATCCTATCCCATCCGAAGACAGGGAAACCTTGTAAAACAAAGGAGTGATGAGAGAGCTCCTCTGTGTGTTGTGACAGGGTGTCAGTAATTTCCAGCCCAGCTGTGGAGAGGCTCTGTGTCTCCTGGCCGTGTTTTCCCTGGCTGTGTGGCTGCAGGTATTATGTTAAATGCAGGTGTGCTGCATGCAGCTCTGCTGGCCTCAGCTCCAGCCAGCACGTTCCTTTCAAATACGAGATGCTCTGACAGTGCAGATGCATTGATGTAGTTTTAGGTGGCGTCTCGGTGTGGGGGTTGTGAGGGTTTTGAGGTTGAATGTTGTTTTGGCTTGCTCAGGAAGAGCTTTCTGAGGTGGTGAGGAAAGTTGAGTTGTATCAAGAAAGGAAAGGACTAGTCACAGCCTGGTAAACCAGAGTGGTTATCAAATTCTTGTCCACCTGCACAGCAAAGCAAATCTTTTTGTTTGGGATATGAGCTGTGAGAGGTTTGCTTCATGGAAGAAATGCTCTTTCGCAGTGGAATTATTTCAGAAGAAATAATTACAAGGATTTATTTCACTTTATAATTAGTTGAAGCAGGATCAGGGCAAGATTTTTTTTTTTTTTCTCATATGATGTTTGTCTCTAAACTCTTGTCTCCCAGCTAAGTCACTGATCCAGTAAGCAGTTGAGACATAGGACTCAAAAAAATAACAGAGAATCACATCATTTTTAGAGAAACCACATCTCTATTTTTATAATCTGCTCTGGGAAGTCTGCACTCTTGTGTTTCCAGGAAGGAGACTCATCCTATGATGCCCTTTCCAGTCTGGGTGCTGCCAGCAAGAGCTGCCAGTTACAGAGCTGGCAGCAAGAGTTTGAAAGGTGTGGGTGGGTTTCTTTCTTTCATATGAACTGATGCTGATGTCAGGCTGAGGGAAGGGGGTCTGTGGCCCCACACGGGTGTGGCTGGAGGTGATGCAGCAAGACCCATCTGAATGCCTTCAAGAGAAAAGACTTCTTGTTTTAATCGTAAGATTTAAACCTAAAACTAACTGAAAATAACTCTTCAACCCTGCCTGGACCTCCTTGGTAGCTTTTGATGCTTAAAAAGGTCTGATTGCTCATCAAAGGGTTGCTCAGAAGTACTGAGGTGTGGGTGATGTGTGCCATGGAAGCTCAGATAAAGAGCTCTGTGTTTTCCTCCCCCAGCGTCCACACCTTCACCACACGGCACGCGTGCACCCGCTGCTTCACAAAACCAAAGGGTATTCCTCGGTGAAGTGGTTTTCTGCAATTACTTTGTGTTCAACATTTTCACTTCTGCTTAAGATGTGTCTCTTCCTGTGCGTGCTGCCGGTGCAGGGGTGGATGCTCGGCACAGCCTGTGTGGGGACACAGGGTGGAGAAGGTCTTTTGGGCTCACTGAGTGGAGTTTTGGGATGGTGTGTAGGGACCTGCAGCGTGGCTCATCGTGTGTTCTGCTAGCTGGGACGTCCTGGAGTGTGTTGAGAAAAATCTGGACAGGCAGAGGAAACTTCTTTCTTGTGGGCTGGAAGCTGGTTTTGGGGTAAGGTCAGGTCAGTCAGACCCATGGGTGGCTGTTGAAACACGAATGTTTCAAAAGAGGAGCAGGCCCCTTCATGTGGTTTCCGTGACGCCTGCAGCCAGAGCCAGCACGTCGTGGTTGCCTGTGTCCTGCAGGGAGCTGTCATCCTCCACCATGGCCCCTCCATACCCCCAGCTCCTCTTTTCCAAGGAAAGAAGGGGTGTGAGCACACAGACCGAAGGAGGAAGGGCTGGAGCTGTGTGTGTGAGCTGAGACCACTGACACCCCCCTCCATCTTTGGGCAGAGTGCTAAACTGCAGCACTAAAGGGGCACTCAAATCCATCCACAATATTGGGAGAATCCTTCCCAGGCCCATCCACAATATTGGGGACAATCCTTCCCAGGCCCATCCACAATATGGGGAGAATCCTTCCTAGGCCCATCCACAATATTGGGGAGAATCCTTCCTAGGCCCATCCACAATATGGGGAGAATCCTTCCTAGGCCCATCCACAATATGGGGAGAATCCTTCCTAGGCCCATCCACAATATTGGGGACAATCCTTCCCAGGCCCATCCCCAGTATTGGGGACAATCCTTCCCAGGCCCATCCACAATACTGGGGACAATCCTTCCCAGGCCCATCCACAGTACTGGGGACAATCCTTCCTAGGCAGCCCAACTCCCTGGTGCTGGTGGAGCTGGGGACCACCTGAGGCTGGTGGCATCTCCTCAGGGCACATCCCTCCCTCTTAGCGGGTTCTGCCTCCCTGTGGAGAGGTCCAGGAGAGGACCAGCAGCATGTTTGACAGAACTGTTGGCCAACAAGTGCAGTCTATTGTTAGCATTGCCTCGTCCTCCTCAGTAACACCAGGTTCAGAGGGCAAATGGCTCAAAGCAGCTGGGACATGACTGCTGCCTTGTGAGGAATGATGTAATTACATCTCCCTCTGTGGGGAGGTGAATGGAGAGGCCTTTGGGGGCACTGGGCTGGGGTGTTGGAGGCATTGGGCTGCTTCAGGTTACTTCAGGTCAGGATTCTGTCAAAATCCATCAAAGGCATCCCAGGAGAGCTGGCAGCCGACGTGCACAATGCAGGCTTTATGCCACTGCTGGTGGAGCTGAGTTATAGGCTTCTGGGCTTTGGAAGACTTCAATAAAATGTTGCTTTTCTATGTTTTTTTTTTTTCCCACCTTTCTCCTGCTGCTGTATGAATTAAGGCTCTATTGCTCATCGAGTTTAAAGGAATTGGAGCAGCTGACGTTGATATTGTTGTTGCAAGTTCATAGGCTCGCTTTTGGATGTGAGAACCTGAGCAGCCCTTGAGACATCCCCAGGGAGCCAGGATCTGGCAAACACAGCTGCCTTGTTTAGTAACCAGGCCCAGTTCCCCAGAAAATGAACATCTTCACCTGCTGTGCATGAGTGGAGTGCTTTCTTGGCCATGTTTTTTTTTTTTTCTTTTAAATTTTTTTAAATAGTTATAAGGATGCTTCCTGTTCTAGAGGTGTGTGTGTTACTTTAACCTATGGATGGAGCAGAGCACCTGCTGCCCAATCCAAAGGGAATGAGTGCTGAACTGCAGCTAAAGCCACGAACTTTTGTGTTAAACACACAGATTCCTTCATGGCTGTGATTCAAAAGAAAGTGTAGGCATTGCCACCTCCTAAGGATTTCGTTTCTTTTCTGAGCCATTATAGGAATGAGGCTTTGGTTGTAGGCAGGGGATGTTATTTGCTTTTTAATGGTCCATTTACCTCAGCAGTAATCCTTCACAACTTGCTTTCCATCTGTGCTTTCATACCTTGTTTTTGCCACTTGCAAGCTCTATTTGATACTCTGTGAATGCAGATGTGGGAGTTGTCCCACAGAAGAGGATTTTTGGTCTTCATCTGTCTGGAGTTGCAGAGATGGGTGCTGGAAAATGGTTGTTAAAGCAGCTCACATGCCACCACACTGCTGTGAGTCAGCTGGACCTGAAGCAGGTTTTAAGTAACGATCTAGTGTGAGCAATGCTGAGCATTTTTAATTTCCTTTTGTATTTAAAAAGGCTTCAGGATTTTGCCTAGGGTCCACAATTAAAATGATTCGATTCTGTGTACACATGGAGATTTGTTCATTTGATTTATTACTGTGTCAGTCTATTTAAATGGAAGGAACCACTTTTGAAGCATTTTGTTTTTCATCTTTAATGCTGTTGCTTGTGTGGCACTCCTTTGGAGTAGAGAAATGGCTTAGTCATTTCGGTGTTTCCAATTTTCTGATGGGTTTGGATGAACTACAGAGATGTCTGGTCTCAACCAAGACTTAAAAAGGCTGAGATGACTTTTTATTACAAGGTCTTTCCAGAATGGAATATCTGAAATCCAGCTGTGGGTTTAGAGGATGTCCTTCAGCTGTACTTTGTTTTGGAGCTTGTGTCCATGTAAAAATGCCATGGGATTTGTGCAAATTCCCTCTGCTTGGTTGATCTAAGCCAGGTCCTCATTTGGACAGAGGGGCCTGGGGAAGAGGCACTTCTGCCCTGGATGGATCTGGGAGGTGCCATGAATGAAACAATTCCATAGTAGGATGTTTAGGGATTAACACACTGAGACTTGCCCTGGGACGTGGTGGAATCATCATTCCTGGATGTTCAAAATGTGTGTGGATGTGGCATTTGGGGACAGGGGTTAGTGGTGGGCATGGCAGTGCTGGGTTAGTGGTTGGACTCGGTGGTTTTAGAAGTCTTTTCCAACCTGAATGACTCCACGATTCTGTTAAAATTTTCTTTGTCAGACGAAGCTTGTATGTTTGGTCTAGCCACTGATCAAAATCTCTTGCGTCTAAAACATGAAATATCTTTAGCCTGGTTTATTCTAGTACTCCTGTTATGTCCAGGCTTCATCTGGTTCTGTATCTCTCATGATATTAAACGTTTTCCTAACTTTTCCAAAAAAAAGAGCTGAAATTGTATGTGGGGAAAGAAGGGCAGAGAAAGCTGGCTTGTTTCTGAAAGCTTTGGAGGTATTCAAACTAAACAGAAATGTGATTGATCCAGATGCTATTTTGCCTATTCCTTGTCTCTTCTTTTGGAGCTTTTGAAGCTCCTTGAATTATTCCTTCAAATATCCCTGCCCAGAAATGTGCATTTTACATTTCCTTTAATCCTATTAAACAGTGTGTTACACTGTGTATGAATCATCTGACTGGAGCAAATCTGGTGGATTTGGTTCAATAATCCTTCTTTCTGGATCACTGCCTTTCTGGGTCTCTGGAAAAAAGAAGAGATTTGCCATGTCTTGTGTCAGACAGTGGCTTGTGCTGTCTGACAGGAGGGTGACAGAGCATCAGAGGCACCAGCTGCGTGTTGTGTGGACAAGCTTAAATCTACTTTCAAGTGCAATGGATAAACTTTGGGAAGCAGGCCGGGGGAGAGGAAGGCTGTGATTATTTGGGAATCTAAACTAAGTGTTTTCAGATGTTGAGGTTCAAAACTCGAATTTTTGGGGGTTGGGGAGAAGTGGGGTGGCTCCAGTTTGCAGTTTGGTGGTGACTGTGATGGAATCTCATCCTCCAGTCACCCCCAGCAGGAACCCTGCTTTGCTGGAGTCTGTGCCTGTGCTGAGCCAGGGTTCCCATTTTTCTGGATGATGTGTTGAGGCGACACCAGGTGACAGACGAGGTTCTGATCCTTGTGCCACTGTGGACAGACTCACTGAGCATGGCCAGGCAGGGCAGATCCTGATAATAAGCAAATTCCTGAACTCAACAGGGTGTTATAGAAACATCTGTATTGCAACTATAGCACCTTCTCCTCAGAAATATCTGGCTGAGTACAAAGAGGAGCCACATTCTTGCATTGATTAGATTAGTGCAGATATCCAAGTGTTTCCAGCAGTACAGGAAATGGTCTTTGTGCTGCTTGAGCTCAAACAGATACGGGCTCGAGTTTCCGCTTTGCCTCAACGCCCTCCAACACATGCATTGGGGTTTTTTCCTCCCCTCTTTGCCTCCCCCACTCTGTAACCTCCTGGATCTTTGATGTGGTGATGACTACATGGCCCAACAACACTTGATAGAAATTGTAAGAGAGAAGCTTTGCCATCAGAGAATAAAAGACACACGATCTGAAAGCTTTTGAGTGAATTTACAGCAGAGCGCCCTGCAAACGCACCCAGTACCAAAAGATATTTTGGATAAATGCAGTGAGTGTGTGCAATGCTTGTTAGACAGTATATTCCAGCAGGATTGGTACAGAGATCTGTATTCCTCCTTGGGTACAAAAATCTCCTGAAGGCTCTAGGGTTAACTGGGGTTAGCCCCCACTTCTTGTAGAGACAGAGAAGTCAGACAAATCTTTGGAGTGATTGTGTCCATGTTGTGTGTGTTTGTCAGTCATGTTTTTGTTTAGTTTAAATAATTTATTTAAATTTACTTGTTTGCTGCTGTCTAGTCCTTTGCTAATTGTGACCCTTGCTGTGCAGCTCCCTGCCGACCCTGCAGTGACACTGAGGTCCTCCTGGCTGTCTGCACTAGTGATTTTGGTGAGTTGCTGTGTCCCCAGTCCCTTCTCCTCCCATAAACACCCACAGACACCTCCTCACACCTCCACCAGCAGTACATGTGGTCTAAGGGTGCTGGGCTCGTGGGCACCTCAGAACTGTCTGCACGTCCCCAAGGTGGACAGAGTGACACAGCAGCCATGGTAGAAGGTCAAGGATTTGGGTGCATCTAGGAGAGGCCATTACTTGTTGCCCTACAGTGTTGGTTGACTTGACAAAAGACCAAAAGTTTCACTAATTGTCCATGCTTCCCTTTTTAAAAGGGAAATTAGGGTTAGCTTGAAGAACAGAAAGTACATTTTCAGGGAGCATTTAGCACATATCTTCTTGTTAGAATTCTTCATGATTAATGCTATTTTTCTGGTGTAATTTTTTTTCTGTTTAAATTTAGTGTGTGGGTGCCCTTTGCTGGACAGATTACAGACATAAACTACAAAAATTGCTAATATGTGCTGGAAGTTACTGGATAATCTTAACTCTCAGAATAACCAAGGACCAAAACTTGGGCTGCTGTAGTGAAGTCAGCTCCCCTGGTTGCACAGGCCTGAGTTTGGACCCGGGTGTTCTAGAGCATTTTTGAGTAATTAATCCTTAAAACCTTTTTCTGTTTCCAGTCATCAGAGGCTCCATTCAGAACGTAACGAACGAGGCAGAAGAGCAAGAATCCGTAATTCACGTCGGTGTCAACAAACTGTACAGGCAGAAGAGCAAAGTCTTTCAGCTGACAGGGGAGACTGGGAACTGGAGAGGACAAATAAAGACCTTGCTCGAGTGTGGGGTGAAGCCAGGAGATGGAGACTTCCTTTTCACAGGACGTATGCACTTTGGGGAGGCCAGGTTAGGCTGTGCCCCTCGTTTCAAAGACTTCCAAAGGATGTACAAAGAGGCAAAAGACAAAGGGCTAAACCCATGTGAGATTGGCCCAGATTGAAACCCCCTGTTTGGCCGAAGATCTCTTATAGCATTTGGCCAGGAATATTTCCTGGCTGCAGTGGAAACTCTGAACAGACCTGGTAACTGAGGCTGCACAGAGCTGGAGGCTGAGACCCCACAGCCTGCAGTGCTCACAGGCTCCTGGAAGCCACAGAGGTACGAGCTCAGAGGGCTGCCAAGCAAGAAAGGCTGGATTTTTAACCAATCTTGTCCTTATGAATTAAGTTATTATATTTTTTTAGTGACTTCCTTAGGAAAACAAACAAAGAAAACTCCCATGTCTTAATAAAAGAAAAACACAAATGAAAGCCAAGATGCCTTTGTATCTTTTTAATACTAATTTTTAAAAATGTCTTAAGCTGATGTAGCATTTGGTATGGCGTATTCTGTATAAATGGCCAAGAATGTGATAGAGCACAGTAAAACATCTTAACATTGATGCTTTGTAAAAAGCTTGGTGTACAATTCAAAGTTGTTTCTTATGACAGAAATTTATGGAGCCAAACTCTTATGTGTGTGTGTGTTGTTTTTTTGTTTTTTTTTTTTTTAATTTGAAAGAATGTACAATTGCTGCCTGCAATTTTTTGTCCAGGCTGGCAAATTCTTTCCATTCCAGAGAAATAAAGGTCCCTGGATTTGACACATGCTGTTTAAAATCTTTATTTTTTTTTCTTTCTTCTTAAGGCTGATCTCAGCTAGTCCAGATGTGCCCATGGATCAGTTCTGGGCTGCTCACTTATTTTGTGGCTTCTCTGAGCAGAACCAGAGTTCCTGTGAGGCATTGGGAACCACAGTGTTTTTCAAAGGGGAAGCAAGAGCTATTTTTGGAGATTTTTAGACATGTGTGCAGGCAGGGCTTTGAGTGTTCTTCTCTCTGATGCCAGCAGCGTTATTTTGGGACCTGCTCCAAAGGCAGGCTGCTCTTTCATGTTTAGCTTGAAGCTTTTGAGTGTGCTGGCTGGTAGCTTGGCATGGAGTGACTGTTCATGCCTGTGAGTCCTGGGGGACATGACCAGGCCACCTTGTGAAGAGCAAACACTTGGATCAGGGTGTGCCACCTCTGCAGGTGCTGTCCTGGAGCAGGTACAGGAGCTCTCCCCTCTATTCTGCTGCTCCCACAGCCTGCAATGCATCACTGATGGTGCCTTCACAAGGATTTTAATCTCTTGCCCATGTTCATTCTTCAGCATTCTTTGCTGCTCCAACTTTTATTTTAGGCTGTCAGGTTCCTTAAATAAAAAGTTTCTACTCAGTGTTGCTTTCTACCTGCTCCTCACCTCTCCCTGGTGTAACTTGGCTCTGAGGCCTGGGGAGGGCAGCTCAGGGGATGGTCTTGGGTGGGTGCAGGAGGTTCTGAGATGGAGGGCAAGGAGATGTCCCATGACCCTTATCAGGGCTAAAAGCCCCAGGGTTCTACCAAAATACTGGCCTGAAGTGAGACCAAAATCCCTCTGCAAGTATTGCTGTGAACTCTTCTCAGCAGGATTCATTCTGTGGGCCAGAGGGAGAAAAAGAAATTATTTTAGCTGTGTTAAGGCCATCCTGAGAGGCTGCAGGGCACTGTGACTACTTCTGCAAAGACCTCTGAACCCCATCTAGCACCCACCTTTTTGCTGCTTTGTTCCCAGCTGCTTCCCAGCCTCCTGTAAGCCAAAGCCCCAGGCCCAGTGTTCCCTTCCGTGGGTCCAAATTTCCTTCCAGCCTACTTGGAATTTTAAGAGAAATGGGCCAGGACCAGTAGAAGGGTAAAATGGTTCACTCCAGCCTCTCTCTCTGGTCTGGCTTCCACTTTGGGGATCTCAACCCTGCCTTTTTCAGGCTTTTAAAAAGTGATTTAGCACTGAGATAACTGCCAAGCACAGCTGAGTGGGCGTTTCAGAAGCCCTGTACCTCACCTCACCTCTCCCGTTGAGTTTCATGAAATTTTTCCAGCACAGAGTGACTGCTGGCAGGACGAGAAGAGAACAACATGTTCCTGGAATTATCTCCAACCTGCCCACTCTCATCTTCCTCTGCAAGGCTGCAGGAGAAAGGGGAAGAGCTGAATTAAGTGTTCAGCCAGTATTTTATGAGGACAGTGCAAGCAAAATGCAAACAGTTGGGGAGGCTTTGGCCCTGGAGCTCCACCTTTGGCTGCAGTTCAACTTTTATGGCAGTTTAAGTTGTTTGTAGACTTTTTTTTAAAAAATACGCTTTGCACCCTGTGCTTTTTACTGAGGGAGCTTAACACAGGGATTTCACTGACTGCCCTAAAATCCAGTTCCCAAATGCTCACCCTTAAGTCTTTGAAACATGATTATAGCTTGACTTGTCTGGCAGTGGAGTCAGGAATGGAAAAGATGGATTAAAAATGACAGTCTTTGCTCACATGTGCAGACTCCAGTGTGTAATGAGGAGCAAATGCCATGTTGATGCTGTGCCATGTGGGGACATGCTCATTGCCACGTAATGACAGACCTGGGCTGAAGGTGACTCAGGACAGAGGTGGAGCAGGTGCTTGCAAAGGAGCATTGCTCTTCCTACTACTGCAGCTCTCTGAAGATGAAGGGCTTCCTCTTGATTCCTAATTAGCATAATTGAGTTCCTCTTAAAAGCAACAGGCTGACTTATCTGTTCCTTAGGAAGCAGAACTAATGAACTTGAATTGCCTCTCTAAGAGCCCCCTCCAGTTGGGCAACACTGCCCGTAAATAGGCACAAGGCATGTGCTGAGTTCTTGTGTCTGAACTCTGGCAAGTGTGTGGTTTGTGTTGGTGAAAACAATTTCCATGGTAACCCTCAATTCCTCTGACTTTCCATGAGCCCATGGTGAGCTAAATCACCTCCTAGGTATGAGCCATGCAGAGCTTGCTGTGGTGACAAATGGGTTGGGAAACTCCTGTGGGTGTCTACAGGGTCTGTTTGAGGTTTATCAGATGCTGCTTGACTGGGCGAAATCTTGTCCTTCATCCTGTGGGGGGACAGGGTCATCTCTTCTCCAAAAACCACGGCTTCAGTGCCTCCATGGAGGGAAGCAGGGTCCCTGTGCTTGGTTTGCTGACAGCCAGGCCAGAGCAGCACGATCAGATCACCTGTTTGCTTCCCATCCAGGAGGAGCAGCCATTTCCACCCTGCTATGCTGATACTCTTCGGTTCTTGCATGTGAGGAACAGCCAGGCTGCAGGGAGGTGTGACTGTCACAGTTTGTCCCCAGTGATGTCCCAGCCCACCCTCAGACCAGCTGGCTGTAAGATCAGAGCTGCTTGTAGATACCTTTTCATCAAACTCTTTGCTGGTGTTGCCACCTTCTCCCAGCTCTGCTGTCTCACTCCCATGGGTGATCCCGGTTTTCCTTCTGGGCAGCATCAGGCGCTGCTTTTGCTCCAGACCACTGCTGGTCTCTTCTGATGAAAGTCCTTTGTCATCAGCGTGGCTCAGCCCTTTCTGGAGGAGGGAACTGTCCTGATTTCTCCCTGTGCTGGAGCATGCTGGCCTGTGGAACTGAGGACCTCATCCAAGGACACATCTGGGCTCTGGGGGGACGCTTTGGCCACATTCAAGCTAAATAACAGCCAAGCTGTTTGCACCTTGAACACCAGCATGGCTGATTTCTTCAGCACAGACCTTGGTGCTGTGCTGCTTGAGAGGGGAAAGGCTGTGATTTGAGGTGAGTCAGCCTGGCAGGAGGCAGGAGATGTGATCTGGCTCTTGCATCAAGCTCAGAGGAGTCCAGGAGCGTTCACGCCCGGGAGGAGGCACAGCCAGGGACTGCCATGGTGCAATTGCAGGTGTTTCCTGCAAACCTGCCCTTTGAAGTGTGATAGGGCTTGCATGAGCTCCAAGCCTGACCAGCTGATGTGGTGCAACACCTCCGAGGCAGATAGGAATGCTCCTGCTCATCGTTTACTTAATTAGACAATACTTATTTCTGGAACTGGAAAAGTCTCCTGGTGATGTGTGTCAGAGATGCTGGTTAAGTGGTAAATAAGGTTAGCAATATTGGGACCAGCTGTTCTAGGAGACAGCAAATTGAAAACCAAATTGGTTGAGAATTAAACCAGAAAAACATCAGGAGGGAGCTCTGTGTAATTCTCTGAGAGTGGTTAGAAGCAATACAGAGCCAAAGCAAAGAAATGTCTTGACAGCAGCAAGATTCAGGCCTGGAGGAGTGGGGCTGCTGGAGAGGGAGAAGAATCAAGTTTCTCCTTTCCTGCTTGACAGAAGTGATTCCCCTTTCTGCTGCAGGGACAGCCCCACCTCAGCTGACTTTGAACCTCCTTTGAGTGAGGACCAGCTGGCCTTACTCTGGGATGGTCGATAAAGGAGGAGCCTTTTCCAGATAATCTTTTCTCCTTCACCATCAGTTTTGACCTCACAGCCTCACTTAGAGATGTTGAGGGGACCCAATGAACAACTGTGAGCACTCACTTCCTCCTCCCTTACCAAAAACGAGATGCCTGGTGACAGTGGAAAAAAACCCAGCCCTTGAAAGTTCATCTTGGGTGTCACACCCACCTATCTCAAAACCACGCCTTGATTTTGCCCCAGTCAGCATTTGGAAATCTCTAGCCAAGGCTGAGCAGGAAACATGGATTTCTGCCTGATATCTTTCCTCAGTGGTTCTCCTGGGCTGTGTGCTGGAGCTGAGCAAAAGTGTGGGGCTGCCCATGGCAGCCACTGGCTGTACCTGTGCTTGCTGTGGCCAGCACCTGGCTGCTCACTCATGTTGGGGTAGGAGCATCCAGGGAGAACCTCAGCTAGAGCTCTGGGAGTGTTGGGGAGGGGGAAGACAAAAGAAAGGGCAATTTTCAGTAGTTATTTCAATCTCACCTTGTTCAAAGAAACTTGCCTCATCTGTTACTCCTTTCCCTCTGCCCATTAAGGAGGTGCAGAAGTTTCAAAGACAATGAGGAAGCTGTGGCAGGCAGTCTTTGCAGGCATGGAGATCTGCAGAGCCCCAGGTGGGTGCAGTTCAGAGGGCTCTGAAGAGGCAGGCAGCCCATTCCTGAGATGCTGAGTTCCTGTCCATGGCCCTGAGCCGCAGCAATGAGAGCCCCAGCAGTGACTGCTGCTGAGGGGGGGCTTCAGCTGGGACCCCCAGGTGCCTCCTTTCCCCAGCTGAAGGGTGTTGAGCTGCAGGACAGGGGTGCTCTATAGCCCATCCCACAGCTCTCCTTGTAGCCTCGCTCTGTGCTGTGCTGCTGTGAGGTTTTCCAGAAGGTTTTGGGTGACCCCTTGGTCCTTGCACAGAATTATCTGGCCCTGAGCAGTAGCTGCTCCTGTGTTTGAGGTCTCCAGCCTGCAAAGCCTCACTCGTGTGCTTTGTGTGTGGGGCTGCCAGGGCGTGGCTGGGGCTGCCAGCAGTGCTGGGAGAGGAGAGGACAGGGGGAGAGGAGTGTCCACTTGTGCTGGAAGCAGAGCTGACTCAGGGCTTTCTCCCCAGGGCTGGGTGCTGACTCAGCTGCTTTGCCTTTTCCTGGCTTCTCTGGAAACCAGAGGCATCTCCTGGGGCTCCGAGGCCGTAGCAGTGCAGCAGGAGTCAGCATTACTTGGTTTTGGGAGAGTCACGCCTTGACTGTTTTGGGGCAAGAGCCAAGAAGTTCAGTAAGAGCTTCAGGATTGCTTCTGGGTGTGTTTTGCACTCCTGCTGGGGAGCACGTGCTGCTCAGCCTGGGCTGATTCCTGGGGTGAATGTGTGCTGCAGCAAGGCTGCTTCTGCTGCTGTGTCCCCACTGCAGGGCTGGACTGGGGCAGGGAGGTTCTTCCTTTGACATTACCAGGGTGTTATTTCATGCCATTACTCATGCTTGTGTCACAACACACTCCCTGCTCTGGTGGGGGCTGGGTGAGGCTGAACTTCTGGGGTGGAAAACACAGCATGGAGGTTGTCCCAGCACCTGGGACACAGGGACTTGGCTCTGTCCTCTGCTGCCAGTGACCAGTTTTAAGCGCTGAGGAACATCTTGTGCAAGTAATGAGGATTGACCTGGAGCTTGGGGTGGTGGGACCCTGCTGCAGCCAAAGGGATGCTGAGCCCAGCAGCTTTGCTGCCAATTCTGTGCTGTCCTGAAAGGAGGGTGGCTCTTTCCTGGTGCTCCCAGCAGCCCAGTAGGCTCCTCTCCATATGGGAAAGTGGAGCCATGAAGCTGAATCCTGCTTGGTTCTGACTGCCCCTGTGATAAACATGTTAATGCCACTTGAAATGAGCTGAGGGAGAAGGGCTTTGGGCCAAGCTGGAAGGAGAACCCTGCTGCCACAGACAGAGGTGAGGGCATTGTTGACTGCATGGAAACCTGATGGAATTCTTATAAAAATGGCAGAGATGATGCAGGTAGATGAGGTATAGATGTCAGTGCCATCCCTGTGTCTGGGGGGCTGGGACAGGTGCCCACCCAGGCACCAGGGTAGCTGTGGAGGGGTTGCCCCATCACCAACCAGTTCCTCCAGTTCCTTTGGGTAGGCCTGATTGAGTTGGAGTCAGACTGGTTTGTGCAGAGCCTATATTTGCCTGGAGAGGAAAAAAAATAATAATAATTAAAAAAGAATTCATCAGTTCAGTCACCTCAGCCCAGAGTTGTGTTTTTAAAGGGAGTGGCGTGGGGAAGGTCCTGGGCACCCCCCACCCTGCTCTGGTGCTGTCGCCAGGCTGGAGCCTGCCCTGGGGCTGAATTACTCCGCGGTTTGTGGAGAGCACAAACAGGGACTTGAGCAGACACAAACAAACACATCTCGCATTGTGATGTGGATGGTGGCTGTTCTTGGAGAGCTGGAGGGGCTGGACAGAGGGCTGGTAACAGAGAGTGCCTGTGCATCGTTGGCTGAAGGGAGGAGGAATTCAGCCGTGGGCCAATCTCAGGAGCAGATTTCAGCGTGGACACAGAATCATTGCACTGCTGATAAACAGCAGTGGCTGCAGCTCAAGCCCCGTGTTAGTTGTCTGGGGCAGCTGAGCCAAGCTTGCCTAGTCCTTGGGCTTTTTCCTTCTGACTGTGCAGTGTTACCACCCTTCATTGGGTTGTTCTTAATCTGCTTATTCCAGAGAAATCCTATCTGCCTATTATTGTGTCCCAAATGCAAAAAGACTTTGTCTTTCCCAGAGTGGAAAAAAAGTATTTTCAAAATCCCTCACAAAACTCTTCAATCCCACAGAGGATGTTTTAATCTGAATTTTCGTCAGTGCTTCAGGGTGTCACAGGAACATCCCAGCCCGAAGGCTGGTGGATCCTGGTGAATTGGGGATGAATGGTGGATTTTGGGCAAGGAAGACTGGAGCTGATTTCAGCCTGTGAGTGCCAGGGTTTGTGGAGATATGCCCTTGTCTGGGCTTGTCTATTCAAGTACCTGTTACTGGCCCATGGCTGCAAATGCCTCTTAGGCTATGGGTGTAAACCCTGCAGGACTGGCTCCCGAGGGTCAGAGGAGTTAAATCTATTGATCATGCTTAAAAAAAAAATCTTTGGAAGTAGCCAAACCTTAGCTAAACCTTGGCCTTTATTTCACTTAGCTCTTTCCCCATGTTTCTGAAGCCTTTCAGAAGGGATGAGCTCAGCTCTGAGTCAGGCCTGCTGTGTCTGCCCACCTTTGCAGGGTTGTTTTTGCTCCCTGCCTTATCTCCCTTGTGACACCACATGCCCTTTCCTTCCTCCTTCATGCTGCAGGGCCCTTTCAGAGCAGGAATGGGTGATGATGTTAAGCAAGCCCTGTGTTAGCAGCCTGGCAATGGGGAACTGCTGCAGAGGCAGCAGAAGTGAAGCTGGGTGGAAAAACCCCTCTGTGTTTGTTGTTCAGCTTCCAAACCCCACATAGTATTGGCTTAGCATTCAGAATTAAATTAGCATTTCCTTCAAAGCCAAAGGTACCAGAATGTCTGACACTTGGAATATCAGGGGGCAAATTTTGTCTGCTGTGACACTGTCCAGTGGCTACAGAGGTGGTCAGTGACTGCCACAACGTTCAGAGCTGATGGGTGCTCTGTTGTGGCAGCACTCAGTGCTGTTGGCTCTTTTGCCTCAGTTTCCTTCTTTGCACACCTGCAGGCTGGGATCACTGCTGTGGGTGTGGACAGACACACCTGGGCTGATGGGCCCTGCCTGGGCTCCCTGTGGCTGCTCACCCAAGGCTTTTTGGGGCTCCCTTTGGCCACGTGTCCCTTCTTGGCAGGCAAGGCTGGGCTGCGGGTGAGCAAAACTCAGGTATTTCATTTTTGCTTATCAGACTCCTTTGGGCCAGGTAACCTGATTCCAAAGCACTGTGGGGTTGGTTCAGAGGGTCTGTGCTGTGCATCCCATGGCCTTCACACTGTGGACACACTTCATGCTGGGCTGGGTGTGTCCTTGGAAGCTGAGGCTGCTCTTAATATACCCTGGCTGGATCCTTCTGGGTATGCTGGAGAACTCTCCTGGTTTCCATGTGCTGTGGAAAGGAAAAAAAAAAAGTCAGAAAAATCCAGGCTATTTGATTCTCATTCAGAAATAAGCAGTAGCACAAGTAGAGCATGGACAGACAAGGGCACAGCTCTCTGCACCCAGTCCAATCCTTGCTTCTCTTGGGGACACCAAGGACAAGCACAGGGGTGCTGATGGCCCCTGCTCTGGATCTCTTTAAACACTGGAAATTTAAGGAGATGGTCTGTCCATACAGTGTGCTGATGTTTTAAGTTGTGAATGATGCCTTAAAATTTTAGCCTTTATATTTTTCAGATCCTGCACTGCATTAGTGCATAACTCTGAACTCCATATGAAGTGTTAGCTAGTCTTCACATTTTGGTCAGAGAAAACAATCCCTCTGGGCCTGAAACTCAAAGACACACCACAACCTCAGGCCCCAGAAAGTATAAACAAAAATGAACTGGGTAGAAGCACACTGGGGGAATATGACTTCATTACCTGAAGCTGTAATTGGACAATTAACCCCTGATATGTAAATGGACCAAACTTATTTCTGTCTGAAAAACTCATGACCACCATCCATTCTGGGTGGAGCCTCTGGGAGGCTTTGACTGCCCAAGGTGGATCTATTGAAGGCCTTTAGTAAATCCCCACTTCATTCTCTACACCTTGTCTGGCCTCTGTTCTAGGGAGCCTCTCCAAGGCATCGTGAGGAGCTGCAGAGGATTGGGCTGGTGGGGAGCAGAACCTGCAGCTCCTTAATGTGGGATGACCTGAAAATCACTTCCTGGGGGTGTTTGATGGCAGTAACTTGCTGATATGACCATGTCCCAAAGTGCTGCTTATCCACCAGACAGAGCCTGGGCTGCCCCCAGTTGGCCCCTGGAAGGGGGGACTTGTGCTGCTGACATCCAGTGGAAAATCTTCTGGAGTAAATCCTGCAGGTTACAAACTCGCTGCTGTTTAGATGGATGTGAGATAGTTCAGCCTGGAGCCAAGTTCAGCCCTGGGTTCTGCAAAATGCTGCTGAAGAGTTAATGGGAAACAGAGTGTGGAGCAAAACAAAGAAAGACCTTTTGAGGTCTCAGCTGCTCGGGGTAATATTTAGGTTTGGTGACTCTCTGTATCTTAGAGATGGGAATGCAGCAAAGCTCTTTCAGTCCAGAGTATACATGGAGCCCAACAAGACTGTGGGCTAATATCAACAAACCTTTTGGAAAAGCAGATCCTGTCTGCTTCAGCAAAGCCACAGTGTTATTTTTCTTTCAACAAATGTATTGAGACAATAATAATGCTGTGCAGATTGGTTGTCCCTGGCCTACATGATTTATTAGGAAGCAGAAACAATTGGAGTTGCTGAGAAAAAACAAGCTTAGGACACGGATATTCTTCTCCTCTTTTTATTTTCATTTGTCCCCTTAATTCCCTATGAACTAAAAAAGGGCCACCTAGTCTGGTCCCAGGAGAGAGGTTGCCTCCTTCCTTGCATTTCTTACTGGACCACCAGCCCTGGGCTTGCTGCTTGGATGCTCCAGTGCTGGGGAGAAGGGGGGAGTGAAGCTGTGCTGGGGGGAGGAATGTGATACAGCCACAGAACAGCATTCCCAGGCAGGAAAGCAGAGCAGGTCTGGAGGAGGAGACCTGCAATCTGTTTCTAGCTCTTGGTGACTCAGGGACAAGTTGTTTCCTCTCTCTGAGCCTCCCTTTCCCCTTGTTTATCCTGTTTATTTACTGCTAAAGCCATTGGGAGTGGTGGTGCTGGCTGTGCCCTGGGAGCTCTCCCAGCTCAGAGCTCCAGGAGCAATGGAAGCACAGGAGCTGATGTGGTGGCAGGTCCCAAACTGGTGGCAGGTCCCAAACTGGTGGCCTTGAGCTGGTTGTGGTGACAGGTCCCACTCTGGTGGCCACAGCTCCTGCTCCTTGGCCTGAGCAGAGAACACGTTTGCTTTAGAGAGGTTTATTGGCTGTCCTCAGTCAGTAACACCCTGAGGAAGGTGGCTCTGCCAGCACCTGTCCCCTCGCTGCTCAGGTGGCCCTGCTGGTTACAGAGTGAGCACCACACCGTCTGTGGCAGGTGCTGGCTCTGCTCCCCTCGTCCCCTCTGTGCTGTTCCACACCTTCCCCCTGCCCTTGCGTGTGGTGGGCTACAAGGGGCTTCTGCTGAAGGCTGGTTCTCCTCAGGACCGTGGGGGTGGATGCTTCTCCACCCAGGGGCACGGGCATCCTTTGTGTAGTGTGAGGATTCCTGAGCTCCTTGACCTGCTGGCTGCCATCAGAGCTCCTGGGGGCTCCTGGGGGCTGTGTCCCCCTCCAGACCCAACTGCTGAGCGTGGCCATTGCTCCAGCTGCCCACAAAGGCAGTGGCCAGCCATGATCAGGGGGCTGGGGGCAGCTCTCCAGCCTTGAGGAGAGGCAGCTGGAGGACAAGGCTGTTCCTCCACCACAAAAAACCCCAATGAGTGGGGGATTCTGCTTGGGATGGGTGGGAGCATCTCCCTGAACACCCCACGGGGATGAAGGAGGGCTGAGCCTCACCATGGGGGGCTGAGCTTGCACCCACAGCCCTGCTCATCACCTACCCCGTGTTTTCCAGAAAGAAACCTGTGAGTTTGGTTCATAAAGTGCAAGGGGCTCCCTCGCAGGGTTTTGAGGCAGCAAGACCAGGTGCTGTGGCAGCAAAGCCGACTGAGTGTCTGCAGAGTAAGTGATAGCATCAGGCTTTGCTCTGCCTTCACAAATGACTAAACAGATTTTCTCTGGTTTCCAGCTGACCCCGTGGCTCCCTGTCGATGATGGGAGCAGGCTGTTTAGGTTTGGGTTAATGGTGCCATGGCCAGCCCCCAATCAGCCTCAAAAGCTGGAGGTGGATTCAGCAGGTAGAGGGAGGGGGAAAAGCTGCACCCACTGCACCCAGCCCTTGCTGTTATTAAATCAGGGATTGCTGAGAATCATCTCTGATTCATGCTCCAGCTGAAACACAAGTATTTCACATTTGTCTGAAGGGATTAAGTTTTCAAAGCTCCTGCCCTTCTGGCTCTGTGTTTTCTTCCTACGGGTTAGTTAGCCCCAGCTCCCAATTTTTGAGAAAGACTGGAGAATTGGGGGGTAATTTTCCTTTGTGATCTTTTTCTTCCATGCCTGGAGTCAGCACAAAAAAGAGTCAGTGCAAATTAGCTATATTTGATTATTGCAGGGGGCTGGAGGAGCCCTGGGTAATTGCTACGTTTGGTTCCTTTTCTCTTGGGTTTCACTGACATTTCAGGCAGTAAATGAATGGTTCCTTCCCCCTACAGATGTTTTCTGTTGGTTATAGCTAGAAAGAGACCATAGATGATAAATCCATGTGCTTCTTTTGTGCTTTTCCTAGGCTTGCTGAAATCAGAGTGGGGCACAAGGCTTGCTCAGCTCTGGATGCTCCTGCCACCGGGGTGAGCAACAGCAGGACATCCTTCCCTTTCTGCCAACCCTGTTTGCATAAGAGAGGAGGAAGAAAAAAAGTGGATTATGGTAGACTGACCCTCCCAATATTTTTTTGCTTCACCCGTGGATCAATGTTAAACATCAGCCACACCTGTGTTCCAGACTGAGGGAAGGGAGATTTAGTTCTTTTTTATTGCCTTATGGCAATTCTTCTCTTAATTCAGGCACAAGCACGTGTTTTGGGCACATCACAGGGCATTTCTGGCTCCTGTTCTTTCCTGAGCTTCTGCCAGCTGCCTCCATGGAGCATCCATGCTTAAGGACATGGACAAAGTTGGAGGGAGCATTGCTGGCATTTCTGGGGAAAGGTTATGTCAAAATTGCCTACAGGTTTGTCTTGGCTCCATGGAGAAGGGAGCTCAGACACACTGCCACCTTTACTGGTGCTCTCTGGAGACAGAGGACCAACCAAAAGCACACAAAGCATAAATGCTCTCTAAGCAAGGTCTGGTTTCCTTTGCACCAGAATACAAAGGAAAAGGAGAATCCACAAGATCTTAAAAATCTCTAAACAGTGAAGTTTTATAGTAAGTAAAGCCTAGATTTTTATTAACTACCTCAAAGTGATAAAGCCTTACTTTGACAATATGATTGGAAGGGAGAGTAGCTGTCAGGCTGTTGCAGCCATTTGATGGTTTGCCCAAAGCCAGGAGCCTCCCCAGGCTGCAGCCATGCTCAGCCCCACTCTCACACACATTTTTTATGAGAAGGCAGAGCCTGCAGAGGCTCCATGACCCAGGGCTGGGGGTGCTGTAAAGCTTTGAGACCCTCAGCCAGACTGGAGGGGCCTTAAACCCCAAAACAGTCCAGTGGGGAGACAAGGAGTCTTTGAAGCTTCTCCAATCTGCCCAAGCTGCAGAGTGGGGTTGTGAACCTTGTCTGTCCCTCTCTATGAGAATGTTGCTTTTACAATTAAAACCCACGCAAACCCCCAGCCTTTGCTACTGCTTGTTACCCCAGTGAAATATCTGACATTTGAGACATAATGGGAAGTCAAAGAATGTGAGGAATTCGGTGACTCAACATAGAGTTTATTATACCAGCCCCACCGTTTAAGCCCATGTAATGTAAAATTGTTTTACAGCATGTGGCACAGTTCTGTGGGCTAATTTATAAGCAAGCAATTACTATTCAAATAGGGATTTTTTTTCTGTGCCTACATAAACTTGTTATCTGTTTGGCAGTGGGGGATGCTGCAAAGAAATGCACATTTACATTTTTTGCTTTGATGAGATTTGCTTTTCCTGGAGCAGCTCAATGGTGCATTGATGACCAGGGCTCACTGCTGAACTTGACCTGGGAGTGGCGTGGAGATAAGCCAAATGTTAAGAGAAAAGGAACCCTTTGTGTGAAGATGCCAGGATATTAGGTCTCACTTTTAGGTCACACACTTGTTAGGGGTTCCTTCAAAGTGATGGATTCTTCTGCTAAAATTTAATGACGTCCGTTAAATCACAGGGTCATGAACTAATGCATGTGCTGAAAATGGTTTGCCAAGGGACCATGAAGACAAGGCCTTGTGTCAGGAGACTTCCAAAGCAAATTGGATTTTCCACACAGCAATGGCTGCGTTTGAAGGTCTGTCAGTGGCCTGTAAAATTCTCCACCAGTGATAACAAGACAGAATTGCCAAGCACTGAGGCAGTGCCATGAGCATTATAGAACAAATCACTGCCCTCTCAGGACATAATAGCTTCTTGATCATCAGTCAAAGAAAGAATTATCCCAACCAGCAAATGGGCTGGAGGAAGCTGCTCCTGCTCTTCCAGGAGATTATCCCAGAGCTCCTGGGTTGAATCTGCTGCAGAGAGCCTGGGGTTTGTGAGAACATCAGTCTGGAGCTGAGCAGTTGGGTAGGTGGATTTTAGGCTGGGTGCACAGAAAAGGATGGAACAACTCGGTACTGACTCATATGGAGCCACCAGCTGACCCTGCTGGTGACCAGCCCCAGGACAAACCCTGCCCTGATGTGTCTGTGCTGAAGGAAAGGTGAACCAGTTGGGAGATGCTGTATTTCTCTCCCTGTCTCCACATCATAGGGAAGTTCATTTTCATCTCATTTCACATTCCATTGACTTGAATTGATTTTACAGGTAATCAAGCTAAGGCAAGCTGTTGGGAAAGCAGCCTGGATCACTCCTACTGAATCCACAGAATTCAGTAGGTACATTATTGCTACTGGTGTCAAGGCTGGTTTCTATCCAGTCTCTCATTGGTTTAGCTGAACTGGTTTAAAAAGCAGTTTGGAGTTAAAGTGCCCATGCTGACAGTGCTCTGCACATGCCCTCCCTGAGCTGCAGCTTGTCTTGCCACCTCTGAAAGCAGAGGGAGGTTAAACCCCATGGTCTGGCCCTGGCCTTTCAGCTGAGATCACCGTGGAGAGGGGCAGGTCCTGATTTCTCACCAAGGGGAGATGCAGGCAGACAAGTATCAGAGCATTTAGACAAATGAATGGCAGCTCTCTCATTGCAATGTTAGGTTTAGGAAAGCCAAGAGCTCCCTCCTGGACTGTCCACGTGGGCAGTGCTGCTCTTGGACCAATGCTGGGCCAGGGAATGCATTGGTCAGGACATGCTGACCACTGGCTTCTCCAGCCTGAGCCTGGGCTGAGTGATGGAGGAGGCAGTTCTGCTTCCACCCAGTCTCTGAAGGATTTGATTTATTGTACTGCCAAAAGAAAACAGCATAGATCATCCTGGAGAGCAGAGCTATCTGGCACCCTTGGAAGGAAAGTGCAGTGAGGTTGGAGCAAGAGCATATGAGGGTGAATGCTGCCTCAGACTGGAGTGGTACAAAAATCCCCCCCAAGCTGCCTTCAGAGCTTCTGAGGTGGGTGGCTCTGTCATGGCCACCAAGTGATTTTTTGGAAGAGAAGGTGCCTGGGGAGTGATGCTGCATAGAGCCCAGGATGGCCCAGGGGTTCATCCTGCTTCCAGTGAGATGTGTGCGTGTTCATGAAATCTAACTCCCTGGGTGATGTCATGACATGATGAGAAACTGGGTTATAAATTAAAGGAAGAAAAAAAGTAGACCCCACTGTGGGTCAGATGATGGCAATAAATTCAGATAACAGCTCATCAGTGCCTTTTCCCTTGTTCTTGTATGTGTTTGCAATTTTTTTCCAGTTGGGAGCAGATCTGGTGAGAAGCAGCTGTTTTTTATTTGTTCTCCATCCACATCTGATTAGAAAGTCCTCCTGCCCACTGAGACGTGCTCGGGAACTCTCCCAGCCCCTCTGCTCACTCAGTTTCTGGGGCACCGAGGAATTTTTTGGGACTTTGTTTCACAAGCTCACAGCATTTCAGAGGTACAAAAGGCTCCTTCATGATCACGGGGCTCAGGTCCCACCGGGCCAAAGGGCATGGCCAGATCCTGCAGTGGGGCTGCTTATGAGGTGCTGTGGGTTTGTGCCTGGCAAGGCAGCACTGGGGACGTGTTTCTCTCCTTGATATTAAGCTATTAATTTGGTTTTTGGCAGTTCTGGGGCTCTGCAGCCCAAGAGGAGAAACATATCTCTGCAAGGTCTGTGAATGTGTTCACCACGGGCTGGTGGGGAGGGAGCTGTGCTGCAAGGAACAAAGTGGGCTGTGGTTTTGGACCAGTGGGAGAGGACAACCTAATGGAGAGACCCAGGTGAAGGTGAGGGCATGCATCCCCCTCAATGCATGGCTTCCTGAAGGCTGAACAAGAACATGGGGAGCTTCTGGCTTGTTGAAGCCAACATGGAAACTCTCGTCAGCTCCACTGAACTCTAAAGCAAAGCTCTCCAGGCCAAGCCTGCAATGTTTCCTCACACAGGAGGGCTCCCATCAAAGCATTCTGCAGGCAGTTGTCTTCTCTCAGGAGACAGGTGTGGGTGTTCCACTCAGGGCAGGGAGATTGCTCTGGCCCTGTCCTGCCTTTGCCCTCCCTTGCCCTCACCACACAACTGGTTGGCAGGATTTAAATGCCTGATGCTTCTCTCTCCCTCTCGGTGTCCAGACCCTTAGTGCAGATACAAACATTAGCCAGGGTGGTTGGCCATGGGATGGGTGAGCTCTTCACCAACAGAACCAGAGTTTCTCTGCTCACAGGGGAGCCTCAGAACCTTTCCTCCTCCTTTGCTGGGTGGGAAGGGATCTCCCATGGCAGGTCTGAGGAAATGGTGTTGAGCTCTCAGTGCTGTGCCCGGGCAAGTCCCAGCCAGGCTCCCATCATGTGCTGAGCAGGGAACTGCAGCTCACAGAACCTCACCTGTTCACCCAGGGGGTGGTGGGCTCTACCACTTTTTCAGGTTCCCAAGTGAATTTCTGGGAGCCCCAGGTGAGTTGGGTGTTACAGATGAGTGGGGATTACAGAGCCCCCCCCAAGCCGAGGTTCCTAGAGAAGAAAGGGATGTGCTTCTCCTGGATGTCAAAGGCAAACATGGAAATAATAGGGTGGGAAACGTTCTTGAACTCATCTCAGAAATTATTTTTCTGTGGGTCAGCTTAAATTTCTGGCAAAAATTCACAGCTGATTTTATTCCAAACTTGTTTCCCCATTCCCTTTAATCCATGCAGCTCACATGCTAAAAGCCACAGAGACAACTGGAGCCCGTGCAAAGGTCAGCAGTGTCCGTGTGTCCCTCCGTGTCCGTGTGTCCCTCGGTGTCCCTGTGCCCCTGGGGTGTGCTGAGCCCTGGGGGTTCCCAGCAGTGGGAGGACAAGGGGTGCTGGGGATGACACAGAACCTGGCCATGCTGCTGCTGCTCTGGCCTGCAGTGACCACGCTGATGCAGAATCTCCATCTGACTCCGTATCAACAAGTTCAGTTTCAGAAAGAAGGAGGATTTGTTTTATTTTACCAAAGCTTTGTGAGATAGGGAGGTTTCCGGATAGAATCTGCAGTGCTCAGGTATCAGTTGCATAATTTCCTGTGTTGTTTCAACACTCTTGTCTTTTTCCTTTTTTTTTCTTTTTTTTTTTCTTTTTTTTTTTTTTTTTTTCCTTCTTCTTTGCATACTGGAGAAGTCTTATATAAGCATATGTTGGGCTGGAAATTTTTTTTTTCTGAGTATTTTTTTTGGCACAGAGCTCCTGGCACATGATACAGAACTCAGAGCCATCAACTGTAGCTGTGATACAGATGTTCATTGCCTGCATAATCTTTCTCATATCAAGCAATTACTCTGAGCCAATTTCTTTATTTTAAGCACCTTGTTGTGGGAACAGAGCTGTAAATGCATGAATTGCTGAGTTCCCTTATACCTTTCTACAGTATACAAACAAAAAGATCAGTGCAGGGCCTCAGTGAAAATCAAACAGAAGGGCTGTTCTAGATAAGAAAAGACAGACACTAACTGAGAGTAAAAAAAAAAAATCCCTCTCAAAAGATACTCTGGAGAAGTGCCAATAGCACATAGCTGCATGGAGACTAAATAAAACCAGGTGAGTTTCCTGCCATTGTGGAGTATCAAATGTGATTTCCATTTGTGATGGACGTGCTGTTTCTGCCAAGATCATCTGGAGATTTTCATTTTAGGACTTATTATTTTTGTTGGCCTAATATAGAGCTACAGCCCAGAGTGCTAAAAGGGAACATTGCAGCAATGACATTCACAGCAGATGAGGAAAAATGCCATTATCAGACTGAAAGGATCTTCCTGGGAGAAGATTTTTCTATCTCAAGTGTAGATTTTAGGATTGCTTTGAATGCAGAACAAATGGAAGAATATGATGAGAGGAAGCATTAGCACTGATATCACTGCAGAGGCACCAGGTAACTTCCTTTCCAATTAAGAATCTGGCTCACTCCAAAAATATCATTGAAAAACTAGGTGTGAACCAGAGATGTAGATCAGGTTGTTTTGCACTTCTGAAGGGATTACAGGGAGGCTGGCAAGCTGCCCTACAACATCAACAACAGCAACAAAAACCCAGTCGGGGAGGGTTTCACTGTCCCAGAGTGATGTGCAGGCTGGAGCAGGGCTGGCTGGGACACCCATCCGTGTCCCTGCCCTGGGTCCAGAGGAGGGCAGCAAGGCTGGTGAAGGGCCTGGAGCACAGACCCTGTGAAGAACAGCTGAGGGAGCTGGGATTGTTTAGCCTGGAAAAAAGGAGGCTCGGGGGGGACCTCATCACTCCCTACAACTCCCTGAAAGGTGGCTGTGGTCAGGTGGGGTCGGTCTCTTCTCCCAGGCAGCACTGACAGAACCAGAGGACACAGCCTCAAGCTGCACCAGGGGAAGTTTAGGCTGGACATCAGGAAAAAATTCTTCACTGAGTGATTGGCACCGGAATCGTCTGCCCAGGGAGGAGCTGGAGTCACCATCCCTGGAGGTGCTTAAGAAAAGCCTGGATGTGGCACTCAGGGCTTAGTTGACGAGGAGGTGTGTGGTCAATTTGGACTTGATGATCTCAAAGGTCTTTTCCAGCCTGGTTCATTGTGTGATTCTGTGATTCTGTGGGCCAGCAGAGCTGCCATGGCAGGTGTGTGTCCTCCTGGCCATACTCAGTTCCCCATCTGCTGATGCCAGTGCTTGCTCCATTCTCCAGCTCAGGAACCCCAGGATCTCTGTGTGATGCCTTTAGGTTTTAGCTTTCCTATTTTTCACACTCTGCGCTGCATTGGTGTGTGACTCTGAACTCCATCCAAAGTGTCAGCAAGTTCTCCTCCCAGCTCAGGCACACAAAACAATCCTTTGCCAGCCCCACAACCAAGGACAGCGCTGCAGCTTCAGCCCCAAAAAGTGCAAAGAGCAGCGACTGGAGGAGAGAATGTGGGAGGATGGCACTGCAGAAGCTGGAGCTGCAATTGGACAATGAAGGCCAAGATGGAAATGGAGCCAAAGTGATCCAAGTGTGAGAACTCGTGACTCGGATCCATCTTGGCTCCATCTTGGCTGGAGCCACGGCCGGGCTCTTGCAGTGCCCAAGGTGAATCCTTGGAAGGGCTTGGAATAAATCCCTGCTTTATTCCTTCAGCACTGCCCAGCCTCTGCTCCAGGTCAGCATCACTGCAGCCACACCCTGAGGCTGTGCCCAGTGCCCAGGGCTCTGTGCTCAGGGAAGTCACCCAGCCCAGCTGTGGAGCTCAGAGCTGAGTGAGCATCACTCACAGGAAGTTTGGGATCAGCCCTTTGCTGTGGCTTGGAGCACACTGAGTTCCCTTGAGCAAGTGCTCAGGGGTTTGCCTGGAGCCAGGCCCAAAGGGGATCCACTTCCATGAATAACAGGAATATGCAGTAAAAATAGTTAATGCTAATGATGTTCTGTAAGGGGCACTAGACTTCCTGCTTCAGGGCTCAGCAATCTGGCTCTAAGAGGTCAGAATTCAAGATAATTTGCTGGAAAATGAGTGCAGATTTGCTACTGGGTCAGGTGGTGGGAGCCCTGAGACATAATATTCTCTTGGAATCATGAATTTGGCATTTTTCAGGCTTTTGCAGATGGACTGGAGCTGATTTCTAAGCAGCAGTTGTTTACTTGTAAAAATGTCACATAACTGAATGACAACTTTCTTATAAGAGATGTCTTAGAGCAGAGAGCTCAAAAGAAGGGCAGCCTCCTGCAAAATCCATACCCCTTTTGGAAAATGTGCAAGCATTCACATACTCTGTTCCTGCTGTTTGAGGTATGAATTTCTCCTCTTATAAAGTAATCCATTAAAATCAGATTTGGATGCTCATGGAGCAGAGAAGAAAGACAGGGAAGGAAATGCAGACATGACAAAAAAAACCCATCATGGTTTTTCCAGCTGTCCAGAATGTGTCCTCTTACTGCAGAGTGGCCACAGCAAGCAGCTCTTGCATCTACTGGGGTAGGAGTTGTGGGCTGGAGGGGAAAAAAAACCACAGAGGAGAATCCACTTCTTCTTTTCAGGTAGCTGAATGCTCTTGTTATTTGATCCTGTGCCTCACAGTGAGTGTGAGGCACCTGAGCCAGACCCAGGCACATTCCCAGGTGTGACCTGAGATGCTGGGATGCAGTCTGTGCCTAGGGAGCATGGGCCTGGGGTGTGTGGTGTGTGTTGTGCTGGGCTCAGCAGGAGATCCAGGGGCTTGGATTTGCCTCTGTTGGTGCAAAGGACCCGAACATTTCTGAGATGTTCTCATCCTGTCATGTTCTCATCCTGTCACTGGGGTTTTTGCTGAGGTCAAGGTCACGCCATGTGGAAGTGGCACTGTCACTGACATCCTGCTGGGCAGTTCCTTTCCCCAGAAAGCCAAATTCCCTGACTGATTCATGTCCACATGCCAATGCTTGACTCCAGCAGAAGAAGCTCTGACTGGCCCATCCCATCTGCTCACCATGTCTGCCTTCTGGGAGTCACAGCCTTGGATCCATGATTTGCTCCATTTTCCCCATCCCATTCTGGATTAAACTGGAGCAAATTATTAGAAATAAGAAAAGATTAAAGCACACTTTATATGTGGAGAAAGGAGTGATGACAGATAGAAGGAAAGATGAGTTAGTGGGGCAGTGATTTCTGGAAGAGGTTGAGGGGAGCACTCACATAGCTGGCACCCCAAAAGTGTGTATGTGTCTGCTCTGTGTCTCCAGGTGTTGTCCTATTCCCACTGTAATGGCTCGACAGGAGTGAAAGCTCTTTCTTTAGAAAAGCCTTTAGCATCTCATCACTGCAGACCTGTTTGTCTCCCTGACCCAGAGCAGAGGCAGCAGCTGCAGGGACAAGGACAGGAATGGTGCCTGAGCAGATCTGGTGGGACACTGGTGCTGGCCAGGGGGAAAGGGATCATTCCAGGAGAGCTGTGCTTGCAGCAGTGTGCTCTGTACCCAGCCCAGCACATCTGGGCTCTCAGCACCCTCCCATCAGCTATTGCTGGGCCCAGGACCAGGAGGGATTATTTAGGCATTTGCTCGCTGTTCTGAAGTGGTTCAATTGTTTCTGGAATAGCTGAGTCGGAGCTGGGATTTTGTAGGGATTTTGCAAGAGCCTCTGTAATGGACAGAAAGTCTCAAAAGGTGCAGAAAAAGTTCTGTCAGCCATTGTTGATGGTGTTGGTTGGCACCACTACTTCCCTTTAAGTCGTGCTACTCTCTTCCAGAACTTCCATTACAGGAGAGTCTGGCAGCCTGCTGCTTCCTAGATAGAAAATCCAACAAGCAGCCTGTTCCATCTCCTCACCAGATTCGTAATGTCATTTCTTCAGAGGCAGGATATCATCTGTTGCTTGATCTTGGAGTAAGTTTGCAGACTTCTTTCTCCATTTCTTCACTAAACCATTATTGTCTGCACTTACTGTTGGGAGATGTGTAAAGATTCACTCTGCTTCTCTCCTAAAGAGATGATAGGAAATAGATACACTTGGAAATGTGGGTCTGATGGGTCTTATTTTGATTTTGTTTTCTTTCCCCTGAAAGGAAAGAACACAAGGCAGGCTCAAAGCCAGAGGCAGGCTCAAAGCAAGCTGAACCTGCTGGAAGCCAAAGGTAAAATATCCATAGCCCTCCCTCAGAGAGGCAAAATTAATTTAAGGAGAGAAATGAATGGACATGGAATAAGTATGAATTTGGCTTCTTGTTTCATAGGAATGCAAGAAATCACACAGCTTAAGAAAACCAGACAATGCAAACCTCACATAAATCTGGGAAGAAATTTAACCCCAAATACTTGCTGACCTTCACTGATGCTCCCCTTCATCTCACCAGTATTTTATGCTTCTGAAACCCAGCCCCACCACTGGCAAATCTTCAGAGGAGTCAGTTCTTGCACAAACAGGAAAGCAGAACTCCCTGCCCACTAATTTAGGTGGTGTTTGCAGTCCATGGCCAGAGCACACAGGGGCAGGGAGGTGTGTGTGCCTTCAGGACAGGCTTGAGGCTGGTCTGGAATAAATTAATTTCTCAGGTGGGTAGATCTAGCCCTTCCTATGTGTCAAATTCAGAGCCAGAACAGGGGTGAATTCAGAAATTTCATCTGGTTGTCCTATGGGGAACTGATTTCTTCACTCCATGCCACATCCCAAGGGCTGGACCCTGCCACTGACCCTCCTGACTGGATTTCTCAGAGACTGTCTGGATGTAACTCAATCCCATTTCAATTGAATGAGGTGAAATTAAACACAATGATATCTGGGACCATCCACCCTCAGTCTTCTCCTTCTCTTGTGACTGTTACAACTCCTGCAGCAGCATCTGAGATGATCAAAGTTTGGGGATCACTGCTGCCTTTCATTTTTTTGCTGCCCAGCCAAGATGCAAATTGGTGGAAGCCACACCAGGAGGAAAAGCTGAACTTATTTCACTTCTGCAAGTTGGACAAGCAGGACAAGAAGGTGATTTTAGGCAAATAAATAATCTGTAGGGATGGGGTGAGGACAAGGGCTGGCAGCTGCTGGTTGGGACTGAAGTGGGATGGTAATGGGGTGAGAGGGGATGGGGGAACCCTTTCCAGGAGCAGCCAAGGTGTCTGATGTGCTTCTACAGCACTTTGCCAAAGGGGCAAAAAGGAGCCAAAGCAAAAAGGAGCATCTGCTGCCCTCACAGTCAAATTGGGAAACTGGGCAAGCTGGTGTGGAAGTCACAGGGGTGTCTTGGAGACCCATTTTTACCTAAAGCCAGGACACTTAGACTGTGCAATCCAATTTCTGTGGAGAGGCAGAAAGCAGAGCTTGGGCCCAGGAAATGGGCTGGAAAAGCTGGAAAAGGGAGCAGTAGTGCCAGCTTGTTAATCTGAGGTGAGCACAAATAGAGGGTGGTGAAGGGGGCCTGGCACAGGAGCTGGGGGCTGGGGTAGGGAACTACACTCCAGAGCAGGGTCTGATAGGGGATGGTGGGAAAGAGCCCCTTCCAATGTGGCTGATCTTGACCAGTGAGAATAAGCAGTGGAATCACAGCAAAGAATTGTTCCTGATGGACCAGAAGAGCCTTTGGACATGTGTTTTTCCATGGAAGGCCAGGTTGTTCCCATTATAACCCACAGTACTTTAGGCATAGGGCTTGCTGGTAATGTGCAGGTGCATTATTCCTTTAATAAAGGCAAATGAACACAAGGAATGAATCTGTTTAATCTTCAGCTTGTATAACCTGCAAAGAATGAAATGGAAAAATGCTCAGCTGATGTTCCAGACATCAGACAACAGATTTTCTCCACGTGGATCTGCTGCACACACCCAGCCCTGATGTGCTTCCAAGAATCCCTGTCTGAGTCCTGGAACAAAACCCCAACCACTTTGTGCTGGGAGAGGCCAATTGAAGACCCAGGGCACTCAGCCTGTGCTGTTCACATTTCCAGGTTCTGAATAATTTCCTCCATTCTGGGGCCATCTCTCCCCATCTGGGTTTGGGTCTGTCCAGCTCTCTGATCCCTTCACTTCCTGAGCCACACAGCCTTCCAGTGCTGCTGTGGCTGGAGATGAGTCCTTGGTGGCCTGCCAGCAGAAGCATCCCTGGCTTTGGGGGAAGTTGCCTGTCCTGGCTGGATCCCAGGGGCAGGGCTGGTGGAGGGTCTCCAGAGGGACACCCCATCATGCACAGCCCCATCTGGGAGAGCAGACAAACCTCTCCCCCAGTGCTGAGTTTATCCCAAGGTGACCCCTCCAACTGTGTGTAAAATCTCCCTGACCCTGGGGTACCTCTGCCTGTACCCATGAGATGGACAAAGCTCTGAGTGCAGAGCTGGGACAAGGTGGTGAATCCCCACCAAGGGCTGAGTGCTGGCCTGGCTCTGGAATTGGGGCTGTCCCCAGCCCTTGCATGGCTCTAAATGTTCCTGCTGCTGGAATACAGGCTACAAGTGACTTGGGCTGGGATTTATCTGCTTCCTTCCAACTCCTTTCCTCTGCTCACACCCTGGAGTGCTGTGAGGGCAGTACATTGACACATCCTGCAGCCCCAAAAATACTCTGGCTGATGCCTGGAGGAAGAACTATTTTTTACAATTGATCAGCTGCCAGAAATCATCTTCAGCTTCTCTGGCCTCTCCCTCTGTTGTCCAACATACCAGATGCATTTTGGAGCATCTGGGTCTTCATTAGACATAAACAATCAGACCTTTGAGAACTGAGGTATCTCAGGAGCCAACCTGTCCTTGGCTGAGAAGAAAATGTTTGCACAAGGGGAAGTGAAAACAACAAGTAAAAAGGTGAGATCACAGCCTTTGGGGAAATTTGTCATTAATATCTTTGAGCTGCCTGGCATTAATTAGCAAAGTAGCACAATCACTGGGGTGATAGCTCTGCTGTGTTGGAGGTGGAAAACAGGCTGGCTGGGGCAAACTGAAAGGCACTAATTTCTTCAAATCATTGGGTGATGTGTGCAGCAGGAGATGCCCTCAGCCACCTGGCAGGACCTGCCCCACCAGGCTTATCACCCTGAGCAGCCACAGCACCACCAGCCCCCGGGCCAAGGGCCATTTTGGCCGGGCCAAAACAAATGGCAGCTTCCCCTCTCTTTGTGAGTTTTAAAACATAGGTTGTCATGCAAAGGAAATGGTGCACGAGGATGATGAATGGTTGTGAAATGCCATTTGCCAGAAATATTTCTGGATTCTGCAATTTAGCTGCAAATTATAGAACAACGAGCGCAGCCTTATGGGGAGCATAAAACCAAACCTTCCCCTGCTGTGCTGGGAGAATATTTATGACTACACCCCTCTCTTCCTTCTCCCACCTCACTCCACAAAGACATTTTTAGCTCGGAGGCATTTTCAGAAGACAGCATGCAGCCTCCAGCAGCGTGGCCGGGCGCTGGCCGGGATGAGCTGTGACAGCTCACATCTGCCGGCGGGCTGGCCCCACGCCCCTCTGAGCCATTCCAATCTGAGCAAAACCGAGTGGCTGGAAACTGCGGGTTTGTTCAGCAGCCTTGGCTATCACGCTGGATGGTGCTGAAGTAGGCATAGCAACAGGAAAGGAATGTTCCCTGTAAAAAGATAACCGTGCTTTGCCGAGGACGTGGAACAGTAAAGTTTGTTAAAGCAATCAGTATGTGTCATAATGTTTATTTAACTGAGAGCAGGGACGATGGAAAAGCGTTGCAGCTGTGGAGAAGCCCAAGAGTGCCGAGAGGGATGGGGAGCATAGATTTAATAGCTGTCTCCCCTCGGAAAAAAGAAAACAAGCTGTGCTATCAGGCAATCGATGGGGCAGATAGGGGAGAGCACGCAAGGTAGCTCCTGACTGCTGGCTCTTCTGCAGGGCTGAGGTTAGAGTTTTATTATCTGAAGTTCACTTTCAGGTTAACAGCTTTGAGGATGTGGTTGTAACTCTAAAGAGAACAAATTTTAATTCTTTTCTAAACATAAGCTATTTCTGTTTGAGGCAGATAACCTTCTTGGCTGTGCTATTTGCCAGTGGTAGATAGAAAGATTGGAGCAGCAGAGTGATGCTTGAATTCCTCCAGCGAATGAAAGGGGAGAACTTGACACCACAAAGTCAATGTGGGGCCAAATTCTGTTTTAGCCCATTTCCTGGGGAGCTCTTGTAAAGAGCAGCTCTGGTGTGAGTCCTTCTGCAGAAGGCCAGAGCAGGGGAGAAACAGGACGTTTGGTAATTGGTACAGCAATAGATGAAATCAAATACCAGGCCACTGCTCTGGCAGTGGGATCTGTTAAGCTGCAGAGCAGTGCCAGGGGATCTGGCAAACTCGCTGGACTTGCTGCAAGAGATTGACTTCCTTTGCTCCACCCCACTCCAAAAGAGAAGCAAAAAAATTTTGGGCCCTTTTTTTCTAACAAAAGTTAGAATTGTTTTGGTCAAAATTGGAAATTTTGTGCGTGTGGGGGTTTTGTTTTTCTTACAAAAATTTAAACCTGTTTTGGGAAACACAAGCCTTTCCTTCACTCTGAAAACTGAATTTTAATTGAAGAGGAATCAATGAGGGGAAAAGTTCGCCTCAGTTCTTCTCAGGACAGCTAAGCCTCAGTGAGCTGAACACTTGCTGTGCTGAGCAGGAATAAGCCTGCACTGGCTGCCCTGGCATGAGCCACCCTCTTCCCACCCAGCTCTCCACATCAGTGATGAACGGAGCCTTGCAGGGACCCCCATTCCAGGGGCAGGACAGTGGCTCCTTCCAAACCTTCTCTCCTCCTTCCTCAAAACACACAGCCCCTGGGAGAGCCACCACTCAGCTCTGCCATCCTGGAGGAGCTGGCATGGTTGTGTTTCCTCCAGGGATCTGCTGGAACAGCTCTGTGACCTTCACTGCTTTCCTCCTGCTCCTCTCTGCTGGCTCAGCCACTCTCTCTGTAACAAACTCCAGGCTTCCCGGGTCACCCAGCAGAAAAAAACCCATAAAATCCATTTCAGAGACCAAATTGCCCATAATTTACATGCCTCTCCTCACTTTGAAACGCAAGACGGCTGATGATAACATCGGGAGTGACAGAAGTGGTATCTGTTGCTAATTACAAGCTGACATTATGGTCAAGCAGAGCCATGGGCCCCATCAAAAGCTTATTCAAAGTTGCTTTTTTCCCACTTCAAACACAGGCTGGACACAATGCCAGGCATTTTCCACCTTTGGAAAGAGCAATCCCTCTGAACTGGCCTGGCAGCTCCTTCTTCAGGAGAAAAATTGCTCCGAGAAGGAGCAAAGGTTACGATAACCATGACGAAGCCGATCCTCTAATGGTGAAATTTGTTCATCTTTCACGGAGAAAAAGTCACCACTTTGATTTCTAAAGCACCTTCCCCCTCACAGGTCCTTCCAAGGTGTCCTAAGGACTCACCTGGAAATGGTCACCACATCCAGGTGGTGACCTGAGGCATCAAAGTGTAGAGGGGACCTGAGGCTGCTCTGTGCTGGAGCTGCACAGAGTCCTGCAGTGACACCACAGGGAGCTCCAGTTTGATCCTTTCCTTGGGTAAAAAGTGACAGAACAAGAGAAGGTGGCTTTAAGCTGCACCAGAGGAGGTTTAGATTTGATGTTAGGAAAAGTTTCTTCATGGAAAGAGCTGTCAAGCACTGGAAAAGGCTGCCCAGGGAAGTGGTGGAGTCATTATCCCTGGAGGGATTTAAAAGCAGAGTAGATGTGGCACTTGGGGACATGATTTAGTTGTGGGCCTGGCAGTGCTAGGTCAATGGTTGGACTTGATCTTAAGGGTCTTTTCAAGCCTTAATGATTCTATGAATCCTCTGCCCTGCAGGACCTGTAGCAAATCCCATTAAAAGTGGTGATTAAACTCTCATTAAATCTCCCCACTGTGCTTTCTGGGCTTTGCCACAGTCCAAACTGTTTTCCTTCTTTCATCCTAAAGACAAACCCACAATAGTCCCACCAGGCTCAGTGGCACTGGTATAACCTTCTGTGTTTTTCTTGCAGCCACTGGCCATGGCTGGATGCTGCTGTGTAGGCAGCAAAAATTCATCCTGGCCATATTTTCACAGTGCCATTAATGGTGTTCCATGGAGCTCCCCTTTGGGACTTCTCTGTTACCTACCATGGAAAAAGTGTCTTCACCCTCAGCCTTTGACCTGTGGGTCCAAAAATAAGGTTTAGGAGACACAGCAATGGGCAAACAGATCCTGCACTGCAAATCTGATTCTTGTAAAAACTAAAGGAGTTTCCAACCAAAATGTTCCACTGCCCCAACTACCCCGTGGGGAGCACAGAGAGCTCTCTGCACCTTGCCTGGTTGAGGTAAATAAAACTTCTCGTGGAAAGACTGATGGATTTTAATGCACTCATCTGTTTCTAAGATTCCTTGAGAACAGAAGCTGATACAATTTGCAGAGCAGAGCTACTGCAGCAGAGGTTTAACTGGAGTAATCAGGTTTATTTGGCCTGAGAGCAGCCAGGCTGGGCAGGAGCGCTGGGGCTGCCCTCTTAGAGGGTGCTGATTTCAAAGATGCAATTTAATCCACGTGAAAGCTGTGGGGAGGGGCAGAGTGATGCTGGGGGTGAAACTGGCACAGTGGAATAACTTTCCTGTGCCTATAGGCTTGTTTCCCCTGAAGCTGTGGGATAAAAGGGAGAATTCAGGCAGATAAGGACAAAGTAGCTTAGTGCTTTGTTTTGGTTTTTATGCTTTGTTTACTTGCTGCTTGAACTTGGGACTTGCCAAGTATTGAAAACGCTGAGATTTTCCTAGAATGTGGCCAGTGTGAAGCAATTCCTGCTGTCCTTTCTCTTACCCAGAGCCCTGCTGTGGGTAATGGGAAGAGGCAGGAGCAGCAAATAAAGGTTCATGGTTATCTCTCACCTGGTTGAGGACAGTCAGCTTTGTGAGGGAGCAGCTGCCCTTGGCTTTGTCCTTGTCCCCAGGTGCTGCAGACCCTCACAGGGTACAAAGCAAACAGGCTGAGACCTACAGACACCCCTGGGACACAGAGTAAAAGTGATCAGTGTTTGCTCCCTTCTGATGCCACTCTTCTGGGTGATCTCTGGAAGCAATTCCCCTCTTTTTCTGCCTCTAAAGCATTATTAGCAAGTAGCAAACTTGTGTTCCCTCTATTCTTTTCAGCAGACCAATGATGAACTTCAGCAGAGATTCTGGAGTGTCTAAAGAAGGGCAACAAAAATGGTGAAGGCTCTAGAGAACAAATTGTGTGAGGACACTCTGAGGCAGCTGGGCTTGTTTATCTTGGAGAATGGAAGGCTATCTGAAAGGTTGTAATGAGGTGGGACTGATGTCTTTTCCCAGGCAGCAAGCTATAGGACAAGAAAAAACAACATCAAGTTACTCCAGGGAAGGTTGAGGTTGTTTATTATGGAAAAAGGTCTCCAGGGAAAGGGCTGTCAGCATTAGAACAGGCTGCCCAGCAAGGGATGGAGCCACCATCCGTGGGGGGATGTAAAAGACAGGTAGATGTGGCATTTAGGGACATGGCTTAGTGGTAGGTTGGCAGTGCTGGGTTAATGCTTGGACTCCATGACCTTGAGGGTCTTTCCCATCCTAACTGATCTGGGATTCTAAAGGGAAATGCTAATGATGTTTGCTGTCCTGGGCTTTGGGAGCTCCCACCACAAAGCACCCCACTGCCTGTGGGAGAACTGGGGGGTGTTTTTTGTTTTATGTACGACACCTGCTGAATGATCAGTGTTCAGCCCCACAGTGGAGGTGGTCTGTGCAGGTCTGGTGGGTGCTCAGAAAAACCCCCAGGCAGAGGGATGAGCTTGGCTGGAGCACCCAGGGATGGTCATTCCTGGTGAGGGCAGAGCTGCCAGGGAGCCCCTGCTGCACCAGGTCCCCCTGGGCTGGCTCGGCTCTGCAGTTGGCTTCATGGCAGGGCTCTGGTGCAGGTCCCTGCACATCGTTCCCTCTCCGTGACCACAAAAGCAGTTCTCAGGCAGCCCTGGCCCCCGTGGCAGCTCACACATGAGTGAGCACATGCTGTGCCCCAGAGCAGAGCTGGAAGCTCAGCAGGGGCTGCAGATCCTGTGATGGGACACTGCCCTGCCCAGGCTTGAGCTGCTCGTGCAGCAGTGCAGAGATGCAACAGCTTGGCAAGGAGAGAGGTGCAAAGTGTAAAACCCAGTGACACCCTGAGCGACGGGAGATGCTGCAGCCAGCTCAGGCAACTGGGAGCTGAGAAAAGCTCTTCTCAGCTCTGGTTTTGACTCAGTGGCTGAGCCAGAGAGGCAGGCTGGGCCTTGGTTATCCTGTTTTTAGAATGGGGGAGATGCCACCCAGCAAAAGAAAGTGTCAGTCCCTTTCTTGCAGGCTGTGAAGCCTCTGCCTCAGGATGCTTTGAGAAGTGTGGTGCATTTCACAGGCTGGGGAGTGGGGCTGCTGCAGAGCAGGGTGGGTCTCTTCCAGTCCAGGTGATTTGAATGGCTCTGCTTTATGTCCTGAAAGGTATCTCTGGCTGTGGTTTATCCTTTCCCTGCCCTAACCCCATCCGGCTTGTCAGGCTGGGAATTTTGCTCTGTGAACATCTCTCTGCTGGATGTTTGAGAAAGCTGAAATGTCAGATTGACCTTTTGAGGTTTTTCTTTTCTCAAGGAAGAAGTTTCTATACAATTCATGTCATGAATCAATCCAAAGGGATGCATTTTTCTGCACCAGTTAAATAAAAGATCATTAAACCTAACAAATGTTTCCCAGCCTGCCTGCACTTTCACGGAGTGTTCAGCTATAAATATGACCTGTGCTTATAACAACATAAACAATATGCTCCTCAAAAGCAGGACAGACTATATACCTCTTCTTTTTATTTTTAAGCTGCCCAAGAAATATATACACACATTCCTAATATGCTTACTTTAGCAGGAAGCAGACGAATAGTTTAAGATAATGTTTCAGCCTATTGTGAGTTATATGTGCCCCAAAGATTGTTTCCTTTATGTAGTAATTTTTCAAACAGAGAGAAAAAGCTGAAAAATCTTGTCAATTCCTTAACTGTAGGCAAGATTTGCAGGAATTTCCACTGCATTTCCCTCTCAAAGGGATATTTGAGACCACTGATAAGGGGAAAAGGAGATTAAATAGTCCTAATTCTTTTCATGTACTATGGAGACTAATTCCTCTTGCTCTCACCACCAGCAGACTGGCTAGCTGCTGATTTCCTCTGCTTGTGGGGAGATCTGAGGGGTGATAGGAGTTTGAAGGCCTGGAGAAGGAGGGGATCAGCCTAAAGAAGGAAGATGCTTCATTTGTATGCAAAGTTTATTCTGGATTTGATCACACCATAAGCTTCTGCTGGGCTATTTCCCCCTCCTCTGCTGAAATATCTTTTGGCTGACATCACCAGCAGAACGAGACATCAGAGTGGGTTGAAAATGCTGCAGAACTTGAGTGCTGGCCCCATCCCTGGCAGGGTGATCAGTGGTGGGCAGGCACAGAGGGACACCGAGGGAACCTTCCTGTGCATGTGGAGATGGGCTGGTTGAAGCTTCTGTACCTTTGGAAACCACCCCAGACTGGAGAAATGATCTGCTCTGTTCAAGGCAGCCTGCAGAGGAGAGGTGACAGGAGTTTCCCATATGTGCTTGTCCCTGGCCAGAGGGATGAGTCTCCACTGCCACGTCCTTCCCATGGTCTGGAGAAATCCTCCTCCCGTGCCTCCTGAGAGCTCTTTTGTGTTCTGTGCTTGCCAGGGTTGGAGAAATTCCCCCCATGGGTTTCTGCTGCACCCCAGCCCTGGGCACAAATCCTTGCCCTACCCCTGCCTGCAGCAAGGGCCAAGGTGAGGACTTCATGCCAAAAACTGCAAAATGAAAACCAGCCAACAGGCAGCTCATTGGAGCCAAATTCTGCCCTTGGCCACGCTTGAGCACCCATGTTGAATTTTATTTTTGTCTCCAGGTCAGTCAGGACAATTATTTGGCCTTTTGTGCACTGTGAGTGCTGCCCTGGCGGGTGGGGGAGCCCCCTGAGCTGGCTGGGTGCTGGGAGCAGGGGGAAGAAAGACAAACTGTTTAACTTGTGAGATGCTCAGATGGGCCACAAATAGCCTGGCTGGTGTGTATTCTCCCCTCTCATCAGCACTGCATGTCTGGCCTGGTGCCATGGGAACCCAGAGGGACAATGGGCTGTGCCCATGGCAACGCTCCTCGGGTGTCACTCGCCCCCAGCCCCTGGTGCTGAGCTGGGGTGGTGGCTGGAGACCACAATGAAGGCAGAGAGGAGAAGCTTGGGACTCCTGGTGTCAGGAGTAAATTAAAGCTGAGTGAAGAATGAGGATCTGATGGTGGTTTCCACAGCCTGGGATCCTGTCCTGAGTCAATGGGGACACTCAAAGCCTGAGGAGAAGCTTTGTGGGGTGTCCTAAATCTGACAGACAGCTCTCTGATAGGCAGATAAAAGGCAAGGATATATAAGGATATAATTGCAATGGAGCTGGAGGCTAATTAAAATGGTGGTTGCTGGTTAAAAGTGAAAAGAAAAACGCAGCCTGAGAAAAGGCACATGTGAGCAAACAGACAGGAGGAACTCAGATCCTCCAGCTGAGAGGGAAAAGGGGATGATGGCCATCTCTGCCCCCTTCCAGGACCCTGCGGCTGGGGAGGTCCTGGAGGCAGCACCATGCAACCTACAGCTCCTGCTTTGGGAGCAGGGTCTGCCCTGGGGTCTGCCTTCAGCAGCCTGTGGGGATGCCTGCTCACACCTCTCTCTGGTGAGCAGGGAAAGAGAGGCTTTGGGAAAGTGCTGCAGTGCCCAGCATGGTCCAGGGGATGCAGATGCCGTGACTGAGGTCAGTGGGATTAGTGATGCTCCAAATGCTGCAGGCTTGCCTGCCCAGCTCTGTGGATGGAGCTCTTTAAGGCTGCTGCTCTTACACCTTCCTTAGGACATGCTGATCCCTCAGTGTAGCTGAAGTGTAGGTGTGGAGACCCAGAAAGGCACTCCCTAGTCAGGGAACACAAGAGGCCTCTCTCAGCTGTCCTCTCTGATAACAAATCCTGTTCCATCAGGCCAAAGCAGCCCCTGTTCTGTTCCTTGGGTCAGCCTCTCACCCTTTCCCTGTCCCTCAGCCTTTTGGTCACTCCCACCCTGGTTCTCTGTTGGCTCCTTGCCCTACCCCCACCCCTGTGTCACCCCCATGTCCCCTGGTAATTGGTCCCTGATACTTCTTCCCCTGCCCCAGAGCCCCCATGAACTTCAAACCTGGACCCTCAGACCAAGCCTTGCCTTTGCCTCTGAACCCTGGACCATGCTCACGTGTGGCTGAAATAAATATCTCTGTGAAACCCCTGCCAAGGCCCTTCCTGCCTCTTTACCTGCACCATCTCAACAGTCACCAACAACAGCGTGTAGGGACATCTGAACCCAGCCTGAGGCACTTCATGGAATGCCCCAGGCTTGTCCTCCCATCCAAGCACCATCTAAAGTTAGAACACATCTTCCTCTGTGTCCCTGGCACGCCACCACTCTGGAGGCAAAGTGAGGCAGCATCACTTGTGAAGCCTTTGCTGTGGTGTAAGCACAGCAGTGAGCCCAGCCCACTGGAGTCTCAGCAGCTTTGGCACATGCACTGTCCCCAGCGAGGAGGGTGTGCTGGGAGCTGCAGGGGATGTGGGACATGGGGACATATGGGGACATGTCCTGCTCCCCATTTCCCTGGCACTGACCCTGCTGAGGAGCCGAGGAGTTGACACAGGGAGCAGCCACTCTCATTAGGGCTGTTTGCTTTCACAGTGAACTGTGTGTCACACTGAAAACTGACACTGCAGAGGGAAAACAGTGTCCTCCCTTCCCCCACCCCCTCACGAAGGGACAGCTTATATTTACTTGTAAAGAGATACGGGTGATTTGGTGAAATAATAAAGGAGTCATTAAAGAAGCAGAAACTCCCAAGTAGGGAGAAAAAGCAGAGGCTTTACTTTTTTCATGACACTTTGTTTTCACTAAGCACAAATATAAGCATATATATATATATATATGTTTCTATAGCCCCCAGCAGTAAGGGACTTGTCCCTGAGGTGCCTGAAGGGTCTCATGTCTGAGACAGGAGGTGCACAGGCAGCACAGAGCTGAGCCTGGCCATGCTGGTGTGTGGAAAAGTAACCCACACTGAGTAACAACTCAGCTCTAATCCCTCTGGAATTGCCAGTGAGTGGACAGAGAAACCTTGAGATGTGGTTACGATAGTCATCCAAATTTCCTGATCCTTACAGGGACATTAGAGCTGGTAAAAAGAAGTTTAGCAAGGAATGGGCCAACTTGGGAGGTTTCTGATGCCTTGTGCTACTCCTCTGACTGCTGCAGGAAAGGGCAGGGGTTGTGACACTGGAAACCACTGGCAGCTCTGTTTGCATTTCATTCTTCACTTGGAAATGCACTCCACAGAGCTTTGCTTGCAACCCTGCTACATTCAAGCCAAATTTTGTACAACAGAGGTACGAGGACAAATTGAGATAAAGCTAAACACAAGATTGACCTACAGCAAGCTGAAATGACTTTGCTGAGCTGCACTTTTCCTAAAGGATAGGTGTGCCCAGCAGCCTGGCACAGTGAGACAGGGCAGTGTGTGTGTCTGTATACACCTATGTCTTTTTTTGCACTCATGTTATCCCAGTGCTTGCCTTGTGCCAACATCCTTTGGGTTAAGTGCAGTGTCTGCAGTCAGCAGCAAAGCTCAACGGGAGCTCGAAGCCTTCTGTCCTTGTTTTGGCTTAGTCTAATTCGCTCTAAAAGGATATTTTGGTTGAATTTCCCTCTCCATGCCCTGCCTACCCTCCCCTCTGCTGCTTCTGTCTGCTGTGCTCAGAGGTGCCGCCAGTGCTATCTCGGGAAGGAGCTGGAGTCAGTGCTCTGGTAAATTATCTCATGTTTGTTCAGTGTGAAGCACTGCACTCTTTCCAGCTGTATTGTTGTTCTTGGCTTGAAGGTTTCTTGCTGTTTTTAATTTGAAGCCCAGGCCTGGTTCCCTGGACTGGAGAGGTGTGTCTGTGCACAGCCCAGCGTGTGCCAGCCCCATGGGCACCTTGGTCCTGGCCAGGGGCTGCACAGGGGCTCTTCAGTCTTTGCTGGGATCATGGGGACACATGGGCTTGGTCAGATGGCTGAGCTACAGTGGCAGGGGGCTGATGGATGAGGTTTTGTTCGTGTGGTCTTGGCTCTGCAATGGACATCCTGCATGTGTGTGCTGTGCTGCTGTGCCTGTGGTGTAAGGCAGGATGAGGATAAGCCTGATCTGTGTGTAGCAATCATGCAGTGCTGAGGGATTATTTCTCAGCAGTGATAGAAATTTTTAATTTTCCATTGACTTTTCTTTTAATTTCCCCCCCAGATCTTCTACATAAATACACAGAGAACACATTTAAATACTGGGCTCTGCAGCTCTCTAAGCAAACCATAAATCCACACCTCGACGTGGAATCAATGTTAGTCAGATGGATTTTAAACATATTTTGAAACTTAGTAAAAGAAAAAGTTGTAGGAAAATTGTGCTGCCTTCAGTGGTGACGCCTGCCAGCCCATGGGATGGACACAGCAGTGCCCAGCAGAGCTCTGCATAGGGAGGGGTTCAGGGAAGGAAAACTGCTTGGTTCTTCACATCCAGCACCTAAATATAATGCACTTGGCATGATTCTCCTACTGGGCTTTACAGACACAGGAATGAGAGCCCAAATGAGAAAAACATTGGGCTGGGGAGCTGATGGGGAGTGCTTGGCTCAGGTTTAGTGAGGGAGAGCTCTGGAATAAGAAAGGACTGGGCCATTGGAGCAGCAGAGTCAGCCTGGTATCCAGCCTGGAAGAGACTGTGGGTTGATTCCAGTACCTGGTTGTTAAAATGACAGATTTTCCCATGGAAACTGTGGCTCCTGACTGTCCCATTTACAGTTTGTTTTACTCAGTCATCAGTTCCAGGTGAACATAGGTTTTGCCATAGTAGCTGGCTGGAATGGATTTTCTGAAGTCTGGTCGAGATGATTTGGTGTGAAGAAAACTGGATGTGGCTCCAACTGAAAGAAAGTGGTATTATTATTATTATTATTATTATTATTATTATTATTATTATTATTATTATTATTATTATTACTATTATTATTTTATTTTGATGGAGAAAATCAGCAAAAATGACAGGTGTCTACAGTCACAGACAGATTCATTAAATCTTCTCAATTTGTATAAACACACCAGACTATTGGAATTTCAGAGGTTCTTGAATTAATGTTGAATGCAAATCAATGTTATCTCTGGAAAATAAATTCAGCTTTGACTGTGGAGCAGAGTAATCATGGGGTACAAGTTAGGCATGAGTGTTAATATTTTAAAAAATATTTCATGTTTTAGGAGCTCTTTGTTTCTGTTCTGGAAATGTGCTTGTCCTGTGCTGTCTGCAGGACAGCCCTGGAGTGAACCTGTCCCCTCTGACATCTGTTTATCCTGGGTGACCTGCATGTCAGAACCAACCCCAGGCCTTCCTGCAGCTTCCCAAAGTTCACTCTGGATTTATTCCAGAAAGATGCATGTAATCCTTTGATTTCATTGGGGTTTCTAGTCAAGGCAGTGGTGAATCCAGGCATGTAGAACTAATCTTTATGCACTGGGGTGTCAACCCTGATTAAAAACAATGAAACTACAACGAAGGTATATCTGATTTTATATGAAATAAAAAGGTATTTTAAGTCTTAGTGTTAAATGGCACAGGGGTGGGGGTGACATTTATAAAGTAATTTATATAAATCACCATTTGGCTTTTCTGTGGCCTCTGCAACCAGTGCTTGTGAGCAGCCACTGCTCCCACAGCTCTGCTGTGTCACTGCTGTTGCAGATACAAGGACACAGCAAAAGGCAATTGAGGATGAATTCCACCCGAGGACACAGCCAGAGCTGTGCCTGCCAACCAGAGGATGAGGTCATTGCAGGAATTCTTTACATTCTGCCTTCTGCACAGGGTGCCCGAGCAACGGGAGTAAAACTATAACAATAACCAACACATGGGAAGCTCTAAATGGTGCTGGGGCGGTTTTTACTCCCCCTGATCTGCTCCCCAGAAGAAAATGGAGAGAATAAACTGTTAAATTAGGTCCTGTCTTGCTGGAGACTGTATAACCCCTGCAGAAAGCTCTGTTGCTCATTAGGAGTGAGTACACAGGGGGCTGCAGGGGCTCTGGCCCCAGCCCATCCACACTCCCTGTGGTATCCACACTGCAGGCTGTGTGATGGAGGGGCCTGTGAACTGCTTTGAAGCTCTGCCATCCGTGCTGTGGCTTATTAACCATAAATAAAAGTAATTCTGTGAGTTCTGAAACTCCTAGAGCTCAGTTTACCGTTGATTGGTGTCTTGTGGCTCGTTCAAGTTTTATTAATTGTATTAAAGCTACAGCGTGAGCTCTGTTGTCCTTAGAAGTCAGAAAATCCAGCCCAATAAGAAATGTTGCTGGGGTAGGTTCCTCAGGGTCTGACAATCCTGACCAGAGGTTTTCCCTCCCCAAGGTGGGGGGCCTAACCCCTTCCCCTGCTCCAAGAGGTTTTTCCTGGTGTGCAGAGGGTTGATTTTTATGCTACTGCCTTTATTTCACTGGGGATATCAATCGAGCTCTCTTTCCTTCTACCCACTAACTTTCTTTTGCCAAAAGTGAAGTCAGTTAATGTCCCAGACCTGCACTCCTTGCTGGACGTGGATGATGGGTCAAACACTGGATAGGATGGAGTGAGTGTGCAGTGTGACTCCATAAATCCTGATTCATTTGGAAAGTGGGATAAAAGACCTCAGCAATGAATTTGAATCCTTGTGATTAATGAACAGAGCCAAAGAGCCTTCATTTGGTGTTCCTGGTTAGTCTGGGGGTGAAGGCTGTCTGTATTTGACAATTTTATTATTTGCTGCTGTTCATTCTTTTATTTCTAGTGCAGGAGGCTCCATAGCTCTTTCCATAGATTTTGGAACCAAAAGAGACTTTAAATCATGCAGGCTGTGACCTCCTGTATAGCACAGGCCAGAGAATTTCAACCCTTATTGAACCCAATAACTTGCATTTGACAAAAGCACATCTTCCAAAAATCCATCCAGCCTTGATTTAAAGGCAAGACATGGTAGCAGCTTTGGGAATTGCCTAGAAAAATATGGCTTCTGCAGCTGCCTTGGTGTTTAATGTAATTCTCAGGAGAGGAGGGGAGGGGGGGGAATAACAACCCTTGCTTGTTTTGATGCCTTGGCAGCTCTAGTTTATGACCTCGAGCTGCTGGTATTGTTCTCCAGCTTTTAGCAGTGTTTCCCTGACCAGCCTTTGCTGTGGGGGTTGTTATTCTGGGCACTGACATGTTTTGGGAGATGCTAAGGAGGTAAGAGCTTGGTGGGCCTGGATGGGTCCAGTGAAGGTCTGGCTTTTCTTTTAGTCCAGAACAGGCACTGTAGGAGCTGTGTGAACACCTTCTCACTATGACACTCAAACCTACACAAACTCCACAGTTTCCCTTGTTCTCCAGGAAGCACTGAGGCATTTTCCTGCTCCTTGTCCTTGCAGGACTCTTATCTGCTTGGATCTGAGCTGAGGCCATGACTTCTTTTAGGGAGGTTCCTCCAACAGCTGCCAGATAAAAATCACTTCAGTTCCTCCAATGGGGCAGGTTTTGAACCACCGACAGCAGGGTAATAACTGCATATTCCTATTCTTCCACCCAGCCAAACCCTGAGCTGGGCTTTCTTCCTTCCTTGTCCAAATGTTTGAATAAGTGAAGCCAAGTTTTCTCTTTTTTTTTTTGCCTTTTATTTTTTTTTTTTTTCATGAAATAATATTGCCTTGATTCATGTAGATGTTAAATAAACACGTAAAATAAACGGACTGAAGCGGGAGTGGATGTAAAGCTGAATTCCCATGGTCCTTGGCTTCGAGGATCTGCTCTCCTGACCTTTATGGCAGGACAAGATGCCTTTGGTGCTCTGTGTATCTCAAATGGTCAGGCTGCTCTCTCTCTTTCCTTCTTCCATGATTTTACTGGGAAGGGGTTCAGGACAAGCAAGACCAAAAAACGAATTCCCAGGACTGGATAGGTCCTGAGGCCAAATGATCCCATGTCATTCATGCTTTTGGACCTTTGCTTTTCAACACTATGGAGGTAGAGATGCCTTTTCCAACATCCCTCTTTTGTCACCCCTGGAGCCTTTTCCCCTGTTGTTTGTCCCTTTTGGAATTAGTCCTTTTTTGCTTGTCACAGCTCTCTTATGATCGAGCACTTCCACGTTTCCCCTTGCTCTCTTCTCTCTTAAAACCAGGGAACCCAGGGAACAGTAATTTTTGGGAAGTGCAGCTGATGAATATACAGAAGCTTGGAAAGACCTCTCTCATCTCTACCCCAGACCTTCCATGGTGACCTTGGGCAGGTTCTTCCACCTTGGTTGGCCTCTTTCATTTTTGTCCACTGATCTGCTGTCATGGTCTCTGGGATTCCTTCTCTGTGTGCTGGAATTTCCTTTCCAAGTAGGACATTTCATATTCTAATATGTAATTTTATTTTCTTTTCCCATTTTTTGGCACCACTCCCTTCTTCTCTCTGAACTCATAAACAAACCCTGCAAAGATTAAAGAGCCTGAGCTGACAGTGAAATAAGGAGCTGCATCACTTTTCCATGCAGGCCTGTTGTTCACCCCTCCTTCCTTGTACCTCTGCCTGCCCTCAGCTGGGATTTCATGGAGTGCTCTGCTCTCTTTCCTCTTTGGAGAAACATTCGTGCCTCCATGTGCTTCCCAAAGCCCCAGGCAGCGAGGGTGCTTTAAAAATAAATCATTCTATCACCCAATTGCTGTAGTGTTTAATTACCCCCTACTTGATGGCGACGTCTGGAAACATAAACAGAAGGGATTCCAGCAGCTCTCCTGGTGTCTGGATGTTGGAACCACATTGTTTCCCTCTCAGTGCTTTGCCACCCCTCCAACATCTGCTTGTCTCACTTGCAGCCCAGGATTGCTCCCTGCACGCTCAGCCTGGCTCTGTGGAGGGTCTGTGGGGCAGGAAGGTGCAGAGCACAAGGGGATTGTGTGCACTGCTGGGCAGGGATGGGACTAGAAACCCCATCTAACCATGGGTGCCACCTCAGGGGTAAGGGAGTTTCAAACTCTCAGCTATTTAGCTCCTCACACACTAAAATTTATTAATATCTTTTATCCCTGATTAATGGGCTGCATGATACCCGAGTCTTTTCACCCTCACCTGTGCTGTGCAGGTATTGTTCTCTCCCGCAGCTGACTGTGCTTCAGGGGGTGGGCAGGAGCAGGCATGCTTCACTTCATGACCTCACACAAACCAATTACTCCATTTACAAGCAGCATTATGCTGTGCTGAGTCAAAAGCCAGTTTTACAGCATTTTAACACCAGGAGTTAATGTTTCTTTTCTTTCCCTTTTAAGAAAGGAGCTGTCATTCATCCTTTCTCTTCTTTAAACCTGATAGATAAATCTGTTTTGACTTTTCTGGTGTGCCGTGGTGAACTCCCCTGCAGGTTGAGGCTGGTATATAATGAGAGAATTGGGGTTGCCTTTCTTTCCCATAAGTTTAGTAACAAGGTGTGGGGGGGATTTTTTTCTTTCTCTCTTTCTCTTTTTTTTTTCCAATTTCAATGAAAGTCATGGGCGTACAATGGTTATTGCATCTCTAATACTTGTACTGATCCAGGAACACTGAACTCTGAAGCACCTTTCCAAGTCCCAAATAGCATATTTGATTCTGTTTTCCTCAGACATTTGAGAGTTCAGAGGATTATCCAGAGTTTATCCAAACTCATTAGAAGCTCTTGGTCCAGACTGAGTTTGGAAACTTCACAAAATTAGAAGCAACTTGTAAGAGGTTTCCACTGCTCCTTGGTTTTGCCAGAATGGAGCATGAAAAGATCAACTTCTCGTGTAGCATTATGGCTTCAGGTACCTGCCAAAGCCAACAAAACAGAGATGTCCAAAAATGCTGAAATAAAGCATGACATAAAAAAGATGTTAGCTTGATGTTTTCTAACCTCAGAAGAGGGTTGGCTTGAGTCTGGCTGGTTCAGCTTTGGGCTGGTTGCTTTTTCTGCTGGATCCAAACCCAGGAGCCAAACCCTGGTTGCTGTGTGTGCTGTGAGCAGTGGTGGGGCCTCAGAAACTGTGCTGAGGACATTGTTCTCCTCCTGTGAGGGAGGAACAGGACACAGCTTTGTCCAATTCATGAGGTCAGGAGTTTGTTTTGTTTGGGTGTTTCTGCTTCCAGCCTTCCATCAGAAGGAGGGAGTGGGGCTGGTGCTGTCTCTGGGGTGCTTCACCCCTTTGTGGCAGCAGAGACCCCTCACACCTGCCCTTGCTTCCTTGGCCAAATGGGAGCACTCCCAGAGCAGCCTCGGGAAGCCCCAGCTGTTCCTGCAGCCTGAGGAATGTGTTCTGGTGAGCTCTTGATCAAATGATTGTCCTTGGGCCAGGGGCTGTCATTCCAGTGCTCCTGCTCCTCCAGCCATCGTTTTGGCGCGCTGCTAGCGGAGGCTGGAGGAGGAAGGAAAGGGATGCAGCAGAGAATCTCCTGGGATGTGTGGCAGGCCAAGGAAAACTTTGCTTTTTTTCCATGTGTAATATTGAGGGTGGATCATTAACCCATTAGCCCTTGGCTGGCAGCTGTGGAGCTGTCACTTCCTTCCCTCCTCTTTGGGATGAGAAGTCCACGTGCAGTGAGCATGAGTGGCTGAGAGGATTCCTCTGCTGGAGGTGGGGACTGGGCTCTCATCTTGGCCAAATGGCAAGTTATTTTTGACTCTGCCCTGCAATTTGAGTTTCTTTTCCATTTGATGGTGGGAGGATTTGGGTTTATGTAGCTATTCTCATTTCATTGCATTTTGGGTGATGGCCAATTATTCCCAGCTGGGAACAAACTGAGAATTTTTCTATGCAAACAGAAGAAGGACCATCAACTTGGGCCTGCCACCTTCTACAGTGCACTCTATTTTCCTCTTGCTCTCCATCTGGAGATTCCAAAAGTCTTTTCCCACCTACAAAAGCTGTGCCTGAAGGGAGCTCCAAAAGGAGAATTGATGTGCATAAAGAGTTGAAGCTGCTCCAGATGCAAGGCCCAGTATCCATGCACTGGAGAAGACAACCACACTCCACAGTGTGGAATGTCATGGTGGTAAGGGGGTTCTACCAAAAAGAAGGCAAAGCACCCATTAAAGCCAGTGGAAAATTTCATGGGGTATGGGCTTGCTGAGTTTGGCCTCATAAATATTTGTACTGTTGGCTTTGTGGTTTAATCCATGGGTCCTGTTTAAAAATTAGAACTTTCTTAAACAAGAGCTCCCTCTGTCCCTGCTCTGTTTGGTCTCTTCAGCTCCAGGGAATAACTCTTGGCTTGCCTGAGCCTTCCTCCCCACTGTGGCATGGCACAACTCCCCTGTCAGCAGCACACTGTTCTCATTGACTTTTATTATTCCATGGGCTCAATTACTGTGTGCTTTGATCTCCTGTTGGACTTGCTGCTTGGAAAGGGGGGGGGAAGGTGGATTTTAATTTTTTTTTTTTCACTCACGCAGAAAGGTCAGGCTACTGAAAGGGATACAATGCCAGGGAGAGGCATTATGTGTGGTTTTGGCAGTCTTTTTGTTGAGAAAATGCTCTAGGTATGTAAGTCTCAAGGAGGGATTAACTACCAGGTTTTGTCTGACCCCATGTCACAGCACCACACATCCTTGTGAGCTGGATGCCACGGTGCTGACATGGGTGCTGTCAGTGCTGAGCAGAGGAGATAAATAAGATTTGGAAAGAGTCAAGGCTGTTTGTGGGTGGTAGGGGATGGACACCACTGTCACAGAATCCCAGAAGGATTTGGGTTGGAAGGGACCTTAAAGATCACCTTGTTCCCCTCCCTGCCATGTGCGGGGACACCTTCCACCATCCCGTGCTGCTCCACCAACCTGGTCCTGGACACTTCCAGGGATCCAGGGGCAGCCACAGCTGCTCTGGGCACCCTGAGCCAGGGCCTGCCCACCCTCACATTCAATAATTATTTCCTAATATCTAACCTAAAGCTACTGTCTGCCAGTTCGAAGCCATTCCCCTTGTCCTGTCACTTCAGGCCCCTGTAGGGTCTCTCTCCATCTCTCCTGCAGGCTCCCTTCACATGCTGGAAGGCTGCAATTTGGTCACACCAAAGCCTTCCCCTCTCCAGGCTGCACAATCCCAGCTCTCCCAGCAGAGCTGCTCCATCCCTGTGCTCATCCTGGTGCCTGCTCTGGATCTCTCCAGCAGCTCCAGCTCCTGCCTGTGCTGGGTCCCAGCGCTGGGGCAGCTCTGCAGGTGGGGTCTCACCTGAGCAGGGCACAATCCCTCGGGTGAGATTCACCCTGCCCTTAGACTGAAACTTGTCCTCTGGGATGTGCTGAGTTGCAGAAAGTCTGGCTTTGTTCTGGCAGAAAAAGAAAAGAAAAGAAAAGAAAAGAAAAGAAAAGAAAAGAAAAGAAAAGAAAAGAAAAGAAAAGAAAAGAAAAGAAAAGAAAAGAAAAGAAAAGAAAAGAAAAAAGAAAAGAGAAAAGAAAAAGAAAAGAAAAGAAAAGAAAAGAAAAGAAAAGAAAAGAAAAGAAAAGAAAAGAAAAGAAAAGAAAAGAAAAGAAAAGAAAAGAAAAGAAAAGAAAAGAAAAGAAAAGAAAAGAAAAAGAAAGAAAAGAGAAAAAGCATCTGGCTCTGCTCTGGCAGGTCCTTTTGAGCTCTGTCTTGTTTTTCTCCCACCCCTACACCTGTATACAGTGGCTGCTCATAGATTTTGCTTCCTGAGGTTCTCAACAGGCAGGTGCCACCCCTTCCCTCTGCCATGCCTGGTGGCACTGGTGGTGGCACAGCTGCCATGGCTGTTGTGCCAGTGCAAGAATGCAGCTGGGAAAGGCTTCACTGAGGTGACCCTTGGCAAAAGCAAAGCTGGGGATGGATGCTGCTGCCTCCAGCACAGGGAGCATCTCCAAGCCTGGGAGCCATTCCCTTGGCCAGCTGAGAGAGTTTTTCACTGGAGGGACTGGCCAGGGGAGAAGTGGTGCAGGAGGGTTGGGAAAAGCACTTCACTTTCACACTTCCCTGATGCTGGAGGTGTAACATCCATATTGCCCTTGGGTGTTAACTTCTGTGGAACAACTGAGCTGCTGAGGCTGTGTGAAGCTGACAGTGCTTTTGGGGGAAGCTGCCTGAGCATGTGAAAGGAGCTGGTGTGTGTGTGTGTGTGTGTGTGTATCTGAATAATGAGCTCTGCTCTTGGGACTGGTAAAATTCACATGTGGTACACATTGCCAAGGGCTCTGCCAGGAGAGCTCCCCAAAGGCAGTCCTTGCACTGCTACTGCACTTCCCAAGCACTCATGGGCAGTGCAGCTGGGGGCAGTGCTGCTCAGGAGGTTGGAAAATGGCTTTGGGCTTGGCCAGGAGCTGTAACGTGTCTTGGAGAAAGGAGAGGAAGGATAGACCCCAAAGGATGTGGTTTCTATGACCACAGCAACTTCCTCTGACCCCTGCCTGCTCATCAGCAGGCTAGGATGGTTTGAGCCAGTGAAAACCACTCCAGCACTGCACGTGAAGGTAATGACCCCCCCAGAGGCTCAGCACCACTCAACACCCTTTTAATCTCCTGGCATCAGTACAGGAACAGAAAAGCTTGAAGAAAGCTTGTACATTATCACATTTTAGAGCAGCTCCTCAAAAGCTGAGGTCCTAAAAACTGTTAAGCCTTCCCAGGCTGCTCCAAAGGAGACATTTTTAAGCCTTAAATGAACTAAAGGGTCAGCACAGTAAAGTGTCCCTCAGTAAACTATGGTGTCCCAATGCTGCTCTTTTGGAAGAGTGAACATGCTGTTCTTATTTCAGAGATCCCATCTCCCTCATCAGTCATGTCAAGCTTATCCTGACAGAGAAGTGGTAGTTACATAAAAGGAGATGGCACCTCTTACCTGATTTGGATTTCCTTATTTTAGGTCGAATTCCATGACCAAACCCCATGACAGAACTCCGTGAAGTGTTTTGAAAACAAACCGGTTCAAGAGCGGAAGCTAAACCAATCTCTGGACAGTGCAGGTGCTGTTGGCAGATCTGATCTCTGAAAGACCTAAATTTTTTTTATAAAACCTGGATTTGTGCACCAGGCAAATGCATCTCCCTGCTCATTGTACAGCCCTCCAAGCAGCACCTGGGGCCATATCCACCAGAGCTGTCTCCATGCAAAGTTCCACCTCACCAGCAAACAGAGATCCTGCATGTAGAGACACGAGCTGCTCTATGAGATCACTCCTGAGTAAGGCCAATTAGAGAACTGACTGAGGTTTCACTTTTCATCAATGTCTGAGGGAATGGAAGAGTATTGGAGGTGGGAGAGGGATTCTTGCACCTGGAGAACCAAGAAGGCAACGAATCCGTGCCCATTGTGTGGAAAACCCCTTTTCAGAGAATCCCTTGGTCTCGTGGCATCTCAACCAGCAGCTGAGGTCTTGGATTTCTTTTCACACAGTTTGTTGTCTTAGTGCAGTTACTCAGCAGATTTTACTTCTTCAAACTCCCGTGAGCAGTTTTCTACATGTTCAAGCACCTTTTTAATGTGAGAGAACTGATCACAGCCTCAAGCATGGGATTTACCCTGCTGTGGCACCTTCCCACGCTCGTGTCCTTGAAGAGGGCTTAGTGGAAAACTGTTCCTCTTCACTCTTGACTTTTCATGCTCTTATTCTCTTCTTGTGTTACTGCCTGGTTGCTGTTCTCAGTGCTGCACTGCTGAAGTGTCTGACAAAGGAAATGACACTGATGTTCATGTTAACTCTCTGACAGTGTAAAAATAGATGGGTTGAAATTATGCCCCTGAGAGCAGCTCCTCTCCCAGTTTAGTGCACTCTTATTCTGGGGAGAAAAAACAGATAATAATTACAAAGAGAAAGAAAATGTTGTTTTCCTGGACGTTGAAAGCTTTTTGACCTTTGAGAAGAATGCTCTATTTATAACATCAGGACTGTGTATTTTTAAAAGCCTTGAGACACACGTGTGCTAAGGAGTCAGAGATGTTCTTTGGCTCCAGCTTGTTTTTTGACCTCTGCTAGATTAGTGAAGATATAATTTGCAACACGACCCCAAGAATCGAAAGTCTCTTTTTATTAAAAACTTCAGAAATAACCTCACTAGGGAGTTAGAACTGATGGATGTATAGATAAGAAATGCTCTACTGAAGTTCCTTTTAGAATTAATGCACAGAAGAGAGGAGGATGTGGATGTATTTGGGACAAAACTCATTCATTAGGCTGTACAGCTAGAAAACTAAAAAGAAATGAGTTATTGTTAATTTCTAAAAGATGTTTAAATAGTGTTATCCTTGTATCTGTCTAAATTAGAACTATTGAGCAAAGCATTTCAGCACATGTTTAAGTGAAAACCTGAGCATTTTCATAGTTTTGTGAAATTGTGGTCCAAAAGTACTTTTTCCAGTCACCTAATTATATTTGCTCCCAACATTGGCCAAAGAAATTTACCTCTTGGTTTTGGCATCTCCTACTGAAGTTTTAGCACACATAATAGAGAGACCAAGCCTTGGCTGCTGAACATGGTGGTGTTGATAATTTTCCTGTTTTGAGCAGTTGGGGTCATACTACCTAAAAAATAATCACTAAAAATAATTTTTTTTTCTCTTTCTTCCCACACTTGTTGCTCTGTGCTGGGAAATTGTTTGGTAGCAAAGGGGAGTTGCTGATTCATTGCTTTTACTCCTGCAGCTGTACCTGACTTAATTAAGGTTCTAGTGCAGACAACTAAGTGGACAACCCTCACGGTGGAGGAGGGACAATATTTTGCTTGCTCCCACATTACCACAGGTCTGTTAGCACTGATGGGCTCAGCTGGTCCCCCCGAGCACGTGGCACTGTGGTTTGCTGCAAGAAACCTTCAAGTGCCAAGGCAAAAGGGCAGAGTGATGCTTGCAAGAATCCAGAGAGCACCTGCAAAACCTAACAAGTTTGTGACCATTTACTGGAATGATGAAAATAGTGAGTCACTGTGGTAAGTCAGCAAATGCTTATTTTAGAGTCAAGTGCTGCTCCTTTGGAGCTTCTGAGGTTTTATAGGGAGCCAGGACTGAGACTTGCTGTACAAAGGACAGCAATGCTGTGCATGTCACATCTGTGGACGTGCTCCAGGCCAGGCTGGACAGGCTTGGAGCAACCCAGTCTAGTGGGAGGTGTACCTGCCTATGGCTGGGGGATGGAACTGTATGATCTTTAAGGTTCCTTCCATCTCAAACCCTTCTATGAAAGAAATGAAATGCAAAATCTGGAGCTCACCTGAGTAATTTATGAAGCTTTGGCCACCTTGTCTTCAGATGAACAAGGAAATGTAGAAAAAAACTTTGAATGGGTCATATTTTTACTTTTCTATTAAGCAATGCTGTCAAATTAAGACTTTCTTGGTGCTAGCCACATTGAACTAAACAGTCTTCCACTGGACCTCCAGGCCCTTTAAACAAGGCTGTGGGTTAGCCAAGACCGTGTCCTAAATGAACAATTTGCAGTGTCAGAGCCAGTGCCTGTCCTAAATGAACAATTTGCAGTGTCAGAGGCAGTGCAGGTACCTGATGGTGATGGCTCCTGCTGAGCCCTTTTGCATGTCTGCCACGCAGCTGTTTGGCTTTCAAAAAAAGAAAAAAAAAGAAATAAAAAAAGAAAGAAAACCCCTGGTGCTGGAATGATGCTGCTGCTCAAGATGAGAACTTGGCAGCTGGGCATGCCACCCACTTGGAGAGCTGGATGTGCAGCCCTCGGAGCCCCGGGAAGTTGTGAAGGGCTGGGGCTGAAGCGCTTCCCTGCCCTGTGCTCATCCTCTCCTGGAGAGGAGAGTTTCACCGAAACTGCAAGGGGAGACAGAGCACGAGGAGCCTTGGCCACAGCAGCTTTTCCTGGCGGGATGTGCTTTCAGACTAAACTACCGGAGGCACCAGGGAGCAGTGAGTAATCCTGGGGGGAACCTGAGCTCCACAAAGCCCGGGCACAGCGCGGAGCAGTTGCCAAGCGTGTAATCTCTCCTTATTATCTCCCTAATATGCATCATCTGATTCACTGCCAGCTCTCACTTCCGCCCCTCTGTCTCGCTGTGCCCCCCCTTCCTGCTTGTGCAGAGATAAAATGTGTTGTTATAACTGTGAACGGGGCCCCTGGGACTGCTCCTGAAACCTTGGCAGTAAATCGCCCTTCATCTCTGCAGATTGCCTTTGACATCCTCGGAGTTTAAAATGTAAAATAAATAAATTATATTTATCTTTTATATATATATATATATATACACACACACACACATATAAAATGTATAAAAATAATATAAATGTCACGTTGCAAATCCAAACAAAAGTATTAAATGTTTTATGTTGACCATATGGCTTAGCGACACCGCGTCAGGGTTTCCTGTGTGTGCTTTTTACTATTTCCTCTCCACACTTTCTGTAATCTCTCCAAGACCTCTGGAAGCTCACATAAATGGAGATTTATCTCCTGGGACAATGTCAGTTGGTCCAAATTTTTGTTTCTGTTGTGGGTCATAGTGGCAGAAATACTGAGTGGGTTTTTTGGGTGTTTTTTAAAATTTATCTATTTTTCTCTCTCCCTCTGCAGACAGGTCTACAAGGATGGGGCTGTGTGTGCACAGCCCTTCCCTACTTCCATAATCCTGGAGAGCTGCTGGAAGTTGTGACTTGGATCCAGGAGGGAGGTTCTGAAAGCAGAAGTGCTCGTGAAATGCTGCAGGAATCCTGCCTGCTCCCTGGACACTGGGGGTGTCCTGGGTGGAGCTGGAAATGAGCCTTACTGCTGAATGTAAAACTGCTGTCATCCTTCTGACCAAAGTGGGGAAACAATGCTGTGCTCCTGACAAAGCTGAAATGCTCTGACCAGGGGAGAAATTCTGAAACCCACACCCTGGTGAAAGGAACAGCTTCACCTCCCCGTGAGCATTCAGCATCACCACAGAAAGAGGCCAAGCCACGAGAGAACCGAGGGCACAATGAGCTGTCCCTGCCCTTTCTTTACTCCCTTTCTGCTGCTATGAGCCCCTAGAAACCACAGAAAGCTGCAGAAACAGAAAATCAGAAGTATTGTTAAGAGCTACGCCGCTGGTCCTGGTAGGTGGTGGCTGCTCTGCATTTCTCCGTGGGGCAGAGCAGCTCTGAGTGGTCCCTTTAGGGTTTGGTCTATGGCTCTGAGAACTCCCCACAGCCTGCACTGCAGGGCCTGTCTCTACTCGATAACGGGGCCCTGTGAAAGAGTCATAAATCAAACCTGAAATCTGGCAGGTTTAATAATAAATCCCAAACTTGTGCCAGCTCTGTGAACTTTCCAGTGTTACTGAGGTGCTCTGAGAGTGAACCTGAGAAGTCTGATGGTTGCAAGAGGAAAACAGGCAGAACTTGTCAGTTTTGACCCCAAATCAAGGAAAATGTTGTGGTTTTGGCTAAGTGGGGCTTTGTGGTTTTTATTAACCTGAGGCTCAAAGCAAATGTGTGTTTGGTAGAGGGTGAGGGGGGAAAAAGAGAATGAATTTAAATGGGAATGCTTTTTGGTCATGTTTCTCACTGCTCTCACTTGGAAGAGGGTAATGCAAGGAAGAGGTGGTTTATCTGTGCATCAGGGGTGTAAATAATGCCATGGAAAGCCTATTTTGTTACTGTGAATTCACATACAGATTCCAAACCCCACACAGCCCAACAGCTGATCCTTTCTGATCCCTTTTGCCTCCCTCCCCCAGAGTCCCTTTGCACCACATCTCTGCCAAAGAGAAACAACTGGTTCCATGGTGTGACTTCAGACAGGGGCTGGTGAGGAGCAGGAGGGCACCTTGGTAGGTCTGGACTGATTTTGGGAAAAAGGCCATGTTTCCTGCTTGGACAGCACAAGTGCTTTTGGGTGCAAAGCTCCCAGGGAAAATGCTGCCCCTGTGCTTTTCCCCTACCTCTAACAGCACTGCTGAACAAGCAGACACCCCCAGACTCATCCTGTGGGTCTAGCAGAAGCCCCACAGGTTAAAAGTTGAGGGGAAATTTGTTCCTCTGTTGTCTGATTTTTGATCTCTCAGAGCACAGCAACAGAGCCATAAAGTGGGATGTGGATTTTGCTGCCATGTCCATGGCAAGAAAGGGATTTAAGATAAAAAACTTCTCCTTTGGAGACCCCAATGTTACTACTGAGTTTAAGCAAAGAACTAGAGTCGTTGTTGTGACATTCAGTTGTTCTGGCCCCTGAGTTTCCCAGTTCTTACCCACAGGCTCTAGCTGGGAAATCACATGGACATTGTGTCTGACTGGTGTCTTGCTCCAGTGCTGCCTCAGAGAGATTCAGGGTCTAATTCTGCTTAAGTCTTACTGGGAGTCAACATTTTTTTTCGAAGATGTGGGTTCCTGAGTGAGATTTCCACTCAGGCAGGTGCTTAGTGGTAGTTTCAAAATGCCAAAATGCTTTGTTCAACACCCTGCTTGGAGGAAATCTCAGCAAGTTGCTTCTAATGAAAAATCTCACCAGGCATCTCTGTCTGTATCTATTAGATCTTGCAGGACTTTAAGAGTCATTAACTTTATTGTTTACTAGCTTTTTTTTTATTGCTCTTGCTCACAGGACATGATTGCTTGTGTAAGTAAATGCAAAATACAGACGTGAGCAAAATGTGCAGGGAAGTCCTTGGAATATGGGTCAGGGCAGAGGTGGCTAAAGGCTAAGGAGGAAACTTCCTGCTCCAGGGACAATAGGGTGATTGATGCACCCAAAGAGCTGATTTAATCCACTTGAATTATTTCATCATGAGGCATAGAGCTGCGATAAAGAGGCTTCCTCCTCTCTGGATTGATGCAGGGAGGCAGCAGATAACAGGATTAATGATCTGAGCCCGTGGCTCAGGTTTCATTCCCAGTCACAGTATGAATCAAATGTGACCCTGCTGCCTCGGCTGCAGTTATTCCAGAAGGGCAGGGGTTTAATGAAATGTGGAATTGAGCCTCCTGATCTCAAGGAGACTGGCTTTCTGGGCATGATTAATTTTTCCAAGTCAAACAGATCTTTTGGGCCAGTGAGCAAGTCTTTGTTCCCCACTGGCAGGGACGTGTTAGGAGGAGGAGACTTCCCTGTTCCCAGCTAGACCCCTTGGGGCCTGCTGGTCCCAAATTAGGATGTTGCTGTAGGTGATGAGAGGTTCATTTGGTCTGTGAGTTATATCCAATCTGCTGATGTTGGGCTGGGAGTGTTTATTAGGGTTGGAGCTGCACAATCTGGGCTGCATCCTTCATATTTGGGATTTAGATTTTTGCTCTGCTCAATTTTTTTTTTTGAACTTGCAAGAAACACATGAAACAGGTGAGAAAGAGGGGAAAAATAATTTTCTATTTCAGCCTAATTAGTTTTCTGACCCAGTGGGCTGTAGGGCTGCATGAAGAGAGGTCTGGAGCAGGGCTAGATGGAGCAGGGCTCTTGAGCAGGGATGTGGTGATGCAGGAGCTGCTCCTTTTTGGCAGTGGATGTGTCAGTGCAGAACTGAAATGTCTGCATGGCTGTGTCCAGAGAAGTCCTGCTGCACAGAGATGCTCCAGAGGGCTCCTGCAGACACACCTGGGCTCCCTTTGCCCTCACCTCTCAGAGGTTTCTCCATCAGGGAGGACCCAAGGGGTGCAAACTGCTGTTCCCAGAGCCTGGAAGGGAGCCATGGCTGGCAGGCTCAAGCCCCGAAGTATTTATGTGAATGTAAATACTGAACACCTCTGGCATGCAGGGCTGTTTGCATCCATGGCTCTGGCCTTGGCCTCCCTTCACCATGATCACAAAGTGGTGGAAAATATTTATACTAACAGATTGTGAGCAGCTGTTTTAATGAAGCATTTATGTACTAGGCAAACTTTAAATTGCCCCAAAATGGGACACATGTGTTTTATAAATACACTATTATGAAGAAGTGGGGAGTAAGAGATTCTGGATCCAGAAGGCCAATCCTCCTCCACTTATTTATTTTGATAAAGAGTTTATATGCTGGAAAGAAATGGTGTAGAAAGTAAGCGTGGGGCTTTCCAGAATGCAATCATGCTTCAAAACTGCAGCAGAGGAGAGTTAACCTCTCCAGATCCAGCACATTGCCTCCAGATTCTGCACATCTATTTAAAATAGCCTATTTAAAAGTGACTCCACCCCACCTGAGCAAGAAAACACCAATCAGGTATGGACCCCTTTCTGTAGGAAGATGTAATTTAGGAGGTGGATTTGGTTTTGCTTTGGATCCAAACCCAAGTTTTGAGTACATCCAGTTCTCTGCTTTCCTAGCAGATGATTAAAGATGAGGAGCCTGGCTCCTGAAGTGCTGTCATGTGTCAAATCCCAAGGTGAATTTCTTAGGAAGAATTGTTGATTGATGCTGGTGCAAATCTACTAGAAATCAAACTGAAGAAAGGTTTTGTGGCTAATATCCTCTTTATTTGCACATCAGCTCTGTGGCAGGTAGGAATGCAAAATTCCACTTTGGAAAGATTTCCTTTTACCACTATCTTCTCCATATCTTAGGAGTCTTTAATTCATAAAAATGCTGGGAGAGCACATGTGTGTGCAAAAGTGACAATGTGCTCACTCTGCCAATTAAAACTGGAGGTCCTGCCTAGAAAGTTGTTGAGAGTTAAACTTGCTCATTCAAACAGCATGTGGCCCTGCTGGTCTGGGGAGGTTGTCATGGTTATCCCACATCAGCTGATGTCATCTCCTTTTCTGTAGAAATAAGTGCTTTTCAGCTGACCAGTTCAGGGTAAAGCTGTTTAAAATGCTAAGGCAGCCAGAGCAGCTCGCTGGGGTCTCTGCTATCGGGGGAACATAAAAAAAGCTGTGAATCAGATGGCACTGCTAAATTGTGGGGGAATTGATGAGGAAACTGGTCTGGACATGCTTGGATGGGGCAGCCCCAAAGGTATTGTGGGTGCACAATGGTGGCACTGACACAAGGCCAGATTGGGATTGCTGGGGGAGCTCATTGAAGCAGCTGAATAGACGGAGGAGAAAGGCAGTCAGAAATGTACAAAAGCACAGAAAAATGTTGTTTGCCTTGTGACTTGGGGATTTTAAACCAGGATAAGGATGCTGAGTGATAAATGGCTTTGGGATGTTAAATGTCAGGTCTGAGGGGCTGGCATGTGAGTGTCCAGTGCTGGAGCCTGCCCTGGATGGCACTGCAGGGGAGGAAGAGCCCTTGGCCATGCACAGAACCTGACACACACTTTCTGTCCTGCAGTGTGGCTGGGCACACAGCTCCCAGTGCAGCAGGTGCTGCTGGCTGATGTGCAAAGGATGTGGAGCCCAAAGTTCATGGTAAAATTCAGGAAAAGACACAAGCAAGGACTTTTAGAATCTTGCCTTTGAGCAGAGCAAGTGGTGAGCAGGGGCTGCTAAAGGGGTGTTTTGGTGTGACTCCATGCACACTTGTGATAAGGGCATGTGGTTCCTCATGAGCTGAAAGCTCATCTTGCACCTGGGAATGACAGATCTGTTCTTCTTGTACAGCTCATGGAAGGAGCAGGTCTCATAAATCTAAAATGATTAAATCTAAATCTTAAATCTAAAAGATTTAAGGTTGAACTTGGTGCCTTTAGGGTCTTTTCCAACCTTTGTTTCTATTAATTAGTTGAAGATGCTACCCCAGAAAAGCACAGATTCTTGTATCTCTGTGCACCTGCTTCAGGGGCAGGAGAAGACCTTGAACAAACCACAGCAGAAAGCAGATCTGATGATTTCTAGGTTCTCTCTGGTACTCACATGCAGGGATGGAAATGTGTTCAGAGCTGGAGCAGTGCAGCTGGAGCTCTCTGAGATCTGGGGGGGATTGAGGAGACTGAAATGCTGCTTGGAGTGTCTGGAAACTACAGAGCTGGTGGAGTGTGAATATCCTGCTGATGCCTATTCCTTTATCAAACACGACTGGAAAGTGCCATGAGGTTCAAAGGTTCCAGACTAGCAGTAATGAGAGGAAGGGACAAAGAAACAGGCAGAGCTGCTGCACATGACTCATTTTCTTTGGAATCTTGGCTGTAGAAATAACAACCCTACTCATGGTTTTACAAATGCTTTTACAAACACTTAAACATGGGATGTTACTGCTAAGTGTTGACCAAAATGCTCTGAGCATGAAAGCTTCATTAATCTGGATGAAAACATGTAAAATGATAAGATAATCTGTGCTTCCAGTCACAGTGCTGTAAACCAATCACTTGCTTTCACACCAGTGTGAATGGGAGAAGAATATGCTTTTATCTTTATCTTTTTTTTTTTCTTTTCCTTCTTCTTTTTTTTTTATTCTGTTATGGCTGAAGATCTATGTCCAAACTCACTCTTAAGGGCTGGAAGATATTTTTTCTGTTAAGTTAAAAAAAATGGAGACCCAGTCCCTGGAGGAAACCTGATCAGAGACAGGCTGGCTTCCACACACACTCCAGGCCTATTGATCTCCCCTGTCCCCTCTGCCCTCTCCATCTCCAGGTTATGGAAACAATGTCTGTCAGCAGCAGCTCTGCTTTCTGTGCTGGTTATTAACTTCTGGCACAGGGGAGTCTGCTCTCCGTTTATGGGGTCCCAAGACCCACAACGAACTCAACAACCCAAAGGGAATATCTGCAGATATTTTACACAAATCCCAGTGCTTTCTTAGAAAAGAATAAAGTCTCAGGACTCTTTAGTTGTACGAGGGTTGAACAAATGCAATGAGAGATGCACAAAATGTCTATTTGAGACATGTTTGGGCAGGTATCTAATGTGTTTTCTTGTTCAGAGTGCAACCTGTTGTCTGTCACCCTTTGTTTCATGACTTTGCACAAAAGAATCATAATCTCATCTGCTGGGCAGGCAAATATTGAGAAAACTTTAACCTAATGGGATAAATTCGGTGAAAAACAAATTCTGGTGACTTTCTTTGCCCCCGAAGTTAAAGTCTGTTTTCACCAAAATCTGAACCCTGTGCCAATGGAATGAGTAGGAAATCACAGCAGCTCGCTCTGTAGTTCTTCAAATTTCTGTAGGGGAGATGAGGGACATTGTCTGGGGGATTTTAGACCAAACATTCAATCTCTGCCTCAAATATAAACTATTAGCTGTTTTTGCTCTCTTTTCTGGCATTGAACTGGGCTGTGTCCAAAGCTCTGACAGGGCCCCTCCAGCACTTCAGTCCACTCACACTTGTGCCTCAAAATAGAACATTATAGTTTTGTTTATTTGTGGGCAGCTCATCCTGCCCCTTCAATTCACACGCTGCTGCCATGTATTAATAACTTGCTCTTGATCTTAGAATAGTCACAGTGCTGGTGTAGCTTCAGAGAGCCCGAGGGTCTTATTTTGGGAAGGCAGTTGGGAGTCCTATAAAGCAATATATCATAAAACTGAGCTGAATCTAGGGCAGCCCTTGGAGAAATTCAGCAGAAATTTTGAGCAGTGTAACACACTGGTAAATTCCACTCTCTGCATCACCAAGATGTTTCAGAAAAATGCTCACTCATTGTTTCCAGGTTCTTTGCTTCATCTGAGCCCTTTGTCTTGTGCACACAGCATGTTTGCAGAGCTGGTGTCCCATGGCATTTATTTGCCTGGTGAGTCCAGCAGCCAGTGCAGCATTGCTGGGATTGAGCTGGTCTCTGCTCTCAGCCTGGCTCTCCAGTTTCTTCCCCACTTGTTCTCATGTAAGGCATCCCGAGGAGAAATCCTGAGGTGCTTAAAGGAGATTATGAAAAGGGGGAGAGAGATTTATTACATGGACAGATAGTGAAAGGACAATGGGGAAACAGTTTTAAATGCAAAGAGAGAGATTTAGCTTAGATGTTAGGAGGAATTCTTTCCCTGTGCGGGTGGGCAGGGCTGGCACAGGGTGCCCAGAGCAGCTGTGGCTGCCCCTGGATCCCTGGCAGTGCCCAAGGCCAGGCTGGACACTGGGGCTTGGAGCAGCCTGGGACAGTGAAAGGTGTCCCTGCCATGGCAGGGGGTGATCTTTAGGGTACCTTCCAACCCAAACCATTTCATGATTCTACGAAGTCAGCAGAAAGAACCCCACATTATTTGGGTCTGTGGTGTCATTTGAGCTTCCTGGCAGCAAAGGCACTGGGATGGGAATGGAGTGAGGGTGAGGAAGGCTGATGATGCTTTGCTGAAAGCTGTGAGCTGTGATTCCATTGCCATACCTGGGTTCAAGTTTGAATTCCTTACAGATTCCCTGGCTGATGCCTCAAAGGCTTCAAGTCCTCAGAGCAAATCTGGAAGCAGTTTGGTGCAGGACATTTGGTTTCAAGTAGGAACCAGGTGTAACTGTGAGCTGTTTACTAAACTTTTCTGGTTTTTGATCTCACCCAAACAAGCAGAAATTGAGAGAATGTCAATGTGAAACTCTGTGAGCCTGAACCTGAGCACAGCCTGAGTCTTCCTTGCTTTTGACTTCTGACATCAGTGCTGGGATCCCTCCATGGTAAATCGTGGTGCCTTCATGTTGTAACTGGGGATTCAGCTGGATCATCACATTTTAGACAGCATTAAATGGGGGTTGGACTGGGGGCTTTGGGAAGGTGAAAGATTCCCTGTGCCTGTATTGGGACCCTTAAAATCTGGCTCCTCCTGCCAAAAAATGGGTCTAATATATTATTTTATCTGGCTCTCCATTTGGGAAGCTGCTCTTGGCTAGCCTTCCTTTGCTACCCCTTCAGATGGAATATATGATATTCTCCCCACTCACTACACATGTAGAAATTCCTTTTACCATTCCTGCTTTCACTTGTCTGAAATATTCCAATTATACACCATCAGTGACTTGGCAAAGCACAGCTTTTGGAAATTGTATTCCCTCTGCTTAGGCTCCTCTTCACAGTGTTTCCTAACTGCTGTGAAATCTCCCTCCTTGCCCTGCATCTGTGTCAAAGCTGCTTTTCCATAAATTGCTGTGTGTGTCCCTGGGCTCGTTGGGACACAGAGGTTGGGCTGTGCTCAGGCCCTGGGAGCTCCTTGGGCGTGCAGAGCATCTCCTGCTCCAGCACCTGCCCCTCCTGCAGGGCTCAGGGAATGCTCTCCTGACTTGTTGCCTGCTTGAGCTGAGGATTCATTAGCCTGTAGTCAGTGGTTTGGGTGTCTGTTGCTCCTTCTTGGTTTTTGTACCTGCTGAAGAAATCTATCTCTTAATCTATCTGTTAATCTATTTATTAATCTATCCCATCCCTCCTGATTGCAAGTAAATTCAGGTACTGAAAGTAGTTCTGTCCTTTGCTGTGCAGATGTTCTTGAACTTTTTCTCTTGTTGAATTTCTTTTTGGGATTTTTTAAAAATTTCCTATTTACACTCCTTGCTAGACCCGTAGAGCAAATGATTTACTCACAGTGAAACTGACTTTGTTTTCAATTTTTTTAAAATGGATGTGAGCCAAGATCCCATGCATGGTTTAGCTGCCTAATTTCCCTGGTTTCACTGTGATGACATGGTCATTCGTGCCTCTGCAGTTGGAATCAGGAAGGGGGTGCTGACAGGTGACCCCAGGACTGTCCCTTGCCGAGGTGTGCTGTCCCTGCTCTGCCCCTGCCCAGCTGTGTGACCCTGGGCAAGGCACAGGGCTGGATGGGCAATACTGGAAGTCATTCCTTTCCTTCAGAAAATTTTGCCCACAGAGTTTCAGACAACAAAGATGAGGCCTTGAGGCATGACTATAATCTCAGTAAATAGACAACCACAGAAATAGTTTGGGTGTAATGTGTTGTTGTGGAGCAGTTGCAGTGTGTTTATGCTGTCAGTAAAGGTGAAAATAAATGAAAGTGAGATTTTTTTTCTGTTTTTTTTTTTTTCTTTCTCTTTTGTTGTTATTTAAATGGTTGGCTCCCCCAAGCCTCTGAGTAAGGCAGTGCACAGTGCCACAGCCATCCTGCTCCTACTGGCTGGATATTGGTGAGGAAGAGGAAAGGAAGTCAGCAAGTGAAGAGTAACCCATACTCAGGGGAAAGTTTTCCCTTAATCCCTTAAAGGTTGGTTTATGGCTTGAAGGCTGCAGGCTCTGTAACCCTGACAAATGTCAGCCTGCCTGGTGTAACATTAGGTGCTGTCATCTTGACAAATATGAAAAATCCTTCTTTGATTTCTGATAAGCAAAGGAACTGTGTGCCAGTGAGTAATCCAGATTGTCTGGTTGTTGTGCAAGGGCTGTGTGAGGAGATGCTGCTGCAGCAGCAGGGCTGTGTGGATGCTGAGTGGTGCTCAGGACTTGTTTGCTGACAGAAGAGAAGATCTGATGAGATAGGCAGGTATTGCAACAGCGTGTGGCATAAGAGCTGTTGGTCCACACAAACAACACTCCTACAGTGGTGTTTCGGTGAGGTGTGGTGATTTTCAGAGCTGCTGCAAGTATTTTGTGAAAATGGCTTTAGAGAAGCAGGGTAGTTTTCCTCCTGGAAGCTGGATGTGTTTTCAGAGCATCCAGGCTGGGCTGGACTGGGGCTCAGGGCTAGAAAAGCAACAATTTAATCCTGATGGATTTGGGGCAGAGGGTGGTGCTGCAAGTTAAACATGACTCATCAGGCACAAAGTACACTGGAGATCAGAAAAACCTCACAAGGTAGGTGCTCTGTAATTAATATTCCTCCAAATCTCCCCGGTTATCGAGCCACCCTGGAAGTGCCTTCACCAGACTGTCACCTGAGGCAGGTGCTCTGCTGTGTGCCACCTCTGAGGAGCATCCCTGGCACCTGAGGCAAGGGCCGTGTTGGGCCCCTGTGCCCGTCACCTGCAGCTGACCTGCTCTTTGTGCAAAGGGACAGCAAGGGGCTCCTCCCTTCCTCCTGACACAAGTCCAACATGATTTCCTGCCACCATCTTCCAAGGGAGCTGGTGCCAGCCCTGTCTGTGCAGCCTTCAGGGAATGTGCTCACAAAGGAGCTCCTTGGAGGAACAAATGCAGTGGTGAGCAGGAGTTGTTTGCTTGACAACACCCTACATAAAACCCAGACAGGAATTCTGCCCTTGTCTTCTGCTGTGGGGATATATCAGCTGTCTTTTCAGTCTCAAATATTTAAGGGAAAATCCTTGCTGTCCTTCCCCGTTTTGGCAAAGGCTGAGCTCAACTTCAAGTAGAAAAAAGTCCATTACACAAAAAAGACAATTTTGAGCTGAATCTGGAGTATGATGTATATGCTTGACATATTCATCCTTGTATTTCTAACGTGTATGTTTTGGCCATCAGGAGAATTGAAGTTGAAGAGGATCACTGTAGGTATTAGGCTCCAGTGCAGAGGAAGAAGATAATTTTTGCCTTGGAGGAGCTGGTTGCACGGCTGGTTTAACAGCCTTCTGTAACCTGCAGAGCAAATGTATTTGCTTTGGCTCCTGAACAACCTAAACACTTGGAGAGCTTCAGCTGTGCTGCTCACAGTGGGTTTATCTGCATTTGTGTCAGAGCTGTGGCAGAGTCACAGCCAGTGGCTCCCCCAGCATAATCCCATCCCCATGTTGGAGCAGGCAGGCAAATCCACCTGGGTGCAGAAGGTCCCGAGGATGCTGCACATCCCTGCAGCTCCATGATTCAGCCTGCCTTACACAGCTCTCACCTGCTCTCTCTGCTGTAACTGCCCTTGGATACACCTGCAAAGGGATTGTAGGACTGGGATGCTGTGGTCCAGAGCTCCCAAAGCCCCTGGAGGCACTGCTGGTGTGTTGGTGCTCGATACCCAGTTCTGGAGCCCCTCTGGAGCTGAGGTTTGGCAGCTCCTGCTCTGGACAGTGCTGGACTGGGTAATTAAGGAGCTCCCACCCTGCCTGGACTGGGAGGCTGGGCTGGCCAGTGGTCCCTGCCATGCCCACTGGGGACACTCCAACCCATGGAGTGCTACTAAAGCTATCCTGTCCTGTGGTGAGCATTGCTTCTCTGCTCTCTTCTTTCCTCTTAAACAAATCCATGTGCCACCACTTCGCCTCCACTTCGTTTTTCTGAGCATGCTGGAATATGGGCACCAAAGGCACGAGGCTTTTGGAGCAGCCCTGGGCTCCCTGCCTGCAGCCAAGGATGAAAGCACAACCAAGAGTGGAGTGTGTCGAGTGATGCTTCGAGTTGGGTTTGTGAGCAGCTTTCCAAGACAAACACGGGCCTGCCTCCCTGCTGCCTCCTCCCTCCACATTCCCAGGGCACGACTTGCAGAGGGGTGGTGGATACCAAAAGGAAGTGCCAAAATTCATTATTTGACTTTGTCAGCTCTGTAAAACGGTCTGATGTTGGTAGGAGGTTATGTTTTCATAGAGAAAACCTTGAAGAAAATAAAACAAAACCAACTCCCCCTCCCATCCCAGGGCCTCCTGTCCCGGGATTCAGGTTGGGGCCAGGGCTGCTGACTCATCAAATGTGCAGGTGCTGGAGCCTTCCCGTGGGGAGCACCACCTCACCACCTGCCCTCTGGGACACTTTTAAAGCTTTTTTTTTTAAGCTTTTGTTCTGATTTTCAGAGCAGGTCAGATCCTGGATCACCTTATCCTTCTGGGTGCAGGTCCACCATTTTGCAGAGTTGCTTTGCATCAGCCACATGTGTCTGCTCCAGCACACAATTTGGCCCCATGCCTCTCTCCTTTCCTTTTTCTGTACCACAGGAAGCAGCATTTATAAAATCCCTAATGATCCCGTCAGCTTTTATACATTTCCTGTCTTGCTTTATAAATGAAAGAGGAAAGCACAGCACTTTTGACCTGAATTACTTTGGATAGTGTTTGCTGGATGTGGTATTAGTCACTGGTCTGCTTTGCCTCTGTCATCTGTGATGCCAGGGTGGTTGTGTCTGCTTCCATGTCCTTATCAGAATCCTGGCAACTTCAACATTTCCATAACAACCCTTCTTTCCCCTTCTGATTCAGGGGGAATCTGAGGGAGGGAAATGCTTTACCTTTTGGAGTCATAGAGAAAACCTGGAAAGTGTGCATCTTTTTCACTCTACAGACTGAGCAGCAGCAGGCAAATAAATAGAATTTATGTTCTGTTACTAAAGATGAAAGACTCTTCATTTTAAAACTAAGCTAGATTGGGGTTTTTGTAAATGTCTTATTTGAGACCACAGAGGTGACCTACCCAATGCACACACTGAATTGCCTCTTTGTAGGAGACTATCTGGTTTGACACATGCATTCTTGAGGCCATAAATGGATTTATTGGGGGATGCAAGAAGTCCTGAGAGCACTAACCACACACCTGGCAGCACTTTGGAGCCCCACATTAGTGCTGTCTCTATTTTCTGTGCTGCAGTTTACAAAGAGCAGCCCCACCTCAGTTTTCCTCTGCCAACAGCCAGGGATTTCAGGGGTTTTCACAGGCAGCCCTCACCCACAAGGCAAATGGAGCTGGAGCTGTGCAAAACTCCTCAAAGCCAAGGCTTGTAGAGGTTTCTTGATGGGTGTTGGTGTGTTCCAGCAATCCATGCTCACCCAAGGGACCATGTCCCACCAGTGCCCACAGTGATGGTCCCTGCAGCACCTTGCAGGGCATGGGGCAGGACAGGGGTTTTCTCCTTGGTGTGTATAAGAGCAGCAAATTTTGGACCACTTTATGATTAAAGATGGGGAAGATTGGCTCTTGTATCCTCGTTACCTTGAACCTTCCTGATGTTATTTCCTGAACTGGTGAAAAACTTAAAACCCCAGACCAGACATTAACTGAGGTGAAAGATATTTTTTTCCATTCTCTCTCTTTGCTGCCTTGCTTTTTTCCTTCAGAAGCTCTCTTGGAATACCATTCCTACCCATAACTTTGTGAAACATGGGGGCCAAGTGCCTGGAAACTGTATCAGGCCAGCTTCTAATCTGACTTGCATGCAGCAATGGAAATAAAAGTAATTCCTGTAGTCATTGGAGCTCAACCAGACTGAAAACTAGATTAAGAACAGAAAAATCCTGTCCTGACTGCTATAAAGGCAATCTACTCTATAGCAGCTATGAAATGGCAATGCTATAACCAGGTGTCTCGAGCAAGGAACAAAGTGGTTGAAGTGATACATAAAAAAGTTCAAGTTTGCTTTCTTCATCCAAAATAGGGAGCAAACGGCCAAGGACATCACCGGTTAAACAGGCTGTTAAACCAGCTTGGGGGGGAGCTGGATGCAGTTTTGCAAGGGGAAGGAATCAGGAGGACCAGCTGTGAGCAGGACTGTTTGCAGCTGAGATGAGGTAATATGGTCAAATATGTGCCTCTGCGAGTGAGGTTAGTTATTTATTCCCTTCAAAGACTTTCCTATGTCTACACAGTCTGAAAATGATTTCTACAGCTAATATCAGCCTGGGCCAGGCCAGACTTGCTGTGCTGCTGTTGGTATTGCTGCAGCAGCAGAGGAGCAGCCAGAGCTGAACCCAGCCTGGCATCCTTTGATCAGGCTCTGCAGGATCCCCAGTGAGGAGCCATGAGTGCAGATTATCCTGATCAGCACTTGAGCTGAGGTCACACCAAGCCAGTCAGAGAGCTGAGCTGATCCTGCTGTGTTTGACTCCCCCAAGAGTGGCAGGTGTGGGGAGCTGTGCTGAGCTCGCCAGGGAAGGGATCTCCAGCCTGCCCTGTGCCCCAGCTCCGTGCAGCCTCCCTGGCAATCATGCCATGTATGCACACCCTGCTCTTTCTGCTGGTGTCCTCACGTGCAGATTTTTGTCCTCAGGACCAAGTGGAAGTGATGCCTTGAGTTTTAGGTTTTATATTTTTCACATCAGTACTGCTTCAGTGTGTGACTCTAAAGCTCCATAGCCTGTCAGTTACTGTTCTCCCATTTTATTCAGACAAAACAATTTCTCTCCAGGCCTGAAATTCAAGGACACCTTTCTGTCTCAGGCCCTGAAAAATGTCAACAACAGTGAATTAGGGAGGGCAAACCTGGAGTAAGTGACTTCATTACCTGAAGCTATAATTGGACAATTAACTCCTGATATGCAAATGGACCAAACTTATTTCTGTCTGAAAATCTCGTGACCATTGTCCATCTCGGGTGTAGCCTCTGGGAGGTTCTTGCATTGCCCAAGGTGTAAATATTGAAGGCCTTTAATAAATACCTATCCTTTATCTTTAAACTCTGTCTAGCCTCTGTTCCAGGGAGCCTCTCCAGAAGAACACCAGGCATCAGAAGAGCACCTTGGTGCTCGTCCAGCCTGCTCAGCTGCCCTGACCTGGCTCCCGAGAGCCTGGAGCCCCAGAGTGCCCCAGCTCCAGGGGCTGCTGGTGTGAGCTGGAGCAGGGCATGGCCCTGTCCCACACCCCAGACAGCAGAGACTGCTCCAACAGCAGCCCCAGCCTGTGGCACAGCACGGAGCCCTGAGAGCCCAAACCTGCCTGTTGCCCCCAGCCCTTGCTGTGTTGCCCCCAGAGCTGGTGGGAGGCAGCTGAGGTGAGCTGAGGCCAGGTAAGTTACCTGGTCTCTGCTGCCAGTACAAGCTGTAGTAAGCACTGCTGTGGACCAGGAATGAAATCACTTTAAATGCTGCCCAGAAAGGGGTTTGACACCCACAGGAGCTGGGGAAAGCACCAGTGCTGTGTTTTTGTGGTGGTTAACAGCTCTGGTGCCACGGTCTGTGCCATTCCCCACATCCTGGTCTGGCTCTGTCACTCCTTTCAAAGAGTTTCACTGCTCCTGCCATTCATCGTGTCTGCTCCAGAAATAAGGGGGTAAAAGGATGCAAAAGTGCAGGAGATGGGCCTGCCTGCATCCCCAGGGAAGGGTTAGAGCAGAGATTATATCTGTGGTCATCATGCCCATCCTCTTCACCCAGTGGAGATCAGCTAATCTGAGTCTAGACTTGGGTTTACACCAAGGAAAGATGGAAAAGACTGTTCTCCTGCTGCTGTGAGGGCTCTCTGGTGTTGGGAAATGTGCTCAGTACTCTGTAAGGAGCCATTCAGCAAATGTCAGACTTGGGTGAGGTGAAAAGAGACTTCCGAGAAGTCTGGCCAAAAAGAGGAGAAAAAAAAGACAAAAATGTTTGCTTTGAGGTTCTGCTTTGAGAGACTTGGGGTTATCTGGGTTTGCAACATTCAAATTAAGGGAGGAGTCAAAGAAATAAAAGACATCACCAGGAAATTTTGATGCAAGGCGATTTCTTAACACACATAGATAATTCCTGACTTTGGGAGGTTTACCCACACTGAGTTTAGAGGCTGGAATTGGAAAAAAGAAACAGAGTGCTTAGGTTTCTTACCAGTAGCTTTGGTTTGCAACCCCAGTCTTACACAACCCAACCTCTCCAGAGGCTCTGCTGAGCTTTCCATCACACGCTCCCCTCCTCCTGCTGTGCCTGATGCTTGTGTTACTCAATTTTGAGACCTCAAGAACACAGGGATCAATAATTCAATCCCATTTCCAATTCCTCCTGTGTTCTTCAGGACCTTTTCCTTCCAGGGCTCCTCACAAGGGAATCTCAGGCAGGTTGGTGCCTGTCCCTGGCTCTGCTGGTGCCATTGTCCCCTGCCAGCCCTGCCCCTTGTCACCAGCCTGCTGGCATTCAGTTTTGGGCTGCCTGGAACAACACATCAATGCCCTGGAAAGAAGTGGGAAAACAGCAAAGAACATGTTGGAGCTTTATTTTTCTTTCTTGTTTTGACAACCTCTGGCAAGAATCTAGATGAAAACAGAGGGGCTGCAGGAATGATTGAGGAGGGATTTTTCTGTGTGGTGTTTTTTTTTTTTAAAGATATGATTTGCCAGGAAAGCCACCCACCTGTTCAGACAAGGCCTCAATTGTGGTAGATGGTGGTGAACAACTGAGTGCCTGTGTTCCCTCCAAGAGCCACAATTCCTGGGTTATTTTTAGCAGATTTGCACACCTCTGTTTATTTGCTCTCCCTGGTGCACATTCCTCAGTCCCTGTGACTTCCTCCATAATGTGGCCAAAGCTGGAGGCAGAGGAGCTTTCTGTGAGTTCTGATGGGAAAGGATGGGTGCACTGAGCTTCATCCCAGCACCCATTCAATGGAAATCACAATTGTGGGCTTTACCTCTGGGGCTCCCTGAGTGCTGTCCTTTCACAGTGCAATTCCCTGCCACTTCTCCTGCCCCTCTGGATGTTTTTGGAGCTTATAAAAAACTGTATCTTCATCTGCTTTTCATTTCCTTGGATGCTGCTGGGCTATCAGCTTGTTTTGTCTTTAATGGCAGCTTGCTGCTCCACAAAGTCTTTCAAGACAAGGGAGGTGTTTAGTCTGCTGTGGGTTTTTTTCTGTGCTCATAAAATAAGGGAGACAGTAAATGATGTCTTGAGGGTGGAGGGAAGGGATTTATCAGTGGAGAAAATTGGACTGACCTGGAGGAATGTCTTTAGATGTGGATGAGTCCTTAAGTGGTAAAAATAATCAGCCAGCTGCCTGAAGCCAAATGCTGGTGGCCTTGAGGGATGCTGTCACACAATCGGTGTGGTCTCCTCACCACAGGCCCCCAGAGCCTCGTTGGTGCTGCTGTGCATCCTCTCAGTGTGCCAGTGAGACAGGGAAGGAATGTCCTGTCCTTGTCCCTGGAAGGAGCAGAGCAGGGAGGGATTGTCCGTGTGGACATGCCAGGCTGCCAGGGCCACCCCCATCCAACAGCTCTGCCTCTCTGTGAGCTGCCAAGGTCGTGCAGGACAGCCCATCTCAAAGTGCAGACTTTCAGTGCAGGAATATGAAATTCCTTCTGTTCCCTTCCCTTTGCTGCTGTTATTGTTGCCTTGCTCCTTGGTTGGGTTCCCACTTTTATTTCTTTGTGCTTGGGACATCATTATTGCTTTGCACAGGTTGGAAGACTGTTGGACAACTCTATTTCCTTTCATTCTGTATTTTCTCTCCGGGTTTGTGTTAACCCTTGATCTGACACACTTTCAGTGTGAGCCTGAACTCCTTACTTGGCTGTGCAGTGTGGTCACTTGGGAAGGTTTAGCAGTTTGAGGATCAGGTTTGAAATATTCAGACTCATAAATGACAGCAGAAGGGGCTCAGCTCTTCCCTGTTTGCATCAGAGCCAGCCCCGCTTGGTTACAGGGACACGGCCCCTGGGCTGGGCCAGGTCTGATCAAACCCAGTGTGATTTTTGTCAGGAATTTCCTTGCTGCCTTTAACAATCCTGTTAGCAGAGCCACCCCTCAGGAGATGTGTCCATTGGCCTCCCTGCTGCTGATGCTGGCTGATGCAAAGGAGGATCTTGAAGCCAATGGTCTGGGCACCTCTAGGTGATATTCACCTCTGTCACTGCACACTTCTGCCTCAACACCCTGAGCTGAAATTGCCCATCTCATTTTCCCTGTGCCCTCCAGCTGCTCCCACAGCTAGCAGTCGGGTTAGAGTTGTGTAAAAAGGGAATTTTTTACACATTAACTTTTGGGTGGACCCAAAGTTCTTTGGGATGTAGTCAGGATGTAGATTGGCTGCCTAGGCCCGGCTTTGTTTGCAGGAAGGTTATAGGATCACAGAGATGCTTTTTTGGAAATGTACAGTTACACTGGCTCTAACATACATCTTGTGTGAGGGAATACATGGGGAAGAGAGACAAGTCCTGGTAGAGCACCTCACCTGTTTCTTGTCCTCCTCTCAAGGCAAAAGCACCTTTTTCTGGGCTGGCTGAGCACTCAGTGGACTTTGCACGTGGATGGGAACATCTGCTTGTGCTGAAATTGGAGACTATTTTCTGTTTTCATGAAGAAGTGATGATCTCTCTCATCCATCCCAACTGTTGGGTGATGATGACTGGGTGATTCAAGGCACAGGGCTGGTATCTAAACATGAAATGATGACAGTGATCCCGATGCTGCTGGGATTAGCTGTGCCTCTCCCCTCCTGCCATCTACCACCCCTTCCAGCAGCGGAGCTGGGAACAAAACAAAATTCTCCATCCTGCTTTAATGTGGCTTGGCCATGAAACTATGTACGTTAAACAAACAGGGAGACTCCTCATTGTAGCGAAAGCATAGCCATTAATAACTTTGTTTATAATGTGCTTATTTGCTGATTTGGAGGTCAAGCATGTTTGACATTCCCACTGCTGGGAGGGGGCTGGCTCAGCCAGGGCCTCTGCTTTACATCGGACACTTCTTTATTTTTGCAAACCACATCTACGTGTTCCTGAGAAATGTTTATGGTTTGGAGGTCGCTGACATCGTTTTAAACATCTGCTCAGCTCAGAAAGGGAGATAGTGCCATTGTTTTTGCTCTGGCCCTCCTAAGTGTCAGTTTCTTTTTGTGCAGTGATTCATGTGTCACTCTCCTGCTTACTTCAAACATGCAAACAGTGAGCACTGCAGAGCCTGACAGCAAACAGCTCAGCACCTGCCACTGGCCTGTGGCCTCACAGAAGGCTCCTGAAATTACATTTTCTGTGTGTGGGTGCCAGGTCTGGATGAGACAGGACAAGGAGGTTTTGCCTTCAGCCTGCAGTGCCAGTCTGGAACTGCTGAGCTCCATTCCTGCTCTGGAAGGACCAGCTGGGAGCTGGGGAGGTCACCTGGCAGGTGCTGTTTAACACTAACAGAGACACCTTTGGAGCAGCCTTGGTCTGTGCCTGTGGTTTGGCTGCCAGCTCATTTCTGTGGGATGCTGCTGAGGTCTCTGCACTGCTGCCCTGGCTCTGAAGGGCTCTGGCTCCATGGGAACAGATGGTGGCTGTTCAAAGCTTCAGTTTCTTACCTTGCTCCGGAAGCTGACAGCAGGAATATTGTGGACACACACATTTATAGAGCTGGGGAATTACAGCTTGGAAATTCTCTCCAGGCCTGGATTTCTCCTGACTCTCAGCTCCATTCCCAGGCTGACAAGCTGACTGCAGCTTCAGTTAGGGAGGAAATCTCCCAAGGTGATAACATGGTGACAAACAGAGTGGAATTCATCACCAACATTAACCCCTGGTGTCTTTGCCGTGGGACACATCCTGAGGTGCTGTCCCAGGGATGTTTTTCCCAGTTGTCCAATGAGCTCCTGTCCTGTCCCGGCTGCACTAACACACTTTAAATCCGGGCTGTCTGTACAATAAATTGGCCTTTTTTCCCCAAAGAGCTCCGTGTGTGTTGCTGTCCTTTCTCTCTCTTTTTAGCACAGTAACCACAGAATATCTCCTCAAAACTGTGCCTGACCTAAACGTGTTGGAAAGACACTCTGGTTTTTGTGTGCTGTGCCCTACAGCCTTCTCAGACACATAATGGAATTGTGCTATCATTCAAAGCCTGAAATGGACATGGAGTTTGATGTGATGATTTCTCTGGAAAATGGCTGATGTCAATGCCACGATGAGTGATTCACAGAAGGAGTTTCTATTTTTTGAGAACACCCTGTTTCTCTGCACACCATCAGACAAACAAGGCAAGGGAAGTGGATGCATTATCAAATCTATGAATCAAACTGGGCTGCTTTACAAATGTGAAAGAGGTACCTAAGGGCTGCCAAAATGCATTTTGGTGAGGAAAACAAGATGACAAACTGCTTTTGCTGTAGAGAGAACTTGCCAGGATTTAGAGTTGTGTATCTACCACCTCTAGAGGGGAGCACACAGAAATCTTTGTCTCAATTACTACAATGAGTAAGAACAGACCCAAACATAAATATGGGGTGCTCTGTCCTTTGGAAATCCACTCCTCTTGTGGGTCCTGCACTCAGAAATTCCAGCTATGAAGTTTGCCATTTGAAAAATCTTTGTAGAGGTGGGTGTGGAGCTGTGTGTCAGCCCATACCTGTGTTGTGGCTGGGCAAGAGAAGCTTTTTCTGCTTTTCCTGCACTGTCAGGATTCTTCTTTTTAGCCAGGTGCTGATTTTCCAAAAACATTTGGTGACTCTGCCTGGGAGACTTCCACCTATGCCTTGCTGATCCCAGCCCCACAAACCTTTCTGGGGCTGTGGAGAGGCTTGCAGGGTGTGATCACAAAAGTTAACTAAAAATAGGAAATTATGTCGACTGCCATGGTGGATTTTCAAATTCTAAACAGTATTTAAATTTTATTTAAATCCTAGTTTCCTAGGGAGGAAAGGATGGTGTGCTCATATGGGGCTGTGTGTTTGTTTATCCATCCACATTCACTCCTACATGCTGCTTTTTGAGCCCCAAATTTCAGCAAAAAACTGACATTTTGATAGCGTTCTTGGAATTTATAAATCTCTAAAATAGTATGAAATATGCAGCTCAAAAGATAAAAAAGCACTTCTATTAATAGTCACAATGAGAAGATTGACATCTAAGCTCAACCCTTCGTAGACTGCAGAGAATCCACACAGGGGATGCTATAAATGCTCCAACCACAGAAGGAGTTTCAATCACAGCACATCCTTTATTGTGCACCAGAGAATCCAACCACAATGCAGAAATCCCCAGGAAACTACCCTGTGTTATTTCTGCTGCTTATAGAAAAAACTCATCTGCTCTGTTTGTTTATTTGTGTGTTGGGTGTTTTTAAAATTTTATGGAGAAGCCGCAGGGCACGACATTTTAAATTAAGATGAGATTGCTATAGGAAATGGTGAGAAAGGTCACAGAAATATCCCTCTCTTGGCAACAAAAAGCCTTTAAAACCACGTCCAGGCTGTGCTCTGCTGAGCAGGGTGTTGGAGATGTGCTCAGTCGAGGCGTGGGAATGGGGAGCAGCGTTCTGGGCAGCTTCTCAGGAGGGAATGGGAATTTTTGGGAGGTCCATGTGGCCTGGCAGCACTGTGTTGTGTTCAGCTGCTGTGCTCCTACCATGCTCCTTCTCCTGAGGGAATGGGGCTTTAGGCTGTAATAGTACAGGGTCCAAGGAGGCACCAGCCTTTCATGTGGCAGTGACAGCAGGAGCCATCTCACCAAACCTACAAGGTACCCAAGGCTAAGTTATCTTCTTTGTGATCAGAATAAATATGGAAAAACAGAGTAACTTCTCCCCAGGAGGTGCTTCATCCTAAGACAGGTGGGGACTCATGCTCTGGGGTGGCTGCTTGTCTTCATGGACTTCCCCAGGGCTCAGGGTGACTTGTTTAGATTTGGTCACCTCGACTTCCCCAGGGCTCAGGGTGACTTGTTTAGATTTGGTCACCTCATTTTTAGACACCCTGTTGAAGGCAGATGAGCCCCACTCAAGCTCTCCTCGTCCACAGTGATGGCTTCCAAAAAGAGGTGTTTTAGTGCAGGGCTTTAGCCCAGCTCTACCACCAAGCTCAGCCTGAGACTGGGATCAACATGATGAGCAGATATTGCCACCAGCTCACCAGTGAGGGATCCCCACACTGCTCTGAAGCATCTGACAGGGTAGGATGATGCCAGATGGATCTAAAATCTGAGCAGCCTTTCAAAATAAAGTGCAAATAACTTCTTGCATGGAAATTGTGATTAGGGCAGGCAGCTGGTTATGGGGGTGTGCTCTCAGGATTTTTGTGTCCTGCTCACTAAGGGAGGCTTCCAGGTGTGCTTGGTGCTGCTGACTGTGAACAGTTCAGTGACTTCATAGTGACTGCAAGGACAGACATTGGACACAATGAAATTCTACCTGGTAAGGGCTTTTCCGGTTCTGTTGACAATTAAAAATGATATTTTTCTTTATTTTTTTTCTTTGCTCTCTGCTGATATTCTCAGCATGATAAGCAAGGAAGAAGTTCCACTGCTGCTACTAATTGAGCCCAGCTGATTCTTTTGAAGGCTTTCTGTTTGGAATTACAGCATTTTTCTTGTGATTATATTACAAGAACGTGGCAGCCTCTAGTTCTCCTTTTGCCATTTCAATCTGTAGCTGTATATCCAAGTGTGGAGCTGTGGAACCGTGAGTACACTCACTCTTTTATGGATACTCTGTCCCGGTCTGTTTTCACTGTTTCTGTTATTTCTGCACTCTGTAAAAGTTATGAAACTTGAAGGAAGAAGCCAGCAATGTGGCCAGCTCTAGGCAGAGATGCATTTTCTGTGTGAAGACTGGGGTGTTGGAAACACTGACACTTGTTTTTGTCATAAAAATTGCTTTTGCTGACTCCAGTCTGGCTCAGTAATACCTCCACAAGATCCTTGGTGGTTCCAAACACCCTTTTGCTATGTTCTCTTAGTGCAATTGTTTATTTTATGGTGTCAACTACTTTGTATTGTTAGGACATCGTTGCATGCCAATATTTTACTTGGCAAAACTCTTTGAGTCACAAGCTCAGTCCCTCAGAATTTCCTAGTGTGAGTGATCAGTGAAAGCAAAGCATGCTCTGACATCTGCGAGGGGCTTGTGGGTAGAAGAGGGGGATTAGCAAAGAGGTGATCTCAGCTTTGTGCTTTGCATGCAGCACATGGGGTGACTGAACCACCATAAAGTGCTGCAAGATGATGCTTGTGACTCCTCCCCAGTGCCTGCAGCTGTGAAGTGCCAAAGCACTCCACTCTCTGCTTTATTGGAGCCTGGAGACCAAACCCCGCTGGAAATTTGGAATGAAGAATTCTCCCTCATTGAACTGGTGACCCCTGAGGGGTGCTGCAGCCCCTCGTGTGTGTACACACCCCCAGGGGCTCACAAAGCCAGCAGGGACAGGCATGGGTGCACAGGGAGCTTGGTCTGGTGGAGTTTCTTTTATTGCAAAGTACTGAAACTCTCATCTGCAACATGACGAGTCAGGTCTCCTGCAGGTAGAGCTGTGTGTGCTCTGAATTTGGAGAGGGAATTTGCTGAATGCTGAGGTGGCTCAGCCTGGATGTTTTATCACCATGCCCTTGTTCAGAGTGTGTTATTGTAGGAATGGTGGCTCTATTGTTACTGGAGCCTTGGCATGTATCTTGTTTTTTGCTGTCAGTGTTGCCTCTGTTTGCTCTGTGTGAGCCCTGTACCTGCTGTTTTTCACAGAAATCACCACGTCCTGGAGAATTGGAGCAGAACTGTGCTGCAGTGAGTGGCAAGGTGGAGTTCACAGCAATCCTGGCAGTCTAAACCCTCTTCTTCCCCAACAGGCTACACTCCTCATGGTGCTCCTGCTTGTGGCAAACTCAGCTGGGTAAATCTCCTCCAGCTTCTCTGCTCCACTTAGGAGCTTCTTACCCAGGAAATGTGTGGTTGTTTTTTCTTTTTTTTTTTTTTTCTGTCTTGCCAAACTGGTTGACCACCAGCTCTGATACCTGTGGTGGTGCTGCTCCATCCTGGTTCAGGTGGTGGTCTCCTGGCTGTAGGAGATCTCAGAGATGTAAAGGAACTTTCCCTGTGCTCTGAGGTTTGAGGGCTGGAGACACCAATCCCCAGCAGATGATTCCTGATTCCTGATTGTAGGAACGAAGCACCAGAGCTCACAGTTTTGTTAGTCAGGAGCAGGATCTAAGCCTGGATTGCTCGAGCAGCAGAGAGTGGGTTGTTTCATCCCAGGAGAATTTTGTGGGTTATTTTGGCAGAGCACAATGGAAAAAGCATGGACTGTGGCTGCCTTTGCAACTCTTGGCTGTGTGGATGACAAAGTTTGCCTTCTGGCCTGCCAGGCCTTTTTGCCTTCGTTAGCACAAACTCCTTTTGGAGACGACTTTTTTTTTTTTTAAATTTTTATTTTTACTTTCTTTCAGTCTCTTCTGGCTGGTCTTTGTCCCTGAAGCCCACACTGATGGAAGCATCCAGGAGATAAGAAAATGGTGAATTATGTTTTGCATCGTCTATGGTTGGAATTTCAGTGCTGCAGGGTCAGTTTTAAATTATCCCTGAAGGGTTGGTTGTGTTTTATAAGCTGGATGGCTTGGCTTGCAGCCCTTTGATTTTTCCAAATAGTATAAATCTATAGACATTTGCCTTTGGCACAAAAAGCCTCCTCACTTCGAAGTCAAGAATAATTATTTTCCCAGAGACAAGGTCAGCAGCTGGATTCAAATAATGGGATGGAAAAAGCCACTCTTGTTGCTTTTCACATGATTTTTTAATAAGTAATTTTCAAAAGCAACCTCAGTGCATCAGCATCTGCCCCTTGCTCCCATGGCAGCCCCAACAGGTCCTTAACCCAGGTACAGCTCCCAGTATCCTCCAACAGGGCAGGAATTTCCTCTGAAGCTCCACCTGCAGCAACAAACACACAGAAAACCACAAGAAATGGTTCACAACCACTCTTCCCCTTGCCTAATGGTGGCTGATTCCCTAAGATTTTCCAAAATACTCTAAAAACTTACTATTTCCTTTTAAAAAGAAAAAAAAAAGTATGGTTAACTGGAACCAATGTAATTCACATCAACTGAAATCTTTCATTTACGTTCCTACTTTTCCAGAAAGAAATACTCATTGTAAGTAACTTGCACTAAAAATGCCAATTTCGGGATGGGTCCCTGGACAGCACTTTCCACCTGGCTCTGCAGGGAGGCCTTGGGATGCAGGAGGGAAGTGCCCACTGGCCTGAGGAGTGGTTTGGAGGAGAAAAATAGACACTGCATCTGTGCTGGACAGGAGCTGTATCCAGCCTGATTCTCCTTCTTGAAGCTATTGAGTTTATTAAGGATTATTATTTCAGGCACCCTTTCCCCTGCTACTGAAAGTCCATTAAGATGGAAAACAAACCCTTCTCTCTTTGAGCACGTGGATAATTCTGGTCTGGACCAACTTGTGTCAGAGTGACACAACCCAAAAAAGCAGTAGGGACTGTTTGACTGAAGTTCTGCTGCCAGAAATATTGAAGGTTAAACTAATCCTTGGCAGGGTCTCCATCCCTTGTGGATCCCAGGTGTTGGACACCAGATTCCAGCTCTGCCTTGGCTGCTTCGTGTGCCTGTGAAGTAATTCGTGGCAGAGGAGGGAGAGGGTGAAGGGCTGGGGCTCTGTGGCTCCCTGTGGCTCAGGATGGATTCAGCTGTGTCCTGGTGCTGCTCTTGTGCCTGGGCTTCCAGGGCTTTTCCTGGGCTGCAGTGGGAGGCACCTTGGGCTCCTCCACAAGGCCAGGATGCAGCTCCTTGCTGTGCAGAATGAGGAAAGTGGGCAAAAACCAGATCAGACAGTGGTGGTGAGATACAAAAAGGTTCTGCACTGAAAACCACGGGTGATGGCTGAGGGGAGGAGGTGGGTGTTGCTTGGCAGTCCCAGGGATATCTTTGTGCTCTTTCTCTCCCTTTTTATTATTTATGGTGGTACTACAGGTGTTTGCTATCTTTGCTACACAGTTGATGTTTTTCCCCCTTCAGCTTCCTCAGCACCAGTTACATTTCCTGGGCAAACATTGTTCACAATCTGTTCTTCCCCTGGTAAAAGCTGACCCCTGAGGCTGATGGGGCTGTCAGCCAACACAACAGGCTCGAGGGGATGGGTGACTGAGGTGGCTGATGGCCCTGGGGACCTCAGCAAAATAACCCCAACGTTTACCATGACCTTGAGTAACTCACTACTTCTTTCCTTGTCTCCCTTCCAAATCTGTTAAATAACAGGAAAAAAAAAATTTCTCCTTTCTAAGCCATGTCAAAGGCTGGGTGATCAGCCTAAATAGGGGTTTTTGAAAAACAGGCCCATTTCTATGAAGCAGGCAGATTCCTGTCTGGTGTAAATCAGGACAGGGGTGTCACAGTCACTCAGAGCTGAGCTGGGGATGAGCCCCCAGACATCCACTTTGCAGCTTTACATGTGAGCAGATCACTTTGTAAAGTATGAATACACTTTTCAAGTGAATTAAATCTCTTTGTGTTCAAAGAGAGGGAGCTTTCATATCAATGGATATATCATCTTCCATTCTAACTCTTAATAAAACTTTCCATCTTCAAAAGAATCCCTGAAGATTGCCTGATGAAGACTTGAATTCCCCCCTGGACACCAAGCAGGTTTCCTAAGCCCCATTTTACATAGAGGCAAACCAGCAGTGGGGTGAAGGCTGACGTTTTGGAAAGGTGCCTGGGATTCTGGGAGCACTCAGGTTTTATCCCATCCTCCAAAGTGCTGCTGTTATCCTGTCACATGCAGCTCATGCTCTGAGGAGTGGCAGAGTGATGGCAAAGCTGAGGGAGGAAATGCAGTTTGGGTGATGGATGCCCACGAGCCCTGCAGCTGTCCCTGGGATCATCAGCCACCCCCAGTTCCCAGCTCACCCCAGAGCCACCATCTCCAGCAGGGCAGGAGCACCAGATTTGGGGTTCTCCTCATTTGTTTCTACACTGGCCATTGTCCTTTGGGCTGTTCAGTGTAATTCCTGGGATCAGCTGAGGAACCTTTGCCCATGGGAGCGAGGCTGACTCTTTCCCTGTCCATTCCTCATCCCTCTGCACCTGGTGTTGCCATTCCTGCCTGTCCTGAGTGGGTGTATAATAGCTCCCACTCACATTTCACTGCCCTGGGTGAATAAACAAGGTGAGGGCTGGCTTGGTCTGGCTCAGAGAGCCGAGATGAACAAACCTTCCTGCAGAGCTGACACCAATCCCACAGTCTCTGTGGCACCCATGGGTCATTCCCTACCCAGACACCCACAGAGTTTCACTGTTTGTTTGAGTGCTGCAACAGAGCTGTGCAGAAAAGACTGCAGCAAAGAAATGCTCAGGAAAAGGGCAGCTCTCCCTCACCAGCCCTGAGCCCAGCAGGGCATTGATGGGTTTATTTAAGAGGCTGAGCAGGATATGTATTTTCCACACAGTAAGAAGGGTCTGCCAGGTCTGTTCACTTCAGGCTGCCCAAGGTGTGCTGGTTTGTGGTGTGAACCCCCCAGAACAAACAGGGCCAAGTCTTTTTTGCCTCACACAGTGTACACTTGGTGTGAGCCTTCACTTTAAGCCTCATGCATTGGCAGCATTTCTTGGGAAACCCAAAGTTAGTACCAAGTTTCTCTCTTGTGGACAATCGCTTGTGATTTCCCCAGGCTGTTTACCTGTGTTGGACTGACAGAAGTGGAAACAGGAGCAGGTTCAGTTCCACAGCCTCAGAGGAGTTTTGAAGAGAGACAACTGCAAAGCCTCAGCCCTGCTGAAGCCACCTTGGCTTCAGGTGGTGCTGTGGATTCTGGTGTGTGGGTACAGAGCTCTCCTTCCAGCAGGCAGAGTGCAGCATGTGGGGGACCCGTGGTGGGAGGGGAGGAGGCAGGGCTGGGAAGACCTGGGCTGCATCAGCAAACCATGGCAGGGGTCCCAACTCTTCCATAAAGTGAAAAAACCCAAAGCTAAGTGTGGGAAGAAGGTGCAGATTAATAGAAGGATACTTTTGCAGACAGAGATTGGCCCAAGAATGGGGTAAATCAGGAGGCTCTCCCATCACTAAAGCCTGGATTGAATTCAGGGCGTGGGACTTGGTGAACAGGGGAGGCTACTGGCCAGGTCTGAGGCATCTTAGGGTTTCCAGGCAGAAGAAACCAGTTTCCAGCTGTGGATGTCAGTCTGTCATACTCACAGAGATGCCAGGATCCCTGGCATTAAGTTATCAGGAACAAACAGTTCTCTGAGCACTCATTTAATGTGGTGTCAGATATATCAGTATCTCTTTGAAATAGAATTTGATTTTCTTTTAAGTGTTTTTTCTCCTCTGTGCTGTCAGTGCTGAAGCTTGTAGGACCAATTTATCTGTCCACTGGTGCAAACTTAAGTTTAGATACTGGTAAATCTCTTCTGCTCACAGCACCACCTTTTCCACCCTCATAAACACTGAAATAAATGTTCCTATGACAGAAAAGACCAAAGAGCTGTAGAAGAGGCAAACACTGGACTGGAATGACAGGAAGAAATGGTGTCACTCAGAATTAAGCCCAGTTTTATTTGGCATTTTGGCCCCATGCAAATGAGTGGTAAAATTTGCATCAGCTTGGGCTGAGCTGAGATAAACCTTAATCCATTATAGATGGTAACTCTTTGCTGCTCACACTGTGAGTAGTGTGGGTATGGGTTTCTAGGCTTCAGGCAAGTCTGGTCGTGGCTTGGATCACAGCTGCCTCACTGAAGCCAGTTGCAAAAGTCGTGTTGACTTCAGTGTGACCAGGTTTGGGCCCTGCAGCAAGGCTGGCCTTTTAGTCAGCTGAGATCAAGTGTGATATTAATTTAACACCTGATGAATCACCTTGTAGGATATAATTTTTCCCATTGAAGAGAAAGAGGTGTATTTGTCTACTCAATATGATCCTTCCCTCTTTAGCTGCTAATCCAACTAAATCTTCTGGCAGCAGACATCTGAAAAACACTGGAAACTGCCATCCCACAAACGTGGCGATGTGCTGTAAAAATAGCTTTATGCTGAAATGCAATTTTATTACAGCAGTTGCTATAGTTTCTGGATCTGGCAGAGATTCCATCTCCATAAACCCTGACTTTAAAGGGGGGGTGTTGTAAGTCAGCTGTTGTGATTCCCATTAGGCTGAAACTTGGCACCAAGTCCATCTGTACGTTAAACTCATCCCCTGCAGGTCTTCTGAGCTTTCTCAAAGTGTTTGTGTGTGACTTGTGCACAGGAGAAACACCAGCCCAGATTCACTGGCTGCTCTAAATGACTCATTTTTGTGTTCCTGAGAGGCAGGAGCAGCCCTAAGAGCAGCCAAGGCCAGGAGAGACCCGGCGTGGGCGCAGCCGAGTCAGATGAAATACCACGGTGAAGGTCAACTTCATTATTACTGTCTCCTCTGTTTTATGTATTATACCTCACTCTTTCCAAGGTGACAAAGGAGAAAATGAGAAAACCCACATGTGTACCTGGCTCTCTGCTTCTCTGCACAGCTTCCATCTGTTCTGAGCAGTGAGATGTGGAAGATGTGGAAAAGGTGAAAGCAAAGGAGGCTCCTCCCAGCCAGGTCTCAGCTCAGTTTGAGCCCCATGGCAGCAGGAGAGCAGGTGAGTGCAGAGAAATTCCCCACAGACATCCCAGCAATGCCAGGGAGAAGCTCAGAATGAAGCATTGGTGGATCTTCCACCTCCCATGAGCTTGCAGAGGACCAGTGCTGGCCCCTCTGTAGAAGGCAGATGTCCTCTTGGGGCTTATTCAGGAGGACCAGAGGCCAAGGTGTGGACAAGACAGCCAAATTGCTCATCCCCTGACAGCAGTTTGCACTTCTAGTTAGCAAGAGCCAAGTAAGGTTTTGTGGGGTTTTCAGTTAGCAGATCACCACTAGAAATGTTCCACCAGTGTTTCTCCTGAAGGTGAAGATATGTCAGTGCATGATGTCAGGTGAAACCTGGGGGGGAATGGTTTGTTTGGAGTCACTGTCCAATGGAACTGAGCAGAAAATGCAGTTCTTTGGGTTATGACCTGTTGCTGTTAGTTTGGGTCCTGAACACAGCCTTGGTCATTGTCACAGCAAGGATGAGGGGCTGCAGAGCTGCAGAGAGCTGCTGGTGATGGAGGGGGCTGGGCTCCATCCCTCAGGGGATGTGCATCCACACACAGCTCTTGGGAATCTGCCATGTCAGAGCTGCAGGGGAGGCAAGGGGCAGGGATATCTTTAAAAATATCAAATAAATAAATAAATAGTCCTTTCCACCCCCTGGTGCCTCTGATCCCACGTTGTGTCAATGCTCAGGAGCCACCCACGTGGCACGGGCAGTGCTGTGGGTTCCTGCGGCCCCATTGCAGGCAGGTCACTCCACAGGCTTCCCTTTGATGTTTAGGCAAGGTCTGGATATTTCTTTTCTCTTTTCTTTGCTTCTCCCCTTGGAGGGACAAAGGCAGTGGTGTTGTTTCAGAGCCAGCTGTGCTCTATGCAAACCAGATGCCCATCTCAGGCAGCTGTCAGGTGTGGCTGCTTTGTGCCATGGGGGATGTGTGCTTGAGAGGTCATTTTGGGAAAGATGAAGCTCTGCTCCAGCCCAGTGCTCATCCCATGGCAGCACCATGTCCTTGCCAAGGCTCCACAGGACCCACGTTTGGGCAGCATCTCCCAAAGCTGCCCCAGGTGGGACCCACCTGAGCCTGACGTGACCGTGGGGGAACAGATGTTTTCAGGAAAAGGGAGTGCAGGGATAAGTTAGTGAGGGAGATGAGAGATGGCCTATGGAAATCACTTGCTCCTGCAGAGCCCTGAGCAGGCAGGGGACAGGAGGTGCCTTCCTCTCCCTCCTAAGCCAGGGTTTGCTTATGAAAAATGAACCACATGCCCCGGTCCTTGCCACCGACGCCTTTCCTTGTGGCTTTCTGTGTGCTGCAGTTGCATTTTGCAGACATCTGGATTCAATAACCCTGCTGATACAGCCCATAAAATTAGAAACCGAGCCCTGTGGAAGGCAGAGGTCAGGGAGTGATTCATCCCGATATAATGTGCTGGGGCTGGAGCGCTCCATGAGTCAGGATGGGGCTCTGCGGGACCCCGGGGTGCAGGGGCAGCCCCTGCCCACGGCTCCCTGTGCTCTGTCAGCAGAGGTGGGAAAGCAGGGGGAGGCATTGGTTGCCTCCAGCACTTCCCTGACCTCAGAGGGACAGACCTGGCACCTCCCTCCTCCAAGAATCTCTGAGGAGGAATCTTGCAGAGGAAGTGCTGTGCATCCCTTATTGGGGGGATAATCAAGGATTTGGAAAAACTGGGCTGTTTCCTCTCCACAAACTTCTTGTGTAACTACAGACAAACCCCTGCGTTCCTACTGGCTGTAAACCCAGGACCTGAGCCTGCTGAGAGTCCTGTTTTGTGTGGAGAAGCTCCATGTGTTCCTCAGCTTATCCCTGCAGAACTCGAGGCAGTGGGGCTGAGCTGCAGCCTGCAGCTGTTCTTCCCTGGCCTTGCAACGCTCTCCAAGCACCTGAGCCACCATCTCTGAGGCGGAGGAGGTGGCTGCAGTGTCCCCAGGCTGGACAGGGCCCTGGCTGGAGCCAGCTTCTGCTCAGTGCCCTGAGCCTTGGGTAGATGCTTTCACCCAAACTCCTTCCTGCCCCAGTGGCTCTGGGTCACCACAGTCTCTGGCCACGTGTGGGGAGGTGAGAAGCCTGATTCCCTCTTTGCAGCACCCTGGGGCTCTTGTCTCTGTGGTGAGCAGAGCTGGAGCTGCTGTTTTGTTCTGCAGGGACCAAGAGGCAGGTGTGGCTTAGAATGCACATGGACAGGGGCTAAAGCTCATGCTTTAATATATTAAAATGGAGAATGGAAGCAGAGAGAAGGGGATGGAAGAGGTCAGAGTGCAGAGAATAAATTTGATGCTGTAGCACTGCACAAAAATTCAGAAAGCCCATGGAACCCTCTTGCTGCAAGCACAGCTATGCTGGATGGTGTGGGCTCATCCCCTGGGATTTACCTCCTGATTTCCCAGCCTCAGTGGTACTTGTCCACTTTGGTTCTCTCTGCAGCCAAGAGAAACTGCCATATTTTGGTGGTGACAGCATGCACCCCTCAGTGTGCAGGGATGAAGGGATGTTGTCACCATCCTGCACGAGGGCAGTGACTCACACAGGGATTGTGTGATGAGGGAAGGATTTCAAAGTCAGGAGGCTGAATCCTGCTGGCAGCCCTCACCAGCAGGGCTGCACACACTTTGGGATGGTGTTTGCTGCAGCAAGATGTCCCTTGTGGCCTAGGATGGAGGGGCTTGGTGCCACTGCTTTGGTTCTCACAGAACTCTGCAGGACCCAGTCTAGGTGAGAGGTTTTTATAACATTGGTTTTATCCTAACGATTCTCAGAATTTTCACTCCCATTTCTTGACCTCAACACATTGAGACCATCGGTCCTGTTGGCCTGAAACTATATTTTCCTGCTACTCTGTAGCTAAGATGATAATCTCTGGAGCCACTGGGCAATTTTGGGGTGAAGAATATCTGTGGTTTCCTTTGTATTTGCACAAGTATTTACATTTGCAAACATATAGAGAAACTCTCAGCCCCTGGTACTGCAGAGAAGCATCTCAGACTTCCAAGAGCTGATGTGTCAAAGGCTTTTCCTTCCCCCAAACCTCCAGCTGGGGTGAAGCTGTTAATCTCTATCCTGAGACACACTCCTTCACACTCATTGTGCTAAATCCCTCACCTTGCTAGCAGGGAGCTTGCCTAAACCTGCAGGGGGTGGAACAGGGGCTTCTGCACCTCATGCCACTGCTCAGGGCTCTCAGGAGAGGAGCACAAGCCACATTGCCTGGGGGCTGCCTTCCCCAGCTGTTCTTTGTGGAAATGGAGCCTTGTGGCATTGCATGAGCACAGGGATAATGTGATCCAGGAGGTGGTTGTCTCCAGCCTGCAGGATCCATCCTGGTGTGAAGTCCTGGGCGTGCTCCTCACCACCACTTCCACTGTTGGTAGTGTGAGTGGGATTCTTTAAGGTTAAGGTGTCATTATCCAGTGCTGGATAAAGAAGTTGCCAAGAGAATGTTTTGCCATGAGGCTCTAGGCTGGACTCAACAGACTAAGCAGGGCCCTGGAGGCAGAGAGACTCTTTGTGCTTCAGCTGATCATGGAATTTAATGCTGGATTGGCAGGTGCTGCACTAGCCCAGACCTCAACCAGGACAGTGTAAATTTTGGCTGCCTGAAGTGGTGCTGATGTGTGCCCAGAATGTGCCAGGGAGCTTCCCTGTGCTGCCAGCTCAACACCCTCAGCTTCAAGGGACAGCTCTCCATCACCTCCCCACCCTGTGCAGATCTTGCTCCTTTTAAGGTGACTCTTAATCCCATCTAACTTTGCTGAAGGAAAACTGATATTCCCCGAGGAGGCACAGGCAGGATCAAAGAGCAAGATCTTTATTCTGGAAAGTTTGGCTGGATTAGGCTCAGCTTTTATAAATATGCAGATCAAGTACCATGACCTACATTTCACTTCAAGGATATTTTATTAACTTTATTTTTTTGACTTGTCATGGCTTGAGTGTGGCTTGGCTGAATGGCTTCAGATTGTTAACAGCCTTGGCCCGAGCTTGTGCTGTTAAGTAATTTGCAATGGGTTTCTTTAATTACAAATGCTCTTATTTTTCATATTGTCACAATCTGCATGGTAGATACAAATTTTTAAAACCACGTGCCTCAGCCATGAGGGATTTGTAGAAGCTGAGGCTCAGCTGGGAATGCAGCCATGGGCCACACAGCCATCAGGACATCTGCAGGCAGAGCACCAGGCACTCACTGGCAACACCAAAGAGAAAAGTGGGGTGCAGAGCTCTCAGCAAGAGGGTGGAAGCCCAGTACTGCTGAAAAATCACACTCAAGGAGTCCCAAACGATGCAGCCACAGTTGTGAGCTGCCGATGAGCAAGCCCCGTGTTTATCTGTGCTCAGCAGAGTTTCTGCTCGGCAATGACGGCTGTGAATGTTTTGGAACCCGCAGAGCCGTGCGGAGGCTGAGGCACCTTTGCAGGGCGGTGTCTGGGGAGGAAACGCCCAGCCAAGGAGGAAAAACAAATTAAATAAAAGCTCTTGCTATTTTCCTAATTGTTGCTGTTTCAAATCAAAACACAAACAAAGAAACCTCAGAGGAGTTCACGGTGGGACAGGAGCTCAGTTTGCTGTGCTGTAGCCCTGGCTGGCTCCAGTGGTGCTGCTCTAGGCACTGGGGCTGCTGCTGGTGCTTTTGGGGGGAACAGGGGCAAATGGGAGAGGCAGGCACTGAAACAAAAGGCTGTGCTGGCAGCTCAGTGGGATGGAGAGGCTGTGGAGCCTGGCTGTGAAGAAATCAGCCACAGAGGGAAGGAGAAGTGAATTAGCTGGAATAAATCATGTCAGTGTGTGCTGGAATCAGGGCCCAGGAAAGCTGTGGTGGCTGAGGGGCAGCTGTGCATGGGGTCAGGCAGAGCATCCTTGTCTGGCCACAGTGTCCCAGAATTGGGACTGAGGGTGATCTGACTCCCTGGCACCAGGGCCGTGTTCATCAGAGCCAGTGGAAGGCTTCAGGCAGGGCAGGTTTAGCCTCCAGGAGAGAGGGGAATGTTGAGATGTTTGGGATTTGGCAGCTCCAGCTCCCCTTCTCCTGCTGCACTTTCTGCTTGGTGTCCTCAGCACCAGCCCCCAGCAGGGGATGTGTGACAGGGTGGTGGCCCAAGCATGGCATGGGGCACTGCAGCCCCTGAGGTTATTCAGCCTGGACGAGAGAAGGCTCCAGGGAGACCTGAGTGCTAAAGGAGCTCCAGGAGAGCTGGAGAAGGACTTTGGACAAGGGATGGAGTGACAGGACAAAGGGGAGTGATTCAAACTGACAGAGGGCAGGGTTAAATGGGATATTGGGAAGAAATTCTTCCCCATGAGGGTGGTGGCACATGTTGCCCAGAGAAGCTGTGGCTACCCCATCCCTGGAAGTGTTGGATGGGCTTGGAACAGCCTGGGCTAGTGGAAAGTGCCCCTTGCCAAGATCTTTAAGGTCCCTTCCAACCCAAACCATTATGTGTTCCTGTGCCATGCAGGCACTGTGTGGCTGAGCCCAAGGGCTGCCTGCAGGCTGGCTCCTCCATGGGCACTGGGAATTCTGTTTTTGTGTCCTGGTCCAGTCCCATGGAGCAGCCTGGGTGTGGAGCACAGCAGGAGCTTCTTTATCCTGCTCTGGCTCTGCCTGGCCAAGCCACACATGCTCCAAAGCAGTGCAACTCTGACCTGAATAAATAAAAAGCTCTTCCAATTCCTCCCCATCCCTCCCTGGCTTCACCCCCATCTCTGAAGGAAAAAGGAGAGTTCAGGAGTTTCACACAGCATCCAGTTTCAGGCAAATGTTTTCTGTAAAGCTAATTGAAAATGTTCCTGTGTGCTGCTCCCACTCACACGAGGCTGTTGGGGAGGTCAGGGCTGTGGGGATGTTCTGGGGCTCAATGGCCACAGTCCAGCACACGGTGCTGAGGAAGGTACTGAGTGATTCCAGCAGGTACTGAGTGATTCCAGCAGGAGCTGGCAGGTTTTGTCAGATCCTCATGAACTCCTGGGGCTTTACAGCAACTGCCCAGCCCCAGAGAACCACCAGCCCAAAGAATTTATGATGCAAATATATGTCCCAGACTTGTCAGAGGCGAGCATGAAATGGCTCAGATCATTGAGATTTGCACAGCATGAGCTGATAGGGATGTGTGGCCTCTGTCCCTTCTCTCTCTTATCTCTCAGGGATGCTCCCCTGGCTCAGCAAGGCCCTGAGAGTGCCCAGGCTGGGAGCCACCCCCAGGGACCCACACTGGACACAGCACAGGAGGCAGTGGCTGATGTCTGCATGTCCCCAAGTGTCCCTGGGCTGTTTGATGGGCTGGATGTGCCCACAGGCAGCGATGGGCTCCCCTGGCTGGGTGCAGCCCCATCCCTGCCTCCCCTGGTGCCAGGTTTGGGCACACACAGGGGCTGTGGCAGGAGCAAGGCTCCGTGCAAAGGCTCAGGTTTAGGAGCTGGGCATTGACTTTTGGTGAATTACCTTCATATTCTTAGTTCTCCACTTGCTCATGAGTGTCACAACAAGAGAGCCTGGAAAGGAGCCCAAACACACCAGAAAGGAATCTAATTTCTTTTCGAGGGAGTTGCTGCAGAAAAACATTTGAGTTATTTGCTAAGCTCTAATAATGATACTTTACATTTGCATTGCAGCTTCCACCTAAGGGCATCTTGGCACAGCCAGTAATTAAACCTCCGAGTCCCTGTGAGGCAGACAAAGCCCTTTTCTAACATTTGACAGACAGCTAAACTTTGGGCCAGGGTCAGATTAAGTGGCTTGCTCGGAGATGTACATTGAGTGTGCAGCAAATCCAAAATCAAACAAGAGCCTTGCTCAGCCCGAGCAGACATTTGGGATTCTGCTCCCTCTGCTCTGCTCCAGTTGGCTTTTGTAAGGCTCTGTGGTTTGATGGCAGTTCTGAGACATCTCTGCTTGGTAGTAAATGCAGGAAGGTCTTTTGTTGGATTTAGGCAACAAGGCAAGCTAATTGCAAATTCAATTTTGGTTAGAAATTGAAGCTCAGTCTCCATCACCTTAGCAGCCACAGAGTTATCTCTCAGGACTTTGCTCCAGCACTAGATTCATTTCATGTCTGTTTTCTTTAGAGCTTTATGGTCAGTAATTAATGGTATAATTACACGTTGACATAATGACGGCTCCTGACACGGCAAAGCTCAGGGGCAGGGCACTGAGTGTCGCTCATTGTTTGCTCCTGTTTCTTTCTTTTGGAGGGTGAAAGCAGGCAGCTCTGGGCTCTGACAGCCCAGCTCTGTGGGGGAAGCCCTCCTGCACCAGTGCTGTGTCCAGAGGCACCAGCACCCCACAGAAACTCACACATTCCTGTCCTTTCCTACAGCTCATCATCATCCCCTGGGAAAATCCTGAACGGGCCAAACCAGGGGGAATCCAGCACTCCTGGCCACCCACTGGGGACAGAGCTGGACGTGGCAGAGCTGTCTGAGCTGAGTGAGTTTCCTCTGTGCCACTGGGTTCTTCCTGGAGTTTCCAAATTTTCCCTCCATGCAGTGTCTTGGCTGAGCTCACATGTGGGTGCTGGGTGCTGTTGGGTGCTCCCAGGAGGTTACAGTGTGCAGGTACAGACAAGCAGGGCCATGTGATGGGCTCTCAGGGCTCTCTTTCCTGCCAGGAGCTGCACTTGGCCATAGTTTCACTGCAGTGGTGCTGCAGGCACCTGGACATGGATCTGCTCTCTGGTCCCCTGTAGCATCCCTATCCAGCAGAGGGGACATCTATAGTGAGGACAGATCTCTCCAGCCTGGATTATCGGGGACAGGCAGATCCCAGGGACATCTGGTGGAGTTATTTTAGGGTTTATCCCTACTCTTGCTGCCCTAGGGAGGACATTTAAATTTTAAGGTGTTTCCTCTGCTTCCAAGTCATGCCACCCCTGTCTGGCCCTGCACACGGCCAGGACAGGCACCAGTGCTCCCTGAGCCCTGACAACCATCAGGACACAGCCAGGCTGGAGGAACACGGTTACCCATGGATCAGCCCTTGGCTGCTCTTCCATCCCCATCTACTGGCCAGCCTGGAAAAGATCTTCCTGGGGAAATTCCAGGTGGCTGCTCAGCTTGTGTCTGGGCATGCTGGGCACAGCAGCAGACCCGTGATCCCTGTGCCATCCCTGCTTGGTCCTGGTCAGGACCAGTGGTGGATTTCTCCATGAGGAGAAAGCAGTTCACGCTGATTTTTGGTGGCATCTTGCAAGACTCTGTGAAGTCTGTATGCCAAGAGGGAAACTGCTTTGTGCTCAGCTCTCAGCTCCAATCAATGTTGGGTCTCTAACTTTCTCTGGGAGTTTCTTGTCCTCTTTCCTTTGCTGAGTTTTAGAGGAGAAAGTAATGCTGGAGGGTCAGGATAGGGACAGCATCTGTGCTGCCCTGGCTCATCGTGAACTCCACACATCCTTGGTCAAGTTCTCTGTTTTCTCTGTAGTTCTTTTAAAAAACAGGGTAGCAAAACCTCCCTGCCTCACTGAGAGGCTGCAGGGAACATGTGAGTGAATCTTGTTTTCTGGTCTCCTGGTTTGTCCCAGCTGGAATTAAAGTTATGCAAGCTGATGGCAGCGATGCTTTGAGGGTGTTTTCCTAGTGGAGCTTGTTCCCAGAGGTGGGGATGGGACAGGGATGCTGTGGGCACTGGGCAGGCAGCTCAGACTGGCAGTGTGGTGGTGGATGGTCTCTCCTTTGCAGGCAGAGAAGTTGAGTCAGGGTGATAAAGAGGGACAGCAGCTGCCTAGGTGCTTCCTGAAGAGAAATGTTCTTGGAGATGTCCTGGGGAAATGCCACCATCAGGCTCTGCAGGTTCCTGGCTTCAGAGCCTGAGCCCCAGCCCTCCCTTGAAGGACTTGGCTCCCCAGAGCACAGCAATGACCTCTGGTTTTAATTGTTTTTTCAATTTGATTGATCTGTCCATCTCATAACTTGGGGAGAGAAAACTTCTGGCTCTTGCAGACATAGATATGAAAGGCAGAGAAAACCTGGCAGCTGTGGGGAAAGAAAATGGATAGGTTGCTCCAGCTAGTGCCAACCAGCAGATGCCCTGAGTAATTCTGAGATCCAGATGCCACTGCCTGCATTTGCAGTGAGGTCAGCTTATCCCTGTGCTGATTACCAGGAAGCAAGAGCTGTACTGAGAGGAGCCATCCCAAAGCCCAAACCAGCCACAGCCTTCCCTGTGCTCCAAGACAGAGCCACAGCCCAGGCTGGTTTGTTCAGAGACCCATCTGTGCTGTCAGGGCCTGCTTGGCCTCAGTAAACTCCAATGATTGCACAGCTAAAGCACAACCACTCTGATCTTGGATCCAAGTTCAGCTTTCCATGTTTCAGAGCAAAAAGGAAAATCATCTGAAAGAGCCAGCCAAAGCAGCAGTGGTGCAGGACCCAGGGGTGGTTGTGTGGCTATGGATGCTGGCTGCAAAGCTTGCATGGATTATCCTAAATGGATGATGTGCAGTTGTAGATGGGTTACCAAGCATCTACATATATCTACACTTAGAAAAAGTGATCAGAGATGGTTTCTGCTCCTTTCAGGGCCAATTCTCATATTCTGCTCCTGTTCATTATGCAAATGCTGCATCACCTGCAGTCTGCCCTTCTTCAAGGACACTTTCTTCCATTTCTGAGACTGTGCTGCTCTCAACAGATGGTCAAACAGCCCCATCTTCGGTGTCCAGAGCTCATACCTGGCATCAGCCTGGAAAGCTGGAAGCCTTGCTGTGCTATCACAGCCTGTGGATTTTTTCAAGATCCCTCAGATTGGGTTGAAGCAGGTGCTGAAGGTTTAACAAAAGGTGTTACCCAATACAACTTTGAAGGAATATTTAGGTGCTGGGAGAAATCATCTTAATCAGAACTATCTGTAGAGACCTGTGGTGTGGGACTTGGATGGCAGAGAAAGTTGTGGCTGCTGATTTGCTCCCAAAGAGAGTTGGCTGCAGCAGTGTGGGGCTGTGGCTGCATTTGTACAGAATGTCTGTGAGCATGGCAGCTATGGAAGTGCCTGGATTTGTCTGTGGAAAGAGAAAAGTGATGCTCCCAGGAGGAAGGTGCTTCCATCTGCTGAGTGGGGAGACCCTCGGGGTCTCAGCAAGAGGGACTGGAGCAGGGGGGACCATTGCTCTAGGAGGTCAGCACCTGAATAACTCTGTGTCTCTCTGGTCATTCACCTTGCTGGGACCAGAGATGGGCCAGAGCTTTCAGAAGTGCCTTTCCCCTTGCCAAGAGTGTGCCCATGTCCCCAAATCCTCCACAGCGGCTGCCCAAAATGTGTTGGGCCCTGCCTGCCACCCCAGAAGGATGAGGAGCCTACATACCAAACGCAGGGTAGGGAGTGTTTGTGTGAGCTCCAGCAGTGGTGGGGGATCACACTGAGCTGTGGTGAATCCCAGGGTACAGGCTGGCTATCTACCTCTGGATCTCTAAATGCACACCGAGACTGTCTGCCAGCTCTGTAACAGAGCCTATCTTTACAATTATCTGTGATCCCCAGTGATATGAGACATTTAATCTGTGTCTCCTGACTTCTTGTCAGATTAATTACCATCAGCAGGAGTGTTTTCTGCTGTTTTAAGGGGAATCCAGTCATGGGAAAGTGAAGAAACAGCTCTGCTTATTCCAGCAGGGCTGGGAGGAAGAGGGAGGGCACTGGGGGTGTTGTGGGGCTCCTGCAGGTCCCTGCAGCCCTGGGCTGGCCTGGTTGGACTCGATCACCTTAGAGGTCTTTTCCAGCCTTACTGATTCCATGATCCCATGGCTTTGCAGGCAATGTCAGGAGCGTGTGTGGCTCGCAAACACATCTCCATCCCTGCAGGACTCCTCCCGTGCCCGTGCGAGCCTTCCTGCTCCTGGGGCTGGCAGCGCTCAGCCTTGGCCAGGAGGGATGGCTGGGAAGGGAGGAAAGAGGGAATGGGAAAAAGTGTTTGGGCTCCTGGAGAACGGCACGAGGCTCTTCCCGCTTCGGTCTGTGGGCAGTGATAAATTTGGCAGCTGCCGCACTGAGTGCGTGGGCTGATTTCGTGTGTGCGCGACTCTTCCCGGTTTCTCAGGCTGCGGCCCCCTCTGAAAGTGAGCTGAGGGGTGGAAACCTAATCCCGAGTGTGGGCGGAGAGCCCGTCCAGAGCTTTTGGAATGGCCTCTGGCCGGCTTCCTCCTCGGTAAACCCGAACGGATGCTCAGCACTGGGGGATGCTGCTCAGCACTGGGGGATGCTGCTCAGCACTGGGGGATGCTGCTCAGCACTGGGGGATGCTGCTCAGCACTGGGGGATGCTGCTCAGCACTGAGGATGCTGCTCAGCACTGAGGATGCTGCTCAGCACTGAGGATGCTGCTCAGCACTGGGGGATGCTGCTCAGCACTGAGGATGCTGCTCAGCACTGAGGGATGCTGCTCAGCACTGGGGGATGCTGCTCAGCATTGGAGGATGCTGCTCAGCACTGAGGATGCTGCTCAGCACTGGGGGATGCTGCTCAGCACTGGGGGATGCTGCTCAGCACTGGGGGATGCTGTGTGGATGCTCGTGGTACCCATCAGGCACCCGAGCTGTGCAAAGCAGCAGGGAAAGCAGGGAGATGCTGAGGCTGTGCAGAGCAGCAAGCAGAGCTGCCAAGCCCTGCTTCTCCCAGCTCTCCTGATGAGGAATCCAACATGCTCTGAGCAAACAGCAGCAGGGGCTCATTGTCAGAGTTGTCACTGGCTGCCTGGCCAGTGGCACCTTCTCAGTTGTGATGTGATGTGATGTTGTGATATGATGATGTGATGTTGTGATGTGATGTGATGATGTGATGATGTGCTGGCGTTCACCACTCCTCCTCCTCACTGGCTGCAGCCAGGGGATGTGATGCCTCCAGCCAGCAGCATCACTTGGGATAGCAAACCCCCCTGGGATAGCAAACCCCCCTGGGATAGCAAACCCCCCTGGGATAGCAAACCCCCCTGGGATAGCAAACCCCCCTGGGATAGCAAACCCCGCTGTGGGCTCACCCCTGTGGGGTCCCGTGGTGTTCATAGCAGACCATGGCTGCAGGCAGGTCTGGGTGGATCTGTTGGAGAGGAGAGACTGCAGCTCACAAAATACAACAAAAATCCACTGCTTTCTTAAGGTAGAGTCTTCCCTGAACAACTCCATGGAGATGCTGAGGGGGAACAGTTAGCTCTGTTCTCTCCAGAGTGGGAGAAATGCCTGGCTTGGAAGCTCTTGAGTTCAGTATTGTGGTTGGAGCCACTTTACTCTTTTCCAAAAATTAGATAAAATCTAAGATATTTTCCCAGAAAACTCTCTGTCTCTTCGCCCTCTCCCTGACAGAGGCTGGAGAGCAGAAATGCATTTGGAGCCCCTTGGGCTTTTCCCATGGAGCACTTGGCTTGTTAAAATATTTGACATCAGGGTTCTTTATTACCTGCAATAAAAAGTCTCTGCTAATCTTTAACATGCAGCGTGTCAGAGAAAAAGGATTGCATTAAAAATCTGTTTATGGGAGTGTAACTAAAACTTGTAAAAAGGAGTAAAAGTGAATGATGACTGAAAAAACTTCACTTTGGAACAGTAAAGGTACTGCCCAGCCAGGCAGTGCCCAGGGTAGTCCAGACCTGACCCCAAGGCTCAGTGCAAGGAGGAACTAGCACCTCTCTCCCTCTCCATCTCTGATTTGCAGAGATTCCCAAGCCTGCTGCTTTGCTCTCCAGCAGTCTTAATTCAAAATTTCTTCAGCAAACCACCCCAGACATATCTGTGTTGAAGAGCACAGCCTGTCTGGGGGCATGACTGGAGCTCCAGCACTGCCCTGTCCCTTGGCACTTGGGTTCAGCATTTTATGACATCTTTCCCTCTTTTATGTAATTTGGAGAGGTTTGAATGTTACAAAATTAGGCTTTCCTGCAGAATTTAGGTTTTTATAATGCTGCCTTTTAGCACAATGCCTTAATGCCTTGTAGGTTTTGATATTTTCATCTGTTCTCCCCACTACAGGAGGGTGGAACAGAGCTGTGGGCTTTGGTCCTAGGGTGAGATGGCAGCACCATATCTGCTGCTTCAATAACCTCATAAAAACATTTCAGTCCTCTAGAAGGATAATTTCATCCCAGTTTCTGTTCAAGACAAGGTCTGGGAGTGTCTGAGCTGTAATCCCATGGACATGCCTGTTCCCAGAGCTCAGCTATTGGATTTCAGACAAGGGAGAAGAACAGCATCAGGTGTCAATTTTTTCCCCCTGCTCTTTCTACTCTACTTTTTTAATATTATTTTTATTGCATTGAAGATAAACAGCAAGTGGGTGAGTTCCCATGAGAATCAGAATCTATCCACCATTCACAGCAATTTAGCCAAAGGGAAAGTACAGTTGCATGAGAGACTTCAGTTCTTTTGTGCTGAAATTTCCCCTCTTTTTATGATTTCATTATATTTACCAAAGCTGGTTCACATTAAGCCATGAAGCCAGTGCTGCATCACCTCATGGTTGGGGGGAGGAGTGGGAAAGGGTTGTTTAAACAGCATTGTCACCCCAACTGCTGCTGACAGCAGCTCTCAGCAGGGCAGGGGGGTGAAGAGGCTGCAGGACCCTCTTCTGACATCCCCTGCATGATTGTACAGTGGGATCAGTGTGCTCTTGCCATCCCCAATGCTTTGATCTGCAAGAGGCTGTTTGAAGTGGTCCAAAGCAGCAGATTTATGGTAACACCGTGGCTCTGTGTCCCATCAGCCCTGGAGAAAAAGCCCCAGTACATGTGTTGTGCTCCCTTCCATCTGGGAGGGAAATGCCAGCTGCCTCAGATGCTTGTACAGGACAGGGATGTTGTTCACCTTGTTGGCCTGGGCCTGACTTGGGCACTCTTAGTCTGGTCATGAATTCAACAGATCAGCTGACCTGTGGATGTGCTGGTGAATTCCAGCAGGTCCCAGGTGGATACACTCTGGGAATGTGGTTTTTGAAGGACAGATGCTGTTGAGTGCTGGGACTGTGTGTGCTGGGGCAGGGAGGCTGAGCATGAGGTCAACAATAGGATGTGTGTGGCTCACAGGAAATCTCCATCCATGTGTGATGCTGATGAATTTGGTGACAGACCCAGCAAATAGCAGGGTAAGGAGTGGGAAGAAGATGTGGGAAAGAGCTGATGGATGCAAAAGGAGAGCTGGAGCATCTTCTGCAGCTGCAGTCAGGATAATGTCTGGAGGTGGGACTGGTGCCATCTGGGGAGATGAGTGATGTCAGACAGACCCAGAGGGGACCTTGCTCTATGCTACATCTACCCCTGGCAGTTACAGCATTAGATCTGGTAGAATTTCTTGCTTTTAAGCTGAGACCTCAGAGCAAGGACCCTGCCAGATGAGGCTTGGAGAGAAAAATTCTTTTCTGTGGTTGCATTTTTGAGAAGCCAAAAGTCAGAGGGTGGTTCTTCAAAGGCAGGCCCTGCTCTGCAGATGGGCTGCCTCCCACTCCCAAGCATCTCCCTGTGCTGAGCACAGAGCAGGCTGGAGCTGCTCAGCTCTGAGCTGCCTCCTGCAGTCATATGTGAAACAGCTGTAGGAAATCTGGAGGTGAAGGGTTGAAAGTGGAGCTGGGATCTCTGTGAAGGTGTTCATACAGCATTAGTGCAGGCTGTGGAGGATGAGGCTTTGGTTTGGGGAGTCCCAGGAGGGTTCTGGGGGTGTTGCTCATCCCCTGTGTCCCTGGTGGGGGTGGCACAGCCCCTGATCTCCAAAGGTTTGTTACTGGGGCACCTTTTAATGGGATGGTAGCACTGCAGTCATAATGTTGTGTGACCCCACACTCACTGTGATGCCTAGAGAGTTGCCTGGAGCAGAGGCTGGGCAGTGCTGAAGGAATAAAGCAGGGATTTATTCCAAGCCCTTCCAAGGATTCACCTTGGGCACTGCAAGAGCCCGGCCGTGGCTCCAGCCAAGATGGAGCCAAGATGGATCCGAGTCACGAGTTCTCACACTTGGATCACTTTGGCTCCATTTCCATCTTGGCCTTCATTGTCCAATTGCAGCTCCAGCTTCTGCAGTGCCATCCTCCCACATTCTCTCCTCCAGTCGCTGCTCTTTGCACTTTTTGGGGCTGAAGCTGCAGCGCTGTCCTTGGTTGTGGGGCTGGCAAAGGATTGTTTTGTGTGCCTGAGCTGGGAGGAGAACTTGTAACACTTTATATGGAGTTCAGAATTATATATTAATGCAGTACAGAGTCTGGAAAATATAAAAGCTGAAACTTAAGGCATTAACAGGAGTGCTCAGACTGTGCCCTCTGGGCCTGTTTCCAGTTGCTGACTTGGCCAATGTGTCACCCTTCCATGTGACCCAGGGTGACACAGGCTGGGTCCCTTCCCTGGGCACTGCCCTGCTCCGAGCTGTGTGCAGGAGCCAAAGCCCGAGGGATGAGCAGAGCCACGAACCTGCTCAGCAGGAAATGCAGGCTCCTGGTGTACTGAAACCTGCTCCCCACCTCTGGCCCGAGGCTGAGGCTGGGCCTGGGGGGTGAACACATGGCAGTGCTGTCAGTGAGGAGTCAGGAGGTGAGATGGGAGCAGCCCTGGAGCTCTCACAGAGGAGTTTGTGAATGTCTCCAGCACTGCAGCATGGTGCCTGGCCTGCTGCTGGAGCAGAGGGAAGGGTCCTGCAGAGCCCGGGGCTGTGGCACCGGGGCTGCGCTCTCCGTGTGTGGCTGTGCCGAGGCCCTGTGCTCCCCTTGCTGCCATGACAGCGCTGCAGGGCTGGAGGCCAGCCTGCCCCTGGGGACTGAGTGGCTGAGCTTCCCAAATATCCGTGGGCTGAGTCGCCATCTTCTGGCTTAACCCCAGCAGGTTTTGGCTCACTCCTTGCAGCCTATCCCTGTTTTCTTGCTGCTCCCTCCAGCTGAGAGATGCTTAAAGGTGCCTCTCTGATCTGTCACAGAGGGGAGCAGAGATTTCCCCATTCCTGCCTCAATTCAACATGGGATTTGCTTCCTGGAGCAGGGCAGAGGGCTGGTACCCCCAAACCTGCTCTGGCAGGAATTTATGGCACCTATTGGGAGCTCCCCACCACAGTGTCCTGCCTCAGGGGCCTCCTGGCATCTGCTGAGAGGGACCCAGCAGCACCCAGGGCCCAGGGGCTGAGGTGGAGCTGAATGGCTCCTTTGACACCAGGAACCAGACCGAAACTATGTCAACGCAGAGAGCCAGGGAGGATTTTCCTGTTTTTCCTGTTGGAGGCTTTGAACTGTGTCCTGCAGGGTCAGTGCATGGGGAGACACCTTGGGCTGGGATGGGGAGGGTCTGAAATCCTAGACCCTGGGAAAGGAGAGACCAGTTTGCCTGGGAGAGCCCTGAGAGCCCATCCATCTCCAGGGCATTAGCCAGGAAGAAGAATTTGGGGGCAAGTAGTGACCCCTGATTTATTCCAAAGGCTGCATCTACCCTACGTGCAATGCCATTTTGGCTGGCCCAGCTGCTGTAGGTAAGAGTGTGGTTTGGAAGGAAAACTTAGAATGCCCCAAAGCCTTTGGCATCTCCACACACTGGTGTAACTTGAAGGGGACCCCTGGGCTGCACTTAGCTCTGGGTTTGGGAATCCCACGTGGATGTTCTGGGATGTATTCTAAGATGCTCTCTGCCCAGACCAGGCAGGTGACCCCAAAACAGGAGTGCAGTGAAGGTACAGCTGAGTCTGTAGGGGCAAATTTTTGGGGTGGAGGCGTTTCCCAAGGCTCACTGATCCATTCTCCTGCTCTTGTACAAAGAGGCCAGCACAGCACCTCAAACCTCCCAGTTCTCAGTCCTGCCCAAAAGTGGGTAAAATCTGCTGGGGAGGGTGACAGCCCAGCCCAGGACAAGCAGGTACAGCCTTGGGGTGGTTTATTGAGGGGACACTGACTGAGTCCCCTCTGCTGCAAGGGCTGCTCTGAGGTTATTGCTGCATGAACCACAAAAGCTGAAAGCACAGAACTTTTTCTCCTGGTGTAGAAAGGTGTTTTATTCTGTGGCTTGTTGTTCTGCTGGTGGAGCAAGGGGCAGGTCATACCTACAGAGCTCCTTCATAATCCCCAGCTCCAAAGGTGTCTGCAGGAGAAGCTGGGGAGCAGTCCTGGGTGATTCAATCGGCTCTGGTAGAGATGCTGGCCCTGGGCCAGCAGCAGATCCTCCACCACCAAAAATGTGTGTACAAAAGAAATGCTGTTTTGGTGTCCCTGAGTGTCTCAGGACTCTGCTGACACAGGTGAGTCAGTCCAGGGTTGTGGCTTTCTCCATCCAGGACTTACAGAGACACCAAATCTCCCCCTGGGGGTTTTCCCTGCCACCCTTTGCCCAGTCTGGTTATTGCTGCAGCAAATGGATTTATTGGTGTCAGGTTGTGAGTTTTAGTGGCCCAATGGAAATCCCCACCAGATTTAAGCTGGAGCACCAGAGTGATTTTTATTCTTCTGCTGACATCTAGTGTGTGAAAACCTGCAGCACAGCATACAGCATACTCGGTGGGCTGGGAAATCTGGATATGGGAAAACCAGGGCTGTTTCTTGCCATATTCATGGCCAAGCAGATACCAACCTCTTCCTCCAGTTCCTCTGTGGGAGCCTCAGTGAGCCAGTGACCACCAGCAAGGGGGGACCCTGCAGGCTGCTGCTGGCTGGCATTTCCAGGTAGAGCTGCTCAAATTAATCCTAACCCGAGCAGGAGGATGAATTAGAAAGGGATTGTGATCCAAGCCTCTTGCTTGAGGCACTTGTTCAGTGGGTGGTGAATGGGACAGTGGAGAGAAGGAGCTGCTGTGTTATCAGGGAGATGCTCCTCTGCTCAGGGGTGGGATGGCAGCTTATCCAGGAGGCTCAGTACTGGATGGGGAAAACAGGGAAAGGGAAGGGAAGGTTTGGGAAGGAAAGGAAAGGAAGGGAAAGGAAAGGAAAGGAAAGGAAAGGAAGGGAAAGGAAAGGAAAGGAAAGGAAAGGAAAGGAAAGGAAGGGAAAGGAAAGGAAAGGAAAGGAAAGGAAAGGAAAGGAAAGGAAAAGGAAAGGAAAGGAAAGGAAAGGAAAGGAAAGGAAAGGAAAGGAAAAGGAAAGGAAAGGAAAGGAAAGGAAAAGGAAAGGGAAAGGAAAGGAAAGAGAAAGGAAAGAGAAAGGAAAAGAAAAAGGAAAGGAAAGGAAAAGAAAAAGGAAAGGAAAGGAAAAGAAAAAGAAAGGAAAGGAAAAGAAAAAGGAAAGGAAAGGAAAGGAAAGAGAAAGGAAGGGAAAGGAAAGGAAAGGAAAGGAAAGGAAAGGAAAGGAAAGGAAAGGAAAGGAAAGGAAAGGAAAGGAAAGGAAAGGAAAGGAAAGGAAAGGAAAGGAAAGGAAAGGAAAGGAAAGGAAAGGAAAGGAAAGGAAAGGAAAGGAAAGGAAAAGGAAAGGAAAGGAAAGGAAGGGAAAGGAAAGGAAAGGAAAGGAAAGGAAAGGAAAGGAAAGGAAAGGAAAGGAAAGGAAAGGAAAGGAAAGGAAAGGAAAGGAAAGGAAAGGAAAGGAAAGGAAAAGGAAAGGAAAGGAAAGGAAAGGAAAGGAAAGGAAAGGAAAGGAAAGGAAAGGAAAGGAAAGGAAAGGAAAGGAAAGGAAAGGAAAGGAAAGGAAAGGAAAGGAAAGGAAAGGAAAGGAAAGGAAAGGAAAGGAAAGGAAAGGAAAGGAAAGGAAAGGGGAGCAGTGACTTCTTGGGTTTGGCTTTCTCCCCCTTATTCTGCTTCTGGCCTGGTTTCCAAAAGTTGTCTCAGGTCAGTGAGTTTTCCTGTTAATATAAATTCCTTTTAATGTCTGGTGGTGAATGAGGCTTATTAATGCCAGCAAATACCCTGGCTTGGTATTCCTGCCATCTGACTCAATACACAGGATTTTGGGATCTACAGGTTGCTGATGTGCCCTAGAGATGGGGTTGGGAACTTGGCTCCATCTCCTGCTGCTGCACATGAGGGGCACAGTGTAACCTGTGGAGGTGACAGGACACTGCCTGTCCTTAGCACTGCCCCAGCACATTTCCCTCCCTGCTGGTTTAATTTTTAAAATTTCCTTGTATTTCTCCTCTGTGACAGGAGCCCAGCTTCCAGCCTGCAGGGCTGTCACTACTGTATCACCTTTATCACCCTCCAGCATTCAACTTTTTGGTCTGGAGCACCCAGAATGACCCAGACTCAGGCTTGAGATGAGAAGCTTTGCACATCCCGAAGTGTCATCACGGATGGAGTGGACCTGCTCAGTGTCCTGCCTGGTCCTGTCCCTATGGCAGTGCTCACTCAGTGGGGCTCCTGCCCCAGAGGAGAGTGCTGGTTCCTTGTTCCAGCCTGGTAAATCCTCCTGACACTGTTATGGGACATCTGGTGGCTTCAGGGCTCTGTCATGTCACATCACAGGATGGAGCCAAGCACGTGCTCCCCTGTCCTCGCATGTAAAATGTGCTTTAAGGTACAGAGTGCTGTGGGAAATCTCATGCTGAAGCGTTTACACTGCTGTTCACATGCCTTTATTTTGTACAATACCTCTCAAATCTTGCCAGAAGTCAAGGTTTATTTCCCCACCTTGAGGGTATTTAATCCTCAACTCATTAACTTTGATTTTCATGTACAATTGCGGAGGAGAGAAAACAACCAAAATATTTTGTATTAGAGAACAGATCAGACATAAATTTATCCTGAAGCCATCCAAGATGCTTATCAGCATGTTCTTCTCTCTTCTCTAGGTGCATGAGCTTGCAGAAAAACTGGTTTTGCCTGGCTTTGGCTTTCTGAAAAAAGAAATGATTGCTGGAGAAATTCCTTGGGTATCACATCCCTGCTTAGGGTGGGTTGATGCTTTGAGATGGGATCAAATTGAGGTACCCTGGGCAATGGAAGGACTTGGATCTTGAAAAGGGCAGAGATTTTTTTCCCAACAGTTTATTCAGTGACCTCTGAATGGAGTGTAACTTACTTGTGCAGTTAAAACCATCGGCTTCTTGCTTTCAGCCACAAGCAGCCCAGGTTTATAAAATCAAAAAGAGGTGTTAAATGTGATTATTAAGCCAAATCTCACACTCTCCCTCATATTCTGAGGGAGACGAGGCACAGGCTGTCTGGAGGCAGAGCACATCAGGGCATTCCACCAGCCCAGTACTCAGCTTTGCTCTGAGCAATGGGTGAAAACCAACTCTGGTAAAATCACTGCTTTGCAAAGTTGGAATAAACTCTGCTTTAAAACTGCTTGAAAACCAAACTTCTGCCAAAAGGAATTTCGCCAAACATCATGCCAGCAAAAAATAATAGGAAAGGGCAGTTATTTCTTCCCGTTTTGGTACTTTCCATCCACCATTCCCTGGTGATTCCTACTACATGTATGAGGCTAGAAAGGAGAAAATGCCCCCACTGTACACACAGAGAGGTGTGAGGGGGAAGGCAGAGATGGCTTGGGGGGAGGATTGAGCTGAGCAGGGGCATTCCCTGCAGAGCTGTCCTGCCATAATGAGGGTGGGGTTAAGCCACAACATTCCTGGGGGGGGTCTCAGGAGCTCAGGTGTGGCTCCCTTCTCCTACCTGGCCCCCAGGATAACAGCACCAGGCTTTGGGGAGAACTTAGACAATGCCTCTCCCAGGAGAACTGCTCCAAACCTGAGGCTGAAGTGTCCATGCTTGGGGTGTGGGACATGAGGGCAGCATCTCCCCTGGGGACAAAGCTGGCCCAAAGGATGTTGTTGGTGGGAAAGGCAAATGGTGCACCCAGATTTGCCCTGGGCAGGTTTTGAGCAGCTCAGAGGAAGCAGCCAGTATTTTCTGCTCATCCTGCCTGGCCAAAGCATTTTGGAGCTGCCCTGGGGAGCAGTGAGCTGTGGATCTGCTGGACCTGCAGCCCCTCCAAGGATACTGAGCTGACAGCCTGTGGATTGGAGCACTTAACACCCAGAAACCTGATCAGGAGTCATCAGCCCAAATGAAGAACAAATATTTTCAGGTACAGCCCCAGGAGCAGGTTTGATAGGCAAGTGGGAAAGAGTGAGGTTTGAGAAATCATGATCTTTGTCCTTTGCCTTTATGGATTTACTTTCTCCCCTTGGGAGGAGCAGGTCTCCATTTCTAAGAAAAGTGGAGGAATGGAAAGTTTAATAAAACTAATGGTAAAAAGGGAGAACTTTGTGGTTCTGTGCAATGGATATTCTGCCCTGTACCTTCCTGGCTACCTGGAAAACTCTGCTCACAGGTGAGGGCCAAATGTGAGTCCAGGTGTGCAGAGGCCCCCATGGCCTTACCCTGCAGGGATCTCTGTGCCTGCTGTTCTCCACCTGGCCCGAGATGTTCTGGAGCAGCTGGCAGGGCTGGACCTTGCAGCAGCTCTCAGGCTGGGCACTGACTGCTTGGCAGATCTTCTTCCACTGCTTTCCAGATCTGAGGTGTGAATCTTTTCACCCAGGTAAGAGCTTGGATGGGATGGCTGTTTTATGCTCCTCTTCCAGAAGTTTTTAAAGTCATGGATGGCAGGATTTGCATTCTTACAAGGTGCATTGCCTATTTATTAACAAAGTTTTTCCCTGCTGCTGCAGTGTGCCATACCTGCCTGCAAGCTGCCTCTGACACAAGCATTGTAGCCAAAACCAGGGGGTCCTTTCTGTTTATTTTGTGGCCAGGAGTGCTGTGAACTCAGGAATTCCTCCAGGTGGATGCTGTTCCCAGAGTTTACATTGGGAAGGACAAACTGTCTCTAACCAGCTGAGCTGTGGAGTCTGATATCTGTTTTTACTTATTTTTTGCAAAGTTGCATCTGAGGGCTTATCTTGCTTATAAACAGCTCGGTGCTGTCACCAAGTGGAAAAAAGCAAATCCCAGAAAACTGCATGTGAGCCAGGCTGGAGCTCACCATAGCCCACCAGTACAACATTACCTTTCTGCATGGTAAGGTCATCACTTTGGATTTGCAACATCACACTGGCTGCTGTGACAGCAAGCACACCAGACCAGCAAATTCATGGATTTTTAAAAAATTTGCTAAAAGCAGAACTTTCCAGAAGTCCTGATAAAACTTCCCTGGAGAACGGGGTTCAGATCCAGGAGGGACTTTCTTGTCAGCCCAGAGAGAATGAGAAACAGCCAGATAAAAAGGGCATGAACCCACAGTGTGAGCAACAAAGACCAAGACAAGATGCATGAACTCAGCATCCTGGTGAGTCCCCCAAGACCAGGGTCAGCCTGGGAGCTACCTCTGCTTTATCTCCTGCTGAATAATTCCAGGTCTCATCTTGACAGGGAATGGGAAAACCGTGGTGATTACGAGATGTTTTCAGAGCTGCCGGCGCTGTTTCTTGCCCTGTTTTAGTGACAGGTTGTGATGAGGCGTCAGCAGGTTGTGGAATGATCAAAGGCAGGCGGGAGGAATTCCCTGTACCAAGAGGGGTGCTGGGTCTCACTCCAGTGCCACCTTAGAGCAGAGGGCAAGAAAGACCGAGGTTTTATACTTCCCCACTTTGACTCTGTGCTGCTCTTTCTTCACAATGATAAACAGCAGCAGTCAGCCGACAGTGATTTAGTATGTGGAAAGCCTGAGCTTTATCCGTGTCCCTATCCCGGCTCCTTTTAAGTCTCCAGTAGAAATCTCAGCAAGATAAAAACTGTCTGAGTTTGTATCCACACAGGGTAATGTGGCTGAGCCTCATAAATCCCAGCAGTGTATAAATATCACCCCATTTTCCTCAGCAAAAGCCAAACTCCTGGGTGCCAGCAGTAATGAAGAGAAGGGCTTGTGCTGCCTGGGATCAGTGTTGGAAAGTGCTTTGTACCCCAAATGTCAGCAGAGATGGGACTCAAGCACTAATCTTGTGGTGTATTTAGGATGCTGAAGCCTCCTGAATCTCGCAGTTTCAGGCAGGAATAATTTCTCATTTAAATGAGAGTTGAGGCAGCCGTGCAGAGCGTTCCTGATGCCTGTAGGCGGCATGAGAGCGTGTCTGATCCGAGCTGGACAGACAGCCCTGAGCTTGAGCAGCTCTGCAGGATAAAACAGATGCCACCTGCAGATCCTGGCTTCACAAAGACCCTTCTGGTCTCGGTCCCCCATCCCTGTGTGTGGCTGTGGCTTGGAGGATGCAGGGGTGCAGGGCAGAGCACCCCAAGCCCCAAAGTTCCCCGAAGTGCTGTGAGGCTGATGTGGGGTTGCCCAGCTGGAATCAGGCCCCACATCTGGATGTGCTCACCAAATCCTGCCTTTGGATGGAACCTCTGCAGCACTGGCCAGGAAATTCTCACCCTCTGGACACCACAAGGAGCTGTTCCTGCACAGCCAGGGCCCATTGTCCCAGTCCCCACACCGAGAGTGCCAGCTACCACAGCCCTGGTAGTGCTGGGGCAGCAATCATTGCTCCTTTCCCTTTTATTCCTGAAGACACCTGTGGGATCAAAATGATGGTGTTTGCCCATCCATCACCCATCCATCCACCACACCTCTGCCCCCCAAGCAAAGACAGAGAGTGATTTCCTCAAGTGGAGGTCCTAGGTTGGGTGTTTTTGTTACTGCCCTGCATTTTAGGGGGAGGTTGGTAAGAGATGCCCTGGAGATGCTGGCTGAAATGCCCCTCACCTGCCTGGGGCACACAGCTGTGCCAGCAGCACTGCAGCACGGTCCAGAGGCATCTGTCTCCTCACTGACTGCAGAGAGAGCCTCAGGTATTGGCTTAGGCTCATTAGGATACTTATGAAAGAAAATCAAAATTAAACAAATGTTTATGAATTAAACTCCTGGGTAGGAGGCTCTTACAAGGGATTCTGTTTACTTTCATTCATTTAAGGAGAACTAAACTGAGTCATGGTCATTTTAATTCTGCTAAACACACTACAAAGAAGTAAAATGTGAGCTATCTTAATCCACTTGAAAAATCAATTCAGTTTAATTTTCTTGAGTGTCTTGCATAGCTTGCCTTTGATTTTTCATGTTAATTGGTTTCATTGTGGCTGACTGAAACCTAGCATGACCATAGCTTTCCTCAGCCACAGAGAACTCCTGTGGCTGTGTGCAGAGTGGAAATGCAAAGCTCCTGTGCTGGGTGCCCAGGATGGAGGATGATCCTGTGCAGGTCCCATGAACAATTGACAGGATCACTGTGGTTACAGGGTACCTCTGGAAGGTTCAGATCCAGCCTCTCTGCTTAGAGAAGGGTCAGCTGGAATAAACTTCTCAGTACAATGCTCAGTTGGGTTTGAATATCTGCAAGGATGCAGAGTCCAAATCCTCTTTGGGCAAAATTTTCTCCCCCTAGAAATTCCCATTTGACCACCCTAACAGTAGGAGAAAAGGTTTCTCTGATGTTTCAAACTTAATTTTTTAAATTTTTTGTTTCTTCCAGCATGTGGCACATAGCTGGAGACAACCAAAAACTGACCATCACTGCAGGGGAGCTGATACAACAGAGGGGACTGCTGTGAGAGGTGTGCTCTGGGGACCCAAAGTCACCTTTGCAGCCCCTTACACCCAAGGCCAGGACAGGAATGGGTGGGAAGATGAGAAAAATCCCTACACACACCATGGCTCTTCAGCAGGGTGGATCAAGCTGAGAGCAGAAATTGGTGGAGCTGCCACAGGCTGCTGGGAAATTCAAAATTTCCACCCCTGAGAAGTCAGCAGAGCCATAAGAAAAAGTGGCTTTTACAAAGCACTTTGCAGAGTAGGTGAATCCTTCATCTCTTCGTCCTGCAGGTGGGGAAAATGAAGCAGGAGTGAAAGAAATCATTTACCAGTGGTTACCTGGCAGAGAAATGCATCCAGGTGCCAGCTCAGCACTGGGCCAAGTGCAGTGTGAGTGCCAAGCCTCTGCCTTTATCCCAGGTACTTCCAGCCTTGGGGCTGTGATGGATAAATGCTTACTGTGCTCTCTGTACAAAACAAGAACAGAAATGCCAAGATGGGGTAGAGGGAAAGAAAAAGTACCAAGGCATGGGAATCTGCTAATGGTTTTTAAAAGACCTGGATAAAAGCCAGATTTTAATTTTTGATGGTTTTCCTGGAAAGAAAAATAACAATTAAATGCCAAAAAAAGGCCAAAACAAAGCCATTGGCTGTTGAAATCCAGAAGTTTTAAGTTTATTCTCATTAAACCCCTATAGAAGCATGTGAAATGGAAAAAGAAATCTGCTTTCTTATGATCCAATAAGTCATGAATCATTAAGGTTGGAAAAGACATCCAAATTCGTCAAGTCACAAAAAGGTCCAGCAGGATCCAGTGTCTTGGAGATGGAGCTGGACAGGAGATGCCCATTTCCAAAATAATGGCAGTAACAACCAAATCCCCTCAGCAGCTCCGGGGTGTCTTCTCCACTGCCCAAGGCCAGGGGGCGAGGGGCTGTGCAGCTGCAGCAAAAGCTGCAGTGGAGCTGGGTGTGTCACAGCTGCTGCTTGGAGAGGCTGCTTGGTCTGAGCTCTGAGAAATGCCAAATTACACAATTAAATCGGTCCCTGCTGGTTTTAAGCCTTATGGATCTGCATTCCCGAGGGTGGACTGATGGATTTACTGTTATTTCACCAGTGCTCATTACAAGAGTGTTTTGTTCCAACACGCTGGAGAGGAGGGGCTGAACACTGCACCCCCATCAGCCCCTGCAGAAGAGGATCTGATGCTGTGGAGGGTCCAAAGGGAACAGCGTGGATGAAGCAGAGGTTTCCCGCTGGCTCTGTGGCCTCAGGGGGCTTTGAAAGGGGGATTTGTGAAGCCTCCAGCAATCCCAGGCACAGGGCAGAGCACCTCTCCTCTCCTCTCCTCTCCTCTCCTCTCCTCTCCTCTCCTCTCCTCTCCTCTCCTCTCCTCTCCTCTCCTCTCCTCTCCTCTCCTCTCCTCTCCTCTCCTCTCCTCTCCTCTCCTCTCCTCTCCTCTCCTCTCCTCTCCTCTCCTCTCCTCTCCTCTCCTCTCCTCTCCTCTCCTCTCCTGTCTTGTGCTCCTGTGGGTGCCCCCCAGCTGGAACATCCCCAGCTGTGTCCAGGTTTGTGCTTGTCCTGCAAGAAATAAGATTTCAAATAAGTGAGATGTGCTCCAGTTCACCCTGATGTGGATAAAAGAAGGAACAGACACAACTTGTGCATTTGAGCTGTTGCAGACATGGAACCATCCAGGGACTCAAATCCCACATTCAGGTGCAAAACCAACTCCTGTATCCAGGCTCAGGCTCTCCATCCCCAGCAAGACCACACCAAATTCCATCTCCCAGCACCTGTGTGTGGGTGCTGCAGGCTGCAGCAAAGGATGATGGTGGTGACACTGTGTGTACCCATGTCCCAGGGCCACAGCCACGGGCAGAGCTGCTGAAAATTCCCCCCAAGGCTGGCTCTGCTGCTCTGCTCAGCTCGCACTGAGCTTGGCAGCCCGTGCCTGGAAGTTACATATTTTATCCTGCATGCCAGGCTGCTCCATCCCCAGGCTTCACTCAGGGATTGCCATGCAAATAAGCCCACTGCTGCCTGAGACTGTGATAATTAAAAGTGAAGTTGTAAAACAAGCACCATCAATTTTTGGTGCACGTCCCCAGCAACACATGGTGATTGCACTGAGTTAGGAGACATTTCCAGCTACACAGCAAACTCTAAATAGCCTGGAGAGAATACATGGGAATTCAGCTTGTGCAGCGATTTCAGATGTCAAAACAAGTTTCCTTGTTAATATGAAACTATTTGGACTTTGCATTTTTAATTAAAGCTTTTAATTATCCGGTGGTATTTTATTAGCTTTTATGAAGACAGCTGCTTTAAATGCTATAAGCCAAATCTGTGCTCTGAAGCACTGTTTGTCCAAGACAGGGTTTCAGATGCAAACAGCCTTCATCTGACTAAATGGGGAAGTTTAATTTAAACCGGAGTTTACTGTCCCAGCTTGATTGAAACCCTTTTATGGCAGAAACAATAAACAGCCTCGATGGGAGTGTTTGTGCACCCGTGGCTGGGAGGGGATGCTGTGCCTGTCAGCCCTTCCCAGGTGAGCATCAGCTGCCTCTGGAAGGGATTTCTCTGCCCAACCCACCTCCCTTCTCATGTTGTTTTGTCTTTGAGCACTAGATTGAGACTGGAAGGTCCTGGGTGGAAGCCTTTTGCACCCCTCTGATGGGTTTTGAGGTGCCAAGACCCTGGAGTTTGTGCTGCTGGTGGGTCCCCAGCACAGGAACTCAGGGGAGCTGAACTCTCTGGGCTCTGGTCTGCAGAGATGTTCTGTGCTGGCTCTGCAGCACTGTGATCACAGCCTTCACCAAGAAACAGGCAGCACCTGTTCATCACACGAGGTAATTGTTGTGCCCAAAAGAATGTATTCTACCACCATCTTCACGAATTGTTAACCCAGCTGGGGCAGTGTTCTTTATCTTTTCCAAACCCATCCTTCCTCCAGGAGATCTCTCCTGTTAATGGGCCATGCAGTCCCAGTGCATGGCTGATAAAATTCCATCATCCCATGGGAGATGCTCCACCCAGGGGGAGGAGCCAAGCATTTCCTACCCAGATAAAAACTGAGATCTGGAACACCAAGGCAGCCCTTACCCACTGGTTTCCAGAGGACAAGAGCTCCCAGACCTTTGTACAGGATCACTGCTTCAACAAGATCACTTCATCTGGACTGCTGCCACCACCCTAACCAGCGGGGTGTCAGGTTGTGTTCTGACTCTGGCAGTGCTTTTCTTTTTCCTATTAAATTGTATTTCTGGCTTGGAGTCTCTCCTGGTTTTGCTTTCAAGCCAGTACAGTTGTTCATTGGGATTGTGTTGTTTACAGCTGAACAAGTTGTAGGAGCCTTTATCCTGCCTGTGCAGGAGACCAGGCAAAGAACAGAATTCCTGAACACCATTGCAAGGGAAGAGCTGACAGTCAGAGCAGGTTTCTGGCTGGAGCACAGCCCCGTGCTGAGCACAGCGCTCCGGCTGGAGACCTTACTCTTCATCATTGTCAAAAATCATCAGAATGTTCTAAATCATGTGTATTCTGCCAAGAAGAAAGGCAAAGCAGGCAGCTTTTGAGCAGTGAGCTGACAGGATCAGGGGCTGAAGAGATGATAGCTGTGCCTGGAGCTGAAAGGGCAGCTCAAGACCCCCTGTCATTTGAAAAAAACCTAATCTTGCATGAAAAAAGTGTATTGTAATGGCTCAGAAAAGTTGGAAATGATGAACAAATGTGTCCAGTTCCACTTCAGGTGTTACAGCTGAGTCAGAAAAAAGTACCAGGAAAGCCTGAATTCTGAACACAGCAATGAGCTGTTTCTATGCAGAAGTCTCTGTCAGGAGGAAGAAATGAGGATCAAGAAGTGGCACGTTGGGTGTTTGGTATAAAGCAGAGCATGTCAGGTTCAGGAGCACAGCGTGGTCACTCCCTGGATGTCCCTGCTGGGATATTTTGGGGGGATAGATCCTTTTCCCTTGGACTAAAACCTTGCACAAGGCCAGGGTGTGCTGTAGCACCAGCCATGGTGGCTCCATCCTGCCTGGTCCCAGGGCTGCTGGCAGGGAAATTCCTACATCAGAGCTGCTCTGAGACAGGGCAGATCTTGTCTAGATCATCCCTAACAGCACCAAGGGTGCCAAGGAGACCCCAGGACTCACAATTCCCTTTCCAGCAAGTAGATGTGTCCCAATACCAAACCACAGGGTTTTATTCACCCCTTGACTGCCCCTTTTTTCTTTCTTCTTCCCCATTGGGATATCTAAGGGAAGGTTTCCAGAAAAAGATGCAGTATTCTGTGTCAGTACCTAGCCTTGCTGCAGCCTCTCAAGAGCTCGTAATGATGAAGATTTAATGCAAATCGAATGGACTTTTCATCTTAGCAGAAAAGTATTTACAGCCCATTAAGTAGATGGGAAAACTGGTCATTTTTTTTGGAGGGGAGCAGAGGAAAAAAAATAGCACTGTGTGTAAAAATGTGGCTACAAAAGGCTCTTAGCTCGAGAAACTTAGCCTGAGAAATTTATCAGCTTTGAGGATGGAAAACTCATCATTTATATATAAAAATATATCACTTTTAATTGCACAGCCAACTTCAGCTTTACTCATTAGCTACTCATGCTACTCTGCCAAGTTACACAGTGGTGAGCTGGCTGGAATATTTTATTTCATATTTCATCCTGGACCAGAAAAGTCAGGATATGGCTCCATCAGCTTTTGTGTTCTTCGGCCACAGGACAGGGAAATGAATGCAGAAAAATGGAGAGAGGCTGGGAAGCAGGACAGGAATAGGAAGGTGAGCCCCTGGGAATTCTCTAATGCCTCAGTCAGGGATGAGCAGCTCTGGCACTCTCGGGTGTCTTTGGGGCTGCAGGGCTCTGTGTACCAGGGCTGATGCTGAGGTATCAGACCCGGGAGCATCTTGGTGAGGGGGCTTTGAACCACCTTTAGGAGGTCTGACCCCTCTCCTTCCCCCAGGTCACACCTGCATGCCCTCCCAGCATGTGCTTACACCACCTCAAACGCCTCTGATACGGCCCTGACTCTGCTGGGATGGCCAATTTCTGCACCTAATCACTCTCACTCCTCAGACGGTTTTTCTTAATGCCTTGCCTGAAATATTTCCATTTGTAGCTCCTGGCCCTAGCTCTCCTTGTTTTACTGTTTCCAGATCATTTGAATAATCCCCCTTTTCCCTTTGATGGTATTTCCCTGGAGGTATTTATAGCATTATCACACTCCCCATTTAATCTCCTTTCTTACAAGCCATATAAAATTAAATTTCCCATCTCCTCTCCTTTGCCTGCTGTGCTCCTTCAGCTCTGTGTGTTTGTGGCAGCTTGGTTTGAGCTGTGTGCAGTTTGGGGTGACTCCCCTGGTACCCCCTCAGCCCACCCTAGGGAAGCAGTGCCCAGCTGTGCAGAGCCTTGGGGCTGTTCAGTGCCTTGGAGGGTCTGCAAAAGACCCCATGGAGTTCAGCATTTCCCCAGGCAGGAGATCTCTGCTGGGAAGCCCAGGGTGCTGCCAGCAGTGTCTGTGCTGTTTGGAGTGTTTAGGTGACCCTAAAAGGTGCCCAGTGTGCCAAAGGCAGCAGCTGCAGGGACTGGCAGGAGATTGGGGGGTGTTGGGAACCTGCAGAGATGGAGGGATGTGGAGAGGGTCTTCCTTTGAGATTTGGGGTATTTTCTGAGCACAGAAACCCCATCAAGCTGCTCTGAGCACGAGGGACACTGGCAGGGCAGCACAGCACCTCCAGTTGTGCTGTGAAACCACACAAACCCAACACAGGCAAACCCCTGCCCTTCTTACCCATGGCAAGGATCAAACAGGGCACAGAGGATTGCTGTTGGAGTGTGAAAAGCACAGATCAAAATGTAGAGTTTGAATTAAAAATTCAAATATATTAAGCCACACAGACATGAAATAGAGGTGTAAGCTTAAGTTTTAAGAAAGTTCAAGTAAGTAAGAATATATTTTAAGTGCCTTAAAGAGCAAAAGCTTTAGTGTAAAAAACAAAGTTCATTGAGAGCTCAAAAACATAGTTCTAAACGTTAGTGTGAAAAACAAGCTTCAAAAACAAACATCACTGAAAGCTCAAAAACAGTTCTAGACATAATAAAAATATAGTAAGAATATTGCTGACATTTTCCAGATAGAACAGATAGGCCATATGCACAAATTATGTGTAAACTTTTGTATTATAAAACTAGAATTCTAATAGAATTAGAAGAAATGCTTCAAGTTTGTGTTTTTAGCTCATGGGGTGATTTGTAAATAAAAATCCATGTACTGGAGTGAGAGCTCTCTCACTCTCTCTCCCTCCACCACCATCATCATCACTGCCACCACATGAAAGAAGAAGAAAAAAGGAATGGAAGAAGAAAGACCAGGGAGCTTCTGCCTCTGTTTGAGATTCTGTACCAGGTGCAGCTTCTGCTTCTATTTGGGGCTCTATGCCAGAAAGATTTTAGCACAGATTTTAACATTTTACATTCTTTATCTTTTGAGACTAATGTGCCTTTACAATAAACAACTTGACAGCAACCAACAACTGCTGTGGCTCTTTTGAAGAGATAAACCCTCAACAATCTTGACAAATTGCAAAGACGACTCTTTGGTTTCCTGCTCCATCCCTTCCACTTGGCTGCTGCTCCTTCCCCACTGCCTCCCTGTTCCTGGAGGGGGGAGATCTCAACCCATTCCCATCGAGCCAGCTCCAGCCCCTGGGGGAGATTTCCCCTGTGGGAAATTTTAAATTGAATGGGTTTTTTAGGGCCAAACCACATCTCTGGAAACAAATGTCCCATAGGAAATCTCCACTCTGTATTTTACATTCTGGAAGAAAAGTAAAAAAAAATAAATCCAGTGAAAATAGAAAATAGTTGGTAATTTCAGAGCTTGTCCCAAAGAATGGAGACCTGCTCTGTTTTTCTTTGCCTGTCTCCCAGGCCAAGCTGGGTGCTGCACAAAGGTCCTGGCAGCCTGCAGAACCTGGCTTAGAGGGATGGGGCTTGACCTCTGCAATATCCCAGCTCCAGAGGTCTCGTTTATTCCAGACTCTGCCATGATTGACTTGATAGCACTTCTTTAATAGTAACTGTACTAATAATAGTTCCTTTGCAGCCTGGGGAAGCCTGGAGCTGTGGGCAGCAGTGGGGAATGGGGGCTGCTCAGGGGAAAATGCCTGCATTGAGATGGATGTGATCCCCCCAATGGGAAAAAACAACTTACTGGGGAGAGGGAAAAAGAAACCTTTGAAATCCTTGTATCTAATCAGGAAATTTGGAAAGATGAGATAGCAGCAGCCTGATGCTGACAGACAGCAGGTTTTGGGTAATATGGGTAGATGAAGGCAGATATCAAAAAAAAAAAAATTTCCTTCCTCACTTTTTGGCAAAGAAATTGGAAATGGGAGCCTGTGGTCTGGGTCCAGTGTCCATGTGCAAACTGAAGGTTCTTGCTGAAGCAAAGAGAGAGTTTGTGGCTGCCACGGCTGAGCTGGTGGGAGCTGCCTGGGTTTGCAGCTCATGCTCCTCTTGCTGTGGCTGAGTTTTCCCCCACTGGAAGCAGGGCTGGCCATGCACTGGTGCCTGTCTGCAGGACAGGAGGCTGAGAGCTCCATGTTCCTTTCTGGCTCATGGCACCCAACACCTTGTGCCACCCAGCAAACTGGGATCAATGGGAAAAGTTCACAGTAGCATCACTGTTTTGTGGGGGTGGGATGCTGAAGGCAGCCCTCCCTTTCTGTTACCTGACTAGCAAGAAATCAAGGGACACTCAGAGCAAAAAGGGGCAAAAAAACCCAACCAAAACACAACAAACATCTAAAAACCTCAAGTCTTATGTCAAACCTTAAGTCATAGGACAGAACAGTAAATAATGGACCTGGTGACCTAGACTTGCAAATATTTACATTCCCTTAGCTTGGCTGATAGCAGGGGTTCCTCTTACCATGTCTCACCTAATTAGCAGCGGGCTGCAAGAATCCAGGGCTGGGTTCTGGTTTCTTTTTCACCTCGTTTGTAATGTGTGCCTCTCCCTGCTGGGCCATGCAGTTTGCATGTCAGGAATAACACGAGGAAGGTGTGTGTGCTTACACCAGCCTGGCAGGACTCGCCTGCACCAGCAGCTCTGGAGCCAAGGATGAGTTTCCACAGCCACCCAAGGTGTGCAAGCCTTGATCCCCTTCAGTCCTGCTGGTCAAACCTGTCTGAGGGCTGCCAGAGATACAGAGCTCACAAAGGACTGTGGGCTCCTTGATTTTAGGGGGTCTCACCTCAGGGGCTCAGCTGGTTGTGTCTGTTCTCCCAATAAAATATTGGCTGTGCCACTGCTTCGAAGCAAGGAGGATACTGGCTGGTACATGCCAAAATTTGTGGTCAAGAATGTAATAAATGTAATAAACAACTGTAAATCAAACGCTGCAGATTGCAAGTTCATGTTCAGGCAATGATGAAAAAATCCCAAAGTTAGTAAAAGATTTTTAGAAGTTGTATCATTTCCAGCAGTCTGGGTTGGGAAGCTGAGCCCCAAAATGTGAGTCTGTACAATTGCTAAACGGCAGCAGTGGCTCTCAGGAATGGGCACTAAAGGAAGACAGCCTTGTGTGAATTGCTCTTGGTCTTTTTATTGGACAAACAGGCTACATCCAAAATACATCCTGAAATGCTATAGAAGAGAGGGAAGAGCTGCTTCTCTTTACTCTTTACAGTGAGTTACAAGCGAAACAACTGTCTCTTGGATGAAAGCTCAATAAACCCATCCTTCCATCTACCTTCAGTGGCCTTTTCTCACTGGGGTGCCTTGTGAAAAGGAAAGAGGCAATGGGGACTGACCTGGAGCAGCTGAGGACCTGCAGATCCAAGCAGAAGGCAGTGGAGATGGACTCGGTGGTGCAGCAGAGCCAGGCTCTGAGTGGGGCTGTGCAGGTGGATATGAGGGGACAGGGAAGCACAGGACGTGTCTGTGCCTAGCTGGGATTTCCAGGAAGGTTCATCTGTTTTCCCTGTGTATCCATGTGGCTCACATAACTTCCTTTTGATTTCTTCTTCCTGAGCCACACATTGTCTCTCCAGGGCTGATGGGGGGGGTCTCTCTCTGACTTTCAAAGGTGAGTTTGATAATGACATTTTGTGCAGTCAGAAAAGAGCCACATTTCCCCAGGGGTAGCCCAAGGACATGCATTGAAATTGTGACCTGCTGGGCCTTGAGCTCCTGTGTGCTGGACCCCACGCAGGCCTGTGAATGCCTCTTTATCTTCCTTGCCATGCTCTCTGCCTGTCGAGGCTGGGGGCCTTGCATCCTTCTTCCAGCACTCCTCAGCCTGACCCGGGGTGCCCTGAGCTGTGCAAACACTCACAGGAGGGAATGTCATTCATGGCTCACACAGAGCTTGCACTATGTCCTGGGCAGTGTATTACAAACTGCTTCAAAGAAAAAGCCACTGAACAAAATCCAGTCAGCCTTACCCAGGGGCCAGCCAGCATCCCCTCTTCTTGTGCTGCAGCCAAGGAGGCTCTGCTGGGGCTGTGGTTGCTGCTCACAGAGCTCTCTGTGTCAGACAGGGCATGGAGAGAGCTTCCCTTCACAGGCAGTGACAGCAGTGGCACAGCCACAGAGAGCCTGAGTGCTGGGCTAGAGCATCCTGGGGCTGCAGCAGCTGCATGCTGCCCAGGGTGTTGGATGCAGAGCGAGTCTGATCACTCCATCCCAGCCCCCCAGGTGGGACATGCTTAGGTCTGCACAGCTCCTCAGCTTTTGCAGCCAGATGTTTAGTTCCAGGGAGCTGAAATCCTGGAGTGACCCCTCCCAGCTGGCCCCCCTGCACACCCCCAGCAACAGAGAGCTCCAAGCACAGGCATCAGCCACCTTAACATCTGAATTGTCATTGCAACTCCTTTCCCTAAATTTGCAAGGCCAGGTTTATGTCTTTCAATATTGAGTAAATGAAGCCTGATGTTGAGACACACTGGCCTGGTGATAAATGGTGTGTTGAGAGATGGTTTATGGGGCCATCACGGGCCACTTTATCTGCTGCCACTTGCGAGTTGCTGATCCGTTCCTTTTTTATTTTCAGAGTTAATTTTTATTGATTTCTTCCCCTTGCTTTCCCCCAGGCACAGAGAATGAGGGAAGAGCAAACAGAAGCTGGTGCAGGAGGATGGGCCATCAGTCAGACTCCACTTGCCACCCTGGGCCACTGGGTGAGCTGGGCTGGAGGGGTGCTGGGCACTGGTGCCTGCCCTGGCTCCCTGGGACCTGTGTGACACTGCTGGCCCTGGCTGTGGCTCTGAGTGCAGCTTCTGCTGTAGAACCCATTCCCCAGGCTGGGATACCCATCAGTGAGGATGAGGGTTGGATAAATAAGGGATAAAGAGGGATAGGAAGGAGTTTGGATGTGGGTGATGCTGCAGCCCTACAGCTGCCAGCCAGTCCAGCCCCCATTTTAACACAGGCTGTAGAGTGTGGTGTAAAATGCCAGATTAGAGGGAAAACATGTTTTTTTAAAGAAAGAACAAAAAAAGCACTGGATGAAGCAGGCACAGGGGGCAGTGCTGGTGAGCAGCTTTTCCACACTCAGCCCTGTGTGGGTGCAGGGACCCCGGGCATGGTGTGGGCGGGGGGACAGGGATGGGCACCAGGAGGTCAGGGCACACCCGAGGGGTGACCCCTGAAGGGGTTCAAAAACCTGGGGGTTTTGAGCTTTCTGTGCTTTCTGACACTGACCCCCTGCAGAGCCCTGCTTTGGACCTGAGGCCTTGGAGAAGGCTCCAAATTTGAATGATGGAGTTAAAATCATGGGTGTGTAGTTAAATAGAAGTGTGTGATTTCACATGGTAAAGGGTTTAAATTTGAGGTTTTTAGAATACAGTAATAGGTATGGGACAAGATGGAGGTTCTTGGGCATTGTCTCTTTGTGTCTTCTTCCTTCTTCTTCATGGTTCCACGCAGTAGTTTCTGCTTGGACAGTCAGTGCTGCACTGCTGGTCACAGGAGTTTGGTTATTGGGTCAAAAGTATAAATAATATAGGTGTTAATTCTTTATTGGACTGTTTAGCCTTAAAAGACCTTATAAGTAGCTAGTTTCATCTCCATTTTGCTCACTTTTAGCTGGTAGCTGAAAGTGTTGCAGAACTCTTTGTACTTTAGATAAGATTTAATAAACAACCAAGTCCAAACACGAGAAATTCGTCTCCTTCATGTTTTGAATCCTGACTCTGAGTGAAGGCAGAAGAAAATGAAGGCAAACCACTAATTAAGTGGTGCAGCTGACCCATTTATAGGGTCAGTGCTGTGGGGTGTGGGGCTGTGCAGGGGGAAAGGGTGCAGGGAGCCTTCCCCCATGGGAAACATTGGGGACCCACATGGGGACCCCAGTGGCACAGGGCTGGTGGAAGGCAGGAGCTGTGGGGCACTGGGATCCTGCAAGGAGTCTCTCATGGTGGGCCCTGTGCCCTGGAGCAGCCAGGCTGGGCAGTGACCATGCCTGTCACTGCCTGTGGTGCCTCACACGTGCCCAGAAACCCCACAGTGGAGCTGCTGTCTTGTCTGATCCCAGTTCCTGTGGATTGTGTGGGGGGATGCTCCTGACCACGGTGCCACCTCCTCCCTGTGCAGCACCACCTGCTCTGCAGAGCTGATGGGAGGGCACAGGAGAAATCACTGCAATTAACCTCGGGTGCCCTGACTAATCAACTGGCAGAGCATCCAAACACAGCTCCAACGAGCCTGGGGAGCAAAAGTGGGGGCAGAGTGGCCACCTGAGAGCACTGAGTGGCCTCTTCTCTCCCCTCCCCATGGACATGCACTTGCATTAGAGGGCTGAGTGCTTTTATTTTGCTAAACCACTTTGAAGTGGAAACCGAATTGCACTGTCTCCCTCCTGGCTCCCCTGAGCCCTCCTGGTTTTAATTAGTTCCATCTGATCTTCATAGGCTTCCAAGAAATAAAAGTGCTTTTAAGCTGCTTAAGAAGGCGGGTGGTGGCAGAGCCCGGGGAGCTGTCCCAGGGCACACAGGCTGGCAGGGGACTGTGCTGAGCACAGCAATGCCTGCAGCCAGCAGGAATCCCCCGCTCTGGCCATGGAGATGGCTCTGCCGTGTCTGCAGGATGAAGGTTTTGTGCTGAGGTCAAGGATCGTGGAGGAAGAAACTTTAACCTTTTTGCTGCACTGGCATCGGTGTTCTTCCTTCTGCTCCTCTATCCACTCCTGCTTTGCTCTGAGCTTGCTGTCTGCAGTTCAGCTTCTCAGCCCAGGCTGAAAGAAGAATTAATGGGAAAGAAGCTGTCTTGTCTCACTGCCTACAGGCACTTTCTGTACACAAATCTTGGCTGAGAAAGACAACCTAATCCCTGTTAGGGTGTGGAGTAACTGAAAATGAAGTCCTAACTCACTGAGTTAGCAGAAAAAGGCCACAGTCTCTCAGGAGCTGTGCTAGCCAGAGTCCTTTGAAACAACAGGGACAAAACCTCCTCTGAGGCTTGCACTCCCCTCTCCATTCCTATGCTCCATAAAGTCCTCAGGACAAGCTGCCCTAGGAGGGTTTTATTCCCACATGTATAAAATTTACCTTGGTTTCCCTTGTTCTGCTGATAGGCAGAGCCAGTAAATCTTAGCAATGCTTCTCTTTAGATTTGGGGAACAGTGATTTGGAGTATATCCCTCTTATCTTGTCCTAATTAATCTGCAGTTTTCTCTTCTGGCTGTCAGGTATTAGGCTGCAGTGTGGCTGTGACTGTGGGTTAGGTGAATGAGCTGATTGCTCCAGGTCCTGCCAGTGTCCCAGGAAAATTCCAGGTGCTTTTCCTGCAGCCTGGGCTCATCCAGGGAGGGAGCAGCAGCCTTCTGCAGACAGCCCATCCCACGAGCATCCTCATCAGGCACCTCAAAGCTGCTGAAAGGAACCAGCCATGGAGGGGTAAGTCTTGTCCTGCCCCCACAAAATGTGTGTTTTTCCTGTCTGCCTTCCCTCCATAGGGCACCCCCAGGTTTCCCTTCTCCCAAGAGCCCTGATGCAGAGAAAGCCCCCCCTGCTCTGGGCTGGGCATTCCCTGGGGGAATGTCCCAGTGCCAGAGGCTTCAGGCACCAGTTTGGTGCTGCTTTGTCTCCTTGTCACATCTCGGGTCTGCCCACCCCGTGTTCAGGGACACTGTGACCCTCTGGCTCTGTCTGACACCCCCACAGGTGCCACTTGTCGTGTCCCCAAGCTGTGGGGTGTCACACTCACTGGCACCCAGCTGCTCCAGAAGTTACTCTCCATTCCTATGCAATGCCATAAAAATTCCATGTAACTGCCTGGGTCCCCACTGTGCCCTTGGTTCACTTTTTGCAGTTTCCTACATTTTTATAGATCCTGTTAGGCTGGGAGGAGTCCTCAGGCATCCTCTGCTTCAAATGTCCTCCATTAAGGCAGGTCACAGGTAAGCACAGCCAGCCTCTGCTTTGGGGAGGATGCAGCTCAGCCCCTGCTGTCTCCTCCCTTCGTCCTCCACTGCCCCTTGCAGATTTAACATCCCAGAATTTGGGCTATTCCAGCCAGGACCATACCTCAAAGAGTGCAGACAAACAGCAACATTTTTTTTCTGGACTTGCTGTTTGCCTTTCAGGTTTATATCTGTAGGTATTATATATATATATATATATATTTTTTTTTTTGTCGGTTCTGTGTACTTGTTAGGGTATAAGATCTTGTATTTTGTTAACAAAAGCTTGACAAACACAGAAATCTTCCAGTGCCAGAAGCAGAGTCCTGCTCAATTACAGCCCATCTCCTGGAGTGATTTCCTCCTCCAGAGAACTCTTCTGCTATCAAGTGTGATTGTGTGGTGTCACATTAGTGAGAGCTTTGCAGCTGTGATTCCAGCTGCTCTTTCCTGGACAGTATCCTGTTTATGATTAAAAAAATATATGAAGCAACAAGCAGATTTAATCACTTGGTGTCCGTGTCTTATCTACAGACAACAGACTGGGAGGAGGAGAGGAGGCTTTAAGGAAGTGTTTCAGAGCATGGTTCAGTGCTCTAAAATATTGTGTATCAGTTAATTATGCAAAAAAACCCCAAACCCTTGGAAACATAAAGTTTTTACAACCAAACATTTTCATTTTGTTTTCAGATCTGGTTCAAGACCTGGAATTTGCTCTCTGAAGCCCTGGAGTATCTGGGAATCAATGCAAGCTTGGGAAGGAACTGAAGGGATAGTGTTGGTTTTCTCTGAATTTATGTTGGTACTGACAACTTGCAAATTAGGACTCGGTGCAATCAGGGTTAATTAGAGGCAGCCTGAGCTGGTGCTGGACATGCAGTCACTAAAAAGGAAATAGGAAACACCATTCTCTCCCACCCTGTTGATTACTGTGCTTGTTTCTGGTTTACACTTCATTAGCCCTCCCTCCACACAGTGGATTTTGATTTGAGTTTGATTTGAGGAAGGAGCAATATTTCTTGCCATTTGGCCTTGGAATTTTCTCTGGACGTGGAGGCCAGCATCCCTAGAGTGGGTGATGGCTGGCCAGGCTGGTTTGCTTGTCTTTGGGCTGTCACAGGAGGCAGGCTCTCACCCCCAGCCTTTTGGACGTGGCTGAAGAGGAAAGGCAATGCCAGAGGATGGGATGTTGCTGTGCCAGCTGAATGAGACTGAGAGGAGCACCCAGTGGAAAACAGCATTTACAATCCACCAGTTTGGTTGTTCTTCATGGAGATACCCTCGGGTGTTTCCCAAAGGGCTTCTTGCAGCTCTGTAGGTCCCAGCTCCCACAGGTGATGGATATTGCAGCACTCAGGCCACCAAATTAGGGCCCAGAGTCACAAGCCTCCTCTCCTTTGCTGTAGCTACTCAACCAGGATGGCCAGAAACTGTCATATGCCATTGAAGTAATTCTCCTTTTAAATAAATATATAAATAAAATACAATTATTATATTTTAATATGTATATAATCATATAAAATATAATTATCTTCATTAATCTCTTAAAAGGAAAGGTTGGAAACTCTGAAATGGTGGTGCAGTTTTTTGGCATTGCTTAGCACTGAGTCTGTCAGAATCAGTCACACCAATGCTTTGAAACAGCTGCACTGGGGTTCAAAAGGTGCAGGAGGACAGCAAGGCACTGCAGTGCTTAGCTGGGGGTTACTGGCTGAAAACTCATCCCGTGGCAGTGAGATCTGCTGAGAACTAACCCTGGTGAAACGTGAGGAGAGCTGGGACACTGAGAGCTTTGGGATGTTGCTGCTTCTGCAGGAGAGCAGGTGAGTGAGTTGTGTTCTCACAGGCCAGTGTTCTGTGCAGTGCCAGGTCCTGGAGAGCTCAGGCTGCAGCTCTGCCCCTCATTCCTGGCTCTGTGCCCGCAGTGCTTTTGCCCCCAGCAGTGCTCCAGGCACTGCTACACCGGTCTGTGTAAACGTATTAAAGATGTTCTTGTTTGAGTTATTTGGACAGAGCTTTGTGTGGGCCCGTCCTGCTAAATGCACAGCAGCCAGGGCATCCTGCATCCCTCATCCCCCCTCAGCCTCTGAGGTTTTGCCACAGCACTGGGGTCAAGCCCAGCATGGTTTGTGCCAACTCTGGAGTGAAAATTGCTGATGTTCTGCAGCTCCCAGAGCTCTGTGCATGTGCTCTGCTCAGCCCCAGTGCTGACCGAGGGTGTTCATTCCAGATGTGTGATCTCCCTGACCTGCTGCTCCTGCCCCTGGGTCTGTCTCTACCCACCTTTAAGCTCTCTCAACCTGTTTTTTCCCATCTTTGTTTCATATTTGTCTTCTCTTTGTGTTGAACAGCCTTGGTATAATATATCCTCCCAAACAGCTTGAAGCTATCTGGGAAGGTAATCTGACCAGAGACGTGTGAAGTTTTTGGTAAAAGATGACTCAGGGAGTTTTATATTGTTTCAGATATTAGTCCTTGAATGGAAATTTTTTTCTGCCATTGCAGTTTAACCAAAATATTTTATTTGAGCTTTGATTTCAGCTACTTTGATTATACTGGAAATGTTGGCAAGATAATGCTGAGTCCTCAGAGTAGAACAGAGCCAAATTTAGAAATCTCTTTCACTGAGGTTTGTTTTTTCAGCAGTTGGAGGATCTATCCAAGCTTTTGCCTAATTTCATTGGCTGGGCAGGGTAAGTTGCCCTACAAGTGAATACTGAATCTTACTGAAGTTTGCAAAACCACATTATTATAATTAAGTTAACTTTAAGTAAAACCTTGGTCTTAAGATCTAGTCAAATGAACCAACAAGAGAACTGAACTCTCTGAACACCACTGTCAGCTCTCTGTATGTTTGCATTTTTTCTTTTCTTAAAAAGTAGTTTTTCCTAGGAAAAGGTACACTGTCTTCATTGGTTTGGGAAGCTGGAATTGCCTCTTTGGAAAACATTTTCATAGTGTGCTGGTTTTGCTTTCAGATTCATTTCAGTTGCAACAATATTTTCACAGTTGTTCCTTACAATTCTGTTCCTTACAATTTGCAGATCTGTAGTGGATATTGTCTCTAATCCTAAACAAAGCTCTTAGGTCTGTGGGCTTTAGGGTTTTCCATGGAAGTTGCTTTTCATCATGTCTTACGTAGCTGTAATTTAAGAGCAAAACGCTGTGAATTCATAGTTATAAAACTGATGCTCTTGCCTTTAATAAAGAGTTGATTTAGGATCTTGAGCAGTTACTGTGGATTACCAAAGTATGGCCTTGGACAGGGCAGCTCTGGGGTATGTGCTCAGTTCCAAACACAGCAGGAATTGCACTGAGCTCAATGCATCAATGCAGGTTTGAAGCAAAGCACTTGCTGAAACTGCTTTGCCTGGTTGGAACATATTAAATTGCCATAAATCAGAAATGCCCCTGTTCCACCCTTCAGCCCTGCAGGAACGTGTTCTCAGTCCTTTAAATTCGTGTTCTGCAGCACCCTCTGATCCAGTGAGCTGTCCTGGATGCTTGCAGGGAGTGTCTTGTAACCGTCTTCAGCAGGGCATGCAGGAGCTGAAGAAGCTCAGATTTAAATGACCCATCTGTTGTGCTGCTTCTGCATTAGGTGTACCCGGGCCCTCCACAAGGGCTCCTGTTAGCCAAGAGAGGGGCTTGTCTGCAAAGCCTCCCTCTGGGAAGAAGTGTTTACCTGACTCAAAGCAAGCCTGCCTTATACTGCCTTAAAAGCGTTTATTAAAACATCTCTCACATATTCCTGCACTGGGAGATGTGAAATCCTTTTCCTTTCATGAAAGGCACTGGGGTGGGGGGAGCAGGGGGTGACTGGTTTGCTTTGCAGCTCAGCTGGTAGACTGCCTGGAAGGGAGCCAGGGGGCCTGGCTTCAGTCCTCTGATAAGTCATCAATTTCTTTCTCACCAAAAACATCTGGTTTTGGATGCTGAGTTATGAGCTAATATTAAATACAAAAGTTTATAGCATCACATATATAATATTGTTGATTAGAAGCATCAAGTTAAGTAATTGACCAGAGGGGATTTGGTGTGAGCAGCTGGTAGAACATCTGGAGGGTAGCCAAGGGGCCTGGGTTTAATTCTCAGGTCATCTATTTCTTTCTCACCAGAAACATCTGGATTTGGATGATGCAAAGCTACAGACTATTGTCTCATGCAAATGTTGCTAGGTTCACACCTATTTTTTTTTTTAATGGTAATGTGTTTCCAGGAACATTTCCATTAAGTATTTACACCCAGAGAATCCTGTAAGAGTCACAAGGAAAAGGTGCATTCCCGGCCCCTGTGAAAATCAAAAGCGAAGTTTATTTTGCTGGAGTTGTGATTTTTAACTGGATTCTGCTCTAATGGTGCTGTGAGCCTGGAGCAAGCATTTCGTTTGACCCTGCAAACACACAGCAGCTTCAGGGGTTTGCCAGCAGGACGCTGCTGGTGGCTGGCAGGGGTGAGGGACTGGGGCTGCCTGTGCTGGGCACCAGGTGCCAGCAGAACCTCAGCCTGTGCTGGATGAGGCTTGGTGGCAGTGCCAGGGCTCCTGAGCTCCCCAGGGCACGGGGCACATGGAACACGGGGTGTGTTCTCAGTGCTGTGTGCAGGAGATGCAGATCTCTGCTCTCTGCCAAGGCTTTCCTAGAGCCTGGGGTGTTGGATGGGGACAAAACGTGCAGTGGCTGCTCTGCTTGGCATGGAATGCCAAAATGGTTTGGGCAGAAAGGATCTCAAAGCTCATCTCATTCCCACCTCCTGCCATGGGCAGGGACACCTTCCTCCATCCCAGGTTGCTCCAAGCCCTGTCCAACCTGGCCTGGAACAATTCCAGGTGTTATCCTTGGGTCCTTTCACCCTGTGATTGCTCCATCACAACGTGAGGGTGGTTTTCTGTTTTCTCTGTGGAAATAAAGGGTAAATCCACCCAAGAAGAAAGGAAGCCCATTCCTAAAAGTCGCATTTCCCCATGCTGTAAAGTGCTGCCTTGATTTCCCCATGCTGCAAAGTGCTGCCTTGATTTCCCCATACTGCAAAGTGCTGCCTTGATTTCCCAAGCAGTGGTGGCTGTTGGCAACTGGGGGGGGCTGGGATGTCACAAGTGACAAGTTTGTTACCCGTGATAAAGTGACCCTGACTGGCATGAGCTGCAGCTCGGGCCTCTGTGAATTAAATCAAGGAGTTATTCATAACTTGACAACGAGTGTGATTTCCAGGTGATCAGTGGGGAGGTACAGCCCAGAGCTTGGGTAAACTCTTCTTTACACTATCCTGTCAGCCTCTGCAGGTACTTTTTACTGGCCCTGGGCACCTGCCAGGGTCTCTCATGAGAGTGGAGGGCTCTGGATTATCTGTCCACTGGAGAGGTCTGTGGCTGTGAAACCCTGTCTGGCTCACTTGCATTACTGAATTCATATTCTCTATTACTTACTTGTTGAGCAATGCCAGTGTGAGAAGACAGTAAGGAGGGAGCTATTCTCCAATCCTTTGGCATTTTTGTCTTTATTTTATTAGGAAGATACGCAGCCATATCCTTAATTATTCTGCCAGAATTCTCATCTCAGTTTTGGTTAAAGAAATAAGAGGCCAAATGGAAATAAAATATTAGTCTACCTGACTTTACCAGCTGAAATGGTTTAGAACACAATTATTAAGCTCATTCCTGTCCCTTCCTCACAATAAAAATACAATCTAAAAAAGAACCAGAACGGGACATTTCCAGAGGAATGTTACATTTCATAAGTATGGATTTTAACAGCCAATCTCAAGCAAACAATGCACTATGTGGTGCCAGAAATAATAAATCAGTCAGCCCTCAGGACTGAAATGGAGAATTGCCTCTCCTCTTTTAGCTCCTTGGAACTTTAATCTGAAATACACCACAAATCAAAGGATAGCACAAGAATTCCCATGCTTAGTCAAATCTGATTTCCACAGAGTCTGGTGCTTTGCTGCTCGTGGTGGCCAGAGCCAGAGAAAGGACCAGAAAGAGTTGTTAGTGCAGGAATGTTGGCAGTGTCTGCAGAGAGCACTGAATGGTGATAAGGTTCAGCATGCTCAGCACACCTGATCTCAGCCATGGGGGAACTGCTGCCTGCTCCTGCAGGCTTCTTTTTCAGTGGAGAGAGACACGGGAGTGTCCAGGGGATAATCCACCTCATTCTAAGATATATTAAAGCTTGTTACTGATTTGGTTCGAGAAAACCTTAGTGTTATCTAAACACAAGTGTCTCAACTAAGGCAGGAGGGATCTCGGTGCCCTTTTTCTGCCCGTCAGGGTGGCACTGCTGTCACAGCATCCTGCAGAGGTTTTGACTATGGAGGGACCCACTCACCTCCAGATAATTTCATCTTACTGGGAGGGTTTAAGTTTTTGTTTTTCACACAACATCTGTCTTCTATAATTTGGGGTGTATCTGACAGCTTCAAGGCAGCTGGGAACTTGTCTCTCATTTATTAGTGCAGTGAAAATGGTCACACAACAGCTCTTTGTCATGACAGTTCTGCAAAGCAGGAAATGCCCTTTTGTGTCTGGTCCATCTGCCCTGCTCAGGAGAGGTTTTTAAAGGCATTTCCCCGGTATTTTATCTTTTAATCCCTAATCCAACCCTGGCTGTGCTGCTGGGGTGAGCAGTGGGGATAGCTGGTGAGTTTGGCTTTGGAGCTGCTGTCATAGATGTGTCATGGCTCAGTTCATGTGGAAGATTCATTTTTGTGCACTGAAGAAATGGGATTCACCTTTGCTATGCATTATTCTGTGTGCTGCTTTTCAGCTGTTTCATAACTGTAGGAATTTGAATGAAAAGATCATGATTTTTGCAATCATTCCATGTGATTATCTCCAGAATTATTAACCAGAATTAAAATCATTCATGTTCTTGGCTGGGAGCTGAGTGTGAATCTGCCTGTTCCCTTCCTGTCCTGGCTGAAATAGTGCAGCCAGGATATTCCAGGGCAGAGTGTACCCAGAGTGCATCTTGTGTTTTAGTGCTGCTCTCACTTGCATTTCACAGCATTTACCTTCAGTTTGCTTATTTTGACCACTGGGCAGTGATTTATTTTTTTCCCATAGCTGCCCACAATGCCTGCACTTTTTTCCTGATATACAGAATTCTTTCAGGACTTGTTTACTTCACCTGCTTTTCAGTGCACTGTATTTGCCACTGAAATTTGCTCTTTATGAGAGAGGGAGGTTGTTATTTTCTCCTGACTCACCTTCCTCTATAATTACCCAGCTCTCATGTGCCCCAGGCCATGTGAGATGTCAATATTATCATTATTAATAGCACTGCCTCACCCCCAGCATGTGCAGAAACTTCCCAGCTTAGCCAGGCAAGGCCAGCCACGAAGCCAACAGGGGGACTGGATTATTCATTCACTGGATTATTCAGTGTTTAAGTGTTTGCAGGCACTGAAGGTTGGATTTTCACGAGCAATTAGTGCTGTTGTGTGCCTGTTTGATGGCTGGTTCAGCACATTTCAGCCAGGGCTGCTCCTTGCACAGCACCAGCTCTGCCCTGTGAGCCCCTTTGGGGTGCCTGGCCATAGAGCTGCAGGGATTTTCTGGTCACTCAGCTCTTGGATTAAGAGCTCTGGCTGGGAGCTTGTCAAATGGTGTGTGTCTGTAAATGCCTTGGATGGATTGAGGCTCAATGAATTATCCCTTTCTCCTCCCTTTCCTTTCAGCAGAGACACCATTCTCCTCTGTGTCTATATTAGAACAGGTCCCCTGTATGATCCCTTTGCTTTCATGGGACATAATTATCATTTAGCATGCACTGTGGTGTGCTGACCTATTTTTGTCCCTCTCTAGACAACATATCTGCAGATCCCTATTTCAAGAATTAAATATATATTTCAAAAGCAGTAGTGGAAATAAAGTATTGAATTTATTCTTTTCAGTTACAGTATAAAAGTATCACCTAATCCGTCCTTACAAAACTCTGCCTTGTTGGCCTGAAGACAATAACTGTTCAGACAAATTAATAAAATACCTTTTTTCTAAGTATATACCCTGCATGTATGTTTTAACAGAGGATTTCCTGGGACAGCACTGCCAGGCTTGCTTAGGCTGGGTGCCTGAACAATTTTGGGGTAGGCACATCCTTGTGCTGTTAAGGGGAGTTTTACACTCATTGAATTTTTTAAGTGAAGAAATCTTGGGTTAAGCTTAGAATTGTGGAAGGATTTAAAGGCTTTTGAAGGGGGGAGCATTGGCTGCCTGCTGGGAAAGGCAGTGTGGAAGTGACACCTGGGCTTGGCTTGTGTTTTCATTAGAGCCAGCTTCAGGTGCTGCTGAATAGGACTTGAAAAATGGGATGTGCAGTGCTGACTGCACAATCTGTGCAGCCTAAGCTAAAATAATACGAGCCAGGATCATGCAAATATTTCTGTGGGGTGTGGAAACCCGAGCTGGGTCTGGGCCCAGCTGTGCCGTGAGGAGCTGGGGCTCCCACACAGAGGGATGGTGTCAGGGAAAGAACGAGCTCTGCTTGACTCTGGATTAACTTTGGCAATGGCGAATCCTGATCCTCTTCTCCAGTCTCTCTCATTAGGGCAGATTTCAGCAAAAAGCGAGCTCTTTGTAGGGAGCTGAGCTCTCTAGAAGCCTTAAGGGCCTGTGGTTCAGACGCAGCTTTCCCAGCAGATGCTCTCAAGTGCTCATGATCTACACAGAAGTGCTGCTGTTCTCAACTCCTGCAAACAGTCAAGACACTCACATGGGAAATTAAATGAGTGCAATTTTGTGGAGAGATACTGAATGTGGCTGCTAAATGAGCACTGCCAAAATAAAACACAACCAACAAAGGGTGCTTGCTGCAGCAGCTGGGGAGGGACACAAATGACAACTGAGAGATGTGATGACTTGTAAATTGGCTCCTCTGATTGTTCAAAACTTCACTTTAGAAAAGACTTGGCATTTAGTGGGAGCCTGCAAGGAAACCTTTGGGGTGCAGGGAGCCTGCAGAAAGTGCTGGGGAGAAGGGATTTGGAAGGCTGGTGGAGGAGCAGCAGGAACCAGGGAGATCTAAATTCAGGGAGAGCCAGAGAGGGTGGGAAGGTCTGAAACTCGCCGGGGAGAAGGGGGCTGTGAGAATAACTGGGGATGATATCTGGGGTATGGCTGTGGCTCCAGGTCATGGCATCTGTGAGGGCTCCATCTGCTCTGTATATAAATCCAGGCACATCCTTTAATGTTCCTTGCTGTGGAAGAATGCCAAGTGGTTCCCATTGCACGAAATTCCCGGGATTTTTGTGGTGTTTTTCTGGGAAGTGCAGGCTGTGTCCAAGTTTGTGTAACCCCAGCTTCTGCCTCTGCTCAGTTTTGAATCTTGCCTTCAACTATAATACCCAATTAGTGTTTTGAAGTAGGTACAGGGCAAGAAACCAAATAACCTTTTAAGCTGTTGATGAAAGGCTTTTTATTTGAATGGAAATCACTACTTACAAAGGTATTTTAATTTGTAATGCCTATTAAAAAAAAAAGTCAAGTTGTACCTGAACCATCCAAGCAATACTGAAATTACTCACCTGTCATGTAACCTGTAAATCAGGCTTTAATCCTCTAAATATTTTTAATGCAAATTTGAAAAAGAAAAGTTGTGCAATTTACAATATATTGACATGAAAACAGTTTTGAGGGCAATTTGAATTTCATTTTTGGCAGCTTTTCTTGGAAGAAACAATCAACACCTGAGCTAAGGCAACGAAGCTGAATCCTATTTCTACTACTGAAGCTTCAATCTCAATCTTCTATTCTTCTGGCTAACTATTATAAAGCCCATAACATTTTCTCCCAGTATTGCTCCCTGGTTTTGGTTGACTCCCTCACCTGAAGCCCTTGTATTTTCCTTGGGATTAACCCCTTTAAACTCTGTGTACCCTGACCCTGCCTGGCAGCTAATGGGAGGTTGGGTTGTGCTTCAGTAGTTTTCACATCTGGGTGGACAATAAAAGTATTTCCAGCTCCAGCAGTTATAAATGTCACTAAACCTTGCTCTTCAAGGTGTGAAGGAACCACAGGTTGATGAGGATTAGGAAGCAGTCTATGGTACAGGACTTTTTGCTCCCCTTCCAGAATTAAATGCCCATGGCCAGCCAGCCCAGAGTGGAGAGCTGGCCCGGCTGGGCAGTGTCCCTGCAGAGGATTTGTTCTGCTGGGAGCAGAGCCACCACTGCTCCCTGCTCGTGGGGACAGCAGAGACACAACACCCCTGGCCAAAGCAGCAGCACCAGCTTTTCCCTTTGTGCTGCTTTCAGTGAAATGGGGTAGAAATCTCTTCCCCTCACAGCTGGTGCTCGGGCTCTGCTGTTCTGATGTTGAATTGCTTTGATGCTCCTTTTTAGGATGAAAGGTTTGATTCTTTTTTTCCTTGTCTGAATTGACTTTTCTTGCTGGTGTCATCAATCCAAATGGGACAGTACAAACCCAGCCATGAGAGCCACATCAGCTGAGAGAGTTTATAAACTGCTGTGAACTTGAATTAAAAATTACAACTCAGGTTTGAGCAGGCAAGTTGAGAAAACATGACACTTGATTGCAACAAGAATCAATTTCCTGCATTCCTGGCTATTTTTTCTCTCCTCTGATGATTACAGGTACTGTATTTTGGGTTTAATTGGAATTTTCCCACCCAATACTGAAGCAGGCTGAGATGTGCAACCTTCCCACCCTCACATAATCACCACTGGGCTTTCTCGAGGAGGTTTGGCTGACTTCTCATTTCATTGTCACTCTGTTTGAAGTGCAGCAAAACATTTATTTCTTGAACTGCACTGAAGTGTGCATTAGAGCTTTTTATTCCTCAGCTGAAGCTGTGACTTCACTTGGGCTCTGTAATTTGGAGGCTTGAACAGTTCTTAACTTCACACCAAAGGCAACAGAAGGCAAAGCTGGAGTTTGCCTTGCCCTGACAGTGATACTTGGGGGCAGATTTTCCTTACAGAGCTCAGGACTGAGATGCTGTTGGCTCCATCTCACAAGTGCTTGGCAGAGGCACAGGGATCCTTTGCAGAGGATCACGAGACCAAGAGGGAATCTTTAGGGTGGGGAAGAGACAAGAGACTCCCCACATCCTAATCCTCTATCCACACTGCTCAGACTGCAGGTCTGTGGGGCTCTTGTGGTACAGGGTGCAAATAATTTCACCTCTGCTTGCACTAATTTAACTCTGGTAGATCTGCCAAAGCCAGAAAATCTGCTGGACTGGAACAGCCTGAAATGGAGAGAGATCTGAGGATAAACCTTTCAAAAAGGCTTGGACTCCTGTGGGCTCCAGCTCTTTGACAGCATCCTAAACTGGGTTTCAGCAGCTGGGAGGATGCTGGCTGAGTGACCTTGGGAAACTTCTTTCATCTTCCCTTGGTTTCTGGAGCTATTGAAGTGAAAACTCTTTCAAAGAAACGGAAATGATCAGCAAGTGCCCAAAATGAACGGCAGTGATAAGGATTGGTGTTTCCTCTAGCAGAAAGCCTTCTCAGAGGGGTGTGTGGAGAAGAGGGTGGGCTGAGCTGAGCTGCTTTGGGGCAGCCTGGCACAGGGGGAAGGTGTTATGTAGACCTTGGCACAGGCACATGCACACGTGTGTGCCCCTGAACACATGTTCACATGCCACACAGAGTTATAGAATGGTCTGAGTGGGAAGGGACCTTAAAAATCATCCAGCTCAGAGCTCCACCCAGCCTGGCCGTGAACACTTCAGGGCTGTATCTATGGGATGTGTCTGTGTGGGTGTGTGTCCAGACAGCTGCAAAACTGCTGCTTTTATAGCTCTGCTCCCTTCCAGGGAGGATGGAGAGATGTGGGAGAAGCAATATGTTGGGGAATACAGAAGTGGTAAGAAACAGTGTTTGTATGAAAGTCAGGTGGCTCGAATATGAAATTTTATCCTTCAGGGAAAGCTCTGGATGGGCAAGAAGGAAGGATTGCCACAGAGCACGATTGCACTGCAGGCCCAGAAAGCCTAGGCTGAGCACTGATGGGATAACAGCAGTTGCATCTGAGTAGATTCCCTTCTGTCACGATGTAAATCAGTGAGATTGCTCATCTGTCGCTCAGTGACTTCAGCATCAAGTTACATCTGGCGTCCCTCTGGTCCTTGTATGGACCTTGAAGATCACAGTTCATTAAAATCAGCCACCAAGTGGATCTAAGTCCTCTCACCACCACTGTCTGGGCTGGCCAGGCAGGTTTTACCCAGTGCAGAGCACCCATCCACCCCAGGCTCTCCAGGAATGCTGTGGGAAATGGTGTCCAAGGCTGTGCTCAGGGCCAGGCAGGCACATCCACAGCCTTTCCCTCTCATTCTGGAGCAACCAAGTGATGGCATCAGCCTTACACTACTCAAAGGTTTGAGCTAAAGGTGAAGGCATGGATATGAATAATCTTTATTTTTCAGCTGTCTTCTCACTTTTGCTGGCCTATTTGTCCTCAGACCACCCTTTTGTCCACTTCACTTGCAGTAAAAGATGGTTAGGATAGATATTTAATTTTGTTGCCCTTTGAAGAGGAAATTCACAGAGTTTTAGAGTCATTTATTTCTTGGATTTGAGCTGGTCTATGCACATCTCTCTGCACCCAGGCTCCAGCTTACAGACACACACACACATAAAATAGAGTCACCAATGAACTATTTAAATAACAACCACAGTAACAGCAGCAACATTACCAACACCAACAGGAGCTGTGCTCCCCAGCAAACTCAAGTTATGCAACTGATCTTGAATTCATTCATAAAAAAAGGCTGTTTTGCAGAGCTGAGTTACCACATGAGGCCAAGAGATGGCTCCATTGAACTTTGTTTCCTCTACTCTGAATTAAGGGATTTGGGACGATCACAAGGGAGGAGGAAGAATGAGAGAGGAAACATGTGGAAAGTGCAAAGACATGCTAGAAAAGGAAAAAGAGAGAGTGAGAGAAAAAAAATAAAATCTCTGCTAATTTCTAGTGTTATGTCTTTATTTTCTATAAGACTGTACAAAAGGAAACCATACACATAAATAAACTGTGTAAGTGAATGTGAACAAGGAGCAAAAATGTAGGGGGAGAAGGAAGAACATGTGGCTGGTGCTCTGGGATTTTCCATCAGTGCTTTCCTGATGGAAAATACTGAAAAAGTCAGAGAAGACAAGGGCAGGAAATTTGGCAATGCCACATAACTGGCAAATCTACAGTTTTGCACAAAGCTAAGTCTGTCAAGCAAAATGTATAATCCACCTTTAATTAGTTACAGCCACATTTTCATTTAAACTGGTAGGAAAGTACTGATGTTACGGTGGGTTGCAGAAGAAAATTTAAATGCCTAAATTCCTAATAATTTTTTTTAAAAAGCATCTCAGCTCAGAGCCTCCTTATTTTCTGAAGCTTAAGGACTATGAGGTGCCTGTGTGATGGGACTGTTGGTTGCACTGTGTTGCTTTAGAATTTCTCTCCCTTTGCACAGCACAGTTAAAAACATCTGATAGTCTGAAGCAAAACCCACTTGGAGCATGGAGAAAATCCTTCTAGCCCTGTCTTTTCCCTTCTCAGAACCCCCTTCGAGGTGACAGCACTCAACTTTCACAAGAATTTTAACTATTCGCTAAGAACTTTAACCATACAACTTCAAAGCATTTGAACAAGTGTTCCACTGAGTTATAATAATTAAGTATGAAGGGCATTGTTATGTTTTGAGACACTTGTTCAACATGAAGAGCTCGTGGTAGAACATGTCACAGCAAGGGCTGTGGATGCTGGTGGTCACAAAAAAAGGAAGCTGGAAGGATGTAAAAAGGCAGCAGGCATTCAAGCAGCTGACTGGTAAGCAAAAATTGCTATGAGGAAATAAAGAATGAAAGACTCGGAGGAAAGAATGAAAGACAGGAAAGACTTAGAGGAAAGATCCTGAATTGACTTCAGGATCTCAGATTTGGTTTAGAAGGTCATACAAGTCCAGTGGAGGCATTTCATGAGATGTTAAATTCCACTGAAACACAAGGGGTGAAATATTTCCTTGGCAAGAGCACCACTGTTTTTTTTCTTGCCATTTTAAATTTCTAATTCTATGACTGAGAGGTGCCATTTAAGTTCCTTGAAGGCTCTACAAGGTGGCAATTCCAGCTTCACTGAGGTGCAGTCCAGCCTACTTAGAAGAACAACCTTTATATGGCAGGAAATGAAAGCTGCCTCTAATTGGCCTGTTGAGAATCAATCTTTGCAAAAACCAATACAAGTCACAAGGGCAACAAGCTTTCTGAACAGTATTACCCTGGTAGCCCAGCCCCAGTCTGACCAGGGATTTTAAAAGTCTTTTGTAAAACCTTCTTTGACAGTTGCAGTTTCAGGAGTCCTTTGATCCAAGCATCAAAAATAGATGGAGGTGCATCCTGCTGAAATGCCAGTCACAAGCACTGAAAGAACTGCTAAACTTCCACAGGCCAGACTGACACAAACTTTTTGCTGATTTTTATTTTTTGTTGTTAGTTTTAGACCAGGTAACACGAAACTCTGAATTTTTCCTCATCTAGTGTGTCCACTGCCAAGGGGGAAGTATTCTGGAGACCTTTTTTATGCATTGGGCAAAGCATTTTTCCAGGTCTTTGAGGTTTGTGCTGCCCAGGTGCAATACAGGACACCTGAGTGTAATATCAGCTTCTTCCCAGCACCAGTAAACCTCTAAGACAACACAAGCAGAGCAGCTTGATGGAAGAGGAGTTTGTTTTCCCATGTGCTGCCAGCCTTGGCATTGTCAGCAAAAGGGGCCAACAAGAGTCCCAGGCAAAGAAATTTATTAACTAGTGATGTGGACTTTACTTTCTCATGTATACACACTGGATAATGTAAAGACAGTGTTGTAAAACTTGCTTTATCATACTGACTTCCTGTGTATGTATCCCTTTTTTGCCTTCTTTCTGTGTCTCTGAGAATTAACTCCCTGCTGTCTCCTGAGCACACTTCTAAGGATTGCCACGTTTGCTCCATGGCAGGCAGTGAAGATGGAGCTGACACCTTAAAAGTCCGTGATCCTGCCACAGAGCAGAATTCATGACCTGTTTCTCTGGGTTCTGAGCTGATCTATGAGGTGTGGTGGCTGCCAGGAGCCCTTTCCTAGAGGAGCTGATCCTTGTACTGTGTGTGCACTACTTTGCTGTAACTGGCCTGTGAGCAGAATGTGGCATTTTCAGCTCCCTTCTGCTTCCCTGGTGTGGCCTCTCTTGTGTTTCTGAGCAGGTTGTTTCTGCCTCACTGATTTGTTGGGCCCATTGAAAGCTTGCCCTCATTGTCTGAGGGTGGCACAGTGATGGTGGTGAAGGTTCCTGCTGGGCTCTGGGTCCAGCTACCCCTGCTCCTGCTGAGGGCTTCAGTGCTTGGGCTGTTTGCTAGACCTGAAAATGGGACATGGACAGGCTGGGTGTGCTGCAGCTGGGGGATCTGGTGTGCAGGAGTGATGCCATCAGCACAGGGAGCCCCCATTCCCCACCTGTCCCCTCCATTCCAGACCTGTCCCCTCCATTCCAGACCTGTCCCCTCCATTCCAGACCTGTCCCCTCCATTCCCCCCTGTCCCCTCCATTCCCCCCTGTCCCCTCCATTCCCCCCTGTCCCCTCCATTCCCCCCTGTCCCCTCCATTCCCCACCTGTCCCCTCCATTCCCCCCCTGTCCCCTCCATTCCCCACCTGTCCCCTCCATCCTGTTCCTTCCTTTGGGAAGTTCGTGTGTCCCAGGAACAGATCCCGGCAGGACATGAAGTTCCTGCCCTGGTTTGCAGTCAGAGCTCACCTGAACATGACATTATTCCATGTCATTTGTCAAAGCAGGGTTTGAAGGTCCTCAGTAGGGAGCATGGCAGGTCTGGTTGTCTTTGTCTTGTTCTCTTTTACTGGAGGACTCCTGGCTCCATTCTGAAGAAGGCCTCGTTCAGGTGACACCTGCTCAGGGCTGTGGGTCTGCTCACAGTCCAGTGCTGCTGCTGTTTATTGCTGTGTAGTGTCAGGGCCAGGAAATATTGGCTTGTCTGTACTTTTTTATCTCTCTCTCCATTTTTTCCTTGGGTTTTCTTTCAGATATGTAAGGCCACTTGTGCTGCCACCTTCCATGCCATCACAGGGATCAGCCAAAGAATCTTATTGTTACACTCCCATCTCTTCCAAACTCTGAATTTTCTCAAGCCCAGAAAGCTCTTAAAATGCTGCTTGAGCAGACCTGCTGCTGTCTAGCAAATCTTGGGATCCCTCACAAAATTTTGCCTCCCCAGCCTTGACCAGTCCTTTTCCCAGTGGGTGTGCCAGGGGCTGGGAAATCTGAGCATCCCTTGGACCATTCCCATGCTGGAGATGGCTCTGTAGTCAGAAAGGAGATAAACTGGTGTTTGTCTAAGACAATGCATGCATGAAGGGACTCTGCCTTTGTATATAAACCATTTAATAATAAATTTGCAAAATTTATTTTTGTGTTAGCAATGGCACCAAAATGCAAGGAAACTCTTTTTTTTTTGTTTTGGTTTGATTCTCACTGTTTTTTATTTAAATAATAATAATAATAATAATAATAATAATAATAATAATAATAATAATAATAATAATAATAATAATAATAATAAAAATAAAATCTTGCCAACTTCTGAATAAACACTCTGGTTTTAAAAATATATTTAAGAGAATGATGTTGCCTCTGAAAAATTTAGCATAGTTCAGCTTGGGGACAGCTGCCTCTCATTTAGAAGTGAATTACAGTTACAAGATTAATTTCAGGTTTTTCCCTTGCTAGAAACATTCGAGGTTCATTTGACCTAAACCTGTGAAGGGCTTCAGTCCATGTGAATCAGCAAACAGCTCCTGAGCAGGTTCCAGCCCCAGCTGATGCTGCTTGGTTACTGCACCAGCCTGTCCAGTGATGGGACGTGAGGTCAGAATCACAGCATGGGTCCGTTTTACTCAGGAAAAACCTCATTTTTCCCAAGGAGAGCCATTCTGCCTCATTCACCCAGTTTGAAGGTGCTGTCTGCAGGCCTGGCTGTAGCAGTGAACAGCTCCCATATCACCCCCAGGATTTTTGGAAATGAGTGGTCTAGTCCCTGTGCAGGACGTGGTTTTTGAGGTAGTGCAAATAACCCCAGGTACTATTTGGAGATCCACACCTTGTCCCTCAGCCCTGGAGGGTGTGTGCAATCTCAGCCTGAGTTTACTCTTGCTGAAATAATTCATATTTTTTCTGCCAGGGAAAGGTGCAAGGGAGGAGGGGGAGAGAGGAGCCCATTTGCAAACACTTGTGAAGGAGGCAGCATGGATTTATTTTCTAATGGGAGGGATTTGGCTGTGGGACATCTGAATGAATACAATCCGATGAGTTTCATTAAGGCTACACCTCATTCTTTTAATTAACTTCTTGTTCTTGTCCTTGGTGAAGTAGTAATTATTTTTTAATTAGCCCAACACTGCATTGCAGAGCTAGCCAACCCTAGCCTCATCTTGGAGAGGTGTCATAAGAATTAAGTTAATTAGCTTGTCACCATCCCTGTAAAATATGGCTGTGTTTGGCAAAAAGGAAGAAAAGGAGACCCTTTGCTGTCCCAAGGTTAATTAAAAACCACAGTGCACAGGAGTCAAGTGGGAGAGAGGCAGATCCTGGGTTGGGTGAGTGCTGGGGGTCACTTCCCCCACGGGCTCAGAGGTGGAAACACAAATCCCCAATTCCTGGAGTTCCTGCTGGGAACATCCTGGGGCTGTGAGGCAGCTCATGGCACCACAGCCTGGGGCTGTGCCTGCAGATGGAGAGAGCAGGTCTAGGAGCTGTGGCCAGCCTGGAAACAGAGCCAGGGAATATGGAATGGGTTGGGTTGGGTTGGGTTGGGTTGGGAGGGATCCTAAAGCCCTTCTTGTCCCACCCCTGCCATGGCAGGGACACCTCCCACTGTGCCAGGTGCTCCAAGCCCCATCCAGCCTGGCCTGGGACACTGCCAGGGATCCAGGAGCAGCCACAGCTGGCCTGGGATTCTGGATTCTCTGGTTCTGGCTGTGAGTGTGGAGGTGGGAAGGAATCTGAGACCTGAGCCTGTCACCGTACACTTTTCTTGTGTGTAAATTCCACGAAACTGCAATTTCTGCAAGTTTAGCTGCTGAACAAATATATTTCAGGTTCCAGCATCTCACAGAGGCAATACCAGAGGGGGATAAAAACCCACAAACATTTAAGAATTTGTAGAACTCATCTATTTCTCCCAGTTATTTTCATTAAACTGGAAGAAGTTCTGTAAAAATGAACTCAAGAGTTGAAAAAGATATTTTCTCTTGCAGAGCCTGTCTCAGTGAGATATTTTCTACCACCTTTTGGCAAACCCTGGTCCCTGCACACCTGTAATTCTGCAGGAAGAACACACAAATATTCTGGTGTGCTGGGGCAGCTTCTCTGCCTTTCACAGAGAGTCCAGAGAAATCAGACTTTTTCAACAAGCCTCATCTCATGCTTATTTGACAGTTCAGCATTAATTGGTATTTTAAAGGCAATTTCTATCTCTTCTGATTGAAGAGATGAACTTGAATATATGATTCCTGAGGGATTTAGAGCTGTCTCCTAAATCTCTCCAGATGATAATGGCTCTGCTCTCTTTGCTGCAAGGAATCCTTTTTCTTTTTCTTGGTGTGTGGCTAATTGCTGCTTCTCCTGGATGGACTCTGAATGTTCATGAATACTTTTCCTTGGGCAGTTTCCTGGGACAGAAGGATGGTCCTGGCTGCCCTCCTGCTTGCTAGGGATAAGGAGAAGCATTAATGAACATTCAGAATCCATCCAGGAGAAAGGTGTTAACCCCTCCTTGTCTGTCTGTCTGTCTGTCTGTCTGTCAGGTATCCCCACCTTCTGTCCCTGAGCCATTTGGGTCCTGTGGCATCTTTGAGCCAGTTTAGAAAAGATCAGTAATACACAGAAAATATCATTTTTTGGTGCCTTGTGGCTTTCTGGGATTTAGGACAAACTTGCATGGAGGAAATTGTATCGTAACTTTCTCTCTGACAGTTCACAAGGATTTCTTTAGGTCAGAGCTGAAGATATTTTGAAAAGAAAATTTGCATTATTTTATAAGCTGGGGTTATTTTAATGGAAAATACTGATAAATATGAACATAATTTCATAGAATATCTTTTTCCCAGAAAATGCTGACTCTTCACTGAAAAACAGTTATCTTTGGAAGTGGAAAACTTTATGTCCAAGTTACAGAATCATTCATGTTAGAGAGTTCTGTTACTGTTTTTGTTGTTGTGAGATCACAATTTCTGTAGGCAGTAGGCTTGCTTTTTTTTTGGTGAAAAATGCTGTGTATTAAAAAAAAACAAATAAAGTATCTATCAGTAAAGCTTTGACATAACATTGCTGAGCAGCCTTGCTCTAGAGCAGCTGGCCACCATCAGAGACAGGATACTGGGTGGACAAGCCCCTGCTCTGATCCAACAGAGTGATTTTTATATTCCAATGTAAATAATCATTTAAGAGGTAACTGTTTGGGGCTCCCTTAAGCTTTCAGCTGGGGGTCTGCAGGCTCTGTTTTTAACTCAGCAGAGAAGGTTCTTAGCAAAAAACTGAAGGGGAAAAAATAATTCCAGCAACCCCAGTGGTCTCCTTCAGAGAATAAGGATATTAACTTCAGCTTTAATAAAAACACAATGTTAACTAATCTACTGTGAAGAGCTCCAACTGCAAACTGTGGAGATTTACTGGTGAAAAATTGGAAGGGGACCAAGAGTTGGAGGGAACCTGCAGTCATTAGCTGCAGATTAATCATGAATTAAATTACTTCTGATTGTGTCAATCCATCCACTGCAAGGATTGTACCTTTCCAGAATTTGGCTGCTGAAGGGAAGGAAAAAGAGGTCAGGATGGATTGGATGCCTCACTGTGGTGGGGAGAACTCCAGAAGTGGGACGTGGGATGCTTGTGATGCACAGAGATCCTGCTGTGTTTGAAGAGTGCCACTTGCAGGGCTGCTGCTTCTGCCACTGCAGATATCCTTTTTAAAAGTAACATTTCTCCTTTTGGGTCACATACATCTTGGCCATGAGTCTCCAGGATATGAGAGGTGTTTTCAGCAGCAAGGTGGGAAAATGGTGCATCCCCAGGCTGGAGAGCACAGGCATTTGTTCCAGCTGAACTTCTGGATTAAGAGGAAGATGAGTTGAGGAGCAGTGTTGGGATCAGGTCCACTCAAGGCTTGTGTATTTGCCTGTGCTTTCAGGAATTTTTCACTGCTGTGGAGCAGTCAGCCATGCAGGTGCCTTGGTGGTGTGTCAGGGGATGCTGGCTGTGGATTCCTGAAGTCTCTGCTCAAATAAGAGTCACTGAGTTAGCCTCCTGAAAAAGACCTGTTCCTCTGACATCCCATAAAGTACATGCATTTTATTTGGTACAACTGGTTATATTTACTAACCACATGGGTCCTGTTGCATTACAGAGAAATATTCAATCCAAAATGACCAGAGAATCTGAACAAAAAGCCTGTGTCCCATTTTTGAGAGCATCTGAACCCTGTGAATAGCCTTTGTGTGGAACTCTGTTGTAGTAATGGATATCCTAATTCTAAACATTTCCCTGCTAAATTGGAGGGAAGTTTGTATTCATTCTACTCAGATTTAAGGCTTTCTTCTCCCCTCTGGGATGTTTACTACTAAACATCCAGTCTTGCCTGGAGATACAGAGAAATCCTGCAGACTTCCAAAAGACCATTCCAAATTGCATGAACAATAAGCAGAAATGGAATCCTAATTGTGTGGCATATGGCTTATCCCTACAAACCTTCCCACTCCAGGAGCTGGGGGTGCTGACTGCTCAAACAAAGTGCAGGGCATGTTCAGGCAATGCCTGCCTGAGCTATCAAACCTCATTGCTTGGGGCAAACACGTAATCCCTCTTAATCTCATTCCTTGCATTCTGTGTGGCTGGGAGGTTGGGTTCCAGTAAAACTGATTTTCTAGCTGATGATCAGGATTCTGGAGGAGCTGGGAAGTGCTCACAGCTCTCTGTGGGGCAGGGCACATTCACTGCAGTGTTTGCTGCATGGGCAGGAGGAGACAGGGAGCAGGGAACAGCCCAGGGCCAGCTGCTGGGAGAGCTCCAGGGCTCAGGAGTAGCTGTGTCCAGGCTTACCTTGCTAGGAACTGAGCCCCTTGCTGTTATTTAAACAGAAAGGAACAGCAGTAGTGTTTTTCTGAGGAGCCCCCTGGGATGTGACTACGTGAAATTGGTGGTGTCTTCTGTAAGAAATTCCCCGGTGGGTTTAGGAATGGTCCCTGTTGTCCCTACAGCCTTTGGACTGGCCAGCAGGCAGCTGAGGGCAGCTATTCTGTGAGAATGGGACTCCAGAAGGTGATTTTATTTCAGCATGGTTAGGCATAGGGATTTTTCTCTGGGAAGCAAACACACAAAATTATATTCATTCCTAACCTGAACATTTCCAGTTCCTGAGGTCTTTGGAATGGGGGGAGCTGATGTAAGAAATGCTGACCTTTGGAATGAGAGGGATCAGCATGTGAGTGGCATGGCACAATTTAATAAGCCTGGAGGGAGGGGTGTGTTTCTCATTGGGAGAAAAATTGAGGTTGTACCTTTCAGAATGCTTCCCTCCACACCCAGATTTATGGGAATGAGCAGTGTGGGCTCCAGGGAGGATGCTGTGCTGCTGGATTAGCTTCGATGTGAGCAGGGAATATGTTAAATCCTGATGTTTGTTTGCTCGTGTTCAAGTCATTTCCATTTAGGAGCGGGGTGGAGGCTGAGGGACAAGTGTGGGACCCTGGTGAGCAGAACCAGCTCTTGGGTGCTGGTTCAGGTGAAGCCCCTGTGAGGTTTGGCATGTGGAGACAAACTCTGCTTCTTCTACCCAGACACTGCAATATGTGGTGTCATGTGAATGCCTCCAAGACAGTAATTGAAATAAAAAAAATTAATCCACCTCTCACCATTTCCATGTACAGCTCCCCAGGGACCAGTGGGGTTTTTGCTCAACCTCAATCCTAATCCATTTTCTTCTCTTTCATAATCCCCTGTTTGACAGCTCCAGAGCAAGGATTCTGCTCCTGAAATGGTCAATTGTAGCTGTTTGGTCTCAGTGAAACAAAGAGGTTCTTTGAACGATTCCAAGTTGACCAGAGGTATTTCACAATTGGATCGGTCTGCAGGACTTAGTCTGAGGTGCTCAGAGGAGCTTGGGAGGGATGAGAAACACTTCTGGCAAGCCACTGTCTTGTGATAGCTCCACCTCATGCTGTGAGCAGCAGTCTGGGTTTTATTTTGGCTTTCAGGGCAGAATAAATAATATGTGGAAATTTTCAATTGTGGAACAAATCGAAGTTCACACGGGGGTTGTTTTGTCCTCTTCATTAAAAGTAGATTAGTCTCCAGCTAAAAATACAATTTGGCAAAAGGGGAGTTGAAACATTCATTCTGGGTAATGCTGAGATTCAACATAGTGCCCTTCCTTGGCTCTTCTCCAGACTGATTCACTTTTTAAATCTACTGTTTGCTGAAATGATCATTTCAATCTGACCTAGCCCATCCTCTGCTGAGCCCTGCAGGTGGGGTCTGGTGGAGATGCAGCACAAAATGATGGGTTTGGTAAGGACTGTTATTTTATGGGGTTGGTAAGGACTGTTACTTTAGGGGTTTGGTAAGGATTGCTATTTTATGGGTTTGGTAAGGGCTGTTACTTTAGGGGTTTGGTAAGGACTGTTATTTTATGGGGTTGGTAAGGGCTGTTACTTTAGGGGTTTGGTAAGGACTGTTATTTTATGGGGTTGGTAAGGGCTGTTACTTTAGGGGTTTGGTAAGGATTGTTATTTTATGGGGTTGGTAAGGGCTGTTACTTTAGGGGTTTGGTAAGGATTGTTATTTTATGGGGTTGGTAAGGGCTGTTACTTTAGGGGTTTGGTAAGGACTGTTATTTTATGGGGTTGGTAAGGACTGTTACTTTAGGGGTTTGGTAAGGGCTGTTACTTTACAGAGAGCTGAGTTGGACAAAGCCTCTTCTGTCCCCTGGAGATGCTGGAGCTGTTTTGTATTTGTGCTCTCCACACCCTGTGAGCCACAGCTGGCCTGGAGAGGAGCAGCTGAGGGTTTTTTGATGCTGGCATGTGCAGGGGGACAGGTTCTCTTCCCTCCATCCCAGCCTGGGGCCTCCAGGTCATAGCAGAGCTTTAGTGAAGGATTTGTTGTTGTTTTTTGGTGGGGGGCAGGCTGGAATGAGGAGCCCAGAGCAGAGAGGCAGACAGTGACCTCTGCTCACAGGGAGCAGCTGAGCCAGGTGAGCAATTTCCTGCTGTAGGAGCAAACAGGACCAGCTGGGTTTCCAATGGGGATAATTCCACTGATTTCACTATGGAACTGGCTCCATAGTGGCTGTTCTGCCTTTAGATGGAGTGAAGACTGGGATGTGTAAATCACAGCCATGAAATATTGCATTAGTAAGCCTCCTGTTACATTTTCATGGATGGGGGGGAAAAGAGGGGAGCATCCTCCCCCATGATAAAATATTGCAGCAGACATCACTGATGGGGCTGGGTAGAGACAACAATACAAAGATAAGGACACTTCTCCCCCCTCCAAGCACCTCCCTCACTTTCTTTTTTCTCTTCCCTTTTTTCCTCGTGTTTCTGAGTTAAGAGGATTTTTTAGGCACAGTAACGAGCTTTTGCTTTGAACTTGGAATATGCATGCTGCAAAGAAAGCCCCTGGACCGTCCTTACTTAGTATGCCCAAATATGATTAGTGTCAGACTGTGAAATATCACTCCCTTATCTCTAGGAGCCAGCAGACAGGAACATTTCTAGGGATCAGGGTCTTTTTTTATTTTTTTGGCAAAACGCCGACTTTGAGAAGGAGATGGTTTCTGTGCATGATTCTCACAAGCCTCTGGAGAATCTCCGTGCTTCTTTCTCTCTCTTTTTGCTCTCTTTCACTCACTCATTCCTTACTTCATCCCTCACCATCTGCCTGAGCACTAATTCATGGTCAAGAGACATGATTTTCAAAGCAGCAGCTGATTTGGAGTTGAATTTCCTTCTCAGTCATGTCATTGTTTCACCTACAGCTGAGGAGCAGCCCCTTCCCTCTCACTCCCCATCAGAGTTAGACTTGAAGAGATGCTTCAACAGGATTCCTGCTTATAGGAATTCATTATTTGGGCCATCACACAGGCTGTATTGTTGCTGTTTATCTGCTGACCAATGCTGCTTTGGCAAGGAGAAGCCCAGCCCAATTTATTTACATATTATGGGTCTTGCATGTCAACACCTGCAAACTGTGGATAAAGGATTTGTATCTCCTGTAATTTCATGGATCTCTTCAGTGGTTTTATTGAGGAAAAATAGGAGAAGATGGAAGAAAATTGGTAGGAAAATGTGTTAAAATCTGTTTCCATCCTTGCTTCTTAACAGGCTGCCAAAATTGCCTTCCTTCCACCTTCCCCCCCCCCACCAAAAAAATCCCAAGTGTGTGGAATAATAGGAGAAACTCATTACAAATGCCTTGGAATGCTTTTGTTTCCAATTCTCTTTGATCTTCAGATGGGCTAAAGATAAGGACTGAAACAGCTTTTTAATATCTTCATCCAGATCTGGCACTCATGACGTGTGGAGAAGAGTTCTCCTGAAATCAGGGGCTGGGTTTGAGCTCATTCTCTTAAGCATCTTTGATTTGCAGCCTTTGATTGTGATCTATTTCTGCTTGCAACTTGGAAATGTTTAGGATTTAATGTATCTCAAGCTTAATACTCTTACATGTGCCACTGGTCTCTACTGGGAAGGATTAGAGCACTTCAGTTATAAGTCCTAAACCTTAATACTGCTCTGAAAGAATCTCCCACTCCAGGAAGAGCCCTGGGCTTTAGGCTGCAGGAGCACTGATCCAGGACGTGCCTCCAGGCCTGGCTGGTTTTGTGCTGGCCACAAGTTTGATGGAACTATGTTCTGATTGCATCAGAAATGTCCTGGCTATTTTAGAGGTAAAAACTGTGAAACTGCAGGTACTGTTCTAAACAGACTTTTCTTTGAAACAGATCGAGGAGTAGATGTGATGTTGTGATCAAAACTGAAGGAGAAAATTGTGGGGTTACTGTGAGAATGGTTGGGCTGAACTCTGAAAATCAGGGGAAATAAGGAGTTTGAACACTGGAGGGCTTTTTGAGAAGGGATGGAGTCAAGGATTCAGGGAAGGCTGATCCTCCAGAAGAGTCTGCAGGGGAGTACTTACAGACCTGGGAAAGTGTGACCTGTAAAAGAGGAGAAATTCTGGGGTTTTAATTTAGAATGAGGAGACAGGAGAAACAGACTTTGTGAGTGCAAAAGCTGTTGGAAAGAGGATTAGGAGAACTTCGGGATTGTGCTGCCCCAGGTTTACTTTACAGGAGGGGCCGTGGCTGGTAGGTGTTAGGACAGGAGTGTCCAGCCATGGAGGCAGCAGAGCTCTGGAGGAGTTTGGAAGAAGCATGGAGCAAGTGAAATTGGTTTATAGCTGCTTGGGAAACGTGTAGCAGGAAAGACATGGGCAGAACTGGTCCTGATTTGGGGTACAGACACCTCATGGCATCCTTTTCACCCTTCCTCTGTAGATATTCAGTGATACTGCTTTAATTCTTGATTCACTTAAATGGCACCTTAAGCCACCTCAAATCCATCACAGTGAGCTGCCATAGGCTGTAGGGAGCATGTTACATTATGGCACTATTATTATTATTATTATTATTATTATTATTATTATTATTATTATTATTATTATTATCATCATCATCATCATTATTATTATTATTTTCGTTTGGGCTGCTACCAGCCTGCTTTGTTCATAATGGGCCTCTTATTTGACATATTCATTGATAACCAAAGTGCTGTTTTCTGGACTGGAAAATGTTGACTTTGAGGTTTGGGCCTTCAAATATGTTCAGAATTTGGCAGCCCTTCTCCTGCTCAATGCTGTGGCAATAATCCTGTTGGTTGTGGTGGGAGTAGAATTCATGGGAACACAAAATAAAAGGAAGCCTTGGAAATCCTGCTCTGAGCATTTTGTGACTCAGGTGTCAGAGGAAACATGATGTAATCCAGTGTCAAAGGTGCTCTGAAACCTTTCATGAAGAATTTTTTAAAATGAAAGTGACCTTTTAAATAGATTGACATTTTTGAAGGAAAAAAGCCTATTAGCATGAAAATATAGGGAATTGAATCACTCCTCTCAAGGTGTTGGAGCAAACCTCAGGATGTTGTCTTTTCATGCTGGAGAGAAAGCCTGGCTGAAGTGAATATATTTTGAAATATGGAATCAATTTCCTTGTCAGCTTTATTGCCATCAGAAGGGAAGGAGGCTCTTGGTGGAGAACAGGAGGTGCCTCACCAGAAATTCAAGGGTAAGCATCTCCCTGTGGGTGTCAGGCTGGAGGATATGGCTGTTTCCCAGTCTGTGCTAAGGAGAATCCTCCTTCTAACCATTCCATGGTTCTTCATTCCTCAGGGCTCAGAATTCATCTTCTGTGTTCCCCTTCTGTGTTCTATGAAATTACTATTTTCTATGAAAATCATAAAAACTGAAAAATTGCTCCCATCATTCACATTCAGTCTAGGTCCAAAAAGTGCAACTCTAGCCACAGAATTTGCTCTGTATTTTTTTTTTAAACTCATAATAACATTTTCTCTGAAAATCTTCAAAGATTTTACTTCTCCCTGCTTGATTTATGAACACCCAAAAAAGTTATAAGTTCAAATACTTGGATTTATGGCTGTGATTGATTCTTGCAGGTATACTTTATTCTTCTTGGATTTTCTCAAAATACCAACTGGAATAATATACCCAGTGTGACCCCAGTAATCTGCTCAGGTTTAGGTTCAGCAGAGATTTCTGCCTCCAGTGCTGCCTGTCCAGGCACATTTCCTTTCCCCCATGTCTGTGGAGTTTGGGGGGGTCTGTTCTGTCCATTTCTGCCCCAGAGAGAATTAAAGCCCATCTTACCCACAGCTGGGGCAATTCTGTCACTACAGAGTTTAGGTTCCTGCACTGAGTCCAAGTTTTTCAGAAAATGTCAAAAGATTTATTTACATGTTTTTAAATTTAGGTTTGTAAGCAGAGAGGGGAAGTGAGGTACAGGGATGTAGGTAGGTGTCCTTGCAGTGATTTACATTGAGAATGTGAAATACAAATTGGAGTGTGAAGTAGCTGCTCTTATCTTCTGGTCAGCATCATTATGGCAAAGTTTTACAGTCTAAAAACAATAAAAAAGCATATTTGAGGTCTTAAAAGTGCTCTTTTTCTGAGGGCAGGTTGGTATGAGGTGTGAACCCCTGATAGGAGCAAAGGGCACAAAGGCTGAGGGAAAACTTCCCATGCAGGCAGGTGGGACAAGACAGAATCTTGTGGATGCTTATTTTCAATTTAACAAAGAATTTTGGTAAGTTTTTGCTTTGCCAGTGGATGGGTCCCATGCAGGCAATGAATAGGATTTTGTGCAGGAAATAATATGAGCTACTGTACTCTGTTTGTTTTCTGACAGCAGGAACAATTAAAAACTGTGACACTCTGTCTGCTTTCCATCTCACTGCACTAACTGCTCCCTTCATACCCTGCTAAATTCCTGCTTTAGCTTGGAGCAAATTTGCCAGTGTGTCCAAGGAGACAAAAGAATAAGCAGAACGGAGAGAATCATTGTTCAAGGCTCAATCCCAAATTGCTTCCACAAAATCCAAATGTCAGGATAAAGGCAATGGCTTGCAGAGCAGCTTCCCCCTTCCTCTAGAAACAGGCAAGTAAATAAAATAATTACACAAGTTCCTGTGTGTGTGAGTGTGGTTAAAGTGCAGTATATTGTAGGGAAATCTCAGGCAGCAACAAATTCTTGCTGTAGCTTCAGGGGATCTGGCCTGGGTGGCACTAATTGATGTCAGTTTGTCCCCAACAGTGTGGGGATGTGAGGCCACTGTGCTGGCCTGGTGGTGAGTTATGGCTTTAAACTGGGTTTATCTCCAGCTCCCAGTCAAAATTCTGTGGTCTGTGTGCAGTTCGTGTCGTGTTCTTCAGCTCGTGTTGCTGGGATTGGAGACCTCCAGGATATCAGGTGTGAGGGGGTTTCCTTGGTGCTGGAATCATTTCCTGGGTGTCATCTGTTCTGGGGATTCCTGTAGGACCAGTTTTCCTCATATGGGAACTGCAAGAAATATTAATCTGCTGCAACTGGGGGCAGATCTGGATGACCCTGACCAGCCACACAATTCTGGCCACTTCAGTCTGTCACATCTTTCATTTGGGTTTAGGGAAGAGTGGAGTAAAACTCCCAGGAATTAACAGAATTTGCATTGAACAAGTGGATTCTGACAAACATGGTTGAGGCATTAAATGTTCTTTGTCACTGTATTTGCTTCAAAACCAAGGAAACAAACCTGTAATTCCTGAAGGAATTATGGGTGGGTTTTCATGGCTTTTCCCAACCCTGCCAGATACTGTGATTTTTTTAGGGTTGAATTTAGGTACTTTGCTGTTAACCCTTTGCAGCATTCCTGTGTTGGGAATCTGTTCAGCCCTGGCACTTGCAGATTTCTGGGTGCCAGGGAGTTTCAGGATGGAAGGTGCATCTCATGGTGGGCACCTTGGTAAGGTCATGGCTTAACCTTTCATGGATGCTGAGATATCACCTCTCTGTGTGGCTAAAAATGGGACCAGATAGTAAAGATGCCTCTGCAGAGGCTTGATAGCAAAACCTGTTTGAAGGACCACACTTATCATGAACTGTTTCTAATGGGTCCTCTCTTTCTCTGCTTGTTAATTCAGAAATACCAAACTGAAAGCCCCTTTATTGCTCTGAGGCAAGTGGCCAGCTTAAATCCACCTAATTATTTTTAATGAATAAGACTTTTTCACTATTCTGGACAGGTGGTTAGTACCAGAGTCTGTAGCCTTACTTTGAGGCCAGGAATGTGCTCCAATCAGCAAAATGTTTGGGCCAAAGAACTCTAAATTCCCTCTTGTGACATTTCAGTAGAAGAAGAAAATGTGAAGAAAAAGCAGGTGATGTGTGATGGATGTGAGTAGGGTCTGCAGTACCTAGCACATGTTATCACATCTAAGTTGTCTAGTGTGCTGGTGGGGAGTTGAGTCAGTAAATGAAATGGAGAAAGGGGTTGTGAGTTGTTAGTGGAGGAACTCCTTCAGTCAGCTGTTGCAGTAATTTGTTCAGCAAACTTGAATATGATCAATGACCTGGTTTCCAGTTTTCCCAGACAGGAAGTGCATGGGTACAATATTATACACAGGACCACAAAGAGCTGTGGAAACCCCTGGAGTCCTCTCTCGTTTCCTTATCCATCAGCAGCCTACCAGGCTCTTTGAGATACACTGGAATATGCCTTAGTATTTGTCTGGATTGTTCTAGAGAGAGGATGTAGCCTGCTTGTCATGAAGAACTGCTGTGTGTGCCCAGAATAAGACTGATGTGAAACACTTAGACTCATGACCCCAATTCAGTCTTTCACAGCACTCAAAAAATGTCAGCCCAGCTTCTTCATTGCCTCCAGCCTTCCTGGGATTGACCATACTGCAAACTGGAGTGCCAAGCTGCAGCAATAAAAATAAGCTCTCTTGTGATACTTCCAAAAAGAACAGGAACTTCCAGAAATCTCCTGAGAAGGGTTTAGCTCATGAGGTTTTCAGCCTAAATTGGGGAGTTTGGAGAAAGTTCAGAGGAAACACCCAAGCTTTGAGCACTTCATCACACTGAGCCCTTGCAGGCTTTCCCATTACCTCTGTCTGGTTTTACACTGTTCCTCATCAGTGCTTCAGCATGTCTCCTCCACATAGGAGCACTGGTCAGCCCCTTTTCCATCCCATGCTGTCTTCTCTCTGAGCTCTGCTTCCTTTTAGTTGTCTCTGAAGAATACTTACTTGCCGACATAATTTTCTCTTGGAATGATATTACAGCTTCTAAAGCAAGCCTGGGTCAGCAGTATCACATGGATAAGAGACTCTTTTCCTCTCATGTCATACCATTTTAGTAGAAGATTAAGCTTTTAACCCTGAAATAAAATCAGCTTTTTTTGTTATACCTCTCTAGTTATCACCCCGCTCTCTCTTTTTTTTTTCTAGTCCTCAGCCCCCATCAGTTAGACATGACATCAATTCTGGCTGCTGGTCTAGAGACCAATCCATCCTGAGACTTGATCTGGGGACTTAATTAAGTGTGAAATTGAGGGGAGAACTGGCACAAAAAATGGCTGAGATCCTGCAAGGCAGGAATTTTATAACTCACTAGAAATCCAGGTGCAGATGAATATTCTCCAAGATGCCAGGAAGTTATTGACTGTGATTGCTTAACACCATGGTGATGAGAGATATGTTTCTAGAAGGTATTGCCAGGGACTAGATATTTTGCTGTGGGCTTCCTGCAGGTAAGTGAACACCACTGCTCTCTTCATGCCTGAGTGGATTCACAACCTACCTGTGGCTCTGAATTTCCTCCTTCTGTTGTATAAGGCTCTGCAAAGCCTCAGAAATGATTGCTGGGCTCAGTTTGGGCTAATGCCTGGTTTCACAAACGTAGTGCTGTTGTGGTTGGAGAGACTGGCTGGTTCCTGCTGGGAAGTCACCTGGGGTGGTTTAGCTGGGATAGCCCGAGCTGCAAAATCTGCAGGTCTCCAGTTCTGCTCCACATAAACCTACAGCCTTCTTCTCTGTCCCCAAAGGGATCTAAACCCAGAGTATTGTGTTTTGGGATGATGCAGTGTCTGTGCTGCTGCTGCAGAGCTGCGGGTTCCTCCCTGCCCCTTGGCTGCTCTTCTTGGTGTGGTTTGCAGCAGCACTGAGGGACTTGGAGCAGGGCTGTAGCTGCTCCCATGGTGCTGAAACCCTAAAGTTACAGGGCAGTCACTGCCTTCAGGGGTTTCTCTGGGGGAGATTTGTTACATGAAAATTCTGTACAGGTGGGTGTTAGCCTGACCTGGCCTTGCCTTCCGAAGCTGCACACTTTGGGTTATGTTTGTTGCTGAAAAGTTGGATGTCTGAGGATTTTATCATGGCAGAAATACAGCTGCTGGAGGCTTTTGAGGACTGGGAAGCTGAGCAGGGGTGGAGGATCCTTGAACACCCCGGGTGTTAATGCTGTTCCTGCATGGGGCAAACTGGAGACCTGAAGTGAGCAGGCTGGGGCTGTGCACAGATGCTCAACGTCACTTGGAAGTGACATTGCTGTATTGTGTCTGGTGATCTGCACCAGGGCTGCCAGCCAGCACTGCTGTAGCACTCCTGTGACCCACACTGGCCTGTCTGGGCTGCCCAGGAGCTGTGGGATGGAGAGTCCCAAAGCCCTGTGTGCAGCTCCAGCCAGGTGTGATCTCTCCCCTGCACAGTCCTGCCACTAAAGATCGGATTTCTGCCACCTGGGCTGGACACTGCTCTCCTCCCTCTTGCAGTCCATCTTGGTCAGGAGTGGCTTTAAGCAGCAGGAGGGTGGCAGATGCTCCCACCTGGCAGGGCAGCCAGGTGATCCTGCCCAGCCAGGAGCCAGCAACTTCATCAGGTGTCAGCAGCTCCCTCCCGGTGCTGTGATCTCTGGGGTTTGCAGGACAAGTGTCAATGCTTCCAGAGAGCCATCCCAGTGCCTTCCATCCCCCCCAGTACTGAAACCCCACCTGACGCCTGCCTCAGAGGTAGGAAGAGAGGAAGATGTGCAGAAATCCACTCCTTTCTCAGATAATACGCTGTTCCAAGACACTTGCTGGAGAGACAGGAGAGCATCCATCCTGGGGCACCTCTGCTTTCCCTCACCTCACTTTCCCTTTATCCTCTCCCAGTCTGACAAGGCCAGTTCACAGATTTGGATGCAGATGGTTGGATATTGGGGTGGGATGGAGCCTGTGGGCTGCAGGGCCTGGCTGCTGCTGCAGCATGCAGAGCTGGCAAAACTCCTCCTCGGGTCAAAACCACCTTTCTCCCCTCCTTGCCTGTTGGAAACAAACTCAAACAAGGTGAATGCCTGAGCCTACCTGTGCTGGGCTGGGGTTTAGTTTGGAACAGAGACCCGGGTTAATGTTTTAGTGATGTCCTCAGCACCATATGGAGAGTGAAACGACACTAGCACTTAATGCCTTAAGTTTGAGCTTTCCTATTTCCAGACTCTGCACTGCATTGGTGTGTGACTCTGAACTCCATCCAAAGTGTCAGCAAGTTCTCCTCCCAGCTCAGGCACACAAAACAATCCTTTGCCAGCCCCACAACCAAGGACAGCGCTGCAGCTTCAGCCCCAAAAAGTGCAAAGAGCAGCGACTGGAGGAGAGAATGTGGCAGGATGGCACTGCAGAAGCTGGAGCTGCAATTGGACAATGAAGGCCAAGATGGAAATGGAGCCAAAGTGATCCAAGTGTGAGAACTCGTGACTCGGATCCATCTTGGCTCCATCTTGGCTGGAGCCACGGCCGGGCTCTTGCAGTGCCCAAGGTGAATCCTTGGAAGGGCTTGGAATAAATCCCTGCTTTATTCCTTCAGCACTGCCCAGCCCCTGCTCCAGGCAACTCTCCAGGCATCATCCTGAATCAACAGATCCCTGCTGGTGGTGGGGAAACAATCATCCTTTCTCTTGTTTTCCCTGTGGACTGGACCTGGAGGACCTGGAGCTCCAGGGAGTGTCCCATGTGGTGGGATAGAGTCCCAGCCCTGCTGCACCTGCACAGTTCTGTGCTCTGAGCCCCTGGGGCAACTGTGGCAAGGGGCTCCTGCAGGATGGGCCTCTGGGATCCGTGCTCAGCATGTGGAAGATGCTCAAGAGGTTTTTTTAAGGTGAAAATTTCCTCCAACAGACCATCCTGTGGGTGCAGATTGAGTTCATGAGAGCAGGTTTGAGCCTTACAGCTGTGCCTTGGGCATAATTTCCTTCGTGTTGACTGAAAATTTTCTGGAGAGTAATAAGGACAGCCAGTGAAATCGCTGGTGCTGTGGTGTTCAGCATCACCTGAGGATCACCTCAGGCACTGATGAGAATTGCCTGTGGAGATGACACAGCAGTAAATATTAAACCTCAGTTTAACGTTGTATTTACGTCCAATAGAAGCTGACAAAGCTTCATTTCAGTACATTGCTTTTCCTGCAAGCTCTCTAGAAGCTGCTGGTCTATGTACACTCCTCAGCAAAGATTTAGTAACAGATGCTGTAGCCATGTCTAATGTTAGCAAGATTTCATTAGCTATATATAGCATGTTCCTCTCGTTTCAGTGTCCCATGATGTTCACTCAGAGATTGCTCCTTGAAACTGAAAAGGAGAGCATTTTATGATGCATTTATTTGTACTTCTCTTGCTCCTTTTAGTCGGAAGTATTCAATGTGGTTTTCTCGCCTTCGGTGTGAATTAGTGAGGTACTGCTGTATTAATCTCCTCTGGGTGTAATTCCACTTTTCTTATTTGCACCAGCTATGATTTGACTCCAAATGTGGCTTCCACAGGACCATTTGTGGATTAACATACTGTTCTGCATAAGCATACCGTAATCCAGCTTTGTGTTTTTATAGTGACTGTAACAAAAGACTTAATGGTAGTGAATAACTGTGGACCTTTGGGTTTGACCTGAATAGAAGGAAAAACTTTGCAATGCATTATTGGAGAAAAGATTGTTAAGGACAATAGGGGATTGGAAAGTGGGATGACATGTGCAGGTTCAATTTAGGAGCATCAGATGGGTCAAATATGACACCTCTGTAAAATACACTATCTTCTTCTAGAAAAAGCCAGGAATCTTATTTGTGGTTGTCCAAGCATTTGTTGTTGTGCCACATGAGAAATTATTGTTTCATCAGAGCAAAAAAGGATTAAAGCAAGATTTTAAAAGTTAGTCTAGAGGGAGCAGCTTAAAGAACATGTGACGGATTTTGTTGATAGCAGAGTTGTCAGGACTGAATGTGTTGTGAGGTGGAGTCTTGTAAAGTGGCTTTTATGACTGATTTTAATAAATATTTCCATTAGTGAAGCTGTTGCTGATGATGGACTGTGGGGAGGCATCAGCAGAGGAGGAGGATTGGAAAGGGGGAGCAATAGAAGTTGGTTTGACATAGAAGTGATGAATTTATGGATTAAGATCAGGAATTTTTGCTGTAAATTCGAGCCTCACTGGCTGTCAGTGACATAAATGAAGGAACTGTGTGTAAATCAGTCACAGATGCCTTCAAGACACTGATATAATCATAAGTGCCATATGCAGACTCTCCCCACCAGGAAGCACGAAGATCATGGGACATGGTGATCTGGGAATCCTGGTGTAGTTCTGCCTGCAAGCTTTCAAAGAAGCAAAAAATACCAGTGAAAGCAGGTCTAGAGAAACCTGGGTGCTGTAGAGATTAGGAACAGGGTTATTTTATGTTGTACACAAGATCTTGTGTTCTCTCCTGGCACAGGTCTCCTGGTGTTTTGGCCTTGGCTTTGTGGTCTGGTCTGCAGGTACTGGAAATGTCCAACTCTGCATTTTCCCTGCTATTTTGGGATGAGGGCTATATATATATTTAATGCTAAAAGGGGAAATATTGTATCTTGATAATAGAGGAATGGAATAGATAGGCTTTACATTTTATAACTATCCCCAATGGAATTTCTTGCAACTTCTAAGTGTAGCATCTGGATGTGGTTACAATGGGAGGTAATTGGACAAGGTGTGATGCTGATTTATCCAGTTTCCATTTCTCATGTTCAGTGTATTGACTGATCAGAAAGTGTGGGAAATACAGAACAGAAATAAGGAAAGGAGGTGCAAACTAGAAAAAAGCAGTGAACTCCCCTGTGAAATGATAATCCAAGACATACACACCAGAGGAAGATCCTTGGGATTTGGCAGGGCTGAGAAAACTTTGAGCAGATCAGACAGCAACCTGCAATGCATTAAGCAGCTGATGGCTTTTGTGGTTAATTTATTTCCTATTTCAGGGAAAACCAGTGTATTTTTGCACTGCCTCTGCATGCAGCACACCACTAACCAAGTAGGTGATGGTTTCTTTTGCTGTAGGAAAAAAAGGGAGTGCTTATCCCCAATTCCTGTCTTCCAAAGCAGGCAGGTGTTGTAGGTACAACAGCAAAGGGAACTTGTACGAGTCTGGGAGGGTTGGGCTCTGCAGAAGGAGCAGAGGGGTGGCTGAAGGAGCTCTCCTGGATAGGAGGGATGGGATTTGCTTGGGTAACTGCAGGTGAGAGGGGGAATAAGGTCACAGAACCTTGAGGGGTTGGGATAATGACCTCAAGGCCATTATCTCTCTCTGACCTTGTCACTGATAGACTAAAACATAGCTGAGTGTGATGTTGGGACATCCCTGCAGGCCCTGGCTGCCTGTGAGCTTTGCAGGGCAGAGTCACCTGAGCCTTTCCTGCAGCAGACAGAGCTGAGTGGGCCAGCGAGAGCTGCCCAGCCTCGGGGCTGCCATGAAGTGAACTCCTCTTTGAATGTCACGTTGTTTTCATTAAATCTGCAGGAGGGAGGGCTGAAATGTTTTGTCTTTTCTACCTCAGGTTTCTTCATCTCTGCACTAGACTAACAAATCCCTCAAGCTTTGGAAGCTTGACAGTTTCACACCTCATCCTCCATTTTTCAAGCTTGAATCAGTTTGACCAAACACAGTTGTGTCCCCACTGGGCCAAAAGAAGAAATATGGAGGGAAAACAGAGGGAAAGAGTGGTCTGGAAGATACCCAGGGGCTTCACATACTTCCACAGAGCTTCCAGGCTGCTGTGGAGGCTGCCTGGTCCAGAGGCTTCAGCATCCCTGGGCTTGTTGATGTGGTTGGTGGCAAATGACTGCAGAAAGGAGGGGTTACCCTCTTGGACTCATCAGAGCAGGCTCTGGTCCTACATTCCAGAGTGTGTTTGCTGCAGTGTTATTCCTGTGTGAAAAATTCAGCTGTTCACTTCTTCTAGGTCAAGGATGTCGCTGGCCAGGCATAAATTGAAGGTTTTGGTGCTTCTTCCTCAGAAGGGCTCTCCTTAACTCACTTTGTGTATCAGTGAGGACTGAGGCTGTTGGGATTTATACTTGTGTTTGCAGAGGGATGTTCATCACCTCTGCTGGGCATAACTCTCTGTTTTGCTGCTGGTTGGGAGGGGAAAATCCAGACAAATGTGATGGCAATCAGTGAAGCTGGAGTAAGAAAGGGAGGATCTTGTCCTCTTTGTGAAGAATTCTCCCTATGCATTGGGAGAGGTTCTCAGCATGTCATCCTAACTACTTCTTATAAAAATTGGTGGGTTTTGATCAAAGACATCTAACATGTGTCAACATAAGGGATTTCTTTAATTTACCAATCCAAGAAAAGAGGTAAGCCCCACCAAGGTGTGAGACTGAGGACTCTGGCCAAGACAGCAAAAGATTTGCTGGTGAAAGAGCCAAGTTAAACAAGACACAATTAGGAATAACCTGCCCCCCACAGCTCCCAGAAGCCGGTTTATGGATCCTGAGGGGGCCAAAACTGGGCCTTGCTGTGTCTTGTTTGCCTTGGCTCCATCCCATCCATGTGCCTGTTGGCATGCAAGGCACAAATCACACCTGCAGTGGGCTCGGGCACAGGGGCTTTTTTCCTTTCTCCTCCTCTGTCTGTGCATGTTCATTCTGAAAGGTGTAATATAATCTTGATGCCACAGTGCTGGCTGTCCTGAGGAAGAGAGTTCACCACCTTCACTGTGCTGACACAGCTGCCATGTCCCACCAGCACCTCTTTCCCTCAGGATTTGCCCATAGCCTTGGGGGTGGCAGTTGTCGTTGTCTCTCTTTAGAAATGGAGAGATTTCCAGGTTGCTGGCAGACCAGAGGCATTCCAGGAGCTCTTTTAGGTGCCTTCCAGTGTTTGACCACGGTCAGTGCTGCAGATGGAGAGCTACATTACCACACTGTCTGTTGCTCTGATGTGGAAACACAGATCAAACCTGTTGGGTACTGCAGATCACACTCTCACCTGAGCTCAGGGGAATTTTGGGGTCCATTACAGCCTTAGGTAGGGAGTTTAAAGTCAGACTGTTATTCCTGTATTTAACCTCTAGAAGCTTTCAGTTGTAATCAGGATAATGTCTGTGAAATGTGCTCCTGTAAATGCTGCTTTTCCAAAGCTTGTCTGGACACTTCATACTCAGACTCTTTGGGGCTTTGGCTGGAGGTGAGTCAATTTTTTCATTTGAAACCCTTTCCTTCTGTATGAATGCCACCACACACAAAGATGCTTTCCAGCCACTCCAGGGAGTAGCTGGAGAAGGCAGGCTAGTCCAGACTTACTGGCCAGGCCAAGCTCAGGCTGGAGGCACAGGTCATGGTTTATTTGTCCACCTGACACAGCTGGCAAACACAGACAAGCTTTCAATGCCTGCAAACCCTCCTGCAGAGCTGCTGCCTGCTGTGGATCTTTAGTCCATATGGCTCCAAGAGCACTACATTAAGGAGGATCCCCATCCCTATAAAGGCAGTGACACGTGTCTGCAGAGGTCAATGTGCATCAGCTTCATCATGTTCACCAACTTAATAATGTTGGTTTAGTCCTGGAAAGGACTCCAAGAGGCTGAGGAGCCCCTGCTCTCAGTAGCTGATAGGTTGGTTTTGCAGACAGTGTTCAGAGGTCCTGGGACCATGCTCAGTTTAAGGGTATGTCTAAATCCATTAACCTTTCTGCTCTCCATTCTCTTGTTTAGCACCTGTGCTATGTCAGCAGTTGTTTGTCTCTGCCTGTGGGCTCATCTGAAGGGATTTTATCTCCCAGAGCCCTGTGAGGACCCCAGGAGGCTCTGGAGAGGCAGGGTGTTGGTGTGGAGATGCCAGAGCCAGGGCTGATGGGGTGTTGAAGAGGTGTCTTTGTCCAGCCCTTCTGTGGCCTCTAAAATCACCCACAAATTAAAAAGGCAATAGCAGGAGGCACCTAATGGCTCCCCAGTGAGGGTGACTGAGAGGGAGGGGCACTTCTTCCACTTTTTCAGCTTTTCCATTGTTTTCCATGTGTGCTGCTGGCCCAAGGGATGTGTCCTGGGTGCCTGCTCATTTCAGAGATGCAGATGGGGACAGCTGGAGGAATTGTAATCCCACATTGGTCTCCTTGGGGGGCACTTTGGTATTTCTCACACTCCTGTGCCAAGCAAGGTTTCCCAGAGACTCAAGTTTAGGGATGATGCTGAAGTCACAGAAATGTTTTCTGGTGTCACTTTGCTCGTACAAAGCCATCCAGGGCTTCACCCTCCTGGCTGTGGGATGGTGTGAGGTGGAAGGCACCGAGTGGTTTTTACCCCAGGGAGACTGGAGCACAGGCTGAGCTGACTCCTGTGGATGGATGAAGTCATTATGGTTCACCACCTTGAATAAAAGAAATTGTGAATCTTAATTAAAAGCACATTCATCTGCTTTTGTGGACACATGCTTTTGGGCTGTTTCTTTAGCTGTTAACAGGTTGGGAAAGACTTTTTTGGAATTTTCTTTTTTTGAGGGGGCGGGGCATTACTACTTAGGTGGTTAAAAAAATTTTGAAGGATGTCTTCATGGTTATAGAGGCAAGGACTTGAACAGACTCTGCTGATGCTTTGCTTGTCTCAGTGCAAAGTGGAGCTTTCTTGCAGGGGCTTTGATCACAGATGAGCCTCAGTATCCTCAGTTTTTCACTGACCATGAGTTTTCTCTGCTCTCTCCCCAGACCCTCACCAAGGTATCCCCATCCTCTTTATGCTCTCCAGTGTGTGTCTGTGTCTCTGCTGGCATCACTCTTCTCTTGTAACACCTCTGCATGGCTAAAACATACTCTCCAGATCCCTTTCCACAGGAGAAGTGGAAATCTTGCATCACCCAGGGGCTTTGAGTAAGGTATTTTTGCAAGGAACACCAAAACTGTTGGCTTGTTATGTGTGAGAAAATTCCACTAAGTTGGCAAGCATTCTTCTTTTTTCATGATTAATATACCAAGCTTTTAAATTTTTTTGTTAAAGCCCCCTCTCTCATTTTCAATGAGCATCATACTTTTTGCTGCTTTTGTTTCGCCATTTTAAACATGGAAAAAACACTCCCTCTCACTGAAGCCTGCTTTATCTGTAGCAAAAATATTTGGCTAGGCTTTTTTTTTTTTTTCCCCCACACCCCCTTCTAGTACCATTAACCACAAGGAACAAAACCCTGTTGTTGTGTGAGGGTTTCCTGTGGAATGACCTTGCTGCAGCCTGGATGTGTTACCACGGAGCAGCACAACGATTTGATCTCATAACACCAAATGTTCGCTCAGGGTGAGATTTCATGGCAGGTGATATTTCCCCCACAACAATACCATCTGCAGCTATTTCCCTACATCCAGTGTCACTGGAGGTCTGTCCCAGTGAAAGGCTCTGAGTGGTTTTGTTTTCACTTTTGACACTCAAACTTTCACTTGGAGGTGAAAGTTCGCTCCAACGGCGCCTTGGTGAAATATCATAATATTCGATTCTGCAGCAGCTTCAGGGAGTGTTTCATAACATTTTTGAAACAGATGTCAAGCTGATCTAAGAGGAGGAATGAGGGCATCTTTAATGTGTCACCATACTTTATCTTAGAACAAATAAACCTTCTAATTCTGCATGGAGAGGTCATGGCAAGGAAGGCAACTCAAGCCCTTGTTTAAGCAAGCCAATGACATCAGTCTGCCAGGGAAATCAAAACAGCTGAGCCCAGTCCTGGAGGTGTTACTTGGGCCAAAATCCCAGTGATTCCTGGTTACCAGTGATAGATCTGCTTCAGGCTTGGGCCTCTGTGTGTTGTGGAGGATTCAGCCTCTGCAGGATGAGCACTTTTAAATAAAAAGCAGGTGTTGGTTTTGCTTGTCCCGTGTTTGTTTGACTGTTTCTGTGGTGGTTTGGGGGAACAGCAGGAATCAGTCCTGTGTCAGCCTCTGCTCTGCTCTGGCCATTTGTGATGGTGTACCCGTGGAGTTGCAATACCCCTGGCACTTTTGCAACACTGAGGCTTTAATTCACTAGCACTGTTGCTGGGCTGATGCTGTGTCTGATTGTAGCAGAGGACAAAGCAGCAGGGCTCTCTGCTTTCCTCTTTGGCTGTTCTTTTTGTTCCACCCCTGAGGAAGCAAGGTTTATGTCGCTGTGTTTGCAAGTCTGCTGCTTTCTGCTGGCAGCCCTCTGAAATGGCCCTGGAGCTGCTTGAAAAGCAGGGTTTGATGGTGGGAGAGGCCCCAGAGCTGTTGGGTTTATGGCTCTTTGCTGCAAGCAGGTGATGGGGGAGTGGAAAGATGTGACTGCAGGGAGGAAACCAGGAGCACTCTGTGTTTGTGTGTGTGTTTTCAGGCTTCAACAAGCACCAAACCCCAGGCTTTGCTGCTCTTGCTCTCAAACACTGTGTGTGTGAGAAGCCAAGGCCAGGGATGCTGAGGCAGCCCAGCAGCAGGATGTGCACTCCCTTGGGCATCTCTGCTTGGGTGGGCAGGCTCTGGGGTCTGCTCTTCCTGATGGCTGTTGCTGGGCATCTCCAAGGTCCCACCATGAGTGTGCTGACCCTGCACTGTCACTGTTCCCACTCTACTCTGATGCTCAGGGCATCCTCACCCTGCTCAGCCTGGCTGCCTCAGACCCCTCCACTTTCTGCCAGCTTCAGCCTGGGGACATTTTCCCCAGCCGTGCTGTTTTGCCTGTGAGACAGAGCAGCATCCCTTGTTCTGCTTGTTTAAACCCAATCCCTCTCTTTCCTGAAATGCAGTTGTTTAATCCATGATTAAGATGATAAAACTGCTGGCTGAAATAAAGCAAATACTTCATGGTTTGGGTGTGAAGCTGCAGCAGCCAGGGCTGCTCAAAGCCCTGGTAGAGGAGGTGTGGGGACTTTTCACTCCTGAATGTCAGATTAAAGCTATTTATCCTAATCTGATTAGTGTCTAACTCAGTGCCAGCCTGCTGATGGCAGCCTGGCTTAGGGGGCTCAGGAGCTGTGTGCACCCTTGGCTGCAGGGTGCTCATTCCCTCAAGGCAGCTGGCTCTGAGACCTGATGGCTACTTTGTGTCCAAGTGTGCAGAACTATTATTATTATTAATAATAATAATAATATACATGTTCAAAGACTTGGGGCAGAGTCTGGGGCTCCTGGGCTGCACAGCTTTGTCTGAGCTCCTGGCTCTGCTTTGGGCAGAAAGGAAACTCAGGGGGTTGCTGTCCTTCAGAGGAGGCACGAGGGCTTAAGGCTGAGTGAATGACTTGTTTCATTTGGATGTCCCCCCTTTGGAGACATTCGATGTGAATAAGTTAGTTGCCCTCTGTTTAACCCTTTTTGAGTCCTGCCTTTCTCTTTGAAGGGGATGTGCTTGGCTTTTCCAGGCTTTTGCTTGTGGGGGCTGCCCAGGATGGGGCTGTGATTTATCCCTCACCTCTCTCTCTGGAGAGCTGGCTCCTGGCCCCACCAGCACCATTACTGTGGCTCCAGCTGGCCGTGGAGCTGCTTTTACCCATCCTGGGCACTGGGCTGGTCCAGCTCAGCCACCTGCATGTGCTGTGTGACACCAAGTGACAATGAGCTGAAAACTTGGCTAATCCCTGCCTGTGGCACGGCAGGTATAGGCAACTGCTCTTAGGTTCCCCAATTATTTCCCTGCAGGCTGGTAAAACTAAATAGGGCATAAAGAGAGAGGCCAGAGTGTTCCAGGGCACAGAATGGGATTCCAGCTTGTGCAAAGAAAGCTCTGTCCCTTCTTGGATTTGTTGTAAAAGGAAGAGTAACTGCTGAAATGTATGATATATGGGCCAGATTCATTCTTCCTTGTACTGCTGAATACCTGGAATTCCTTCTTAGAAGCCAATGGGGTAATGCAGAAATAAATAATGAATCAGGTCTTACCTTCTTGATCCTCCAGATATATTGGTCTATCAGACTTAGACTTCTGTTGTTTTTTTTTTTTCCTTCCCCGTAAGTCTTGTATTTAAAAACCAAACCAGTGAAAGATCTGTAATGTATTACCAGTTTTCCATTTCTCTTAACAATGTAGCAAATGTTCATTGATTTTTCGAGATGACATCAGATAAGGGAAACAGAAGCAGAAGGAATGTGCCAGGAAGTTTAACACAGTTAATTTGGTGACCTTTAGATGTCAGTATAATCAAAGAATAGCACAAAACTCAAGGCGGGTTTGGGAGCCTTGGTAAATTTGGCAGTCTCTTTCCTTGCACTGATTAGCTGGACTCTGGCTCCTGGAAAGGCTGGTGCTGCTAATTATGTGTGTGTTTGATGTGCAGCTCACACGGAGGATGGAGCTGGGTGTAGCTTCAGCTGAGTGCCAGGAGAGCTCCTCGAGCATTTCTCTGTGGCAGATCACTGCTGAGGATTTTGGCTCTGCTGCCTTCTGGAGCAGCAAAACTTCTGCTGGACCATTGCAAGGGGAGGGCAAGGGCAATGGAAACAACTTCACTGGCATCATGCTCTGTGCCAGATACTTGTGCTAACACATCTGTCAAAGTACACTTCTTCAGTAATAACTGTAATAAATCCAGCAATCTTCTCTATCTGTAAATCCCTTCCTCCATCAAATGTTTTATAATCCCTTGCACATAAGTGGTATTCTAGTCCTTAGGGATCTTTTTTTTTTTTTTTTGTCAGAGAGTCTTTTGTGTGGCAATGCTGACATGACAGGTGTGTTACTCTGTTATCAAAGATTTACTTTGAAATGTTGAATTGTGTAGGCAAAAATGTACCTGTAAATATTTCTGTACTTGCCCATCAGGGCTAAGTTCCTTATGTTGTGTTGGTCACTGTGTCTTCGTGGGTTTGAACTTCTAGTCCAGGTAGGTAGTGCTCTTCTCGAGTCTTGGATGACAACTACTTAAGAGTTATTCATGATCCAAATGACCTCTGCCTATGAAGCTTCTCTGTTTTCTTTTACTTTCCTCTGTATTTTAAAAGCATGTTTCTATCATGCAGAATTTGCAAAAACTCAGGCAATGAACTGGAGGATATTTCTACAATCTACCCTTTCCACTTAGTGCCTGTCCTGTTGTTTTGAAATACGTTTTAATTGCAGTTTTCCAAGGTGGTATTTGAAGGGATTGACAGGACCCCATTAAGGCAAATTTGGCCCCTGAATTACGTTCTATTAAAAAAATCCAGCACCCTCAACTTCCACAAAACCAAAGATCAACAGAATGTTTCTATTAAAAGGAAATCCAAATGGAAACAGCTTTTAAATCTATCAAATATATGTTTCTTTCCTTTATTTGCCTGTCAGACTTTGTATGTGTATGAAGGCCAGACAGTGAATTGACTTGAAACATATTATTACCTAAAATGATATTGACATCAGAAACGCAAAAGCACCAGTGAAAAAAGGTGACTAGAGCTTGAAAATTCTGTTCTGGGCTCGAGTCCAGATTTTGCAAACCTGCTGCCTACATTTGGGTCAGAAGATTGGGATACAGGGCTTGTGTGTGAACCTGGCCTGGGCCATAAGCAGTGATGAGATTTTGCTGTTTAATAGTCTCAAGCTGGGCTGCCCAGTGTCTGGCTCATGAGCAGCATCTGGCCTGCCAGGACAATCCATTGGCCTGGAGCCCATTCCCAGCCTCCTGCCTTCCTGAGGCCCTCTCAGGAGAGGAGAGGAGAGGAGTGGGTCTGTAAATGGTGTTGGCTGCCCTCAGCCTTTTCTTTCTACCTTTCCTATGGACATCATCCCTTTTTCCAGCCACTGAGTTAGATCATAGAATCACAGAATAGTTTGGGTTGGAAGAGACTTAAAGGTCATGCAGCCCAAGCCCCTGCCACGGGCAGGGACACCTTCCACTGGTCCAGGTAGCTCCAAGCCCTGTCCAACCTGGCCTTGGATGTTTCCAGGGACTCAGCAGCCAAACCACCTCTCTGGGCAATGTCTTTCCCAGCAGTGCTTCACCACTATAGCATAAAAACGTATCTTTCTTATGTCTAGTCTAAAATGGCTCTTTTTTGGTTTAAAACCATCAGCCCTTGTCTTGTCTCCACAGGTTCTGCTAAAAAGTCTGTTCCCATCTTTCTTAGGAGCTTCATTTGTTATGGAAAGGCTGTAATAAAGGTTTTCCCAGAGCCTTCACTTCTCCAGGCTGAACAAACCCAACTCTCAGCCTGTCTCCAGAGCAGAGATGCTCCAGCCCTCACAGCATCTTCATGGCCTCCCCTGGACCCAGCCCAACAGGTTCCCATTTTCCCTGTGCTGAGGAACCCAAAGCTGGACACAGCAGCCAGGTGCAGTCTGACCAGAGCAGAGGGGCAGGAATTGCCTTCCTCAACCTCCTGCCCGTGTTGTGCCAAATGGGAATTGATGGGGCTGGTGGAAAGGAGCACTGCTCCATGTGAAAGGGAAAGGGCACCCAGGGGGTTTGCAGTCATCAGGGAGGTGCAGGGTGATGCTGTGGGTGGGAGACAGAGCGAGGGATTGGCCATCAGTGGTTTGAAGCATCATGGCAAAGCCACATCACAAGCTCAGCTCAGACAGGGAATTCAGGAATGCCACGGTGTTGGGTTCCTGGGATTCTTTTTTCTCTTATCTTATAGTTATATATATCTAGGTAAATATCCATATCTACACAAACAACAGGATGGGAATGCTGGAGCAGATATCTCAAAGCCTTTATTCCATCACAGCCATCAGCCTCATTTTACAGAAGCAATCAAAGGAGGTGGAAACAGATTCAGCCACTTACAACAGCAAACTAAATTCTCTTTGTTACAAAGTTTTTTAACAACTTTCTAGCCAATAGCATAATATTAAAAGCTGACAAATGTTTGCTTAGGCCAATTAATAAAGCCACACATACACATTGCTTTGAACAATACTTGCTTGTAGTAGCTTAAAAAAATGGATAAAACTTCATTATTAAGCTTACATATTTCTACTATCATGCTTAACATGTTTTCCTGGGGCCTATCTCTACACAGCTCACAGCCCTATTGCTTCTTGTCCTTGCATCTTCAGCGTTCTTGCATTTCTCCATCCTGAGATTTGCTTTCACACATATTTCTGAGAGTTTTGTGCCTTTTCTATTTCCCACACCACAGGGTCTGGGAGTCTGTGAGCCTTCCTTTCGTTGTGTGGGCATGCAGTGCAAACCCTGCAGTGAGAGTCTTTGCTCGGATTGCAGGGCAGCAGGAGCCGTGGCACTGTCACAGGTGGAAACTGCAATTTGTGCAGTGCTGAGAGGCTGGGGAGGGGCAGCTGAGTCAGCACAAACCACCTCTCCCAGCTCAAAACTGAGGCAGTGGCAGATTTAGGGCTCGTGAGGTTTCAACAGAGCTCAGAGCAAGCCTTGCCCAGTGTGAAGGGATCCACTAAGAGTTTATAAAGCCAACAGTCAAGATTTGCTTTGTGTTGAGCCTGTGGTCTGCATCTCTTGCTTCTCCCACCAGAAGAGTGGGATAACAATTCTTCCTTATCTCCCAGGGCTATTGATGGCTTTGATGGATGAAAGATTACGAGATGACCGGAAATTTTAACGGTGTAAAATACCTAACCCACAGGGATCAATGACCCCTTGAATTTCCCTCTTTTTTTTCTGAGGCTCTCTGAAATGTGTTGATTAATTCTTTGAACACAGTGGATGCACTGTCTGCCAGGCAGTGGGGATGTTCTCATTTTTAACTACAATATCCTTTACTCAAATTCCTGAGAACACGTTCCAGAAACAGATGTAATTTGCCAGGTGAGCGTCTATAAAGATGGGATGGGTGAGGGAATACAGATGGAAGAACAACACTCCTATCTCCCTGAAGAGTCTTTGAGGAAACCTTGCAAGTGTGAAAAAAGTTTCTTCTTCCCATTATTTCATCTCTAATTCCAATTTTCAGGCCAAAATGATGAGTGACACGGTACACTGTCATCAGAATATATTGTTATGATCTTGTACTATTTCTAATTGGTCCAGAAGCAGGAAATTCCACAAATCTCCCAAGCAAGCCCTCTCCTCTGGGATTCTTAGTCTCTGTTGGCATCCCTGTCAGGTTTGGATCAGTTTTCATTTAAAGAATGATTATACTTCTCGTTGTTGCTCTACCAAAGAGTCTTCCTGCTGTAAAGCAGAGCACATCTGTCCTGCTAACCAGCCCAGCGGGGATCTGTGCAGTGAGAAGGGATGAAGTCATCCAGCTTGGGCTGTGGGCTGGGGCGGATTGCAGAGCTGGGATGTGTCCTGTGCCTGGCTGTGAGCTGCTCTGAGTCCCTTTGTTCCATCCCTGTGTGCTGTCAGAGACACCTCAGCCTGTGACAACAGCAGGCAGGTCCCACATGGAAGGTGACCGTGCAAAATGCTGCTGTTCACAGATCGCTGTTTTGAGAGAGGGAAGTAACAGCTCCCTGCATTTGACTCAGATTTGTGAATAGTTCTGGGATTGGGTTCTTTGGTGCCCACCACAGGAAAGAGTTCCCATAGCTGTGAGTACTCCAACTGTGTGTCTTTCATTGGATTCCTTGGTGCTTGGTAAAGACTTGGCTTGTGCTAGAAGCTGTCTCATGAGGTCTTGCAGCACATGCCTTCATGCCTGTGTGCTTTGGAAAGCTCTGCACTGTGGCTGGGCCTGGCTGATGAGGGTCAGAAGTCACTGGTCTGCATGGCAGAGACAGGCCCATGGTCTCACAGCAAGGGATCCATATTAACAACTCGATTGTAGCACTCAGGCTGAAAGCAGAAGAGCAAGGAATCTCCTGAAGTAGCTCCACTTCCTGCACTGGCTTCCTCCTTTGAGTGACTGTGTATATTATTTACAGGTCTTTGAAGGTGTTTTTTGAGTGTTAACAGGTATTGCAAGTAAGAGTGATCATAGTATTGACATTTGTGCACACTTTCTGTCCGTGATCTGTGACTGCATCCATTTAAAGCATGACTGCTACCTGTAATAGTTTTCCAAGGGTCTTTTGCAGAAGCAGCAGAAGATGCAGAGCAAACGAATAACACAGCAGTAAGTTCCACTGATTCCAGCAGTGATGGTACAGGGCTTTTTTTGATATTCAGTAACCTCCCTCCCCTTATCAAAAGGTTTTCCCAGTCTAAACATCACTGCCAGATGTGTTCACTTTTCTGTTTAAGGGAAACAGATTGAGTTAAACCACATGTGTATCAAAGCAGAGGCTGCAGGTTTAAAGGCTATCACAGACGACTGATGGCAAGATATCACATACAGAATTCTCTCCAGATGGGACAAATTTCATGTAGCTTCTGGATTGATCAATACATTAGTCTCAACAGGAAAGTTTTATAGCCTCATCACCATATATCTGAGCCTGGCAGTTTCAAGAGGAGCTTAAGTGAGTTAAGCCCTCAAACCACTTCAATACAAGGTTCTACCTCTCTAAATATCCCACCTGTCCACAAGTTTTGAGCTTTTGTTGGCTTTCCCAGCTTCCTCTGTTGTTGTGAGCAAAACAGTCACTGCTGGATTACTTGCATTGCCACTGTCCAGCTTCCAGTGCTCCTCGTTGGCCAGCTCAAGTGCCAAGGCAGGCAAGAGTGAGTTTTCAAAGACTGACCTGGCTTTGCCAGGATGTGGTGTGGGGTCCCCAGAGTGGCAGAGGAGGCAGGACCCATGCAGAGGAGGCTGAGTTAGAGGCCATAGGAACAGGAATTTCCATTCCATATTCCTGAATTGGGATGAATCCCTCGTTACAGGGCTAGTGCAATAACTGGGAATTTTTTCTTTTGTAGGGGTCTTGTGTAGCCAGGGCACTGAGGAAGACCTGTCTGCAAGATGTTGAGTGTGCATCTAGCTGGAAATGAAGCAGTAATGAACAAATCCATTCAGCTGGTCAAAAAGAGAGGTTTCAGTGTCTTTGGGTACTCATAAAAAGTGAATGTCATCGCTTGCAGTGTCATTAGCCTACATGATGAAAATGCGATTTTTTCTTCTTTCCTCGCAGGCTTCTGGGAATGATTATTCAGTGGGGAAAAATATATAATTCCTTGATAATCTAGAGCTGTTGGAGCTTTCAGTGAAATCTCTGAAGTATTGGCACAATGATGAATGGCCTCTTCTGGAATACAGAAATGGATAAGACACAAAATAAATCCTTCATGCATTGCAAGGCTTTGCTGTAGTGCTGCTTATCTCAAGGGTATTATGCAAATGTGATGCCTATTTAAATCTCGATACTCTCATCTGGAGCAGGTGTATTAGCAACTTACTTTTCTGTGGGCCAGCTTTCTTCCAGCTCTGCTGTAGGACTAGAAGTGACATTTTAATGTCAAGCTTCCAGCTGGGAATGCTTCTATGTGGATGGGAATGCAGCTTGCACTACCTGGCAGCTCTATCCCTTTCCCTAGAAGCATCCACTGCCTGAAAGCTGCTGAAGATGAACCTTTGCAAGGACAGAAAATGCAGCAGAAGGTATCCACTCTGCCAGGGGCCATGGAAATCCTGGCAATGGGAATGTTACCAGGTGATAAATTGTTTATACCTGGTGAGCTAACACAATGTTTATTCTTCCAAACGCCCTGGCCTAGGGAACTGCACAATGCCCATTTTGTAAGGAGGAGAACTGGAAGTTCACCAGCCCCAGTGCCAGCTGCAATACTGGGGTCTGTGACCACCAGGGACCACCAGAGACACCCCCAGGACAGAAGAATGCACACGTAAAGAGGAGGGAAAATATGTTAATGATTTTGGGGAAATGATTAGCATATGCATATTTATTCTGGGACAATCAATGAATATGTATGTAAAACACAGTCTATAAACAGAAACTTTACTCAGCACACACAACTTTTGGAGGAGATCTGCCCTCCTGCATCTGGCCAGATAAAGAATGCCTGCTTCTTAATAGTGTTAAGGAGCTTTTTTATTTTAACCAATTTTTGGGAACAGGATGAGCCCCAAGGATAATATGGGGGTTGCAGCAGGGAAATACAAATAACTCGGCTGGTTAAATATACCATAATGGTTTAACACCTTGGATGATAACCTGTTCTTAACCACAATCTAAGCTGCATTTGTGGATGTTATCTTGGTGTTTACTACAGGATACCCTGGGCTCTTTAAACATTTTTAGTTATGTTTAGGTGAATTTCTCATTGTCATAAGGCAAAATCTATGCCTGCATCTCTTTCAGTAATTACATCAGTTGCCTTGCCTAGGCCTGATCCTCCTAATTATCCCTGGCCATTCAAGTAGCTCGAAGAATCCTTTCCTACTTGTATGCCTTGTTTTGGAGCTCTTTCTTCTTGTCCTCTGAAAGGACAGACTACTCCTGCATGAACAGGGAAGGGATTGTTTCCTCCTTTCTGTCTTTTAAATGTTTATTATCCACTAAGGCAGTAGAAATGATATTGTGTGACCTGTACGGGCAGTCTCACACTTGGGTAGTGAAGAGCAACCACACTGGTGTGAATGGTCCATTGGATGAAAATTATTCATTCCAACTCTGGGGTGAGCAGCTTTGAGGAATGAAGTCATGGAGTGGCTCACAAAAACTCATGGATTAGTTCACAGATGATGAAGATTCAAGCTACAATGGCTGCTGCTTGCAGTTAATTGTTTGATTGATCTTGGGGATGAAGTGAAAAATGGTGCTGGAGTTTGTTTTGTGCTGGTTCCTTTGATGCTCAGAAGGAAGAAAGCTCATTTTGTCCAGCCCTTTTGTTACAATATGATCTGTTGGACAGGGCTGACTGAGAATTGTCTATTGAATTTGCTTCTTGGTAGGAGATTGGTTGTGTAGAAGCAAATTTTTGCTGAGACATCAGCTTGGCTATTGCAAAACTTTTGTATTTTTGTGTATGTGTATGTGTGTGTATGTAAAGGGTCAATGTATTTTTGGTAGAAAATTCCAGTTTGACAAGAAAGGTTGAAATTTTCCAAGCCCATTTCACTTCCATCAAAGCTTCCCCATGAATCCACTCTCCCCATGCCTTATTGAAAACTTTCCACTCGACTAAAAGCAGAAATGATGCTCGTTCCTGGCTCACACCCATCCTGTTTTGGGGTGGGTATCCCCTGGCCCTCATCTAGAGCAGTAATTTCCTATGCAGATGCAATGTTGGCCTTTGAGGTGCAGTGAGGCTCAGCACAGCACTCCTGAGGGTGAATTCCCAGCTGTTGTTTTGTAGCTCTGTGAGAGCTCAGCCCCTCTTTTTTCTGCCTTTTTCCTTGAAAGAAATGCACCCAGGCAGCAACCACTGACCTCAGGGGTGCTCAGTGGCTGCTGTTCTTCAATGGCAACAACACATCCTTCCCCACTCGACACATTTAAGCCTTGAGGACATCATGATGTCTTTTCCTTTTGGAAAAGTCTCATTTGTGGTGTCACCAGCACGTGCCACTTGTGGGTCTGGGGGCTGGGTGTGTGTCAGGCTCTCCCTCGTGTGCTGGGACACACAGATGCTGCTGTGGGATTTAGCCTGGCCCTTGGGGCTCTGTCCTGGCTGCTCATGCTTCAAACCAAGTGTTCAAATGGCCATGTAAGATTTGTGCCCTGGGAATCAGCAGAGAGCTTTTTAAGCCAGGAAAACGAGCCCTGGGTTGCCAAGATGACCCAACGTAACCTGCAGCCCAGGAATTCAGCTCTCCCAGACCCAAGGCCTGGTTTGGAGGAGCACAGCTGTGTGACCTTGGCTCTGTTTTGCTGAGAAAATTGTTTCTGAGCTGTGAGAAAGTCCATCGGCTAAAGGCATGAAAGGTAGGAAAAGGGAAAACAGAGAGTCATTGTTGAGATAATGACTTAAGGATTCAAGAGGGAAACTGTTGATGTGGAAAGTTATAAAAAAAGGAAAGTTATAAAACTGTAAGCAAAAATGTAGAATAAGACAGCAACTATGAAGACTGGGAATCAGCCTGTGTGAAGAAGGGGAACACATTTCCACCTTGGCCAGCAGAAACTCACTGGGTGTACTAATCCTTATCCTGGTAGGATGTAACTGCTGGAAAACTACGGGGGATAATGACCAATAAAGAGTTATTCTGTACCCATAAATTGTGTGTGTCCCACCTGCAGAGCTCACAGGGGAAAGCCATGTATTAATGTTGTACACATTGGAATTTACCAAAGAGTCTTCTGGATGTGAAGGATCTCATCAGGTTCTGGCAAGAGAGCTAATGAGAGGATTTTGGATATTTTCCACCATGTCTGTCCTTGTTTTCAGCCCACCATTTTTGGTTTCTGAGACTTAAGTGGTTCCTTTTGTGGGTGACTAGTGGGAAAACCTTGGCACAGAAAATGCTCCTGGAATTTGCAGCCCTTCTTAAATTAAGGCAATGGATCAGGATGGGAATAATTTACAGCTAAAGAGTGTACAGAGAATAGCTTAATGTAACACCTTCAGTCAAGTTTTATTTTGGGGGAGGGTATGTCTCAAAAATAGAAGTTGGCAGTAAGGCATGGTTAGAGTAATGCCCAGGATGTGTCATTGATCAGGCAGATATCAGCCCATTAATTAATAATAAATAGTCCTTTAACCCTAATAACTGCTCCTCAGTTCCACAGCATAGCTCTGGTTAGGCTATCAACCATCTCCTGATCATCTTTTTTTTAACCATAGAATCCTAGAAGAGGCTGGGTTGGATGGGACCCTTCAGGATCATCCAGTCCAGCTCCTGCACAGGACACCCCAACAATCCCATCCCACTGTCTGTATGCTCCCAGTGCTCTGGCAGCCTTGGGGCTGTCACCACTGTCCCAGTGCTCAGCACCCTCTGGGTGAAAAGCTTTTTCCTGCTATTCAATTTAAACCTGCCCTAAATCAGCTCCAGGCCACCCCATCAGGAGAGTACCTGCCCCTCCACTGCCCATTGTGAGGACTTTGAAGATGACAATGAGGTTTCCCCTCAATCTCCTCTTCTTTAGGCTGAAAAAACTTTGATGACTTAAAGAACATATGGGTGGAGGAAAAGCGGAAATCCTAGACATGGCAATGTTATGTGGCTGAGAGGTTTTTAGCCTGCAGTCTGGGGATATTTTTTTTTCCCTGATTAAATCAGAACCTATACACTGCAGACTCTCAGACCTGCAGTGATCCCAGCTGTTACCAGCAAGAGAACTGCAGGAATGGCCCTGCCAGGCCAGATCCATTGCCTTGGGCTGTGAGTGCAGCTGAGTCAACAAATGCAAACAGAAGGAAAATTGACTATGAAGATCTTTAGGAAAAACACCACAACCAAACCCCAGAACTAAGCAGGCAGCAAGGTGCACTCCATCCCATGTGTCTATTATTTTTCTGCTGGGGCCTTAAGAGCCAATGTGTGAAATCCTGCATCCCCTGAGCAGAAGCCTGCTGGAGCAGATGACTCGGTGAGGGTGAAAAAGGCCATGTGGTTACCATTGCTCCACTTCATCAAAACTCCTGCTTCCAAGGGGAAGTGAGCTCAGCAAGCTGGGGAAGTGTCACCCAGGGCTGGAGGAATGGCTGGAGGGCAAGAGCAGGGACTTTACACAAAGCAGCTGGCACAAGGGTGTGCGAGGTTACATCACACTGAAAGATGGATCCACGAGGTCTGGGTGTGTTCCAGACACCCTCCTCGCCCCCAGCCTCCTAATAAAGGCTTTGCTGCCTGAGAGCTGCCATTCCTCCTTCTCTGCCTTTCCCCATGAATCACTGCTCTGTAATCTTATGTGGGTTTTACAGTTAATGTGAACCAAGTGCTCGTGTAGGGAGGGGAAAGGATTTGCCCCCCGTCCCCTTCTGTCAGAGGGGGGGATGTGGAGGCTGATTCAAGCACAAGGGAAGTCAAAAGGAGATTTCTTGGTTCATATCAATGTGTTTGAATTCCAAAGTGCTTGAGGAGAATAGGGACAACACCTTCTGTAATCTGACCAGACCAAAACACAGCTCTGTTCAGTTTGGGCAGCAGCAAATTGGCATTGACTTCAGGAAAGTCATGATTTATATGAGGTATTCAACCACATTTCTTTTGGAAGAGACAGATATGCTGGGTTATAATTGGCAACAGCTGGACTTTTTCTCTACAAGTAATGTTATCCATTTTCTGAAGATAGAGAGGTGCTAGAAATTGGCCTGCAGAGTATATTTGGAGTTGTTGTCCCTTGATCATGTAATGCTCCTTCTGGTCTTGCCTGTAACTAGACTTCTCACTCTAATCAAGTCTTTCTTGAAAACCTCATGCCACAATCATCATGCTGGACTGGTCAGACCTGTACAGTTTTGTCTGTCTCTGGGACAGAACTGGGCCTCAAGCTTACTGAGAAAAAAGTCTAGGTGGGTTTGATATCTGCTCCAGTACTCTTATGTGATATTTTTTTATGTTAAATAGCAATATCAAGAATTGCATTGATTCTTGCTGGATCTGTAGCATGAAGAACTTCTTGTATTGGTCAATTTTGCAGCTTAATTGCATGAGTCTGTATTTCAATTTTACACCTTCTAGCATGCTGGAATATTGCCTGTAAGAAATGTGGAGATTAATACATTGCTTTTCCTTTTGACTGAAGGCATTCTTCATTGGTGGCTTCTTCAGCATCTGATTTTCACCTTGTCCTTCCTCTCAGTGTCCCTAATCCATTATTGGTTCTATTTGTAGCCCTTCAGTTGATGCCAAATTGGGTTTTGGTGACCAACAACAGAGGATGCTGAGGAAGGAAATCTGATGCTTTTCTGTGGATTAGGCTGTTCCTCACACTTGGTGACTGAAATCAGTTGGAGCTGTGAAGCCAACCTTTAAGAGAGAGTCTTTTAGAGACAACATAGGCAGCACAGTGAAATAACCTCACAAAAGCCTTGTGTGATTAGCACTGCTTGCCTCTGGCACTCTGCAGTTAAGATATTACACTCATTGAACTTGTATCTCTAGTTGATATTTGAAGCAAATTTTACCATGAGACTTTACCTCCTAGGGATTTTTAAGAAAATCTAGAAAACAGGGATTTGTAGATGTTACTGAAGCCTAATGAAAAACCCTAAGGCTTCAGTGATCTGCTAGAAGCTGGGAGGTCAGCTTCATAGCCAGAATTTATTTACCCAAAAGGTCTGGGTGATTTCATAGATCATAAAAACACAACTCCGAAAGCCATGTTTTATTTCACAGTGGTGATCTCTGCCATAAGGTAAGGTCAGGAATCTATTCCTGGGAGAGAGAGAGCAGAAAGATCTGCTTTCAGATTTGCAGAAGGATGCCTTGATGTGCACTGAACCCTCCCTGTGAGGAGCAGAAAGAGCCAGGTGGGTGTAGGAGCTTGCCCTGTTCTCTTCTCCCCACAGGAACAGGACATCTCCTGCTGCTGCCTCTGGGAACAGAAATGTGGTTTTGGTGCCTTCTGTTCATCCAGGCTGCAGGTACCTGGGACTTGTGCCAGGAGGGATGGGAAGGTTGCACAGGTGTTTTCAGTGTTGGAAAGCCCCAGATATGAGGTGTCTTTCTTCCCTAAAAGCGAGCTCTAATGCTCATTGTTGTGTCCGTCTGATACTCTGCAGGTGACTCTGCAGTGCCCCTCTGGTCTCTTTCAGCCCCAAGCTATCCCTTGCTCTATTAACAGCTACTAGCTAAAAAAACCCCAAAACCCCCCAAACATATGGACCAGACTTGCTGGAGATGCTGCTGGAGGCGTTTTCTTGGCTGTGGATAAAGGGGAACTGCAATAATCAGAAATACACTTATCACAAAAAGTCAACAGATGTGGTAACAGGGTGCCCAAATCAGCATCATCAGGGTGATGAGATGTGAATGATATCAGAACTTGGCCCAGGGCTTACTGCAGAGCAGGAAGCTTGAGTAGCCAAACAGGGAATGCATCAGAGAGGGATCTTTGGGCACACTGAAGCTCAGATTGGTGCCAGGTTTTGATCCAGGGAGAAAATCCATCCAGGGAGTGACCAGAGGTGCTGCTGCTGTTCCAACAGAACTCACTGTCCAGCCTCAGGGCTGACCCACAAATGCTCTCCTTTCCCTTGTGGAGCTGCCTGTGCAAACCAGACGCTTCTCTTACTCATTTCTGAGGGATAAAAAAACCTGGAACAGGGATAGAAGTCTCCTAGCTACGTAGTTAAACTACAATCTACAGTAAAAGAATGTCCTTCATAAACCTGGGAGATCATACCCACCTCTTTCTTCATTGTGTCAATGCTGCCAAAAGCTCTCACACTCTAATTTAAACTCCAAACCTTATAATCAATGCACACACAGTGGCAGCACACTCTTAATCTAGGAGTCTTGATTCTAAAAATACCATGGCCAAGACTTTTCAGGGTTCACTCTTGCTTCCTGCTAGACTGGCTGGGTCTCCTCTGAGCAGGTTGGTGATGGCAGGGGTGAAGGTGGGCTTTAAAAAGGAGTAATTGTTCCAATCTGCCCTAAGCAGAGGAAGTGGAAGGTGATGGCTAATTAATTTAGCACTCAGCGTGGCTGCTGTCCCGTGAAAATAACAACTGCAATGAATCCCTACGGAATTGTCTTTGGCCTGGAAATGAGAAGAGATTGATTGAGGTAAATGAGAAGGAAAATCACAGTAAGGGAAAAAAAATATTGAAAGAAAGGGACAGGCCAGACATGGCTGCAGCTTTTTCCCGTGCAGAGCCCTCTGCTCTGCTGTTGTGGTGTCGTGCTCAGCATTGCCCACCACAGCCAGCTCTGAGCTCTGTCCTGCTGCTCTTCACCACCACATGTGCTGTCCTGGGCAGAACGTGATGCAATAGTGCACACAGTGCTGCTGATTATAGAGCTGCTATGCTGACCTTTGTCCTGAAGTTTAAAATTCAGAGAAATCTTAGTATTTGGGAAATTCTGACCTGTTGCATAACTGTTTACAAAAACCCAAACCAATAAAGTAAAGTTGTGAGGGGTTGAACACCACAGTCTCTCTCTCTGTTGTTCCAGGGAACGACACCTGGACATGGTGATGAAGCTGCAGGGGTAAAAGGGTATTCCCTGGTTTGTTCTTTAGTCCTAATAATTGCCAAGGATGCTTTTTTAAAAAATTGCTGCTGACTAATGGATTGATGCTCCACAAATCCATCTCTCACAACCCAAGGCATTGCTCCTGTGTGGTTTGGCCAACTTAGAGCCCATCATTTCACACAGGAAGTTTAGATTGTATTTTTTTCCCAGGTGACTCCCTTTACATTTATGTGTGTTGAATTTCATCTGCCATTTAATTACCTGGCAATGTATCAGAAATTGTTTTGGAGTTCATGATGATGCTCTCAAAATTAGTATTGTCAGCAAACTTTCCCACCTCAGTGCTCACGCCCTTTTCTGGATCATTTATGAAAGTGCATTTTTAATGGCACAGATCTCTCTGGGGCTCCCTGTCAGCCCTGCTCCTTGCAAGGTCTGATCCACCTGACCATCCCCACATTCCTGGCTTTTAAACAGAGTTTATCCTTGCAAGAACTTTTCTTCTTGCCCTCTTGTGTTTGGTTAGCTTCCTAAATGGCTTAAGTCAACATCTTCTGAAATAGATTTCAAAAAATCTGGTTTGGGCTGAAAATTGTATCTTGCCTGAAGAGAAACAAACAAGCCACGTAAAGATGAAACAAAACAAAACTTTTTCCCATTTTCATGCATCTAGTGAAGTTTCCCCTTTCCTTCCTGTCTTTCAACACCTGAATATTCTTGAGATTAACTTTTCATCTGATTTTGCCTGGGAATCTCAAACTCTTCTGGGAAGAGAAAATTGTTTCCTGATTGTTTTTCTAGTGGTAAATAAATATGCTTAAATTGAGCTGTGCTTCCTCTTTCCCCCTTCCTTGCTCATTTGATTAAGTGTGGCTTATATTTAATATTTAATATGGTCACACTGGATAAAAACTGTGATTTTTTTTTTAATAACTGCACATTTCAAAGTTGTGTTGGGATAATTATAACAGTGTAAGAACTTACACTGGTAAAATTTATTTTTCCTGTGAGGAAATAGAGTTTAAAAAAAGATTAAAAACACCTCGAAAAAACCCCATTTATTACTGTAGTCACATCAGGAGATTTATCAGCTTGCAATTAAGTTAATGTGGTACCACTTCCTAATGGGGGACAAATGATTAAAGTCCCTTTTGGGCTTGGAGTTTGGGAGGGTAACCTGTGCCATGGTGTAGATTCTGTAGAAATGGCCCCAAGCCCCAATTACAACCCCCAAGTCCTGTCTGCCCCCTAAAACCTTGGAGACTGCATGGGGTGTGTGCCTATTTTCTTCAAAATTCTCCAAAAAGTGTCCTCTGGAGCTCTGCTGAAGTGTCAATGCCAAGTTTTGGTGAGAGGGGAAAATTTTATTGCTATTATAAACCTTGAAAATATGTTTTTTATAAAGCAAGTGCCAGCATAGCCTTCAGTACAGCTGTGGTAACAACCCGAGCTGATTTCCACAGCACGTCTGAATGAAACTCCTAAACAGGGCAAAGAAAACAGCAGAGAATTTACAGTGCAAAACCAGCCTGGTAATTGTATTAACAGCCCCTTCTAAGCAGAATCAGGCTCCCAGCTGGAGCTGAAATCCATAAAAAGCACACCATTAATTTTATGAAGAGAAGTGGCCATTTGAGTCCTCTGGAAGCTCTGGAGTCTGTAAAGATAAGGTGATGGACTTTTCCCACAGCTGGGAGAGCCACATCTGGAAAGCAGGTCTGTGCCATGCCTTGGGTCTGGAGGAAACCCATCACAGCCTCATCCTGCTGGGGAAAGGTCCCCAGGGTGGGATCCTTGGGAAGGGGACGTGCCCACCTTGGCCATGCCATTGGCATCGTGTTCCCAAAAGGAACGTTTTGCTTCCAAAGGAAGGACAACTCCCTGCTGTCTTGGGTACCTACAGAGAACCCCAGGATGAAGGAAAAACAAAAGTATTTGCTGAATTTGAATTTCTTGCTCTTGATTTTCATATTTTCTAGCAGGCTAACTGTCTGGATTTCCTAAACACTGCTAATTTGCAGTTAAATTTGCAATTTATATATTCATAGATGATTTGTTAGGCCTTATTGGACAGCAAGGAGAGTTTTTTCCCCCCCCTTTTTTTTCTTGGAGATGGCTTTTCACGCCATCAAGGCCACTTTCTTCACTTATTGACAGTTTTATGAGCACTGTTGGAAAAGCACCAGCTTCCTTCGTTTCATGGCGCTCCGGCTTTCCACGGAGTGAAAAGGCAGTTTCTTAATTAGGACCTGAGAGCCTTTGCTTTGCTCCCTCATTCCCCAGGTACAAAGCAATACACTGGCCTTTCTGTAGTTAATCACTTTTCCAGACTTCAGCCCACTAAAATTAGGTGGGCTTTGTGGTCAAATGTTTACCTGGCTCGGGGCCACCTGAAGAACCTGACACATCTGCATTTGGCATGTGTCTGTGTTCTGGCTGTGCTTCCCAATTAATCAGGGGTACAAAAAATCAAATAAAATAAGAAAATAAACCCAGTCTCTCCCTGCTTATAAAATATCCTGTTTTCAAGCTATTTCTGCACACACAAAAATGGAAAACCCTTCGCTGATTCTTTCTTTCTTTCTCCTTACACAGGTTTTTTGTTGTGTCTTTGATATTGCTTTATACTGGAGCTGCTCACATTTGCACCAGTGCCTCTGGCTCCTTTTCAAAATCTGTTTATGAGAGTTTTAAAGTTTTATATATGTGGTTAGATTTGAACTCCTCATCATCATTACAATCCTACAAAACCATTTTCTTCTTCTTCGGAGGGGATGGCAGTGGTTTTATTTTGCTCAGGTGAACGGCAGCAGTGTTGCAGCCATGCCACAGGCTTGGTGTGTTTTATTTTGCTGGATCAGCTCCTGTGCTGGGGTTGGAGGGGCTGGGGACAGTGAGGTGCTGCCTCCTCTGCAGGTCCCTGTGTGGGAGCCTGAGGCAGAGCAGGGTGAGAAGACAGAGCCAGAATCCATCAGACTTGCTAAAGGAAGTGGCTGTGCCCTAAACCAGGGGCTATTTGTAAGGCTGGGGACTTGTGCTGGCAGCAGTGGTTCTTTTCCCTGGCTCTTTGTCCATGCTCTCCCCCATGTCCACCAGCAAAGCTGCTCTGGGAACTGCTCCCTGACCTGACCAGGGTGAAACTGGTGTGACCAGGGCAGAATTGCTGTTTATACTGGTTGTGCTGTTGAAATCAGGGAGGGGAGAGTGGCTCCTGAGCAGCTGGAGGTGGGATTTTGTGAGGAGGAGAGACAGCAGCAGGAGGAGGGTGTGAGATGGGCACAGTCTTCAGGCTGGACTGGCTCTTCTTGTGCTTCCAGGGAAGGGGAGGTGCACTGTGCTTGCCTCAGAGGCTTCAGGAAAGGCTGGAATTGTTCCCTGGGTCCATGGCCATGTCTCAGAGCAGCCATGTGCTTCAGAGATTGCTGAACAGGGAAGAGCTGGGCTAGAGATGCCCTTTGTGCAGAGATGCTGCATTAAATCTGGAAAAACGTGATTTCAGATCCTTTCCAAAACCGTTTTTCTGCAAGTATTTATCACTGTGAGCATCACCAGTTCACCTGGAGCCTGCAGAAGACCTACCACAGAGATGGGCAAAGGAGGAGCATCTGCAGAGCTCCTTCTGCCCCCAGGCCATGGGCAGGAGTCAAGTGGTGGCAGGCTCTGAGTACAAGCTGGAGCTGGGCCACCCCTGTCCAACTCATCATGCCAGTGATTTGAATTCCTAACCACATAATCATCTCTATCCATGTAGCTCAGAGAAGAGCTGGTCAGGAACGTCTGGGAAATGTAAGTCTTGAAATCCAGTTTTTGAAATAGCCCTTAATGAGAAAGGGATCATTTTAAGGGATAATTAGACTTTTATCGTGTTACAGAATTAAATACTCCCAGCTTCAGCAATGACTGTTCATATAAATGCTGTGTTGCTTTGGCATTATTACTAATTTGTAATAAAACAGAATACAGGCTAATATTTCTCCTTAAAAATAAAAATAAAGAGAAGAAACAAAATATTTTAGTGGCATTCTAAAAAAATGTTGACATCTGCTCAATTCAGTTGATGTTGGCTGGGGCAACTTCATAGAGCTTTTGGGCTTTTATGTGTGTGCCTTCAGTTTTAAGATGGGAAGAAGAAAATATTTTGTATGGAAGTGTCAGGAGCTGTGAGATATCCTGATCAGCTGTCACCCTTCTTTTCCTTGTGCTTCCCTTGATTGTTCTACAAGAGAAGAGATGCTCCATTCTGAGCTGGACTAATTGTTGGGAAGAAGAGTAGAGGGAAACTGGGAGAAAGGAGAGAAAGGAGAGAAAGAAGAATGAATTAGTTTGGTTTGAGATTTGCACAAGTTCGTTGAAATTAATTAGAAATATTGGGCCATAAAATCTTTAAAACTATCCATTCCCTGAAGTTAACGTCTCACTTTACTCCTATTTCTAGTCAACAGTGACATGGGAGCTGTTTTTACCACTGGGGACAGGTTGTGAATGCAATGCAACAAATCCAGCCTGTGCTCTGCATGCAGCAGCATGAGAATGATACGTGTCAGTAATGCCAGAGAGTCTTTAATGGCATTAAATGTGTTTGTTTAGGGATTAGACAAAAATCCCCTCATCTTCCAACAGGGGGGGGAGTTCTTTGTTTTTTTTTTCCCTCTAGAGGCTGCTCTGTGCCTGCTCAGCTGGAGTGGAGTCAATAAGCCACAGTCACTGGCAACTCAACTCCAGCCTCTCCAGGGAAAACCACTCAGCTGCTTTATCCTTGTTTGAAATCAGGAGCGTGGCAAAGAGCTCGGGGTTATCTCTGCCCTGAGCCCCAGTGCTGCCTTCCCCTCCCTGCAAACTGCTCTGAGTGCTCAGCCTCCGGCTGCTTGCTTTGCTGCTCAGCAAATTGCCACCATTGCCTTTGTTTGGCTTTTCTCAGCTGGGCTGGGGTGATGTGGAAACCCCCTGGAGGAGCCTTCCCTCCAGAAATGGGCTTGTTCATGGGGCTGCTTCAACAACTTGGAGGGATCAGCTTTGCTGAAAATGCCACCTCAGACTAAGGATCAAAGGGAATCCTTGCTTCCCAATGCAGCTGAAAAATGCCTGTGTGAAGCTCAGTGCTCTGCTCCTCACCTGCCTTAAAGCAGGAGCAACACAGCAAGTTTTTCCTTACACTGGCAGCAACAGAGGGATCAACTTCTCAGATAGAGCTCATGGATTAGCCAGGAAAATCAGATTTTTCTTTTTCTCTTTCCCAAGAAGTCAATGTTGTCCAAAGAAGAGAGGATTCTCAAGTGTAAAATCCTCCTCTCTGGCTCCTCTGTGGTTGTGCTGCAGGAGGGATGGAGGATGCAGGTTTTAGCCAGGACACCTGGCACTGGTCCCTTGCTGGGCTGTGTCACTCCAGCAGCACCCACGCAGCTCTGGGAGCAATGGGCTGCTCAAGAAATGTCTCATTTCTGTAGGAAAAGATATTAACAGAACTTGAGATGATCAGTTCTGTCAACAGAGCTGATGGTCCCTTTCTCAAATGAGAGCTCTTTAGAGCCCATCGGGGTTGTGATGATCGAGGCTGGAAGTATTTACACGATTCTTCTTTAAAAAGAAAATTTAAAAATAGCTTCCAGATTTCTGGTGTTCCGTCAAAAAGTTACTTTCCCACCAAAATTACTGTTTTGACAAAAATAGCTATTTCCCTTTTTGTTAATAACAAACTCTCTTTTTGCTAATAACAAGCTGCTCATGCTCTATCCCTCCCCCATGTGCTGCTGTGATTGCACAGTGCTGGGATGCCTCTACTCACATCAGTTTCTCTGCAATTTTCACCTGTTATATCTCCTGTCAGCTCTAGATCATGCCTTAGGAGGTTTAACTGAGGATTGAGTACGTTTTGGGATATGCCCATGTCATTGTTTGATGGAAACTGGGATCAGCAGTTTGTAGTAATAACCCTGCTATTGATTTGCTACAAGTACAGAGCTGGGAGCTGCTTTGATAAATCTGACTGGAGACAGCAGCAGCTTCCCTTTCTGTCCTGATGGGAGCAAACTGGAAAATCTCACCCCATTCACACTGAAACTTCTGCTTTGGTGGCTTGGGTTACAGCTCTTTGCCTGGGGCTGAGCTGTCTCTACCCATCCAGTACTGAGGAGAAATCAGATGTGCTGATTTTCTGGATTATTGTGATATCATTCTGGCTCTGGGGGGAGAAGAAGAGTGAGGGTGGAAGGATGCTCCAGCAGCACTGCTCTGCTTGCCCCCGTGCAGACCTTGGGGCTGTCCAAGTCTCTCCCCCTTGTGTTGGGCCAGATGTGCCCACCTAATCCAAGTCAAAATGCTTCCAGCTCTCTGGAAGTGCTAATCCACTTGAAATCTCAAGCATCCAGAACCACTTTACTACCAACAAAGGGAATAAAACAAGGCATTTGTGCCTTGGTATTGACGGTAGGCAAAGCCTGGCAAAGTATCCCGGGCCAACTGGGGAATTGATTGCCTGCAGCTCCCAAACACAACACCTAATTCCATTGTTACGATCCTGCCTCTGCAGTAATTGTTGAGAGCAGGAAAAAAGAGACCTCTCATTTTACTCCCAGCAAAATATTACCACTGAAGGGCTTTTGTGCTGCGTTTTGTTGTGCCAATGCCATTAATGAATGTGTAAACACCTGCTGGCATAGATTTCCCCGTTTACTGAGGTTGGAGTTCAGGCTGCTAACACGCCTTCCAGTAAGAAGTGCTCCTTTCGTTAACCTCGTGCATCCACTAATTAGAGGGTCACTTGCAGGTCAGAGGTGTGCTTAGGCTCTGCTTCTTGGCTGGCTGCTGTATTATTACTGCAACTGTAAATGCCACATGTGGGAGAGTTGAGGAGTGTGTTTGGAAGGCTGGCTGTATAATTAGGGAACATTTTCCCAAGGCAGAGTGTGCCAGCTGACATTCAAGTGGCAATAAAAAGTGGCTGATTGTTGTGTTTTGTTATTTTTTTTCTCCTTCCTTTGTAACACGTTAGCTGTCAATGGAAAATTGTTGAATTGTTGCTGATTTTGGCTAATCTGAGGTATTTGCTAGAGGACCAACAGCTTAGCAGCTCATCCATCCATCATCCATCCATCCATCCATCCATCCATCCATCCATCCATCCATCCATCCATCAATCCATCCATCCCCTGCAGAATCACAGAATGGGTTGGGTTGGAAAGGATCCTAAAGATAATTTCATTTCACCTCTCTGTCCTGGGCACCTGTCCCAGGTGCTCCAAACCCCAATGTCCATCCTGGCCTTGGGCACTGCCAGGGATCCAGGGGCAGCCACAGCTGCTCTGGGCACCCTGTGCCAGGGCCCTGCCCACCCTCAGAGTGAAGAATTTCTTCCAAACTTCTAGTCTGAGTCTCCCTTCTTTTAGCTTAAAAGCACGTCCTATTTAAAACCCTGTCTTATCTGCCCATGTAAAAAGTCACTCTGCATTTTTATAAACTCCCGTCCAGGCCTTCATTTGGTTACAATTGCTCAGTGTGTGGGGCTGAGCAGCCACTTCCACCAGAGAACCAAACCCACCTTCAGGAAAACACACTCAGGGGTTTAGTGAGAAATGATTTGTTCTTAAAAATGTAATTTCATTGGCTTTCAGTTTTCTGGCCTCCATTTTCAAGCTCCTTTCTCATCCACCCCATTGCAGAAAGTTCTCTGGAGGTGTTTTGTGCTTGGCTGGAAGCTCAGAGAGCAGCATTGCTTCTCCTGCCATTGGGGAGCTCCTGATAGTGGGGCTTTAGGTCAGCTATTAAATATGTAGAGTGCTCTGTCTTTGCTCTTGACATGGCATTAAGAACATTAAAGTGCTTGGAAACAATTAGATGACAAATAAGCTTGTTCAGTAATTATGCACAAACTGCTCTGGCTACATCCAGATGTTCCTGCTTTGTCAGACTTCCCTTCTGCAGGGTAGGACTGGGAGGTCATCTGATAATTATCAAAGCTGTTAGAACATATATTACCTGCTGCTTCTCCACCTTCAATATGTGTGACCAAATCAGGAGAATCACTCAGAATATACAGCTGAATAGCATTTTTTGGTCTCCATTAATAATCAAAAAGTGTGTATAAATCAGAAATGTCCTTGCTGACATTTTATTTTGCTTTTCAGTAGTGGAAGTGACTGCAAAAATCATACAGCAATAGAGGATTTGGCTCTTTGTGTTTCATCTGAAGCCTCTTAATGCCTGTAAAAATCTCTCTAAAAGCAGAGAAGAGAGAGAAGAGGGAGTTCAGAATTTTGGGAGGAGGAATGCATAAAATGCAGACAGAAAGGAGGCTGAAATATGAACATATGAGACACTCCAGGGAGTCCCTGAGGTAGCTCAGGAAGGCTACGGATCCTGTTTAGTTTGTGAAATTAATTGAAAAAGGAAAGAAGTTGATATTCTATGCTATTCGTGCACTGTTCAGTGCTTAGCAAAATATGTTGAAAAAAAGAGAATAAAAAGACCTGGAAACCCAAACCTCTCCATTCCATTCGGTTTCAAGCCTTGGCCAAGAGCTCTGGAAAATGCCCTAGTCCCTGTGGGCTGTGTGTGCTCCAACGTGGAGCATCTCCCTGTTCCTGCAGGAGGGACACTCCTCACAGAATGCCAGCAGGGGAATTTCTGCGCTGGAAGCCTGGGACAAAGGAATGATTCAAAAGGGCAGGAAGGGAAGGCAGCTCACGGTGTGGAGACACTTGCTCTGTCCCTGCTGCCTGTGGCTGATGTGTGCAGGAACAGGAGCAGCCCAGTGATGAGGAACAGGCTGTTCCCACGTCAGGCAGGAAGGGCAGGAAATCCCATGGGCAAGTCTGTGCTCTGTAATGATTTCCAGATGACATCCCATCCCAAATGTGCTGTGGTTGTCTGGATGTGCATTCACACGTCGAGAAGCTTCTACAGAAAATCAGAGCATCTCCTTTAAAGTCACACCTTGGCCTGAACCATGGGCTGTGCATGTAGAGATCCACGTGGTGGGTTTGGCTTTCCCTCCACCAAGGGACATTCATGCTCAACCTGTGGAAAATGTGCTTTAGTTGATTGCATAGAATTTATATTTTTGGCAAACAAGCTCAATCCAAACCGCAGAATGTACTTGGATTTCCAAAAATCTTTTTTATTCGGCAGCTCCTCAAAGGTTCTTTACATTAAGCTAAGGTGGGAGATGAATCCATGTCCTTCCCTGGGCTTGATCTGGCTAAAGAATAAATGGTCAGTTTTCTTGCTGGAGGATGGTCATTCATGGAGCTCCCTGCACCAAAACTAGGGTGGAGTGACAGATTTTGCGGATTGTCAAAGGATTCAGGATGGGCAGGACTCCAGCTGCAGGTGGGAATGAGAAGGGCTCAGCGGGCTCCTTTGTGCCCTGTTCAAGCAGCTGTGCAGGCAGGGAGAGCTGTAAATGTGGGCAGGGAAGGAAGGTGACACACCTGCAGTGCTGTTAAATGCTGCCTGACTGCCATCCCTGCAGCTGCCACACCGCAGGTATCAACTGCAAAAGGCCAAATAAATGCACATCTCAGAGCCCCAACGTGTCACCAGTTATCTCTCTGACAGTTACATGTGGGTTTAATTAGCTCGCAAACAGTACCTGTTACAGCATCTGCCTGCTGGAGGGATTTCCAGGAGGAAATGTGAGATGGGAAATGCTGACAAATCTCACATTCCCAGGGGCTCCCAGGGATTCATGCAGACGAGGTGCAGCCTGGAGCACTCCTGCTTGGCTCTGTAACTGCATCTCCTCGGAGCAAGGATGGGCACCCAGGGGATTGGTGGTGGGGTGTGCCTGTGGGTGAATGCCTGGCACCTTTCTGGTGCTGCACAGGGGGCAGGAAAAGGCAGAGCAGATTATCCTGGGACACCCAGTGATGGTCGCCTCCTCTGGAGAGCTTTGATACGATATTTTCCTGTAGTTTCTTTATAAATTGTAATTTGAGCTTGAAGGTGATGGGGTAATCCCCTCAAGGAGTGTATTTGAGGGAATGCTGCACCAGATGGTGGAAATGCCCAGGATGGATTTATTCTCAGTGCTCTTTCTGCCCTGGATGTATTTACTACTTTCTTCACTTTTGACCTTGCACTTTCCAGGAACTCATCAGATGGGAGTGGTGAAAGAAGGGAAGAGGGGGTGATGATCAGAGAGAGTTCATGGCAGTTCCTGTGGTGCACCTTTGACATCTGACCTGGTCCCACTAAGCTCAGCTCTAGGTTTGGTGGCTTCTAGGAGTGACCCCACAAGCTCAGCGAGTGATTCCATGGCTCGTGTGCCCTCCTGCCAAATCACCTACTGACCCACTCCCCGGGTCCCCATACGCTTCAGGGACTAAACAGAAAGGGGCAGCCAGGTGCCAGCAGGGTTGGGAACGTGCTGAGGACTCTTTCCAGACTTGGATGTGTGCTGAGAGAAGCAGCTGTATGATTGAGAGAGAAAAAACAGGCTGATGCTGGGATGGAAAAGGATGCCTCGAAGGCACCTTCATTAATTTCACAACGCTGCTGATGCCAGCTGGGAATTACAATGGCAGCAGGGACTTGCTTCCTGCAACACCCCTGGTACACAGAGGAGATGCTGGCTCCTCCTCTGGGGTTTGTTCTCTTTTCTGATGAAGTTTTTCTGCTCTCCACACATGGGTGTTGGCTGCAGGTCAGCTCTGGGTACTCTTTGGTTGTGGTGTGGAAAATATGCTCTAAATCACTTTCTCCAGTTGCTCCTATCCCGGGTGTATCAGAGATTGGGGCACAAACCAGGGATGTCCCTGGATCCCTCAGGGAATCCCCACTGGCAAGTCATGCTCCAGAGTTTCTCCCTTCCTCCAGAGGGCCACCCTTCCTGTATTTAAGAGCTGAGACTGACAGTCAGCAGAACGAAAAGAAAGGAAAATAAAGGAAAAACTTGAAGGAATGGCATTAGAGCTTTGGGATGGTCTTTGTGTCTAATGATTACATGGTATAAGTGTGTAATTGCAGTGTTGGCATCAATATTAACACTGCAAATCTAATCTCAGTGGCCTCAGAAGTGTGACATTAGTGCAAGGAGAGCTGGTGGCGAAGCCATCTGGGTTTTCCTTTCCCTGTATGATAATTTTCTTTTGGGAAGGACGACTTAGCAGACAGTCAGAACAGGAGGGAAGAGGGGACTGCAGCCCTCCCATGGCCTGGCTGTGCTCCCTGTGGACCCACGTGGATCCATCCTCTTTTCACACCTCTGTCTCCAAATGCCAGCCCACATCCCACGTGCAGCAGTGGTGACTCCACAGCTCCCCACAAACACTGGAATCTGATTTATCAGATGACCTCAGCAGCCCCTCTGCACACCTTTTTTACAGGTGCTGCTCATACTAATCCCAACCCTTCAGATAGATGCCATTTTGAGAGCAAAACCCTCCATGAAATTCTGTTTCTACTGAGGCTCCAAAGGAAAACATCTTCTCTGTGTTATGCTGATTTAAAGAGCACATGAAGCTCTTGGCTTTGGTTCAGTGCCAGACTAAAGGTCTTCTACCTTATAAACTATCAGAGCTAGAAAGATTTGCTCTATAAATGGCCCCATATGCATATGCACTGTATATATATATATTATGGATTTGCTTATGTCATGGAGCACTTCAAATATCCCTTAATAAAATAATAGACCCCAAGGTAGCTATATATACTGGCAGAAAGTTGTTCTGTGCTTTGGAGCCATGGAAAAATTGGAGCTCCTAAAGATTTCTTCTTTTTCCTACAGTTTCCACTGTGAGTATTTAAAACTGCAGCACATCCTGGATCCTATTGCATGAAGGGATGCAGCCATGCTCCTCTGAACCTGACAGAAGCAGAAATGGAAATTGCTCAAAGAGAATGTGGAATGTGCTGCTTGTCTCCTGGCTGGCCCTGGAGGTCAGTGAGCTGCACGGGGAAGGTCTCTGATGAGCAGAGGGAAATTGCTTCTGAGTTTTCTTTCCAAGGGCTGGGACAGGAGATGTGCTGGCAGGTTCACAGCTTTCCAGCAGGAAGCTGTTGTTGCTGGTCAGAGAGGTGTTTCCAGCTGTGAGTGACCCCCAGACGATGCCTTGCTTTGCTTTGCTTTGCTTTGCTTTGCACCCCCTGACACCTGGCGGGGGATGCAGCCGAGCTGAAAAGATGTTTTTACATGAGCCTTTGTTGGCTACATCCCAAACACCAGGCTACAAGGTGGGACTCCTGTCTTAATCCAAAAAGAAAACTCGGGGCTCCAGACTGTTGCTTGACTCCTTAGGAATTTCCTAGGGGAGCTCACCTGGCACCCAGTGAACCCAGTAAGCAAAAAAAATTTGCTTTCTGGTTATTTAACACCATTCTATCCCCACATGGCCTTTGGGACAGGGTCCTTATGGATCCTTCCCACGAGACTGCACAACAGGGGGAATGTCTCAGAAACCCTTTGCCCAAGATGTCCAACCTTTTTGTCTCTCCTGGCTGGAGCCAGACAATAAATATGTGGCTGGTTCTGCCCCAGCAACTGCAAACAAAGATTGACTGCCAAGCTGCGAGCACCTCTCTGCTCTGAATTTAGCTTTCAATTCTCCTTTAATTTATTATTTGCAGTTAATTTAATCCATATTGACCTGCCTCAAAGAGAAAAAAAGCTCTAGATTTGGTGAAAAATAATCTATTTTTAATTATTTCTGATGTAGAACACTAGCCCATAAATAAATTCCACTGCTACCCAGTGGTTTTTTTTGCCGTCAGAACTGTCTTGCTGGAATCAATAAACAGTTGATTAAAAACCTTGTTATTTAATATATTCAGTAACCCTAATCTATTCATTAGAAACTTAATCACTTTCATGTCACCAGCTGCTGTGATGGAGAAAAGAGCTGTAGCTAATTATTAGCAATTTTACAAAGCTAATATTGAATTTCTAATGGGTCCTCTGTGGCCTCTATTTCAAGCACTTTGTATATCCCACAAACATGTGTTCTGGCTCTGGGCAGGGCCAAGCACCTCGGGCTTCCAACCCTGTGGATAAACCTGGGGCTTAGCAAGCAGCTCTGGTTATTTTGTGAGTGGAACACGAGTGCCCAGGGCTGGCCCCTGGCCAGGTCACCCAGTGGCCCAGTGGCCATGGGACAGGGAGCTCCTGGTTGTGGTGATGCCTTTTCTGGGCTTACCAGAGACAGAGGCCAGACAAAGTTAAGAGGATAAAAGCAGATATATTTAATGAAGAGCCTTCAGGTACCTTGAGAGCAGACAAAGCCCCCCCAAGGGGCTACACCCAAAATGGACAATGGTCACAAGTGTTTCAGACAGAAATAAGTTTGGTCCATTTACATATCAGGGGTTAATTCTGCAATTACAGCTTCAGGTAATGAAGTCATAGTCCCCTGGTTTGCTTCATCCCCCAATTCACTTTTGTTTATACTTTTTGGGGCCTGAGGCTGTGCTGTGTCCTTGCATCACAGGCTTAGAAGGATTGTTTTGTCTGACCAAAATGTGAAGACAGTAACTAACACTCCGTATGGAGTTCAGAGTTATGCACTAATGCAGTGCAGGATCTGGAAAATATAAAGGCTAAAATCTAAAGGCATCAGTGGGACAAGGACCCACTGGCCATGGGACAGGGAGGTCCTGTGCCCTGGCCACTCACCTGTGTACCCAGCTGAGGTGTGGAGTGTTTTCCATGTGCTCTGCTGTGTCCTTTTTCAGGGATGGGACCAAGGGGAGACAACTGAAAAAGGCATTGAGGGGTTGAAGGGTGTCCAGGGCAGGGAATGGAGCTGGGAAGGGTCTGGAGCAGCTGAGGGAGCAGGAAAAGGGCTCAGCCTGGAGAAAAGGAGGCTCAGGGGGAACTTGTGGCTCTGCACAAGTCCCTGACAGGAGGGGACAGCCGGGGGGGTCGGGCTGTGCTCCAGGGAACAGGGACAGGAGGAGAGGGAACGGCCTCAGGCTGGGCCAGGGCAGGCTCACATCGGATATTGGGAAAAATTCCTTGACTGGAAGGGTGGTCAAGCATTGGGACAGGGTAGTGGTGCAATCACCATCCCTAGAAGTGTTCAAGAAACAGGTAGATGTGGCACTTTGGGACATGGTTCAGTGGTGGGTCTGACAGTGCTGGATCAAAGGTGGACTCTTAAGGGTCTCAGAGGATTTCTTAAAGATTCTGATATTCTGTGATTACTCACTGGGGACGAGGGAAAAGCCCGGTGTGGGCAGGTGGTTGGTGTGACCTGTGCACTGCCCACCTGCCAAGAGCTTTGGTTTTTTGCCTGTTCAGTTGCTTGTGTTCTTTGATCCTGGAGCTGCAGCTTTGGCAGTGTGGTCATGGAAGCAGAGAGCCAGCTCTGGGTGAGACAGGGCAGCATTTTCTTCAGGGCTGCATTAACTTTAAAGCCACTCACTTGTCTGCATAGTTTGCAGCTGCTAGCACTGGGCTTCTGTCCTTATTTGTATTATTTGTATTTGTGGTAGCAGCTGAGGTGCCTTCTGCTGACCAGGCACAGTCTCCTGGAGAACACACCTCCTCCCCTTAGGACCTTGTGGCAGAGATGGGTGCAGGGGCAGTGCAAGGATAAATCACATTAGGCTGCAGCAGGGACTTGTGAACTTGGAGCTGTTTGATTTGCAAAATAATTGCATTAAATATTTGTGGAACCAAGTAATATGTCCCATGGGTGAGATGCAAGGAAAAAGTCCTGGGCAGGATCTGGGCAGTCCAAGAGCATTCCTGCACTCAGTGCTGGGGTGGGAGTGCAGGAGGGGATGGGAACAACAGAGCCAGGGCTGGGGTTAGGTCATGGGGCTAAGGATCTCTCTCTTTGAAGGGTGATGATTTCACACCTCTCTGCTGTGGGTTCCTTATTGTCTGTGCTCAGTGCCCATCCCGGAGCTGACACAGGGCTGGGGTGACCCTGGCTGGCTGCTCCTGCTCTGGCTCTTCTTGGGTGCCTCCATATTTGCACCAGTTTCTGCACCAGATCATAATTAAATATGCTGTAGGGCAGAAGTTTGAGAGATGTAATAATTTGATGTCTTTGCTTTCCTGTTCCTGCCCTGTGAGGTAACTGATGGTGCAAGCTCTTGGATTCAGTTCAACAGGGAAAGCAACAGCACAGGACTGAAGGTGTCCAGAGCCCCAAAGCAGATGCAGAGAGAAGAGAATCCAGTGATGTTTTTCTGTTGTCCCCAGCCTCGAGCTCTGCACAGGTAATGGCTCCTCCCCATCAGGCCCCTCACTGAGGTCTGCCTGTGTGCAGGTTTTGTGAGGATGGAACTCGTGGCATTGTCTCTCCTCTGCAGAGCCCCTTCACACTGCCCTAAGGGTACAGAAAGGCTTGAAATGTGCTGTGTCTGCACACTGGGGTTGTGTCACCTCAAAAACCTGCAGAGCTTTCTCCACAGTGCCCTGGAGCCAGCTACCCTGGAGGTGAGCACCCAGCAGAGAGCAGGGGTCCTGCTTTCCCCTGTGGGCCATCAAAAGCAGCAGCAGCACCTTGGGGCATCCTCTGTGCCATGAGCAGCAGTCTGCTCTGGCTGAGGGGACCCCAACCCTCCTTCAGAAGGGAGTGCTGAGAGGTGACTGAACACTAACACTTCCTCCCTTGGGCTTCATCTCGCTGCCTCGGGAGGGAATTTGCCAGATGGAAGGAAACAAGTACACAAACATACATGTAAACTCTTCCAGAATGGCTTCATACCCTCATTTTCAAAAATATGTGATCAAGCTTGTTTTATGGCCTTGGCGAACTTCTGGTGGCATCTGGCTGAGCTGAATATTGCACTTAATAGTCCAAGACAGCAGTGACTGCAGAGCTGGCTGCCTTTCATGTGTGTTTACAAATGTGCTGTAGCATTGCCATGGAAATTAGCACAGGGCCTTAACAACAAAACAGGGGATGGAGAACAAAGAGAAATCTCTTGGCCTGTCTGCTGTTTGTGTGGGTTTCAATTGGTGTGGCTGCCTATGGCCCTCATGCACAGCACTCTCTCTGCTGCTCCTGCCTATTAGCATTGCTAGGTCTTACATTCCAAAACCTCCAACCTCCCAAAACGTTTTTTTTTTCCTTCTACATCAGATATTAGACAAAGCATTGGCAAGATGTGTAACCTGGACTCTTGTAAGTTAGTCTGAAATATGAGGCTTTTGCCCTATTGTGTGACATTGTGATCCATGAAGTTGCATAATAGTAACACTGAAAAGGTATTTAGAGGATAAAATTTGCCAGCTTGCCAAGCAGACTATTTAGTGAGCATGTTTTTGATTTCAGAGGTTTGAAGGACCCTCTTTGTCAGTTCTTGGCACAGTGTCTCTGACAGGGAGCCCAGGGTTCCAGAGTGTGTCCCCAGCACTCAGCAGCTCTCCTCGGGCTGCACCTCCATTCTGTTGGGCAGGGAATTTCAAACACTTCTCGTTTTTGCTTGAATCTGAATGAAACAAAGAAAAGGAGTATCAGAATTGTCCTGAAAACACAATTGCTTCCTCCAGACACCTCCAAGGAGTGCAGTGTTGTCACTGTAAAGCTAGGGAGGGGTGAAAGAACACAGCAACACAGACTTCTTCCAGAAAGCAGAAGAAGTGATTTATTGCAGAAGTAGACACATTTTTATAGACTGGTTTGCTGAACCAGAATAGAATAAGAACTGCTGAACCAGATAGAATAAGTTCATTGGTTTAAGGAAGGCAACACCTCTTGTAAACATGCTTTTACCAAAACATCACTTTCTTCACACACTCATTTTGTTAACAACACTAGGTGCCAAACTTTGTTATTAATTCTTTCCCTTCTGTTTTCCTTTGAGTATCTTGGGAAAACTCAGGCTGCTGTTTTCCCTGACTCTCAGCAGCATCCACACAGCGTGATGCAGGCTTTGCTGTGGGTGTGAGACGTTGCTCTTGTTTCAGCAGAGCTGGGACTCTGTGCTGCTCTGTTTGCAGAGTGCTGGGCTGTTGGCACAGGGACCCTTTCTCCTCCTGGCATGCCCCATGTCACTTCTCCTGAGCCCCTGCTGGGTGGTGGCTGCAAACCCGGAAAAGGAGAAGTGCACTGACCCCCAGCACTGGCTGAGCAGGCTTTGCCTTCTGTGGCTTCCTGCAAGGAGCACAAAGCTGTTCTCAGGATGTCTGGAGATGCTCTGTGCTGTGATGCAGAGGACATGCCAGTGTCACCAGCTGATCCCACATTCCACCTGACGTTTTCCTCAAGCCATGAGTGCCTCTGGTGGCACTGGGCATGGGGACAGTCCCTGCCCAGGGGAGGGGGCTCTCGTGGCTGCCACAGACCTGTGACACGTGCAGAGAAGCACAGATCCCATTCAGTCATGTGCTGGCAGCTGTCCCAGATTCCAGTGAGCCCAAAGCATCAGAAGAGGTTTTGAGGTGTGCACCCACACCCCACGTGCAGTTAATTGCACCTGGCCTAGATCATCAGATCATGTAAATGGGCAAAGCTCCATACCAATCTTCTGAGTCTTTGCATCTGCAGATGATGTATTATTGAATTATGCTTGATTAGCTGTTTTTCTGTTGCTTAACAGAAAGCAAATCTCAGCATAAATGAGATTAGTATGTGCCCTCCATGTACGCCAGCTCTTGCTCCCAAAGAATTTAACATCCTTAATAGAATGATTTTTTTTAAAAGAGAGAGAGAGGGGGAAGACTCTTTGAGGCTCGTCTTTCATTTGCCAGATTATCTGAACATTAAATTAAGCAAGTATGGAAATTCAAAATATAGCTGCTCTACAACATGTGCTGACACTGGCATAACAATATTGGTAATCCCCCTTGACAGCCATTACAGCTTAATGCTAGAAGAAAATGAACTACTTATTTTCTTTACACCACATACACAGTGTCTCCAAATCTTTGCCTGTCTTCCAGCCAAGATGATTCCTTGAATTAATCTCTCCCAGGTACCAGCTGTGTTTGTTTCATCCTGCTGAGCAGCAACTGATGGCTTTGAGGCTGTGTCACCTTGACAGCTCAGAAAATCCCCAGCTGCTCGTGAGGACTTCACTGCACTGGGATTTTCCCATGTGATAGAGATCCTCAGACATTCTGAACTTGGGTCATGCCAGGGGCACCCCTCACATCTTGTAGGGTCTTGTCCTATTGTCTTTTTGTTGTGCTTTGTCTCAGTGCAGCTGAAGGACGTGTGCAATTCACAACCATGAAACTTGTGGGTGTATTAGGTGTGGATGTGTTCTCCTTGTGCCTATTTTAAAGTTGTGCTCTCCAGGATTTGGTCTTTGAATGATGCAAATCTGCAGCTTGGCAGTGAAAGCATCAAGTTTTGCTCAGCCTTGAAAGGGTTGTTGAAGAAAAGACAAGTTGTGCTTATTGGAGGTGGCAACTGAGCCTGTTGCTTGTGCTGAAATTTGCATCCTTGTGCATCTTTTCTTAAATAAGAAGAACTGTTCTGACTTCAAGCATCACCTTGTCCTCAGTGCCTTTGGGAAAGATCCAGAGGACCTGCTTAGGAGACCTCTTTTGGGATTACAAGGACAGTTAAGCTTTTTTTTTTTTTTTTTTTTTTTTTTTTGCCAGGTCTCTGGATCCCAGCAGGTCCTTGGCCCATCAGAACGGTCTGGGAATGCCTGGGAATTCTGTTAGAAGAGGAAAGGACCACAGAGAGCTCACTGGAGAGTTTTAAGGGCTTGGAGGAACAAGTGGTTGTGGATGCTGGGACTTTCAGATGTGCTCGTGTGAAAGGAGGTGCTAAACTGCACCGAAGTGCAATATTTGGTACCAGAAGAGGTTTTAGTGAAAGGCTGTCTTTGGGAGTGGAGGGAGTCACATCAGCTTAAATGACCCCGATCTCAGGTAGTGCAAACCTGTCTCCCTCCTCTGAATAAACTGGAGTCATGATGTGCATGAGGACTCATCCTTCATCACCAGGTGCGTTTTTGCAGCTCATTCATGACAAGGAGAGAATTTCCACTGTCAGATCATTGTGCCGCGGGGTGAAATTGGAGCAGCTGCCTTGTAAAATGTGAAATGGCACCGACACACCAGGCTGTGCTTCAGAGCATGTGACTGAGAAGGTGATTGCTCTCGTTAATAATGAGCCACTAAATTGGATGCAATTGCAATAGCTCATCATTTGTATAGAAATATTATGCTTTATAGGTACATTACTGGGCTGTATTTTATAAGGCTGTTAAGCTTACGCACTTTCCCTTGCAGTAAATGTCAGCGAGGTTACAATAAAATTTAATACAATATTATTAAAGCTGAAGTGCATCAGTATGGAATGATCGTGTATGCACACTAAAAAGTCTTTATTATTGCTTCCTTAACCTTCTTAAGGAGCAGCTTGTTTCAAAATACAGAGATGAAAAGGATCAAAGTTTGGAGGTCTCTTCGTCCACCCGAAGGTTCATCAGAATTTTCAGTGTAGATGGGGATTTTGTGACACATTAGTTCAAGTAAATTAAACATTAAAATTTCAGCTCTGCCAGGAAAATTTCAATACAGCTGCAGATTATAATACAGGTGGTGAGGTCTCCTCACATTCACCTTAGTTTTCACGGGGTGGAACTGATTGGCAGATTGTTGGCCTCCAAAGCAGCCAGGCGTGCCCTTGCCTGTGCACATCTCAGAGGGCTGGAACACCTAACAAGGCTTGGGGGTCTGCCATTACCATGACAATGCCCACGGCCTGTCCCTTGTGAAGAAATCAATAGGCTCTGGGGCTCCCCAAACAATTTCCCTGACCTCCCAAGGTTGCCAAAAGCGAGGTCAAGCAGCAGAGATCAAAGGCCCTGTGGAAGCAGGCACCCCCTGTCTGACCTGCTGCCTTGGGACTTGCCTCCGTCTTACCTTGAATTATTTTCTTGGTGTAAGGAACTGGTTTTATTTGCATACACTCTAGCCAGAAGAAATCTGAATTAATCCCAGTGACGTCTGAGGCATTATCTGCTGTTTGATTAGATTGTGAGTGCCATTTTGGGATGGTTTTCATGGGTGTTAATAGTGTGCAGAACTGGAGAGCAGCCCAGGGAGACGGTTCTGTTTGGGTTGTGTGCAGAGAGGAGTGGTAGGGCTCAGCTCTGTACCTTGGACAGGTTATCAGTGCCTAGAGCTATTCTTGGTGCTTGCAAAGCTAATCCCTAAATATTTGGAAAGAGCAGAAGAGACTACATGAATTTGGGAGTTAACTTCTTTGGTCTTGTCTGGAATGACTAGCTGACACAAAAAATGTGGTTCAGACACAATGTCTTATCAGTGATCTCAGTTTCCCATGGGAGCTCCAGAAATCACCCTCTGCATGAGCTACACCAGCTCAGTCAGCCTGAGCTGTGTGCTCTGTGCATGCATCTTCCAATTCCACACTCTCAGCCTTGCAAATTGCTTCTTGTTTTCCATTATCATGAGAAGGATTTGGACTCTTGTCAAAATATTTTGGTGCTTCAGAGCTTCCCAACAGAGGGTGGATTTTAGGCAAGTGGGTACTTGATGCTTCCCACAAAGCTGGTCCTAGCAGGGGTCTGGGAGCAGCAGAGATCTGGGAATGCAGTTTGGGTTCGTGGTCTCCTTTTCCTTCCCAAGCAGCAGCTCCTGAAAGTGGCACTTGCCTCAGATGGATTAAGTTCCCCTCTCTGGTACTTGTGCTGTTGACCACACTTTTAAATCACAGTTTTAAGAGCCTGTGTCAGAGATTTCATCTCTGAAAGTACATGAGAAGCTGCTGCCTGGTGTGCAGATGTGGTTTTTTGTGACAGCCTCACTGCAGATCCCGGGATCTGCTCCATCCCCACAGCCATGCATGGTGTGGAAACTGGGAAAAGATCAGGGCTGGGTTCAGAGGCAGGAGGAGACACCTGCAGTGGCTCTGTGAAGGCAGGGGGCAGGGGAGGGATGGGAGGAGAAGCAGGAGGAGCTGGCTTGCCCCGGTGGCAGCTCTGGGTGCCACCCCAAGCACGCCCAGGTAGGGCACCTCAGGTGGGTCTGTGCACACACAGCCACAGCCACACAAACCCTGCTCTCTCCAGCAAGACCAGCACTTGTCCTGGCTTTTTCCTTGCAGGTTTTGGAGTGCAAAGCTCCAAGGGTGTAGCTGTGTGTTGTTGCTCCCTGCCTGTGCATGGGGTAGGGACTGTTGAAGGATTTCTTGAAGGCCAGTGCAGGTCTGGACATCCCCCACAGTGTGAGCAGTGGTGCAGCACACAGGCCTTGTGCTGCTGCTCACCTTCTGTGTGTGCTGGTGGTAGGGTACGAGTATGGGAAAGAGCCACTCATACAAAATTAAAACTTTTGGTTTTGCCCCACCTTTCTTGCAAAGTTATGGAAAGGAAAGGGTTATGATGGGTTAAAGAAAAAATTAACATGGGATAAAGCCCAAAAATCTTGTTTTAAGTGGACACAGATGATGTTACAACCTTTCCTTTTCTCCCATTTCTTGCTTGCTCTCTCTGCTCTGCCTTCCCACCCCTCCCAGGCACTGCTCTCTCTTTTCCTGTTGTCTCCTTGCTGCACTCTGGGAGCAAAGCTCAGCCCTTCTCTCCATGTGTGGACATCCCTTGCAGTGCTGTCCCCTCCATCTTCCCACTGCTCATTTTCTTCTGCAGTGATCCTCTGCTTTTCCCCCTGTAATTACTTTCTTGAGGTTTATTTTCATCTCAGTGTCTGATGTGACCAAAGTACATAAGTCTGTATCTATTGATTTCTGACAGCACAGTCTGCTTGTTCTCAGTAATATTTCTAGCATCAGCATTCATCTTCCTTTCAATCTAAAAGATATGTCAGGACCACATCACTGAGGCTTCAGGTTTTTCTCCCCGTCAGCAGCATTCTTTCCCCATGATTCATATCCATAAACTGCTAAGGGAAAAATTAAACTTTTCATCAAACCCTTAAATATTTTGAGACTCCACAGTTATTTCACATTTTCAGAAGGGAGGCCACAGCTATGGAAGCTGTTCCTAATGATCTCTGGGGTTTTTGGGAACTTCCTCTTTGCTCTGATGTCTGTGGTCTCATATAATCAAAGTCATCAGTTCCTTTAGCATATTGACAGCTTGCATCCACATGCACACACACCTGTTTTCACCATGCCTGAGGGCACCCATACTCATCAATGGCCTTTTTTTCCCCTCTCTTTTTTTTTTTGGACGCTAACACTGATATTCCTGAGGGTTGTAGCAATGAGCTATGGCTGTCAGTGTTGTGTATGATGGAGGTTAATAGGTGTGTGCCAGGGCAATCACCAGCAGATTCCACTTTATCCAGGGTTGTCCTAGGATAAATTTGCTGTACAGGCTGCAGAGGCTCGGTGGCAGAATGTGTGTGTCACTTCTACCCAGGACAAAGCCACTTGTTCACTGCTGCTCTTGCTGGGGATGGGTTTATGATAAAATCACAGTGAATTTGGTGAGATGCTCTGGAGCTCCTTTATCTAATGACAGAGAGGGATGTATTGGATGTTTTGAGCAGCCTGTAAAAAGCACAACCAGTGGCTGCTGAAACTCAGTTTTGTCAGTGCTGTGAAGGATGGTTTTAATTTCCCCATAGGTGTCTTTCTCATCTCAGGAACCAGCTGATGGTGGCATTAATTTTGCTTCTATCATTTCCTTCACATGTCTTGAATTATGCTTGACCATCAAGGGGATGCTGTGATAGTTACAGTACTTTGTGTGCCTTTTCTCTTGAACAGAATTTCATTGAATTGGCTGATTACCAGGCATCAATATATCTTTCCAGATTTTTCACGTGAGAGCAATGCCAGGATAACTGATCACTTTGAACAGTCCTACTGATTTTCCTTGGTGCTTTCCAAGGGATCATGTCCAAACTCCATCCAGCTGATGTGTCTGTCTCAGAGAGCTCCATTTTGGGGTGGGTTTTCTAGATGCACCTACTGCTTCAGGGATGCTTCAGGTGGTGTTTGATTCCTGCACAATCAGCAAAGTCCATATTTTTATTTATATTTTCCTGCTTTCGGAGAATATTTGCAGTGAGGAATCTGAGAGCTGTGAAAAAACACCTGGTAAAACAGAAGGAATGGAAGCAGTGGGAAAGATCTCCCTCACTGCCAGGTACCAGAGCAGGGCACAGATAAAAGTGACCCACATAAAGCACTTCAAAGTGTTCCTTTAGGCTTGAAGCTATAACAAATTTTAGTTCTGGGCAGGTTCTTTCTGATAAGAAGAGTACAGCTGCACTTAGGAAGGTGCTGGATTGAATTTTGGAGGATTACAGTGCTTGGTGGGAAAGGAAAAAACCATTCTAGACCATTTTGCTGGAGCTGGCATTTGGAAGGTAAAGATGAAAGGACATTTGCTGTTACATCCAGGCCATTGGAAAACATGGCAGATATGCAGCTTATATGGTAATTTAAAAATTAGGTTCGATCTATTGGATGTTTGGGGTGAGAAGCAGTTTCATTTATCATCTGCAAGCTGACATCAGACATCACCAGGGGAGAATCCAGCCTGGGGGACAATCACCACCATCTACCCTGGAGGGATTCCCTGTGGTCCTCAGGGAGGTTTTATGTCCCTTTGACAGCAGCTGGTGGCAGGTGTGACAGGAACAGGTGACATGAAGAGGTGCTTGTTAGTGAAATTGTCCAGCAGTTTTTCTAACTGGGAAATTAATGCAGGAGCTGAAAGAAGAAACTCTCTCAAAAGGTAATGGAAAGTAGCAGTCTTCATAAAATGGTTTGGTGGAAAGTGTCCCTGCCCATGGCAGGGCTGGAATGAGGTGAACTTTAAGGTCTCTTCCAACCCAACCCAAATTCTGGGGTTCTGTTTTAGAAATGGGTTTTGTTGGTTTTCTTGGCAGCCATGTCCACCTGCTCACTTTGAATCACCCAGGTCTGTAGCATCTGATCTTATAACAAAGGACTGTGATGCCTAATGATTTTTTAGCTTTTTGTATATTTTTCATGTATTTGTAGCCTTGTCGATTTTATATATATATTTGTGTAGCTCCTAGTATTTTTCCTGCCCTCTCTCACAGTTTAACAAACACTTACTAACACATTCTTGAAATTCTGTTTAGTCTTATTCTTAGCAAGAGAATTCCTGACAAGAACATCTTATTTTCTACCAGAACCTAAGACATAACAAATAAATAGGGCAAAGAAGCCCCTGGACCAGCTCCAAAGGTTACTGGGATAACAGGTGCTCCATTTCCTACTGGATGTACTAGCTAGAAATACTAATTAATTAACCTTATAAAAATTATAGAAATCCTGTATCATGTGTGTGCACTGCTGTATCTGGTGCATCTGAAAGCTTTCATTCAAGAATTTCTTTTTTTATCTTACCATTTAAATTCTGTTGCAAGGTTTTTCTCCTTTTGTTTTTAGGAAACAACTGAGCTGACTGAGCTGACTGTCCTCTGGAGACCAAATGTTTGGTGACCAAAGTCTTTCCACAGTGCAGGTTGTGGTGGTGATGCTTTCAGCCCCAAAACAAGCAGCTCAGAAAAGCCACTGCCCAAGGCTGGTGCTGCTGCCATACTGCCCAGAGCTGGGTGTGCTCCAAAATGAGAGTGTCCCTTGATTTTGTGTGTTCATTTTTCAGCTTTGGGATGCACCAGGATGACTGGAATGGCTGTGGAAGTAGCCAGGAGTGAAGGAGGTGCCAGGAGGGGACAGGACACAGCAGCAGGGGCTCAAAGGCAGGGGAAGGTGCAGTGGGGCAGTGTCTGTGTGTGCACTCTGTTTGTCCTTGCATGTCCCCTCAGCACCTGACACCTGGCACAGGCTGGGCTTGGGGTCCCTGCTCCTCTTCCCATCCCCATGTGAGCATTAACCCTTGCCAGTCCAGGGGAGGGAACATTCAAAACAAGCCACAGATATTTTGTGTTGCCTCTGCTAATGCTGGAAAGAGACTGCACTGATGCCTTCAGTTTGAGCTTTCCTATTTCCAGACTCTGCACTGCATTGGTGTGTGACTCTGAACTCCATCCAAAGTGTCAGCAAGTTCTCCTCCCAGCTCAGGCACACAAAACAATCCTTTGCCAGCCCCACAACCAAGGACAGCGCTGCAGCTTCAGCCCCAAAAAGTGCAAAGAGCAGCGACTGGAGGAGAGAATGTGGGAGGATGGCACTGCAGAAGCTGGAGCTGCAATTGGACAATGAAGGCCAAGATGGAAATGGAGCCAAAGTGATCCAAGTGTGAGAACTCGTGACTCGGATCCATCTTGGCTCCATCTTGGCTGGAGCCACGGCCGGGCTCTTGCAGTGCCCAAGGTGAATCCTTGGAAGGGCTTGGAATAAATCCCTGCTTTATTCCTTCAGCACTGCCCAGCCCCTGCTCCAGGCAACTCTCCAGGCATCAGCACCCTGTCCCCATGGGAAGGCTGGGGTGACACTGGCTGGGGGGACTGAGGGAGCCTGTGCAGGTGCTTGGTTTGGCTGTAGGTTTTGGGAGCCACAATTTTTTTGGGAAGGTCTCTCAGAGACATTTTGGGGTGTCCATTCCCCTGCTTTTGCTCTCCCCAAGCCATGAGGACACAGGGGCAGATTTCCTGGCCAAGGAATCAGCTTTTTTGGACAAGTGCTGCCCGCAGCATTCACACCCCTGGGCTTCTCCCTGCCCTCCTCCCAGCTCCTGCCCTGCAGGCTCTAACACCACACATCTGCTCCCTGCACCCCAGCATGGCCACGAAGCTTCAGTCCCTGCTGTTCTTTACAGAGGGAAGGTTTTATTTCAGATGTGTGTGGAGCGAAGGCTCTGGCCCTTTGTTTCATTCCCTGTGATGGATTCCTGAGCCCTGGTGTCACACAGTGGTGCTGCACTGCAGCTCCAGGCTCTCTCAGGACACTGAGAAATCACCAAATGCTCCTGCAGCCCTGCAACAGGCGTCTGCAGGGAATATCCACCTAACCAAGGGTAGTCATTGCTGCAGAAAGGAAATTGTTTCCCTTTATTCATGGGATATGACTGCAGGGTAAATAGAAAGTGAGAGCAAGTTTGAAGTGCTTACACCGAGAGGGTCAGAGGGGTCACCTGCATTGTGAAATGTCCAGCACCTCCTGTCCCCTGTGCTGCCAGCAGATGGAAATCATTTCACTGGGGGCTGCGAGCTGAGGTCAGTGAGGGGGAGAGGCAGAGCCTGTAAGGAGCAGCTCACCAATACCCCCAGATCCAAGGAACCACCGTTCTGAGCTGTTTTCTTTGTGCTGGTGTAAAACACAAAGGAGAGCAGGCGGGCCCATGGGCTGTAGGAGTTTAAATCAATATGACAAATCCATAATTACATCGAGACTTGTGCAGTGAGAACATCTTGGGCTTATAAGGAAAAACAAACGTCAGCACGAATCTCCAGTGTTATATCTAAAATCCAGACACATAGAGTCAATCTGTATAAATGCAAGTTTGTCTTATTCTGGATATTGTGTACACGAGTGTTTTTCAAATGTCTCTGCTCTTTCTGCCTAATTCATAAATCATAACAGGAGATACAATAAAAGGAATTAGGTGATCATTAAAGCACTATGCACTGGGTATATATTTCCTTTCCTCTTTCAGTCTGAGAGCTCATTAAAAGCTCACTTGACTCTTGAAGCATCTTGACATGGAAGATGATGATGAATAGAGCTGCTAAGAGTTGTTAATAATCTGAAATACATTGTCAGAATCACATGATGATGCTGTAGGAGATTGTTACAGACGTGTTATTTGTGTTTGTTTTATTTGGTTACCCTCTTAATCGACCCAGATTAGAAACAGAGCATGAAGCTGAGCAAGTACTTATTTTCTCTCTAGAAAGACATTTTAATTAAAAAATGAACTGTTAAAAAAAGCAGTCTGGGCAGGTGAAAATTACTGGAATGACAGCATCCTGGCCATGTGCATCAGTGTTTAATTCCAAACCCTTTCCAGTCTCCTTCCCAGGTGTAAGTGCTCTGCTGGCCAGGGGCAGTTCCCAATATCCTGAAACTGAAGTTTCTGCTCAAGTGCTTTGCTGGGTCTGTCTCTGCTTTGTCCTGCCGTGGGGGGCAGAGGGCTGGGACCCTCACTCTGCACTGCTCTGCTGGCAGCTCCTCTATCCCCAAGGGCTGGGCTCTTGTGGGGAGCAGCTTGTTTGCTCTCCATCCCAAAATCTCTGCCAGTGCTGCTGAAGGATCACCTTGTGCTGCTGGGAGGGGATTTCCTCCATCCCTGAGGGGGCTCAGCCTATGCAGAGGCATTTTCAAAGGGGCAGTGAATGGGCTTCTTCTTCCCCCTTTGAACCACCAGACATTCATCCTGATAGAAATGTTTAATGTATTCAGGAGTTTTGTCCTGAAGAAAAGCTGGAGGTTTTTTTCAGGGAGCACAGAAGAACATGCACAATTGCATCCCTGCATGGAGGTGTCTGTGGTTCAATCTCATACTCCCCAAAAGAAGTTTAGGACTTTGTCCCTGGAAGTTAGGCTGTGTGTGGGGTCTAGGACATTACAATTCCACAGGAAGCAGGTTTCCAAATATTCAAACTGTGTTCATCAATGGGAAGCATGTGCCTAAATCCCCACTGCTCTGATTTGAAAATTGGGAGCTTCGAGTGGCATTTCCAAAGTGCAGGGGTGGCCACCCACCTCCAAGCTGTGCTGCCCTCAAAATCTTCTCTTTCTTTGCCACCCAACTTTTCCTCCTGCAGCAGGGAGGCAGCACCAGCCTTCCCAAAGCACATCCCTCATGCCAGGTCAGCCCTTCATTTTCCTCCACTCCTCGATAGAGCATCCTGTAAATCATATTTAAAAATCCATTAGTGTAATGTTTCTGGAGTTGATATTAAGTGGGCTTTAGAGATCCTGCTGGCTCCAAATTCCCTTGTCTCAGACTAATTTACAGTATATTTCACCAAGACAGGCATTTTCATACTGAAGGACCAGCCTTGACCCTTTTCTCTCTCTCTTTCTCCTTTTAATTCTATTATTCATCTGTTTTTAGCAGATGACTGATGGCTTCTGATGTCAATGTGAGATTGTTCTTATGTTTTTCCACCTTCCATTGTAAAAAAGAGAGGGACAGAATGGGAGGGAAATGCAAAGGGGGCAGGTGAAGGCTCCTCCAGCCTTTGCTGGGATGTGCTCCTCAGGCCAGGGGCTCCAAGCCTTTGGCAGGTGCAGGATTGGGTGCAGGGGCTCCAGGATTTTGTTTTCCATGCAGGATGAAACATTTTATCAGCAGGAACTGTTCCCCTTCTCTGCTCCTGGCATTGCGAGGGAGGCAGGGACAGCTCAGGGTGTTCCAGGCTGCCTGGAGCTGCAGGGATGTTGCTGAGCAGGTTCTACAACCTCATAAAAGCTGATGAATGTTTATTTAGTGAAGAAGTTGGAGTAATCTAGTCAGGGAGAAAAGGTTTCTCCCTTTGACATGGAAAATGTGGGATGTGGAGAGTCCCACAGCCTGGCTGAAAGCAGAGGGAAGGTATCGTGGAATCACAGAATAGTTTGTGTTGGAAGAGACCTTAAAGGTCATCTCATTCCAGTTCCCTTGCAGGGAGCAGGGACATCTTGCTCAGTCTTGGCCAAGCTGGTCTTGGCTGTTCCCAGGACAGCCACAACCTCTCTGGGCAATCTGTGCCAGTAAAACAACACCAACAACAACACTTGGTATTTATAAAACTTTGATAGAAGAGTTTCAAAGCACTTTGCAGACCTGAGCCTTGCAATTCTCCCGTGAGACAGGCTAGGAATTCATCAGGACCTCCTGCTGCTGAGAGCAGCCTGCAGGCAGATGGGAATGGGGCTTCTTCCAAATGTGTGCTTTGCTCTCTTGTGAGGGTTTGTGAGCAGTTTGGCTCTTCATTTTAAGATGGATTATCATCAAAATACTGAGCAGCCCATGAGATGCTTGAACTGTGAATCTGGACAGTGCATTCAAGCCTGTACTTCAGAAGAAATGCCTTTAAAGCAAGCAAGATCTTGGTGGATATCCCTAAGGGGAAGGCTTGTGTTTGAAAAATGGACTTGCAAGTTGAAATCTCAGTGTTTGCCTCACTGAGTGCACAGATTTAAAGCTTAACAGTGGTTCATGTCTTTTATCCTTTTATCCCACCTGATTATCAGGCTATGTATTTTCTTAAATACACGTGAGAATCATGGACAGTTTGGTCTGTTGGGTTTCCTGGCATTGATCTTCATTCCCAAACCTTTGAGGTGAAGGATGAGCTGAGCACACCTTGTGAATGAGAGGGTTCCAGAGCAGTGCTGTGGGCTGTGGTCTTTGTGCCCCCTCGGTCCCTTGGGCAGTGAAATATCAGCTTGCTCCATGTCTGGGACCCTCACACAGCCCTCTGACACCCCTCATCCCCACCTCACCTCCCTTCTCCTGCTCTGCTGAACTTGAAGTGGCTCCAAAATAAGCCAAGAAATGTTAGCAGTGATGCTGTTTGGGATCTGCTGCCCAGGGCTGGCAGGAGGAGCTCTGACATGTGAGGAGGCTCCCTGGAGAAGGAAAGCTGATAACAGCAAAGTTCACTCCTGGAAGCTGGGCAGACCCAAAGGCCTCTGCTTTTGCTTGGTCTCTGCTGAAGGTGATTGACTTTGAGTGAGCAATTGCTGCTGACTCTGCAACTTGATCCTGGAGTTTATGTTCTGTGTAAGTAACCTTGAGATAGGGATAACTCATAACCTTTACCTGACCCTGGCTGTGCATCTCAGGAGAACAGCAGCTCTTTGTTTGAGGTTTTGGGAGCCATGGGAGGTATATTTAGTCATGAACTGATGCTAAACATATGTGCCCACACAGCTGCTCCTTCATTTCATCTATGAGTAAGTATTGATTAATAGAAGTATCAATTTATACACGTTCTGTGGAATTGGTACCAAACCATCAGTAGGTTGATTTTGTCTTTTTAAATAAAATGAAACACTTATTTTGAGGGGAGAAGGACTTTGGGTGTTGATGGGTGAGTGAAACAGTGAAGAAAATCAGGTGCAGCCCATGGTCTAGACGCTGTGAAATTGCCAGCAGGAGGACAATGGGCTTGGCATGGTGCAGACTCCTGGAATGCCTTGTGCATGAGGAATGCTCTGGGGATGACAGGACGTGTCATGCACATTGTGCTCGGTCAGGCTGTGGCAGGAAACACATGCTCGTGTGGAAAGGGCTGGTATCAAACCAGCTGGGACCCAGAGCCACGGTAGGGGCTTAATGGAGGATGTACAAGTTGTCTCCTTTATCCTGATCTCCCACTCTCCCATGGGAAGAATTTTTATAGAGTTCCTTGAATATTCAGTTTCTATTTAATTTGACCTATTCTGAACGTGTGAACAAAGTATTTATGATGCAAAATTTATCTTGAACCTTGGAGGTTCTTGGCGAGGGTGACCTTTCTGACAGCAACAGCAGGGGCTGTGACAAATTCAGTTTCAGTAGGAATGGGCATGGGCTTCATGGGCAGCCTCAGGCACCACTGGTGGTGTCCTGGACTTCAGCAAGTCCTTGGTGGCTCTCAGACCTCAGAATCTTTTATACTGTGGGTGTAAGAACATCCAGCCCACGCAGGAGAGCTTTGCTCTAAATCCAGAGCTTCTTGAAGAGTGTGGGAGCCCTGCCTAGCTCATGGCAACCCTTCAGTTAAACCTGGGCTGGTTCTGATCAAGCATTCAGATTAAACATCTTGCTCTCAACAAAATGTGCTCTTTTCCTAATTTGCCATGTCTGTGATTCAGCACTCACACCCCTCCACTGAGCAGAAAATGGATTGTTTCAAAAAATTCCTGACCGGATTGGTTTGTACCCTACAAAGCCACAGACAGCCTTTACATCCCTGGCTTTTAAGTCTTTTTTTTTATTACTTATTTATTTTAAGAGAATTGATAGGTGGTGGCCACTGCAACACCTGCAAGCAAGAGAGCAGTGAGGTGATGGTGTCTTGTCCTTTCCTGCTCTTGGCATGGCACAGAAATGGTTTCTGCTGGAATTCTGCTGGAATTCTGCTGGAATTCTGCTGGAATTCTGCTGGGCAGCAGGGTGGGAAGAGGAAGCTCTGCAGGGCTGGGGGAGCTGGAGGTGAAAGTGCAGCTCCAAACTGTGTGCACCAGGGTTTTCCTTTTCCAGTTGGACGTTTGCACGGAAAATTAACTCCTGCTCAGGCTCCTGGGATAGATCTGTGTAATGTCCAGCCGTGCAAGATGTGTGATAGCACGAACTGTGTCCCTGCTCACCTCTCTGGGGATGAAAATGCATTCCCACAGCTGGAACTGGGCAGGAAGGTGTCAGGAGGACACAGCTGGCTCTGCCCACACACAGCAGCCCTCAGCCCTGCTCCAAACCAGCTGCCTGGGAAAGAACTGAATACCAACAATCCCAATATCAATTCCGTATCAATCATAGAAGTTGGCTCATTTTTTTTGTGACATTTTGTGTTGCAAACAGCTCAGGTCACAGAGCACCCACTGGTTTCTGTCCCTCAGCTCACAGACTAAGGCCTGATGATCTGCAGGCTGGGTGAAAATGGTTTATTGAGAGTTTGTCTGCATGACTTCCACATACCCGTATTTTTAATCCTTGGCATCAGCCAACAGAATAAAAAAGGGAGAAACAAAACAATTTACATGAGAAGATATTAGAGCTGTATCCTATCCTAGCCTATTATTTTAAAATGTCTCTGTGGAATACAATGTTTTCTGTAAAAGGCAGGGTGCCTGGCTTCATAAACCCTTCTAAATTACCACCTCACCACAGCCTCCAGCAGCTGTCCCAGTTCCTCGATTCATTTTTAGCATTTGAGGATTACAAAGAATACAAACCACACACTTTGAAAACAAAGCTCCCGGTGGGTCCCACACTGTGGGGAGGGGGAAACTTCTTGTGACTCCTGCAAGCTGATGTTAGCCAGCCTGGCAGAGGAATAATGGGATTGAAGAACAGGGGGATTTGTTAAATCAGCTTGAACTCATGGAATTCATGTTTTTGTGCATTTGGTTCTAGTGGAAAACAGTGATGACACTACTGGAAGAAAAACTAGCTTTAAAAAATAATTTAATCTGTCCACAGAGGAGCTATACAGAGAGGGGGGATTATTGAGGAAAAAAGGAAGTGGTCCTTCAATTCTGCCAGTAATATTGTGCATTTCCCTCAGCAGAACTGAGGTTCTTTTGGAGCTTAGCCTTATCTCGGAGTGGAAACATAAAGATGGGCAAACATCAGGAGACTTGCAAGTGTGGGAGTTTTTTTGGTTTAATGCATAATAGGCCTGGCTCACGTCTTCATTCTGCCTTGAAAGACAGAGGAGGGGAACAGGATGTGCAAATGTCTTCATTTCTTTTTCAGCAACCTCCAAAAAATTGAGCCTTTAAAGAAATGGATCTTGTCTGGATGGAAGTATGAAGGAATTTTTAAAGTTTAGCATGCTTGTTGAGGTTTAGCTCGTTCTAACACTGCTTCTCTGGAGTTGCTCTTATTTCTTGGAAGCTGACAGAATTTTGTTCCTTGTAATTGTGTTTTTACCTGTGTATTGTTTGTGGATGTCACCCACCTGCTGTGTCAGGAAGACTTCAACCCTAACTGCTGTTAATATTGCTGGCTGCCATTAGAACATAAAAAAACATCAGACTGAATATGGAGATGACCTTGCAGTGAAAAACATGACCAAGAAGTGGATAATCTTGGTCTCTTTTGAATTTTGTGTTAAAAAGTGGGAATTTGACTTTTGTGTAAAGCCAGTGCTGTGTGCAGCCTGTATTTGAGTTTCTGTGATTCTCTCTGGCTTGCTTTTCACCAGCAGCATCATTAGTTTGTTGAGGAGCTTAAACATCCCCTGTATAATCATTTGTCTCCAGTCCTTATATTTGCTCTATCATATTTAGCACTAACAGCACATTTTCCATCAAATCACTGCTGTTGGAACAACACATCCTTTCCTGAAGTGAAGCTGCAGTCACTGCTGTGAGCAGTAATTGACTGCACTGGGGCTTTGATGCTCATAAGTATTTAGTCCCTCACGCTGTGCTCTTTGAATCAATAACCTCCTTTGGTCTGTAACCTAATAGAATTGCTTAGTGGATAAATTTTTGCTTGTGTTTCATCCACTTAGCTTATTTCAGTCTCCTGATAGATTTGCTCCATCTGGAGAACCAGTGAAAATGACCACGTGCTTGTCATATGCCCGTGACAATAAACATCAGCATATTTTCCCCCGTGTACTCCAGGACAGAGATAACTCTCAGCCTGTGAAAAGAACGGGGATGGAATAAGAGTTGGGTGGGAATCAGCAGCTGAGGCTGGGGGAGTAGAAGCAGGGCTGGAAATGGGAGAGCTGCTGGGAAAAGCTCTGCTCACATTTTCTGTGTGAGCACAGAGCCTGTGCTGCCATCAGGACAGGACACTGTCACCTCTGGGCAGGACACTGTCACCTCTGGATGGGACACACTGTCACCTCTGGACAGGACACTGTCACCTCTGGACGGGACACACTGTCACCTCTAGACAGGACAGTGTCACCTCAGGACAGGACACTGTCACCTCTGGATGGGACACACTGTCACCTCTGGGCAGGACAGTGTCACCTCAGGGCAGGACACTGTCACCTCTGGACAGGACACTGTCACCTCTGGGCAGGACAGTGTCACCTCTGGACAGGACACTGTCACCTCTGGACGGGACAGTGTCACCTCAGGGCAGGACAGTGTCACCTCAGGACAGGACACTGTCACCTCTGGGCAGGACACTGTCACCTCTGGGCAGGACACTCTGCCACCTCTGGACAGGACACTGTCACCTCTGGGCAGGACACTGTCACCTCTGGGCAGGACACTCTGCCACCTCTGGACAGGACACTGTCACCTCTGGACAGGACACTGTCACCTCTGGGCAGGACAGTGTCACCTCTGGGGAGGACACTGTCACCTCTGGACGGGACACACTCTCATCTCTGGACGGGACAGTGTCACCTCAGGGCAGGACAGTGTCACCTCAGGACAGGACACTGTCACCTCTGGGCAGGACACTGTCACCTCAGGGCAGGACAGCAGGGTTTCTCAGCTCACAGGAATGTTGTAGCAGAGCCCCAGATCTCCATGTGGGATAGAAAGGATCATGGAACAGAGGCAATGAGATAGGGACAGGGGAGGATACAGATGTCAGCATGCAGGAAACTGAATTTGGAGGAAATTGAGAATAAGAGCAGGGTTTAGGCCTTGGGTCCTTGATGTAAAGCTACCAAAGAATTTCATTCTGCTCATGTGGGTATTGGTTACCTCTCTGCACGTGTGGATATTTGGGCATGAAGAGGTTAAGCTGTCTACGCTCTTTTGTTTTGCTCTGCCTCCCCCTCCAGAGGAAGATTTGTCTATAAAGTTATTTTTAGATGCCTTGTGAGCAAATTTGGTGGGAAGACAGGCAGCCAGCAGCCCCCGGCGAGCTGCTGAGCCCACCCCTCTCAGCTTACAGAGTGTAATTAGCAGATAATCATGCCAAAATCCCCACTCCAACGGGCTAATTTTATCCTGTGTGCTGACATCGGTAAGCTTGTTCAAAGTAACTTGTGGGCTGTTGGTTAAATGTGTTTCCTCACTTGTTTATGAGCTGGTGCTGCTGCATTTTGTGTAAAGGCGAGATCAAATGCAGGTCTTGTCATGCAGCAGCCACTGGTGCTTTGGTTAGGTTAGATAACTCAGGATGTTTCCTAGCATTAAAATTGCATTTTATTGGGATGTGCTTGCTGCTGGTGGGGTTTCCAATAATGTGTTTTGCTGCAGGGTTGGTATGGAAGGTGTTGGAGCTTTGATTCAGCAATGTATTCAGGCACGTGCTTTGAGGTGTACTTATGCCACTAACCTGTAATTATATATCTATAAATGTATATATATAAAACTGGAGGTGCCTGCTGGGATTGGGCTGTAATTTCCCATGATCTAAATGGAAATTAAGCATGTATTTTTAAGCTACATTTATACTTAGAAGTTTTGCTAATTTAGGGCCTTAGTAACTCCTGCCGCTTTTTTAGCAAAGAAAAATATTAAGTGTGAGATGGTTGGGCTGAACAGCTTTCAGGACCTGCATACTTCTCTCTTTTAGTGATATGGTAAAATAAAGATACTTCTAAATAGAAAGCACAGTCATCCTTCTGGGTACAATAAATCTAAGACAGGTAGATATAATAAAAACTATCACTATTTCCTCCTGATAATAGATTAAGTCGGCCAAGGTTACATGGTCAAAAATAGGCTCAGTAACAAGAATCTATGGGACAGATGACCTGAAGAATGTGGGAAAAGAGCCTGACCTCCTGCTGTCTGATTTCCTGTCCATGGGCTTGGAAAATCTGACTCTAGAGAGGTACCAGCAGGCAGAGGGGCTGGGCTGTCCCAGAGCTCAGCAGAACATTTGGGTTCCCTTGGTTCACAGAAGTGCCTTTTGTGGGGTTTCCCTTCTGTGGACAGATGAAAGTTTGGGATCAATCTTGTGGTGAGGAACTTGTGAGAAACTTTTCCATTTCCAGATATGTCTCTGGTTGTGTAGCAGATTCTTAATGAATTTTCATCCCCCAAAATACCTCAGCTCCTGCCTGAGTCTCTTCCCTGCAGCGTTTTGGATCTGGCCTTAGAGAAGCTGATGCCAGATGCAGAAATCAGTGTCCCTCAGGTGAGCATTTAGTGTTTGGTAGGAGAGAAGAGACCTTTGTAACCCGTTTTCACTTTCTGAACACTTACCATGACAAAAAGTGTCTGTAGCAGAATTGAACACACCTTATGTATTTGCTGCAATATTTATTCAAGTTCATACAGCTGTGATGTCTTGCATAAGGTCTCACCTCTGAGTCCTGGTCTGTGTGATTGTATCTTGAGCTTTCAGGCTAAATAGAAAAGCAGTGGGGAAAGTAATAGCTCAGGTTGAAGTAATGATTTGCTGACAGGCTGGCAAGCATATATTTGTCTAGCATATAAACTTGGTTCCTTCTTTCCCTGATCACGATGGAGGCTGCTTGCATAGAGGAAATATCCCTGGTGATAGAGAGCCACATTCACTGGGCTCTGGGTGTATTCAAGTGCTCTGTCTGCCTGTCATATGGCAGATTAATTCAGTGGCAGAACATGGTGCCATTGCCTCAAGCAGGCAAGTGCCATTCTGCAGGGAGCAGAGCTCATCCCAGCAGCTGCCTCGTGAGCAGCCTGCTGGAGGAGCAAAGAGGAGACATCTCACATGCAGGAGTTGTGATGGCAGCTCCAGAAATGAGATCTTGAGTCTGGTTCCATCATAAGTCCCCACTTTCCCAACCATCCATCTAAAATTCACCCAGCAGCAGGCACTGACTGCACCATACACTCAAATTCAGGCAGCCTGGATGCATCAGCCGTGCCTGGTTCTCACTCCACGCTTGATTTTGTTGTCTAAAAGTTGTTTGTGGTTCTTTAGAGAGAGAAAATATCACCACTTGCTGTGAGACAGTTGCCAAGGAGAGTTGCCTGTCCCATTGCATGGGGGGTGATGGCATTCAGTGTTTATTTGAACATGTGGATTATTTTAGCCAGTTGCTTGTCAAAAAGTTGCTCCATGGGACAGGAAGAAGGGAGGTGGGAGAAGGAAAACCCTCTTGCAGGATGAGTTTGGGTTAATTCCCAGAGCTGTTGGGGATGGAAGAGAGCAGCCAGTGATGGGCACATAGTGACAGGACAAGGGGGAACAGTTAGAAATGAAAAGAGGAGAGGTTTAGATTAGATGCTAGACAGAAATCCTTCCCTGGGAGGGTGGGCAGGGCTGGCACAGGGTGCCCAGAGCAGCTGTGGCTGCCCCTGGATCCCTGGCAGTGCCCAAGGCCAGGCTGGACATTGGGGCTTGGAGCAGCCTGGGACAGTGGGAGGTGTCAGTGTGGAACGAGATGATCTTTAAGGTCCCTTCCAACCCCAACCATTCTGGGATTCTGGGTTCATTTCCAGGGCAGTCACAGCAGAGATGATTGTTTCAGTTGTGATCCAGTGACCTGCAGTTTCATTTCTCCATCACTCTGTGCACTTTCAGCCACACCCCGTGTCCAGCCCTCTCACATTCCCAGTGTGAATGCCACAGGGCTCTGGGCTCCATGGCACACTCAGCTCCTCGGGTGCCATGAAGCCTTCAACGGCATCCTTTGAAGCTGAGCTCTTCCAGTAAAACATTTCAGTGGAAAAAAGAGTGAATGCTGATAAAATCAAGATTCATTCGAGATTTTCTAAACAGATCTGTGTATTTCCCAGCTTTCTCAAGAATCACTAATTATGAAAACCCAATTTCATTCACCATTTTTACTTGGCTTCCAAGTCAGTTCTGAAGACAGACAGAAAAGTTACTGCTGGTAGTTCAGATCCTGATAAAAACCTCATGAGAATCAGCTACTGAGGTTTCTGTGTTAAAGCACTGACAGATGGAAATGGTATCTGATACTTCAGCGTTCTTTAATTGAGCTCTCAAAGGCATGACAAGGTCCAATGGCTGGAAACTGAAGCCAGAAAAATTCAAATTGGAAATAATGTACAAATTTTTAGCAGTGAGAGTAATTAAACTCTGGTACAGTTTATCAGGGTATGTGATGGGTTCTCCATGGTTTGATCTCTTCAAATCAAGAATGCATGTCTTCCTCAGAAATACTCCACAGCTCAAACAGAAGTTAAGGGGCTCAATACAGATTTTTTAAAATGTAATTGTGTGACCTGGATGCTGCAGGAGATCAGGCTACCACGTCTGAGGAGATAAGAATCTGTGAATCTAAACCCAAACAAGTCCTTTGATTCCAAGCCCTGCATTTAAACTTGATGTGCACCTCAATTCCCTCCCTGCTTCATTCTGTCTGCTTGGAAAACAAGCAGGATTTTCTAAGGCAGTCGTTTGAGGAGTTTAATGCATTTTCTTCTGGGAGGATTTTAGCCGAGATGCTGAAGAGCTTGAACCTTCCCTTAGGGCTCTACAGAATGGCTCCTTCTCTGTGGTTAACTGGAGCTGGCCCTGTGGTCAGAAGTGCTGCTGAGCAATGGCATCCAGGGGAGCCAGGTATTCACTCCCTGGCTCCAGGAACACCCCTCTCCTGTGCTGGTTATTTTGGGGATTCTGCTCACCTCCAGAGTTAAATTTATCTCAGTGCCACGCAGCTCTTACATTCTCCAGAGTTAATTAGTGCTGCTGTGAAAGCTGAATCATGAAGTGCATCATTAAGAATGGCACACAGGTTAGGAAAAAAGTCAGGCCAGCAGTGTTCCAGGCACCTCCTTTTTCCTGAGGCTCCCCACGCTGTTCCCCAGTTTCATTTTTATGTGGCACGGTGTGAGGACTGGGTGCAGCTGCCAACAAAAACTGGCAAAACAGGAGGTGGAAGGGGTCTCTTAATTGGCTCCAAGTGCCAGTTTCTCCAGAGGGGCTTTTCTTACCAGAGAGAAGCTGTTCAGCAGTGCAGGAGAGGGTCACACCTGCAGAGCAAATGGGTTTCCTCAGTCTGAAGACATCTACAGACCAGAGCAATAATACAGCAGAAATATCAGAGTTTGGTTTTTAAGGGACGTCTGAGAATGCAAAGGAATTGCCCTTTATTAAAAAGGCCAGACCAGAGTCTCTCTGGGTGCATATCGAATACAGAACACAGATCTTTCCAAGGATCCTGTGCTGGAGAGGGGAGGAGGGAGGTGGGTGGAGAGGAGGAGGAGACAGAGAGGAAATTTAACCCTTAAGGACCTTCCTCAGCATCCTTCCTTGGCAAAGAAATCTTTGCCATGGAAGCATCTCGTCCCTGATGAGTGAGGGTTTGCTGTGTGCACAGAGAGCAGCTGGTGCTCGTGGGAGAGCTGGCTGTGCCTGTGTGTCCCCTGTGTCCCAGAGCAGATCATCCTGTGTATCCTGGGCTGGAGGGAGAGCACACAGTGAGCTCTGGGTTCTCTCCAGGCTCAGCCATGAACCTGAGCCTCCTTAATGGCTGTTTTGGTGTGTATCATCTTAGTGAAGTGCTCAGAAGCACCTTGGATTTGGGGGAGCATCTGGCAGAGGACTGACAGAATTTGGGTCTTCATGAGGATCACAGAATTGTTTAGGTTGAAAAGACCTCTAAGATCATCTAGTCCAACTGGGGTTCAATGGGTCCTTGGTTTTTGTGTTGGATGGTGCCATTGCAGGACAAGACTTCAGGGGCTGGTTCAGGCAGAGTCTTCTGTGCCATGAGCAAGGCAGGAGGGGCTGCAGAGCATCCCAAACATTTCCTCCTGACCTCCCTGCTGGGAACTGGCCCAGACCCCTCGAGTGATGCTGGGACACACTCAGTGAGTGCCATCAGGTGCCAGGTTTAGGTTTGGATCTTTGGCCATTGTGCACATCTCCAGGCCTGTTTATGGACTCCTGGCATGTGTGACTGTGTTTATTCTCAAGGAGCTTTGCTCTTCCCTGCAGCCCAGCACACTTTATATCAGGATCTCACAGTCATCTGTCCTGAGGTATTTCTGTAGGGGGAGACCTGGCCAATGTGGGGGTCAGGGAGGCTTTGGAGCATTCACTTGCTGCCTGGAATCACTGTTTTGGGAATGGCTCTGCCTGCTGTACATGCTGTTGGTCTGTAGCCTTGGATTTTCTCCACAGCCCTGGTTCTTGGTCCTTTGTTTTATTGGAGATGGGTTGGATGGACCAACACAGCACAGTGATGATGTAATGAGTTGTGTGTTATTAGCCAGAACTAAATAAAAGTTATATGTTGAATATAATTTTAGTAATAGGTTTTTTAATGTACATTCACAAAAACAGAAAACAAAATGTACTAATTTTACATTAACTAAATTTTAATAAAAAAATAATAAGAACTTGTGCTTCCATGGGTCTAAGGTTAGCTGGAAAGAGCTGAGGGCAGCAATGATTTTTTTTTGTTAATTCTAGAAGATGCCTTGCAGTCTTTGACTGGGCAGAATCCTGTCCCAGTGTCCTGCTGCTACTGACACAGAGGCACCCAGTGTGTGCCAGGAGCCCCCCTGGGAGAGCATCCTGCTCCTGCCTTGCTTCAGCCTCTGCCTGTGCTCCTTCCCTGCCAGGCTGCCCCTCTGTGCCCCTGCATCCCAGGACAGGGCCCAGCTGAGGCAGAGCATTGTCTGCCTCCTTTGCTGCTTTGACTGATCTGAGCCTGTGACCCGCAGGCAGAAGACAAAACTTTCATTTGCTCTTTTGTCCCCTGTATTTTTATTTTCCTTTGACCCATGCATCCCTTATTGGTTTTGTGAAATTTCTTACTGCTGACTTCTATTCATTGCCCTTACTATTTCTTGTCTTCTATGGAGAAGAATTTCCCATTTATTTTCATGATTTGGCTTTTTCTTGCCCTCCAATCCAGAGCAGCTTTTTGCCAGCTCAGCCTTCTTTCTTTTCCATGGGATTGTGGTTCCTCTGTGTAGGGAGGAAAATGATCTTGAACAGTTCCCAATTATCAGTCACATATTCCTGCTCAAATTCTTTCTTTCAATTGTTTTGCTTTGTAATTATTTTCAGCTTTGTTAAGCTGGCATTGGAAATCATCAAGTAGATACATTACTCATTTGGACTTTATTCTATTTGCACATAACAAATGTAATCAAATCAGTCTCTTGTACCTAAGCTGCTGCTATATTTTTACATTCTGTCATCAGTTCCCCTTGATCTGCAAAAATGAGGTCTAATATAGAATTTCTTCTATGTTAGATGCAATTGTTTTTGTGTCTGGATATTTTCAAGTATAATTTTAGGAATTCCAAGCACATTTTTAGTATTTGTAACACAAGGCTCCAACATATGGCTTTCAAAATGAAATCCCCATAGAAATGCAGCTCTCTTTCTTGAGTGGAATAACTATGTTTACAATAGCTCAGTGCTACATGAAAATGATAGTGTTGTTAGTAATATTGAACAGAATTTTGAAGAGTTCAATAAATATTTCTGTTCCTTATAAGGGAAAAAGGGAGGCTGTTTGATCATGTCCTTTAACAAGAAAACACCTTTTATACTGAATGAGGATTGTATAGCAGCTCTTAATTAGAGATAATAAATACCAGCAAGTTACATCTGTGGGGAAGAATTTTAGCTGTGTGCCATTATTTTTTAAGGGATAAACAAAGTGGCTCACAGAACTGAGGGTTTTTCTGCCTGACATTAATCCTAGACAAAATAATGAAATTGCTGATAGGGCATGTAATTAGTAAAGAATTAAAGGGATTAATGCAAGTTGTGTCAATCAACATGGGCTTATAGAATATAGCTCTTGTCTAATTAGATTTTTTTTTTCCGGGAAGATTACAAATTGTGTTGATAAATGTAATAGTATTGATATGATAAACTTCTGGGAAGGCCTGAGGATGCTGATCTGATCTCATGGCTGACCCTGCAGGTGGGGTGGGTGACCTGAGGCCATTTCCAGCCTGGAACACCCAGTGGTCCCTTGCAAGTGCTGCCTTTGGCTACAAATAACTTCTTACACGAGGCTGGGATGATAGAAAACCAATTAGGCACCACTGAAATAGATAAGAAACTGCTGTACTCTCCAGTTTTAAATGGAAATTCATCAGTGAATGGACATGCTTCTAATGGAGTCCTGGGGGTTATCACAGATCTACCTCTGTGGTGAGGTCAGAATCTGATCACTGAAATAAAAGACACATCACCAGAGCAGAATGACTCAGGTGCCACTGGTAACCTAAATAAAAGCAAGCAACATATATTAATAGGACTCTTGTAGAGCTGAGCCATGTCCAGGGAGCTGCTGACACTGAAAAAGATGTGTGGGACCCTCAGCAAACACAGATCCCTGTGTGGGAGTGTGAGAGAAGAAAAATGTCAAATCTGGGGGGATAAAAGCAAGAATATTTGAAATAAAGAGGAAGGGACTCCTCCTGCAGGTTCCAATTGTGACTTTGGCAGCTCATGGCAAATGTTGTCATCATCAGTTGGAGAGAATTGAGGAGAAGGACTCGTTAAAGGATTGGAAAGCACATCCACCCACTGGAGACTGGAGGAGACACTGCATCATCTGACACAGGGGAAGGTGACAGAGAGTTTTGATCACTCTGATGGACAGAAACATAAATACAGTGAAAAAGCTGAGTTCAGTCCAGCAAATAAAGGGAATAAAACCCAGTAGAGAGAAACCAAAGGTAGAGGAACTCAGACCAGACATAAACCACACTTAGCAGTGAGAGCAATTAACCACTCACAACAGCACACTGAGAAATATGAAGCTCTCTGTTTCATTGGAAATTTTTACATGGTCTTTCTTTTCCTAGAATTTCTGCTCTAGTTTGAGAAGGAATCAGTTCTGGGAAGTCTTGTGACCTGTGTTATCCAGGGGGTCAGAAGTCAAAATCACAGTGGTCTCGTGGTTTTGTCATTGATTCCTCCAAGGGCTCTGACACCAGCTCAGCTCTGTCCAGCACAGGAGGAGGGCTCACAAAAACTGGCTGATCTAGAAGCAGTTCAGGAGTTTTATTTGTTTCTTACCAGCTTAGATAAGGATTTTTGGAAAAAAAAACCCCACCAATGAACCCAGGACTGAATTTTCTGAAAACCTTGTTACTTACTAAAGCATTGCAGATACAGATTAATTCACTCAGCTCCTCGTTGATTCCTCCCCTCTTTGGAGACCAGAGGCACACCCACACAGAAAAGACAGGCTCCACTCCCTCAGCAGCAGCTCCTGCTGCTTTCCACTGACTAAGGGGGTACCCAGGATAAGTGCAATGATCAGGAGGTGAAGTGAGGAGAGATGGATGCCCCCTGAGAATGGGGTCTGCAGCCCACTGCTCCTCTAATGGACTTTACATCCCATGTGGCTGTTAATTCATATTCTGATTCAGCTCTGAAAGTGCTCAAATGTTTTTAAACTCCTGAATATTTTCAAGAATTCACCTAGGCACTTGGAAACAGTAGGGAAAAAAGAATAGCAGCATGTGAATGAATGTGATTAACGGCTCATGGTTATTCCCAGATCCTTCTTTTTAATATAATTACTTCATTACAACACAGCCATGTCACAGAACTTCTATAAACAAGTGCTGATGTCTGGCTGCTCAGGCTCTTTAAAGTCCAGATCTTGGAGAGGAAAAGAAATTTGGAATGGAGAAAAATAGCAATTAGAGTTAAATGGTAAAATGGAGAGTTAATGTGTAGTGAGTAAAACTCCTTTTAGTGGAAAATGTTTTTTGTGTTAACTTTTGTAAGAAAACAGTTTTCCATACTTGTCAGGCTTGACAGTTAAAGTTAATGGTGTTAAAAAACAGAGTACTGAAAAATGTTCCCTTCGGTGTGAAAGATTTATTCAATGAGAGCTTGCTTGAAAAGTTATTTTGGCTGAGGGTGCTGGCTTTTGCCTAATGCTTGGAACAAAGATCCTTGCTGTGTTACGAGGATGGGGACAGCCCTGAATTTATGATTTCCCAATTAAGATGACATGACCTATTTTGTTGTGTTGTTGACCCCTTTTTGAATAGAATGCCAGTCTTTAAATGTATTTTTTTCCACATGGGGAAAACCACATCAAGCAAATGCTGATCTCACTCTGCCTGGAGTGAAGCTTGGGACATGCTGGGATGCTCAGAGACAGAATTTGTGAGTTAATGTGCACTGAGAGGAGACTGAAAAGAGAGTTGAACTGTTTCTACCCATTACATGCTATTTAGCAAGGTAGTTAGAGCCTGAAACGTCTTTGTGTGGCCACAAAAGGCTGTCCAGCAGCAGAGCTGTGTCTCCCTTGGCTGCGGTGGAGGCCGAGGTTTGTGAAGCAGTTGAGGGGCAGCACAAGCAGGGCTGGGTGCTCTGGGGATCTCTTCTCTGCCATTCCTGGTAACACACTGGGGAGGGAAGGGTTTTTCACGGCTGCCCGTCAATCCTGCAGACACGGAGCTGCTTGATCTGACACCCTGCCTGCTCCTAACTCAGCACACTACTCCTAAAAAAGTTATGCCTCCAATCCATAGTGGGTGGAAGCTGAGGGCAGTTTCCCTTTTAACATCAGAGGGTTTTGTCTCTTGAAGCATCCTCTGGATTTTCATCTGCTTGTGACACTGATAAATCAGGTCAGTCACCTCATTGTGGTTTCCCTGAATTAGGCTGTGGGGACATGCATGCAGGTTTTGTTCTGACTGTGGCCCCCATTCTCCCAAAGCAAAGGCTCATGAATGGGCTTTTGAAATCTGTCTGCCCTTTGTCCCCTTTTCAGTGCCCTATTTATTAATGCCACTTTTTATTATTTGGATCTCTCAAAATATCTGAATTCTACCTATTAAAGAACCTTGCAAATATGGACTCAGCAGAGGTTGGCAGAGGTCCACTGGCCTCCAAGAAAAGCTGGTTGGCACCATTTGGGAATCTATTCTGGTGTTTAGAAAAAATTCATCAAAAAACAGCCCAGAGAGGCAGAGATTAAAATTAATAGTGTTAAAGCTCTGGTTTAGAGCCCACCCTTGTCAGAAATTATATTTTCCTGAGTTCATCTTGAGCAAGACTGCATTGCATGGCTTTTTCAGAAGAACATCTTGAGGCTTCCATGCTCCCTGGGCACAGGGATGTACAGGCTCTGTGTTGAATGCACAGTTTTGGATCTGCTGCTCTTTCCAGCCCTCCCATGTGCTTTATCTTGTTTGGATTCTGGAGAGTTTGGTTGTAAAGAGAAAACAGATCTGGAGCCCTCACTGTAAACATCTGAGAATGCAATGTGTGCTTGGTTTAAAGGTTTTTAACCCCTCAGTAAATTAAGCTCTGAATGGTACCTCTGTGACCCCAGTGATAAGGGGAGCTGAGGGGCAGCAGTATCTGGAAGCTTTTGGAAGTTTTCAGCTCCTGTAGGATAGATTTGCAGGGCAGAGCTGGAGCCTCACCCTCCTCCAGCTGCACCTCACTGGAGGCACTCACTGATCCTGCTGGGATGGGTTTGGGATCAGCATCAGTGCAGCAGCAGATTAGACCTAGGGAAGAATGTCAATTATGCCCACCTTCCATCTGTCCAGGAGGGGCTTTGTTAATGGTACTGCTGAGTCAGATTCCCCTGACTTGGTAGGTGGATGTGCTTATCCTGGAGAAAATTCCACATTCCTCACTTTATGAGTTCTGAGAACCCATATTTACCAGTGCAAGGGGCTGGGGAGAGCAAGGAGGTGGCAAGACCCACATGGATAAAGTCATTAAACTACTACTTTGACATATATTTCTTGAGGAGTGTTGGAAGATTTTCAGATTGACAATGATTTCAGCAAAAACGTTCACATGTGGTTCCCAGAAAGGTTCCTAAATCCAGCTTTAGGTCCTGTTGTAAACATAGACTGATTTCTACTGGCACAGATGAGCTGCATCTCTGAACTGTGAGTGCTGCTGGTGCAGAGAGCCTGAATGCCCAGAGATGGAGTCAGAGCCCAGCTTTGTGCTCCTACAGCTGAAACCCAGGCACCTGGTGATTTTTTTTCTCCAAACTACATCACTCAGGATGTTTTCATGAGGTATGAAAACTTTCTATGAAGACTGATTTCAAGTTACCCTCCTAGTTATCCTCTGTGCCAGTAGCCCTTAGGACAAATAAAACTGACCCCAGAGTGAAGTGACCTCCTTGGTGAGACAGAGTTTTCAGTTTAGCTCGATGAATGAACGTGGATTTGAACTGATGACTGGGTTCAGAGCCACCTGCCTGGTGCTGGGACTCCAGGAGCTGCCTCTTCAGCCACACTTCAGAGGGTCCTTCTGGCAGGAGAAGGCCAGGTTACATGGTGGCAATAAATGGATTTTCAAATGGAAGGAAACGATATTGTTATCTATTTGGAAGCAATGTTGCAGCACTCTGTGTGGAAAGGAAAAACGTGCCCAATGTGTTTAGCTTTATTTTTATTATAACCCATCGTCTTCTCTTGAAAGTAGAAGTGGCCTTCAAAAGACTCCTAGCTGCAAGGAATTTAGCTTTTCTTTCCCCCCAGAAATATGTTTGCTTTTAATGACATTTTCATCTATAAAAGCTAAAAATAACATGCCTTATTAAATTCAGAGCACTCTGGGACACAGTTTGCTCTTTTCTGGCTGAGGAGGTAACATTTTCCTCGGAGAGGATCACGTTTTCTGTTGGGTTTGGTGTTTTGTTTGCCTGCCAGCTGCACTTTTGTGTGGCTGTGGAAAACGGAGGGGACTGGTGAAGCATCATTCACAAACCTGGGACTCTGAGGAGCTGCTGTCTCCTTCCTGCACGGAGAGAAGTTGCTGCTGTGTCCTCCTTTGTCAGGAGGAGAGGGAATGATGCCAACAAGTGTCCAAGCCAATCACACTGCTCTGCACCTGGACTTTCCACACCTTTGGTGTCACCAGAAGATGTTTCTAGTTGCAATCGAGCATTGTATACCAAAAAATCACTGGGAAATAGCTAAGTTACCTTTTTGGCTTGGGAAGGGAGGGAATGACTGAAACTCCAATAATTTCCACCACTGGTGGCATGCCAATGTACAGGGCTTCAGTTTAAATCCTCACCTTAGCTCCTGCTCAAAGCTTTGTCACATACACCTGGGCTCAGGCTGAACCAGATCAGATTTTCTCTCACTTGCTGAGATGCATTTGAGTCGTTTCCAATTTCTCATCTCTTACTGATTATTTTGAGACAGTCACAGATGTAGCTCAGGGCAGGTTTCCTGTCTTCTGGAGAGCAGTAAAAGGAAGTAGAATACTATGCACAAGGGGAATCTCAATCTTTCTCTTTTTATTGCAACAACTGAATGTGGTTTTGGAATGTTAAGGTGTGTATTAAATAATTTAAAGTTTAAAAATAATCATAGTGGGGTGATTTTTGCTGTTGATAAACTCTCCAATATTTTCTCCATTCTCTGTGTGAGTTCCTGCCCTGATGAGGAGAGTCTTCCTTAGTGCCCCTCCACAGCACTGACTTTCTAACATGCTGGTCTGTTTTAGGCTGCATGTGGTGATTAGACAGAGAAAAAAATAAAAATCAGCAGCAGGAGTAATTTGTGAGGGGTACCCACCACATAACCATTGGTTGGTCGTGGTGTTGCAGGACATCCTTGTCTCCATAATTAGGAACTTGTTCCCCAGGAGACCCTGAGCCCCCTTCCTGAGCTTCTGAAAGATTGTGCAGGGGGTTGAAATGTTTGTGCAGCTGATCCACATGAAATACCATCAGGTTAAAGGGAAAGAAAAGCCACGTTTGCTGGATTATGGTTTCCAAATCCTTCAACTTGTGGAGAGGGCAGGAGGGGATTGGAGAGGGAATCACGACTGGAGCAATTAATGTCACTGCAGCTTGGACAGCCCTGGTCACAGGCTGGCAGTGATTTATGAACAAGGCTTTCATATTTTTCTACTCTGTATTGTGCAGGAGCAAAGTTAGATCTGTCCCAGTGTAAGCTGGGGTGGTTCCATGGGAGCTGATGGTCTGTACCAGCTTTTCTGGGGCCACTTTGTGGCCTCCCATCCTCGTTGGGAACAGGGGCCTGGTGCTGCTCCTCCCTTGCCTGTAATGGGGATGTTGAGATGTGCACCAGGGTCTGGAGCTGTTCCCACCACTGACTGCCCATGACCAAGTGACTGTGCTGAAATGGCTGAGGCTCCTCTGTGGGTTCAGCTGTGGATTAAAACAGCTCAAGCCTTGGCTGTTCCTGTCCCTTGTTCCCTGGAGCTGAGCCTGATCCCCGCCTGGCCCCACATTCCCATCAGGGAGTTGTGCAGAGCCACAAGGTCCCCCTGAGCCTCCTTTTCTCCAGGCTGAGCCCCTTCCCCGCTCCCTGACTGCTCCCCTGCCCACCCTGCCTGGCACTGAATGATTTCTTTTGCCAGATGGATGGAGCTGAGGGAGGAAAGCCCTCCTTGCTCCCTCCCACCTGCACAGGCACTTTTGCCACATTCACCTCTGTAAATCAAAACCTTTGCTGTACATCTGACCTGTAATTCCTGTTCTCTTCAGCCAACATGCTGCTGGTGAGCCAACCACGAGGTGGTAGAAGCTTGGAGGTGGTGTTGGTGCTGATCAGCCCATCCTTGATGGCACCATGGGTTTGTTCTATCCTGAGTGATGTTCCATAGGTGGGAGCTGCCAAAACTCCCAGAAAGCCCATGTGGATGTTGGGCATCTCCCTTCCTGGTGCCAGCAAAGTGCTTGATTAGGTGGTTCAGGCCTCCTTTACATGTCATTTGCATGCAGGCAGTAATTTGAGAGGGTTTTTTTTTAAAGTGAAAAGATTCAACTCTCCTTTTGCACCCCATTCCAAGAGAATTCTGCTCATTTGTTCAGTTTGGACAGGAACATGTTTGTTGTGCTGAGGTTAAAGACTAGATTTGAGACTGAATAATAGAGCTGGGTGTGATTCTTTATCCACCTCTAAATTCAGCTGCTTTAGGGCTGTGACCACCTCAGGCCATCACAGCTGCTGGTGGGACAGTCTTTGGTCTAATTTCACCTTTCTCAGCCATTTTGAAATTCGAGATTGCTGAAGCTTTCTGCTGAAATGCAAACAGCGTCTTTGCCTGTGATCTCATTCATTTCCTGATGCTGCCCTTGCCTCTTTCTTCCACCCCAATCCAGACAGAGGCTTCCACGAGCTCTTAAGCAGCCTTAGAACATTTCCCCAGATGATTTTCATTTCCTCCTGCCTCTGCCCTTCTCCAGTCCAGCTGGGAGCTGAGGTTTCCAAGTACCTTGAAGAAAAGCTGTTCTTGTGGTTTTGCCACAAGCTTCAGGGGAAGTCATACAGAATATTTCTCGAGATTTTCAGTCTCGTTTTCTAGATCTTGCAGCTTGAGACAACTTATCAAAATGTAGATGCTGAACTGAATTAGTGAACTACTTGAAGATTTCCTGTCACTAATAATAAATTTGGGTGTCAAACGTGGAGCTAATGGGGGTGTTTGTGGGTTAAAACCAGTTTTGTGCAGGGCAATGTCCCGTTGAAGCCAAAGGACAGATATCATTCAGAGGAGAAAAGTCAGTCCTGGACACACTCAAATGTCCTTACCACAGCTAAGCCTGTTCTAACTTCCCTGCCAAAACCTTTTTTCATTAAAAAAAAATAAAATAAAAGATGTATTTTAATTAAATACAAATTTCTGTGGAATATATCTCCTGCTTTCAAAAAGCATCCATGCTTTAGCAGTAACTCAAAGCCAGGACATCATGGCTCAACAGAACTATTTACATTTGAAAGCTTTTCAGTTGAAAATGTGTATGTTTTGGAATTGAAAATCTGTTTTATGGCTTTCATTTTTATGGGAACACTGGAAAAATTTCTGCTTCAGGGAAGGACTATTCTGACTCTAGTAAGATTTTTATTCTCAGAACCAAGCACTGTTTTCTCAGAGACACATTTTAACATGTCGTTTCTCATATATTTTTCTTCCCTCTTGCCTCTCAGACCATTTCCCTTGACTTGCTTAACCCTACTTGAAAACCAGTATGAGGAATGGGGTTTTGTGTTACTGGCTCTGTTGCCTGGCTCACTGTTTTGGGCAGTTAAACAAACATCCTGGAGAGCTCTCTGGCCTGACTGCAGCCACAAAAATGCAGGTTTCACAGTGGAAGCAAGCTGAAAGGTTATTTTCTGGCCTGAGATATATAGCACCACTTTATCCACCTGAGCCCAGCCTCTGCTGAATGATCCAGTGCTATGGGCAGGGCAAGCCCTGATGATTTTAATATAAATGGGGATGACAAGCTGAGAGGCCAAATGCTGAGTGGATTTAATCATCTGACAAGTGCAATGATTAATCTTAAATATTCTGTAGTCAGTCCCAGAGTGGAATTTCTGCTTAGGAACGAGGCCATCAGCCATGGACATTTATTTGCTGGCAGCCCTGGCCACGATGTGCACAGCAAGCCGAGGGAGCTCTGGTTATGTGCAAAGCTGTTAGCAGGGACAGACGATGGGTTGTTCAATAACTGCACAACTCCTCGGGCATGGGAAGGTGCTCCCAGCCTGGAGAGGGGCTCTGCCTTCCCTGAGAGCCACCGTGGGCTGGGGACATGTGGGCTTTCCAAAATTCTGTGATTTTGCATTGCCAGGTGCTGCTGCCTTTGCTTTCTTCAGGCTGGGGTTCTTTCCCTCAGCTCCTTTCCCTTCAGGGTCTTTTTGTTTCTGGCAGGTTCACACTGCTCCTTGTGCATGGGAAGGCTGAAGGGGAGGTGACAGAGCCAGGCTGTGCCTGGCAGGGGACACTTTCATTCTGGAGTTGGCCTCTCGTATTTCTCACGTGTCAGTTTGGTTTCCAGCTCAGATCCAGGTCAGAGCAGGCAGTGAAACCAGATTTGCAGTGAATTGAGCAGCCCCACACAGTCTCATCTCCCAGTCTGACCTGGGCACAGCTGGAACGTGTCCAGAGAAGGAAAACAGAGCTGGGGAAGGGGCTGGAGCTCAGGTTTGGTGAGGAGCAGTCAGGGAGCTGGGAAGGGGCTCAGCCTGGAGAAAAGGAGGCTCAGGGGGACCTTGTGGCCCTGCACAACTCCCTGACAGGAAGGGGGAGTCAGGTGGGGATAAGGTCTTTTTTAAGAAAAAACCTAAAGTTGCACCAAGCAGGGTTTAGATTCTACATTTCTTCACTGAAAGGGTGGTCAAGCAGTGGTGCTGGGCAGAGTCCTTGCAGAGCTTCCTTTGAGTGCTCACAAACACCTATCAAGCAATGCTGGGGCTCAGTGTTCAGCAGACAATGTGGAGAAAGCTTGACAAATGAGATTTGTTAGAGCAGACACTGCAGAAAGTCAGGGCCATGGAAAATGTAAGCCTAATACCGATTATTCACGGTGTGCTGGGATTTCCTGATGGGTGTTTCAGGAGTCCTGTGTGACCTGGCTTGGCTAAAGATCCTCCTGGAGCAATGCTGCTGAGCTCCTCTGAAACCTGAGCAGAGAAGAACCTGCAGCCACCGGTGCTGCCCTGAAGTTGGGCTTGCAAACCCCTGATTTGGGATGGCATTCCAGTGTGGAGCAGGTGAAAGAAAGGCTGCCAGTGCAAGTGCCCACAGGGCTATCAGTGGGTGAAAATGGGTTTATTTAAAAGATAAAAGCCATTGTACAAATCCTCCATGCTCCCAGACTGGTGGTATCAGCACTGACTGTAGAAATGTGGCTGCAGCCATTCTGCATCAATTTGATCCCTCTCGTTCATGGCTGGCCTTGAACCCCACCACTTTCCAGGGAAAAAAGTGAAGTGATGCCCTGGATTCTTTCTGCTTGATAGTATCAGGCAGCCTTTCCACCATCTCTTTGAGAAGCAGCACTTGCTGCTTCCACATGACAGGAGAAAAATGTTTTAAAGAGCAGTATTAATAATAATAGCAACATTAAAATGTGGGGAAGGATTACAAAAGTAATTCTGAGATCCTTCTCAGTAATGCAGGCTATTAACAAAAGATAATCACCTTTAAGTTAGTCACCTTTAGCCCTGGAGTAAAATGGAGGCACAATTCTTCAATGCAGTACAGAAGTAATTTAAAAAGAGATGGATGAACAGTCAGCTCACTCAGTTCTTGCTTGGGAAACCAGCCAGGGCCATGTTCAAACGGGGGGAAAACTCAGTGAAAAGAATGGCAGCAGTAAGTGAGTCATTCCTGGTGTCCTTCCCTCCATTCTTCCTTCCCATCTGAAGTTATTCACTCTTCAGAGCATGAAAAGCAAAAGGGGGAAGAACAGGAGAGCCACGTTGAAAAGTAGTTCTTCATATTCCTTGTCTGAGTAGCATTGGGAGGCTTTTTTACTTCGGGCTGCCATGAAACATCCAGGTCCATTCTCTGTGTCAGAGGGCAGGGTTTTTGTCACCAGAACCCTCTAGCTGTGTCCATCCTTTCTGTCCTGCTGGCTCTGTGGCACAGGGGCAGCCTGAAGAACGAGAGGGGATGAGTTTTGTATGAAAAGGCACAGTGTCCACTGAAAGAGGGCTCAGGAGCCAAGGGAATTGGCACCAGCAGGGCCAAAAGGACGTGGCCACCTTGCTGTGCTGGAAACAGGAGTGTGTCTGTTCACAGCTGCTGTGGGACCCCTTGCCTTGTGTCCATACCCTGCCTCCTTCCCAGAAACTGGCCTGAGGTTGCTGGAGCACAAGGGCTTTCTAGTTTTTGTCAGGTTGCTTCTGAGTGCTCCCTTGCTGGTTTTATTGTTTAAAAGGGTTCTTGGAGTTTTATGCTAGGCAGAAGGAATGTGTGGACTCTGGAAGCAGTTATGAGGTTTCAAAAATTACTTTGAAAGGTCTTTCAAGCTACAAAGATGAGCAGTTGGGGCCCTTAGAAATGCCCAAGGCAGGGCTGTAGCCACATGCAAGTCCCCTGGACAAGCTGGCTGTGATTTGCCATCTGACCTTGCATTCAAGCAAATAAAATCCCCACTTTTAACATTCCCACTGATTTTCTTTCCCACAGAAAGAAGCACAGAGCTGGGCATCCAAACCCTTCCATTTTCTCTGCGTTGCCTCCATGAGGTACAGCAGGATGACAGGAGGGCACAGGATGAACAGACTGGCCAGCCTTGTGGCACATGGCTCAGCCTCACCCTTGCCCTGGAGCAGCTGAAGAAATCCGTGTGAGATTTGCAGGTATGAGAAAGTGCAAACAGAATAAACTCCTTGAGAAACAAACTGAGAGCTGCTGGGAGAGGCATTGTGAGTGGCCACTAATCCAGCAGCCAAAGGGAGAAGTCCAGTGCAGCCCAGTCCAGAGGGGGATAAATTCTGTGTTTCTGTTTTATGTCCTGCCTGAGCAGTGAGGGGCCTTGCCTGCTCATTCCTGCACTGCTCCCCAGTGGCTCTGTCTGGACTGCTGCCTGCTTTGGCTTTATAAGCACCATGGTAGGAGCTCAGGGCAGGATTATTGTCAGAGATATTTCTGCAGTGTTAGCTCCCATTTCTTCTTTTCCATTGCACAGCTCACGTGCTGGCTCCACCAGAAGCTCCTGAGCTGATGGCCTGCCTGATCTAGACACCCCAAAATCCTGTTTTAGGTGTTGCTATTGGGTGCCAATATCCGTGTCCTGGAGCAGGGGCTTGTCTGAGAGTGAGCAGTCTGCTGAGGGAATCCTTCAGAGCAGATTGAGGGGCATGGGAGAGCCCACCAAGGGTTCTTTTGTGCTGTGGTTACTGAGCATGGCCAGGATCAGTGAGCAGCGAGAAGAGAACTCACCTTGCACTGGCAAGTGGAGGGTGACAGGAAGCAGGGAATTGGTATCTGAGGAGACAGGGAATTGGTATCTGCTTCTGCAACTGGAGATGTTTGCTGACAATCCTGTCAGTGTGGGGTTTGCCTGTGTATTGGGGTGACACACCCATGGTGGGGGCTAGCAAGGGACAATGATGTGAGGAGAGGGAGGTGTGGGGTCTGTCTCTGCTGGTTGCACAGCTCAGTGTGTCTGCAAATTCTCTGTATGCTCACCAGCACCTCCACTGTCAGTGACTCTGAGTCCCAGGCCTCCAACCAGGCTGGCAAACATTTAGGACCCAACCCAGGGGACCATAACCACAGCAGAAACCTTTCCACCCCAGAGCAGGTTTAGGCATTTCAACCCAGAATTTCTCTCCAGGATTTTTGGGGTACCTGCTCAGGACTCTTCATCCCTTGCTCATTGTCCACCCTGTACTTCAGGCCCATGTTCGAGACCCTGGTGGAAAATATCTCAAGAAGGCACACAGATTAGCTGTGCAAAAAACTGGCCAAAATTGTTAGTGCATTTATTGCCCTCTGCTGTTAACCCTTGGTGTGCTGTACAGGGGGCAAGCTCTGAGCTCATCACTCCCTGAGCTGTGGGGTTTTCTGGATGCCCTTGGCCTCCAAAGCTGCTGAGGTGGGTGCTGCTGCCAGTGCTGGCCCATGTGAGTGTGTTTTGCTGCCTCCTTGCTGTATCACCATGTCTTGTGCAATAGGTGTCACTGAGTTTTTATTGGGCATTGTGTGGGAGACACTTTTCCCTGCAGGATCAAACCCCAACAACCTTCCCTGTTGTGTGAAAATGAGGAGCACAGAGGTCTGGGCAGTGTCTTGTGGCTCTTAGAACTGTTTGTGTACCACATTCCTGTTCACAGCAGTGTGGTTTTGGGGAAAGAAGAAAGGGGAAGCAGCTGAAAATCAAATCCTTCGCATGCTTTGTTCACCTGAAACCCAAAGCAATTTGTGAGCTCACTTTCAATATCTTTCTATTAAACCAGACCTTTTTTTCCCATAGAAATTGCTCTCAGGTTCTTGATCAGCTTGAATAAGCACAATGCCTTGGCTTGTCAGAGCGGCCACTTCAGCTGTAAATCTGATGTTGAGAAATTGGATTTTTCTACTGCTCCCAAGCTGTCATTAGAAGAGTGAGACCACAGTGGGGAGAGCTGAGTGTGGCCTTGCTGAGCAGGCACCAGGCAGGGCTTCCCTAGCCCACCAGAAAGGGAACTTTGCCCTTCCAGTTCTTACAGGATTTGAGGTGAATGAGCTGGAAGAGCTGTGGGCACCAGGAGCTGTTTAACTCCTGCTGCATTCAGAGCCAAATAAGAGAATCCCCCAGTTTGTGTTACCCAAGTTTTAGAGGTGAAAATAGTGTTTACATCTTTCAAAAGCCATGGCAAAGATGGGCTGGTGTCTCATCTGTGCATGGTGGTGACACAGTGGTGGTGAAGTGTCCCAGCCACCTGCTGACCTCGCAGACTGGGGCCAGGACTCTTTAAAACTGCTAAAGGATGACTCACAGCATCCACTGGTCACTGTGGCACCAAAACACCATGAAACAGGTCCTCAACTCCAGAGGAAGAAAAAGTTAAAAAAAAAATAAACACATTAATACAGAACTCTTTGTTCTGCTTTTGATGGCCTTTACTGTTCCTGTTATCGGGATTTTCTCTGCAGACATAAAATTCAGAAGAGCATTTAAAGAAAAAAAAAAAATTAAACCTGAGATTTTCGTGGAATCACATGTTTCCAGACTCAGAGGACCTGAGAGTAAAGCTCCAGATATAATCCTGAGATTTGGCAGTGCTCTTTGTATCATATTAAGTGATGGTCTACAGCACTCGTTAATTGCTGCAGGCTGAAAACTGATCCTGGCTCCCAGCAGAGGTCTTCTGCTCAATCTCAGTACAGAAGTTTCTCCAGTTCTTCTGGGGGAGTGGGAAATATCACTTTCTAAAGGGCATAGGTACAAAATTACAGAGTGATAGAACCTACGTACAGCTTGAACAGTGTTTTTAACTGTTTTATTCAAAACAAAATTTGAGTATAGGCAACTAAAATGATCTGCTGGTGTGCTCCTGAATAACCATACAGGTTATTTCATCTTTATAAGCCTCGAAAATCTGTTGAAGATCAGCAGAAGAGAGAGCAGGCTGCTGGTTAAAACAGGGCAGTCTGTGATCTGGGCTTGATGGAATCAATGCACATTTCTGCTCCCAATCCTCTGTGAACCAGGGCAGGCAGTGTTACCTGCCAGGTACAGCACCACTCTGAAAATAATTCTCTTTTTAATGTTCATTAATTGTGGACTCTTTTTGGACCCTAGAACAGGCACTCCTCTGAGTTGCCTGCTTAGGCACAGAAGCTTTTGGGGCAGCAGCTCCTCTCCTAGGTCTGGCCTTGGGGGACCCTGCCCTGTCAGGGCAAGGTTTGGAATTGGGGTGGGCTTTGTGCTCTCCATTAGGATGGTTTGTGGAGGCTGAACAGGCTGTCCTTGGCCACAGTGGAGGTAATGTCTAAGTTCCACTGGAAACCTGGTCCCAGGGCTCCCTGCAGAGGGGCAGGACAGCCTGGATGGGAAAAGTGATTTGCTGCAGAACTGTCAAACACAATTCTTGGGACACAGGGGAGTGAAGCTGCCCTCTTGTCCTGCTCCAGCCAGCTCACAGCCAAATCTCCTTTATTTTCACAGCCCTCCACCTGCTCCTGGGCCTGACTCTGCCATGGCCAAGGCTCTGCTGTGCCCGTCTGTCACTGAGAGCAGCTCTCCCTGTCTGCAGACGTTGCCTTTTGCTTTTTGGCACCGTGCAGGGGAGCAGGGATCTCCCAGGGCTGGCACCTTGGGGAAGCCAACATCTCCTGTCTGTGGAGCTTCTCACGTGGAAAATCAGCAGCACTTCACTGTGAAGGGAGGGACTGGGGCAAAAAATGTGATTTATCTCAGGTGGGGATGCCTGTTCTCCTGTCCCCTGTTCTCCTGCCCCTGTCCCTGCCCTTGCTCTGCTGATGCACCCAGAGCTGGTGGCTTTGTCTCCATGCAAGGGCTGACACGTTCCAGCAAGCTGCCACACAAACACAAACATCAAAGGGCTGCCGTGTGTGTGTTTTTCTGAAGCAGCTTTCTAGGTTTTACTGGGCTATAAAATACAGCGACGAGGATATAAAAACAAAGCTGTGATGGACTTAGCAGAGAGCCAAAGCGAGTGAGGGGAGAAATGATGACAGTGAGAAAAAGGGTTATGAGCAAGGAATGATGTATCAGCTCTGTGTCAGGAGGAACAGATTTTGGAATAACTGTGAAGAGCATAAAACTGGTTTAGTCATTAAGGGAGGGAAAAAAATACAGAAAAAGAAAAAAGAAAAGGAGAGAAAAAAAGCTGAATAAAAATGAGTAAAGGGGGGAACTTCAAAGCATAAATTTCTCGACTGCATGACACTGATGTTTTGAACAGTTGTTCTGTGTGAGATAGCAGCAGTGATTTTAATGAACTTTAAAGAGCAGTATAAATAGGAGCAAACAAAGAAAGACGATCGCATTAGCTCAGAGCGAGGCACTGAGCTAATTGACTGAACAGGATTTAAATGGCAGGTTATTATTTTTTTATTTATGTGTATAAACCTGGTTTTCTATTTGGGCTTAAGAAAATGGAAGAGAATAAACCCGAGCATCTCAATTTGGATTTTCAAGGGAATCAAATGCTTGCTTGATTTCCGTGAAGAGCGTGAGCTGACAAGCCAAAGGGCAGAGAAATGGTGTAGCAGGGAAAGCAGGAGCCTTTTCTGGCCTGTGAGGGGGCTGGCTGGGTAGAAGAATTCATTTTAGTTTGATGCACAAACTCTCTCTGATGTTTCAAATGGATTTCACAGTGTGGCTGCATGGGGACTCAGAGGATCAGAACCATCAGAAATGGGGTAAAAACAGGTCACCTTGCTCCTGGAGTGGGTCACCTCATTCTCAGCCTGGGCTGCGGATTTTCTTAGGGCTGGAGATTTTCTTAGGCTTTGGATTTTCAGCTCAGAGCATTTGTTTGTACTCGAGCTGCTTGTGGCTTTCACATGAGCTGTGGGCTCTGTCCCCACTGCTGTGGGCAGCAAAGGTGCAGAAGCAGCTGCTGGGGGAGGTGAAGCTGCTCCACGAATATGAACCAGTCCTGGGCTTGGATAGCATATCACTGATGGCTGCCTTCCTGCACTTATATACCCAATTAAAAGTCTTTTTATTGATAGACCATATCTCACTAATGCTTCACTGATGGCTAAAGAACAATTAGAGCAATTCCCCCCAAATCTGGTAGGACTGAGCAAAGAACTCCTTGGAGAAAACTGTGTGAAGTAAATTCAGCGAATGTCTGAAAGTTGGAAAACTATCCACCAGATCCACTCGTGGCTCTGAAATTTCCAGTCAAACCTCTCTCACCCCTTGTACATTTGGTGGACTCAGAATCTCTGCTGTGGAGACAGAAAAAGGGAGCCAGCCCTGAATATCTGCAGTGTCAGAAGCATGTTGGGCTCTATAGGGAGTGGGTTGTTTTGTTAGACAAATCTGTGGTCCTTCAAGCACTGCTAAGGAAATTTATTAAAAATTACAATCTCTAATTGGGTACACGACTGGAAAGTCAATGTCCTGTGTACCTGAGGTGTAGAGTAGTACAAATTCAGGTTGCAATCGCTGTTTTTTAATTCCCACCCTGACTTGCCCCACAAAGACTTCAAAGTTTTGACCCACCTCAAGCATTAATGAGCTCATCAGCTCCTCCCAAGGCCCTTCATCCCTTTGCTGCTGGTGAAATATCTTTCCTCTGTCCTGGGAAAGACACCTCACAGCCCCTGTTCTCACTGCCACTCTTTGAACTCTTTTTCTGTGCCATTTTTCCTGTGCAGTGATTTCTGTGCTGACCACCCACGGTCCTTGAATATTTTGCCAATGTCCATCAGCTGAAGAGGGGAATCATGTCCCTGATTTGTTAACCACAGTTCTGGGTGTGGATCAGAACAGTAGAGCCTGGAGAAAATCCAGCTTTTCTCCATCAGCTTTTCCAACTGTCAACCTCCATCATCATTTTCCTTCTCTGATTAAAGAGCAATGTGGATTCAGAAACCTCCAACAAAAGGCAGCCTTTGGTGGAAATGTCATTAATCCGGACCCGACTCCATATTTGTTTTAAATTAAAATTCTGGAGGAGCCCATGTGCTTTTCATATTCATTCTTCCCCACCACAAAACGGACTGGCCCAAGATGGACATTTCTGAGCTGCTCAGATGGCGAGGTATTAGAGTAATTACAATTATCAGCACTGAGATTAAGGGATTTGGGTTGAGAAAGAGGGAATTGAGGAATGAAGAAGCAGAAGGAAAGCAGAGGAAGAAAGGAAAAATGGTTCAGTGCTTTCCCTTGCAACCTAAAACCAGCTGCTTTCCAGTCCATCAGCTCCTCTTGTCTGCTTTATTTTTTACGACCACAGTCTCAGATACCATGAGAAGTCCTTGTGAGTGTGTGCAGAGCTGGAGGGAACAGCTCAAGGAGAAAGGAGCCCCCAGTTGTGCCAGCTCGTAGAATCCAGCCTGACTCGAGTGCTTGCTCGAGGTTTGTCAAATGTCCAGGGAACAGAAAGGCTCTTGCAGTGCAGTTTGTGGAAGGTTTAATAGCTCAGTCTGTTCTTTTTGGCTTTGCTGAGCCTCATTTCTGAGCCAGGCGTTCTTCCTCAGTGCCAAACTCCTGAAACACCCAGTGGGGCTGACTTATGGGAAGTGCCTGGCCTTGAGGCTGATCTCCCTCTGAGGAATCCAGGTGGGTCTCTCAGAACAGGGATATTCAGATATTCAGATATTCGGATATTCTGATATTCTGATATTCAGGAATATGAGGGCTCCCATTCAGGGATATCAGAGCTCCAGTTCAGGGATATCAGAGCTCCTGGTCCTGGTCATTCTGTGCTCAAGTGCTTCTGGTGCTGGGCCTGGAAGCTCCACACTTCATGTCCTCATTCGATGGAAACCATATCCTGGGTTTTCTCATTAGCATGAGCAATGAGGGCTCATTTGAGGCAGGTTTCATAAGGATCTTTCCTCTATGTGCCCAGTGATGTGCAGCACTGACTTTTCTTTTACCTGATCTTGGTGCCCTTCAGAGCAGGACTGGTTCACAAAACCTTCTGTGTTAGCAGGGATGTCTGGAGAGTTGCCTGGGCAGTGCTGAAGGAATAAAGCAGGGATTTATTCCAAGCCCTTCCAAGGATTCACCTTGGGCACTGCAAGAGCCCGGCCGTGGCTCCAGCCAAGATGGAGCCAAGATGGATCCGAGTCACGAGTTCTCACACTTGGATCACTTTGGCTCCATTTCCATCTTGGCCTTCATTGTCCAATTGCAGCTCCAGCTTCTGCAGTGCCATCCTGCCACATTCTCTCCTCCAGTCGCTGCTCTTTGCACTTTTTGGGGCTGAAGCTGCAGCGCTGTCCTTGGTTGTGGGGCTGGCAAAGGATTGTTTTGTGTGCCTGAGCTGGGAGGAGAACTTGCTGACACTTTGGATGGAGTTCAGAGTCACACACCAATGCAGTGCAGAGTCTGGAAATAGGAAAGCTCAAACTGAAGGCATCAGAACCAAATGACCCCAAACAGGTTGAGGTTTCTGCAAGTGCAGGTTTTTCTGAGGTCATGCAAACCCCGACTTTACTAAAGCTTGTAGATTGCCCATATTTTTTGAAGGACATCCCCAATAAAAGGCCAATAAATGGTCCAAATTGGAAAAGGCAGAGAAGAATTTTTAAGGAAAAATTTGCTTGAACTGTTTAACTTAGCTAAAATTATTTTTGTTTCTATCCTCATCCAAGAAAGGGGCAAGTCATTTTAGATATAAATTAAAGAGAAAATATTGCTGAAGGCAGATTGTTCACCTGTAAAATCTCATCTCAAATCATTAAAGTTTGGCAAAGCTGTGTAAACAACTGAGGCTAAGAAATATTCAGCAGCTTTAAAACTTGATACTGTACTGCAGATATTCACAGGCAATTACATCACATCAAAATAAAATGTTTTAACTAATATTAAGAAAATCTATGATTAGAACAGGCCAGAATTTAAGTTAGTGCCTCGTGTAAATGTAGATATGATTGCCTTTCATTTCGTGGTTACCCACTATTTTTTTTTTTAAATACCATATCAGAGTTTTGTCAAGCATTAAGTGGTGAGAGGGGAATAGCCTGAATAAAGGATGTGCTATGGGATGTTTATGCTGCCCCTGAGAAACACTCCACAGCTCACTGTCAGCAGTACCTTGGGACTCTTTCTCAGGAATGCAATAAGCCAGATATATGCTAAAATTCACAATGTATTTGTTTTGGACTCTGTGATTCACTGCAAAAGCAAAGCTGTCCCAAAACTGACCTGAAGAAACTTATTGCACATTTTGGTGAAATCCTGGAAGTTCACAATAGCAGAGGTGAGAGGCAGTTTTCATCTGCTAAACTGTCTGTGCTTTCTTAAAAAATAAAATCAAAGTGTGTAATTAATATTGAACCTGATGAATTTTGAAAACCTTAATTTTGCAGTCATTGCAATCCTTTTGCCCCCCCCCCCCAAAAAAAACGGGCCAAAAGAATCCAATTCTGTTATACTTTGACACCAAAAACACAATAATGAAGTGAACAGAAGTCAGATTTTCTTCAGTGAATTACTGAGAGGCAAATTTAAAACAGCGCTACAAATAATGCCTCATAATTACAATGGAAATGATGAGCACCATAATCATGCCTCACAGCTATGTTTGCTATTAGGAAGGCAAAGCAGATGAGTATTGTGATGGTTTTTGTATCAATTTTAGTCTCCAGTTTTCAGAGCAGCTGGAGCTGGAGCAAACAACCTTCCCTGCCAGCAACAGAAACAGGCTGAGATGCTCTGAGCAAACCTTTGACCCTGTTTTGCTTCACTAGATTATCTTTAAGGTCCCTTCCAACCCAAATATTCTGTGATTCTGTGCTGGTGGCATCAGCAGGCGTGGCTTTGTTGCCATCTCTTGGATGCTGCTGCACCTTTTCCTCTCTCAGCCCACAGGGATCAGGTTTGTTGAGCAGCCACACACCTGCTGTGGGGTGAGCTCTGCCTTTATCCTCCTGGTGTTTTAGTGCCATTCCTGGAACTGTGGTGTCTGGGGAGAAGCACTGGGGACGTGGGCAGCATTAGCATGCTGACAGGGAGGTGATGCATGGAGAGCTTTTGACCTCTCCTGGCTCCTGTGCTGGGAGGGCTCTGATCTCATTTGCAGCCATGCAAATCCAGAGGAGCCGCGTTAAGCACATTAAATGTGGTGGAGTTAGTCTGGGTTTATAGCTGTGCACCTGGCTCGTGGGAGATGTCACCAGCAGCCTTCCCCTGATGCAAAGGGAGGGAGTAATGAAGGCGACTTGCAAATGAAAGAAAGGATGAAAAGAGTTCTCAACAACAGAACACTTGCAGGGATGTGGAATTTGTTGGGAGTTGCTGCAGGCTCAGCTTTATTTAAAACCAGATCACGCCTTTGGTGCTGGAAATACGGAATTAGGAATCTACAGGCATTGAGTTTTAAAACATGTCAAAGGCTACCTGAGCCCTGCCTGGAAGAAGTGGTTCCTCAGAGCTGTGTAGAACAAGTTAAAGTATGGGGAAGGCTGAGCTTTTACTTTCTCATTTTCCCTTTTCAATCTAAGGAGGAAGGGAAGATGGGGAAGACTCAAAAAAACCCCAAATAAAACAGAAAAGAAGAGGGAAATGAAAACTAAAGCTTTTTTTCTAATTAGTTGGAGGAATTAAATAGTAACAGTTGCCACATTTTAAATTTTTTTCTCTCTGCGTGTGTAAAACACCAGTGAAAGATTTCAGTTTTGATGAAATGAAAAATATTTCAGTTTTGATGAAATTAAATTAATACATTTGGGTAGGGGTCACCCCCAGCCTCCAAATCCAGTATTACCAACCTTAATTACCAACCAGTATTACCAGTCTTAATACTGGAGAGTCATTTTATTTTTTCCAAATATACATGGAAAAATCTAGAAAATATCTGGAAACTAAAGACTTTGTGTGCAGCTTTTCCAGCCTGAGTCCCAAGAATTCCAGAGAACCTGTGCTCCCCTGACAGTGCATGCAGGGATGCCCCTGAATGATGTGGCTGGGGAGCCTGGCCCAGGTATTGGATGCCCCTCAGAGATGGGTGCAGACTGGGAAAAGAAACTTCCTTTGAATGTGGGGAGGGGAATACTGCTGGGAAAGGAGACGTGGAGGGTAAAGCTGGAGTTACCTGCTGAGGGCTGGAAGAATTTCTCTCCTTCCTCTCCTGCCCACATGCAGACAGCTCAGGTGAGTGAGGGGCTTTGGACAGAGACCAGCCCTCCATGGGTTCCTCTCCTCCTCGGCACCTGTCTGCTCAGAAACAAAGCCCTGGAAGTGTCTGTTTTTCTCTGTTTCACATTTCCTTTTCCTTTCCAAGCTGTGTCTGTGGCCAGGCACTCTGTGTGTTTATTTTGCCCTCCACACCTCACTCCACAAGGTTTGATTTTGAGGCAGGCAGGGTCCTCACTGCCCTCTGCATGTGCTTGTGTCTCACTCCAGAGGTGCCTAAAGCCTCTCATTTGTTGTTATCAGCCTTAATTTGGACAAAAATGCCACAGAGTGCATCTTTCTTATAGGGATTGCTTGTCAAAGGGCTTTAAATCACAAACCAATTGGTCACTTTACTTCTGATTCTTACAAAATCCATGCTGAGCTTTAGAGCTCAGTGAGTGTGGGGAATGCACACTGGGGTTTTCTCACACATGCTATTACTTTCTGTGCAGGAGGAAACCCAGAGCTGGTGAAAATCTGAGGCTATTCGGAATTTCTGGAGCTCTTTCATCATTTCCTTGCTGATCCCAGGCAAGAAGCACGCAGCTGCAAGTGGTGCAGGTGTGCAGAGAGAAAAGGGGTGTGACTGAAAAGATTTCTTGAGTGCAAAGGTAGGAGCAGGTGATGCTGAGCAGAGGGTTATACAGGTTATCAGGGATCCTGTATCCCATGGGATGTCTCACTGTGTGCTCCTGGAGCAGGTGATGCTGAGCAGCAGGGTCAGACAGGTAATCCAGGGATCCTGTATCCCATGGGATGTCTCACTGTGCTCCTGGAGCAGGTGATGGTGAGCAGAGGGTTATACAGGTAACCAGGGATCCTGTATCCCATGGGATGAATGGCTGTGTGCTGGAGCAGGTGATGCTGAGCAGAGGGTCAGACAGGTAACCAGGATTCCTGTATCCCATGGGATGTCTCACTGTGCTCCTGGAGCAGGTGATGCTGAGCAGAGGGTTATACAGGTTATCAGGGATCCTGTATCCCATGGGATGTCTGGCTGTGTGCTCCTGGAGCAGGGGATGCTGAGCAGAGGGTCAGACAGGTAATCCAGGGATCCTGTATCCCATGGGATGTCTCACTGTGCTCCTGGAGCAGGGGATGGTGAGCAGAGGGTCAGACAGGTAATCCAGGGTTCCTGTATCCCATGGGATGTGTTGCTGTGTGCTCCTGGAGCAGGGGATGCTGAGCAGAGGGTCAGACAGGTAATCCAGGGTTCCTGTATCCCATGGGATGTCTGGCTGTGTGCTGGAGCTCAGTGTGAGCAGCACTGGGAGAAGGAGGCAAACATTGGCTTGCAATAATCAAATGTATGAAAATCAGAAGGTGTTTGTTGTACAGGCCTTGTTTGACTGAATTTCCTCCTAAAGCGAATTTGACAAGCCTGGAAGATGGAATTACACACAAGAGCTTCTGTTTGTTTCCTGTGCTGCTATTTGCAGCAGCTGCCAAAGAGCCAGCGAGCTCTGGGCAGGGGCAAATTTCTTCCATGTGCTGCTTTGTCAGGTCTTGCAGCACAGAACTTGTCAGAGGCTGGGAACTGCTCCTGTGCAGGAGGGTTTGGTGGCTCCTGTGCTCAGTGGGTTTTCATGTGACTCAGAAATGAAGTGTGTCTGGGCTGAGCAGCCCTTCTGGGTTGATGTAACACCCTTGCCCTAATTCATTGATAGAGTCACATTTCTAATAAAATACAATACAATACAATATAATAAAATATAAAATAAACGAGTGAAAATAAAATAAAATATTAAAATAAATAAAATGAAATAAACCAAAACAGAATAAATAGCAATTTACCAGCAGCCTTTCAATGGTGAGGCTGAGGCAGGGGGTCTGGAGCAGCCCTCCCAACCTTACTGTGCTTTTCAGAGAGAAGAGAGGATTCTTTAACAGAAAATAGTGTTTGTGCATTGGTTCCATGATTGCTGACCTGACTTCTTTAACCTTTACCTGATGGTGGTGAACAGGAAACAACCTCACTGGTCAGACCAGAACCAGTCAAGACTGTATTAAGGCATCTCTAATTCTGAAAACTGAATTTATCACAAGATGCTTTAATGCAAAGTGTATTAGGAGCAAACAAACCTGAGCTCTTGCTTTGTGTCTGCCAGGAGGTCCTGCAGAGTTGATTTAAGGACAAGGTTGAAGCAGAAATCTCAAGGAAATGGAGAGCTCTGTCCTGCCTGTGTCTGGCTGAAATCCAAAAGCACAGGCAGCACTGCAGGTGTGGATGACAGTGGCCATGTGAATTATCTTCCCTTTAACGTGGCACTTGTGGCTTAGCTGGGGTTGGACAAAGCTCGCCAGCCCCTGCAGGGGTGCTCAGGCATTGTCAGGAGGGGCTCCCACACTGACTGTCAGCACACTGCAGAGCCTGAGCCTCAGCTCATTCCCAATTAGCTGATTATCCCAAAGGGAATTGAAAATGAAGGTTATCTTTCAACTTGTGATGAGCTTCCAAATAAATATTCAACACGCATTTAATAAGACAGTTTTATGCATTATTTAAGTATCAATTGATGGGTAGAAGACGAAAGACTACACTGCTGATGCTGAGGTTTGAAAGGCAAGAGCAGAAATCTGGTGAATGTGGTCTTAAAGGAGATTTGCATCTCTCATTTTATTGGAATATTATTTACACAATAATCATGAGAAGAATTTTAGTAACAATTTATTTCTGTATTTTGATTGGCTGGGATTTTTTTGGTTTTTAAAACACTCATAGCAAGGGCACAAGATTAGAGAGCAGGGGATGTCAAAGGGGCTCCAGCCTCACCTCAGGGCAGGATCAGCTCTCCTGGGGCTGGGGTGTAACTTGTCCCAGGAGTTTTGTGCCTGGATCAGAGAGAAGGGTTGATTCATGTCATGGATCATGTCTGTGGTTGAACCTTTTCCCTGGAGCTCAGAGTGTTTGATTCTCCTCTTGCTCCTGGGCGGACACTGCTGGTGCAGAGCTCCTCTGCAGGCCAGCCCAGCTCCTCGGGGGCAGTTTTGGCGTTGCAGAAGTCTGGGCTGTTGGCTCTCTCAGCCTGCTGGAGGATTGATCCTGCAGCTCCACAGCTGCCCTGCTCACACTGGGGAATCCTGTCAGGGCTTCAGCCCTGGGCAGGCGTGTCTGCCACCCCTGCCACCTCTGCCACCTCTGCCACCTCTGCCACCTCTGACACCTCTGACACCTCTGCCACCTCTGCCACCTCTGCCACCTCTGCCACCTCTGACACCTCTGACACCTCTGACACCTCTGCCACCTCTGCCACCTCTGGCACCTCTGGCACCTCTGGCACCTCTGCCACCTCTGCCACCTCTGCCACCTCTGGCACCTCTGGCACCTCTGCCACCTCTGGCACCTCTGCCACCTCTGCCACCTCTGGCACCTCTGCCACCTCTGCCACCTCTGCCACCTCTGGCACCTCTGCCACCTCTGCCACCTCTGGCACCTCTGCCACCTCTGCCACCTCTGCCACCTCTGGCACCTCTGCCACCTCTGCCACCTCTGGCACCTCTGGCACCTCTGGCACCTCTGCCACCTCTGGCACCTCTGACACCTCTGGCACCTCTGGCACCTCTGGCACCTCTGCCACCTCTGCCACCTCTGGCACCTCTGCCACCTCTGACACCTCTGGCACCTCTGCCACCTCTGGTACCTCTGCCACCTCTGCCACCTCTGCCACCTCTGCCACCTCTGGCACCTCTGGCACCTCTGCCACCTCTGACACCTCTGGCACCTCTGGCACCTCTGGCACTTCTGGGACCTCTGGCACCTCTGGCACCTCTGCCACCATTGCCACCTCTGCCACCTCTGGCACCTCTGCCACCTCTGGCACCTCTGGCACCTCTGCCACCTCTGGCACCTCTGGCACCTCTGCCACTTCTGCCACCTCTGCCACCTCTGCCACCTCTGGCACCTCTGGCACCTCTGCCACCTCTGGCACCTCTGGCACCTCTGCCACCTCTGACACCTCTGGCACCTCTGCCACCTCTGACACCTCTGGCACCTCTGACACCTCTGGCACCTCTGGCACCTCTGGCACCTCTGCCACCTCTGGCACCTCTGGCACCTCTGCCACCTCTGGCACCTCTGCCACCTCTGGCACCTCTGCCACCTCTGACACCTCTGGCACCTCTGCCACCTCTGGCACCTCTGCCACCTCTGCCATCTCTGGCACCTCTGGCACCTCTGCCACCTCTGGCACCTGTGGCACCTCTGCCACCTCTGCCACCTCTGGCACCTCTGACACCTCTGGCACCTCTGGCACCTGTGGCACCTCTGACACCTCTGCCACCTCTGACAGCAACGCCCATTTCTCACCTGGACTTCTCCTCCCCTGTTGTTATTGCTCCTCCAAAAATACGACCTGGAACCTCGGTGGTTTATTTTAACTTGCTCTCATCCCTGCCAAAAACCCCGACCCGGACTGACGTGCTGTGGTTGCAGCTCTGTGCAATGTCACTGCAGCTCCTGTCCTGGGGGATGAGGGAGAGGAGAATGAGCCCCACAGTCCTGGGAGGTTAATTAAATATTGGTTAATTAAATAATAAACAAACCTCCGAGACAGGGGTGAAAACGAGCAGGAGGGGAGGGAAGTGGGTTTTTTTCATGCCGTGTTTTTGCCTCTTCAGTGCTTCGTTGTTTGGCTGCCCAGTGGGACTCAGCTCCTCCAGGCAGTGCAGGGAAGGCTCTGCTTTCCCTAACGCCCCCTGGTATTCCAAATATTATTTCCAAATATTGTTTTGTGCACCTTTTTTAAAATTTTATTTTAAGAAAAGGTGCTAAAACAAAAGGTACTAAAATAAAAACAAAGGGTCTGTCCTGATTTGTGGGGCTTTCTTTTTCAGCTCTCTCTTTTAAGTAATTTATTAATCTAGCTGGGATTATTTGTCTTTGCTCTTACAAAATGTTTTTCTCTCCAAAGGAAAAACTGCCAATGTATTATTAAAGGGAGGTCAGATCCCAGTGACCTTTTCCTTGTTGGTTCAATGTTTGTAGAGAAAACATAAAGAGTGGGTTTTGTTAAAGGATGCTGTTGAGAAATAAGAACTTGAATTCAATTTGCCTTTTCCCTTCAATTTTCTACTTTTCCCTCCCTCCTTCACTCAATGCAACATGACCTATTTTCTGTATATATGCATTTTCCCAGTCTAATTTATCTAGTACTGAGTATTTGCATTTTCATTACTTTTAAGAAAGATTGCATCTCCATTTTAATTAAAAAAATAACCTTTTTTATTTGAAATATAAATAATTGTCAAATGTTTTCACTGATGGTTATGGAGATTTGTTTTAAAGCTTTTATTTTGCATCTGATATTTTGATGCTTCCTTTAATTTGGTGCACACAACCATATTTCTTAATATCTTTAAATGATCTCAAGCATATCAAAAAGGTAGATTTTTCAAAACAGCTCAGAACTAGAACTCTGAATAATTGATTTCTACTTTTAGTTGTTAAACTAAAAAATGTTTCTTAATTTCTTTCTGATAGCACTAAGAGGAAGATTATTCAGCAGAACAAATAGGATATCCTAAATGTTCAGTTTGATTCATTTTGTTTCAGCTGCATGCTCTGAAACCATTTAAATCCCTCCTTAAAAATTAAATGCTGATGATTTTCAATGCTGAAACAAGTGTATAGGAAGGAAAGACCTAAACATTTCAAAATATCTTCAAGATGTTAATAAGAAAGATTTTTTCTTTTCACAAATATGACCATTTTCCTCCCTTACAGAAGCTTTGGTCTCTTCCTTACCACGTAGTAGTTACTATGAGATGGTTCCTATTCCTAGTTCCTGTAGGTTCCCTTAAATAACATTTTAAAGAAAAGGATGCCTCTGGAAGGTGATTCAGCCCTTTTACCTTTCTGTAATAACTATAGGGATTAAATAATGTTATTTAATAAATAATGTAACTTAAATGATATTATTTCATCTATTTAAGGGAAAGGACAATCCTGGGCCCCTGGATGTGCTCTGTTGAGCTCAGCTTATATTGTGCAGTGTTTCCAGAGGCTCACTGGCACATTTAGGGTGTAAATGCAGAGCAGAGGCATCAGGAAACCGTGGAGCTGGTAAGGGCAAGGCATTAACATCAGAGCAATATGTAGATTAGTCGATATTAACAACCACATTCATCTCGGTGGAGTTGATGAGCCAGCACAGGAGGTTCCTTCTCAGAACCAGCATCGAGCAGCGACCCTGGCAGGGGCCAGGAGAGGTCAGGCTGTGAAATATGGTCCCCTGCTAAGGGCTCCTGGTGCTTGTAAGGTGCTGCCTGTCTGTGTCAGCACCAAAGCTCCACTGAAGCCCAGCAGGGGCATTCCAGCCTTTTCTGATGTTTCTGCTGGGTACCCTGAGCACCACATGGTGTTTTGTCTGGTGCTGGCAGTTCAGGAGTGGGTGAATTGATTCTCATAGGAAATGAGGTTCAGATAGTTTAAGGCATGGTGGGAAATATTTAAACACAAGGTGTCGTAGCAAGTTTGCTGCTTATTTTGGAAGAAGGACTAACAGTGTTTTGATTATCTCTGAGCATGCTAAGCTGACTCAGTGTAATGTAATTGATGAGGCCACCTTCCATTAGAGGACAGTGGGAAGAGCTATTGGTAATTACTTCACAGGCATCAGAGCAATATTGCTGAAGCAGGAGCTCTGGGTGCCCAGGTGATGATTGCTGTGACTGAGGCAGCACAGGGTGAGCAGATGGAGCTGCTGCTGCTGCCCAGGGCGTCATCCCCATGGCTTTGCTGGCTCAAGGAGCAGATATTTGCTCACACCAACATCACCCCTCTCCTCTGTCCATGTTTCCTGGGACCTCTGAGGACAGCCTGGGCATCTGAGGACAGCCTGGGCTCCAGCCATGGTTCCCGAGTGAGGATGTGCTTGGCGGGCAGTTTTGATCTTTGCAGTGACGTGGATGCATTTCAGAAAGTGCTGGAATGTCATAGAGGGTGTTGAATATAGAGATAAGTGCTGGTTCCCCTTGCTGCCAAACACTGGGGAAAAGTCCAGCTTTTATCGACTTTTGTTTATCAGCTTGCCTCAATTTCCCCACAATGGAACTTCCAAGTGGAGTGGTCTGGAACACCCTCTTTGTTATTTATTCAGAGATATGGACATAAGAATTCTGAAAACATCTAAAGCCTGACCTAGCCTGACCTGCTGTGAACAGCACACTAAAAACTTCTATCCATCAACACTGAGCCCACTGACTCATTGCTGGCTGAAACATTTCCACTCTCAGTCTGAAGAGACCAGGATGTGGAGAACCCACCAGGACCCTTCAGGGCTTCTTTGAATGCCCAGCCAGTGTCTGCAGTTAAAGCAAGGATTGTCCCTGCTGCTCCTGCTCTTTCTGTGGCTCCCTGCAGTTTGCAGCCTGCACTTGAGGAGGTCTGGACTCAGCTGGGGGGTTCCTGAGGCCAGGAGGGAGCTGGTGTGGGTTGAGGGGATAGATGGAGGAAGATTGAGGGGTGAGGGTCAGGCTGGAGGACCCTGACCATGTTCTGAGCAGTTGCCCTTGGTGCTGGGTTTATTGGTGGCTCGCTGAGGGCTCAGTGCTGCTGTCCCAGGGGATTCCAGGGCGCTGGCAGAGCGGGATGAGATCCTGGGAATCCCTGGAGCTCTGCAGAGGATGGCAGACCATGTCTTTGGCTGATTCAGCAGGCTCCTGATGGCTTGCCTTAATCAAACTAGATGAGTAACTGCGGGGTTCCCCCAGGCTTTGTCTTGGCTGCAGGGCTTGACTTTGTTATCACAAGCCTAAATTCACTCACAAAATCATCCAGCTTCTTGTTTATCTGCTTCCTTGGGCTCCATAATTAGAGCTGCTGCTGAGCCACCACAGCCTGGCTTGGGAGACCACCAGCACAGCCTGTGGGGAAACATAAAGACCCCTCCATGCAGGAATGTTCTTTCAGCAGAGTGACTCTGGGAGCCAAGGAAGAGATTTGCCTTTCTCGGGGCTGAACAAACACAGTGAGGCACAGCCTGCTCCACACTCCTGCAGTGCTGCCTGAGCAAAGGGGCAGCAGCCCACTGCCTCCAGCCAGGAAATCCATATTTCACTGGGGAAAAACTGTGGGGGAATATTGTGACAGGGAGCCTGGCAGTTGGAGGTGGTCGCATGAACAGCTTTGGATTGACCACCTCTGTTTTCAGGGTGCGTTTTTTGGAGCTTGTCATTTTTAAGGGCATTGATTTTAATGTGTTTTCTTTGGCTGGCGATTTGACACTGAAAGAATTGGCTCCAAGAAGAAATGGCATTCCTTGGATTTTCACCTCAGCATGCCTTGACTGGAAGCTCCAGCTGTCAGTGGTACCCAGAGAGAGTTTTGTTGATGGAAATCGTTCCTTGGACCCCTCCATGCAAGTGCTGAAATAAAAAGCCATTTGTTTGGAGAATTCTCCCTTCCCCATGGACAGGTGCCATTTTGAGTGAAACCATCTCAAACAGCACACACAGCTCCCAGACCTTGCACTGCCACATGGCAAAGAAGAGATTCAGAGTTTTCTGACAGAGTGGAGATTGCCTGACATTCATGAGCTGATGAAAACTGAAATCAGTGAATGTTCACAACTGGCTGCTCATGAAAGCCTTGGAGGAGCTACAGAAATTGGGATTTCCTTCATGGGATCACAAAATCATTACAGGCTGGAAAAGCCCTCCAAGACCATTGAGTGCATACACTGCCAGATCCATCATTAAATTGTGTCCCCAAGCACCACATCTACACATTTTTTGAGCTTCCAGGGACGGTGATTCTGTGGGCAGCCCGTTCCAGTGCTCCCCTTCTCACACCCCTCAATTTTATCAGGTTGGTGTTTGCATCTGAGGTAATCTCAGTACGTAGCACTCTTTGGGAAAGCACAAAGTTTCTGACCCTCCAAACCGTGGTGGCTTTTGTTCTCCTGGATGCAGGTTGGAGGATAACTCAGCTGTGATGGGATGAGCTCAGGTCTGCAGTCAGAGTCAGGCTTAAAGAGCTCAGGCTGCTTGGCTTGCTGGAAGGAGGTTTGGAGGCAGTGTGGTAGGTACTGGTAGGTAATTCCCTGCACCAGAAGAAGATCTGGTGGATGGATGTTGAAGTTAGGTTGGAAAGACAACTGTGGAGCAACACAGTAATTGCCAGTGGAACAGCTGACCAGGACAAGAGGGAAATTAATTCTAGCTGGGATGCTTCACCTCAGGCCTGGATATCTTCCTGGAAGGCATGATCTAGTTCAGCTATGTACGAGCTGGATAGCATTACACACCAATGGGAAAAACAAAGTGAAAAATGTTGTCCTGGATCTTTTCACACAGTGGGCAGCTTTCCCTCTGAGCTCAGCACACAAACAGTTATTTCACCTTCGAAAGGAGCTGCTCTGGCTCCTGCACCTTTTAAGTTGCTTTAATGGCAGTGCAGGGTGCTGGCTTTACACTCCTTCAATGGTTACCTGTTGCAAGGTCGTTTTCCTGGAAAACAAAATAATATTGGGACGACTGAAATGTTTCATTTTACCCCAATATTGTGCTTGGGTCTTGGGATTATTTGTCTTCTGTGTTCAATCATTTTTCTTTAAAACACGATTGGCAAACAAAAATTTAAGTTTGAAAGGAAACAGGGAAAAGTCTGGTTCTGAGAATTGGCAAAGTGATGGCTGTGAGGTCTGTGCTGGGTGTCACCTTCTCTTCCCTCCAGCTGGAGCCAGAGTCTGCTGCTGAATCTGCCAGAGCAGCGATGCTCTCAAGGGACCTGGTGCCATGGTTTGTGCTGCAAACTGTTCCAGGCTGTGGAGAACCTTGAGGTGTGTGGGCAGCCTGTGTGGCCATGCAGGTGCCATCAATGCATCCAGGACTTGCATGTGGTGTTTCCTGGAGGGAGCAAGCTCTGGGTTCCCGTGGCAGGACTATCTACAGCCCGTGCTGCAGTGATGGGAGGAGCAGAGCTGCACACTCGAGACCAAAAGCCATTTCTGTGCATCCTGTGGTGGTTTACTCCTAAAGGCAAGGTGGAATGGGGCATAAATCACAATCAAATAGCTGTGGTATAATGTTGTGTTTTCCCCCTTTCTCTTTGTTCATCAGCTTTATAGCTGGGGCTCTGTGCCTGATTCTTGCTGAAAGTTGCAGAGCTCTGCTAATGCTGGGCAGCTGCTGTGGCTGCAGTTCTGGGCTGCAGGTCAGTGTAAAGGGATTTTGGATAGCACAGTTCCATCTGAGGGGCTGTCTTGTTAATTCTGCTTTATTGGATGCCTCCTGGAAGCAGTTTTCCTGAGCTATCACAAGGGTTTGTAATAAATCTTAATGAGGTACCCCTGCTATGATTAATCATTTGTTTCTCTAGCAGGATCATGGCTTATGTTCCCCAGGGAAGAGGGAAGGAACCTCAAGCTCTGCATCAGGGCAGTGTCAGTGGTTACCTGGCTGTTTACTATCCAGCCTGAAAATGTTGCAGCAGTCACCCCAAATCCCCAGGACGTGTCTGCTGTTTGTAAAAGTCAGTGTTTGCTGCCCAAGGCAAACAACTGCTTTTGAATGAGCTGCTTTGTTTTAAGCCAGGCAATTCTCCCCTCTCCCTGCCTCTTGTACTATAAAGGATCCAGGAGGGATTTACAACCAAGTCAAGAGAAAAGGTGACAGAGCCAGAGGTAAAGCCCATCTGAGCAAATGCTGCTTTCACTCTGTTGGTATTTTTTCCAGGAAAAAATTCCTCATTGAAAGAATGATTGGGCACTGGAATCGTGTGCCCAGGGAGGAGCTGGAGTCACTGTCCCTGGATGTGTTAAAAAACAGACTGGATGTGGCACTCAGGGCCATGGGTTAGTTGATGAGGAGGTGTTAGGTCACAGTTTGGACACCATGATCTCAAGGATCTGTTCCAACCTAGTTCATCCTGTGATCCTGTTATTCTGTGATCCTGTTATTCTGTTATTCTGTGATTCTGTTATTCTGTGATTCTGTATGGAATGTCTCTACCTGAGCACTCGTGGCCATTGGGTGAGACGTGGAGAGCACAGAAAAGGCAGCAGCTGTCCTTTGTGGCTCTCAGAATCTCAGCTAAAGCTGACAGCCAGAGCTGACCAGTTTCCCAAAGCTGTGTGACATGCTGAGTCAGTTGTGCACCTTTCCCACCTTCCCCTTCCTCTCCAGGCTACACATTTTGGGTATTTTCTAGCACCATCTTTGCTGTCAGCAGTCAGCACACACATCCCAGTCGAGGAAGATTTCCACCAGAGGAGACATGGGAAGCACAAAGTAAAAAATCTTGGAGAAATCTCTGGGAACTGTGAGAAGTGTAAATTCACTCCTTTGCTAATTTGCTTTTCCCTCAACAGAGATGGCAAAATTCATGGGTGTCAATCACTGGTGTGATGGAAGACAGATCCTGTCAGAAAGATGTCCATGAGGTTTGGCTGGCCCAGACAGGGTAATTCTTAAATCATTAATGCGTGGTCTCTTAATTAAAACATGGCCATGGTTTGTAACTAACACAGGTTCTAAAGGAGCAGATCTAAATCCTGTTGAAGCGTACCTAAGTCTTTAATTGACTGCAGTAGATTCTGAATCAAGTCCTGAAGGAATTGTCAATTTGGAACCCTCTAAAAGGGTGGTGTAAGGGCTGTGCTGGTAAAATCCGGGTTGGATAAATCTCCAAGGACAAGAGATTCAGCCACAGTGATCTGCATTGCTTAGTGAAGTCGATTCAAGGTACAAAATTATCTTAATCCAGGTAATTTTATGTAATCCTGCAAGTGGGTTAAATCTGTCAGATGGCAAAGATTCATCCCATTAAACTTGGGGACTCAGCTATGGCATCTAAGAGAGAGCATCATTGTCCTCAGCAGTGCAGAGAGGGACAGGAATGACCAGGCACGACCTGGCTTTCAGTGCTCTCACTGCCTTGGGAGCTGCTAGCTGAGAGCTGGGCTTCTTTTTCTCTTGCATAAAAATGTCCTCTCAGAACTGCTAACATCTCGTGCTGCTGGTTCAAACCTGTTTCATTTTCTGAGGCAAACAAGCTGAAGAAGTTGCAGTAACTCACTGAAAGGAACAGGCAAATATTTCTATTTTCCTATGGAATAATTCTCCTTAAATTATTCCTTGCATGCCAGGGGAGGAGCTCCTTTGGTGATGCTGGAGCAGACCTTTAAGGTCAGGCTCAGGAACCTGGTGCAGACAACTGAGACCACGACAGAAGAGGCAAAGCATGTCAGACCTAAATCAGACCCACTCAGTTCGTGTGGCAGAGCTGCTGCTGAGGCCAGCAAGCCCCAGGCTGAACTTGCAGCCTTACCAATGTGAGTGGCAATATTCCCATCATCTTCTTGCCCCCACGCTTTCTAAAGTGCAGCTGGATCTTTCCCAGTGATCCCATTAAGGCTCTTCAGGGAACTACAGGGAAATTATGTTAAGAAGATAATTACAGGGGAGCCTGGATAAAAAGGCAGGTCAAGAACAATTTGAAGAGTTGGGGAATGACTTCAGTCAGCTCAAGAGGTGTCATAAGGTCTCTGTTCCCTCCAAAATGTTTCCTCACTGCCTTGGATGTAACTTCAGCTTGGTATTTGCTCCTGTTTTTCACTAACCTCCTGGCACAGAAACCTCTCCTTGCTGTATGTACCAGGTACTGGCAGAGCTGGAGTTAGCTGAGAACAGTTGGATCATAGGATTTAGAGACAGATGGGAACTTTTCCATTCTATATTTATTTTTTTTTTTATGATTAGCTCACAACATAACATGTGAGGCAGTCACGTATTTCATTTTCACACAACAAATTATGCATCTCGTATGAAATAGCTCGTTTCCTTCTCTGAAATCGAGTATGAATTTCCATCTGGAATGTATAATGTGGTTTCCATATGTACAAACAGATACTTGTTACTAGTATCAAAGCAGAGAAGACGTTTTGGATGATAATGTGCTGTGGAAGTGTCTGCCTGGTGAATGCATGAGAGCTGTCAGGTGATTCCCAAACCCTGTGACAGAGACTGAGCTCAGGGCTGGGGTTTGGAGCACAGCAGGGCCTCTGATTTTCTGGTTTAAGATACAGAATTTAAGACCTCCCATGCTGGCTGTGGTGTCTGAAATCCAGTCTGCACAGACCTTAGGAACAAAAAGTCAAACCTGCTTTTCAGTATGGAAAATACTTAATTTCTCATTTTCCACAGCTCATCTTAGGTGGGTGCTGAGCTCTGCTTGTGCAGAGGTGCTGATTGCTGGACAGTGGGCTCAGGTCCTGGTTCTCAGCATTACCCTCCCTTGAGGTGCTTCATCCCCATCCTGGGCCAGCCCACCATGTGTGTCTGTCCCCAGCTGCTGTGCATTGGTGCTGTAGGACAGTTTTGGGCACGTCTCATGACAGCCCTGATGTTTGGGGGAGTGATGGAGTCACCTTGGCTGAGCATCAGGTGCCCCCCAAAGCTGCTGCATGCTCAGCTGGGCAGGGAGAGAAGATACAACAAAAGGCTTCTGAATCTGGATAAGGGCAGGAGGAGATCCCTCCATCTGACATGGAGGAAATTAATTTAATTTGTTGCCAATCAAATCAGAATAGGATAATGAGAAATAAACTCAAATCTAAAAGACCTTCCCCTACCTCCCCCTTCTTCCTGGGCTCAACTTCATTCCCAAATTCTCTCATTCTCATTCCTCCTGCTGCAGCAGTGCAGGGGATGGGGAATGGGGGCTGTGGTCAGTCCATCACATGTTGTGTCTGCCACTCCTCCCTCCTGAGGGGGAGAACTCCTCAGTCTTCCCCTGCTCCAGCCCTGGGAGACATTCCTCCATGAGCTGCTCCAGTGTGAGCCCTTCAACGTGCTGCAGTTCTCCATGACTGCTCCATGTGGGTCCATTCCATGGGGTGCTGTCCTTTTGGGACATTCTGCTCCATGTGGATCCTTTCCATGGGGTGCTGTCCTTTTGGGACAGGCTGCTCCATGTGGGTCCTTTCCATAGGGTGCTGTCCTTTTGGGACATTCTGCTCCATGTGGATCCTTTCCATGGGGTGCTGTCCTTTTGGGACAGGCTGCTCCATGTGGGTCCCTTCCATAGGGTGCTGTCCTTTTGGGACAGGCTGCTCCATGTGGGTCCATTCCATGGGGTGCTGTCCTTTTGGGACAGGCTGCTCCATGTGGGTCCATTCCATAGGGTGCTGTCCTTTTGGGACAGGCTGCTCCATGTGGGTCCCTTCCATAGGGTGCTATCCTTTTGGGACATTCTGCTCCATGTGGGTCCATTCCATGGGGTGCTGTCCTTTTGGGACATTCTGCTCCATGTGGATCCTTTCCATGGGGTGCTGTCCTTTTGGGACAGGCTGCTCCATGTGGGTCCATTCCATGGGGTGCTGTCCTTTTGGGACAGGCTGCTCCATGTGGGTCCCTTCCTTTGTGTCAGTCCTTCAGGAACAGGCTGCTCCATGTGGGTCCCCTCCAGGATCACAAGTCCTGCTCCAGCATGGGCTTCCCAGGGGGACACAGCTCTCTCTGGGCATTTACCTGCTCTGCCATGGGCTCCTCCAGGCCATGCAGGTGGGTCTCTGCTCCCCATGGACTTGCATGGAGCACAGCAACCTCACCATGGTCTTCCCCACGAGCTGCAGGGGAATCTCAGCTCCTGTGCCTGGAGCAGCTCCTGCTCCTTCTCCTGCACTGCCCTGGGCACCCAGAGCTCTTCTCACACATTTTCATTCCTCTCCCACTGCAGTTCTGCAGGATTTTTTGTCCTTTCATGAATCTCTTGTCCCAGAAGTGTCATTGATGGGCTCAGCCCTGGTCAGTGGTGGGTCCATCCTGCAGCTGGGACTGGCTCAGCTGGACACGGGGGAATCTTCCAGCAGCTTCTCAGAGAAGCCACTTGTGCAGCCCCCACACTACCAAACCCTTTCTAGGCAAGCCCACACAGGTACCTCAGTGAGACAGCATCAGTGCTGAGGCTGGGCAGAGTTTCTGCTGCTCTTGCCTCCAAGCCAGCCAGACAGTCTGGCCCTGCTGCAAGACAAAGGTGCCCTGCCACTAATTTAACATCTTAGTTTCTGGTTAGTTTCCATTACACATAGGACATGTCACAGTTTTCACTTTTTTTTTAAACTTATCGTAGCCTCAAAGCCTGTTTCTGAAGGGTGACTGGGTTATTTATTGCACAGAGCAGTTTTTCAAGGAAATGGAAATGGCATCTGGCCTCCAAATGGAGACCACCTTCCCCCTCCAGGTCTTTAAGAGAACATGACAGTAATTGAGCAATAATGAAATGTTTCAGGAGGAGTGTCGGAAAGTTCAGAGTGGTATGGGAGAGTTATAAATCCGGGCTGGTTTTGGCTTGAGGAAGAAATCCTGTTATAAACTTATTAGCTGCTGACACCGTGCTTGTGTCGCCTTGCCCGGGATGCAGAGCTCACCCCGACACCAGGGCTGGGAGTGCCCTGACTGAGTGTCCCAGGCACAGCTCTGCCTCCCGGGGTCACAGCACAGGCTGTGCTGCATGGCATGGGCTCTGGCCAGCTCTCTGTGCCTTGATCCTGCTGGGACAAACCTTCTTCCCACTGTGCTGCTCGTTCCTGCAACAGGAACCTTGGCCAAACCTTCAGAGGTGCCATTTGTACATCTCCCTTCTGAAGTAATTTGTCTCAACAAAATATCGAAGCCTTGGATTCTGTTCTGTTCAAGCTGGCTTGTGGGTACCTAAATGGAGACTTTTATCCATCTTCAGGGTCCTTTGTTCATTATTTGTGTTGTTTCTAATTTGTGGCTCTCAGAAAAGATTGCCCTTTTCCTCTACTCCTTCAAATGATTGGTGGGTTTAGAAATTAATCTGGAGTTTCAAACTCCAAAGCTGGGAATGTTTTAGCACTGGAAAGTGTTTCTGACATGTTAAATTCTGCTCTAAGATTTCGATAAGTTGCCTCCGGATTTCAGCCTAAAATCTGATGACTTGTCTTAGGAATTTCTACAGGCTGTTGCTATGAGCAGTGGTGGAAAATGGGCATTTTCAGGTGGTGGTTGGTCTCTATTTTACCTTCTTCTCTCAGGGCTGGATGAAGGTGTGTGTTTCCATGGTTGGTGGGTTTGTGATGGGCACCCCACCCTGAGACCACGAGGACAGACTTCACCTGAACAGAGACAGTGATTTACATCATAGAAATCCACGTCTGAGATGATTTCAAGGTCTCCATCACCCATGCCGACAAACAAGTACATGGAAAGTAGGATTTACATGGTAGGGAAGGAGGATTTACATGGTAGGGAAGAAGGATTTACATGGTCTTCTTAGCTCAGTTGGAGAGGAGAATGCAAATATTGAATAAAGCTATGAAAAAATTATTTCTGATGCGGTGTAGGAGCATCATCAGCCAAGGTTTGTGTCTTCATTAGTTTTTTACATCTATTGTCATTTTGTGATCCACGTGAAGAGCAGTTTGCAGTGGACATTGACCAGAGTATTTTTTTTAGTATGTAAAATTGCTGATATAAACTTAAATACTTGACTGCTTTGCAATCCATCAAATCCATGGTCCCATCAAAGAGAGAAACCAGGTCTTCTTGACAATAGAAGGAAAATAATGTGGTGGATCTCTTCCACACCTGTACTCAGGGATCCTGCATTCGGGCAAAATAACTCAGAAACATGTAAGGAGTCTAAAAATATTGGTCTGACTGAAATATCTTTTCTTCCCCTGACATTGTGAATCCTGTGAACTGTTTCTCCAATCAGTGGTTACAAAATACAGCTAAGTGTCTTTTGGAGTGAGTTATGTAGGGACCACACATTTAATTAATCGTGGTTACATATGTCTAAATAAATTTCTGCGAAAAGTGACATTTTTAAGGAGATCTCATGATAAAGCTGCTCAAGAGGCGAAGTTAGGGTTTCCCAGTTTCACATTTAATTAACTTAGCCTGACTTTTATAGGGCTTTGTGTTATGCATTTTGGTCTTCAGTAAACAAATACCAGAAAATTAAAGCAGAGCAACTGCCAATGAGCAGTAAATTTAATTGAAAAATAATGAGTTGCCATGGGGTGCTGTAGGGTTCTGCAAAGATAATGTTATTTATCTTGGAAATGCTCCACTTGCATTTATATATATATATATGTGGAACAAAAGGAAAAAATACGAGATTAGATAGGAAAGGGCTAAGGCCATATTCCTCATCCAGAGTTTGGGGCTGGAGTTTGTGGAGTGAAAAACTGATTTCCTGCACTCCATGGCAGCTCAGTGCAATTTCCATCCAATGCATCCCTGAGTGAAATGTGGTGTCAGGAAGAGAAGTGACTGGAATTTGTAAGGTCCAGATGAGCAGGAAGGAAGATGAACATCAATGTCACAGGAGGGAAGGAACGTGTGAAACGGTCTCTGTTCTAATGGTGAAACAAAACCCTGGATCTGAATGCTCCCCCTGCTTTTCACATCTATTTCAAAGGAAATTGAATGTCTGGAAAACAGCAGAGCGAGCCCTCGGATACAGGTGCTGAATTAAGGCAGCAATAAGATGTCTTAATCTTGGGTTAAAAAGATCCATTCGTACCCCTGGGTTTGTTCCTCATTGGGAAACACCTGAAATGCAGGGTGGTGGAGCAGCAGAGTCTGAGCACTGACAGTGTTCATGGCCCTGGCAGAGCGAGCTGTGTCCCTCTGGATTTTCAGCAGGTCCCAAACCCAAGGGGTGAAGGGTCCTGGGCACCCCACTGGGCTGCATGAGCCCCCTCCATCCCTGCACACCTTTCTTTGCCTGTGAAATGTGAGGTGTAGCAGCTCCTTTTGCACATCTGGTTTCCAAGCCCATCACTTCCCAGCACTGTGCACCAAACCCCACCTTATTTACAGCCTTCCCATTTGGAGGGCTAGCCAGACCCCAAATTTGGCTGACATTTTCAGGTTCCTGCTTTTCATTTCAACCCATTCTTGCTTTATTTTTAGCTGTTATAAAATGACACATGTTTCCATCTTTTAGGTAATGAGATGCTTTCCACTTAATTCAATCACTAGTTAATTTGATCCTCTATTTAATTTGTTCCAAACGTCTGGAAGCAAAGTTCCGTGTCTTAAGTATATGGATATATTACATATATAGCTTCCACCCTTTGCTCTGATCATTCTCCTTCCTCTGAACAAGCCTTATAATTCAATCTTAGGCTACTGAAACTTGCCATTTAATTAATAAGAAAAGCCCAAATCAAAGCAAGCTAGAAGGAAAACAAAAGGTTTAAGGATTGAATCGTGGTCATAAAAGATTACTGTGACTTAAACTTGTATCATGGACTACCTGCTGTTGGCTGATAGCTCTGCCACAGGCTATCAAATCCATGACAGTGAATTAATGGGAGCAAAATTTTTTAGGAGAATGTTCAGAATAAATGTGAAGAGCCACTTGGTGGAACATAAACCTAAAAATATGGTGTAGCAAAGTTTTATCTGTCACCCCAAGCCTTTGGAACTGGGAAATCAGATGGTGAGGGGATAACACTGCTGCAGTCTGTGCTAAATCTGTGTCGTCTTCAGCACTGCCAGGAGCACCCACCAGCACTCCATAAAGCTTTCACTTCCATCCCCAGCAGAGAAAACCTTCACCCACTGCTGGAATCAAGCTCTGAGCCCAGCCCTCAGCCTTGTGCTGACTCCTCTGCCTTTGGAGTCAGCAGCTCAGCCCAGCTGAGTGTCACCCAGCTGGTGACTGGCACTGGGTCCCTGTGGGCTGGCAGAGCTGTGTGTGTGCAGGAGGAGAGGCTGGCCCAGGTTCCTGGACACAGGATGAGCAGTTTCCCACAGTTCTTCCCAGTATCCTGCTCCAGTGAGGGGATGTGCAGAGCCCAGGGACACAGGCACAGTGGGACCCTGGGGCTGTCCCCAGGGGGGTTTGTGCCATGGATGCATTTCCACACATCCCTGCTGGAGCACCATCTCCGAGCAGGGCTGCAGGAATCCTTTCAGTGGATCCCCACGTCAGTCTGCCAAGAAATCACCAAAGATGTCACCACAGATGTCCCTTATTTCCATGGTGCCTCCCTGGGAACGCCGGGTGTGTGCCTGGGTGTGAGCTTGGCTGTGTGTCCCAGGGAAGCAGTCACAAGGGTTGGGATGGCCCTGGCAGGAGCCAGATGGCACAGTGCTGGGCATGGGGGAGGCAATGGCCCTGGGACACACCTGGCAATGGCCCTGGGACACACCTGGCAATGGCCCTGGGACACACCTTCCTTCTGCCCTGCAGGGAGCCCAGCTTCTGGCTGCTCTCCTTTGGGAGGGGAAGGCAGAGGAAAGCCAAGCCAGGCAGCAGCTCCACGAGTTCCAGTGATGCCTGGAGAGTTGCCTGGAGCAGGGGCTGGGCAGTGCTGAAGGAATAAAGCAGGGATTTATTCCAAGCCCTTCCAAGGATTCACCTTGGGCACTGCAAGAGCCCGGCCGTGGCTCCAGCCAAGATGGAGCCAAGATGGATCCGAGTCACGAGTTCTCACACTTGGATCACTTTGGCTCCATTTCCATCTTGGCCTTCATTGTCCAATTGCAGCTCCAGCTTCTGCAGTGCCATCCTGCCACATTCTCTCCTCCAGTCGCTGCTCTTTGCACTTTTTGGGGCTGAAGCTGCAGCGCTGTCCTTGGTTGTGGGGCTGGCAAAGGATTGTTTTGTGTGCCTGAGCTGGGAGGAGAACTTGCTGACACTTTGGATGGAGTTCAGAGTCACACACCAATGCAGTGCAGAGTCTGGAAATAGGAAAGCTTAAACTTAATGCATCACACGAGTTCCAGGAGCTGCACCCTCCTCATCTCTCTGCTGTAACTCAAAGGTTGTGTGAGGTCTGTTGGTGGTTTTCAAGGCTGGAAAAGACCCATGGGTATGGCTGTAGCTGGGCTTCTGGTCCAGATGCTGCTGCTGCTGGCAGGAGTGTTTTCCTACACACAGTTTTGAAGCTTTCCTGTGCCCTTGGTCTTGCCCAGCTGTGGCTGGACTCCCCACAAAGGAGCAGAACCTGCAGTGGGGCAGGGAGGGGTGGAATGCTTCAGGGATGATTGCAGTGCCAGGACAGGAGGAGTTGGAGGTTGCAACTGAGAGGAAACCACGAAAAAGCCAAGGGGAGAATGGGGAGGTACCAAAGCCAGGATCTGCTCAGTGAGCAGTGGGATGGCCTGGCTGGACTGTGCTCCTCCAGAGATGGAGACAGCACTGCTGGCTTTGGTTACTTTCCAGCTGTGGTGTAGGAACAATTTGTCTTAATAAATTGTGGGGAATAATGCAAGAGGACAGAGCTCTCAAGAGGGCATGAGTGCTTTTATGGGAGCCATGGGATGAATATAAACAAACAGATCATGTTTTTATTGCTTACTGTTGGTTTGTGACCTGGGCTTCACAGCCATTTGTGGCCTGAGTGCCCAAAGCCTGAACTGATGCCTTCTGATTTCCACAGACCAGTTTCTTTCATGGTGTCTCTGATTTCTGTGATGGGGATCTGTTTCTGAGTCAGTGTGTGGAGGTGAGCTGGCCTCTCACCTGGGTCAGCATGGGCATCAGCATAAGGAAACTCCTGATAGGGGGAAGAAGCTTTTTTCCTGAAACAAACTGCTTCAGCCTTCCTCCTGTACCACTGTCCCTGTGGATGGGATGATAACATCAGGGCAGCTCAGGATGTCCTAGAAAATTCAATCTCAAGAGCACAGACCACATTGACTGGACAAGAGGGAATGCCTTCAAACTAACAGAGACTAGATTTGGATTAAATGTTTTTATTTACAGCAGTGTCTGGTTGCAGTACCAACAGGTTTTCTCTCACTCTGGGCTGTCTTTACCTCAGCTTAGGTAAGTTTTGTTTTTACTTTTGAAAACATATGTTGTGTTCCCAAATATCACAAAGGAGTTGCCATTCTGCTGATCTGCTCATGCAGCTGCTGTTGCAGGAGACTGGACACCCCAGTGTGGCCCAGAGACTCATTCTGGACCCACCAGCACCCCATGGGGCTCTCCACCACAAATACAATAGGTGCAGGAAGAGACCTGTCATACTGCAAGTGGCCTCCTCTCCTCTCCTCTCCTCTCCTCTCCTCTCCTCTCCTCTCCTCTCCTCTCCTCTCCTCTCCTCTCCTCTCCTCTCCTCTCCTCTCCTCTCCTCTCCTCTCCTCTCCTCTCCTCTCCTCTCCTCTCCTCTCCTCTCCTCTCCTCTCCTCTCCTCTCCTCTCCTCTCCTCTCCTCTCCCAGACCTGCCTCATCTGTTCTCACCTGCATCTAAATCTCCCTCCTCTTCCCACCCTGGTGGAAAGCAAACCTAATAGAAAAAGCAGTGCTAATGATCATGACCCCACTACTATTTTATTTCCAATTGGCAGCTCAAGCAAGCAGCCCTATTTTCTGTTCTAATAGGAAACTTTATGATGTACCAAATTGCCCTGTAACAGCCTGTGCTGAGTTACCTCCTGAAAGGTAAATGAGTTTGAAATTTTATGATCAGTTACTACGACTTTTTTGCCTGTTCCATAAAAAGGAGAGGGGGGGATGCATTAAAGGAACCCTAAGGTTGCAAAATGAAGCTGCTGGGAGCCAGATGGTGCCTTTGGAGGGCTGCAGGTGGGAGCAGTGCTGGTCACAGCTGCCTGGTCTTGCCTGGTGTCCCCTCCTCGTGGGGGCTGGCACCTCCCTGGTGAGCAGGCTGCTCCACCTGGGGGCTCACCTGGATGCTGCTGGGTGGCAAGGACGGCTTGGCAAGGACAAAAGGGTTTGGGGCATCAAACCCTACACGTTATGGGGTGCCATCTCCTGGCTTGATGGGAATTAAATGGGACTCCCACAGCTCAGTGGCATCCATAGGGAATCCAGGCAGGAGCTCCTGCTGCCTTTAGGCTGGAGTCTGGGGCAGGAATTTACCCAGGGGCTGGCAGCAGCAGGGTTTGGGACTGGTTAACCCAGAGCTGCTCTCCTGTGTTGGAGAGGCAGAGCTCATTTCCAGTAAGGGCTTTGTGTCAACTGGAGCAGCTGAGCCCTCACACAACCCGACCTGGGAGCAGCAGGACTCTGGGAAGTCCCATTAGCATTTTCCAGTGTGTTTTGCATGGGATGTGATCCAGGGAGGGATTAGGCAGGAAGCTTTCCATGGGACATCCACTTCATTTTAGTTGAAATTAGGTGTCTAAATATTTTCCTGGCTTTTTATGATGGTGACTGCAAAGACCAAACTTCAGTCATTTGGTGTCTACTGGTATTTGTGTGATTTATGGGTTTTGGAGCTGGCTGGTAACTGGAGACTTGGAAGAACTGGAGCAGGACAGGTGAAGTCCTACCTGGCCGCTGTTTGTCCTGCCCCAGGGCTGATGTTCCTCACTGCTGCTGTCCTGTGTTGCTCCAAACCAGGTTCTTTCAACCACTGCCTGTAGCCATGGCATTTCCATCAGCTGATGTTGACCCTGATCAACCTGTCAGCAAAACAGGGAGCCATTTAGTTAAAAAAACCCACAAACTTTAACTCAGTCCTGTTTTTGAATTTTTAAATTATGCATATTTTTTCAGCAACTAAAAATTGTTTGAAAAAAATCTTCATGATCTCTCACTAATTATTTTAATAGAAAGAGGAGCTCTGTAATGGTAAAAAAAAAAAAAAAAAAGGTGATTTTTGTGAGAAAATGATTGTCCACTTACCACTGAAGTGTTTGGTAAAACCCTGTGACCAAAAACACTTCACGGAATTTTGCAATAACATTTTCTCTTTGGCTGAACAAATGACATTTAAAGAAGTCTATCTTTAATACCAAAAGCTGTGCTTAAATAGTGACCATCATTGCTGGTTATTGTAACTGCGTGTGTAAGAATGTTATTTTGATGGTGATGATGATGATGATGATGATGATGATGATGATGATGATGATGATGATGATGATGATGATGATGATGATGATGGTTGTTCTGCCTGGAACACAGCTCCAGAGCTGTGGCACCTTCTGTTCCACTCCCTCCCCATCTTGCCTGTGCACCATGAGAGCAGTGAGCCCCAAGAGCAGCTTTCCAGCCATTTGAATAAAGGGAGTTTTTAGCTCCTATAGTGGAGCTATAGATGGATTTATATGAACTTCTCTTGCTTGCCCATCTCACCAGACTGTTGCTGCTGTCTGACAGCAAACCAGACTCCTGGGGAGCTTTGTGGCACAGGTTCAGGACAGCTGGGTACATGTTTTGGGTGCAGTGGGAGCTGGTTTTGGTGACCCTGGGTGCTGGGGCTGTCCCTGGGATGAGTTATATTGGGGTGGTGCTGGCTGGTGCATGGGTGTAGGATGGGGTGGAAATTGGAGCCTTGGGTTACTCAGAAGGTCTCTGAGAGGTGGCTGAGAACAGCCAGCACTGGATCCCGAGTGTCCCCAGCTCTGCTCAGAAAGGTTTTGGGGTGGCCAGTTGGAAGGTGACAAGCTCCTTCTGCCCGTGTGTCTGACTAAACCCAAAAGAGCTCGTGGAAACCAGTTCTCCCTGGGGAAATGGATGATCCATTTCAGCTTGAAAATCCCTGCCTGGCTGGAGCCACCAGCCCACAACTGCCTGACTCACCTCAGTGGTTTTGGGAGATGTGGGAATCCTCCTTGACCTTCTTCAGGGAGAGCCTTCCACAGATCTGAGGGGTGCTCTCCTCCTCCAGGGTGACCAGAGGAATCTCATAGCAGAAAGAAATAAAAAGCAGATCCTCAGACTTTTAAAATTTAGTGCTGAGAATGATGAAAGAAAGGCCAACGATTCTTTTGGATTCGCTTAGTGTCCAACTTTCAGAGATGAGATTATTCACTCTTTCCCAGTGGGGAGGGCAGAAATGAACAGCAGGGGCTCTGATTTGGGCAATTACCCACCCTAGCCTGGCTGTGTAAGGCTGGTGAACATCCTTTTTCAGTGATATCTGTGCAGTTCCTGAGACAGATCTCCTGGCAGGGAGCTGGAGTGGAGCAGAGCCCAGCGATGACTTTGCCCACTCTTAACTCACCTCTCACCTTAGTCCTTTACACCCACCCACACCCTGCTTTGGTTTCTTTAAAAGATGTCTGCTTATTATATGTGGGTGAAATCTGGTCATGCTCTACTCTTTATTAGTCCAAAACTGAGGTCAGGCAGGTTGGATTTCTTTCCCTAGTGCTTTTATAATATTTGTGTTAGCTGGCCAGCTAAGTGCTGTCAGATGTAGCGTCAATGGAGCTTGCTGCTGTTGAAATTTTTATGGTTTCATGCATTTTACAGCATCACCTGTCTGACTCCAGCAATCATGATGTCACCTGTAGTGGAATATATACATTTGAACAGAGGAGACTGGAGCTGGGGGAGTTCTCCAGTAATCTGGGCTCCTTCCTGCCCTCCTCCTCCTCCATTGGGCAGGCTGGGAGGTCTTAAGACATGGCAAAAGAAAAGGAGCAGATTTCTCCTGCCCTGAGCTTTGCCCCAGCTGTTCTGAATGATCTGGGTAAAATCACTGCAATCACTCAGTCTGTGGTTTCCATATTGGCTCTTTGTTTTGCTGGCTGTGTCTCTGGAGATTTGGCCTCCTGTCTTCATCCTGAGATGTGGGAAAGGCTCAGCCAGCACTGGGGAGGCTCCAGGGGCTGTGCTGGAGGCTGACAGTGTGAGATGGAGAAGCAGGTGCCATGGGGCTGGCAGGGATGGATGGATGGATGGATGGATGGATGGATGATGGATGATGGATGATGGATGGATGGATGGATGGATGGATGGATGGATGGATGGATGATGGATGATGGATGATGGATGGATGGATGATGGATGGATGGATGGATGATGGATGATGGATGATGGATGATGGATGATGGATGGATGATGGATGGATGGATGGATGGATGGATGGATGATGGATGGATGGATGATGGATGGATGGATGATGGATGATGGATGGATGGATGATGGATGGATGATGGATGGATGGATGATGGATGATGGATGATGGATGATGGATGGATGATGGATGGATGGATGATGGATGATGGATGGATGGATGGATGGATGGATGGATGATGGATGGATGGATGGATGATGGATGATGGATGATGGATGATGGATGGATGATTGATGGATGGATGATGGATGGATGGATGGATGGATGATGGATGGATGATGGATGGATGGATGGATGGATGATGGATGGATGGATGATGGATGATGGATGATGGATGGATGGATGGATGATGGATGGATGGATGATGGATGGATGGATGATGGATGATGGATGATGGATGGATGGATGATGGATGATGGATGATGGATGGATGGATGATGGATGATGGATGGATGAGGATGGATGGATGATGGATGGATGGATGATGGATGGATGGATGGATGGATGGATGATGGATGATGGATGGATGATGGATGGATGGATGATGGATGAGGGATGATGGATGATGGATGATGGATGATGGATGGATGATGGATGATGGATGATGGATGATGGATGGATGATGGATGATGGATGATGGATGGATGGATGATGGATGGATGATGGATGATGGATGGATGATGGATGATGGATGATGGATGGATGGATGATTGATGGATGGATGGATGGATGATGGATGGATGATGGATGGATGGATGGATGATGGATGGATGGATGATGGATGATGGATGGATGATGGATGGATGGATGGATGATGGATGGATGGATGGATGGATGGATGGATGATGGATGATGGATGGATGGATGGATGGATGATGGATAATGGATGGATGGATGGATGGATGGATGATTGATGGATGGATGGATGATGGATGATGGATGGATGGATGGATGGATGGATGATGGATGGATGATGGATGGATGATGGATGATGGATGATGGATGGATGATGGATGGATGATTGATGGATGGATGGATGATGGATGATGGATGATGGATGATGGATGGATGATGGATGGATGGATGGATGGATGGATGGAAGGAAGGATGGATGGATGGGTTTCCTGAGCAAGTGCTTAAACATTCCTGAAGGGACCAGGAGATGGGGCTTGTTCAATGTGAATTAGCACAGACTGCACGTTGGTACCTTCTGATGGCCACTCATGGTCTCACCATGCCCAGCTCCCCCTGCCCAGGCAGTGTTTGGGCTCAGCCCAGCTTTAATGTCACTGCAGCTTGGATTTACCATTTACAACAACAGCACTCAGTGACATTCAGTGAACAGAGCGTGAGGAGCGTGAGTGATGTGAGATGTGAGTGTGAGTGTGAGTGTGAGTGATGTGAGATGTGAGTGTGAGTGTGAGTGTGAGTGATGTGAGATGTGAGTGTGAGTGATGTGAGATGTGAGGTGAGTGATGTGAGATGTGAGGTGAGTGTGAGTGATGTGAGATGTGAGTGTGAGTGATGTGAGATGTGAGTGTGAGTGATGTGAGATGTGAGTGTGAGTGTGAGTGATGTGAGATGTGAGTGTGAGTGATGTGAGATGTGAGGTGAGTGTGAGTGATGTGAGATGTGAGTGTGAGTGATGTGAGATGTGAGTGTGAGTGTGAGTGATGTGAGATGTGAGTGTGAGTTATGTGAGATGTGAGGTGAGTGTGAGATGGTCAAGCCTAGCAGAGGTGTGACCTGCATGACCACCACATTCTTGTGGTGTTGGGGACTGGCATGGTGCCCAATATGTACCCTCAGATTGCCCATGGTCTGCACACTCCACTGAAAGAGAGGTTCAGAGATCTATGAAAAAACTCAACCACAGGTCAAGCAGCAACTCTGCTCTGCTCTGCATTTTCAGAAGCAGGAAAATGTGTTTTATCCTGGTTCTCCTTGCTCAGTATAGTCTTATCTCTGCAAACACTCCCTTAATTACATATCAAACTAGCAATAAGATGTGGCTTAGAGGCCCTAGATGAAGACATGGAGCCCTACTGCTGAGCTGGAAATCCTCAGTAAAAATGGCTTAAGAACAGACTGATTGGGTTTTAAGAGCTCTGTAACTGATACACATCTTACTGGGTCGTTAGGCCTCCATAAATCTGGTTCTAATAATCAGTATTTACTGAGGTTTCACAGCTATGCCAGGGGTACATATCTGTTACCTTGTGCTCCAGCCTCAATAAATGTGTTTTTAATAATCAATTGGTACTTCAATAATAAACAATCATTGCTTTATTATATCTGAATTTGAACAAGTTCTGCATTTCGTTTGTACTGAAATCACTGTCTTATTTTTTTTTTACTCTGAGGGAGCTTTTACTGACTAGCTATTGGTACTAGTGTCTGCCAAACGTTACTGCTCCTTATAAAACATTGCTGACTTCACCTGATTTATAAGTCATGGATATATTTCAGATTTTTTTTCTAACCCAAACGAAGCAGTCTGTCAGGAGCTTCTAGGCAATGTTTGTAGGAGGAATGCTGCAGTCCCTCTTATGGATCATTAACTGGAAATGAACTTGGAGCCTTCAGATGTGAACACACTGCCTGCTGCCATACAACCCCGCAAGCCAACACTTCTAATTGACAGTACAAGTAACAGAAGTATGAGATTCTAATCTTTTGCAGGAAAAAAACACAAAAACCCACAATAATTGAAGAGGAAAGTTGATTTCTTGCAATGCCATTGAGGAAGCTTAATTTTTTCCAGAGTCTCAGCTCAGGTGTCCAGAGCCTGGTGCTCCAATGGCTTGGACATCTCTGCTCAGCTGCCCTGAGTGCCCTCCCTGTGGTGGATGCTGCCCTCTAAGAGCTCATCGGGACTGGAGAGGGCTGCAGGGATGTCCTGTCCCTCCCTGCTCCGTGCTGCTTCCCAAACCGTGGTGCTCTGTGGAGAAGAGCTTTGGGCTTAGAAATGTGAGGTTTGTCTCCTTCCCACCAGTATCTAAGGAAGATTCTTTCCAGGGCTGCTCCAGGATTCTGCAGTGTGATCACTTACCTCTAAACTTTGAGGGGCCAAGTCTGAACAGGAGGGGAGGATTCACATCACTGTGCCCAAACACCCAATTGATTCATCCTCCATCTAAAATATTCTCTAATCTCAGATCTTTCCAGCCTTGTGCACCACCATAATTGGAAATATTTACACTGTCCTGAGGCACAGCAGGATTGTTCCTGTACCTGCACAGGAGACAAATAGGCACCACTCCTTCAGCACCTTCTGCCTTGATCTCACTTGAGCAAAGCTTTGAATCCCAGTCCCATCCCCACCTTCTCAAACATCCTTTCAGTCTGGGTCAGAACAAACTTCTCTCCCTGGAATGGGGGAGCCTGATGCAGTGGCCAGAGCTGCCCTCACTTTGCCACTCTGGTCCTGTGCCTGGAGTGAGTTCCACCCTGGGAACAGGAGGCCTTGATGTGGCCACAGCTATGGCTCTGTGGCTTTTTTGGCTGTCAGACTGCATTCAAAGGAGCCAAGGAGGAAGGGGAGGATAGGATAAAAAGGGTTTACTACTCTGGGGAATTCAGGGGGCAAAAGGCAAAAATGGAAGGGTGCAACAACTTAAATATGGGGGAGGTTCAAGGGGAGGGTACAAATTATTAGCAAATTGGAGAAATGCTGGGAAGGGGTAAAAGGCAGGGTGCACAAAGGCATTGTCCAGTGAGGGAGGTAGGGGGGTAAACTGAGTCACATGGACTAATGAAATGTCCAGTTTTAGGGGATTTCCAATGGGGAATTCCAAGCAGAGGATTGGCACAAAGTGTGATTGACACGGAATTCAGGATAGATTGATAGAGTGGGTGGGAGGATGCAATTTTGCACCAAACCATTAACCTGGGCAGAACACAGCAGTGAGCAGAAACACCCTGCAAGAGCCTCCAGCAGCCACCCGGGGCTGGCAGTGGCTCTGGGGTGCAGTGAGTGTTCATCCAGCACACAGCTCACCCCATGGGAGGGATGGAGAGTGGTGGTGGCACTGTCCCCTGGGTGCCAGAGCCACGGCCAATTACAGCACCTCCAACCTAACGGGAGCAGGGCTCCAGGGCTCTAAGGAGCCTGGGCAAAGGCAGGAATTCCCTTCTGCTGGGGCAGTCTGCTCCCCTGACACGAAGATTCGTGCCCTCCGCCAGTGATTGTCGAGCTCAGGGTTTTCCATCCCACTTCAAGTCGTTTGCAATTTTCTGTTCCCCGTGCTGGTTGTTTTGGGGGGCTGGTTTCATTCCAGGTGGGCAGGGGTCAGAGCATTTTTGGTGAAAGGCAGAGAGCTCTGTCCCTGGTGCCTGTTTACTCACTCCTGAACTACCTCTGGACTAGTGATTTTTACATCTGTCTGGATGTAACAGGGAGCCAGGAGTGCACCAGCCCTCCCTGGGCAGTGTTAGCCCTGGGGTGGTGTCTGCTGGACATCAGCTGGCCCATCGTGTTGTATCCAACACCTTGAGGTGTAGAAATCATAGAATCACAAAACCATTTGGGTTGGAAAAGACCTTAAAGATCATTTTGTTCCAAAACCCTTGCCATGAGCAGGGACAGCTTTCTTTACACTGGGTTCTTCCAAGCCCCATCCAACCTGGCCTTGACCCTGAGAAGAGATGTGTCACCTCTTCCAGCTGACTGCAGGGGTTGCTGCTGGTGGAGCTGCTGCAGATGGTTGTCTTTGAGCAGTCCCATGTTGCCATTTGCCTCTGCTCCTGATAAATCCTGTTCCACCAGCTCTCTGTGCTCAGTTATTGATATCTGTGGTCAGAGCTGAGCTCCAGCACGGTGGGGCCAGAGACCCACTGAGAGCTGCCCTGGGCTCCTGCTGCTGCCTGACACCTCCCACTGCCTGTGGGGAATGTGGATAAATCTTCAACACCTGTGCTGTGGTTTGAAAGGTCTAAAATGCCTAAAATGCCCATTTTGAGGATGTAATTGAAAAGCCCCGCGCTATGTATCTTTCTAGTTTAGTTTTTCTTATGGACTTTAAGATTTCTTATGTCATTGTATGCCACCACATTACTGAAGTTAATGTGGCAGAGGGGAAATATCTTAATTCCATGTTTTGCCTCCTTTTTCTGCCCTTTTGGTTTAAACTAAGCTCTACAGGGGCTTGAGGATATTGTTTGTCAGAGCTGTAGAAAGGCTTTTGTGTCTAACTGCTTGTCCATTGCCCCAGCTGAGTGCCATATTCCTCCCTTGACTCTTTGATATACTAAGATTTTCTCCTGCAACAGCAAAACTGCAAAACTTTTGACTTAAATGGATTTTTTTTTTTTTTTTTTTTGGTAATGTAATGCTACCTTTTCTGAAAAACAAGCCCTAGGCTTGAAAGCTACTGCACAGTATCTCATGGGTTTAGACCAAGGCAGATCAAAGGTCTCATTAGCAAAGCATATTCTGGACAACTGTAAAGAAGGATAAGTTGTTTGTGAGTACACTAAATGCTGTGGAAATATGTGAGAACTAGAGATGCTTGGGGTACTGTTGTCAAGCTAGAATTCTGTATCAGAGACAAAACAATCACTTGAAAGACCAGAAACTTTAAAATCTAAGAAAATCTTGGAGTTTTGAGAGCTGGATTTCAGCTTATAGAAGCATACATCACTGAGACAAATAAGATCTTTCTCAAAACCATCAAGTGAGATAAACACAGGCTGCAGCTTTTAGTGAAGTAAATTGCCAGGCTGGTTCTGTGCTCAGAGCTGACTGATGCAATGAGTCTGTGTTCTAGAGACCCTCACTGGGGTTGTTTTGGGGGAGTTCATAATCCAAACCCGAAGTTCTCAATCTGGGGGTTCTCACATGACCCTGGAGTCCTGTAGCCATGGGCAGGGAGGGGATATAACCCTAGCTGTGATCCTGTGAGCAGGATCCTTCCTGCCTGCTCTGTCTGTAATAACCAGGATCCAAGATTTAAACTCAGGCAGGATGTATAATTTTTGGAGGCTGGCAGATTTCCAAGTCACCCCTCCTGTAGATATTGCCTCTCATAAAGAGCACTGTGACGTGCTCTATCCTTGGTTGGAATGGTATTTTCATATCAAGTGACTGCGTGGTGCACCTGGGATGCAGTGATTAATGAGGCAGCTTTGCATGAAGGATGTACAGGCAGGGAATCCTACAGGGCAGAGGGGAGGGAGGTGGTGGAACCCAGCTCAAGCCACCCAGACATCCCCAGGGCTCAGGATTCAGTCAGGTGCAGCCCAGCTCGTGTGGAAGCCTCCTGTTATCTTACCTTAAATAAACCTTTAGTGGGACGTGTCAGAAAGAACGGCCCTGGCTCAGACACTCTAGAGGGAAGTTTATTTAAGTCATTCCCAGTGAGGCACTGGGTGTTTCTTGAGAATTAGGGACCTCTGGGCTTGTGGGACACATATTGAGAAAGTAAGAAAATGACAGCCTGAAAAATATTCCAGGCTGGAGCTTCTCAGCTCTGTTCCCAGCCCATGAGCTGGTCCAGCTCAAGGCTAGGGAGAATTTCTCCCAGGGTGATAATTTGGTCAAAACAAAAAGGAATTAATAACAAAGATAGAGCACCTGTTGTGGTGTGTGCCCAGGCCCTGGCAATGGGGTGTCTTCTCTCTGAACCAATCTCCTTTTCTCTACTCTTGGAGTTGCAGTCCTGCTATAAAACCAAGTGTGTTTCTGAATAAACTTGTCTCTTCCTTTCTGTCATGAAAAAGGACCATGTAGCTGTGCATCTTATTTCTGCCTCCCTTAAAGGGTTAAAACCCCTTTCCACGGCTACATGGGCTCAGTGTTCTCTGCCCAGTCCTCAAGAAATGCCCCAAGCTGACAGCCTGGGGGTGTGGAGAGAGGTGCAGGAGATCCAGGGTGTGATGGGTGGGTGACACTGGCTCTGATGGCTCCTGAGAGGGGGGGTTAGCAGAACAGAGCAGAGACACTAGCACAGCCTCAAGGGAATTCCTTGGCTCATTTCATTGCAGTGACTGTGAGCTGACTTCCCAAAAAGTCTTTGGAAAGCTCAGCTTTAGTATTCTCCGCCCTGGTCAGAGGGAGGTAACCACAGTTCTTTCCCAGCCCTTGAACTCCTGGGAATCTACACTGGTGTCCTGAAGCAGAGGATTTGGCCTGATTCTCCTGAGATTATCTTGTTTGGTTTCCAGAGCTCATTATGTGTCTCTTGCAGTCTTGTAGAGTTTACTTTGTTTTGTTCCTATTCCCTTTTCAGTCCTGTCTGAAAAATCACTGAGCTTTCTAGTACTGTAATAGCCATCATTAATAATAATACCTTTAAATTATTCTAGTTAGTCTTTTTAAAGCATTTTCCTGACTACCTTCTTCTTTGCTAATTGCCTTTCTCCAGTGCCCTGAGGAAACCTGCACTTTCCAGAAGTTCTGAAGGGAAGGACAAGGGACTTGGCTCTGATATTTATAAATTTTTCCTAAATCTAGGAGATTTGTCAGCTGATGGAGAAGAAATACAGGGTTTTTTTATGGCCCTATTTGTGCCCAGAATGGGGAGATAATGGCCCCAGAACACCAGTAACCAAGTCAGGAAACACCTAAGCCTGAGATGGGAGGTCGGGGCCAGCTCCTGAGAAGGGTCTGTGGCTCAGCCCCTGCCTCACATCTGCCTGAGGAAGGGGCCAAGTGGAGCAGGAACTGCACTTTGCTGTGCTCCCATCGTGCAGAAGGGCCTTGGAGCCCAGACTGGGATATTGCACAGGCAGGTGAGAGGGAGCAGAGCTGTTTGGAGCTGGGGATGAGTGGCCCTGAGGTGTGGATGCAGGGCAGGGAAGTGGGAGCAAGGGAATGGCAAGGTGTGCCCTGGGCTTCATTCTGAGCTGAGGTGGAGCAGGAGGATTTGGAGAAGTTTCCTGCAGCCCAGAGCTGTATGAATCCCCCTTCATCCCTCCACACATGCAGTGGCTGTTCCAGCTGCTCCACTAAGGGCTTTTTAACCTCAAACTTAAACTTAGGAGCCCCTCAGCCCTGTGTCACTCTAATCTGTCTGTCACAAAAATCAGCAGATTATTCTGGGCTTTTCAGACCATCAAAAAGTCATCTGCTGTTCCTCCCCTCTCCCATCTGCTTGAGGCCAGGTGCCCTGGCACCAGCTTGGTTAAATAATGATGGTGATGGCATGAAGTGGCTGAGATGGGGTGTCTGTAGCCACGAACTTGGGTGGAGGGAGGGCTGCACTTGGTGTAAGCTCCATCTCAGCCTTGTGCCACTCAAGGACACCAGCACTGGTCAGAAATTAGTTCCTCCAGACCTGGACCCTTGAGGTGAGGTGTCACTCAGAGAGCCCAGTGGGGCACAGTCTGGGCAGGAAAATCTGGGGAAGGTTTTCTGGCAGAGCCCAGCTCACGTTTCTCTTGCAGGTGTTTGAGACCAAGGAATTTCTGTGACACGTTAAGTGAAAAACGATCATTTTCTGATAAATCCTAATGAAAATTTCCAGCTAAGTCTGAATCCAGGTTTTCCTTTCATGCAGGCCCTTTTTTCTCAGCCTGTCTCCCCTTGGCTGTGCTCAGCCAGCAGCCTGCAGGATGCTGAGGAATTGTTAGTGACCAGGGCACCCTAAATGCCAGCAGCAGATGCAATAAAGGACTGTTCCTTCCCACTTGAAATGCCTGTTGCATTTGCCAGGCAGCCAGCACTGTGAATTCATTCCGACTATTTAAAAAGACCTTTTAGAGCTTTTGAATGGTTTCTGGCTTATTCTGTGGCAATAAAACCATAGTGCCTGAGAGTCAGACGTTCAGGACCTGACCAAGTAACTAAATACAAGATACTTGGGAGAGTTGTGAAGTGCTTAGGAACGAGACAATTATACTGGCCCTTATCCCATTATTTGCCAGCTCATAATCACTGTCCCGGGCTCTGTCTGGTGGCATTTGGGATTACCATGGAACAAAGAAATAGGGCAGGGGTTGGAAAAATGGGAATCCCACCTGCTGGGGGGTGGTGGAGCCACTGTGTGAAGAAAACAGGCAAAGAAGGGAAGTGAGGTGAATTTTCCTTCTTATCCTGCTGAACAGGGCTCAAAGGGGAGATCAAACATGGCTTGTCTTGCCTGGTTATGTAAGGGCAGATTTCACCCTTGTACACAGGAACCCACGACAGTTTGGGCTCCAAATTCTAATTCTCTTGACCTGGGAGAGGTTCTCATTCCCTGAGGAATTCAACCACGAGACCCTGAGGAAAGCAGAGCTGGGCAGTGAGAGATTGCAGGGCTCAGCTGGGGCTCCACAGCATGGCTCTGCTTTTGTCTGCCACCCCTCACCCTGGGAGCTCTGGTGACAGGCTGCTGGTCACACAGGTGATGGAAGTGCCTTGGGTTTCCCCCAAGTGCAATCCTGCCCTGGGACCCAGCCTGCCAGATGGCTCCCTGGCATCTGATCAGGGCTTTTCCATGCAGCAGGGAAGAATGCAGTTGTGAAGGCTGATAAATGGTCTGTGAAGATTGGTCTGATACCATTTTGGTCTTCTGGGAACGAGGACCTCATTGCAGATCAAATGTCTGATCTTTAAACTGGCATAAATCAGCATAACTCTACCAAAGTTAATGGAGTTGTGCTGATTTACACCAGCTGAATTTATACGGTCAAAAATTATTCATTTGCTCTGTCTCTTCTCCACTTTTCTCCCCTCCTTGGATTAGAAATGAAGTCTATAAAGCTAATATGGTCCCTGCAGCAGCATAACTTCCACAGAGTGTTTGCTTGAAGAGGTTAAAAGCCCTATAAACTGCTTTACATTCTCTAATAATAAAATGCAGATGCAAAGGGGAAGGATTTGATGGTCAATTAATACAGAAACCATCCAGTGCTTTGCATAGATCCTGCTCCTTGGCTTTGAAATACTATGCCCAATTAAAACCTTACCCAGAACTATACCAAGATTAAAAAAGTAATAATAATCTGCAGCACTCTAGGTAGCATGCTGCAGTTTTCAGGGTGCCTCTGAGCTATGCCTCATAAACTCTTGGATAAGATTTGTCTGGATGTTTCCAACTGCAACTGCTCCTGGAGCAAAGCTGCAAAGCAGCATTCAGCAGGCAGAGCTGGAGAGGGTTATTTAATGGAGGAAAAGAGGAGGGGGTAAGGAAAGCATTGACAATCCCTTGTGTATTCTTCTGAAAGGAAAAGAAAATGATAGTTCCTGTGAAAGTTGTGCCCTCCAGCTGGGTTATCCAGAGGGTGCTGGGCTGGGCTGTGCCCACAGAGTGGCTCTGGTTTGGGGATGGAAGAGGCTGACACAGCCTCAGCAAATCCCAGGAAGTTACTTTGCAGCTGGGTTGAGCATCACTTGCTGCTCTCAGGGGTGATGGCACTGGTGACCTGCCAGGGTGTCCCTGCATGTGATGGCCACTCCAAGGGAACAGTGCAGTCTATGCACAGGCATTATTTGGTGGAGCAGTGAGGTGGATGGCATCTGGATTTAGTAGCCCAGGAGGCAGAATGAAAGCCCTTTCTCTTCCAGTAGTGCACAGCAGCAGCAAGAGCTGAAAGGGCAGAAGGCAGTTTGGGCAGCAAGGAGCACCCACAATAATCAATCAGTGTAAAGCCATCCCCTTCCTGCCTCCAGAGCTCCTCACTGGCAAAAGACACCAATATGGAAATAGAGCACCTTGTTTTATGGTCCCTAGTAATTTACTTGCTATACAGTGTGACAAAAGGAGGAAAAGTGGAGTTCTGCATCCCTGAGGTACCTGGAGACACTCCCTGCAGGACTGAGCCTGGCACAGGCTGCCTTAGAGATCCTGCCCTGGGCTGCCAGGGTGTCTGGGGTCTGCTCCTTGGTCAGCTGCTGCTGCTCCTGCTGGATTTCCTCTGCATTGCTCAGACAGGAGGGGTGGCTGCTGTATCACTGATCTTAACCACCAGAATCTCAGGGAGCTCAGACTGCTGCTGGTTTATTGGCCTGGGTGCTCAGTGTTCACAGAACACCCCTTCAAGGAAAATAGGAAAACTAATGTTTCTAATAGTAGAGTTCCAGGGAAGTCCAGCTCCTTTGCCATCAGTGTGCACACCCTTTGCTGTGCACAGAGCTATCTGGTGACTGAGCAACACCAGAGCTTTGGGCAGACACGTGTGGTGGTGGATTCTGCTGGGTCTGAACAGGAGACATGGCAAATCCATCTGTGAGCCATCTAAACCCTGATGGCAGCCCAGCATGCCTTGTTATTCTCCCTCTGCCTTTTTTTCTCCTGTCATGGTTTTGTAAAGATGTGTAAAGTATACAAATTTTTAAAAGGAGTCATCGGAGCAACTAATAGACAGAATAAACCTATCTCAGATGGCCTTTGGGGAGGGGGTGTCTTCCAGGTGGGTCTTCAAGCTCAATTTAAATTGAAGGTTTTGATATATTTCTGTCTGGGCTCATGCATCTTCCTCAGCCCCCTGATTTTAGTCCCAAACTGTGTAAAATCTCAGAACAGATTGCCAAGGTCAAGGGGAATTGCCCAGGGCTGGGACACTAAAGCTGTATGAATGGAGCACGATATAAAAGCATAACGAGGCTGATTTCTTAATTGCACAAAGGCCTCTCAACACTGTTTTGACAGCCTAAAGGGTCATTTACATCTATTTTAAGCCATGTAAAAGCCTGATCCTCATTACACATGTTGAAAAGAAAATATAATATGTACCACAACTAAGCCCCTTCCTACTGCCAAAGTGATGGAAAGAGACTTTAGTGTAAATAAGGCTCAGGGCTGTTTTCAGTTCCAGCACCACAGACGTGCCAGGGCAGAAGCAGGAAAGATGCCAAACATATTTATTTTGGCCTGGCTGGGTGTTTCTTCAGTTTTCTCTCTGCAGAAGAAAGTGGGTGTACACATTTTGGCTCTGCCTTGCCCAAAAGTCACCACGAGTGTCACCTCCCCCCTGGCAGACAGGGACCGAGGACGAGTCCTGAAGGGCACTGCACACAGGATGCTCTTGGTGGGCAGGACCTGGGGCAGCTCAATGAGCACTTTTGTGGTGAGGGTTCTCCATCCCCAGCTGCTGAGCTGCACCCAAGGATAGCAGAAACTTCAAACCAGGCCAAAACTGAGAATGTACAAACTGACAAACTCTGTGTCAGCTAAAGAAAACCAGTGCTCTGCTGGAAATGGGCTCCAGACTTCTCCTCAGGTGATGCCTGGAGAGTTGCCTGGAGCAGAGGCTGGGCAGTGCTGAAGGAATAAAGCAGGGATTTATTCCAAGCCCTTCCAAGGATTCACCTTGGGCACTGCAAGAGCCCGGCCGTGGCTCCAGCCAAGATGGAGCCAAGATGGATCCGAGTCACGAGTTCTCACACTTGGATCACTTTGGCTCCATTTCCATCTTGGCCTTCATTGTCCAATTGCAGCTCCAGCTTCTGCAGTGCCATCCTCCCACATTCTCTCCTCCAGTCGCTGCTCTTTGCACTTTTTGGGGCTGAAGCTGCAGCGCTGTCCTTGGTTGTGGGGCTGGCAAAGGATTGTTTTGTGTGCCTGAGCTGGGAGGAGAACTTGCTGACACTTTGGATGGAGTTCAGAGTCACACACCAATGCAGTGCAGAGTCTGGAAATAGGAAAGCTCAAACTTAAGGCATCACAAGTGGAGGAGACACAGAGTACCTGCTCAAAGATGTGAGTAGTTCCCTAACCAGGACAATGATGATGATGATGATGATGATATTGATGATGATATTGATGATGATTACAAGCTGACAGGGGCTCAGTATTTACATCTCCTTACCCACTCAGACTCCAAACCCTACCAGAGTCTGGGAGAGCTCTGTTCTTCCCTGGGCTCACTGGGGGAGGCTGTCATTTATCCTGGGCCGAGTGGCTGATCCTCCCCACACCATCTGCACACCCACTGCCACGCAGCTTCTCCCCATCCTTTTTCTCTCCTTGCAGGACAAGGAGCAGCCCAGATCTGAAGGGAGGTGCAATTTTCAGCAGGGCTGAGGTGCCTTTGTGCCAGAATGGGACAAATTAGAATTAGTTTTTGCTAATTTGCTCCACATGGAGCTTTCAATTTGAATTCTGTCTCCTGAATCACCAGGCAGACCACCCTCCTGGTATCCTGACTGCTGTATTTCCCAAAGTGAGGGGAGAATTTCTCATCCATCCTGTGTTTCCTGTGCTTCAGGCAGTGTCATACCCACTGCTCCAAGGAAAGGAGTGAATGTATCCAGCTTCCTCAAACCCCACAGCTGATCCAAACTGGGGCAGTCATTTCAGAAAACAGTCAACTCTGAAGTTTGGAAGCAGGAAGGATGCACAGACTAGTGATGATAACTTCCTGATTTATTATTTTTTCTTTGTTTCTGCATGAATCCCAGATCGTCCTGTTCAGCAGGTAATTCTTAGTAGCCTTGATGCTCTTCTTAGCAGAGAACTCAAAATACATCTTGCCAGAAAACATCCAGGGTCTCTGACTTTTTTTTGCAAGTGCTCAAGAAACCAACTTGTGTGAATTTTCCTTTTTCTCAGGATGTATTGACATCCTGTGTGCCTTTGCATGGTGGTTTCAATTTTTCTGTGTAAGGTTACCACCTGAAAAATGAGATTACTGTAATAACAATCCCTCTCATGTCCACAGCAACCTGGGTAAATTGCAGCTGTGTAATTTCTCAACAAAGATCTGGACATTTCCAGCAGCTTCTCAGTCATTAGGAAGCTGCTTACTTGGAGCTATAACTATTCCTGAAAATATACTGAGTTTTGGAGTACTTCTAGGAGCCCTATAGATGTTCAGGAGGGCCCTATGAATGTCAGGCAGCAAAGCTCTTGAACCAAAGGCTTTGTTCCCATGACATCAGTCAGAATGAGCCTGAATGTGGTCATATGAACCCAAAATGTCACCACCAAGGGCTGAATTCTGCCTCTGAATTCTGCTGGTGAATGAATAAATTCAAGTGAATAAAGCTAAAAATACTTTTATAATGTTGTCCCATTTGCCTGAGAAGCAGAAACATTTCTTTCTGTCTGAACTTTCAGAGGGTTCCCTATTTCATCCTTGCTTTTTAAGATTTTGGTTACATTCTGATCCCAGCCTTGGTGTAAGAGGTAACTTCGTGCTCCTGGATTCTGCCTGTAATGAATGGTGTTTTGTGTTAATTGCAGTGATGTGTTTGCCATCAAAGGCTGGGGAAAGCAGGAGGAACAGAGTTTTTTTCTCTGGGCTCTCCCAAGCTGGTGTGTCACAGAGTTTGTCCTGGTTTTGGGCTGTGTAAAATCTTACCAGTGCTTCTGCAGGGGTTTTATAAAAACTGTCCACAAATTCACTCCCTAATCTCTATCTCTAATGGCTCTACCTCAAAAAGTTTCATTTTGTCATTCCCAAGCTGGCCTACTTGTCTTAGTTATTTCAAAGCAGGTGTCTTAAAATTTAATTTCTACATTTCATTTCTCAAGAGCCTTTTTCACAGCCCCCAAATGAAAATGGACAAAATTGGTGAACTATTTTATTTGTTTTCTATGCATTTTTAAAATTTGTTTTTACTTTGAGGGGGGTGAATTGATCTTTCTGCCTTTCACTTCAGGTCAACAGCAGCAAAGGAATCATTTATTCACCGACTTCCAGGGTTCACCTCTTTCCCTGGGCCAACAGAAAGTCAGTCTAGCTTTTACCTCTGTCTGCCCTTCCTCCTAATTTTTATTGCATACTCTTGAAGTTGGCCATGTAGACTTTTTCAGTGAGGGGGAATCCAAGCCTGGGATAAGCACGGAGGTGTCTTGGCATGTGACTGCTTCCCCTGTGGTATTGTCTTTTTCCTGTCTGCTGGAAATATAAATAAAATTTTTAAAATATAAAATATAATATAACAAAATATACCTGTCACGTGTACTTTGTGCTATGTCATGTGCAGGAGATGGGAATGGGCAGGGAAAGGAGGGGAGCAGGTTTCCTGTGGAGCACTGGTCATGGTGCAGGGTGTGCTCTGGATAAAGCTGTGCTGGATAAAGGCTTGGAGAGAGCCCAGCCTGGCAGGCTGGCTCTGGGGAGGGCTCTCTCTGGAAGTGCAGGGAGCTGAACAAAGCCACATTCCCCAGGATGTCCTGTTCTTCCCAGGCTGCTTGTGAGGAGCATCCTTGGAGGCGTTGCTGGAGATGTTGGGCTGGGAGGGTCTCTGTTCCCACCTGACCCAGTTACTCTGAGTTTCCTCACAGTGTCACCTCGCTGGGGGTGCTGCCAGCAAAGGGCAGGGCTGGGGCTGCTCTGCAGAGTGCAAGAACACCTCACAGACAGGCAGGGATGCCATTGAAACATTCCAGTCCTGTCCACAGTGCTGTCACTCACACTCACTCTGCTTCCCTTCTCCATCGCTAACTGAGCAGTCTGGTGCTTCTTTGGTTTGTGTTTTACAGCACAAAAAAACTCGTGCAAGCTGGAAAGGCTTTACCATTATTTCCCAAACACAGAAATATGTGTCTGCAGTGTGGCTTTTTAGAGCAGCATCCACTCAGATGGTGGGGAATTCATCACAGCCCAGGATGAGTAATTCCAATGGCTCATTACTCTTTCAATTACAAACTGGCGCTTTCTTTGCAGTCTGAATTTGTCTAATTTTGGTTCCAGCCACTGGATATTGATATGGCTTTGTCTGTTAGATTAAAGAGAGTTCTGTTATAAGAGATCTTGTCTTTAGTAAGTGCTCTTCATCTTTAATAAGATATTTCTTCCTCTCTTTTTGATAAGCTAAATTATTTAGCACCTTTAGTATCTCAGTGTGAGCAGTTCTGCTCCACCCCACAGCCCCCAGTCTGTATCTTCATTTTCTTCCTGAATTCCTGCTTGGATACCACTTGGTTGCCCAATAAGCCCATCATGCCATCATGAGACCTCTGTGTGGAACTGGCAGAGCTGCCACATCTGCAGAGGCACCAGATGCAGCTATCTGCATTTAGGCACCTGAATCAAGCCCTCAAATTCCAGGAAAAGGAGGTAAGATCCCTCTCCCCTAAACTGAACCACTGATAGGTGCAGCAGTAGACCAAACCTGTCACCTCCTCTCAGAGGACATCTTGCTCAGTCCAAGCTCTGAAGTGGTTTTTTGGTAATGAAGTCAACACTGATTAAAGGTGCCAGTGTCCAGAAGGTGACTGTGGTGACACATCTGCTGTGGCCATGGAGCCACTGGTATGGCTGAGAGGTCTGGGCTGCTGTCAGCTTCGTCTCTGTGGGTTTGGGAGCTGCTGATGTAGGCTCGTGCCTTGCTTTGCCAGTAAAATCCAGCAGAGTTAAACTGTTTGATGCTGTTATTGTGGCCTCAAGGACAGAATATTGTGTCACCTTCTTTGTAGGTATCTAAGAAATTGTCCCAGCCTTTGTGCTGGGATTCAGACTTTGGCCAGGAACTCTGAAGGACACCTCAGCCATGTTCTTCACCTTTAAATCTCCCTGGGGGGAACCTGAACAACAGTGCCAGATTCCTCATGGCTCTTCAGAATGCCTGGACTTGGGATGGCCCCTGTTTTCATGGTGTTTTAGAGCTGCTTTACAGTACCATGGCTGCTTGTAGTGTAATTTGGGCTTATATACAGTGACTGATCATGTGCCAGGAGTTTTATTATGGACAACAAATCCCATTCAATCAACAGCAGAGACCAAACAACCATTGTTGAACCTCAGTGCTTGGAACAGTGTTGGATGTCTCCAGGCGTGCCAGATGGGACCTACCACCCTGACTGTGCTGTGTGTGGGTAATCAGCATGGATGGGCTGCAGATTCCCTCACCAGTTGTGCTGGGCAGGAGCTGGTTTCAGGCTCAGCTGGAGAGTTCTGCTGTCTGGGATGGTTTGGGCACAGCAGGTCTGGCAGTGTCCAGCACGTTGGGTGGGACCTGATGTGAAGTCCTTGCTGTCAGAGTGCAGCACAGAGCAGAGTGCCTGGCTGTTCCACCACACTGTGCTCTCCTCATGCCAATTTTCACTTGATCCAGCTCTAGAGAGGGAGTTTGTCCTCTGGGCCCATGAATCAAAGGCTCCAGGAGATCTGTCCCTTGTGCAGAGCTGATAAACCAGTCTGTCTTCCCCACCCTGGTCCAAGGCTCAGAAGGATGTTTTGGAGATACTCTGCTTGCAAACCCCCTTGTCAGGAGCAGCCAAGCTCTGCAGAGCACATTTAGTGACCACACAGCTAAATGAGACGTGAACAGGCTGATCATGGCAGGGTGAAACTCTCAGATTCATGGCTCAGGTGAGGAGGAAGTGCAGCAGAGCACTGAGAGAGCCCAGAAGAACAAGCATGAATGGATATAATCCATGGTGTGAAAGCTGTGCTATAAATACCAGGCTGATGGAAACCAGACCTGCTCTGCTGGTGCTTGCCTTTTCTGCTCCAAAGCAAGAAACTCGTTTGCAGTGGAACGCTCATCCCTGGCCATGCTTTGGCCTCTGCTCCTTCCCCAGGGCTCTTGCTGGTCCTCCTGAGACCTTTAGAGGAAGTTCTGGGCATTACCATGTGATCTCCTGAAGGATTTCTGTGGGCCACATCAACGTGTAAGGATAGGCCAGCATTGTTTGTTTGATAGTAGAACTTGTTTCTCTCTCACTTGTTCCTCCCTGCCCCCATTTTACAAAATAAAACATTGGCATCAAACCTAACTTGCTTGAGGGCAGAAGATGGCTGTAAAAATAAGTACTGCTGATATCAACACCCAACAGTATTAATATTTGATATTTTGGTCTCTCCAATCTGCCAGTCAAGTAAAGCAGAGAAGGCAGGATTTGCCATGTATAGTTGTCCTCAATGCTAAGTCCTGCTGTGAGCCATCAGAGCAAATAAATCCAATTCTCTGTTACCTTGTGCTCATGCAAATCAGAACAACAGTGCAATTAAGCCAGTGTAAGGCCAGTGTGAGCAGGAAGCAGTGGCACCACAGGCGAGGAGAGCTGAACTTTGGCTAGCAGTTTTCAGGGAGTTAGAGAGAATATTCCCTAAGGCAGAGACCCATTTGGAATAAATCTGCTTGCTGGCTGCACTCCTCACTCTGGCAGTCAGCTCATTACAATTCAGGCTAAGTTTTGCAGTATGGTCAGCTTTAACTAATAAAGATCTAGCATGGTACCTTGCTAATCTCATTAGATGGAGAGGTCTATTGGGGTAGTGGTTGCTGGAGAAAAGAAAAGAAAAGAAAAGAAAAGAAAAGAAAAGAAAAGAAAAGAAAAGAAAAGAAAAGAAAAGAAAAGAAAAGAAAAGAAAAGAAAAGAAAAGAAAAGAAAAGAAAAGAAAAGAAAAGAAAAGAAAAGAAAAGAAAAGAAAAGAAAAGAAAAGAAAAGAAAAGAAAAGAAAAGAGAAAGAAAGAAAGAAAGAAAGAAAGAAAGAAAGAAAGAAAGAAAGAAAGAAAAAGAAAGAGAGAAAGAAAGAAAGAAAGAAAGAAAGAAAGAAAGAAAGAAAGAGAAAGAAAGAGAGAAAGAAAGAAACAAAGAAAGAGAGAAAGAAAGAAAGAAAGAAAGAAAGAAAGAAAGAAAGAAAGAAAAAGAAAGAAAGAAAGAAAGAAAGAGAAAGAAAGAGAGAAAGAAAGAAAAAGAAAGAAAGAGAGAAAGAAAGAAAGAAAGAAAGAAAGAAAGAAAGAAAGAAAGAAAGAAAGAAAGAAAGAAAAAGAAAGAAAGAGAGAAAGAAAGAAAGAAAGAAAGAAAGAAAGAAAGAAAGAAAGAAAGAAAGAAAGAAAGAAAGAAAGAAAGAAAGAAAGAAAGAAAGAAAGAAAGAAAGAAAAAAAAAAGAAAGAAAGAGAAAAAAAAGAAAGAAAGAAAGAAAGAAAGAAAGAAAGAAAGAAAGAAAGAAAGAAAGAAAGAAAGAAAGAAAGAAAGAAAGAAAGAAAGAAAGAAAGAAAGAAAGAAAGAAAGAAAGAAAGAAAGAAAGAAAGAAAGAAAGAAAGAAAGAAAGAAAGAAAGAAAGAAAGAAAGGTTTAGCAATTCCAGATCAAGCCATGGCAGTTTTTTAAAGGGGTGTGTATAGGTATTCACAACATGCATGTACATATATGTACATTCTGCTAGTTGTTTCTACTTAATTCTTCCACTAAGAATAGTGGTATGAGAGGCCCCAGGTGCCAGCCCCCAGGGATAACTGCATTCAGGCTACAGGGAACCCCAATAGTGTCACTGATCGTGGCTGGGTACCAATCCACAGACCGTTCAAGGCTCTTCTTGCACCTTGTTGGCATAAAAAATTCTGACTCTCCCCTCCCAAAGCCCAGGAGGAGCTGCAGTGTTCAAACCTGCTGGTTTCAGTGCTTTGCCCAATGCCTCATTGTCAGGTTTATTTCCAGTGACAGCAGTGGATGTTTCCCCTGCTCTGAATTAGGATTTAAAAATCCCAGGAATTGGGCATTAATAAATGGCAGCTCTTCCACTTGGAGGGCAAGGCACCACCCACCCTACTGAGCCAGACTCCCACAGAAGGGGACAAAGGGAAAAACCTGGTTCTCTCTCCTTTTTTTGTTCCCAGACTGCCGTGGCTCAGTGCTGGAGCATTAACTCTGAAGTGCTCTGAGGATTCACTGGATTTTGGCTCCAATCCTTGGGATGTGTTGGCAGCTTCCCTCTACCCTCCTTCCCCATGGTGATATTTGTCAGGAACCCCTCCATGGTTTCAAACCAGGTCCAGAACTGGACACAACATCCTCCACACCATATTTAGATGCTGTAACTGATGCAAAGAAAGAAGGGAAAATATTGCTATCACTTGATTAATCAATTGGTGAAGGTGGCAGCACAGAGTCTTTGCTGTGCCTTGCAATGCTCCTTCCCCTTCCCTGTGTCACTGCAAGGATGTCGTTGTGTTTTGCTGAGTCTTTCCTTGCTTGGGGCCAGTCATTTATCAACAGAGATTTCCATCTTGGCCCAATAATTCATCTCTTATTGCAGCCCTCACTGCTCCGAGGGCCCTTTGTTTCCTCTTATCACAGTCTAATTATTTGGTGAAGGAAAATTTCTGACTATCTTGGGGCCAGTGGGCAAGAGTTCAAGAAAACCCGACTGCAGGTAGGGATGTGCTTGTGAGAGTGGGAGAGGGGTTCCCAGGGCTCAGACCCAGATGCTTCTGTGGCAGGGGAGGTTGTAAGAGCCCAGAGGGTCCAACATGAGACACAAAGTCTCTTTTTTTTTGGTTTAACCTTCCCTTTGTGCATTTGTCACAGCTAAATGCTCCCACGTACATCACACCCACACATCTCCCACCACTTTCTCACACACAGACACACACACTCTCACACATTCTATTAAGAAATCCTGTAAATTCAGGAGTTTGGTCTAGTTTTTTGGGTTTTTTTGTTTTTTTGTTTTTTTCTCCCTGGACAACCTGGAACAAAAGATAGTAAGAATTTTTGTCCATACATATGTGGCCAGTGCTGGGATGCTAGAAAGGGGGATGAGTGGATGAATAAACAGATAGTAATCACAGTAGCATAATTAATAATAATGACAGAAAGGCATCCTGCTCCTATTAGGAGTACATGCATAGCTTTAATCAGCTCTCTCCACCATCCAACAGGAGGCTTGGACTAAATCAATTGCTGATTTCTATCACAAGGGTTGTTCTGGCCAGATTGGAAGAGGGATCCGCTTGGTTCTTTATAAAAAAAAAAAAAAAAAAAAAAAAAGGAGAAATTATTAATTTATCATTAATTTATGTATCTTTATCTAAACCAGGATAATTTCTTTGTTGTATTCAATGATTCCAGTGCAGCTCTGAGGATGTTTCAGGGAGTTTCCCAGGTTGCTTTCCCCTGGATGAGCATTCTTTGCTCCTCGATCTGCTGCCTCTAAAGCTCAGTGCAAAGATCAGAGATGGCCCTGGACAGCCAAGCTGGGGACAGAGCCATTATTTAGAGCAGCAGGGCTGCAGTCTCTGTGCCACTGCTGTCTTTGTACCACACTCATTGCTTTATAAAGCATTTTGGAATCACCTGGAGCATGTGAGGTGCACTATAAAATCAAACTCCCTCTCAGTCTGTCTTGCAGCCATTCCCTGACTCTGAAAGCAGCAATAAATTCAGCTGGGCTGGTTATGGCCACTCATACCACTTCAGAACTGTTCTTTAAAGAGAAGTTCTAAAATCTCGTTGCTTTATTAAGCATTTCATACATTTGAATTGTCAGTTGATGTATCACATGCAAAAGAGACAGCGACTAGAATAATAACCTTTCCCAGCATTTCATTTTGAAGCCCCATTTACCTGAGCCTGGCTGCTTCCAATAAATATTTCACAACGTGTTTCTCCTCCACAAGTACACTTACAACTTATGAAGCAAACACAAATGTTTTAATTCTGACAAAATGAGCATTTTTTTCTTGCACCATCCTCGATCCAGCACATAGTTTTGTGGCTAAATGGCTTTCTGATTATCGTGTCCCAGGATATTACTTCAACTGAAGTGATATGAAATGTCATTAAAAAGTAATGTTCCTCTGCTTTGACAATCATATTAGTAAACACTGGAGGCTCTGCAGGTTATATGTCAGGCGGGCCGACACTAATGGGTTTATTAACATATACAGTAGCACTTTGTCAAACCTCCTTGTTAATCTAAATTTGCAGGTGACAAAAAGAAAGTGAGCAGGGAGCAAGAAGATGGTATTTAAGAGCTGCTTAGGTTGGGCTACAAGTTAAAGGAGCCAGGACACCCTGAGCAAGGTTGGATGTTCCCAGGGCTACTTCCCTGGATTTGACCAGCCCTTGCTCCCAGGGGAAAGTCTTCTCTGAGCTGGTGGGGAGCACAGACACCCATCCTGGAGATGAACAAGTGCAATGGGAAGAGCACAAGTCCATTTGGTTCAGGTGGGGGTGAACAGCTGCATCTCCATCCAGCCACACTGGGTCTGCTGGGCAATGTGTGGGTGCCAGGGACTCTGAGGGGCAAATACAAGAGGGTAAATTCCACAGGGTCACTGCCCCAGGGGCAGCTGCTCTGAAGTGTGTAAAGATATTTGTGCCACCTATAAATAAATTCTTGAGTGGTTCAGGCAATATTGCTCTGAGTGATGGAGCTGCATGGCTGTCCTGGGTTACAATGTAAAGATGTGCCCAAAAGGATGGATTCTGTCACCAGCTGTTAACCCATGCTGGGCAGTGATCCTGATCTCTGGGGGAGATATCCTCTGTTAATGGGCCATGTGTTAACCCAGCTGGGGCAGTGTTCTTTATCTTCCCCACAGCCCATCCTCCCTCCAGGAGATCTCTCCTGTCCATGGCCATGCAGTCCCAGGGCAGGGCTGATCAAATTCCATCATCCCATTGGGAGATGCTCCAGCCAGGGGCAGGAGCCAAGCATTTCCTACCCAGATAAAATTTGAGATTTGGAACACCAAGGCAGCCCTTACCCACTGGTTTCCAGAGGACAAGAGCTACCAGCCCTTTCTACAGGATCACTGCTTCAACAAGATCACTTCATCTGGACTGCTGCCACCACCCTAACTAGTGGGGTGTCAGGTTGTATTCTGACTCTGTCAGAGCTTTTCTTTTGTACTATTGCATGTATTTTATTTTTCTCTCTTTTTTTTTCCTGTTAAATGGTATGTCTGACTAGGAGACTCTCACTGATTTTGCTTTCAAACCATTACACTGGCCTTTTGGAGGTGATGGAGTTCTGAGATCAAGTCTCCCTTGGGATTCAGGCAGAGGAAGGATGGACACTGAGCTGGAGGAGGGGGTGTGCTCTCTCAATGTGGCTAGGGAACAGCACCATGCCTTGGAAAATCCTACAACAAACAAAGTGGTGTGTGCAGGGCTGACAGCCTCGTGTGGCCCTGCCCAATTCCTCACAGCAAGGTGGGAGCCTTGAGGACACCACTGAGTTTGGGGACAGCCGAGGTTTTGAGTTGTGGAAGACAAACATCTCTCACCCCAGAGGTTCTGACTCAGTTGAGAAGAAAGGAAATCAGGTGCTGAAATTTGTACCCATGGCCAGACTTCAGTCCCCACAGGTAAAGCCTGGAGAGACCTGCTGCCACCTCTGCATGCCCCAGACACCCTGGCAGTTGGGATCCATTGGGATCCATCCCATGGGGTTTTCTCCCACAGGTCTGTCTGTGTGTCTGTTCCTGGGGCCATACAGGTCTGTATGAGGCAGAGTGGTCAGGTGTGTGTGTAAGGATGTGGGGTGGATCAGTGGCACTTGGGGATCCTCTGGAGCATCACTTTTTCATTCAAGAAGAAGCTTCCATTCCTGGAGCCCAGGATGCCCCAGAGCCTGGCAAGATGTGCATTCCTGCTGTGCAGATTCACCAGCTGTGGTTGCTGTCCCTGACCAGCTCTCACCATTTTGGGCACTGGAAGCCTGAGGTTGAATTGCCCAGCTGAGATTGCAGCCGTGCCCCTCTCTCTGCATGAGACCCTTTGCAGACAGGCACAGGGCTGCAAAGGTTGCACAGCCCAGGCTGGAACACCCAGCTCTCCTTCCCTGCCTGCAGCACCACCTCCAGATCTGCAGCCACCATCTTCACCCTTCCTGCTACTTCAGCAGCAGGTGGAGTAGAGAATCTGGGCAAGAACATCATCCCAGGGATCTTCTCTTCCTCCAGCCTGAACCTCCCCCTGCACCCACCTTCCCTCTGCTCCTCCTCCTCTGACTGCAAAAATAGAACAGCTGTGCCAGTGTGACAGGGTACCTGTGACACAGAAATGAGTGTCACAAGCCCTGGGAGTGGATCCTGTCAGTCTAGTGGTTTCTGCTTTGTTGGCAGATAATTACAATGTGGAGGGAAAAGTGTTTGCTGAAAGCAGGAACTTAATGGGGTTTACAAAGAATGCTTTGTCCAGGCAGCTACTGGAGTCAATAAAACTCAGTTTGGGCACCATAAAGCTCTGTAGAGGTTAAAGTCTGAGTTCTGCTGAGTGTTGCCAGGCTGGGAATTTGGGGCTGGCATTCATGGTTCCTGTCCAATGCTCCATGGAGAGCTCTGGGGGTACAGAGGGTAACGAGGACTCGGGGTTGTACAGCTCCTGAGCATCGCAGTCCAGGAGAGCTGGAGCCAAAATGTTTGTTTGCCAGCCAAGGAGTTTTGTTGCTGGATTTCACAGCAGTCAGATCCATGCTTTGTGAGAGCACCACAAACTCCCAGAGCTTTTCTGTTTTGGGGACTCATCATTATTAAGTGCATTTGTCTTCATTTGGTCTCTTCTAGTTTGAACAGTCAGCAAGACTCAGCAGCAAAGAGCTGAAGAGGGGATGTGGGGTTTTAATGCTGGGCTGTTATCTCTGTTTTTGTGATCCCATTCTCATGCCCAGGGGGGACATTAGTGCAGGGTGTGGGTGCCAATCCATCCCAAAATAGCCACGGACCCACAGATGCTCACCTGCAGCACCAGGAGCTTCTTCTGCACTTCTCTCCTGCAGCTGGTGGCTGTACTGGGCCCTTATGAGCTTTGAATTTCTCAGTCTGACACAAAGGCAATGGGAGCTGTTGAATAGGTAACTTTTGGGGGAGGGAGTTCCTACTCTTTTCCTCTTTTCTTGTCTTTTCCTTCTTTTCTCCAGTAGCTGCAGCAGGGAAGAAAAATATAGGAAAAGGGAAAAAGAGGCTGGGGGCAACAGGTCAGAAAATAAATAAAGAATTAGAAGTGAAGTCATTTGGAAAGCAGAGTTATTTGCTTTGAGAGCCAACTTTTATTTTTAATTATTTTGGTAAAAAAAAGGGGGAAAAATAATTTTCTCAAAATATCACTTTTATTTTCTTTCTTTAAAAATTTCACACAAAGTTTTGGTGTTGCCTCTGCTCAGGGTTTGCAATTTAATAACCTTGTTATGTTACAAATCCTGAGACTCCACGACTCCTACCCTAGTCCATCTGCCAAGCAGAGAGTATTTCTTGACCTTTTAAAGAAAGCCACAGATAATGAACCATTTGGACTGTAAGATGCCCGGGCTGCTTGGAATAAAATCAGCGTGGCTGTGAATTTTGGAGAGGAACAAACATGCAGCCCTGAGCCAGCAGTGTGGCCTGAGCCTTTGTGGTGCTCTCCCACTGCAGAGACAGCCATAAAGTCCTTTAAAACAGTTAATAAATCAGGGGTCGTGGGCAGAGTGAGGCCTGGGCTGCACAGGGCTTCAGAAAGTGTTTTGAAAGGTCCAGAGAGGGAGGATTTGCCTGGCTGCCATTGAGTTTCAGCTTGTAACTAGTGGATTTTTCTCCTTCAAAATCCTCTGGTGCAAACAGTTCTGGTGAAATGTGGATGCTGAAGAGGCTGGTGCTGCTTGAGGGGAGCTGGATGCCAGCATCTGCTTTCCCTGTTGTCAATGGCATTAGAAACGTGCCAGTGTATGACACATATTTTGCACCTCAGGTGCTGGAAATGCAATGGTAAAAGATGCTAATTTATCAGTGTTTTCTGTGGTGAGTTTTAGTTCCTCTCTGGAAATGGAAAAAACACAAAATATTGCAGCTTCACAGTGTCATCCCAGATGTTCTGGCTGAGGCCAGAGATGTTCCCTGTCAGTGAAAGGAGCCTCGTGAATCCCCATCTGTGTGCCTGGGGAGTGCAGACTGAGCACCAAAACCACCCTTCCCATGGCCCAGCAGCACCTCAGAGGGACAGGAGGGACCCACCCCTGAAACCACCAGGTCCAGCTCCCGTGGGCTGAGCAGCAGCCAGAGCTCTGCCAGTCTCTGAGGGCTCCAACAGAGGATGAAAGGTTCTCTGGTCCTTTTGTGAGACCAGCAGGTGTCCATGGATGACCCTGTGTGTGTCCATGGATGATCCTGTGTGTGTCCATGGATGATCCTGTCTGTGTTTGTCCATGGATGATCCTGTGTGTGTCCATGGATGATTCTTTTTGTGTCCATGGATGATCCTGTCTGTGTCCATGGATGGTCCTGTGTGTGTCCATGGATGGTCCTGTCTGTGTCCATGGATGGTCCTGTGTGTGTCCATGGATGGTCCTGTGTGTGTCCATGGATGGTCCTGTCTGTGTCCATGGATGGTCCTGTGTGTGTCCATGGATGGTCCTGTCTGTGTCCATGGATGGTCCTGTGTGTGTCCATGGATGATCCTGTCTGTGTTTGTCCATGGATGATCCTGTCTGTGTCCATGGATGATCCTGTCTGTGTCCATGGATGATGCTCTCTGCACTGTTTCACTCACCAGGTCTCTCCCCCTGCCTGGGGTGTTCCACCAGGGCTGGGATTTTCCTGCCTCCTGCATGTGGTTGCTCCTCCCAGTGGTCTCTGCTTAGCCCAAGTGTTTATGCTCTTTTCATATTCACTGCCTGAGTGGTTCTGCCCCTTTTCCTTGCATTTTCCATGATATTTCCATCTTTGTAGCAAGTACAGCACAGGAGCACCAAGCTCCTGCCTGGCTTTGCCCTTGCTCTTCCTGCTGCAGCCAGGTGGTGTTCCCTGGGTTGTTTGAAACCCCACTGAGGATATGTGAAGTCTTTCCAGTGCAGTGAAACCAGAGTCAGAGCCTTGGTCTGGAATTCTTGCAGAGAAAGATTTCATAGTTGGTCTTGATTAAACTTTTAGTTTAATGTTGATTAAACCGTGGTTAAATTATTCATGTCTAGCTACTCATGCAACACAGAAGGAGTTTATTGTAATGGGATGGGCTGACATGCCCAGTGTTAAAAACTTGCTGTTGTGCTCGTTAGTAACAAGCATGGAAAAATAAACAAATAGGATTGTAGGGGAAGGCCTTTCTTCATTCCCACCGCAGTGTAAATGGAGCTGTCATTTAAAATGCAATAGCATTGGGTTTATGGTGATTTTTGGCACAGATCTCCTGTCATAGCCTGCTTTTCTGCCAAGGAAACACGGGCAGGCTTGCTCTCCTCTAATGGGGAAACCCAAAGCATTACAGAATGTGGCCACTGCCATGGTGGTGGCACAGAGCCAGGCAGAGCAGTCGTTCAGTGCCATAAGGAGTAATGATTCAGCTGAGGGAAACCTCCAAAGTCAATGCTCATAAGGAAAATCCCAGGGCTCTTTCGGTGTCTGGCAGAGTACAAGAAACACCAGGCTGAAGGGATTTCTCTGAGAGCTCTCCCACTCTCCACACAGTGTTGGCTTTCTTCCTCTGAAGCTGAAAGCTTTGTCACTCATACAGCACAGCCCACACTGCCTGAGGCACCTTTGAATTGGTCACTGCAGAGTCTCCTCGTTGCCATCATCCCAGGGATGAACCGTGGGCATTAGCAATGGATGTGCAGGAGCCAGCCCAGGGCCTGCTGGTTCAGACTTGGGGTCAGGGTAGCTGGGTTAGAGGAGAAGCAGCTGATGGAGACTGCCTTGGCATTGACACCATCTCCCTACTGGTTTTTGCCTTTTCCCAAGGAAGGGGGGAATATCCTGGGGATGGTCTCAGCCCTGCCATGCTCTGAAGCTGCTGTGGGGCTGGGCAGGGGGAGCTGGCACAGAGGAGGGGCAGAGGGACCATGGCATCTCCTCTGCTAACCAGTAACTGAGGGAAAAGCTGGAGGTGGTCACACTGCACAGAAAAATTAAACCATTTTTGGGCATGGGAAGCTAGGAGAAAGGATGGTGTGGTGTGTCAGAGGAAGGAGTGAACCATGGCCCAGCACAACCCTGCACTGTGCTGCTACCCCCTAGGAAAGCTCCAGAATTCTGACAAAGCCCCACATTTTGAAATTCTGTAGTGTTTCCCTAAGGGCTGTCCATCCCCTTCCTTGCTCACACGGGTACCCAATGGTTTGCCATTCCTGGACATCCCTGGACATCCCTGGGGTGGTGCAGAGGCAGAGGGGAGCCCTCAGGGGCTGGGCCACGCTGGGGTCCCCCCAAACCAATGGTGCTCCCCCACGACTGCCTGGGGCCCTGGTTCCTAAAGCTCCTCCTCAGGGCACTGGGGCAGGTCAGACCCTGCTCTCCTGTCTGCATCACCTGCAGGTCCTGGGGCTGACCCACACCTTGAGCACACACTGGTTCCACCCAGCCTGGCTGGGCTTGTGGGGTAGCAGAAGGTGTTTCCTACAGCCTGTGCTGCTGAGACACTTGGGAGGGGTTGGTGGGGCTCCAGGCAATGAAGGGAATTTTTCTATGCCCTGTGCTCACCCACACAAGCTTAGCAGGCTCCTCAGAATGGATTTTTAGGCCAGGCTTTCCTGGCGGAGTCAGGACTCATGGCTTGTTCCAGCTGAGAGCTGGGACTGGGAGTCTCATCCCCAGGGCTGGAGGTGCAGGGAGGAGAATTACACTGAATGAGGAGCCAGCTCCTCTCACAGCTCCCTCCTGACCAGCTCCAAAGCTCAGCTTTAGCCCATCTCACACCAGTCTTGTTTTCCCATCCCTCATCCCAGGCAAGAGGCTGAAGAGCAGCCAGGCTCTCTCCCAGCACCTTGTGTCATCTAAGGGCTGAGTTTCCTTCCTTGGAACCCAGCAGGATCCAGCTCCTGACCAGGATCTCCTGCCCAGCAAGAGCTGTGACCTCTCAGGGGCTGACACTGGGTTTTATAAATCCCTGGGTCTTCCTTTGGGCATCTGGTGAGTGGGGGGACAATAACACAACAGAAACAGTGCCTGGGACTCATCTGGTCCTCATTAGCAGGTGCTCAGTAGCTGTTTTGTCATTTTTCTTGTTTGCCATAAAAAAATAAATACAGTTTAATAGGTTATCTTATGGAGCAGGTTTTGGCAACAAAACAGACCGTGTCCTATTATAAACTTGATGTGTATAATTTAAAGCATGATAGAACATAAAACCATTTCCAGCCCAGAGGAGGGAGAGCCAGACACAGAGTTAGGTCTTGATTGTGCTGAAATGAAAAACAACACATTTTTGGATAGTTTAATTAATCAGGCATTCTATTTTATAGAGTCTGAACTATAAACAGTCTTTTTCAGAACAATTAATCACATCATTTATTTTTCTGGTTTAAAACATTTTGAGGAGCTGATTTCTTTCATTTCTTGGTGTAATTTTAGACATACTGTGTGCAAAAGAGCAGTTTTTGCACATGGCATCTTTAATAGACCCTAAACAGCCTGGAAGATTATTTGGAGGACTTTAAGGGGATCATCAAGACAAAATCCCATCCATTAGCAGAGATTAGGGAATGGCCTGAGAAGCCTTCAGGGATGCTGCATCTGATGGGGAGGGCTGGGCTCAGGAGGCAAGGGCAGGGGTGTGATGTGTGGTGTGGGGGTGGGGAGGTGAGTGGAAGAGGCAGTGATGCACCTGGATCTTTCTACACTCTGCACTGCATTGGTGTGTGACTCTGAACTCCATCCAAAGTGTCAGCAAGTTCTCCTCCCAGCTCAGGCACACAAAACAATCCTTTGCCAGCCCCACAACCAAGGACAGCGCTGCAGCTTCAGCCCCAAAAAGTGCAAAGAGCAGCGACTGGAGGAGAGAATGTGGGAGGATGGCACTGCAGAAGCTGGAGCTGCAATTGGACAATGAAGGCCAAGATGGAAATGGAGCCAAAGTGATCCAAGTGTGAGAACTCGTGACTCGGATCCATCTTGGCTCCATCTTGGCTGGAGCCACGGCCGGGCTCTTGCAGTGCCCAAGGTGAATCCTTGGAAGGGCTTGGAATAAATCCCTGCTTTATTCCTTCAGCACTGCCCAGCCTCTGCCCCAGGCAACTCTCCAGGCATCACCTGTGGTGTGCTCACCTTCCATCCAGACTGGAATATCCTGCCTGCTGCTCTCTAGAACTGGGCAGTTAATTCTTGCTCGGGTCAGAACTGGGACAGGGCTCTGCTCTCACCAGGGGCAGGGGACTTGATGCCCCACAGCCAAAAATCCCCCCAGCTCCACTCTGGCTGGAAGAGGGATGCAGATTTCTGCCAGGGACAGGCAGGGCTCCACTGTGCATTTCCTCCATCCCCCTGCTGTGTAAAGAACCTGACTCCTCAGGGTTTTGGAGCAGCAGGATTGCCTTGCCTCAGTCTGCCCTGGCTGCTCAGTCCTGGTTGCAGCACAGCCAGTGTAAATCCAAAGCAGCTCTAAGGAAGTCAGTCAAGTTCCTGGAGACTGGAGGCTAGAGGAGATAGGAAACTATTTGCAGCTTGTCTGTAGCTGCTGACATGACATATAAAAAGCTGGCTGAAGGCAGCACGATGTGCTACAGGCAGGCACTAATTCCACTCTTAGGAAGAATTCTGACATTTCCTATTATCTGAGCTTCTTTCCAGCTGTTTATAGGACAGCAAAACTTTAATCTTTTCAGCTGAAATGTATCACCCATGTGCTGTCCATGACACAGGCAGTGCCAACAGGGGAAATTTTATTTTTCTTAATTTTGTTATGACCTAGGAAGCTGCCCAAACCCCAGCTGTTTAAAAATAGCCAACAGTAAAGCTACAAAGTCGTGAGTCCTGGAGAAGTTCAAGCCAGCATTCCTTCTTCCCGAGCAGCCAGCCTGGGGAAGAGAAGGTTCCAGGGAGAGCTCAGAGCCCCTCCCAGTGCCTAAAGGGGCTCCAAGAGAACTGGAAAGGGACTGGGGACAATGGCATGCAGTGATGGGGAAAAGTGGGACTGAATTTACACAGCAGGACAGATTTAGGATTTTGTGAAGAAATTTCTGACTTTGAGGGTGGGCAGGCCCTGGCACAGGGTGCCCAGAGCAGCTGTGGCTGCCCCTGGATCCCTGGCAGTGCCCAAGGCCAGGGTGGACACTGGGGCTTGGGGCACCTGGGACAGTGGGAGGTGTCCCTGCACATGGCCAGGGAGCGGAATTATTCTGTTCTTTCCAAACTAAATCATTCTGTAATTCTGTGAATAAATGAACCACCAGAGCCTATAGGAAACCTACCCTCCTTCTACAGCAGGAGGCCATACACTAATGTGCATGTCCCAGAAGGGAAACCAACCTTTTTCTGAGCTAAAAAGGAATGTTTTACTGGAAAAGCAAACCAGTTGGCTTTGGCTGAGCTGTCACCCATCCCCATGGCAGCTGTTCTCCAGGAAGCTGCCACTGCCTGAGGTTTCCCCTCAGTCCTCTCCAACTGAACAGACCAAGTACCCTCAGCCACTCCTCACATGGCTTCTCCTCAAGGCCCTTCAGCATCCCCATGGCCTCCTTTGGGTGCTTTCCAATACTTCAATGTCTTTATTTTGTTGTGGTGCCCAAAACTGCCCCCAGCACTCGAGGTGAGGCCGTCCCAGAGCAGGGCAGGACAATCCCCTCCCTTGCCTGGCCAGCAATGCTGTCCCTGATGCCCCCAGGACAGGGTTGGCCCTCCTGGCTGCCAGGGCACTGCTGGCCCATGTCCAGCTTGCCACTGACCAGGACACCCAGGTCACTGTCCCTGCTCTCCAGCAGGGAGCTGAGCTCTCCGTGGTGATGGAGACCCGGTGTGGGCTCTCCTCTCACTGGTGAGCAGTGGCTGCATCCCCTGGGGCAGGCAGCTGAAGGGGACTGTGCAGTTCTGCTGAGCTAATGAAAATCTCTGGTGTGGGAGCTCTGAGGATTTCCTCTGGTTTGTGCTCTGCCCCTAGAATGAGTAAATAAAAGCCTCCTCATTTATTTATGATGCAAATAGCAACTGTGCATTCAGCTTTAGGATTTGTTATTATTTATTTAGAGCCTCCTGTCTCAGAGGCACTGACAGTTTGCATGCAGGGGGCATCTGTCTGCCTTTATTACCCACAAATAGACATCTTGCTCCTTAGGCTTTGGCTGTTAATGCTGTTGAAAGTCTGCTGTGGAAATGTGAATCCTTCCAGGGAGACACACATCCCTTGGTCCTTCCTCTTCAGAGTCACTGGCAGCAGCTCGAGGTCCCCCAGCCCCTGTGTGTTTCCCAAAATCCCAGGCACACAGTGTCCCACTCTCATGGAAAAGCTGAACACTGAGCTCCTCTGGATGTGAAGGTTTCCACTGTGACAGCACCAAAGAGGGATGGCTAAAATCTGCTCGCTGTAGGTCCTTAGCAAAAAGCTAAAGGGAAGATGAGTAGGTGCTGGATATGGGCAGACACAAAAACAATGAGGTAGTATTTGGCTAAATATATCAGGGAGGGCTCTTTGGAACCCCTTCCTCTCCCCCACAATGGAAGACAGAGCATTACTGTGTGCCAGAAGTGCTGGATTGGTGTATTCCACAGCCAGACACAAAAAGCAGCTTTGTTGGGTTCCAGGACATCAGGGATGGGATTGATGCTGTCCCAAGGCACCTTTAAACATTCCTGCTTCTGCTCAGGTTGGTGGCTGAGTTTTGGCTCTAGGGAGCTGCTGACACTCCTTTGGTCCAGCTCAGGCCACCCCTTGGCTTTGGCAGCTGCAGGAGCAGGAGCATTCCTGCAGGCAGCATCCCATCAGTGCTCATGGCTCCTGCAGAGCTTTGGGCATCCCTTCTGGGCAGCAATTCCAGTGAGTGCAAAGCTGGGGAGGGGAGGGCTTGTCCCAGGAGATGGACGAGCCCAGAAACATTAGATTGTGATGGAGGAGTTCTGTCCTTCCCTGCTGCTCACAGCTGTGGCACCATCACAGCACTCTGTGAGGAAAGGCCCTGGCAGCTCACCTGGACCCCTGCCACCATCTCATCATCCACCAAGTCATCCCTGCTGAAATGTCTCTTTCAGTATCCTGTGCAGTAACCCCTTCCTTATAAAATGATGCCACAGTCAGGGTTTTGGAGGTAAGAGTTGATTTCTTTGAGGTTTTTTTCAAAAAGCTCTATTTACCCTTTCATTTCATCTCACAGTCTTGGGGCCTGTGGGTAGGAATTATTTTCCTGGTAGTTACGTGGTGTGTTTCTGCAGAGTAAAGTAATTTACATCCATTAACATCACAACTGGGAGGTATAAATAGAAGAATTATTCCCACTCCATAGCACAGCTGGCCAGCTTGCAACAGAGGACGATTAAATCCAGACCTAGATGATCAAATCTAGCACCAAAATGAGTAGCCAAAGTCCCTGGTCCAAGCTCAGGTTGTTGTAGGTCTTGGATCTCTTCTCTTACAGACTGAGAAAAGGTTACTGCTAAGCCAGATAGATTTTGTTTGGCTCCTTCATTCAGGGCAGGATTTCCAGGGTTTTCCAGAGCTTCACCCATTCTCATGGGTCTTCTCTCTGAATCCTTCTCAGCCTACACCTCAAGGTGTGCAGCTGCCCAGGACCTTACAGACAGGTACCTAAATTCCAGATCCTTTATGCAAGCAGCCACCCCAATGGCCAGTGGTGAAAACTGAAAGAATTTGAAATGAAAAGTCTTTTAACTGAAAGTTTTTTAGAGCTGGAAAAGTTGAGAAAAGGGAATGTCTAGGAGCCCCTGGGCTTGGAGAAGGCATTTAGGGTTTGGAGGGACAAAAGTGGCCAGCTAGAGATAAACAGCAGAGTGGTTGTGCCTGCTCTGTGTGTGCCCCGAGTCAAACACCTCTGGAGGGATTTGTGCAGGTACTCAAATACCTGCACAGACAGGCTGTGGTGACCATCAGAGTCTCATTAAAACACATCATGAGCTGGACAGGAGAGCTGGGATGGGCCTGGGCTCTGCAGTGGGCAGGACCCAGCTTGGGCTGTGCTCCTGGAGCTGCCATGGATTTTCCAGACACTTCTGTCTCTGGGCTTGGAGTCAAGCCAGAGTGAATCTCACAGAGGGGCTGGGATGAGCAGGGGGCAATGAACTCTTCAGAGGGCCATGAATAGCAGCTTTCATGAGCTGTCATTTCCCATTAGAGCTGACTCGATGTGGAGACACAGCTCAGGGTCCTGGCAGGAGAGTTTCCTCCTCCAAGTCCCAGCCAGCTCCATGCACAGGCTCCTCTTGCTCTTTGGAGACTGAACCTTGCAGCTTGAACCAGCTGCAGTGACTTGGAGAAAACAGTGACTAATTCTGTCAGACACAGGGTTTGGGGATTGCCATGCCCAGCCCTTGGCCCTCAGCCTTTCATGTCCCAGCCAGCTGAAGCCAGAATGAAGCAGACAAATGAGCTCCAGGGTGTAAAACCCTGGACCCACCGGCTGCAGGACACCAGCTGAGCTCCTGGCTGGCAGCATGGAGAGGGAGCCAGAAGGACCAGGACCTTGCTGGGCTGGATGTGAGCTGATGTGGATGATACAAAAAGTTCTGCAGCACCTAACCTGAGTGCAAGGATGCCAAGTGCAGGAATCCTCAAACAAGACTTTATGCACATGGGAGCCTCCTGCCAAAAGGTAGCCAGGAATTTGATGTAAAAGCAGAAATTTTCTCCAGTAGTCTTGGAATACAAAATCCTCCTGAGCTGGCTCACAGATCACTTTGCAGAGATCAGCTGTCCACCCATCTACCAATACCTCCCAAACCTGGCTGCATTTCAGTGCTTGCAGGATGTTGTATAAAAAAAACAGGAGGATGATTGAGTGTCTCTGCTTCCAATCGACCATGGGGAAAAGTGTCTGAATCTGAGGGTGGAGCTGCACCCTGTGTGTAGGGAGAGCTGCAGGAGCTCTTGGTGTCATGTCTGCTTGGACACGGGTGTGGTGCTGCTGGAAAGGAAGGAGAGCTTGGGAAAGGAGTTTCCAACAGGGAGTAACCAAAGGAAACTGGTAATTTATATACCAATAAATTGGAACTGAGATTACTAAGGCAGAGAGCAATTTTTACACCCTGGAGCTCATTTGTCTGCTTCATTCTGGGTTCAGGTGGTTGGCACATGAAAGGATGGGGGCCAAGGGCTGGGCATGGCAATCCCCAAACCCTGTGTCTGACAGAATTAATCTCTGTTTTCTCCAAGTGTGGGCAGCCCTGGGTGAGCAGTGGTGGCTGCTGTGCCCCAAACCACCGTGAGTGTCTGTGTGTGAGGGGGACAAGGGCTGGGGGGAAGGAAGAGCCTCACTGCTCCAGGGCCAGGCTGGAGATGGAACAGATGGAATAGAGAGGGAGGTGAAGCACAAATGACACTTCTGCAAGGCTGAGCCCTACAGGGACAGCTGCTGCACTCCAGTCATGTGAGGTCTCCCCACCTGCAGCTCCCTGGAACCTTCCCTTTCATCCCTCCAACCTTTATTTAATTTGATTAACAAAACCCTTCTTCTCTCAGCAGAGATACTGGAGCACAGCCTACGGGTTGGGAGAGGAAGGAGGAAATAGCTGCAGCTTGGCGTCTCCTCTCTGAGCACCAGCCAGCTCCTCACCTTGGGATGGATCCAACAGGAGCAGGGGAGCTCACATCCAACACAGCCCAGGGCTCTGCCAGGGCCACACAGGTAGCAAAGAGCCTGATAGAAAGTCAAGTGAAACATCTGGGAGCCCTTTTTATTTTATTTTTTCTTTCTGCTGCCTCCAGTGTGTTTCAGGGCAGGAACTCTCTGGTCCTGTGCACAGAGGATTTGCCAGAGCTCCAAATGCTCCAGTCTTCCACACCAACACCCCTCTGTGTGCATAAACTCACAACCTGTGTCCATCCAGGAAATCTGGATCAGAGGACAGCAACAATAATCCAAACCAAAATGTCAATTGATTTACTAGAATCACAGCATGGGCTTTGTTGGAAGAGATCTTAAAGCCCACCCAGTGCCACCCCTGCCATGGACAGGGACACCTCCCACTGTCCCAGGCTGCTCCAAGCCCCAGTGTCCAACCTGGCCTTGGGCACTGCCAGGGATCCAGGGGCAGCCACAGCTGCTCTGGGCACCCTGTGCCAGGGCCTGCCCACCCTCTGAGTAAAGAAGAAAATTCTGGTTTTAAAAACCATCAAATCTGGAACATTTTTTTTTGCCCAGGGAAGTGGTGGAATCACCATCCCTGGAAGTGTTACAAAATGTGCAAATGTGGTACTTGGGGGACATGGTTTAGTGGTGGACCTGGTTGGATGTGATGATCTTAGAGGGCTTTTTCAAACTTAGTTATTCCATTATTGTAGGAGGGGAAGCATCCAAAATGCATCTAGTAAAGCTTTTTAGTAACTTCTCCTTTCTTCCTGAGAGATGTCTTATCCAGCCTGGGAAAAGGAGTCCTGCCATGTAACTTGACTGATTATTACCTAATACCAACAAATTGCTTAAATAAATAATTTCCTACCGACAGAACTTGCAAATTCTGTTCATGTGAGCAATCCAGCTGAGTAACAGTGACAGAAGTGAAATAAATTCTTTCAGGAATTAATTGTGAGCAGGGAAGCAATCCAGTGTCAGTGATACAGGAAAGACACATGAAAAGTGGGGGGAAATAAAAACCACAGGAAAATATAATTTAAACATCCACAGAAGATATGCAAATGCAGGCACAATGAGGGGCCTCTGGATTTTTCCTAATGAACTCTTAATGCAAAGAGGAAATTCAGGAACTCTCTTTTCCACTCTCCTGGTTGCAGAACCTCTGTGCTGCAGTGGGGGCTGAAGTGGGGGAAGGCTGAGGGGCTGGAGCTGGGGGACAGGGAGGGACATGTCTGCTCTCAGCCTGACAAGCAGGACTGTATTGTTGATGGAATATTCTTGTTTGTTAAGTGAAACAAACAACAAACTCAGCAAAACTGGAATTTTCAGCAGGAGAACAGCCTGGATAAACTTCTTGGCTGAGTGGTTTCGTTTCTCCTTTTTTTCTAAAAAGGGCTTTCAAGATGGTTCAGTATCTGAGGCCATTTATTTTTTGAAACAGAAAGATCCAGTTTTCTACTCCATAATACTTTTCATTTTGAATTGTAAGCTAAATATTCCATGAATGGAACTTCTCTAGTGAAGGTTTGGGAGAATTGAAACCAAATGTTTGAACATTATCTATTCAGAAGGACTTGGCTTGACTCGACTCAGACAACTGTTGCTTCTTTAAACTATAAACAATATTGAAATTCTGACTGTTTATCCCCATATGACTTGATGATTGTTTACAATTTTTAGACATTTCTCAGGAACTGAAAACCTGTTTCTCATGTATATTTATGCTGGCAGCTGCTATCAAAAGGACAGCTCAGCTCCTCGAAAAGTGGAAGCATATGACAATTTTCTCTTCAGTAAAGCTGGTAAAATATGGGGTGTCAAACCAGGATGAATTTCCCAGGCTAGTGGGATATTTTGGCTGTCCAGGCAGTGGTTGCAGGCTCCACAGTGGCATTGCCCTCTGGAGTGACAATGCCCAGGGTCCAACGTGCACCCCGGACCCCTCCCTGTCCCCATGCCCTCCCCACCCAGGGCACATCGTGTCTGAGAGGGGTTTAGGTGGTTCAGACATAAAACTCTGACTTTGGATGCCCATTCCCTGGAATCCAGAGCAGCTGTGGCTGCCTCATCCCTGGCAGTGTCCAAGGCCATGTTGGACAGGGCTTGGAGCAGCCTGGGACAGTGGAAAGTGTCCCTGCCATGGCAGGGGGTGGAATGAGATAATCTTTAAGGTCCCTTCCAGCCCAAACCATTCTGGGATCTGGAGTGGAATGCTGCATCCGAGACCAGGCTCTGCTGGAAAAAAAGTCAATTCTGCCATTTACAAGATTTTCTGAGCTGGTTGAAAGCCCAGATATGATCCCAGATGTGTATGTGCTGTCCTTTACATCAGCAGCATCTTGCAGACACCAGGGTCACTGCAGGTCGGGGAGAGCTCACATCTTGCTCACTCAGAGGTACAGGGTTAATATCCAATTTATACAGGCAGAGCTGGCCGTGCCCTGAGCCCCAGCAGCTCCCAGGAGAAGTCATACAAATAATTTCTTCATTTAACCCTGAATCTTCCCATTGTGGAAAATGAAGGAGTTTGGTCTCCAGGACAACACTGGGTTTGAGTCAAAGGAAAGGGTAACAGTGAGGGGGTTTTAAGTCGTGGTGTACAATTGCCATTGGTTTTGTCTTTTAATTCCCATGGCAGGTGGGTAGAGATGTGCCTGTGGGATAGGATGTGCCCCTGAATTGCAATCCTTGGACTGGAGCTTCACTTTGGCCAACTGACCCTGTCTGAACTTAAGAGAGCTGATTAAAAGCCAGCAGGGCAATGGTCCCTGGCATCCCATCAGATGTTGATGCTGCTGGGCTGATGATGTGCTGGGGGCCCTGCTGGGATGCTCCCTCTGCCTCCACCAGCCCTGCTCCCCTCTGGAACCTGCCCAAACGGCACAGACAGCACTGCACACCCCAAAGCCACGGATCCCAGGAAACCACTGGTGCTCCCTGTGCACTGGCAGAGCCCTGGAGAGCTGTGAGTGTGCAGAAAGGTGAGTAATTAGAGGTAATTAGATTGGTGACTGTGTTTGCCCTGTCGATAGGATGCATTTGGCCTCTTGTGCTCTCAAAGCTGCTCTTCTCAAGGGAATGTTTTCACTTGGTTGCCATCTCCTCTGTGCCCAGCCGTGGGGGTCCCCAGCAGTGAGCTGGATAGCAAATCTATTGATCCTCTTCCATAAGCCCTGAACAAGGGAAGGTAAGTGCTCCCCAGCCAATAGCTCTCAGTCATTTCCTTTGGATTGTTGCTCACATGCCCTAAATCACAGCAGTTGGTGGAAGAACAAAAGAAATGAGCTGGAGAAACTCTGGCCAAGCAAGTCTAACCTGCATTCACCATTGCCTTGGCATTAATGGAGAGACTCAGAGAGGCTGGTGTGTCTGTGAAGAAGGACCTTCCATTCCCAGGAATGACCTGAGCTGCAGGGACATGTACATGGGGCTGACAAACAACATTTGAAGTTCCTCTGCTGCACTGAGGACTTTGGGAAACGCTCACACCAGCGAATTTGGCCTCCAGAGATCACAAAGTTACCTTAAAAACCATGACAAGACGATGGCAATTATTATTCCTAATTAACAATGCCGGAATGCAGGAGCTGGGTCTTTCCTGGGGAGCTTTGCTTGGCTCCCAGCAGCTTTCCCTGTAGGGCATTCCTGGGCCAGCAGAACTGGGAGGTCAGGGGCCAAGCTGTGGTGCTGGCCTTCTCCTGCAGCTTCCCACCCCTTGGAGGATGATGATGATGCAGAGCTGTGTCCATGGAGCAGTGCTGGACCCGAGTCAAGGAGAGCTTTCCCCATGGAGCTGCGTGCAGGATGACAGGCAGGAGATGAAGGAGCTGTAACTCTTTACAAAAGCCACGGCTGGCCAATGTCATAGGAAATAAATACTGTGAACTGAGGAATGCAGCCGTGTTACTGCCTGGCTGAGCAGAATTAATTCTGCACATTGGCTTCTCCAGTTTGCTGCCCACATGTCGTTGAGTTCTTACCACCACATCAGTATTTCTGTATTTCAGCAAAATTCCCCACTTCTAATCTGGATAGTCCTTTCTGGGTGGAGTGCAAACCCCAGATTGTTAACTCCGGATAACAGTAATTAAAAGAAAATAAAATCAAAGGTGCTCAGAAAAGAAATGGAAAATTTTTCTGTGGAAGCCAAAAGATTATATTAAACTTCAGTGGTTTAATAAAATATTATGAAGTTTGGGAGCATATTTTCCCTGGGACTTAATCTGTTTATACATCTAAAAAAGTAAATAGAATATCACTTTACTTGACCACACAGCAAACCTGATACAGGGGGGCTTCTCCACTGTATTTATTTCTTGAGGAATTCCTTTCCCCTCGGATTTCACACAGTGCACTGTGAACTGGGACCATTCCTGAACTACCCAGGTCAGGGGAAGCAGGAATTCATCCATCTCCGTGGAGAAATGCTGTGGATGTGGCAGGGCCAGGCACAGCAAAGGAGGACACGGGGAGATTTGAATGAGGATTTTTGCAATTTAAAGAAAGGAGTATGGCATTGACCTTGATGTGGTGGAAGACAAGAGGTCATGGGAACAATGCCAATGATGCCACTGGGGAGCAGTGGCACAGCCATGGAGTCAGTTAGGGTTAGGAGACTAAAATCAGACACAAATGGGTAATTTTGTGGCTTTCCCCCTTTTTTCATAAACCTGCCCCCTCTTTCCAGCTTGCTGCCACCAGCAAAAAGAGAGCACAGCCTCTCAGTACCCGTAAACTTTATTAAATGTGTGCTTTTTCATTCTTAAATTAAATTAAAATCAGGTTTTTTTCATACTGAAATAGCACCAAAGGGAGAAGGATGACAGTATCACCAAGTGAAGGGGAGGGAGGAGAGAAAACCCAGAAACTGCTGATACAATCAAGGAATTTTTTAATGGTTAGGAAAATGGGCAATTTTCCCCCTTCATCTGGAGACTTGATGCTGTGTGTGAAGTGTGTATGTGGGAGAACTGAGAATCAGTGCAAGATAAAACCACTCTGTTCAGGGTAGGAAAGGCCAAATTATTGCTGGAAATTTGACTTAGTGCTGCACCCAGAAGCCACCCTGACATCAGGCAGGAGTGTCACACACTGATCTCCATAAACTCGTTTTAACTGTGCACATCATTGAGTGGCAGCATTTCCACAGGAGCTGATAAAATTCCCCATGGCACAAAATCAGCACCAAGGGTGCCATGGGCACAGCAGCCCCATCCTTGTCCTTCCAGGAACGGCAGGGATGGATTTCCCAGCAGCACAGACCTGGCATTGCCTTGCCAAACTGCACTGCTAAAGAAAACCCCATGTCTGGATTTTTCAGTTGAGACAGAGAGCAAAGGGCGTCCCCACACTCCAGGTGTGGCTGAAGCTGCTCTGCAGTGGCTACAGGCAGGTCTCACCTTCAGTGACCTTCCTGAACTGGCCTCTATGAGCCTGTGCCAAAGCTTGGCAGCAGCAGTGGGGAAAAAATGATTTCTGAGGACTTTGGGGCAATCCTTGTGCTCAGCACACCTGAGCCCACACTGTGGTGCCATTTGTGGCTGTGTCTGTCTCCCCCAAGATCATGGAACCATGGAATGGTTTGGATTGGAAGGGACATCAAAGTTCATCTCAATCCATTCCCTTCCACCACCCCAGATTCCAGCAAGTCCCATCTGGCCCTGGACACTTCCAGGGATGGGGAATCCAGCACCACTCTGGGCCTCACCACCCTCACTGTACAAAACTTCCTTGTGATCAGTTTGGGACTTGATGCTGATAGGATGCCTTGTAAAGGTTGGTGTGGGTTTTGTTTTTTTTTTCTTAAAACAGACCCAAAATTTGGATTTGTTCTATAATCCAAATGTGCATTGCATATAAGCCTAAGTTTCATCAGTGCCTAATGGCAGATTTGATTATTGAGACCAGAAGCATTTTAATAAGCTAACTATTTTCTCATAGTTAATGCTTTGATTTTTCTGTTGTTTTTTTTTTTTAAAGAAAAACACTTTACAGGTCACTTTTTTATTTATAGCTACTTTTGATTTCCCCTCCAATGTGCTCAGCACTGCAGGCCCAGGAGGGATGCGGTTTTCAATAGTTTACCTCCAATTCTTCTTAGGTTAAAATAATCTAAACTTCATGGCTGGATTTTCAAATAAGCCTGAAGAGTTTAGAGGCTTAAATGCTATTAGAGTTCAAAGCAATTCGGTTGCATGACCTCTTTTTAAAAGCCATTGTTCACATGTGGAGGGATTTTCAAAACTACTTATGGCCCAGATCAAAACCAATCAATCACAGTCTCAGATCCCTAAATAGCTTTACAAGGTGTGCAACAAGGTATTCAAACCCTTGGAAATGAGGGGGAATAAAACATTGAAGTTTTTAGTGGAAAGTATTCCTAAGTGGCTGAGCTTGATGTGCTGGGAAGAGTTTTTCAAGGCACATGTGATGGGCTTGTGTACACACCAAGGCTCTAATTTAATGGCAGGGATTTGGTGGCAGACACTGAGCTCTAGGAAATGCTGGGTATTGCTGTAGCTTGTGCAGTATGGGCAGACCAGCCTGAGGGCCTATAAAGCTGCTTTATATTGGTCTAAATGTGACTGTGGGAGAAAATAGCAATAGAACTATATTGATTTTTTTTAAAACATCATACTTGTAAGGGGCATTTATACCTGTCTGCTGGTTTTGGCTGGGGTAGAGTTCATTTTGTTCATAGGACTGTGGTTTGGATTTGTGCTGGGAACAGTATTGATAACCCAGGGATGTTTTTATTGTGGCTGAGCAGTTCTTACACAGCATCAAGGCTTTTCCTGCTCCTCCAGTGAGGAGGCTGGGCATGCAGAAGGAGCTGGGAGGGGACACAGCCAGGACAGCTGACCCCAACTGATGCAAGGGATATTCCAGAGCATGTGGCATCATGCTCAGCATATAAAAGTGGGGGAAGAAGGAAGCAGGAAATTTTTGGAGTGATGATGTTGTCCTCTCAGTCACCATTCCAAATGTGAGGGAGCCTTGCTGTCCTGGGGGATGAGTATCTGAGCACTCATGAGAAGTCTGGAATTAATTTCTTGGTTTGCTTTGCTTGTGTGTGTAGCTTTTGCATTACCTATTAAACTCTCTTTACCTCAACCCACAGGTCACCTTAGATTTACTCTTCCAATTCTCTCCCCCATCCCACCTGGGGAGTGAGTGAGTGAGTGGGGCTGAGATCCCAGCTGGGCTTAAACCACCATAATTTGTCAAAGGCATGTCTACATTATCCCAACCTAAGTTCTCCTTGAACTACCAAAGAAATGGCACACTTAAATCTTCTTGTCAGCTGGGAAGAGCTCAGATTTTGTGCTTTGCTGATGCTGGCACTGTTTGGTTATGTCTGTGAGTGACTGATGCCTCATTCTTGCTACCACCTTGGTTTTTCCATTTGAATGGAAGAGCACAGCATGGGAGAGTGTCCATCCCTCACTCCTTCCCCAAAAAGATTTCTCTCCTCACCTCCTGTGACACACTGGCCATTACCAAAAGCCCAAGGTTCTCCCAGCTCTGATGTGAACTGCAGATGCTGGGAGGGACCATGGTCTCGTGGAGCCAAAGCTCTGTGACCATCTCTGACCTTCTCATGTCGTGTCTTGCATGAATATCGAGGGGCTGAGGTGAGCAGGCAAGAGAAGGGACTGCTGGGGCTCTGTGTGGTGCCTCCTTTCTGCTGCAAGGTAAAGTGTTTATGCAGATGTGGCATGGGACATTGCCAAAAAAGGCCTTAAAATGGGACACAAATGGGGGAAGGGGTGAAATCAGTGGAGGTAGTGAACGTGGCACTGAGCTGTGCCACACCAGGACAGGGAGCTGAGCTCAGGCTGGCTCTGGTGCCACCAACCCATCAGCACTTCTCTACAGCTGGGGCATGGAAAGCTGGGTTCAGGTAGAGCTTTGCAATGACAGATGTGGGAGTAGCTCCTGGGGCATCATGAGTTGAATGAAGATATTTCCATTCCCTTGGGAAATGGGCCTGGCATCCAAAACCCTGTGGGTTTGTGTCTTCAGGGGATAGGAAGGTTCCAGGACTCAGCATCTCTGGGGACAGAAGGAGGTGTGGAGGGTTGAGTAGAAAGGAGGTTTAGGGCAGCCAGGAGATGTGGCTCAACAAGAGCAGAGGAACTCAGTGCCATGAGGCTGAGTGGGTCACCAAACTCCTTTCCTGACTTGCCAAGGTGGAAATGCCTCCCTCTCAGGAGAAACTGTAACTTGGATACAATTCTCTTTGGACTCTGAAATCTCTGCTCTGCTGGGATTTTATGAAGATCTTGGCTGGTATGCAGGCAGCCAGTGAACTTCATCCCCAGGCTTCTTCCTCACCACGTTCCTGGGGGATGCCCACTTAGTTTTAACCCCTCAGGTACTCTTCAAAGTTGTGCTCAGGAGAGGGAGCACTACCACGTTGTTAATGCAGCACAGCTCAGAGATGCTGAAGATCAAGAGCCAGCAGATAAATGAGCCCATGGTAATAAAAGACTCTGCTTCACTAACAGATTTTTGTCACAGAAACATTTCCACCAGGTAAAAAAAAGTGGTAAAGGAGATTTGTTTGGCCTGACAGTTTTTAAAGCCCTTCACAACCTTCCAGCTTCCTCCTGAGTTCTCCTTTAGAAAAGAATTATTGTTTTCTCATTCCTCTTTCTGGACATGATTATTACTCACTCTTTCACAACCAACCCTTCCCCCAGTTTATTTAAGACTGGCCCAACTTAAACCATTCATCATTATGGCTCAAACCATGCCCACTGCACACCAAGAAGTTTCCTGCACATGCCTGGAGGGATGGTGGATCTCCCCAACACCTTCAGGGTGCTCCACGAGCATCATCTCAGTGTGGAGTTCCCATCCCCAAAATCCCTTCAGATGGGCCCTCTGAGGAAAAAAGCCCTTAGAAAACTATTTTGGTGTCAGAGTAGCAAAGGAGATGCAACAGGGAACTCTGGTTTAGAGCCAGCTTCTGTGAATGAGGCCTTTTGACTACCTGGCAATTTTCATTATAGAGTCAAAAGAATCATTTGTGTTCTTTCACTTTTGGCTACCAAAATTATTTTGTCTCAAAGCAAAACAAAGGATTATTGGTTTTGGCTGCCTTAAGAGGAAAAATAAGTTTGGCTGATGAAAAGAGCTTGATTTAAGGGGGGTAAAAGTAAAACAAAAAATTGGATAAGTGGAAGCAAAATTCACCAAATGTTTCATGCAATAAAAATATCCCCTAAGGTAACGTTTGAAAAGCCAAATTAGGTACTAAGCCACCTTTGTTTTATTGTCAAAAGTGGTGAGGTCTGGCCAAAATGGCACTTGCAAGCCAAAACCTGGCTGAACTTTCAGGAAGACTCTGAGCTACCCCAAGCACCCCTGTCACTTCTAAAAACTTTGCACCTGTGTTTTTTTACAGAGGCAGTGCTAAAGCCTGGGCCCATTGAGGGAAGCTGCTCATATCAATAGGACCAGGCTGCTGTTCACAGCCTCCTTTTCAGGATGTACACAGCACCTTTTGTCTGAGAGAAGAAAGGAAAAAAGAAAAAAAACAAATCAGAGAAAATCATGTTTCAGCACAGCTATTATTTTTTTTCTGTATTTTCCCCCTCTCTACTGATACGTAAAAAAAATATATATATTATATTATATTTTCCTTTTCTTAAATTATTTCTTTCAGCCTCAGTCCCAGCCGAAGTCCTGGCCTGTCATCTGGTAGAACTTCATGTTGAAGGGCCGGTAGAAGTCCCGCAGCCTCTGCACCACCTCCTGGTCGATGTCAGGGTGGGTCCTGCCTTTCGTCTTCCCCAGGCAGTGGGGTTTGCTGCTGCCCTCTGCCTTCTTCAGGCACGGGAAGCCCTTGGTTTTGTTAAAGTAGAAGTGTTTGTCCGTGATGATCCTTTTGAGGCCCAGAAAGTCCTGGACCCTGCCCAGCTCCCCTGCAGGATCAGTGATCAGCCTCTCCCCGCTGACAAAGAGGATCTGCCCGATGGGGAAGTAGAGGAGCCAGTTCTCCAGGTGCTTGGCGTAGATGCCAATCTGGATGGCGCTCCACGAGGTGTCAATCAGGCCTGTAGTCCTGTTTTTGAAGGTCAGGCTCTCGAAGGTGGGGATGTCAGGCTTCTTGGAGAGCGTCTGGGTGTAGTCTGAGATGGCTCTGGTCACGGGGTCCCGCACCACCACGATCAGCTTGGTGCCCTTGGACATGGAGGAGATGCGGGCTGGGGCCTCCTTGGTGACAAAGTAGCTGGGGGTCTTCTCCATGGTGATCTGTCCCTCCAGTGTCCTGGGCATCAGGTCCCTGCCAAGGGGAACGAGGGACACGTTAGTGCCTGCTGCTGGTGTTATAAATGAGGAAAGGTTTGGGGGAGGAGTTGGGGATAATTAATTGATAAGCATTAATTGATAAGCATTATAAATGGGTCAGTGTTTGGGAGAGGAGTTAGGGCTGTTAAGTGATGTAATCATGTTATTTAACGTCGTATTGTTGATCAGTTGTGTTGTAAGCTGTGATAATTGATAAAAGATTCGTGTTAATCACAAAAGCATTGGGGTTTGTATAAACCAGAATACTAAGCTCTGAAGTGAAGCATGGACACTAGATAAAGGAAATTCTATGATAAAATAATTCTGTTTAAAATCACCTTGTAATATTATGTTGTGTTATGTTACATTATATTATGTTATGTTTTCCAAATAAGTTGTATCGGCTACCAGCTTGCACAATCAGACTTCCCAATAGCCCTTCCTGCCTTTGTCTGATCAATACTGCCTATCCCAAAAACCAGACTCCAGAACTTCTCTGGTGGTTATCTACCAGGCCCAGATGGCAATCTGTGACTGATTATCGCCCAAAGGCTTTGTGAATTTGTGTAAGGATGTTTATTCAACCACCACTGCTTATAACAACAAAACCCCAAACATTATTGATTACAATGAGAACCCACAGTATAAGAACAGGCTGCAAACCAAGGTTCAATGGAGCTTGGAGTGAGCAGTGACCCCTCACGTTCCCCAGCGCTGCTTGCTCTTTCTATATCAAATAAAACAATCTAAATTTTGCTGAATATTGAGACTTTTGTCTCCCATTTATAACAAAAGTTAATTGTCAGAAGTTGTAAGTTGTTAGTCAATCATTATAAATAATCGGGAGGTGCCTAAAATGGCTGCAGGTGAAGGGTGCTTGGAACGTTCTGGAACAGTATGTCACGGTGTGACTGGAACATTATGTCATGGTGTGAAACCAACGGCTTGAACTTTGATTGGACAATGAGTCAACTAATGGGGAACAGCCAATCAGGAAATGATTGGTCCAAACTGCGCCTCCGTGAGAACCAATCGGCGACAGAGAAGGGAACCAATCAGAAGGAGAATCGGGGATGCACGCACCAATCAGAGAAGAGCAAGGGGTACAAAGAACCCCGATCACCCAGCCTGGGGGCCTTTCTGAGGAACTCGAACCCGAGGAAACACCCTGTGCAGTGGGCATGGTTGTTTTTGTCTGTATTTTATCTGGTGGGCACGGTTGTTTTTGTTTGTATTTTATCCGGTGGGCACGGTTGGTTTTGTCTGTATTTTATCCGGTGGGCACGGCTGTTTTTGTTTGTATTTTATCTGGTGGGCACGGTTGGTTTTGTCTGTATTTTATCTGGTGGGCACGGCTGTTTTTGTTTGTATTTTATCTGGTGGGCACGGTTGTTTTTGTTTGTATTTTATCCGGTGGGCACGGTTGTTTTTGTTTGTATTTCATCCTGTCTGGCTTGCCGAGCGGGGCTCGAGCTTATCTTGGGCTCCAGTGCTTTTTAAATAAAAGCCAGCTGACTTTCCTAGAAAGTCTGTGTGGTGTTTATTTCACCGGTGAGAGGGGCCTCTGTGAGACCCCGGAGCTGCCTGCTCCCAGGCACTTCTCAGCAACAAGGTACCTTGCAAGCCTTGCCCGGATTGAAATCAGGCTCACAAGGCACCTTTTGAGCCAGCAGAGAAAGAGATCGAGAAATGCCTTCCAGGAGATCCCATAAAATCTTAATTTCTTCTACAAAGGGGGTCCAGCCCAGAAAATCCAATGGGTGGGGTTCTAAGGGGAGTTTTATAAGGTATAAGTGTTTTGTGTTTTGCACCAATTAACAAAGGAATTCTACAACTAACCAATCCACAAAAGACTTTAGGGGAAAGAGGAACCAATTATCTAAGAGGAAAATGGACCACTAAAAACACAGAAAGATAACACAGGGGTCTGCAGGGGGGTGAGATGCTTCTTGGTATTGGTCACTCTAAGCAAACAATTTTTTATCTAAGGTATTGTCTTCCATGGGGCCCTATCTTGGGAGTTGCCTTTTCAGGCATGGTTTCTGCTCTCTCCACAGTGCCAGAATCCCCTGGATGTGGGCAGTGCTCTGGGGGTGTCCAGGGGATCAAGGGCCCTGCCCCTGCCCCAGCCCTTCCCTCCTTGCATTTATTGTCAGGAGGCCCCTCATGCTCTGACTCTGCACACACCTGAACTCACCCTTGATTTCCCACTTCCTTTTTTTTTTTGTTCCCCATTTACCTGGAATTGGACCTGAACTCATTTTGCCTGTTCAAGCCCTGCCCTCTGGGTGGGATCCCACCAGATCCTTGCAACGGTAGGAACACAGCACATCTCAACCACCCTAGTGCCCTCTCCCTTTAAATCCCTCCCTGCCCACACTGGGGTTTCCCACACAGAGGCTTCAATTCCCTGGAATAACAGTGAATTCCTGCAGTAACAACACTCCCTTCCTGTAGGACACAGGAATTTTCAAGGGCCAGGATGCAAGGCTTTTATTTTTTGGTGTTTCCAAGGAGGCAGCAAGTTGATGCCACATAAAAATGCACAACATCAGCCCCCTGACCTCAGCAATTTCCTTCTTTCACCCACAGACATCCCACACACCAATACTCTGGGAAGCTCTCCTGAGTGAAGTGGGAAGGGGCTGGGGGCTTGGGCCAGGGTCCACCCTGCTCCGTGAGAGTTCAGAGCCCTCCTGGGCCAGGATTGGGTGAGATTTGCTAAAGAGCCACAGGGTTTGGTGGCTGGATACCCTGAGCTCCTTCATGTTAAACCAGGCACACCAGGAAAGTGCAGGAGCCACAGGACAGGTGACTCCCAGCTCCTCTCCCTCCTCCTCATCCCACTTTGATGCCACCCCACATCCCACCCCTCCCACACCACTCCTACACCACACCCAGGCAGGAGCACCCACAAAAACCAGGTTCCCATCATTTGGTGACACACAAATCCATCCTGCCTGCCAGGCTCTCAGCAGTGTCCCTGATCTTCCCAGGGTCCTGTCCCTCCCAGGGGCAGTGGGGATGGATGGGGGTGAGGTTCAGCACCATGCCACCAGCAGTTCCCATGGCACCCTGAGCCCTGGGCTCTGACCCCTGTGTGGGGTGAACTGCTCCCATCCTGCAGCAGCAACATCTGGCTTGCAAACCTGTGCAATATGCCAGCAAAATTGAACTCATCTATCAAAAAAGCAACAATGGAAAGCTAACAGCAGCTAAAAACAGCAATAATAACCAAACCCCAGGCTGTTATGTTACAAATGAGAGAGCAAGGAATGGCCCTTCCTGAAACAACTCCCTTTGCAACCACGTTACACAGAGGCTGAGCAAAGAGAAGTCAAACCTTTGCTGAGGGTTTCTGTCTGAAACTCCAAGAATTTGGGGCATTCAGGCTGGGGAATAAGCAAGCTGAGGAGTATGAAAGAGCTCTCATGCATCCTGAAGGATGTGAAGATGAAAGGAATCACTGCTGACAATAAATGTGGCATTTGCTGAGCAGGCAGATAATTCCACAGTGGATTTGCCAGGATTTTTTGCCAATTTACCTGATGCTGCAAAAGACAAAAGTGTAAACGGTTTAGAAACAGACTGGCCAAATTCGTGGTGGCTGACATAAAGGGGTGCCAATGAAGCATCAGAATCCCAGTGCCCCTTCAGCAGTGGGAAGCCCCCAAACCCGACTGCCCTCAGCTGGGGGGAGGTAATGGGAGGAGACCGACAATCCCCAGCTCTTAGACATTTGTCTGGGAGTGCCTGACGCCATCTGGAAGGAGGCACTGGGCTGGATCTCTCAGTGCTCTGCAGCTGGTTCTGCAGGGTTCTGCTCAGGGCAGCCCCACCTTTGACAATGGCAGGGAGTGGCAGATAGGACACGGGGTGATGGCTTTAAGCTGAAAGAAGGCAGATTTAGATTGGTTATTAGGAAGAAATTATTCCCTGTGAGGGTGGGCAGGGCTGGCACAGGGTGCCCAGAGCAGCTGTGGCTGCCCCTGGATCCCTGGCAATGCCCAAGGCCAGGTTGGACACTGGGGCTTGGAGCAGCCTGGGACAGTGGGAGGTGTCCCTGCCATGGCAGGGGGTGGGATGGGATGATCTTTTGGGTTAGATGACCCTTCTAACCCAAACGAGTCTCTGGTGATTCTATGAATTGCCCTTTTCCCCCACGGGCACCAAGCCCACATTTCTCTGATGTGGTGGTGCTGCCTGCAGCTACTGAGACATCTGGGAGCACCTGAACCCTTGGAAAGGTGAAGAAATCAAATTGTACTCCCTTCCCCACTGCCTGACAGCTCCATCCCCACTGGTCCCTGTCCCTGGAACAACCAGAAGGGCAGGAGAATGGCACAGGCTTCTGTTTGTGTTCCTTGCCTGCATTCCCACTGCTGCAGCCCTAAAAAGGTCTCAGGTCTTTCCACCTGTGGGATAAAGAAGTCCCACAGAGCCTGTGGACACAGTGCTGGGCTTTCCCAGAGGTGCTGCTGGTGACTTTGGCAATCAGGATCTTCTGCCCAGCCTGCGAGGGGCTGCAGGGCTGTGAGACACAGCAGAAGCAGGAAAACACTGCTGACCCCAACCCTGCACCCCAAAACACCCTGGGCTGGGGGCACCTTGCTCCTGGTGCTCTGTCCATCTTTGCCACTAGCCTGAGGTACTGGTCCAACCAGTGAGATCCACACAAAGAAACGGTGGGGAAGGAAAAACCCCTGGGTAGGGTTAGAGCATCCAAGGACCCTCCCTGCTTGCCTGGCTCGGGATGAGCTGTCAATGGATGTGATAACAAACACCTTAAAGCAAACTGCAAAGGGAAGATCTGCCCTCTGTTAGCTTTTCCCTGCTCAAAGGCTTTGCTGCAGCTTGATTTTCTTCCTGAGAAATGTCCAGGGTCTGGCTGGGATTTGGAGCACCCAGCCTGAGGCAGTGGTGGGAAAAGAAACCTGTGTGGTGGCAAGGGCTGTTTTTAAAGGAGTGCCACTGAAAGGGTTAATTCCAGGGAAAACTGGTATCAAAGAAATGCTGCTCTTTCTGAAAGAGCCCCACAGCTCTGCAATCAGCTGTGGGACCTTGGGCCCCTTGGAAAAGGGTCAGGAAGGGCCAAATCTGCTCCCAGAAATGCAACATAGTCACAGGGTGGATGGGACTCTCCAGATAGGGTGGAGTAGCAGGGCAGAGAGGGAAAATGAACTGTCTGAGGGGGCTTGATCCATCTCTGACTTCTCCACAGAAACAGAATTTGTGTCTCCGGGAAGGAGCCAGATGTGGTGACAGCATGTGACAGAGCTGGCAGCCTGGGGGAAGCACAGAGCCTTCTCCATCATGAAGCTATCAAAGAAGGACAGAGAAGCTGAGGCACAGGCAGCACCGTGGCCAGGTGAACCTCCCACCCCCCGAGGGTGTGCGCTGCTCCCTGGGCCACTGCTGCCACCAGCAACTCATCTTCTCCTTCCCCCACCACCTCTCTTTTCCCTCCAAATCGCTTTAAGCAGTGACTGTGGAACAGGAATTTATAAAAAACCCAAAACTCTCTCTCACAAGCACTCCCTTCCCCCAGCTGCAGCCCACACTCCCAGCAGTGCCATTACAGCATGTTCAGGAGATGACTGAAAAGAAAGATGCTCTAGCAAGAGTGATAACTTGATGTAACCAGGAGCGTGTATGGATATATAAATTCAAAAATGCTGCCTAAAGAGATTAATTCCTCCCTCCCATGAGGCCAGCTGCTAAGCCCAGGGGCTGTGCTGCCCCAGCAGCTCTCACAAGGCTCTGTGTTTGCTTTGATGAGCTGTGAGTGTACATGGGAGTTAGCTGAGCCTCCTGCTCTGCCTCCCTTTAGATCTCAGGTGAAATCGATACACAGAAAGATGCATTTCAGGAAACTGAGAAAAACTGCAAAAGAAAAAACAACCTCCAAGAAAAGCTGTGAGACTGAGGAAGCTGAAAGGAGAGAGGCAAAAGATCAGAGAGGTCTGCAAGGAAAAAAGAAAATCACTCATTGTGTAGTTGGATGTAAAATCAAACCCAACTGGCATTAATAGCAAAAGGACACCCTTGCCACTGATTTTAATGAGGATGGATTAAGCTGAGCTTGGAGCAAAATAAGAGGCAGGAATAGTCCTGGGAGAGGACAAGGAGGCCTGGGTCTCTCCTATCCTTACCCATCCTGCTGTAGAGGCATCCTCTCTGCAGAAAGACAAAGCTCAGGGAAATTTGGGTGTTCTTGGAGGGATCTATGATACAAATGTCACCTCTCAAAGGATGCTGCACACTCACAAAACAAGCCAGGGGCCTCGGAATTTCCTTTGTCTCTGCTCTCCCATCCCCATGGAAGCATTGCAGACCATGCAGGATGAGTGCATCACCTGCTGAAATACTGGTGTTCTTTCCCTTGGTCACAAAGGTGTCCAGCAGGACATTCCCACCATCAGGAACCCATCCCTGGATGATTTTGCTTCCACAGGATGTGCTGAGGTGGCTGTCCTGCCACCATGGCACGGTCCCTGTGCCCAGTGCAGTGAGGTCCCTCCCAGCACACAGGTTTTTACATCTCCAGTATTCCAGAGGAGTTGAAGTATGAAGAAAGTAGATCAGATATTAAGAAGAAATTCTTTACTATGAAAGTGGTGAGATCCTGTCACAGGTTGCCCAGGGAAGTGTTCAAAGCCAGTGATGTCTTCAGTCAACTGTGACAGATCAAGGGGATAAAACTTCACATTAAAGGTGAATATTCAAGGTGGACTTGAACATGGGAAATATCTGATTGTTAATCTCAAATAAATCCAAGTAAGCAAAGAAAAATTTTACTGAAAATGTTAGAAAGTAGAATAAATCTTAATCACTGAAATCTCGAAGGAAGTTTTTTTCTGTTTTTTACTGTATGTTATTAAGAAGCATAGATTATTTTCATTAGCAGGTAGAGATCCACAGACATAATGAAAGATGAGCATGTTAAAAATTATTTTAAAATAACGTTTTACAGGGCTTGGAGCAACCTGGGCTAATGAAAGGTGTCCCTGCCCATGGCAGGGGGGCTTGGAATGAGATGAGCTTCAGTGCCCCTTCCAACCCAAACCATTCTGGGTTCTGTCAATGAGGTGCACTGAGCTGTGCTGGGATGGAAGGGACAGTTCTCAGAGCACGTGGGACACACTGACACTTTCAGGAAGTCACCAAAAACCAGACCTGGTGGCGGGCAGCCACCTCGCCCTGTGCCAGAGCCCAGGCTGCAGGGCCAGTCATGCCCTGGTCACAGCCACCAGTGCTGGGGACAAACACAGCCCACCATTCTATGCCACCTGCCCAGACAGTGCTCTCCAAGAGGCAGAGCCTGTCGTGGCCCCAGCCCCAGCTCTGCTGGCACACACAGAGCAGCCCCAGAGCTCGTTCTGGCGGAGCAACCGGCGTTTATTTGAGCACTCCCAGTATTTATGGATCTCATTACATCTGCAGCCAGCAGCAGCTGTTTCCACACCGTGTCTGTCAAGCAGCATCTCAGCAAAAACGCCTTCCTGTCCCTCCCTCCTCTCCTTGCAGTTAAGCTCCCTCTGAAGTTTAAGTCTGACTGATGTGGGTGCAATCCCCCACCTCAAACGCAGCCCCCACTCCTGAGGTGCCTTCCCTGACCCCATCCAAACCCCCAGCACTGACCACAGCCATGGTGCCAGCCCAAAGCCAGCCCCAAACCCCTGACAGTGGGCCAGGACAGGCAGCCATGCCCATCCATGCCCATCCATGCCCATCACATCCTGGCAGAGGTGTCTGTGTGTCCACCCAAGGGCTGTGCCAGACCCTCCCAGCTGCACACCAAGTGCCACAGGTACCCTGCACTCCCTTCACCACTGGCTTTAATCACCTCAGCATTAAAGAAAAAACCACTCCAGGAATCTCACTGCCTCCCAAATGGACTGGGACGCCAAACTGCAGTGCAGCACTGAGGAGGTCACAGCTGGAATATCCCTGTGCCAAGGTCACAGCCAGGAAGCCTCGTCCCTTCCTGAGGAGCTGGGAAACCCATCCAAGGAAAGCTGTGGAGAACGCAGCTTGTCTGCTGATAATTCCAGAGGTGAAGATCCCTCCTGGACCTCAGGCTGTGACCTTGCTCAGGAGGAGCAGCCCCAGTCCTGGGCTGAGGGCACCCAAGGCACACGGAGCTGAGCCAAGGTGAGCTCAGGAAGCAGCAGCGTCCCCAGGTAAGGGGACACACAGACACAGAGACACACACACCCCCCAGGAGAGCCTGTCAGAGCAGCACAGTGTGACTCCATGTCAGCCCCTGGCTGCAGAGCAATGGGGCTGTGGGATGAGGGGAGCATCTGCACGCAATGAGGGGCTCTGCTCCCCGTGCCCCTGCTGTGCTTCCCGAGCTCAGCTCCTGCCCCACTGCTCTCCTGGGATGGGGACTGTGTGGATCAGAGCTAATTACAGCACGCAAGCCCTCTGTCTAATTGCTCTGATGAATTATTGAGGGGCTGAGCTGCTGCTGTGAGGGCAGCAGGTAGGGCAGCCCTGTGCTCACGCAGGTGCCCAGGGCACTCCCCATGTCCCAGCATCCCGTGACCAGCCTGGGACAGGAAACTGTGCCAAGGCGTTCCCAAAAATCCACTGTGCTGGAAAGCACATCTGGAGACCACCAGTGCCTAAGTGCTATTGACAGGCACAAACTCCCTGATGTCATTAGCCCTGCAAGCCATTGATTTTCCCTGCTGGAACAAGAAACTCATCGGAGCTGAGGCAATCACAGGTGGCACTGCCACCTCCTCTGGGCTGTCCAGCTGGGGGTTGGAAGGGGGTGTTTCAGAGCTGTTTTCTTTCCAATGGCTAATTGCTGGTAAATCCCAGCTCTCTGCCTACCAGGAACAGATGAAGAGCCCCAGGGCTCTCGGTCACAGCCCCTTCAACATGTCTTGTATGGGAATGGAGACACCACCAGGCATCTCCTGAAGGATCTTTCTCTGCCAGGGCTGGGGCTGGGGTTGGGGTTGGGGTTGGGGCTGGGTTCATCAGCCATCCCTGCAGTGCTGGGCTGGCCATGAGCTCCTGAACCCAGCCCCAGAGCCCCTCTCCCAGCAGCTCCAGTGACTGGGGCAGGTCACGCACTGGGAAGGACAAACTCCTCCTGTCCCCACAGACCTGGACCCAAGCTCCAGCACCAGGAACCTCTGCCAGTGACACCTTAACCCCAGCAGGGCAGAGCCCCACACATAAGGTGTGAGTCATTTACCAAATTCCTGCAGCACCAGCTGATTCTTACAAGGGAGAAAATCGGGCTCACCGTGATTTCATATTTCCAATGTTCCCAAATGGAAAGTGATTTTTTATTACAACCTGCTGACTCCCCTCTATGTCACGTTATGCCAAAGGAGGATTTGTCCAGACAATGGACATGATCCTTTCACATCCTGCACCCTGCCCTTCTCCCTTGCACGTGCAAACCACGAGCTCCCTTTTGCCATCCCACCACACAAGGCTCAGTCACTGCTGGAGGGGGACAGCAGAGGGCACGGCTGGACACGAATCCCACAGACCCAGCACTCACCTAAAGCAGAGTTTTGCTGGGAAGTCCTTTCCTGTTTGTGCACTGCATGTCTGCCCCAAGGAGAGGGAGCTCCCAACCTCTTTCCATCACACAGAAGGATGCCAGGAGCCACAGCCTTGACAGGGACCAGCACAGCTTCAGCCTGGACCTCACCTTCCTCAATTATGACCTTAAACCATCCAGTTTCAGCACCTGAATTGCAATTTTTGTTTGTCTTAAAGATGTGCCTGTGTGGGCTGGGGTTTATGCCCAGCTAGGGTGTGAACAGGGCAGGAGATGTTCTGAAAAGTTCAGAGTAAAGACTGAGCAATGAGAAAACAATGAGTACAAATGGCCCAGCACCTGATATAAATAAATTTCAATCTCATTCAGGGCACCCCTGAAGTCTTACATGGGTACAATCCTCCCAGGAGCTGCTGCTGGGCTTGGGGGGACCAGAACTGGAAGCCTCTGGATGGGCTCAGCCAGGACAGAAGGGTCTATAATAGGGAAATATGGAAAAACCTCCATCCCCAAACCAACAACCACCTCATGTCTCTCTCACTCAAGGATCTCCAGGACCACACATTTCAGCCCTGACTAAGCAAATCATCGTAAGGAGGAAGGTTAAAGAACTGTTTGTTATTGGAAGTGTCTCCCTCTTTAGGATTCGTTTTTTGATAAATTAACTCCAGCTTCATTACTTCATGATATATTTCCCTTGACATTTAATTATACTTACCCCAAACACATTAAGCCAATCAGTCTGAACAGCTTCTTATTAATATGCAAATTTCTCCTTTGAAAAGCCATGAATCTGTGAAAAATCTCTACAGGCTTCAATTAGGCCCTTTTGGGAAGTTGGGAACTTCCCTGAGAAATTGGGATTCCTGGCCCAGGGTAGGAATCCAGCCCCACAGACACTTCCTGGTGCCTGGTTTGGGAAGGGGAAGAGGATGCTAAAGCACCTTCTCAGGTCTGGAGCCACGAGCATGAGAGGTTGAATCTTGCAAACCAACATGGTTTTTGCAGCTCATCCCCATGCCAGCACCTTTCCATGGGAACCCCTGTGTGTCCTGTGTGCAAGGCATCCTCCTCTGGGACCACACACAGGAGTTCATGTGGGAGCTGCAGAATATTCCCTGAAATATCAGCTTTTAGCAAAACAAACAGGAATCTGCTTTCTCCTGGTGCCATGGGCAAATGGGACGTGATTTGCATTAGGCAAATAAATTGAACTGCACAATTAACCATCTGCCCTGGAACAGATTTAAGTTTTGCTTTAAAGCATCACTTCCAGCCTCCCTCCACTCTCACATCCATCTGAATGCTGCAGGATTTTCTGCTGGGAAACCAACTGGGAATTAATTCATTGAATCGTTGCCATAATTGGAGAGAAACATCAGTGTAGGTACCACAGCCCTGGTGGCCTTTGGCCCCACGGATGTGTTTCCTGTGGATTACATCAATGGACAAACCACAAAACTGCCTCCAAACCTCCCAGAGCCTCCAATTCCCACCAAAAGTCTTTAGTCACCAAACCAAAATGATTTCCTGGGAGCTGCTGAGTGCCACATCATCATCTTGAGTAAAAGTTACCCATTTCATCTTATTTCAAGAGAAGTTGCAGGTTTTCTTAAAAAAATCTGATTTCCTGTAATTTTTTTATTCCCCACAGTTAGACATCAAGATCAGAAATACACTGCAATCAGTGTACTATATAAATAGTCCAATTTTGGGAAACAGCTCTCATGAGCAATAAAGAAACCCAATTTACTATGCACTATAATAAAAATATCTCTTTTACCATATAAATCAAACTAAAGTGAACAGATAAAAAAAAAATAAACTCAACCCCCCTGGTTTCTGCCCACAGGCCCTGGGGAAGGGCTCTCCTGCCCTGTATAAATATATACAAGAGCAAATCTGTTAAAAATTGCAGCCACCACTTTGTTTTCTAAAGGTCCCAGTTTATCCTTCGTCAGAAGAAGCAGGGCTGGGGAGAGGTCGGCCAGAAACACAATCCTTTCCTGTATAAACACCATGGTCTGTGCTGGCTTTAAGTGCATCATATGGTCTATATTTTATATGTGTATACAGAGGGAGAGAGAGAGAGAAAGAGAGATTTTTCAAGCCAGTCAGAGCCATAAAGTGATCTTATATCATCTAAAACCAACAAGCAGACTTGGACTTCTGGCAGTTTTCCTTGCAGTCGTCCCTGCCACCCCCCTGCCCCTTCCTCCCAGCTGCTGGAGCACACTGCTGTCTGCCCCCATTATTTTTCACAAAGGCATATAAATCACTGTGGAAACTCTTATTATCTTATTTTCCCTCTGCTTCTCTCTTGTCTGTTTGGAGAAAAATTAATGCATTTGTCTCTGGAAAAATGTGCAGTCTCTATAATTCAGTTTTAAAACAAGCACAACTAGCAAATGGATAGACCTCCGTTAGGAGACTCATTTTTCATGGGAGTAATTGAACCCTTCCCTTCGATTTTTCCTCTGGGTGTTAAAGACAACTGATGCCTTCCTGGAATTTGCTTACGTCTCAGAAAGGTGGAGAGACAAGACAGACAGAAAAAACAGAAGAGAGAAAGGAAGATGAGACAGAGGGAAAGAAAAAGAGAGGCGAGGAGAGGAGAGGAGAGGAGAGGAGAGGAGAGGAGAGGAGAGGAGAGGAGAGGAGAGGAGAGAAGAGAAGAGGAGAGAAGAGAAGAGAAGAGAAGAGAAGAGAAGAGAAGAGAAGAGAAGAGAAGAGAAGAGAAGAGAAGAGAAGAGAAGAGAAGAGAAGAGAAGAGAAGAGAAGAGAAGAGAAGAGAAGAGAAGAGAAGAGAAGAGAAGAGAAGAGAAGAGAAGAGAAGAGAAGAGAAGAGAAGAGAAGAGAAGAGAAGGAATCCAAAGCACATGTTGGAGCCTTGTCTGTCTCTGCAGAGGGATCTTGGGGAGCCCCCAGGCAAACCTCCCAGATGGGATTTCCCAAAAGCTGGTGGAGCTTTGATTTGGACAGCTTCTCACCACCTAGGCTGCTGAGGAAATCCATCCCCATCACTGGGACAGTTCAGGATCCTGCAAACCCATGGATCACCAGCCCTTTGTGTCCTGCAAGAACCCCAAACCCAGATGTGGCTGGGGACACACTCTGCCAGCAGTTTCATCCTGGTGCCTCTTTCTGCACCTGAAACTCAGGGAATCTCCCCTGCTTCCCTCCCCCTGCCAATGGCACATCTGCCCCCAGCAGAAAATGGGAACCCAAACCATCAGTGCTCCCCTAGACAGACAAACCCCAAAAATCACAGCCAGCTTGAAAATAATCCCCATTCCTGGTGCTGGGGGATGCCTCTGCCCATATCCTGATCTCTTATCAGCTCTGGGGCTCGATTCAGAAGAAGCCAGACAAAGTGAAAAGTCAAAAGAGTGACACAAACAATCACACAGAAATCAGGAATAATTCCAGAAAGGCCACAGTCAAGTGAGTGCTCAGGCCAGCAAAAACTATTGTTCCTTTGTCTCTCACTACATTATCTCTGTCCCCTGGGAGCTGCATTATTGCCTGCAATACATAATGCAATTTGCTGGTTTTCCATGTCTGCCTCATTCTCCCCTGGTGCAAGCACAGGCCGTGCACACCCTGCAGTGCACTGCTCCTCCTGTGGAAAAAAAGGATGGGAGAGGAGTCAGGAACTGGAGCTGCAGAGAGGGGTGGTGGCTGAGAACCTGCAGACAACGTAAAGAGGAATAAAATGTTGTCTGAAAATTGGGAGGACACAGAAAAGCTACTAAATGGAGGTGATCTGTGAAAGAAAAAAAAACAACAACCAACCAACCAAAAAAAAACCAGTGTTCCTCCATTGTCCTTCCCTTTGAAGAAATGCCACCAAATCTCAGAGACTGAAAATCAGGACCTGGTGAATGCAGGGACTAAACTGGCTAAATGGAGGCAGCTGCAGCTGGAGGTAGGGAATAATATTGGAAAAGTGGAGGCAGCAGGCTGGGACCCACTGGGCTCTACAGCCACACCTGGGGAGTTCTGGACACCCTTGTGTCTCTGGAGAGTATGAACTGCCTGCCAGGGTTTTTGGGAGCAAGGAGATGGATTTTCTCCCTTATCTGCAGAGGTAAAAGGATCTGTCCACTAAGATGGTGTTGTGGATTCCTAAACAGTTCAACAGAGATTCTGATAAAGTTTTGGAAATCCCTGTGGCATGCCCTGTACTGCTGGAGATGGTGTGGGCCCATCTGTGTGTGTATGTGCATGCAGAGTTTTATGAAAAACCCAGACACCTCAAAGGACCTCAGTGTTGAGAACAGAGGTTGTTCCTTAAATTATGGTGAGAAGTGACTTCTTTATGTATCACTACACATCTCCTGCTGCATAGCCAAAAATTCTCTATCTGTATTACAAAAACGGGAGCCTGACCTCAGGCTATGATTTAAAATACATAGAGTCACACAAGTTTACTCTTGCAGTGGTTCTTCATCCTTGCTGTGCCAATTCTTTGCCCTTTTGTTAAATGAAACTTTAATGGCTGGGAAAGGGCTCTGTACTTTCATTCCCAGAGCAAAGCAGTCAAGTGCAAAGTGTGCAAAAGTCTCCAGAAAACAGAAAGCTGGAAAAGATTCTTCCTGGCCTAATTTGCAAGGCAAGGGTCAGTGCAGAGGGAGCTGCACAGAGGTGGACACTGGTCTCTCCACCCACATCAAGGCAGGGAGCTCCTCCCTGTGCTCAGCAATTCCTTCTCCCAGGGAATGCATCACTGTCTAAGCCACTGTCTGACATATTTCAGGGAGTTTTAGTTTGCAGCAGATCTGAATTTGATGGGTAAATGACACAGCAGCCAGCTCAGCCCTGGCTGGTCTCTAGGTTTGTGCCATGCTCACCTTCCCATCACAGGGAGGGGCTGTGGGGGCTCAGGCTTGGCCATCAGTTTGACACTGAGGTTGTTCAGAGTGAATACAGCTCAATAATGTGAAAAGAGAAAAAAAGAAAGAAAGATGAAGTGTTCTCCAGAATATGGATGGATGGAAAAAACCCTCAGGTTCATAAGTCAACTTGAGTAATTTAGATCCAGGTCAATAAACACTGCTCTTCCTCACTCAGCACTGAACTAGTGAGGGCTGGAGGCTTCACATCAGCTCCTCTCCTTTCCCAGGGCTGCCCTGCTTAGCAGCACCAGCCCTCCTTCACCATTCATTTCTCAGCATCCCCAAAGAGAAAGGCTGGCCTGAGTGTGCCTCCCCTCTCACCACACTTCCCTGGACACACATCAAGAGCTGGCTAAGCCCATGCTGACACTGCAGAGCAGCAGGGATTGTAAATCCCACAGCCCACCAGGACAGTCACCCATCACCCACTGTGGGCTCCCACCCTGCAGGGGGGTGGGACAGGGACCCCTGGCACCGTGTGATCTCTCCATGCCAACACGGACAGCCACAGAGGGATTTGGAAAAGGATTCTGAGTCTTGGGGGTCCAGGTCTTCTGCTCTTAGGCCACTTTGGAAAGCGCAGGCAGGGCCCTGGAGATGAAGATTTTGAAGTGTGATCAAAGAGACTTGACATAGCAAGGAGGATTAATGTTTCTGCAAAGGCACAGTGAAAGCTTCTCAGCTATTCCAGTGGGGTTTTTTCCAAAGGGGCCTAAGGGAGTTAGGCACTTAAAACTCACTCAGATCCTTTATTTAGTTTGCAAATCCTGCACTGGAGCAGTGCAGCAGTGTGACCCCTGGAGCATTACTTTTGGATGTGTCTGCCTGAGTGAAAAGCTGAATTGATTCTGGCTGTACTGGTGGCCTCCTGCAGCTGCTCCTTCTCCACATCCCAGGGGAAACAGCTGAGGGTACAAAGTACCTGCAGGAATAAAATCAGACACCACAGCAGAACCATGTGGGCTGTGTGTTCGAGGGGATGGCTGGGGGCAGCTCCAGCTCTGATCCCTTCCACAGGGGTTTGTGCTGGGCTTTGTGTGGAGAATGCTGTGAATGATCTCCCTCTGGGCAAGCAGCGTGGCCAGTCCTTCCTGCTGGCTCTCACCACACCTCTGAGAAAGCTGCAGGAATCCCTCATTTCATGATTTTGGTTACTCTTCACTGCTCACATCTCCCTGCTATTTTTTTTCTCTATCACCAGCTTTTACAGTGAAAACTGTAGAAAGAAGACACAGCAAGGTCTCTGTTCCTCAGCTGGTTTCATGCTTGTGATGTCCTAACCATTCCTACCACCACTTCTAATCCTATTGCACTGGGTTCCAACTTGGGAAACCTTGGTATGAGGAAGCTGGAAAAAAGACAGAAACAACACACAAAGAACCTGTTTTCATGCAAATATTCCTCATCATAATAATGATGATAATAATACTACTAAATACAATAAATAATAATTCTACTAAGAACAATAATAAAGAGGAATGAGATCACGGTCTGGCTGCTCCCCAAGCCCTGCCACAGGGTCCCCTGGATGTCGTGTCACCACACAGTGGCCAGGCAGCCCCACCCACCGAGCCCCAGCACAGCACAAGGGTTGGGAAGCACAGGACACATGTGACACGCTATTGTCCCTAATTTGATTAATGAAGCCATCACGCTAACAGAGCGTTCTACACACCCCCAGCACCTTGTTACCAACCCACACCAGGAACTGCCCAGCGCTGCATTAATTCCCAATACTTGCCTCTCTCAACTTTGTCAGGTAATTGTTTATGAAAAGATGAATGTATACAATAATGCCGGGTGAAGGGAGCTGATGTATGTGCTGTTAATGAATGAAATAATCAGTTTGGTAATAACTGGCATGTGCATTTGCCAAAAGGGAAGCAGCAGGACATTAGCATTCTGCAGCCACCCAACCTTTATCTCCCAGTCTTGTGTTTGACAACCGCCCCCAGATAGTCCATGAATAAAATACAGAGTAGTACCCAGACATAATTAAACTGCCAATGTGGATGTACCTAAATGAACTTGATATCTTAATGACACTAGATAGCCAGGGAATAATGAAGGCAGTGTGAAAGGGACGTGCATAATGAGCAGAGCCAGCACTGCCCGTGGGGACTGAGCACAGCCAGCATCACCCCTGTTCCCACAGCACCCCAGGGACCCTGCCAGCCCTGCTCAGGACACACTGCCACCCCTCAGGGACCCTGCCAGCCTCACCCAGCCCTGCTCAGGACACACTGCCACCCCTCAGGGACCCTGCCAGCCTCACCCAGCCCTGCTCAGGACACACTGCCACCCCTCAGGGACCCTGCCAGCCTCACCCAGCCCTGCTCAGGACACACTGCCACCCCTCAGGGACCCTGCCAGCCTCACCCAGCCCTGCTCAGGACACACTGCCACCCCTCAGGGGGCAAAGGCTGGCCCTGCAGAGCTTGCCCACACATGTCTCACCGCCCCCTCCTGCAGAAATCCCTCCTTTGCCCCTGCTCTCTGCACCCAACCCTGCCACATCTGCTCCTCCAGAGAGCTCTGGCATGCTGCTGTGCAGCACAGACGTGATTTTAGGAGCACTTAACATGATTAGATTACCAGACATGCTCCTTTTTAATGTTTGTTTTGTTGTTTTTTCAGCATGGAGATGGTTTTCGAGGAAAGAAGCTGCTCCTTGGGGATGGGCAGCGCAGAGATGTCCCAAGATAACTCAGCAGCACAGAGCCCTCATTCCCATCACATCCACAGACACTGAGCCAGATGTGTCCTGTCCCAGCACCCATGGGTGCAATCCTTCCTCTAGAGGATGCTGGGCACCCCTGACAGCCATCCCAACTGTCCCTAGAAAGCTGGTGGGACTCCAATGTGAGACAGGAATTCACACCTGAGAGGCAGGTCTGATCCCCCTCCTTTGGGGCAGCACCACACGGGGCTCCCACCCCACACTGCTCAAAAGGTAATTGTCACTTACTGCTCTAATGGCTCCAATTTTAGCAGCAAATGAGCGACGCAGAGTAAGTCTTATTAAAGAAGTAATAATGGAAAACTGGAGCACACACTACAGGGGAAGGAGCACTCCCCCAGTACACAGGATGCTGCCCTGCTGGTACGTGACAGCAGCAGAGTCCCTGCCTTCTGCTGCCAGAATTCCAAGATATTTGAATACAATGTGCTCAGCATGTAGGAAAGCAACTGGTGCAATAGGCTCGGCTTGATTCTGTTGTGATGTGATTGATTGAAGGCTCAGGAATTGTCACAAAGCCAGAGTGGGGAATGTGACCCAGAAGAGTTCCTATCTCCCTCTATAAAGCAGGTTAGGAAAAATTGCTTAAAGCAAGTGGAAAAAGTACAGCAGCTTTGGGGGAAACCATCTTAAATCCCCGGAAGTGTTCAAGGTCAGGTTGGATGGGGCTTGCAGCAATCTGGGCTAGTGGAAGGAGTCCCTACAGGGAGAGGCAGTGCTGAGAACAACCTGCTGCAGGGGGCACAGCACGTGTGATGCTGGGTACTGAGATGGGTTAAGGAACATAACTCCAGTTTGGGCCAGGAAAAGGGAAAAGCTGGCACCACATGGTACAGCCTGGCCAGGGAGGTGACAGGAGGAACCTGGGCATGTCCCACCACCATGTCCTGAGCAATGACAGCCACCCCTGGAATGATGCAGCCAAAGTGCTCTGAGTTCCTGCCAGGTGAGACCCTCAACTTACTGCACTCAGCCCCTTTCCCCTGCTGGATATTTATCCCTGGCTGCCAATTCTTTAACCATTGCTTTCCTTCCTAGGAAAGACATCCCCGTGGTGCACCCTCATGAGACAGTAATGGGATTTCATTAGATTAAATAACTCCAATGAACCCCAGAGACCAACAGCACTTTAAACACGGAGCTGGGAGTTGGAATTACTGTTATTTAACATTGATTAGATTGCAGGGTAAATCCAATTTCTCCCTAACCATATGCTGGCTATGATTTGCCTAGTGGGAGATGTTAAGGACAGCATTCCTGGAAGTCTCTGCTGAGGGAAGGGCCCATGGCTGAGTCAGCAATGTCAGGGTGACCCTTGGGCTTGTGTCTGAAAGTCCTTCTGCAGAGCAGGGCTCAGGGGGTGTCCCCATTGTCCCTGTCCTTACTTTGCTGCAAAGCTGGGGCAGCAGGTAGATCTGTATCTGCCATGTCCTCCAGCAGGAATATCACCAGGAAATAACTGGGTCTCTCTGACCACAGCCCTGCCTCAGCTGAGGCTGTTATTCACTCCCCAAAGCCCCCTCCTGACCCTTTCCCCCGAGTACCATGGCTGGTGACAGGATGGCACTGCCACCACTGGTGCTGCCAGGGGAGCAGAGCAGGGCAGTGCCCAGGTCTGTCCCTGCTCATCTCCAGCATCCTGCTGGGGTCTGTTCCACAGCTCTGGGCTGGCACTGGGCTGGGAAAGGTTGGTCAGGGCAGGAGTGAGATCATCCCAGGCTTCCACTCCCACATCTGGAGGTGTGGCAAGTGTCCTCTCCCTGCGGACAGCACGGGCTTGGGCTGGCTCTCAGTGCACTTCCCTGCCCAGTGTGTGCCATGGGCTCGGGGGATGAGCCGGGACAGAGCTTCCTCTGCACATCTTGGGTCAAACAACTCCTAAATGCACCCCCACAGCCTGACCGCAGGGATGGGAGCACCAGGAATGGGGACACACCCAGGACATCAGCCGTGACCCAGTGGTGTGCTGTCACTCGGCGAAACAGCTCCCGTGCAATTGGGAAGGCTGGAGCACATGAAGCTGTGAACCCCACGGTGCAGCCCCTGGAAAGGCACAGCTCTCAGCTCCCTGCCCCTGTCACATCACCCCGTGGGGACAGCGGGTCCCCAGGATGTGACAGGGAGCCACGACCCCCCGTGCAGGCAGGGCAGAGCTCAACCTGTCCAACACCAAACAAAGCAGGGCTGACCCTGACCCGGCCACTGCCGATGGTCAAACTCAATTAACTCTGTGTGTGTGTATCTGGGTCACCCTGGGCAGCCCTGCCCTGCTCAGCCTCCCAGCCTGCTTGCACGCCCTGCTCAGCTCTCTGGGAGGCTGTTCCAGAGGATGTGCTGTGCTGGGAGGAAGGATGCAGGGCCAGGAGCAGGCAGAGAGCATCACTTGTGACAAAGGCAGCTCTGGGTGCCTGTGCTGGGCTGAGCAGGGATCACACCCTGGGCATGTAAAAAGAACATTTCAGCTCAGTGTGACTCCTGTGTCTGAGCCTCTGGGCACCTCCCGTGTCTGCCTGTGGTCAGAGCAAACACAGCCCGGGCAGGGCAATGCTGCAGGCACACACCATGGCTCTGTTTCATGTGGCTGCAGGAAAGCCAGTCCCAGCCCTCCCAGCTGTGCCTTTAGCAATGAGCTCAGAGTTTTGTGAGTTCATCAGCCCTTGCTCACCACCAGCCAGCTGAGTGTGTCCCAAAGCTGCTCTGGACATGACACAGAACGTGTTGTGCTGCCCAGGCCATGGCAATGCCCATGCTGGCCCCTGGACCTCTCTCTCCACAGATGCCCAACAAAATCCCATCCCTGGACCTAAGGAGGGTCCAGCTGAGCAGCTGGACAAAAAACACTGGTGCTCTTCAGGACACAGACACACATTGACTCAGCCATTCACACCCACCCACAAACTGTTTTGGGGTTTTTGTGCCTGCTCAGAAACCTCTGGCAGCCCTTAAACCCAGGCAGGTTTGAATGGGGCAGAGGAGTTGGGCTAATGAGCTCCAGGCAGCACAAGAGCTGACAGGGAGCAGGAGTTTGATCATTTCTATCCAAATTACCCAGACCATGGGGCAAAGTGCAAATGCTCCCTTCTTTGCTACCAACCACGTGGTGCCAACTGGAAAATTCATCCCTGCACAGCAGCTGGATTTTTAACCAAACAACACGAAGCATAATTCCCCTCCAGTAGCAGCTATGGGAAGATGAGCCTCCCTGGGTCCCCCTGTGATCCACAAGATAATTCCTGCGCCAGCAGCAGGAGCAGACCCCTGGCTCCCTCCCAGATGAGACCTGGCAACTCCCTCAGCTGGACTTTGTTTCTGGTCCATCACACTTAGCAGCTCCTGCTGCATTGTTCTTTGCCAAGCACTTCCAGAACCCTTTTTAGACTCTTTTAGCTAAAAACCTCCTGTGGCAGCCAATTTCACAGCTTAATCTCACACTGTTTGAGAAAGTCTCTAATTCTGCTTCTTTCCAACCTGTTGCTGATAGTACAGATGGAGACATGGGAGAGGGAGGAGGGACAGCTCAGTAACCACCCCATGAAATCTCCCCCCAGGGGCTTCTGGACCCGTGGAATGACCAGGCACCAGCCAGGGCTCTCCAGGACGTGGCTGTGCCAGCTGTCAACCCCAAAGCACGCTCCTCTGGCCCAGCTCTGCATGTCCCTGCCTGTGCTCTGCTTGCTGCAGGCAAGGGGATTTTCCTTTTGTGTTTTTATCCTCCTTTAAAGGTGATGAAGGCTATAACAACCTTTGCCACACACGTACAAGAATGCTGAATACCAAGCAAACATTTACAAATACTATATTCACACAGCAGAGCTCAGCAGTGCAAGAGGACAGGATTATTGCACAATATTCACTTTATGCCTTGCTGTGACACGCAGTTTTTGCATGCAGAAAAACCCATTTTGTCTTTCAGAACAACCACTTTGCAGCAATTAAAAGCCAAACACCCCAAGCCCTCTGCTGGGGCTCTGCCCAGCAGGGCCATGCACAGGGAACAAAGGCACTGGAGCCAGCAGAAACAGCAGAGTTCACTTTTAGGGGCAGAGACCAGAATTACCCGAGATGGAAGTTAGCCCAGACACGGGGATTAACACCCTCAGTCCTTGTGAGAGGCATCAGGGGAACTTTTCCTGACCTTCAGCACAAGCAGCAGGTTGAGGAGCAGCCTGGAGGATGTGGCTGGTGCCAAGGGATTCTCAGCACACACTGAACACCCATTGATGCTTGTTTGTGCTTGTCCCAGCCAAACTCCCCTCCCACCACAGCCAGGGGACATCAGCACTGGCTGAACACGTGCCAGGAGGCCCCAGTGCCCAGCCTGACTCTGCCAGAGGCTCTGGGTGCTTTTCTGCCTCTTTCCCCATGGACAGAGTGGAGAAATTTCCTCATCCTCAATTCCACCGGTGCTGCTGATGGCCACGGCAACCTGCCAGACACAGGGGATGGGATGGGATGGGATGGGATGGGATGGGATGGGATGGGATGGGATGGGATGGGATGGGATGGGATGGGATGGGATGAGCTGGGGTTTTGCCAATATTTTCCACCAGCAAGGTTTGGGCAAATAAGAACCAGCCCAGATGAGGCCACTGACCCAGTGCTTGTGTCTCACAGAAGGGAGATCTCCCTCACCTGTGGCTCTGGCACATCACCCAGGCTCCTCCTGCCTCACCAGTTTTACCTATGCAAATCACAGCATGTTAATGGCACAATACTAATTGCACCCACTAATTGCTTCCCCCATCCAGGCCTGGGGACCCTTCCATGGGCACAGGTCCCCCAGGAGCAGGGGAAAGCTGTGCCCTGCTGCACCTGGAGACCCAGGGACATCCCATAGCTTCTTACTGAGGCCCAACCCAAAACCTGGCAAGGTACAACCTGCAATGCTGGAAACCAACAGGATTTAAGGAGCAAGTTTCCAACTGAGGGAACAACTCTGGAGCCAAAGTGCAGCTGCAAAATGGGAAAAGCAGCATGTCCTGCTGGCTACAGGGGCTGGAAGCCCATCAGCACTGTGGGGTCACTGACCTGCAGGGTGTTTTGGGTGGCTGAGCTGAGCCAGGCACCTCCTGGGCACAACATCTCTCCTGGGCATCACATCCCCAGCCTTCCACTCACTAACTCTGTGCTGGAGGAGTCAGGACACAGAGCATCACCCAGCTGGGAAATCCAGATGTTTCCTCCCTTGTTCTGCTGAGCCAGTGCTTGGGATTTTCCCCTGTAATTAGGCTTCCCAAACAGTCCAGTTCAGACTGTGCAAAAGTGTTTAAACAATGTCAAAAGATGCTCTGTGTTACAATACAAGACCATGAAGGCAGAAGTGAAATGGTAATAACAAAATGCAACACTGAGAGCAGATATGAACACACAGAGCCACACATGGAAAAACACAGAAGGCAAAACTACTGATCTGGTGATTTTCCATAAAAGGCTTCCCCAGACAGTTTGGTTTATGGGAGGGAGCCCTCTTCCAACGGGCAATGGCAGAACAAATCAGCCTGGCTTTTTTTGCAATTTTTAGCAAAAAAAGACCTCACTGGAGAGAGAAATAAATAATTAAAGCAATAAATAGCCAGCTTCCCATGATGATGTTGCACTTGAACCTGAACATCTCTCCCCAGGGGATGATGTGAGAAGGGTGGTTGTGGAAAGAAATGATCCAACTGCTAATATCCCAGCTTGCAGCCACCAGCTGTGCTCAGGAACTGGAGTCCAGGGGTTGGGAGCCAGGCAGGATCCCACTGACTCTGCAGGAGTTTGGTGCAGAAAGGGTCTCCAGATGCCTCAAACTGCCCCAGTGGGAGTTTCTTACGTGACACTTGGGCACAGCTGCCTGCCCGTGGGGAAAACAACCACCCGGGGCTTCCAAAGCTCCCCTGGGGCAGCAAGGAGAAGTTTCTCCTCTATCTCCCAGCAGAGATGTACCCAGCAGCCTGGGGGAGTTTGAGCAGGGATCTTCATATCCTGCAACAGATGGTGCTGCAAGAGAGAGAGAGCACATAACGAGTCTCCTCACTTCCAGGAACCAAGAAGGATGGTCTTGTCACGCACGAAGGGAACGGTGATTTCTTCTGCTGAAAGATTTCCTCCTGCAGAATCACATTATTCAATGGAAGAAATGCCAGGAATAATTCACTTCCTCGAGCAACTCTATTTATACTCTCACTGTGGGCACCATCCTGCTCACGTAGCTCCTGGCACAGGGCTCAGGTGGGCACAGTGTGGAGCTGAACGTGTTTAACCCCAAACCACGAAAAAGCGAATTTTCCAGGTGGAGGTTATGCAGGAGAAAAGCAGCTACACCAGCCACTGTCACAATCCCTGGGATGACCCCAGACCTTGCCTGAACACCCTCACTGCCCCACTTGGGGCTTTGTGACAGGGTAAGACCCCGCTATCCAACCCCAGCAACACAAATTTAACTGCAACCTAATTCGCTTCCCTCCCATAATACCTGCATGTAATGAGAATTTGCAAAGATTTATGGCCACAACGCCCGCCCCTGCTGCCCCTCGCCAGCATCTGCTGTTTCCCTGGGAAAGCAGTTTGGGTTACCTCAGAATTCTCCAGGGAAAAAGCATAATTAGCAGCTCAGGAGTTGCAATGCCTGCGTCACACAGGGGGGTTATTCTCAGGTTTTCTGATCACTGCTTGTTTGCTCTGAACTCTTTGGAAATGCACCAGCTCCCTTCCCCCTCCCCAGACCTCACTGCTCCTATTATAAACTTCAAAAGGTCAGGGTGAAATCCAAGCTGGGCTGTGGTAAAGACATCCTGGTGGTGATGGTGTGGCCAGAGCATGGCCCTGGACCCAGACTCGATGGAATGGCTCCCAGGAGCCCCCCAGGGCAGCAGGGCAGAGCTGGAGACTCATTGAATCCAACCAGAGTGGTTAAGGCAGGTCAATCTGCAGCTTCTCTAAAGTTTATCCCAATTTCTGCCATAATTGAGCTCTCACCCCAGCCAGCTGCAGCTTTGTGCTGCTCTCCACAAGAGCTGGCTCTGAGAATTTTACTGACAACATCTTGGACAGCCAAGGCCATATTTTCACAGTTACTCAGCACCAGCAGACAGGGCCAGGGGAGTTTCATTTCCAAGCATCTCGGGCTGGGGCAGAGCCACCGGGTGGGTGAGAAAGGTGCTGTTCTCTCCAGGACTGGGGTGTGAAGCAGCACTGAAGAGGAGGATGGGTCTGCAGACTTCTGAACCTCCCCAGTTTACCCTGTGCAGACCACAACATCTGGAAAGAAGTGTCCAGTAGAATTTTAAGTTTTATTTTGATGCTTTCTGATAGGTATGTGGTTGACTTCTCCTAATATGCCAACTCAGGAGCTCACTCCATCATCAGGAACAGACACAAACCCCAGGTATTAACTTCTCCATTAGCAGAAAACAGTAGGGATATGTAGAGATACAAAATGCTTGGGGAAAAAACACAAAAGAAAATAACCCTTTGGGGTCTATTTAAGGAGAAAGCGGGGAAAGAGCCCAGGCCTGGTTCTCTGCAGGGAGATCTCATGAGGAGTGCCTGTCCAGTGCCATTCCTGGACAGTCCATCCAGGTGCAGGATGTGAGAACCATCAGCCAGTCAAAGCTGTGTCAAGGCTACAGCTGCTCTGCCAGCAGCTCTGGTGGGGTTCACCTTTTTGGGGTGGTATTTAACCCATCACACTCCATGTAACTCCTCGTGTCTGTGCTGGAGGGAGGTGTCACAGCCCAGCCCTGCTGGTTCCATCCCTGCAGCACAGGGCACTGCCTTCCCCTAAACATGGGAAACTGAGGCACACCACCACATCTCCCCAGCAGTCAGTGCCAGCTCCCAAACTGTTTCACATCTCTGCTGAAAATCCTTGGAGTATCCAAGTCCAGGCAGTGGCAAAACACGTGAGCACCAGAACCAGTTACTGTCATACAGACTCAATGACTCCAGCCCTGATTTCCCCAGCATTTCCAGCTCCTTTCCCCCTTTGCTTTTCCCCAGCAAAGAAAGGAACCTCAGGCACCCACAGACCCTCCTCATCCTCCATCTCAGGGACTCCTTGCCCAGGACACCCGTGCTGCCCAACCACCACAGCACTGTCTGTGCCAGGCTCAGCCCATCTCCACCTGTTGTTTACAGTAAATTTGCTGCACTTTGGGGCCAAGACCACATTTTGTTTCCTTTTTATACCTGGCCCTGCGAGCTCAGTACAGGAGGTGTTTGATTACACAGCTAATAAATAAACAAGGACCTTGATCTCTTCAGCATGTGGCTGTCCAAGGCTTCAATTTCCAGAGAAACTGCTGCAGGCTGTGCTTGATGCTATTAGGGATTCAAATGTGTTTGGGAGATGAGATGTTCCCAGGACAAGGAGAAGATACTGCTAAACCAGCCCTTCCTGCATGCAGCAGGGAGTGGAAAACCCAAATAAACTCAATGCCCAATAACACAAGTTATGGACTGGGCACACCCTGAACTCAAAGTGTTTCTTGCAGAAGCAGCAAGGATGGCTGAAGAAAAGTGGGGAGATGATGACTTCAAGGCAACTACTGCTACAGCATCTCCCTCATGCAGGGGGTTTTCAACAAGGTCTGTGCTCCTGAAGGCCACCCCAGTCCTGCTCCACCTTCTATAAATTGTATTCACTGCCCTGATATCCCCCTGACATCATCCACACACTCCTGCCCCCCAAACCTGCACTCCCATCCTCCCTCCCACACTTACTCACAGAATGCACTGCTGGATTGCCAAGACCTCAAAGGGGCAGCCTGACTCCTCCACCCCAGGCTCTGATTTCAGCCTGGTTCGAGCACAGAGGATGGGACACAGCTCGAGGTGGGATGCAGCTGCTCACAGCTGCTCTGAGCATGTCCCCTCCCAACGATCCTCCCTGTCCTCCATCCCAGACCTCTCCAGCATCTGAGATTTCTCTCTTCCCTTTGACTCAGAAATATCAGTGGTTGCCGAGATGACAAAGGAGCAAAAAAAAAAAAACCAAAAAAAAAAACAACAAAAAAAAAACCTTGGAAAGAAATCCCAAGGGGACATTAATTAGGAGTCAGAACTCCCCAGCTCTGGAAGCATCAGGGAGGAACGATATTTAAACTCCCAGACTGATGGAGTAACTTTGAATTATCTTTCATCTTCCCCTGGATCAGATGTAATCTAATGACATTAACTTGGCTTCACTCTAGTGAAAGTGGCATTGGTGCTACAGAGGCAGGGAGATTAAAACATATGAAATAAATGTTCCTGGGGTGACTGACAGTATAATGGCATTCCAACAGGCAGCTCAATCAGTGTGAGACTAACAAAAGATCAGAGGGAAAGAGGCAGATCTGCAGTATCACCCGCAAACACAGATATTTTCTTTTAATCCAGGCATTTTTTTGACATGACTGGCTCAGCCCCCGTTCTCGGGAGTTTTCCCCAGGCTGTAGGGCCGTTTTTGGGTGGGGGTTGGCAGTTGAACTCTATTAAAGCCCATGCTCACCTGCTATTGAACTCTGTTAACTCAATAGCCTTGTTCAGGGCTGGAGCAGCAATCCCAGCACCGAAGTCAATGCGAGCATTGTGGGCTGCCCCTCCCTCCTTTTGTCCCCACTGGACGAGGGGACTCCAACCCCAAACAGGAAAAGCTCCTTTGGGCACACAACTCCCCTTGATATTCAACCCACACACGGGCCCACACGGAGGTGTCACACTCACCGAATTCAATCCCACAGTCGGGTTTTACAAAGTCAGCTTCTCAGGGGGACAGCTGTGGCAGGAGCCACACCACTGCTCCATCTGATTTCCTGGAGGATGTTTCCATGCCCTGTGTGGCACCCCAGCAGGTGACCCGTGTGCCACCAAGCTGTGCCTCACCTGCCTGGCTGCTCCAGGAGCATCCCCCCTGCTACAGCCACAGCTCAGCTGCCAGGGGAGCACTCTCGTGTTTCCAGGGGGAATCAGGGTTCTCCCCATGCCCAAAACCCCACAGCCACCCTGTCCCTGTGCCAGCCCACCTCCGTGCCCCAGTGCCAGCAGCATCAGCTACAAAGGCTGGCTGCCTCTTCCATTTCTGCAGCAGCCACCAGGTTTTTGTCCCCTGGGCCAGGCTGGTTGCACAGGCTGCCCGTGCCGGCTTCCTGCGGGCGCTGAAAACAAACCCGGCTGTTTATACCTTGTAATGACGCTGTTTAGTCTGACTGCTGGGAAACAGCAGCGCGTGAAACCCAAGCCTCTGATGCCAAAGATAAGGAGTAGAGACCTCTGGCAAACATCTGGCCATTTCCCCAGCCCTGAACCCTCATCAAAGATTATCACCAAGCGTGCAGTGAGACAGGTAGGTTTTGAAATGAGTGTTTGTAAGAGGCTGGTACCACGCTGGCACCGCAGCTCTGCCACCGCGCCGGGACTCTGTGCTAGCAAAGATTACTCATACAAGCAAAGCCAGCAAGATTAGGTCTCCAGGGAATAATCCCATACAAAGAATTCACTGTACCTCAGCCTCCACAGGGCTAATAAAAAAATAAATTAAAAAAAAAAAAAAAGGAAAAAAAAAAGATGAAACTCAACTCAGTACATCAACTAGCAGAACAAACAAACTGCAGCAATTAATGGGAGCACTCGTGTGCCAAGTGCTAAAACATAATGATTACACAAACAGCACACCGGGCAGCACGTCCAATGAGTGAGAGCTGCAAGATCAAGACGAAACCTCTGGAAAATTATATCCCTAACACCGAGGACTGCACCATGCCCTAAAAGCCTGTGGCTCCTCCTCTGTCTAGGTCTGTGCTCCTTGCTCAGGGACTGCTTCCAGAAGCAGGTCTATCCCACTGCCATCTGCTCCTCAAAGCTTCGAGAGCATCTTTGATAAATGAGCTTTTCTGCATATCCACCATAAATTTCAGTAGATGCCACCCCACAGCCATGTGTTTATTTCTCAAAGTCAAGACTTGATTAGAGTTCTTGAGGTTTTTCAGATTCATTTTTAACGTTTCCTTTCTGCTACAGGGTCATGTGGAAATTGGATAAGCACAGACTAAAAATATAATTTTGTAGACAGCTTCAGCCCACACAAAAGGAAATCTTTCTTCTCAAGAGAACCCACACTTTGCAGCCTGCAGAAACCCAGCGTGTTTCTGATACTGGCAGATACACAAGGAAGCTCATCCCTTCCACGTGTTAAGTCTTTTACATAAACACTCGGACTGTCAGTACTACCCTACTCCACATTTCAATGCTGTCACCACAAGCTGAGCCAAAATCCTCTTCTCTCTGCTAATAGCCGGGCTTTACGTGAAAGTAAAACAATCTCCAGAGGTACCCAAAATCCTCTCCTGTTTGCTTGTTCATTCAAGAAAGCCACAAACACAAGACACACTTCTCGAGACAGCAGTTCCACTCTCACCCTAACCGAGCCCTCCTATAGGAATCTGCCGGAAAGACGCTCCTCTACTAACTTTAAAACACAAGACAAAAAAACCCCTGAACAACTTCAGCGAGAACCGTCTCGGCTTTAACGTTTACTGGCTTGTTTAACAAAACACGAATCCATTAAAAGAACCACCAAATCGACCTCTTGCTAGTATTTCGCAGGCAAGGTGAGCAGGTGGGGTGTGCTCCTGGAAGTGACATTTTTGGACAGTCATTACTGGGATGCTGAAACATTTACGTGGGGATTGGGGGGGTTTTGTCCTGACTACAGGAAAAGTGGATCTGGGCTGGGAGCTGCGGGAGGCGATGCTCCGATGGGGCTGCGGGGAGGCTCGGCCGAAAGTCAGCGGTCAGCCACAGGTTTTGCAAAGAGCTGGGGGACTATCACGATACTGGGGGGCCTGGGGTTCTCATGGCAGGGTTTAGCTGTGCCTCAGCATCCCCGCGCAGTCCTCAGGCCAGCGGGGCACCCAGCGCTTCTCCCTTTGTGTGCGCCACCCGCCCCGCAGCGGGCACCGCCGGAGGGACCGCACCGGGCAGCGCTGGGGACAGGAGGGGACCCGGGAACGGGGACAGCCGGAGGGGATGCGGGGAGAGCGGGGCTGGAGGGCTGGGGAGCAGGGACGGGAGAACGGGTGGAGCGAGGGGCTGGGGGGAAGAATGCTCGCTGAAGACAGGGGCTGGCGGGACGGGTGAGAAAACGCTCGGAGGGTGCTTTGGGGAGCCAGCACAGGGCTGCCGGGAGCAGCGGCCAGCGGGGGGCACTGGTGGCTCGGCCACCGCTCCATCCCCATCCCCATCCCCATCCCCATCCCCATCCCCATCCCCATCCCCATCCCCATCCCCATCCCCATCCCCATCCCCATCCCCATCCCCGGCTCGGCCCGTACCTGTACCAGGCGAGTCCCCGCTCGTAGTTGCGGTCGAAGAAGTGGGGCTCGGCTCCGACGGCGCGCACGTCGGGGTGCACCCGCAGGAACTCCAGCAGCGCCCGCGTGCCGCCCTTCTTCACGCCGATGATGATGGCCTGCGGCAGCCGCTTGCTGCCCTCGCCCAGCAGCAGAGCCAGGGTGCCGGCCGTGCCCGCCGCGCCGCCCCCGCCGCCCGAGCCGCCCGCCCGGCTCCCGCCGCCCCCGGCCGGCGCCTCCTCCTGCCGCCGCCGCCGCTGCTTCAGCCGCTGTAGGAGCCGCTTGCGCCGCGCCGCCGCCGCCTGCCAGGGGGGCAGCTCGGCCGAGCCGCCCAGCAACTCCCCGCCGCCGCCCTCGTCCTCCTCGGATGCGGCGCCGGCGGCGATGATGGGTCCGGGCAGCGTCTGGCAGCGGTCGGCCAGGCAGTAGAAGACGTAGAGGGACATGAGGAGGGAGCAGAGCATCACCAGGAACTTCTTGAAGATGCTGCGGGGCAGCGGCTCGGCGGCGGGGGCGGCCGCCGCGCTCACGGCCATGCTACCCCGAGAGGGCGGCCGGGCGCCCTGGCCATGCTCCGCGGCCGCCCCCCGGCGCGGCCCCTCCGCGCTGCGCTCCGCCGTGCCGGGGGGCTGCGAGCTGCAGCATCCCCGCGCTTCAGGGGGGCATCCCCCGCGGGGGGACGGGGGGCCGGCTCTGGGGCAGCGGGGAGCCGCCCCCGCCGCCGCCGCGGGCTCGGACGGGATGCGGTGCCGGGGCTCGACGCGGGGCTCCCACGTGCGGAGCCCGCCGCGGAAAACTTCGGCGGAGGCATCGCCGGGCGTGGGGCGGAGCGCTGCCGGCGGCGGGGCCAATGGCACGGCGGGGGCGGGGGGCGAAGCCGCCCCCGGAGCGGGCGGACCCCGCTGGGAATCGGGAATTCGCTGCCGAGCCCTTTCGGGGCGAGCGGGGGTGTGCGGGAAGCTGTCCCGGAGGATGCGGGGATGCTCCGGGGGATGTGCCGGAGGATGCGGGAAGCCCCGGGAGGATGTGCCGGGGGTGCCCGGGTGGCCGGGAGGTTGTTCCGGAGCTGGAGGGATGCGGGAATGCCCCAGGGCTGTGCCCGGGGGTGCGCGGTGCCCCAGAAGCTGTCGCGGAGGGTGCAGGGATGCCCTGAGTCTGTCCCGTAGGGCAAGGAGGAGATCTGGGAACACTTTTCTAGCTCTTCTCTCGGAGCTGACTGCTCTGCAGCCGCAGTGGGACATCCTGCTGTCCGCGGGCAGCCTCCTTGGCAGCCGAGCTCCGCAGGACTTTTCTGTCCAGCGTGTGCGGGGCGATTTTGGTGTTTGTCCCGCCGCGCTGTCCACCCGCCTGTCCGTCCACTCAGGTTTTTTAACCCCCCCGCATCCCTCCGGACCTGAGCACAAATTCCTGATATGCCCAATAATCCACCCCGACAGACACAAATTCTTTCGCACGGAAGAACAGTCCCCCTTAATCCCAGCGAAGCCGCTGGCAGGGGTGTAAAGCACACTCACAGTATCACAACCAACAGTTGCACCGAGCTGAACACAGCACAGAAACACCCAAAATCAGACTTTTCCCCTCTAACTTGCACAAGCCGCCCCTAGGCTGGCTGCAGAATCTGGCCCACGGTTGGTAAGAAATATCTACAAACACAACACGATATTGCTCTTGGAATTTGCTCTTCTCCTTTGAGAGTACATAAAATGTGGAAATAGCTCTCAGCTTCGTGGCTCGGCTGCCTGATTGTAAGGGCTTCGTCATTTCATTGCCTGTGGGAATGCCCTCTTAATTTGAAATGTTTGTCATAGATTATAGAATTTTCAAACAAATTTGCACATGAAACGCTTGACTTGGTTTTTTTTTTCCTTCTGTTTGGTGTGGACCTAGCTGAGGACTTAAACCTCAACTACTTGGAAATAAAGCTGGTGTATCTACGAATTATGTAATGAAAAAGAGGGAGAAAAATTGCATTGAATTGCAATCAGCCATCTGCAGAGCTGGCTGGCTAATAAAAATGTGTTTCCAAATAGTAAACAGACCAAAATTAATAACAAACGCTATTTGCAATGAATTAGTCTACTAGATTTCGGTGTGTTTGGTGACTTAAGGATACTGTAGTGTTTCAGGTATTTCAATGCTCCAATACAGAAGTAGATTTACAAAATGCTATAAGCAGGTTAGGCCACCAACACCTCTGGGCAGCTACTTACATCATTAGGAACCTAAATGCTTTTATAAATCTGTGCTCTGATCCAGCTCATTGAAGTCAATGAAAAGACAGGCTGACATCAATGGGCTTTGGACTGGGCCTTGCAGAAGGGCAAAAGTGATTTGACTTCTTATTATTCTCATTATGATAGTCTGTTCCTAGACTCTTAGAACAGTGTTAACACTTTCTGTTTGAAAAAAAAAAAATTTATCGTTTCAAATGGACAAAAACGGAAAAGAGAAGTGAAATTGGTGTGAAAGAGCATAGGGCTCTTTCTGTATGTGTTCTTTTCTGTATCTGCTGGGATTGCATTGCAAGACTTATGTTTGCAGCATTTTTCCTGGAAATATTTGTGTGAATCTCAGCTCCCCTTTAAAGAGTCACTAGCTAACTAGGGAAAATATGACCAGAGCTGCATAAAAAGTTTCGGTGTCTAGAAAGCAATAAGCTAAATATATCTATATTTTAAAAAGCCCTATGATATTTAAGGCAAACTTGTGATATTTTTACAGACCCTGACTCATGGTTTCTGCCTCCTGGGGCTGAAGGCACCAGTAATTCTGGAGCCAGGAACAGCTCTCCAAGAAGGAAGGTGTCTTAATGCTTTAGAAAGGGCAATACAGGGAAATAGTTTCACCCGGATTGCTGTGGACTCTGTTAGTACAGCTGCAAATCTGAGATTCTTTATTAGCAGCACTCTGGTTTGGACCTTATTTTTGGATGAGTTTTTCTTGCTACAGAGACCATTTGATGAACACTGAAGTATAAAGCCAGAAAAATTATGTGGCTGACATCATGACATCAAGTGCTGAGAACTTACTCGTCTTATCTATTTAAGCCCTGCTGCAAAAATAACCCTTCTCAGGGATAACTTCAGGGTTTTTTAATGACTTAGAGCTTGGAGCAAAAGTTGCTTTTCATTTTACTCAGTCTCTTGCACAACTGACTTAACATTTTCAGTGCAGCCTCTTTCTTTTCCCCTTAAATTTCTGTTTGCCCATTTCAGAGCCTTTCCTTACACCCAGCACAGAGCCAGCATGGATCTCCTGAAGCCTGGCAGCAGCAGGGGTGCTGGGATCCCTGGGGGCCCAGGGCAGCTCTGCACACCACGCTGGGCACTGTCACTGTCACTGTCACTGTCAGTGTCCCCAGGGTGCTGGCAGGTGCAGGGGACTGTGGCCACCCCCAGGGCTGTGCACCATGGCTGTGACTCACAGTTCCCTGGCACCAGCCCTGCTGCTGCTGCTCTGGGATGCTGCTGCCAGTTTCTCCTCTGTGGTCCTGTTTGCACTTGCTCCTTCCTTTGCTCCCTTCCTTTCTCATTTTCTCTATTTACAGTTTTATTGCTGGCTGCATCCCCCAGGAATGCTGCACTGCTCCAGTCATTTCGGGTGCTCCTCTTGAGGGTGAGTGGGGCTCCTCTCCTGGCATGGCTGGTGCCAAAATCCTCCTTTCAGCAGCAGCAGCAGAAGCAGAAGAAGCAGCTGAAGCAGCAGAAGCAGCAGAAGCAGCTGCAGCAGCAAAGTTTCCTACTCCAAATGGGCTGATTTGGGATGCCTTTCATGGGGGCACTGAAGAAACAGACCTGCTCACCAGGAGAGACTTTTGGCACATGAGTCTGCAGAGGCTTAAACTGAGCAACCAAAATCTTCTGCCCCCTTGGCAAAGCAGAGCTGAAGGCTTTGCTTCCACCATCTGATATTTCCAGGTGCTTCCATACAACTGGGAAAGGGGAAGGCTTCACCCTGGATGCTTTGTGCACACACAGCCCGTGCTAACCTGTATTTCTGGCTGTATTTCTGGCTGTATTTCTGGCTGTATTTCCCCCCCTTTCCCAGTGACCCGTAGCACAGATGGGATCAGGGGTTAAACTGGGAGTATGGTGGAAGAGGGACCGGGAGCCCGAGGCTAGCACAACTTAACAAGTGATTATAAGGTCTGAAGGGAAAGGGAACCCCTGCCTGTCAGGAAGCTGCTGCTGAAGAAAACATCCCATTGTACTGGGGAGATGGACTATGGGACAGAGCAGAGTGAAACAGATTGATAACCCAGGGGTGATGTGACCCCACATAGGCTCCTACAACAAAAGCCCCTTCATCTAAAATGAATAGGAACAATGGCTAATGGGGACAGGCCAGCAGTGGCCAAGGATCTGAGAGCCAGGGGAGAGGGAGGAGGCAATGACAGCTCCTGTTCTGCCCAAATCCTCTATTGATCTCAATAATCTCCTGGGCTTTCCCCCCCTTGAAATCAGACAGAAAGTTCAAGGACTTTTTGCCTTTAGATCGTAGGAACACACATTGTTCTGAGACCCACTGAGGTGTGCTGGGGCAGGCTGCAGGGAAGGGCCCTGGAGCAGGCTGAGAGGCCGGGGAGGAGCTGCTGCTGTGCCCTGGGATGTCCCCAGCCCTGGGGACAGTGGCACCACCTGGCACTGCTGGCAGGAGCACCCTGGCTGCTGCCCTTGTCCCAGCACTCCCGAGGGAGCTTCCAAATCCACCGAGATTTTTGGGTATGTGTGGATGCCCAGAGCCTGGCAGAGTCAAATGCTGTCAAATAATTAAAAAAAGGAATCGTGGCCTTTCTACTGGGGGCCAGCAGGGCCTCCTCAGGCACAGCAGTGCTGAGGGGGTTCAGGGCAGCAGCAGAGCCATGAGGACACTGGGAATAGGAGCTGCATCCCCATGGAGCATCAACAGAGTCCCAGCAGATGGGACTGGTGATGGAGAGGTCTTGGAGATCTGATCAACTCCAGTCATGGTAGTTTTGTTGAAAAGGTATCTTGAAATATTGAGCCAGAGACACTAAAAATGTAGGGATGGGATTTTGCTTTGGTTTTTAATAATGTTTTCTTTTGGAAGGACAAAATACCATGTCGACCAGGAAAAAAGAAAAAGAGGAAAGTTTTGAGAGATTATTTTCACTCTGAACTCTCTTAACCTGACAAAATGGCTTGGTGTGTTGTATAATTTGCAATGCCTGTGCCCAAAAGCAAGCAGACCTGGGAGCAGAAGGGTGGTGAAATCTGAGTCCTGCTTTGGCTGGGGCTGGAGGCCACAGATCTCTGTACCTGATGCCTGGCCATGGCACTGAGTGAATGCACCTTGTTTCTGATACCTCCTGCCCAGCTGGGATTGGGCCAACTTGATTAGAGAGCTGGCACAGGCCATGAGGACAGGTGGGAGGCCTGAGATCAGGAGCATGAATTAATAAGAACCAGAAAGAGGAGGAGACTGAATTGGAAAGAACCATGACAGGAGCTCCATGCTGCCAGCCATGGAAATGGGCTCCTGATCCTGGACCTGCCTTTCCCAAGGTGGCCATCCCACTCAGAGGGAGGGCAGAGCCTGCTGTCAGCCCGTGGATGGCTCAGCCATCGTGCCAGCAGCTGCTGCAGTGATCCCCAAAGGCTGGAGTGGGAGCCCTGGGGCCAGCAGGACCGTGGTTCTCCCCTCCTGGCTGCAGCCACAGCTCCCAGCTGTGCTTCTGGTGGCCCATCCATCACTGCTTCAGGCTGCTGTGATGGTGGCACAGGCTGGCATGTGGCAGAGGCAGGCAGGGCAGCCTTGGCACTTGTCTGTGACACTCTGCAGCCCACCAGGTGAGCAGGGACCTCACCAGGACAGCCACCACAGGTGCCAGAGGCATGGCCAGAGGAGGAGCAGCCCATGGGGCTCAGGCAGTGGCACTTAGGGCAGGCAGTGCCCTCAGGGGACTGGCACCACGTCTGGGAGATGCCTCACACAAGGCTCAAATATCCCACAGGCAAACAACCAGCCATCCTGGCCACACAAGGGAGGCTTTCTGCTCCATGAATGCCCCCCTGTGCACCCCAGGAGCAGGGAAAGGACTCCCTTCCCCCGGGCAGGCTGGGCTGGCTCCGTGGGGCAGGGGTGGGAATTGCTTGGCTGCAAAGGGCTGGGAGCCTGGAGAGCATGGGGAGGTCTGGAGCTACTGGAATGGGAGCTGGGTGATGCACTGAGGGGTCTGGGTGATGCACTGAGGGGTCTGGGTGATGCACTGAGGGGTCTGGGTGCTGCACTGGGGGCTGAGAACTACACTGGAGCTGCGCTGTGGGATCTGGGTGCTGAGCCCAGCTCTCCTCTTGGCTTTTATCAAAGGAAAAGGCATCGTGTCATCCTGTGTTGGCTGGAATGACATCCACCCCTCCCTGGCTGTGGGAAACAATGGATTGCCAGCTGGAGAGCCGGGACAGGCAGCAGGGATGGGGACACAAAGCCACACACAGAGGAGCCTCTGAAACAACCTGTTACACCCCAGTGCTTGTGCATCAGCAGCTCTCATCCGTGGAAAACCCACTGCTGGAATAACCCAGCACACCCTGAGATGGCCTGTGGTGCCCTGTGTGCACATCCACACCTGCAGGCTGCTGGGGGTGCTCTCTGGGCAGCCCAGGCAGTGCCTTTGTTGTGGGGCTGGCAGCCTGGGATGCTCCCAACACCTTCCCAACAGCCCTCAGCCACTGCAGGCAAATATTTACAAGAGCTCTCCAAGGGGAACCTATAAACTGCTCCCTGGTATAGCTTCCTGAGGATGACTCCAGACAGTTATATTATCTGGAACATGAAGTAGTTACACTCCTGCTGCTCTTCCAGTGCTTTTGAAACAGATACTTGTCTCTTTTATTACCTTTGTTTGTGTCTCGTTTTATTTGTGCACTGCGTGCTTCCTTGTGCTGGGCTTGATACAGTTGTGAGTGGCTATGGGTTGGAGCAACAATAAATACCTTCCAGGCCTTTTGGGCTTTTTAATATTATTCTCCGTTAAAAAAAAAAAAAATAAAAAAAAAAAAGAGCCAAGTCAGGCAATGAAAACAATACAGGGAAAATTAAACCCTAAATCTGCATTTATGGTTCTTCATTAAACATGCAGGGAAGACTGGCTACTAACTGTTGATAAAATGTTTGGGTTTTGTTGAAAATGTGCTTTTGGGGAACGTGGTGTGTTTTGTGGAGTAGGGCTGGCTTTGATGAAGATATATACTTGGTAAGGTTTCCCCAGTCCAGGATGGACTTTCCAGCTGGAAAAAATGACCCCAACAACTGGACTGGGGAAAAGGTGTGCCCTACATGGGGGTGAGAGTTGCTGTTCCAGCTTCACTTTGCTCCTCCATAAAATGCCTTGTCTCTCTGTGAAGGCTCAACCAAGCAGCTCTGAAGTTAAGGGCAGTCTTTTAATGAACTTAATTGGGTATCAGGCAATGCTTGGAGAGCACTGAGGGCTGAATCAGTCTTCCAAAAAGCTGGAAAAAGCATCTAGAGATTCACCAATGAGGGCTTGGGTGTAAAACCCTTCACAGCAGGTTTTAGGGATAATTTGCCCTTTGTACAGCAATGGTTCATATGGAGAAGAATGTGGAGGCACTCGTGCCTTGCTCTTTTCATGCAATACCTTTGGAACACCCCACTCTCCTCAGGAAGTGAAACACAGCTGGAAACAACTGGCCCAGCAACAGGACCTGAGCCCAGAGCCCACGGTGCCCCTGGGGTGTTTGCAACACCCAGAGAACAGCGAGCACAGAGAGGGGCAGTGATGCAGAGCAGCAGCAGAGCTGCAATCCCTGGGTGCCCCTCTTTGGAGCACTCTGCTCCCCCTGTCCCACCCCGGCGGAGCTGGTGACAGCTCTGCTCTCGGGCTTTGCTGGGCTCAACAGAGCTCTTTAAAAGGAAGCAAAGCAGCAACACAGCCTTAGTTCTTGCTGGAAGGGGGAACAAGGGATGCACTTTCCTGCCTTGTATGGGAAATTTGGCCTTCTTGCATCACGCTGAGGGTTTGGGCTGAGCACTGTGTTCTTAGCACCCACCCTGAGCCAGCCCTGCTCCTGGGGGGCCATCAATGCTCCAAGCACAGCCCTGACATGGCTGGGCTTCACAGAGGCTGAGGACACACCTGGGGAGATCACTGAGGACGGCTGAACAGCAATGGCCATGCTGAGCACACCTAAAAACCCCCGGGAGGGGAGAGCTGCCCTGGAGTGCGTGTGGCAGTGTCACCGTGTGCCACCCTGCGTGTCCTCCTCCCTCTGCAGGGATTCACCCCTGCACACCAACCTGTGTGTGAGCCCCTGCCTCTCTAGGATGGGCTGGATGCAGCTCGGGCCCTGGGAGCCAATTCCAGCGTGTCCCAGGGCTGAGCATTTGTCATTTTGGGAACACAGCATCCCGGCGGTAATTCCGCGCTAATTTGCATGTTCAGCACGGCGCCGGGTGTGTAATTACCGAGCTGCACACAGCCCTCGGCTCGGCTGTTTCCAAACATCGTCTCTAGTGCTGCACAGAACACAAGCACACGCTCCTCAAGGCAGCAGCCTCTGAGGTTTGGCCAAGGCAGGCAGGGGACGTTGCCCAGGTCCTCTCAGCCAGCCTTGGCTGGGCACAGCAGGGAGATGTGGTCACCTCCTGCACCCAGGGAAGAGGGCTGAGAGGAGGACAGGTCACTTCAGACCTGTTATCCACAGGGGACCGGATTAGGCTGTGCCAGGGGAAGTTTAGGTTAGCTGCCAGAAAAAAAATTCTTCCCTGAAAGAGTGATTGGGCACTGGAATTATGTGCCCAGGGAGGTGCTGGAGTCACTGTCCTGGATGTGTTCAAAAAACCCTGAATGTGGCACTCAGAGCTGTGGTTTAGTTGATGAGGAGGTGTTAGGTCACAGTTTGGACTTGATGATCTCACAGATCTTTTTCAACCTGGTTAATTCTGTGATTCTGTGATTGATTCTGTGATTCTGTGATTGATTCCATGATTCAGGACCTTGGCATGTGCCAGGCACTAATTAGATGTGCCCTCTTTGCCCACCCCCAGGCTTCCCCTTCCCACTCTCTCTATTCCCTTCCTGGCCCCCACATTTCCCAGGAGCCCTCCTCTCCCCCCTGTGAGCTGCCAGAGGCACCTGCAGAAGGATGGTGGGAGGGCTCAGGCACCACTGAGGGTGGGAAAACCTCAGCTTTGAGGTTCCCCTTCACTGTCTGAGCTTGTGTCCCAGCTCAGAGCTATCCACATAGATACAGAAGGGAAAAGTGGAGCTCAGGATCCTGTGTGTGCTGCCGAGGGATGCTCCTGTCTGTAAATATTTGTGTTCCAATGCACTGAGGAGCACAGGCAGGGGTGTGGGTGTGTGTTTTGCTGTGGGGGACACCCACGTGGCTGCACTGTGTGAGCTCTGGGCATCTGCATGGTCTCACTGAGGGCTCTGCATCTTCAAGGGTTTCTCTGCATGGATGTTCCCAGAAAAAGCACCTCACTTTCATTTAAAACACACCTATATCTGAGTGGGCATCCCAGCCACTACAGCTCCAGAGCCATGATGAGGAATGTCTCAGAGAAGATGGAGCATCCTCACACTCTGTGTCACTCTGGGGTTTTTCTCCTGCCAGCCTGGTTTCCCCCTGCCCTGCACTGAACCATGCAGTGGAGAGGGAGGTGATGGGCACCCTGTGCCATCAGGTCAGCTGTGCTTTCCAGTCGCCTGTCCCTTTGCTTCAGTGGATTTTACTTCTTTCTGACTGCTAATATCAACAAAACCTGCCAGGGCACCTCATCTTGGGGCTCCCCAAGAGCAGACATGACATACTTGGAGCATGCAGTCAGCTTTTCCAGCCCGTCCACTCAGCCAGCCTAAACTGCCTCAGTACCACCAAAAACCACTTTATAAACTGAGGACGGGAAGGGGATGATTGATGGCTCCACACTGGACACGACACAGCTTCTACACTTCCCTATATTTATAATATTTGTGTATTGCCCCTACCTCAAAGCCTGACTGGGCTGGTCCAATTCACTTAGAGATAGGAATTTGGCACAGCCTGACATAAACTCCATCACTTTGGGCCACCAAGGGAGAGCCATTGTTATAAACTTTCTCCCTCACACCCTGCTTGGCCCCCTTTTTAACCCCATTCCAGTTGCATTATTTCTTTACAAGCCAGCAAGAACAGAAACAAACGTTTCACATCTGTTCTCTCAGTCTGGCCATTTGCATGAGAATCATGGTCAGAGTTTCACTGAGCACAGCTCACTGGCCAGCACTGGGGACAGAGCTGGCCACCACTGGCCCCTCATGTTCTGCCAGATGTCTGAGCTCTGCACAAACAGACAGACCCACAGCATTAGGAAATCATCTTCTTTTTGGGCTCCAATCACTCAAGAGTGATATGCCAGGTAATTTTTCCTTCTGGATGGTGTTGGGCAGCTGATCCTCACTCTTGGGTCAACCCTTTAGAACCTCCTGTTTAAAGGGTTTGGTTGTGTTCTGCTTTTTCAGCATCAGCATCATGAAGAGAGCTTGGAGCACCAGGCAGGCTTGAGGCAAGGATGTGTTTTGTTTAGTATATTAGTAATGGTCATTTTAATGGTAGAACCTCTCCAGTGATATTGGCACCACTGGGAAAGGTCCTTGAGGAATATGCCCATGTTTCACAGGGAGTTCCCATTTGAAAAAAAACCCCAAATAATCACAGAAAAATTCCCATTGTTCTGCTCTTTTTCTCCTTGCCAGAAGCATCTTCCTCCCCACCTGCTTTTCCCCTGTATCCCACACCCTGCCCTTTCTCTGAGTCTCTTCAGCTCCTGCCCTTGCCCCAAGCTGGCAGTGAGACTCAGAGCTGCAATTTTTGGAATTTGTTTCTTCTCTTTCCCCTCAGGTTGGGCATTATGAGCTGCAGGTTGACTGACACAGGAATGGCTGAAAGACTTAAGCTGTCCACATAAGCTGACCAAAATGCCTTGGAAATGCCAGCAGGAAGCTGTAGCACTGAAACCCATCTGTGCCATTCACCTCCCTGTTTAGTGGATGCTCTGATGAACTTTCCACAGAGTTCTCCTAGGAAAATAAACTTGGGAAGAAACTTTTTAAAAGCACCATGGACCACAGAGCCTCTTGGATTGGAGGCTGTGGTTCTGACCTCCAAGCAGCTCTGCACGGGCCTGGCATGGAGGATATTGGATGGTTTGGCTCTTTCATCTCCCCTGGGTGCATCTGAAAGGCCTGAGGTTGGGATCACACTGCAAAATGAAGATTATTCCAGGTGGTGGCTGCTGGCTCTGTGCACAGGGCTGCCTTGCCTCAGGATGGTAAAGTGATATCCCTGTGCTGGCATCCCAGCCCTTCAATCCTGCCCTGAGCTGGGAATCACCCGTGGGGTTATTTGGGAAGGGCAGGGTGGCCTCACAGGAGCAGGCATCTGCCAGGGTCATGAACCCCAGCTGCAGCATCCTCCTTTGGGCCTGTCCAAGCATTTCACTGCTTTTTGAAGGATTCCCAGCCACAAAGGCGAGACAGATTGTGTATTGATCCGGTCCCTTCAGTCGATAGCTACAAACCAGCCCAGCCATGGCAAGCACCTTGCAAGCAGGGGGGGCTGATCAGTGCCTTGGAGAGGGGCTGGGGTGCAGCAAAGCCCCATGAGATACCATGTGCCACCAGTTGTGTGGTAATTCAGCCCTCCGGGGTGGCCAGGGTGCAGCTGGCCTGACTGAGCCCGCTCTGTGCCCACCTCAGCCTTGTTTATCCCCTCTGCTCCCCACGGATAGAACAAACAGCAGCTGGAGACTGGCCCTGTGCTGCTCCCCCAGCTCTGTCCTCACCTGCAGCCAAACCCCAGCAGCCCAGGGCAGGGAGCAGAGCACAGCCAGCCCCAGCCCCTGCCGGGTCAGGGGTGCAGGCAGCACAGATGGGTGTCCCCAGCACCCCTGAAGTGTCTCCACCAGCAGTGCAGAGGCTGCACAGACACACCAGGGATGTGCTGCAGGACGTGGGAGGTGCAGATTTCCTGCTTGGATGTCACCTCATAGGGCACAGTGCAACAAGAGGGTCAGAGCAATCCCTGGGCAGTGAGAGCACATCCCTGTGAGCAGCCCCACACTTTAACACCCTGTGTATGAAGGACAGCTTCGGGAAAGCCAGGCAATCCACATGTGTGTTCAAACACAAGGTTGGCTGCAGGGAATGAGAAAATTCCAGAAGACAGCATGTGCTGCTGGCTGTGCAAGTGAGAGGGGACAGCACAGGGTGAGGGTCACCTCCCTGTCACAGCCAGGGCTCATCGAGTGCAGACAGAGCTTGGCTGTGGCCCACCCCTCAAGGCTCAGGACAGCAGGGCTGTGGCACCCAGACTCCCACCCCAAGGGCAGTGGCATCCCTGCCAAGGTCACCCTGTGCCTCCCAGGGATCAAGGTCCCCCTGCCATCAGCACTCCCCACTCTGCTCCACAGGCTGGGTCTCACAGACAGGTCTGGGTGTGCAGCAGGGACAAGGACAAGGCTTTCTGTCCCAGCTCAAGCACAAAGGGACTGAAAACAGAGGACACTGAGGGAGCAGAGGTTCTTTGGGAGACTGCTGGTTTGTGGCACCTGTGGCTGGTGCCACATCCCTCAGCTGTGCCCTTCACTCCCCAGCTGGGCCATGCTGTGATACGTGCTGACCTTTAGGATCCAAGTATTTTTTCAGGCTTCTGTCTGATGGGATAAAGGTCTGGAATGTGCCAGGGGGGTCCCTGTGAAGCTGACTTTCTCACTGAGCTGCATTTTCTGCCTTTTGCTGGTGAGATGTGTTCAGAAAGGCTCGTCTGCAATGGTAATGCTTTGAACAGTCACAGAATCACAGAAAATGCTGAGTTGGAAGGGAGACCATCAAATCCAACTCCTGGCCCTGTGCAGGGCACAGCATGTGCCTGAGATTGTTGTGCAAATGCTTCTGAACTCTGTCAGGCATGGTGTTGTGACTACTGCCCTGGGGAGCCTGTTCCAGTGCCTGAAACAGAAATTTTCCACCTTCTGTGTGAAAAATTTTGCTATCTAATCTTGTTAATAACAGTCCTTGGCTCATGTGCAAAACATTACCAGCTCCAAAGTTTTGTGGGCACAGTTCTCAATGACAGCATCAAGCTCAGGGCATGGAAGTGTCAGCATCTGCATCTTTGTGCCTGCCACAGGATTTTGTGAAGCCACAGGACACGGGCAGGTGTGTGGTAGCAGAGGAGCAAAGCCCTGAGACATCCAGAAAAGTGCAAGGAAGAAGAGAGCAACACAGGCATTTCAACTGGCCCTTGAGCTCAGGGCAAATATTTTTGTTGTTTGGACTCTGTGGTCCCACCTACCAATTCAGAGTTTACATAATCACAGAATAGTTGGAGTTGAAAGAGAACTTTTAAAGATCATCCAGTGCCACCCCTGCTGTGGGCAGGGACACCTTCCTTTATACCAGGTTGCTCCAGGTCCAGCCTGGCCTTGGACACTTCCAGCAATGGGGCAGCCACTGCTTCTGGAGGCACCCAGTGCCAGAGTTTTACCACTCTGGATTTTGGAGAGAGGAGGCTGAGGGTGATGAGTCTGCAGCTGCCGTGGATCCTCAGCTCTCCCTGCACAGGTGATGGAAACCTGCTGTGCATGTCTGAAAACAGCTCCATCCCCCCCACCTGCCCCAGCTCTTTCCCCTTCAGATGGCCTGCATTCCAGAAATCCTCCCTCTTCCAAAATGAAGCAGCCACAAGTGTCACCTACTCCACATCCATGGTGATGGTGATGCTTTAAATCTGGTCCCCAAACTCTCCTCTCTCAAACATCCAGTGAAAATAGACACGTCAGACTGGGAGGCTGCTGAATGTCCTGGTGAGGTCTGAATTCATGTGAAACAAATAAATAAGGTGGGATCATTGTAAGAGAAGCTGGCTGGAAGCAGGAGAGAGGATGTGCAGTGTGTATCTGTGAGCACAAGAGGGAGAGCAAGGAAGGAGGAGAGAGGAAGGACAGGAGTGAAGGAAATGGACTTGATACCAGTTTGTAAAGCAGGTCAAGATTAATAATGGCTTGGGTAGTCTTGGCTCTGGGCCCGGTTTTACAGGTTTTGCAAAGACATGTAAAGAAATGACAATTCCTGCCTGGAAGAATGAGCTGTGATTTACACACTCTTCACTTCACACATGCCAGGACCCCAATTTCTACTCACATAAACCCAAACACAAGGGAGGATTCACAGGCTCTGAGCATGGCAGGTTAAGTCAACCTCTGGTTTAATCCTACTTATGTCAGGCAAGTAAAACCTTACCCAAGGAAGAGAAAATAACGAACCAAGCCCTGCTTGTGAAGTGACGACTTTTATTTTACTGCTTTATAGTTTATCTGCTTAGCTCTGCCATTCCCTCTCCTGGCTGTATCCGAGCAGACATGGAAATGACTGCAACAGTTTAACTGACTTAAGGGAAGTGATTCAGGAAAAAAAAGAAAAACTGAATGCTGAGGTTGGTATTTTGCAAGAGCAGCTCAGTGTTTGCTCCCTGGACACAAGGTTGAGTAACTATGCAAAAAATCCTGCACAAGTCCTGCAGAAAAGAGGGAGTGATGGTGCAAACAGGAGCAGTGCTGGGTGGGAACCCAGTCCCAAGGCAGCATTCCTGAGGCACTGGAGTGCTGGAGAGCCTGATGAGAGGGTTTGAGAGCTATTTAGCAACACCGAATTGGGACTTGAAGCAGAATTAATTGAGCTCAAATTGCATCCTCCTAGCAATCCGCTAATCTGCTGCAGCAGGAGGATAATGACATCTTGAGAAACCAGCTTCAAAAATGGAACTTGCCGAGCTTTAATAAACGGGCTGCTTGAAGAGGGGATTAATACTTGCATATGAAATATTGCCATTTCAAGACTTATGATCTTATGGGAGTCTTTTGCTTCCAAAAGGAGGGGGGTGGGTCTCAAGAGAATTTGTGAGCTACAGGCACTTGTACACACACACAGGCACGGTTACACACAGAACCAAGCTGCTGTCATGTCCCCAAATTACTTTCTTAAACCCTGTTTATTAGTTCTAGGCAGTTCTTAGCACGCAGGAAGTTTAATAAAAGCTCCTTTCAAACAAAGACCTCAAAATGCTCTGGAAACAGCAACAAATCAAGTGTCACATCATCCCTGGTGACATGGGGACAGCGCTGCAGCCTCTGTGAAACGAGTGCTGTGTGGCAAATACATGGCAGCCCAGGAACAGGAGCCTCTTTGGATCCTGCACCCTCTCCCCCTGCATTTCATATCTCCCATTTGCTGACATCTCTGTCACTGGGAAAGAGTTGAGGAAATGGGATTTTTGCTCCGGTTGCAGCAGGATCCTTTTTGGAAAACGCTCTGTTTGCAGTGTCCACATGCATCATGGTGGTTTCAGGACGTTCAATCTGACAGCAAATGGGTCAGATTCCTGGAAAATATCCCTTCCCTCACTCCACGGCGCCTGCCTGGGTTCAGCTGGCTGAAAACACCAAATGCCAAGTGACTCCTGCCCGTGCCTTGGAGCAGCTTCCCTGCATCCCCTCTCCTCTCCCTCTTTCCTTAGGTTTCTGTGTTAATTCAATAAGACAGAACAGAAGCTCTCCACCAAGGCTTATGCATCACCCTCAATTTACATTTTATTACCACGGGTATCCACAGCAAAGCAAATAAACACCAGCAGGCTGTTCTCCCTGTTGCTGTCAATAACATTGTCACTGCCACCAACCCAATTAGAAGCATTTGTCGGCATTCAGTAATTAGCTTGGAGCAGGGCTGAGCTCTCTGTCTTTCACCAACGGGCTCACAGGCTGCTATAAAATATTTATGAATGATCTTGGATGACATCTGTTTGCTATTTTGCTGGTGATGTTCCCGGTGAGTGGCTGACCTGGGGAGCACATGCTGGCTGTGGCACCGTGGGCATCAGAGGAGCACTCACTGCTGGGTCAGCAGGAAAATAAAATAAAATAAACCAGGGCTTCATCCTCAGGCAGGTCCCAGCTGCTGCCTGGCAGCGTGGCCCTGGGCTGGTCCAGACACGTGAGAAGCATCACCCAGGATGAGGTGTCTGAGGCTAAGCAGGCAGCTTAAAAACTGAGTTTAAACTGGGTTTACCAAAGTTTCAGCTGAACCTGGGGCTGGTTTCTTTCACAGAAACCTGTTTTGTGTTAGCTCTCTTCCTCAGGTGGTCCCAGGAAGAGGGGAAACTTTATCCAAGAGGCAAATATTGGAAGGATGAGCTACCTGAGGGTTGGGCAAAACAGTGAAATGTTTTGGCCAAGCACTAAAGTTTTTGTGACAGGAGAGAGTTGTGCCTCTGACACAAATATATGCCCCATGCTCCCATGTGTGGTGGCCTGGGAAAGGGCAGGGGGTGGTTGGACCCTGTGACTGCAGGAACTGCACCCATTGCTGGGTCTGGAACAGCACGGGCTGAGCAAGGAGGGTGAGGGGAAAATGGGATCCCTCTACTGAGCTCAGCCAAATCACTGTACTGGCCATGGAGTAAAAGCCTCCACAGCAAATGACAAAAATTCAATCATTCAATGTCCCAAAAATGTCATCATGGTGGTCTGAGAGGACCACCATGCACTCAGAGAGGATTCAGCTCACCTTGTTTTAAGCACTTAACTGAGGTCCCTAAACAGGCATTCATTGTCCTGGCCTTCCTCTACTGCCTGCACTGAGCAATTTCCAATTTGCTCATTTGCTAAATCTGTGCCTGAGACAGGGTGGACATTTTAGAAATGCCTTTCTCTTTGTGCTTCCCAAAACTTCCCCAGGGCACCACAAACCCCAGCAATGCTGAGTAGGAGCCAAATAATCAGGTGATGTTAGAGACCTGATGCCTGTTCAAAGGCTTCCCCCCAGGCTTTGCTGTCCTGTCCACCAGGAGATGAGTGGCAGCTGCCCAGTTTGGGCCAGAGCTGAGCTGGCAGGAGCCCCCCATGGTCCTGCCCTGACCCTCACCTGTGTTTCAGGGAGGGAAGGAGGGCAGTGGGGTGATGCCTGGAGAGTTGCCTGGAGCAGAGGCTGGGCAGTGCTGAAGGAATAAAGCAGGGATTTATTCCAAGCCCTTCCAAGGATTCACCTTGGGCACTGCAAGAGCCCGGCCGTGGCTCCAGCCAAGATGGAGCCAAGATGGATCCGAGTCACGAGTTCTCACACTTGGATCACTTTGGCTCCATTTCCATCTTGGCCTTCATTGTCCAATTGCAGCTCCAGCTTCTGCAGTGCCATCCTCCCACATTCTCTCCTCCAGTCGCTGCTCTTTGCACTTTTTGGGGCTGAAGCTGCAGCGCTGTCCTTGGTTGTGGGGCTGGCAAAGGATTGTTTTGTGTGCCTGAGCTGGGAGGAGAACTTGCTGACACTTTGGATGGAGTTCAGAGTCACACACCAATGCAGTGCAGAGTCTGGAAATAGGAAAGCTCAAACTGAAGGCATCAGGGGAAGCTGGAGGGGCAGGATGAGTCCTCCAAGAGCTCCAAGAACTAAAGAGCTCCCAGCAGGGAGGATGGCTGGGCACATGGATGGGTAAAAGCCAAGCAAATCCTCCAAACTGCACCTTCCCACTGTGAGGAGAAAACAGAGGCTGGGCTGAGGCTGCAATTGGCACAGGAATAGCAGAGCCATTACATTTATGTAATATCATGGCTCTGAGTGCAGCTCAGTCCCCAGAGCTCTTGGTACCAGCAGCACTTTCCCCTGACACCCCACCCTCAGACCTGCTCTGAGGTCAGGCTGGAGCTGCCAGCAGCAATACTCATTAGGAGGGGAATTAATGACGCAGGTGATGTGCTGGTGGGGCTCTGAGGGAGGTGTTGGCTTGTCAGCAGTTAACCCTGTCAGCACCATGCCTTGGGGAGGTGCTTCCTGCAGGTCTTGGCAGACCCCAGCAGATGGAGGTGGCTGAGGCTGGGGTGTCAGTGGCACTGCAGGGACGTGCCAAGGGCCACCAGGTGAGCTGGTGTCAGAGCCAGCCCTGAGAACAGCTCTGCAGACCTTCAATGAGCACAGCCCTGCACACCCAGGGCACACAGAACCATCCATGGCAATTTCCTCTGGCAATATAAAGCCCAGGGTCTTCTTTCTGTTTATCTCAACCATTATTTGCATCTCAGGGGCAGGAGGTAATGGACAGTAGGATCAAGTGAAATGACCTATGGAGAGGCACCCATCTGGCTATTCCTAGGCCTGAATCTCCTCTGGGAGCCAGAAAACCTCTTGGTTAAAAACCTCCCTGAAGAACCTCTCCCTTTTCTACCCAGCACTATCACAGAGCCACAGAATTAACCAGGCTGGAAAAGACATTTAAGATCATGAAATCCAAACTGTGACCTCACACCTCCTCATCAACTAAACCATGGCCCTGAGTGCCATGCCCAGGCTTTTTGAAAACATGTCCGGGGTGATGACTCCACCACCTCCCTGGGCAGATGATTCCAGTCCCAATTGCTCTTTCAGTGACGATTTTTTTCCTGGTGTCTAACCGAAACTTGCCATGAGCTTTAGACTTTGATGGGCTCAGAAGCTTGTGTAGATCCCATCTCTCTGTGTTTGGAGGCTTCATCTGGAAAGTTTTTGGTGATGCTTCTGGGGGCTTTGTGTTCTGAGCAGCCACCACTGCAAGTCAAGGTCTTTGAGTGTCATTCCAACAGTCAGGAACAGAGAAACAAAAGGAGCAAGGAGTGAAGCCTTTCCAGCAGCACCATCCCAGGTGTTTTCCAGGCTTGGCAGGAAGGACCCACCACCTCTTCCTACTCCCCCAGGCATTCCATGAAGCTGTTTTAATTGAACCCAGCACAGACACCTCTCCACATCTGTTTGCCAGCCAGGCACCTCCCCGTGGTGACTTTGCTTGTGGTGCTGCTGACACTTTGCTCCAGCTGAAGCATGTGAGGATGAAAGATAACTGGAAATAATTTTCCACTGAAGGATATCAGTAAAATGTATGAAAGATGCCTAACTCTGGACCATCTGGCTGCCAATAATACAATATTAACAACCACAGCCAATTAAGCTGAGCCTCCCTCAGGGAGCAGGGTTGCAGTTGGGCAATGGCACACGGGTCGATGTAATCCGAGTTCTGATGCCATTGGTAGCAGCTGGCCTGGAAGCCAGGATGGCCAGAGGGTGCCCAGGCACAGCCTCAGCTCTCCCAGGAAAGCTGCTGCCACCAGCAGATGCTTTGCAAGGATCCTTGAAGGGAGAAGAGCTCAAGGTGAGCTGCAGGTGCTTTGGAGCCCAAGCTGATCATTAAAAGGCTCACATTGTAAGGAAAACCACTGGGAGAGGATGCTGGACACTCTGGGAGGTGCTGGGGGGGAACCTGGATAAATCCACAGGCAAAAGGGAAGAGTTTTACTCTCACTGGAACTACACAAGCTGCAAGGGGCATCAGCTGTGATCCCTCATGGTGAGTGTGAACGTGCCCAGTGGTGGAGTCACAGCTGCTTCAAAGGAGACAAAACTTCCCCTCCTACCTTCCTATCATCTGCAAGAACCTTCTCTTCCCTCCAAGCCAAGGATTCTTCTTGTTTCCTTTTTTATTTAAAGGCTTGAGGCTTGTGACTTGACAGGGCTTTGCAAACAGGCACGAAGCAGCTCGAGAAGGTGATGGTGAGGACATTTGTCACCTTCTGCCACCAGCCAGCATCATCCCTGCTGCAGCTGAGCTCCAGCCTGTCCCTTTGCAGGGCTCCTGCTTTCCTCCAAAGCTCTCCAGGACTCCAGAGCCCTCTGCAGCTCTGGCAGAGTCTCACCAAAAGACTCCATGGGAAATCCCAGAGAGGCAGATTGTGAGAATTGATGAGCACTGAGACACTTCAGCCCCAGGTCACCCATGGCACCCACAGGTACCCAGGATTTGTGTGTGGGAGCAGGATAATGCCCAGGTTCCAACAGCAGCTCCCCAGGGAAATGTTCTTTGCATTGTGAGGAGTCACAGCCTGAGGTGTCACTTTGGGGACTCCTCTGCCAGGGGGGATGGTATTTTCCAGCAGAATGTCCTTCTGGGATTTTCCAACCAGAGAAACTTTTCCCAAATTTGACTTGAAAAACAGAGAAACTCAGAATTTTAAGGGGAATATAGCTAGGTATGGCTAGGACTTTTTTGTTGTTGTTTGGTTGGGGTTTTTTTTGTTTTTTTTTTGTTTTTTTTTGTTTTGTTTTTGGGGTTTTGTTTTGTTTTGTTTTGTTTGTTTTTTGTTTGTTTTTTTTTTGACATTTCATGAAAAATTTGAGTTTGGACCCATTTGACTGGAAAATTCCCACTGTGTGGAAATTTTGGGCTTTCAAATAATATCTTTCCCAGCAGCAAAAAAATTCATCGTGTTGGACAAATGCTGTCATTTTAATTTTGCTCAAAGTTTTGGTGTGTCAATTTTTACCAGGTTTGACCTATTCTAATGCAAAAAACATGAAGGCTAAGGGCACAGGGATCCTGAGAACTGGAAGGGGTGAAGAAAACTCTCAGAGTAACAAATGTGCTGATGTTTTCATACAATTCAAGATAGAACTCTTCTTGTTGCTTCTACCCACAGAGTTGTTTTGGCAATGAGAACTGGTGCTGCAGAGAAGGAGGAGCTGGAACTGCCAGGATTTATGGGAGGGGTGGAAACTCCCAACATTTTCCATCAGGCAGCCAAGGGGGTCCCTGTTTTGGGAAGAGCCAGACACCTTCAGGTCCAGCCCCAATGCAGCATCTGACCCCATTCAGATCATCCTCTTCTCTTTTGCCTAATGAGGCTGAAATTACACCCCTCCAAACAAAGGTGCCTTCGAGTGAGTGTGTGCAGCATCCACAGCAAGGAATCTCTGGGCACAGCTGGAGTCAGTAATAAAAGACATTGAGGTGATCCAGAGGAGGAAACAAAAGAGTTCAAGCAGCTCAGGTGAGTCTTCAGACACATCAGCTCCTCAGCAGCACCTTCCAAGGGAGCTGAGCCTCCTGCTGAAGTCAGGCCAAAGAGCTGTTAAGGAGGAAAAAGAAAATTGCTTACATTGGAAATGTATTGTGTGGCTCATTTCACAATGGTTAAAGCAATTCAGAGCCACCAGCAGGATCAGAGCGAGGGATTTGCTCTGTGATCAGACAAATCAGCCATGGCAGGAGATGTCTCTGCCTGCACAAGTTCAAACACTGGGGCTTCCTCTGTGGATCCCTCCCTGCTCTGCTGGGAGCCTGGACACATCCCATGCTGGGACAAGCCTTTCTCTCCAGCACCCCAGGCAATCTGCTGCCACGATGCTGTTACTCTAAAGCATAAGATTGGATTAGGCTTTTCTTAGCTTGCCTCACTCTGAATGTAGTGTTGCCAATCTGTACAATTTTATGCCAAGCTTTGTGATGTTTGGGATTTTTCTTAGAGTGCCAGTTCCTGGAATAAAGTGATTACAGAAGAACCTCCTTGCTATAGAAGTACATTCCTGCCTCATGTTGTTACCAGAAGGGCTGAAATGGGGAAGGAAGATCTTACTTGGGGAGGAAAAGAGGCCTCTTCCACCACCCAGCTTTGGGGATTAAAGATCCTTCATGTTGTAAGGAGTGTTCTCTGATCCCTGAGAATCAGAAACAGTCCTGCTCAAATTTACCTTGGAATTGCAGTCAAATTTTCTATTTCTCCAGCACATTCAAAGGGGAGCATCATTCCTGGAGCAGTGACAGAAGATCATCAGAACAAGCCTCTGGTGCTGAGCCACCCCCATGTCCTGTGCCTGGGGAAATGCTCACACAGCCCCGGTGGTCTCTGACTCACGACAACCTGATGGACACAGACAGTAACAGAATCCCATCCCAAGAGGAGATGTTGTTTTTACACCAATTCCGAGGCCGTGGATGGGGATGAAGGGTGTTTAATATGTTGTAATATTTAGGCACCCTTGGCCCGGGTGTTTATTGGGGCTGTTTGTAGCAACATGCACGATGTGCTCACTGTGGAAGAATGTGGCACGCACACAGAGCAGCACAGATGTGCTGGGAAGCACCAGGGAGGCTGGGCTGGCCCATGGCATGGGGAGCAAGAGCTGCTGCCTGCAGCAGGGCTGAGGAGAGGAGGGCGAGGAGATAAACCCTCACCTGCTGGGCTCGCTCTGCTCAGCTGCATCGCACTTGAACGCAGTGTTTTCTTTTGAGGTTTTGAAATCCCATTGCACAATATTGTAAAAATGCCATAAAATATTTTATTGCATCGTACCGCTGAAATGCTGCCAAGAGCCTTAACCCCTGCAGTGCCTCCTTCCCGTGGATGCCCAGCATGTCCCCAGTCAGGAACTGGCTCCCTTTGTTTTGGGGTTGAACTTTGAGGGTGGAGAGGGTTCTGGGGGCTCAGAGGTGAGAGCTGCCAGATCAGTATTGTAACCAATTTTGGGCCTTCCCACGCCTCTGTCTGGGGGATTCACCTTGATCACAATTGAAGGTGAGGTCAATCCTGATGCTTTTGCTCCTCACCTTCACCCCCAGTGCCAGTCCTGTATCACTGGAAATGCAGTCAGTGCTCTGCAGGTTCCCTGGGTGCATCCCACCTGTCTGGTGTCATGCTGATGCAGCTGATCAGCTGTAAAATGACTTTTGGAAGCATTTGGAGTCAAATCCTAAGGGTAGGGAGGTGAAGGACCAGCCCTTAAGAAGGCAGTGGTGGTGCTGAATGGATGAGCTTCAGAAGCCACTTCTCAGCACTGGACCTTGTCTTCAAGGTGTGGCCACAAACAGCTTTACTGCTGCTGAACCTGCTGAACAAAGCTCTGAGGAATTTGCTGCTGGGAAGACCATGGATCAGTGTTCCTGGACTGATGGGAGATCTCTGTAGGTCAGTGGGCTGTGGGAGTGACATCAGACCCTTCCCTTATACTGGTCCCATAAATCTGGGAGAAAACTGGACAAGGCTGAGCCTAAGCAGCCTCCTGTTCCTTAAAGCAGACCCAGAAACAAAACCTGGCTCCTTGGAGCATGGCTATGGAGTCCACCTCTGCATGAGGTTGGGTTTTCCCTCAACCACTTGCCCTGTGATACCCAACTATGCATCCAAAAAATGACCACCTGGTCACCCCACCCCTATCATTAACTGGGGGAATATCTCCCATTAGCTGGAAAATTCCAGCAAGCTGGGGGGGCCAGAGGCCTCTCCTCCTGCAGATGTTGGGGCTTTGCTTGCCAGAAATCAGATGTTGACCTGAGTTGTTATAAATAAAGAGCAAAAATTAGCCAGCTGTTCTCAGTGGAGATTTTCATCCCTTCTTCTACCCCTTTAATGAAAGAAATAATAACTCCACAAAAGGCTTAGGCAGAACTTATTCAGGCCCAGGGGAAATTCACCCTGCTCACAGGTATAGATACCAATTAATTCTCACTTAAAGCCTATTTTGAGTGGTACAACATGGGTGTAAATCTTTTTCTCTGGTGTTGATGTAGAGGTGAATTTTCAATCTGCCCTGAAGGGCAGAAGTGGAAACTCTTTCTTATTTTGTAGTTCTTGAGGACACAATGCAAGCAATATCAGCTTTTCTAACCTTCCTGTTGGGCTGTGGGTTTGAGTCATGGGCAAGAAGGGTCCTTAAAAGAGGCATTTTGTGCTGTAATGATCTCAGGGTAACCCTTGGTTTGCAGGCTGCATCACCAGTGCTGTTTGCCACCCTCTTCCAGCACCTAAACCAGGCTGTGGTGCCTCTGCCCCACAGACACACAGCCAGGGCTTAATAAGGGACGATTAATGCAAATTTCCCTGGAGTTTGTGCTATATCTCCATCCCAGAGGCTGGAGAGCTGGCTGAGATGTGCCAGAGAGGAATGTGGGGATTTGCTTATTTGCTTTTCTATCTAAACAAAATGCTTTCCCATAAACACCAAGAAGGAAACCCCACTTGGCTGAGCCCCTCGGAAGAAGTGTCTTCACTGGGAATGTTTATATGTTGCCTTTGAAACCTAAACTAAATCAAATCGAGGCTTTGAGCAGCAGCTGCCCCAGCTGTGAGCAGCACCAGGGCTCTGTTGCAGGTCTGAGATGGGGTTTTACATAAATTAATTTCATAAAGTAAGTACCTTGATGGCACAGACCCTCCTGGAGCTGAGCACAGCACTAATGGCACTCACCCCTGCTTGCTCTAGTTCAGAGTTCACAAGGGGTCACCACAGCATCCTCCTGGCACAGCCAGGGTAGCCAAGAGCTCATCCTCTTCTCCATGGGAGCATGGAGAGGTGACCATTTGGGGATGGACCTTTTGGGAACTTCTGAGTTTGCCTGGGGTGTCCCTGAGTCCTGACAAAGAGTGCAAAGTGCCCGTGTCCCTGCTCCCTGTCAGCCCTGGTAGACAACAGAGGCCTCTCCTTTAAAGGCCAGAGGGTTTGATTGTGTTCTTTTCATTTTAAATAATCTGGGGGTTGTTACCTGTGGGTACTCCAAGCTCCATGGAGCAGTTTGTTGTGCAGCCATGGTGGTGCCTCATTTTCCCTGACGTAGGACAGAGGTAACTGCATGGAGCACATGGAGTGAGCCCATCAACCAGGCTGGCTGAAGAGCACAAAATGGTTTTTATCACACCCCAAAGGAAGTCCTTTTGGGTTATTCTGTGCTGGGACACTGCTGTGTCTCACACTCTGTGTTAACAACCTTTCAGCTGCCCAGCAGCAAGAGTGTCCTTGGCACTCTTCACCCTCTCCCAAAATCTGTGTGCACCCAGGCTTTAGGGAAATCCACTGCCAAGCCCTGCACAAAAGGACTGGAAGGTTTTTGCAGTGACAGTTTCCTGTCTCAGAGCTGAACGTGTTGTGTAGGACAGCACAGAAATCGCCACTGATTTCAATCAATGCCTTGGTGCTGCTTTGTCCTCTTTGCTCAGCTGAAAGAGTATTTGAAATAACTTTGTCTATCTTCAGGAATTTAAGAAAAGCTAACCCTGCACATCAATGTTCCCACTCCTGCTCCCCTCAGGTTGCCAAGGTACAACTCTGACACTGTAAGGGCAGGAGATCCCTCCTGCATGTTGGGGAAGCCCAGACAGCCCCCACACATCTGCAAATGTGGCTGAACATCACAAAAAAGGGTGCAAGCAGCCTGAGCTGCCCTCAGCTGGGGCTGTGCCACTGTCTCTGCCAGCAGCTCCTGTGGATATCACCTGAGGCACAACGGGGTGACAGGAAAGTGCTTCAGTTTCCAGCAAGAAATAAGGCACAGGGTGTCCCATTGCTGGAAACTTTCAGTGCCAGGCTGGAGGGGCTCTGAGCAAGCTGCTCTAGTGGAAGGTGTCCCTGCCCATGGCCTTTAAAGGCCCCATCCAAACCCAGATGTGACAGACACCACAAGGAAACGAGAGGACAAAGCCACCCCAAGAGCCTGAAGTGCTGTTTCCAGTCTCAGCAGTGCATCACAGCTCTGCCCTTGCTGTCTGTGCCTTGGGATGCTCCATGCACTAATGAATTATCTGCTGCAGGGTTAATTGTCTGTAACCACTGTGGGAAGGCACTGTTGGGTATTGCTGCAAACTCTTTGGAGCTGAGGTTGCCTTTTTTAGAGGTGTGGGACTTAGGAGGACAAGATAGACAATAGAATGTACAACTTCTAATCATTTCAGGGTCTACAAGTCCTCTCTGCCTGAGCAGAGGCCAGTGCTGTGATGCAGAATGAGGAGCCCAGCACAGGCAGAGCCACCTCCCTCCATTGGGTCCCTGAGTCGTTCTGGGCAGGTGTTATCCACCCCCAGAGCAACAACAACAGCAATCCAGGCAAACCCAGCAGCTGCTCTGTGCTCGGGCTGTGGCACAGCGTGTCCTGTCACGTCCCACACAGACACAAACACACAGGTGTGCTCCCCAGAGCACCTCTGCCTCCAGCAGCAAACACTCCACGGCCTCTGAACCAGCCACAAACACCGTGCAGAGGGAAAACCACAGAGGGATGGCTGCTCTGAAAGGTGAGCAAGGAGAAAATAAAGCTGCTATGGGAGGGCAAAGCTCCTCCACGTCAAACACTGATGGAGTGAGACACTGCAGTCAGCGTCAGTTCCCACTGCCTGTTTTGTAAGGTTTATTTATGAAATCTGGGAGTGAAAGCAGAGTCCAAGATGGGATGCTCAGCATAACTCACAGAGGTGAAAGCAGATGGTGGCAGTTAACAGGGGACGAGCAAACAGCAATGAGCGGCACAGAAATATAAATAAACCCATAGCTTTTAGGAATTCATCAGAGATTCACGTAGGCACGAGAAAATGGATCTTCAAGGGGAGGCTAAAGCAAAAAGCAGAGTAGCTTTTATGGTCTCTTGCTGTTAACTGCTATGAAATTGCAGTGCTTTACACCACTCAGGTCTTTATGTTCTCTCTGGAGGTGCTGCCACATGGAAGCAAAGCTATCAGCCTGAGCCTGGAATCCAAACCTGCTCTCTGATTAAAACACTGCTGCACTTTGCTCTCCCTCTGTCTCGGTCTCTGGTCACATTGATGCTGCACCAAGACAAAACCTGAACTTGTCTTCCATAAAGAATTGCCTCTCCTGGGCCCAGCACTGTTACTGGTGAGCAGGTCCCATCTTCCATCATGTAAGGGGAAATGATCAAAAGAGAATTACCACAATTCCCTGTATCTCCAACAGATATCAGACTTGGTCATTTGGAAAATTAGCATTGAACATCATTTGTTAATGTCACTGTTAAGTGATGAAGTCTTATGTTTAACATGCCAGCCCTATTTTCTCTTCATTTCCACGTTTGTTTTTGAAGTTGCTAATTTAATTAAATCTCTCCTGTTGCGCAGCCATTAAAGGTGACCAACCGTGCAGGATACCTGCTGTGCTGCAGCAGATAATTAAAGTGAGTGGGAGGCAGCCTGGGGGAGAGAAGGAGGTCCCTGTGTTGTACCAGGGGAGCACCTGAGCTTATGGGATCATGCCCTGCAGAAGGAGCTATAAGATATTTTATGACATTGCACAGGATATTCCAATTCCCTTCTGGTCCTGGGGCAATGCTCTGAAAATCCCCCCTGGATGGTTTTGGCCTTAAATAGTCAGCATTTTGTTTAATATGTAAGATCACTTGTGTCTCACTATATGGAAAGGCTTTTGTATCTTTCCATCCAAAGGAAAAAACACCTGGAATGAAACAAATATAAATGTACACCTTTTGCTTTGTGGACCCCTCCATACAAAGGGAGGGAAAAGAGAAGGGAAAGAAGGGGAGGCATCAGATATAACCCCAGCGTGCCCTTTCCTCTTCCCCTGACCTTCTCAATTACCTGCAGCTTCAAGACATGTTGTTGGCAGAAATCAGAAAACTCTGAGATTCCAAAGCCAGCCTCAGCAGTCTCACATATTTTATATTCCACAATGAGCAAAGTGTGAACCTTGTAGGCAGCATTCATGCCTCCTTGTAGCCCACACCCATGAGCTTCAGGTTTGTCTTTCAGAAGGAATTTAATCCTTGAAATGACACAGCACTGTGGGTCAGAACTCGGGAGAATTTCCCATCAAATCCCCCTGAGAGCTGACAGCTGCCTGTCTGTCTGTCTGTCTGTCTGTCCCTTGGCACTGTGTCCTGCTCCAGCAAGGGCTGTGCTCTCAGGATATGCTCTGGGGGATGCTCTGGGAGCTCCTTGGTCAGCAGAACTCTGACTGGCCCATCCAAGAGCACTTTTCCCGAGATGGGACACTGCCATGCTGCCTTCCTACCAAAAACACCCATGGGCAGCTTTAATACAAGGCTCCCCTGGTGGCAGGAGGAGTGAGATGGCTGCAGACACCTCTCCTGGCCATGTCCCACGTGGAACAGCAGGGACACTGATCCTGGTGTGTGCAGAGTGACCCTAGGAGGACACACAGCTGCCTGTCCTTTTGCTCTCTTGGCAGAATTGCTTCTCTGGGCAATAAGACCTCATCTGTAGGGAATGAGATGGGAATTGTGCTGCTCTGAGACATCATTAAGGAGGGAAAGACCGAAATTATCACATGCTGTCTGAAAAAAATACAGCTCCCCAGAGCCCAGCATGGGCTGGATGGCACTTTCTCTCCTCCCAGCTTTTGGTAGCTTCATTACTTCCCAGAAGGAGCTGGAGAGAACCATGGCTCCTGCTGAGCAGAAAGTCAGACAGTTTCCTGCATCCCTTGGTGATGGGCTGATGCTCACTGCTGAAGCCAACACAATTTATCCAGCTCTGAAAGGCTCTGAGCTTGCTGGGAGTGGCTGTGCTGCAGTTTGGAAGCAGAGGAGCTGCAGTGCTGCCATGCTGGCCTGCAGGGATGGCCAAGGTGGGTCCCCATGGCTCTGAGCCTTGACTGCCCCACAACGTGCAGCATTCCCCCAGCAGCATCCCTGCCTGCTGGGACAGGGGCTGAGGAGGCCCCAGGGGCCTCAGGTGGTGCCATGAGTGGCCAGCACAGGGCACAGCCTGGACACTTCAGCACGGCTGCCAAGGGCCTGTGCCTTTTTTCATAAGAACAAGTGATGCTTTTTTTGCTGGTCCTAGAATTGTGAGCCAAAGTTAGGGTGATAAGAGGATATATAACAGGGTGATATAAAGATACCTTTATATGAGGATCCTTAGATGGATTTGTCAGGTGGAAAACACCAAGGAGAACATCCTGCATAAGGTGAATGCAATTTTTATAGATTTTGCAAATTATCATATCTGACAATAATCCCCAACTAGAAGCACACTGGGTGAAGTCATTCCCCAGTTCTAGTGGCTTCTAAATCTTCCTCCCTCAGATGAGGACTAAACGTTGTTTATAAAAAACATGTCTCAAAGAGCTGGCCTCAACCTTGGTTTCTCCAGAGAACCAAGATAGGACAGGGGCTTTGGAATGTGTTTTGTCTTTCTGCCTAGGAAAACACTGAAGCTAAGCTACAATAATAGACTACACAGCTACACATAGATGTGTGAAGAATACAGAGAATATATCAAAGAAAAGGCAAAAATCAACACGCACAAGCAAAGCAGGAGGTCCACGTGTGTGTCATGGAGAAAGACCCCAGGTCACCCTCAGCCTGGCAGGCAGGAGTGTGGCTGTGCCCCTGTCAGGGCAAGGCACCCTCTCTGCACCAGCACTGGAGCTGGCCAAGTGTTCTCAGGAAGTGAAGAGGTATCCAAAATTGAAAATGTAAATAGATGCTTTAAAAAGCCCTGCAATGTATACAAGCTCCAGCAGGAACGCGGGGAGCAGCTGCTGCTTTTCTCTTTGGCTCTCTGCTGAGTGTACACAGGCACATTTTGTTGGTTGTAAATGTTTAGAGAAAACAGTTACTATTGGATTGTTTGAGGACCACTTTGAATCAGCTGGGCACTTGTAGGAGGACTGTGGTGGTGATGAGCTGCACATGTACAGCTCAGGCTACCAAAGCTTTTATCCAAAGCAGGCTCAGCCCAGCTCCTTTTCTGTCACACTGCAATTTCAGCATCAGTTACAACGAGCAAACACAAATCAAGCTGTTGAAATGATTGCCCTTACCCCTAACAGGATGTCCCTAAGCTCTGTCTGCACTCAGTGATCATCCCACAGAGCCTGTCCAGCAGCAGGGGAGAAGTCTGCTGGCCCACTGGGCAGCTCATTCTGCTTATCCTTCTCCTGCTTGTAGCTCTTATACTGCTCACCTAGAAAGCACAGATGGGCTGAAAGCAAAATCTCTGGGTCCAAGCAGCCTTGGATGCTGCTGGAAAAAACTCTTTCCATCCCTTACATCCTTCTCACCCATTCAAGAATTACCAGCCAACTCAGGATAACGCAGCACCTTAAGGCTGTGAGTTATGGAGAAAGGAAGTCATTGGGTTGATGACCATAAGGGCCATGGAGAGGGGCAGGAACAGCCTTAACCCTGTCTTAGACTCCTGTGTTTCCACATTGGCTTTTGTACCTTTCTTAGATATCTTACATGCCTGGGGATAGAGGAGGTCTTCCCATCCAACGAACTGAAAAGTGACTGAAGATGGGAATTTGGGCCAAAGGGAAAGCAGAGAAGCAAGAGGAAAAAGAAAAATAGAAAAGCTCCAGGAGCTGTTGCAGAGCCCAGCTGAAAACCTGTGCAGCTTTCCCTGTGCTGCCTTCCTGTGCAGAGCAGCAGAAGGCACTTCATCCCTTTGGGCTCTGCAAAGCATTCACAGCTCACCCTGGCCACGCTGCAGCTCTCCTCCAGCTGGGAAAAAGTCAGGCAAAGCAGAAAAACCCCATCCTAATTGCAAGTGGCACCTCCTGCTGCGGGTGGTCTCGGGCAGAGCAGTGTGACATTGTCTGGGAGCCACGGCACGGTGTGGAGACCAGCCTGTCCCGGCCCTGCACTCATCCTGCCGCTGGATAATAAGGGTTTAATGCTGGAAAGGATGCACTGGACTGTGCAGCAATCAGCCAGGGGCTGGCTGCAATGGGCATCATTAGAGGTGCACAACTGTCTCCTGGAGAACAAAACCCTGTCTCTGGCTGTGCCAGCCCCCCCAGCACAGTTTGGGTGCTGGGCCAGGACAGTGCAATTGTTGTGTTGATGGACACGGATTCAAAACAAGCCCTCAGTCAGTAATGAGGCTTCTTCCAATTGCCTGGAACTCCATTTGTTCTCCTCTCAATTAACGCTTTCAGAGGAATAATGCAAATTCTTTTCTGATTTGGGGGACAAAGAGGGGGTGAGATGGAGATAGTGTTGAGAGAAGGTGGCTGGTTCATCACAAACCTCCAGCTCTTTGTGTCCAGCCCAGCTTTGCCTCTTGGACAGTGAAACGGCCTAATGTCGACAAGTGAGTTCATAATTAATAACCTTGGAATGTAATTAATGAGAAAAGTTGTGGTAAATTCCACCCCCCCCATGCTGCAGTGTCACAGCGTTCATCAGCCCCTGTCCATGTGAGTGCTGCTCCCTGGGCTGCAGCTCAGCCTCTGCAGAGCCCTGCAGGACAATTGTGACATCTCGTGACCCTGGGGTGCCCTGGGTATGGCAGCAGAGAGCCCAGAGAGCTCTGATACACAACTGGGTCATGGCAGAGATATTTCTGTGCTTAGACAAGGTCTGAAATAAGCCAAGGCTGGGTTTCCCCTGATAGTGTTCAGTCTAAAATGAACTGATAGAAATCTGTCTGTTCCCACCAAGGACTATTCAGAGGAGCCCAAGGGCCACCTTCCCACTCACTGGTGTCCCCTGTACCCCACATCTGGGCCATCATGGTGTCCCCTGTACCCCACATCTGGGCCATCACTCCTTTTCTATTCCTTCCTAGGGTGGAAATTTCTGTTGTTTGCCCATGAGCTTTACTTGTGCCAAGACACACCTCAACGTGCTCCATCCAAACTGATTTGTTGTACGAGAAGAGCTAGAATTGGTGTTTTGCCTGTTTTATGGAGGCTTCACTCTGATAAATCACATCCCCTTCCTCTCAGCCCCTCTCCCCTTCCCTTCTGCCTGAGCCAAGGGACCTGGAGCTGCCCTGGGGACTTGGTGCTCTGGCACTGACAGAGCTCCTGAGCTCTCACATTACACAGAAATAGTATTGGGGGGCTGCAAGGTCTGAATTGACAGTCCTGGGGTTACAGCCCAAATCTGGGCCCTCAAATTCTTATTTGCCCTGGGCTGAACATGCCCAGGGCAGAGAAATGCTGTGGGGAGCCAGGAGGGGCTTGGTGCAGCAAACAGGGCTCAGAGAAGGAAGTGGTATGGAAAGGAAAGAATAAAAAAACCGCTTTGCTTTGGGATGGAATATAAAGGAATCTAAATTAACTGCAGTCTGCTCAGTTCTTAAAACTGATCCTCTTTGAAGGAAAAACAAACAGTTCTGATTTTTTTAAGTCTGTACTCGGTTCCTTCTGTGTTCAGTTCTCTCCATCCAAAATGCTCTTTGCACTCTGTGCTTGATGGTCATTTTCTAATTATGCAAATGCCTTTTGGGATTTTTATTTTCCCCCAAAATGAAAACTCACTTCTCCTGGATAATTTAACTTCTTATAAAATATTGAGAATTAGGACCTAATGGAAAAAAAAAAAAAAGCCCTAAAATAAATACTTCATGGCTCTGAAAAGCTCCCAGACTCCAGCATGGAAAGCTCTTAGATACTGCTGTTTCTTTTTTCTTTTTTCTTTTTTTTTTTCAAAGAAGAAAGTTTACTGCTTGGAAAATCTCATAACTAATTTATTTATGCCCCTGGTGGTCAGCAGCAGCAGAGTGTGATGAGGGAAGGCAATGGGCATTGGGTGGATTTTAGGAAAAAAAAAACACAAAAGGAATTTTGCTCCCTTAAAAATATCAGATGTTGATCTGTCTCGATTGACACTTCTGTTACACAAACCACTTTTAAAAATCTTGATCCTGGGAAAGGCCAAGCCTTGTCTTTGAGATGTTTGCAGGGGCTCAGTGCCCTGGTAGGGGAGAGCTGAGTGCTGGCCATGGGCCAGGAGAGCTGCTGGCACAAGGCTGGGACCACTGGGAAAGCACAGAGTGCCCTGCTGGGGACAGGGAGGGGAAATCACCGTCCTCGGGCTGCCCAGGGAAATGCCTACACCCAGGGGCTGTGAATCCACCCAGCTGGGTTTCAATGGGAAGATTTAGGAATATTTTCCTGCCTGAACCCCTCAGTGTTCGTTCTGCTTTCGCACTGGATTTTGAAAAACGCAGGAAGTGCAGATTTGGTGGAAAATGTCCTTTTGTGCACAGCTCCTTGGCTAAGCCCTGCCCTCCCTGATCCTTGTCACAGACCGGGCAAGGAAGTGGATCCGAGAGGTGACGGCGTCAGGAGAGGTCAACAAAAGTTTAACAAGTGCTGTAATTAGGATTATCCCGTTTTTCTTTCTGCCTAATCAATGTTCTCTGTGTGCACGGACACAAACCCATGTTCTAGGCAGCAGGCTGTGTCTGTGTGAGGACTGTGGGTCTGGATGGATCATCCTGAAGGAGGGTGGCCCCTAAAGCATCCTGAGGAATGGCAGCTGATGGAAGGAAACCCCAGACAGGGAAAGTGAAGGATACTCCCATTATCTGCAGACATGTTCTGTAGACAGGGTTCCTTTTTAATTATTGTTTTGAATCTTTATCCAGAGACTGTTGGTTATAAAGGGGAAAACTGTTCGGTTCATTATTCCTTAATTATTGAAGTGAATGATTTGGGTAAAATGGAGGAAATTGAAAACATGGAGATGATATTCCAGTCCATTAGGCAACCTTGGCTTCCTAAATCAGCATCTTTAGACTGGCAGAAATATCTTTAATTTATTCTGTCATCTGCAGACAGAGAGAACTGTGTCATTACAGAAAAGACTTTTCAAAAGCTACACATTTTATCCCCCTGTTCTTCTCTTCTTAACAATAATCTTCCTGTGGTTCCCACCCCTGAGCTGCTGGTTTCTGTTTTAGTTGGGGGTTGAATTTAAACAAAAAAGATCAGTCTGGCATTTTAAAGGATTGCCTGACTGCCTGCTCTGCTAATCATTGTACCTCACCTCCCCAGAAATGGGAAACACTGAAAGCCCAGCAGTATAAAAGGAAAGAAAAACTTCCATTGTGGTTAGAAAATATTCAATTAAAAACAACATTATGACGCAGATACAAACATTTGCACTAAACAGAAATTGTTATGGTGACAATGCTCCAGGTGAAGAATCCTACAGTCACAAAATCATTAAGTGGTGGCACTTCCCAGCCCTTGCTGGGGCCTCAGCAGGGCCAGAGCCAGGAGCAGCATCCCCACATCTCCCTCCCACCTGGGCAATGGCACTGGGGGGAAACTTCATAACGAGCTTTTCCAAGGAGTTTTCCAGAAAAAGGGAAGAGATTCACCCACTCAGCTCCTCCACCAGGCTGTGAAGGCAGCAGGCAGTCACTGACCCCCCCCAGCATCTCTCTGCTGTCCCAGGGTCACCTCCTGCCCTCTCCTCTGGACCAAACACCTTCCCCTTCCTCAGCTGCTCTCTGCAGCTCCCCCCTGCACTTCCAGCACCTCCTGACCTCCAGCCTGTGGCTCCTCTCTCTCAGCTGCACTGGACTCACAGTGGGTTGTGGTGCTTTGGACCAGACCTCAAGCACACTAAGGAAGCAAAGAAGTTCTCTTCATACATCCCTGAACGAGATTTGGCTGAGGATTTGCATTATATTGCAATTTTGGCCCATGTTTAACTTGTGATCCATTTTTACATCAGACCATTTTTCAGTCAATTAGTTTTGATGTGGTACTTGTGCATTTGTGTTCTTCTGAAATGTCCCGTTTTACAGTTCTCACTGAATGTTACATTGCTGGGTTCCTAATCAGCTACATGGCTTGTTAAGATCATTTTTGTTCTCATGAGGTGTTTTCAACCGAGTGTAAATTGAAATTACATCTTTCACTCGGTGTTTTCCTCCAGGCAGCACTGCCCTGAGCTAGGAGAGCATCAATCCAAACACTGTCAGAAGCCTCCTTATTCAAAAGCCATCACTTGGCTCTCATTCCCAAGGAGGAAATGAAATTAATTTGACATGTCAGCATACATTTAGGTAAAACTGAGGGCTATTTTTAGCGTGGGAGAGTTGTTGAGTTGTTTAGGAGGTTTTTAGCATAGACAACAACTCCTTAAGTAGATTTACTTGACAAGACTCCAAAAGTTGTGATAACAGACTGTTGATATACCAATGACTTTGGCTGATGAAGATAAGATCTCTAGATGTCTTAAATAAAGATATTAGTTCTTGGTAAAACTCATCTGGCTTCAGAGTCCATTAGACTCAAACACCAGAAAATTTTTAAACTTCTTCAGCTCCTCTCCCTCTGTAGTTCAGCTGGATCCTTTCTATTCTTCTCTAAAAACACAATCAGCATGATAATTATCTCATGCAAAAGCCAACACAGAGTCTACATTTTTTCCTGAGAGAGACTAAAGTTCATAATGGTTGCTCTTTTTCAGACATTTTCTTTCTTAAATTACTTCAGTAAGAGAGATGAGCTTTGCACATAATGTCTGTGTTTGTGGTTACCTCAACGTGTATATTGCTGATTTTGGCCTTATTTTCCTTTCTTTTCATCTGAAATAAACACCAGGTCCTTCTAATTTCTGTTCATTGCATCTTACATGATTACCCTCAGCTCACACATGCATTTGTGAAGGTGGTTTTATTCATGTCTAGTCTGAGTCAAATCCAGTCTGGAGCAATTTTTGTTACATCTTTGGAAGCCCATGAAAGATTTCTGAAAGGCAGACTTGTGCCTTATTAGCTGTATAACTGATGGATCAAACATATTGACACCAAAAATAAAAATCTGGTTTTAAATGAGTGGTTGAAGATTGAAAGCATAAAAGTGCTGCCTCTCAACATGGACTTTTTATGGATGCCTTTGGCTTTTGCTGCAGACCACTGGGGTGCAAACAGCTCCTGGAGCTGCCTGAGAAATTTCATTAAAAAAAAAAAAGACTATTTCTCTGCAGACACAATGCAGTGTCCCCAGGATTTTGTTCCTATCAACAGTACATCGTGTGTTTCAACCTTAAGAACTATTTTTACAAAGTAAATTCTTAAAAAAAAATATGATGGACCAGCTCCAAAAGTTGTGAAAGGACCCTTAGTTTGCCTGGTGCTTGTAAACCACCGTAAAAATATATACAGAGTTGAGACAAAGTTGACAGTTTTTCCTAACAAGTAAAGAAAACACGCTGCACTCAAACCCAGCAATAAGAAACACATAAAGGTTTTGAGTCTGATCCACAGCTGGTAAATGAAAATAAAATATTTTAAACCCACTTCTTCCACTAAGAAGGTACAGACTTTTAAGATCTATTTTTACATAGCTAAATTAGGATGATAATTGTTTGACAACTGTTTCCCATGAAGGGTAACTGACAGTGAGTCCCCCCAAAATACCAGTTCAAGTGCTGCAAGCTCCAAATTTAGGTGCAAATGACCTTCTTCTCAAATAAAAAAGTGGGGGAGGTTTCTAGCACATCTTTCAAACAATGTCAGCCTGCCAGTTTTCAGGCTCTAATTTTTTCCAGCTGTAAATCAATCATTTTATTAACTCTTCTCTAAAGTCTCCCACTGAGTTATCTGGGACTGGCAGCTCGAGGAGCTGTTCTTTGGAGCTGTGAGAATAAAGTTTCTCTTGTGCACTGCCGTGATGTCATGAGCACTCACTCCTGGCTCTCACTGATCCTCCTTCACAAAAGCCTCTTTCTTTGCTCACAGCAATTATTCAGCTATTAAAGCACATTACATTAGGTTTCTTATTTTAAGAGTGATATCACTCCTTGCTTTAATGTCCAGCCGATGGAGCAATTTGTACTGACTTCCCGTGACACTGTGGTGGTGCTCCAGTCCCCAGGTTCTGTTCCTGCTGCATAAAGCTGCTATTGATGGGATCTACATGTGGGGAAGGCATAGAGCTTGTGACTGATTTAAACATGCAAATATGCAATATGATGTGCTCACTCCACTGAAACAGCATTACCAGAGCCACCACTGAGCTCTGCCTGACAAAGCTTTGAACCTTTCCTCCATGTCTCCTCACCCTGGATTCTTCAGAGCATGAAGCTCACGAGCTTTCCTGTGTGTGTGGATGTCTCCTCCCCTCTTCTGGGCCATCATCTGTTCCAGACTGGACCAGGCCATTGCTGCTACAGGTATGCAGCTGCCACCAGTTCTGCAAAACCAGGTGGCTGAGGTGGAGAGGGAAATGTGCACAGAGAAGCTCAGCCCTCCTAGCAGGGAGCTGCCATGGAAGAGGTGATCCAGAGAAAGTTCCACCTGCAGCCTGCACCTCCTGATGAAGGAAAACCTTTGTACATGATGCTGTGATGATCTGTCACTTGTCTCTCTGCAGCCCATCACCATCCAAACTGCATTCCGTGATTTTCTTTCCAGATGGAAGCACAAGAAAGCGAACCCTGGGCTGGTGGGGCCAGCAGAGCCAACCTGTGGTGGGCCTGGGACCCTGCTGGAGTCCGTGCATCTCCATGGAGCCACAGCAAACCACATGGCCTGAGCCCCCCTGCTCTGAGGACCAGCTGCTGATGTCCTCACCTTTGGTACACTCCCTTTTCCTCCTTCCATCTGACACTTCAATCTCTGGCTTTCAGCCTTCCATCAAAGCTGCTCTGCCCTTCTCCCCTTTGCTACAGTGTGCTGGGGAGTGCCCACAGCCCCTGGAGCCCAGGCTGGGTCCCTGTGCCTGCAAAGGCAGGCTCACATCAGCAACCCCGACAGCTCCTGCTGTCCCAGTTCAAAACCAGAACGATTGCATCCTCTGCCTTCCACCCAGGAAATGCTGATTTCAGACACCCCTTGGCTCCTGCCCTCAGTCTGGGGCAGCACAGGGAAGGGGCTGGTGCAGGAGAGCTCCCTGCCCACCCCAGCAGCACTGGGGGTCAGTGCTGCTTCACCTGAGGGTCTGGCAGCAGGATGGCAAACCAGGACAGCCCAGCACTGCTCCAGAGCATCACAGTGGGACCAACACCACGGGGGCTGTCACTGAGCCCCTTTTAACCTCTGCACATCCACACGTGCACATCCAGCTCCTCCTGGCTGGAGATGCTGCCAGAGCTGCACCCTGACAGGGGCTGCCCATGCAGGGCACACTCAGCTCCTCCTCCTCTTCCTCTTCCTCCTCCTCCTCCTCTTCCTCCTCCTCCTCCTCCTCCTCCTCTCCTCCTCCTCCTCCTCCTCCTCCTCTTCCTCCTCCTCCTCCTCCCAGGCAGCCAGGGAGCTCTGCCTGTTTTCCCTGCTCACAGCCACAGGGGCTGGAGGTGTTCAGCTCCAGCTCTGCTTTCCTTGCAGGTGGTCCAGTGCTCAGGAGGCTCAGGTGTATATATATAACACTTGCTATTTATAGGTCTCCTTAATTTCCCAGTTCCACTGTGTGTTAACCACAAACCAAGCGAAACATGCAGCAATCTGTTATTTCTGCTGTGTCTTACCCACAGCTCAGAGGCCACTGAAGGACTTTCCACTGAAGAATGCCTATCAAGAGCAGCAGGGCTTAAAGAGCCAGCAAGGGTTTAAAAACTGTTTGCATGACCAGCTGCAAATGCCAATGAAGATAGATATGCTGATGGTTTGACACCGAATTTTGCATGGCATAGCCAGGGAAGAAATGCCTACCAGGAAATACAACTTTCCAGTCTCTCTCAAACGCCTGAGCTTGTGATCTGATCAGACTAAATTTATATGATCAGCTGATCAGATCAGCCTAAATGCAGCCTTGCTATCTTGTCTAGTCTTAATTAAGAGTTAGCAGGATGTTATCACTATTAACATCACTGTTCAAAGTGCAGCTCATGATGTCCAGGAATTCATCAAAGAGAGGTGTCAATGTTTGAACATTACATTGAATTTTTAAGTCCCAGCAGACCAGAAATAGCAGAAGCTGAAGAGAAATAAGCACTTTTCAAAAAGAGTTTCATCCAGACCTAAACCATTTGGAGTGAATTGCTCTCTGGACAACCCTTTTCACAACTGAATGAAGGAAAATAAATGATCAGTTGAGTCCATTAACCTCTTCTAAGCTGCACAGGCCAGTTTGGGTTCCAATAATGCAAAGAGTCAATTTCATACAACAACCATTTTTTTTCAGACTATCTTGGCATGCAACAGGACAGTGAAGAGGGAGACTGAAATTTAAGGGTTTCCTTCAACTATGCAGCTGAGAAGTAGGTGCTATTAAATACTTGGACAATATACTTAGTGAGAAAACCAGCTCAAACTTTGCAGGAAATAGAGCAGAAGCAGCAGAATGGATGATGAAGCCTCAGGAAGGATTTGGTTGTGGTTTCATGTAAAAGCAGCTCAGAGAGCTCAGAAATCACAAAAAGGGAAAAGGTGGTGTAGGGGAAAGTGGCAAAGAAAAACATGACAAGCTGCAAAAACATGAGCTGGAAAGAGGCTTGTGGGACAAGATGTTATGGAGCAGCTCTGGGAAAACAGGATTATAAAGCATAACCTGGAGACTGGGGCAATCACACAGCAATGGAAACCCAAGCAGAAGGCTCTGGTCTGTGTTAGCTCCCAGCAAAACTCCTCAAACAATGATCTGACCTCCTTCCCTCTGGGGTATGACACAGGACAGTGGTGCAGGAAGGACATGAAGGGGCTGTAAAGGCAATTGTGCTCAGCTATAGCTCCATGGGAAATGTGGGCTGGTGGCACAGAGCTGCTGCCCTGTGAGGGCTCTGCTGCACCACACAAGGTCAGCGATTTGCAGGCAGTTCCCAGAAATGAAATTCATTGCAATGAAGGGGTGCATAGATATTAGTGACTTAATCTTTGGCAAAAAAAACCCTGAAGGACTTTGGGTTGCAGAGTCTTTTCTGAGGTTTCCATCTGCATGATCTCCTGTAGGATCATTTCTGTGTGGCAGTGATGGGACTCTGGCTTCTGTCACCTTTGGGATAAAACAGACCAGACCCTCTGCAATACACACCTTTCCACACCTAGCCATGGGACTCACCCAATGAAGGTCCTGAAAATTCACATATATTTTCATGTGAGAAGAGTCCTATCAAGGAAGAGAAGCCTCCTGCCAGACTGGTTCTAATGGTTCATGGCTCTGGGCAACAGTCAGACCTACCAGCTTAAAGGAAAAGAAGAAGAAGAGGATAAAAACTTGCAACTGAAGAGGCTTTAGTGCCAAAAATATGCTCCAGATGAAATATTATTGGGTCTCTCTGCTAAAATTCAAAATTAAAAAAAAATTCAAAAATCATTAAAATTCAAAAAAATCAAATTAAAATTCAAAATCACTCCCCCAGAGAGGGGGAGAGTCACCTGGGATGGATGGATGGATGGATGGATGGATGGATGGATGGATGGATGGATGGATGGAGCAGAATTATAAAGAGCTCCCTATGCAATGGCAAAATGACGTGACATCTGTGCCTAAATATTTAAAGCACCTTGGGTTTGATTTGGTTTGCTGGGTTCCCACCCGAGTGATCTTTCACTGCTGTTTACCCAGGGTTAATTCTGCATTTGAGAACTGGCAGCCATTTGTAGCTGTTCCATGGATTTTTCTTTTAATAGCTGACATTTCTTCATCATGCACAGTGACAACCTCCAGCACATGAGAAACGTGATCACTCGTGGTTTCATTCCTGATTTGGAGTGAAAGCTAAATTAAAGCTAAGAGAGTCCCATGCAAAGGAAATTCTGCATCCTGACCCTCTGCTACAGCAGCAGAGCTGAGCCCTCAGTGGGGCACAGGCAGCCACTGCCATTTACAAGTTTATATTTCCAAAGTGCTTGCAGCTGGATGGACAATGGAAACCAAACTCAATTTAAATCTCCTGCACAGCCAGACACAGTGGTGGGCCCTTCTGCTGTAGTAATCTGTGAACAAGAGTCCAATATCTCTGAAACATCACTGTCCATGCCCACATCAACTATGGAGTTATTATCAGAATTATCAGTCTGACAATGTGTTTGCAATCCACACCTACAGAGCTTCTCTGTGTAGGTGTAAAGGGAATTTCTCCCCAACATTTCTGGATATCCACAAGCCAGACACACCACAGCCCACATTAGCACAGTAGTAAATCATCACCAAAATTGGTAGTTCACTGACCAAGCTGTTAAAGTCAGCAAGTCTGGGTGTTAAACATGTTGATGATCAGAGGACACCACGTTTTTCATTGAGGCCTCAACACCTTTTGCCTGCTATGATGTCCAGCTGATCTGAAAATCTGGACTTCAGTCCCAAAGGTTTTTAACTTGCTCTGATGTACAGGTACAAACCAAGCAGAGTGGATCATGATAAAGCAGGTGATTGTCACTGGATGTGTGTCTGTAAGATTTTCCATCAAGTAAAAATAAAAGAAAAGCATGCATTTAAATGAAATAAAATAGTTACTGTTGAAGTTCTGAGAAATCCAGGTAGTAATTTTTAGGGTGAATGCACCCCAAACCAGCATTTTCAGAGTATTGTTTGTCTTGGAGAAGAAATGCTCATAAATCTATGCCTATGCCATTGCAAAAAAATTATCTCAGCTAATTTCAGGCCCAAACTAATTAATCAGCACTTGTTGCCATATTAATTAGCCAAAAGTGACCTCAGATGTATTAGGCCTTTTCCAGCCACTTAAACCTAATGGGAGAGTATGCACCTGAGGCAAACCCCAGGCATAAATAGCTGTGAAGCCTGTTTCCAGCTGGGTAAATACAGCCCAGACTTCCCAGGTCTGTGGAATAAACTGGGCCCCAGCCTTGCCTGTCTCTGCTTTCTGGCCTTGAGGAACATCCATGACTCTCTGCACTTTCAATCGAGCTTTTGCAACGCGTTATTTATGCACCAGTGGCCGTGGAAAACTTTACAGCTGGGTTTTGGCCACTCATAAGGTGATTGCTGCAGTATTTCCTTCTGGGAAAGCTTCTTCCATCAGCATTAAACCGTGTGCCAGGCGTGCACAGCCACCTCCACACAGGGAATGCTCCTTCAGGAGCAAGGTCCCTCCTGCACACAACCCCTGGGCTCTCGATGCCTTTCCTCTGGTCCTGGAGTTATGAGCCAGGCAGCAGTTCGAGTGTTAACAGCAGTTAACAGGGTTTAACACTAGTTAGGGGGTTAAAAATCTTTACATGAGGATCCTTAGGTGCACAGTTCAGGTGGGAAATGCAGCAGATGCACACCCTGCATAATGGGTATGCAATTTTTATAGATTCTGCAAATTAGCATATCTGACAATAATGCCCAATTAGAAGCAGGCCTGATGAAGTAATCCCTCCATCTCTAGCACCTTCTGAATTCTCCCCCCTCAGACGAGGACTAAGCTCTGTTTATAAAAAACATGTCTCAAAGAGCTGGTCTCAACCTTGGTTTCTAAGGAGAACCAAGATAGGATAGAGGTCCTGGAATTTGTTTTGTCTTTCTGCCCAGGAAAACACTGAAGCTAAGTCACAATAACAGACTACAAAGCTACAAATATATGTGTGAAGAATACAGAGACTATATCAAAGAAAAAAAGGGAGAAATCAAGAGAGCATCACTCTGGCACGCTGGAATCTCCTCTGAATTGCCAGCTTGTTCTCAGCACTAAAGCTGCAAGTCCAACCTCAATAAACTTCATTTTATCACAAAGAAAATGCCTCAGGTACCTTTCTTTCCATCTACACTTCAGTGGTGGTGAAGAAGGGAAAGCCAATGCCACATCACCCTTTGAAAAGTAATTTACAACTGTACAGCCAGTTCCTGCTGGTTTTCCTGAATCAGACAATCCTTTTCAGGCTGAAATTAAGGAATCTGGATTTCCCATTGAGAATGGTTTCTCTGGATTAGGACATGGACATGGGTTTTGTGAGCTAGATTGAGTCAAGTTGCTGGTTAAGGCAAAACAGTTGAGAATACATAAAGTTAACCAGGGTCAGGAATGCTATTCCTATAGCTCTGTTATTCCATATAGGTCATTATTCTATATAGGTCTGGTTTTAGAGATCCCTCTGCTCAGTTTTATGGTTTTAGTGGGCCTAACTGGGCAATTCTCTGACAAGAAACACGATTATCCCCACTGCACGGATGAAGTGACTTGCCCAAGGTCCAAGTCCTCCCCAGCAGCAGGAATTCACCTTTCCAGCTGCTGCCCGTGCAGGAATCTGGACTCCACTGCAACCCAGGATCAGCACAAGCAGCTGGATCAAGCAAGGTAACAAAACACAAATCCAAACCCTCTTTTCTATCAGAGCCCATGATGGGACTCCTGAAAGCAGCAGGACCAGCATGGAATCCTTCCCTGCACCGAAGGGATAAAACTGGAGCACCTCCAGCCACTGCTCCAAGCCTGCTTATGTAACAGCATCTTAAAAGTTTCTGGTCTCAAGAAAGTCTCTTGATTTTTAAAGTGGTTTTTAATGTACTGGAGTATTTTTCCTTCTAAAGAAGCTGCAATTCCCACTCTGAACTGTTAAAGCAAAATACCAGTTTTGCTATTGTCTCTGAGTCTCTCTGACTCCTACAAACTTGCTTCAAGAACCTCCTCAACTGAATCATCCCCAGCTGAAATTGCTCAGTGCTGCTCTTAAACAGCCATTAACATTTCAAAAAGCTGTTTGAAAACACCAAATCTCTCTTGAGCCACTTCCAAGAAACTTTTATGAATCGTGGTTTGTATCATATCACACCATTCAGCAAGACACGGGCTGGAACAAAGGTATTAATGGGCATGACCAATCTTTAAAATATCCATGTGAGGAATAACAGTCGAACATTGTGAAGGTTACAGTGGGGATGCAGGGAGGCAGAGGTGAGTGTGTGGCTGCTGCTTAAAGACTGTTTCATTTTCTCCATGTCTTTTGAGCCTGCAAAGACTGAAATATTCAGAGTAGGAAAAGGGAATTATTTTCTGAAATTGCAGTCATGCCTCTTAGAGTGGTCTTACTTCTGGAACATGACCCTATTATGCAAAGTAACTCAAAATAAGAACAAATGATGTCGGTCCCTTTTGGGACCATGTCAGAGCAGTTTATGTTTTGAACTGCAGACAGCTTGAAATCACTCACTAGGGCATCTGGAGGAGTTCTTTAAGGACTTCTTCAAATGTGGTGAATTTAAAAGCCAGATTACTATTAACCACTTCACTCTTCTAACCCAGTTCACCTCATTATTTTGGCACCACAAGTCACAAAGGGAAGGCTCCTTGCATTTCACACATTCTTTCTAAATAAATGGAGGTGCCCTGTTGCTTTTGGAAAGGCTGATTATTTTGTTTATAAATTTAAAAATGCTCACTCAACTGCTTCTGACACCCCACTTCTCTAACATTAATGGCAGAGATGGGGAGTGAGGCTTTTTCCCTAAATCATCTCCTTGGGCTACCCTGTAACCCTGCAAGCTCTAAAACCTTTTCATCATCTTCTCTGAAGATTTTTTTTTGTTTTTATTGAGAAGTGTCACTGAATCTTTCCAAGCAATGCGTTGAGGCTGAAATTTAAATTCTAGATCAAAAGAGACCTGTTTGTTTAATGGCAAGTTGTTGATTCAATATTGATATACAGAGAGAAAGCAGGAAAAATAACCTGACAATGATGCTCAAACAAGGTCAGTGGGAGCAAATCTGGTCAGGCTCTGCTGCAAACTAAAGAGGAGCAATCATTTCAGTCTGGAATAGTGCTAAAAGACACCTCAAGGTTATTCCTTTAGAAGTGGTGAGTTGAAGTCAGCACTAGTGTGAAAGGGAGATATCCCCTTTGGAGGCAAGGATTTTGGGGAGGAGATGGTTCTTTTGCCCTGGAGTGTGAAGTGCCTTCACTAAAGGGTTGTTTCCTCTGCTGAGGGGTACAAAGCAGCTAATAAAATAAAACAAGAAGGAAGAACTCCCTCCAAAGGAGTAACTGTGAAGGGAAGGGAAGGGTTTATGCACACAGTTTTTCCTAGCCCTGGTCACAGTCCTAAGCTTGAAAACTTGTCCCTCAAAAGCTACAAACCAAAAGGGAAATAAAAACTGGCCAAAGGTTCAGCTGCATTTTCCACTATCTCAACATTTAGAAGATTGACACATGGTTTCAGAACGCTTTGAGCTGGCAGTATTAATAAAGCTGCGTCCATTGTCAGCATTTCAATGTCAGGTTCACTGGAGCAAGGGCTGGAACTGAGCGATCCTGGTTCCCAAAAGCACACCCTGGCCACCAGGCTGGAGAATCTGCCTTATGCTCACTTTCTAGCTGAGTGCATTCTGAAACAGCCCATGCAAGACACTTCACAGAAGGAAGGACCAAAAGGTCTCTCTCATATGTTGATGGAGAAACTCTGCTACAGAGCAGAGCTCAAACCCACTCACATTCCAGCAACAGAGCATTAATTACTCATTTAATGTTGGGGAAAAGGCTGGAACAGCAATATTGTAAACCTTCAATTACTAAGGCGTGGAAACAAAAGGTTGCATTTCAGGCTGCAGCAAAAACAAAGATTTTCTGGGTTTTCATTTTGGGGAGGGGAAAGAAAAAAACGATCAGGCGAACAAACAAATTACTGCAGACTAATCACAGGCATTAAAAAATATCACTTCCTCCCTCCAGATGGGAAAGAGTGTATTTGTACAGCCCATATTCAGTGTGTTTCCTCCCTTTGAAAGCCATCAGAGAGCTAATGAAAAACACAAGAGCAAAAGCAGCGTCTGGTACTACCTTGAAGATCTACTGCAATCATCAGAGGGTCTGGGACAGCAAAAATATTGTTCCTGTAGACTGCCAGACTTTTCCACTTGCATCTCCTCCATGATTTCTGCAATACAGGAAGAATGGGCCAAGAGGAAGCAAAAAAGCTCCTTTCCAGATCTGGGTATTCTTAAATATCTAGATGGGGTTTTCAAAGACCCAAATCAATGAATTGGGCATGTTACCCATCAATACCAGTGGCAATATCATGCATGTTATATGAAGTCCATATTACCCCCTCTCTTGAGAATGGGTTTGAAGTTAAATCAAAATGAGGCCTGAGAATGGGTTTGAAGCTAAATCAAAATGAGGTATAAAGTCCATTCATCACAATAGGAATCTTAACTTTAGTTTCTGGACTTGATCTTTAGAACAGTAGGAACTGAGCCCAAACCAAACCTCAACTATCTTCTCATGCCATGCCTGTCCCTGCAGGACTCCTGACCCCTCAGCTCCTGTGAAGGGGAAGGGGATCCCACTGGAAGGGCTGGGAAGCCACTTGCTCAGCATTCATCACTGTGCTGGTGTTTGAGTTTTTAGGCTTTAACAGGAGCATGACTCAAAGGACACCCCAAGCCAGGGCTCTGACCCCTTCCCTGCCAGGTTCTGCCTGCAATTCTGCCAGATTCTGACCATGCCATGAAGAAAACATCTGAAGGTGAACAACACAGATGACACATGATCATACCCACTTTCATCAATGTCCCCATTTCTTTCAGGGTCTGGAGAACCAACAACCCAGACACTGAGCCCTGAAATGGCTCCAGCCCTGAGCAGCACACATCAAGGCTCAACCTCCTGTTGCCTCCTCTGAAATACATAAACCATATGTTCACCCTGAGCACAAAGGTGACCTTACAGCACAGCACACACGTCCAGGCACACAAAGCAGCTCAGTGTGCCTGTGCACTATCTGCAGGGAGGTGTGCATGTGCCAAACACATCAATCCTCCACGAAGCCAGGGCAAGCAGAAACCTCTGGGACACGGGCACTTTAACCCTTTAGAGCACAGCCCTGCAAGCGGCCCTGGGACTGAAGGTCTCAAATCCCTTGGTTTGATGTTGTCCCAAATCCCTCTGGCCCCCCTTGATGCAGGTGCACTGCTCAGGGGTTCATCCTGATGCCCTATGAACCTAAAAATGAAACAAGGCACACTTTGGAGATAATATTAGTAAAGGAGGAAATATAAAACCTCCAATAATGGTCTTTATTGGAGGCCTACAGGTCCAGATACAGAAAATGTCCACAAAAGCCCACCCCCCCCTACAAGAGTGAATATATTTTTTTTAAGTTTAGTAGATTAGCATAATTGACAAAAAAGCACCAATTTGGAGCACAAGTGGTGATGTAATTCCCCCCCAGTTCAAGCCCTTTCTAAATCCTTCTCTCCTCAGAGGGGACTTTACTTTGTTGATGAAAATGTGTCTCAAAGAGCTGGTTTTTGGCCTTGGTTCCCAGGGAGAACCAAGATAGGACCGGGACTTTGGAATATGTTTTGTCTTTCTGCCTATCAGGGCAGGTAAAAGTACTGGGAAAACTAGCTATGAATGTAGGCTACAGAGCTCCAAATATATGGGCAAAGAATACAGAGAATATGTAAAAGAAATAAACCATTAGGCATCCATTTCAGTCCAGGATGGGCAGTAAGCTTACCTTAATAAGGTATAAAAGCTTGTATTGCCTCGTGCTTTTGCTTTTCAAAACCTTCTTTTCACCAATCATCTCAGCCAGGCAGTGACTGAATGTCCCCACTCGCAGCCCCCCAGCCACGAGCTGATGCTCAGCCCTGTGCTGGCTCTCTCCATGGGTCTGCAGCCCAGACAGGGCAGCCAAAGGGTCATCCTGCATCCCAGAGCCAGGGTTTGACCTGACCCAAGCTCGGGCAGCTCACAGGAATGTGTTTGAACGACCTACTCCAGTGCAAGATGGTCTTTCAGGTCCTTTCCAACCCAAACCACTCCATGATTCTAGAATTGCCATCCTCGGGCTGTTTTAAGCCAGTGCAAGTGCTTCCCACCCCACATGATGCTGCCCAGGGAGCATGAATGATGCAGCTGAGTGTGTCAAGCTGTGCAGAGCTGTATGGAGAGAGCAGCCTCAGCTGCACCCCTTCCTGCCCCTCTGCAAGATGGAATATCTCGTTTCCATGCCTCTTAATTAAAGGGGGTAGCACACTTACAAAGGGAAGCAAGAGGTTATGCCCAGCAAACAATGGCCCACTCAATGAAAAGAAAATGCTCCTAGGAAACACGGAGCAGGGGAGTCAAGTGTTCCCATTTATCCTCTGCTGCCTTTTATCCAGAGCTGATTCTGCTGCCACACCACAGTCCCTCCTCTGTCACTCCCCTTTCTCACATCCACCCTCCACGAGATCAAACCTTGTCCAGACCAAACACCTTGATGCTGCAAACCAATGCTCCCCAAAATTGTCCCAGCAAGGCAGAGGCCTACAGCAAACAAATCCAACAGGACAGGCAGCTGACCATGGTTTAATGAGGCTTCTCATTAAGAAGGAAATGCTGAAATGAAAACTTTTAATGGCAAAAGCATTCCTATTCATGAGCCACTTTAGAGGACAGAGCTGTGCATGGCTTTCCCTCTTACCTGTGGCTTCTTAATAACAGCTTGGGGCTATAAGATGAGGAGGATTTTTAAACTTTAGCTGCTCTTTGCCAGTTTTGCAATTCTCTTTTGCAAGTTGTCAAGTTTGTTTTGCAATGGCTTCCCCAGCCGGGTATCAGCATCATCTCTCATTTAAAGAAAATAATAGGTTTCTAGCCAGGTTGAACAAAAAATCCCAAGCAGAACAGGCTCAAAAGACAAGAGCCAAATGGAAATCTTGTGTTATCAGTTTCCCAAAAATAGTGTGAATTTTAAATTTAGTTTTTCCCCCTCTGGTTCACAGTTCTAAGTCACTCGAATAGGCGACTCTGCTCTGTTCTTTGGTCCATTTATTTACTTTCTGCCCTCATTAAAAGCAGGAAAACCCAAGCTGGCTGTTATCCCGTGTCATGTCCCCACCACACACACACACCTCACCTGCTGGGAGCTGCTGGGGCACCAAAGCTGATGGGGCCACCCTGAGCTTCTGCCTCCATCCCACCCTGACCCACACAAGAGGGATCAGCCCCTGGTGTAAAGCACCAAAACTTGCAGGGCACCTCAAATGAGGGTCTGACCTAAACAAAACCTGACACCCAGCTCCCACAGGGTCTTTAGGAGCAATTCCCATGGCCTGGGTGATTTATTGTGACCATCAGGATGATCAGAATGATTTATTTGTCCTTTGAAGCACATTTTCTACATGCCAGGTGCTGAGCACAAAGAGAACAAACCAGAAAACAACAGACATTTGAAAGGCCATTAAACCTCGAGTTTGAGGTCTGAGAGGAGGTTCTGGGACATCCTTTTACATCTGCCTGGAGAAGGAAGGAGCCACATCCCCAGCTTCCCATCCAGGGCACAGAAGGTGCCACAAGGCTTTGGAGAAGTTGTTTGTGAATCTGGGAGGCAGCAGAAACCACAATGGCAGCATCCAAAACTGCCCACCACAGCAGCACCTTTCCTTGGAGACAAAGTCACTGCAGCACCAATTGGAGAAAAGATTTTTTTTTAAAAAAGTATTTAAAAACTGGAAGAATGCAGCAAGTGAACATAGAGCATTGCAAAGTAGAAAACAGATCCACAATTCATCGAATTTGGCTCCATTTCACACAACAGACTGTTCAACAGCAGATGTCAAGTGCATTTATGGTGTGGGAACATTTCCAGTTGCTTCCTGGGGTCTTGGTAAGATCTCTGTGATTTGCCTGAGAGAAATTGTTGCCTGGTTAGAGATGAAAAGTTTTTTTCAAATTTACAACTCCAGTTTCCACCTTCCATAAACTGTTCTGTGCTGTCAGAAGGGAATACTCTAAATCCTGCTCTGCCACAAGCATCATTTCCTCCCCCTTCCTCTGTTTTCAAGGGAAAGCATTTCTTCTAAAAAAAAAATTGAATTACAATTGACTAAAACTAATAGCAAACTCACATTAAATTAATTGGGTTATTTGGCAACAAAATCAGGAAGAAAAATGGGACTTATCAAATGGAAATATTGGTATATTCCTTTTGAATATGCCAAAATGGAAAATACCAAAACACATTTTCCTTGGCATTTCCAAGGAAAACTTTCTGACATCTCATTTGGAAAGCAAGCTCTGTTTCAAAAGATACTCATGTTTAATAATTTAAAAGGAGGAAACAGAAAGAATCAAATACAGCATGTTGAGACAAACAAAATCTTTTCCTGACCCATCCCCCCAAAAACAAACAAACTAAAAACCCCAAACCAACAAAAACTAACAAAACAAACCCTTAAAATATATATTTAAGTTTTCTTGTAGGAAATGAATTAAGGTAAACTTAATTATCTTGGGAATAGGGTGGTCCCATAAAATAAAAAGTCAGCAGCTTGCACAGACCTCGTCTCCAATATTTGCTGTATGGGAGAGTTGCTTTTGCTGGTGAGGTTTTGATAAGGTACAAATGAGTAGAAAATAAATAAGCAAGGCAGAGATGGAGCCTGCTGACACCAAGCCCATAGGAGAAGGCAACCATGACCTGACCAGGCAGAGGAGGGAGAGGTGGTGCCAGGGCAGTGGCACAGGGGCCCGAATCAAATCATTCACAGAGGAAGAGAAGATCTTCAACACCAACATTCATCAGCTCAAAACTGCTGTGGGAGCTAAATCCTGGGGAAAACCTTTCCCTGCTGTCTCAGAGCTGAGACAGAGCTGTGGCAAATGAGGGATGGGGTCAGGTTGCCCAGGAGTGATGGATTGCACTCCCTGCAAGCCTTCCAGGCCACCTCACCCACCTTGGGGCTGGCAGGTCATTGTCGTGCAGCAGCATGGAAGCCCCAAATCTCACTCTTCCAAACTGCAATTCTTTATTACCCACTGTCAGAAATACCCTGGGCCAGCTACAGATCCTCCCACCTGCTCCCCATTTCCAGTTCTGCCTGGAATGGAAAACACGGGGCAAAACTCAGCCCTGGGGCCAAGTGCCATCCTTTTGTCTGTGCTGGAGCAAAGTGGGAGTGCCAGCCTCAGGTGGGCTCTGGAGCTTGCTGGTACCCAGACCTGTGAGATTTGAATGTGAATACAAAGTGCTACCCCCACACACTCCATCCAGGGATTTTCCCCCCTATCAGGCTCAGGAAACTGATGAGGGTGCAGCAAATGGGGATCTCCCGGGGCCAATTAGCAGAGATTTGGGCAGCATCCAGACACTGCTGGGGGTCACTGAAAAGCCGTGAATTTCCAGCTGCCTCCCCTGCCCACACCATTCATTTACCAACGCACAAAGTGGGCACAGGTGGAGCTGGGTCCAAAATAAGAGTTTTGTTTATCCAGGCAGCAGGGCTCGGGCACCAGTCATGGCAACCTGCATCGTGTGTTTGCATCCCAATAAATTCCAAGCACCACAGATCGAGGCTGGAATGCAAACAAAGCCATGCCGAGCCTCGGGACAAAGGCAAGGAGCTGCCCATGCTGCAATAACCTTGTCACCTGGAAAACCTGGGCCAGGGTGCCACCAAGGCATCATCACCTTTGCCTATGCAAACCAGAGGGTGAACCGGCTCTTCCTGCTATGCTGAGGCTCCTAGCAGGGTAAAGCAGAGAAATCTGGTTTATCTGGAGCTCTGGATTGGTGGACAGTACTTGGGTACCTGCCCTCTCCTCTGGAATGGGAGGAATACACTCACATAAAATATGAACAATTGTAAAGAACAACCAGAATGTGCCTCTGGTATGTCTGATGATGCCCCACGTGCTGCCCCAAACCTCCCTGGAAAACCAGACACTATTTTTTTCTCTGTTTTTCCACTTGCAGGGATGCTCAAGTGCTCCTTGTAACTCCAGAGCAGCAAATTTTTCTACAGGAGCATGATGTTTTAAAGGTGATGGTATGTTTTTATGAGGCCAGGAGGGAAACATTTCGGCCACGACTACGAATTTGCTGTCTAGACACATATTTGACAAAAAAAGGGACACTTTAACATAACCCTTACAGAGTATTGAGCACAACTACTCAAAGACCCTTTTAAACCTCACGCCCCAAAAGCCTTTCTGCCCACAAGCAAGCTTCAGCCAAAGTATACAAATATCAGGGACACCCCAAACCCTGCCCTCGTGCCAGGCACCCCCCCAGCATCCTGCCAGCCCAGCATGAATTAAGGGCTGGGTATGAAGACTGCAGTTAATAGAAACACTCCTAACTTCAGACAGCCTCAAACCCTGTTAGACAGAGGAATATCTGAGTTTCCATACTGTAACCACAGAAAACACTCTGTGTGTCAGAGGGAACCACTTCTCACGGAGCAGGAAAATGTGACACTTGCAGCAGTCACATCAGCCTGAAGTGCAACTTGTTGTGCAAGGAATTTGCTGGGAACATCCACTTCGGCTGCTCAAGGGCGTCTCTGCTGCCCCTTTGATTTCTGCTTGCATGGGGGGCCACACAAGGTAGCAGCACTGTCAGCTGGAGGACTCTGCACAGATAAAGGGCTCAACCTGACAGAAGCAAACGTGCCAACCAGTGACAAACATTTCTTTCACTGAGGATGTGGTTGCAGTTGTCCTGCTGTGGGTGCAGGAGGATAATCCCATTATCAGTCACCTGCAAGAAACTGAATCAGCAGTCTGAGCATGGGCACAGGTAGCCCTGGAGCTCTGGGGTGGCAGACAGGCAGTCTGGAGCAGAAGTTATAGCTGCCTGACAGGTCTGAGAGTTCTTGTCTCACTGATCCAACCTGATCAAAGACACAGGGCATGGCTGCTTGTGGCAAGGTCCTGAGGCACAGCCCTGCAGCTGGCACTGACCCCAGGTTTCAACAACAGAAGCCATCCCTCTGAGAATGCAACAGCTTCTCTGAAAGCAGTAGGAATGTGGAGTTAAACCCCGTCTCTAAAGCAATGCAAATGCCAGTTAAGTTTAATAGCAGAGCACTACAAACTTCAGCTCCAAAAAATGCTGCAACTGTGTGCACAGGCTGCCTCTGAAGACACTAAAACGTGCTCTGTGCCTTTCCTGATTTTTTTATGCAGGGCCACATCACCCCAGAGACTGCTCTTGCTGACCCCAAAAATGATGTGGGCATTCACATTTTGGTGAGTCTGATTCCTACTGCACACACCCCACACTGAGCACAGCACCACCCACCTGCAGCAGGAGACTGGGACAGAAATGGGCTGCCCTGCTCATGCTGGTTTTGATACAAGCACTTCATACAAGGTTAAAAAAATATCTTCTGTACCCTGACCAGAAGTGAACTCCAAATCCAGCATTCCTGCCCAGTTCAACACTGACCACATCATTCACCTACTCTAGAAGCATTCAGAAATGCATTAATCTGCATTGCTGGGTCAGGACTGGAAATGTCCCTGTCCCCAAACCCCAGAGCTGGGCAGACATGCCCTGGAGCCCTTTGTTCTGCCCAGCCCAGCAGTGTGGCACTGAGCTCTTGGGGTTCAGCACCAGGACAGGGCCAGTGTGGCCTCAGGTCAGGACTCTGCTCATCCAGGGAGTACATGGTAGGAAACCAGTCTGGCATGAGACATGGCTGTGCTTTGGCCAAACATTGAAAAAATACATTTTCAGTGCTCAGAACAAACTTTGTATTTTAGGTATTATGGAAAATTTCCAGCAGAAAGACATTTAGATATTAGAATTGCCATTTCTTGTTAATCAACATTTTTCTTCAACTTTCCTGTGAGGAGTTATTAAAGAGTGACTGGGTTTGCTCTCTCCAGCTACCAGCAGAATACCCCACACAGCCCCTTCTCCCTTCCACTGCCACCTAGGCCAGCTCCAGCTCTCTGGGAGCAGGGCATGACAATCAGAACAGTAGGAAATGCAATTTCTGATGACTTAAGAATCACTGGAACAGTACAAAACATTAAATTTTATAACAGAAGTGTATGTTCCATTCATTTCCACAAAAATGTTTTATGTTGTTGCAGATTCTGCAGCTGTTTGTGTCCTGGCAAAGCCTTCTCACAGCAGTGGGTTTGCTTCCTCCTGAGGGTTCTGTGGAAAGGTGACTGTGCTGTGTCTTTGAACCCCTGTTGTTGGTTATTCCAGGTTAGGAATGATCACACTTCAGTCATGGTTTCCCTCACAAGCTCCTGACCCCCTCCCACAAATGCAATTCCACCTTCCCGGGTGTCCTTGCCTGGCAATTGCTCTGCAGCTGAGTTTAACACCTTGACAGGCAGAACCTCCTGGTGTTAGTGTCACTTTACCTAACTCCACAAATATGCCATCAGAAGACAGAGAATGAAGTGAGTGTGTCTGTGAGGTGGGAAAGTGCCAAGTCTTTCCTCCTTCCTGAGGAGCAGCAGCTCCATGGCCCAGAAAGAAGGGAATGGGGACTCTTGGGTGGCTCCAGAGCAGAGCACACACAGGGCTGGGGCAGAGACACAACCAGGTTAAGAAATGAGGTGATGCCATCACAAGGCTTTCATTTCATTTCATTTATTTCATTTCATTTCAAATCCACCCAGTGTGGGCCATTGGCAGATGCACTCCAAGGGAATGGTGAATCCTGGACAGTGGTGGGGTAGAGCAGCCCAGCAAGGGGAATAGGTTTTGGGATCAAAAGGTCATGTGAAAACACCTCCAGGATGGCTGAACGTGCTGGTTTGGCTGTGCTGCTGCCTGCAAGAGAGCTCCTGCTGTCTCAGGCTGGCTGGAAGTTGTTCACCTTGGCTCCTCCAGATCTCTCCAGCCCATGGGATACATGTCATTTGAGCTTCTACAGACTGATCAAACACACATCGTTAACATTTGCCATCAGGACACTCCAGATCACAGCATTAGAGACCACACGTGGAGCAGACAGCAGTCCAAACGCCAAGCTAATGGAGAACTGAGGAGAAGTACAGGTTACTCCAATAAATAGCAGAAAACTGGGGAGAAAAAAACATTAGAGACGAGACTTCTACCTAAAAACATAGTGGGTGCTAACTCCAGAAGCCTGTAAAACGTCTTAGCTGCAATATTTTCACTTGGAAAAAAAAAAAAAAAGAAAAAAACCAGAAATAATTATTTTTCTTTTCATCAAAATGTCAAAATTAGTGGTGAGACTGAAGCAAGTCTCTCTCCTCCCACCCAGGGCAGCAGTAAAAGTGCCACTGCCTGAAGGCTTGCAGCATCCTGAAGGGTCTCCTTGGCCCAGCACACCCATTACAGCCGCTTTACTGGGAAGCAGCAAACGTCTGTGCTAACTCCAACCACCCCCTTGGAAGCTGCCAGCTCGGGAAAGGAGGGACACTGTCACTGCAGGACAAAGCCAAGCAGAGACACGTGTCCCAGGAAGGCTCACGGAGCAAAGTGTAGGTCCCAGGAGCTCCGGGCAGGTGGCTGAGGCTGCCCGTGCCCCCAGTGGGCTCTGCTTTGCCAGAAGGAGCACGAAAGCCCCACTAAGGCTCCAGCAGCCCCAGCCCCCGGGGCTGGCACTAATGAAGCTGCCTGGCCCTCCTTCCCTTTCTTTTTTCTTTTCCCAGGTTGGAGCACCCCATCCCATCAGGGTGTACTTGAAAGAACAGGATACTTCCTTTGTATGGGGAAACAAATGAAGATTAATGTGTTAGTTGTAATTAATCTGCGATGACAGATTAGCAGAGCAGTGGCAGTGCCTTTTGCTGCTGCAGGAGCCAGTGCTGATAGGACAGCTGGTGAGAGGGGACACCAAATTCAATTTGCTCCTCATTTGCATACATATGACAACCATCTGTGCTAATAGCACTGCAATGTCTCTATTAGGCTCTCTTGGAGTGTGCCAGCTCACCTAGACTCCAATTAGGCCTTTAAGTGAGAAAGCTCAAAGCATAAATATTTGCTGAGGGGAAGGCGAGAGGCTGCTCAGCCCCTGCCCCTCGTGCTGCAGCCTGAGCCCTCCTCAGTCCCTGGCCCAGGATGTTCTGCTGCCGTTTAGCACTTGCTGATGGGATGCTGAACTCCATCAGCACCAGCACCACGTTATCCAAAAATGCTTTAAGCCATGTGAGAAAACCCAAAAGAGCTGCAGAGGCTGCCCGAAGATCAGTCCTGCAATGAGGAAGAAGGCCTGGCCAGCATGGGTGCCCCAGATTTTCACCCAAATTCGGGAGCTCTGACTCAAGTGCTACCCCCAAGGCTGGAAGAGGCTGTTGGAAGCCAGGGAGGGGTCCTGTGTGGGAGGTGCAAAGGTTGTGTCCTGCCCAGGTTTCAGATGGACCCCTCTCCAGCTGCTGCTCCTGTGTGACACCAGCACCCGCCCAGCTCCAGCCACGAGAGAGCCACGGGCATTTGATCCAGAACTGAGAGCATGAACCTAATCCTAACAGCAGACATAACACTAAACTTCTTCCTGAACATTAATCTAACTCTAACCATAATCATGACACTCAGGCTAACCCAAAGCCTAAACCTAAATTTATGCTAAACCTAACCACAGCAGTAAACCTCACATAATCCTAGCCCAAAACCTTCCATAATTCCAAAATGAACCCTAACCTTAACCAAAAATCACCCTAAACCGAACACTAGAATTAAACCTATTCTGATTCATTACAAAAGCCTAACCATAAACCCAGACATAAACCAATCCCAAATCCTGAAACTAACCCTAGCCCTAACTTGGAATGTAAAAAAACATTAATCTCAACACTAACCATAACACCAAACCCTAAAAATAATCCCTAAACAACCTTAAACCAAACAACTACATAAACAATCTGAAACCCAAATCTACCCCTAACCCTATCCCAAACCCTAACCCTTCTATAAACCTAATCCTAACCCACATTTAACCCTAACCATAACCCTAATCCTTGCATAAATGTAACCCTAACCCCCTAACCTCTTAACCCTAACCTCCCATGGGTTGCCTCTCCTCTGCACATGAAACCCTGGGGCTGTGTTCTTTCCTTCCTATGGAGAGGAACTCCTCCTTAGGAGCCCATGGCCAAAATTTTTATTGCACCTCCAAAATCCAATACCTCCAAGGATTGTTCCCAGACAAAATCAGCCAGGACAGATGAGTTTAGCTGGCCTTGACCTCCCCTGAGATGTACCTGGAACACCAGGGCCATGTGGTTTCTTTCCTATGGCAAAGAACTGCCATTTTCTTGGAGCTCTTGGCTGAAATTGGGATTCCACCTCCAAAATTCAGTACATGCAAGGATTGCTCACAGATGAAAGCTGCTAGGACAGATGAGTCTGGCTGGCCTTGTCTTCTTGTGGGTCTCCTCTCATCTGCACCTGGAACACTGGGGTTACAGGATTTCTTTCTTGTGGAAATCTCATTGTCATTTTTCAGAGACCATGACCTGACATGACCTTCCCACCTTTTTCTTCCCTGTCCTTGCCTTGCTTTCACCACTGTGCCATTGATTTCCCTTGCCTACCCATCACTGGGCTCACCTTCCTCTGCCCTGCTTTTCTTAAAACCTCTGGGCTTTCTCTTGCCTGTCAGTCTCTTGCCTTGCCTTGCCATTCCTACCAAACCTTGCTTTTCCTTGCCATTCCTTTCCATCCCCTACTTCTTCTTGCCTTGCCTACACCTCTGGCTTTGTGTTGTCTTTTATTCCCATCCCTCACCTTTACCTGCCTACTTCCCTCCTCCCCTATCTTGCCCTGCCTGCTCCTCCTGCCTCTCACTGCCTTGCCTTTCTCTCAATTGCCTTGTCTTGCAAAGCCACCTCTTGTCTTCCCTGCCCTGCCTACCCATTCCCTTCCTTTGTGCTGCCTGTCTAACACAGCCCCTGCCTTCCCCTGCCTGCTCCTTTCTTCCCTTGCCTTGCAATGCCTTGCCTTCCTCTTCTTCGCCTTTCTGACCCCTCTGTGTCCTTGCCTTGCCTTCACTGCCCATCCCTTGCCTTGCTTGGCTTTGTGTACCCATTCCCTTGCCTGGTCCTTTCTTCCCTGGCCTTTCCTTTCCTACCCCTTCCCATCCCTGCCTGGCACATCAGGGCAGGTAATGCCCACTAACAGTGTCCTGGCACCTTTTCATGAGATCAATCCTTGGATATTTTCTGTTTTGGAGGAGGGAATCCCATTTCTTTTGAGATGGGCTTATAGTTCCTCTCTTTGGCAAAGAAATCAATTTTGATTCCACACATTGGGTGGTCTTTGGTGAATTTAATTGCTTTTCCTAGTAGGCAGCTCTATGTGCTAGACCTGTTGAACTGTTACATGGGAATGCAAACTCCAGGCTGCTGAGCTTTTAGTCCTGGCACCTTTAGTGTGGGAGCAGTGCCTGGTGCTGTTGTGTTTGCATCCTGACTCCATGAGACTGAAGGACATGATGGGACCCAGTGCTGAGAAGGAAAGTGAAGACACCGGGGTATCTGATCGGTGCAGTCGAAGCTGTAGGCAGCAGGAGTTTTCCCAGCTGGCACTTTGTGAGCTCTGTTTGTGCCAAATGTTTTCAAGTTTGTAGACAGACTCTGTGAGAGTGAAAAGGCTTCATAGTGCAAAGGAATTCATGTGTCACACCCTTTGGGTGTGTTGCAAATAAGAGTTTGTTCTTAGAAGGGGGAGGACAGCGAGAACTTTCTGTGCTGACACAGGTTATTTGAGAGCAGGGACGCTTCCAGCTTGGCTCTGTGTTTGGGGTGGTTTCGGGCTGGGCTCTGTGTGTTTCCCACTTTTGCGAGTCGGCAGCGCTATCGTGTGGCTGTTCTGACGAGAGCTGACACTGCCCAGAAAAAACCCAAGAGTTTCTCTGTCCTGGCACAGTTCTATGCACTTTCACGCATTTTCAGACTCACAGAGTCCAGCTACAAAACAAGAAAGTTCAACAGCTGGTCCCACATGAAATGTTTTAGAAGAAAGAGGCAGTGCTGGAATTCACGGGTTTTTTTGCAGTCTATAAACTGCAGAACCAAATACGAGAGGATTCATCTTCCTTCCCATCCCTATGCAGGATCACGTTCTTCCGGTCTCCAAGAGCCAGGATCCACACTGAGCTCTCACACGGATGGGGATGGGACAGAGAAACTCTTGGGTTTTTCCTGGGCACTGTCAGCTCTCGTCAGAACAACCACACGATAGCGCTGCCGACTCGCAAAAGAAGAAAACACACAGAGCCCAGCTCAAAATCACGCCAAGCACAGAGCCAGGCTGCAGACATCCCTGCTCGCAAATAACCTGTGTCAGGACTGAACATTTTCACTGACCTTCCCCTTCTAAGCACAAACTCTTATTTGCACCACACCCAAAGGGAAATATGAATTAATTTGTTCTAAGAAATTTTTTCACTCTCACAGAGCATGTTTACAAAATTGAGGTGAAGCTACTGGTTCCTCTCTGGACTCAAGAAACAGAGATTTGATGCTGCCTAGAGGGCTTTAGGCATTCTAGTGCAAGCTTTGAGCTGTAAAAGAGGGCTTTGGACCCTCTAAAGGAGACTTTGGATCTTCAAACTGGGTCTGTGAGAACTAAAAATGGGCCTTTGGAAATGAAAATGAGGGCCTTGAAATTAGGTTTTGTGTCCTCAAAAGATGCTTCACTGCCACAACTGAAGGCTTTTCCTCCTAAAAAAGGATCTTTGGAGGCTTAAAAGCCTGGAAGAAGCTGAGAAGAGTGGAACAGAACCCCCCAGGTGCCAACCTAAACGGTGACCAGGCTCATTTACAGCCCTCAGCAGCCTTTGGCTCCTCTGGCTCTGGAGCTCCTGGAAGAGGCAGGAGCTCTGCTGACAGCCAAACAGCCCTTGGCCACAGCACCTGGTCCAGTGACTTTCAGCTGTGAGAGGTGCCCGGGCCATGGGGTTCTGTGGCCTCAAAGGGACATGGCCCCATGTGGCTTCATGTCACAGAGGGACAGAGATATGGCACTGGTCCAGCAATTGTGATCTCACCTGCCCAATGCTTGGTGTCCTGAGGAGTGAGGCACTGAAAGCTAGCTGGGCTGAGCTGGCCTTCAGGATATCTGTGCTCCTTCCATTGTGGGCCTGACTTTCCCCAAGCATTCTTCATCCTTGACAACAGCTGCAAGCACCACCAAAACTTTTTTGATAGCTGAAGGTGCTTTGTGAGTCATGTTTGGGGTTTCTAAATAATTTTGTTGAGCTAAAATTATTTGCTTTCACTTCAAGTGATGGGATTGGTGCTGACCTGAACTTTTTGGAGGAGATCTTTCTAGAGCTTTGCCATCCAAAGATTTCCCCTCTGTTCCTGAGAGGAGTGGTGGCTACAAGGTGGAACAGCTCCTGTGAGTCCTGGAAATACAAGACTCTAGAGGGAGAAGAAAGTGGCCTGAGGCCCAGAAATCAGAGTGGATCTGCTGGACCTTTGGCAGAGTACACAGGGGAACAGACAGTTTTCCAAAACTGCCTCCCTGCCAGTAGATGTCAGCAGGGTGTTAGGCTTTCCCTGATGTTTCTGAGTTGGTGACTGGAGCTGTTGTCCTCGGTGCTCCTGTGGACAGCTCAACATCTGAATATGGTTTTGAGTAACAACATTGTCCCATCTCTTTTCAAATGTCGTTTCCTTGCAGACATTGCCGAGGGAATGGCTCTGCCACAAAGGATTGTCTCTCCCCCAGAGAAGATTTGCATGGACTGGCAGCAAAGACAGAGACCTGGAGCAGGACTCTTCAACCTGGGCAACACTTGCTACATCAATGTTGTCCTGCAGTGCCTGACATACACACCCCCTCTGGCCAACTACCTGCTCTCTTATGAGCACAGCCAGTCGTGTGAGTACCTCTAGGAACATCTCCTTGTAAATCTCTTGGGCACATCCCAAGGATTCCCAGAACCTAGAATCAGGTTTAGAACAGCAGCCCTTCTTTCTTGGCCCCACGAGCTTATGTTCTTTGAGCATCAGCTAAAAGATGCTTGTCCTATCAAGGTGCACTGACCTTCAGCAGAACACCTCTTTCTAGCCCCAAGTTTCTTTCCCTGCAAGTTGAACTCTCTTGCTTATTGCACGGAACTTCTGCCAGTTTAGCCTCCTTCTGAAGTATGTTTTCTGTGCACTAAAATGTCCTGGGCTTGTTGGGACATTGGCAGTTTGGGAGTAAAGAAGAGGAGACTGTTCTTAGAACTTCAAGATCTCCATTAGGTTTCCCAAGAAACTGAGATGTTTTGTTACCCTGAGAAGCTTCTGTCCCTCCCTTCCTTGCTCCCTCCCTCCTTCCCTCTCCAGGTCAGCAGCAAGGTTTCTGCATGATGTGCACCATGGAAGCACACCTCAGGAAGGTCCTGTCTTCCTCAGCCAGTGCCATCCTGCCTAGAGCTATCCTCAGGGACCTCAAATGTAAGTTGTTTTGAGTGCTTCTACAGGTTTTCTTCTTTATCTTCCCTTCTTCTAGGGGGGAGCTACTAAATTCTTTCTTAGTCATAGGAGAAGAGTTTGAATATGGCAGGCAGGAGAACGCCTACGAGTTCTTACGTTGTACTCTCAGTGCCATGCACAGAGCTTGTCTGAGTGGAAGCAGCAAGTAAGCACGAGCAAATTCCAAGTTTCAGTCTTCCCCAACCCATTGGACTCCTTGGTGTGTTCCCATCAAGGAAAACTCACATCCAGACCTTTCAATGCTAAACCCTCAGAGGAGGTAACACTCTGCCTTGCCATTTATTTCCAGCACGGACGTCTCTTCACAACAAACTACCATCATCCATCAAATATTTGGGGGCTTCATGAAATACACAGGTATGTTTCCACAACTACTGCTTCACTTGGCTTGTCTGTGCCCCTCTGTCTGCCTGTGACAAGCAGCTGGTCCTGTGATGACTGGCATAGGAGAACCCATGAGCATAAACCAGCACAGTCAATTAATTTCACTCAGCATTTTGATTTTCCTTCCAGTCACGTGCTTGAGCTGCCAAGCAGTTGTTGATTCCTACAAGGCCTTCCTGGATGTCTCTTTGGATATCAGAGTAAGAGGTTTGCAACTGAGCTTCAAGACTCCCCGAGGCCCCTGTAGCTTTCCAGAACCAAAGCACTTGTCTTAAAAACCCATACTGCAAGCACAAGGGAGCTTGGTGGTGAAGGGGAAAGCACAGTGTCCTCAGTGTCCTCCTGCAGAGGCCATGGCACTGGTCTCCCATGGTGCTGGCTTTGGGCTGGACTAGCAATCACTACCCCCTCTGCACCCTTGACATACTCTCCTACTCCTTCCTTTGCCCTCCCTCAATTCCCAGCTGGCTCCCAGGCTCATAGGTAGGATCAGTTTTCACTGTTGATGCCCCTGTATGCCTCTGGTAGCTGAACTGAGTGGTGACAACACAGAGGGAGCTCTTGATGACTCTGGGAGCCCCTGGGACATGAGGGAAATGTTCAGCATCACATCCTCCTTCTGCCTCATTCTGGGGTAATGATAGGTCTCCTCAACATCAGCTGCCTGGGTCCTTCTTGTCAGATCCTGGGAAGTGTTTGGGTGAGAGCATTTCCTACAACTCCCTTCTCACTCCTCCAGGCAGCCTCATCCCTCACCACAGCTCTGGAGGACTGTGTGACACCCAAGCAGCTGGATCAGAAAGAGTGCTTCAGATGTAGCAAGTAAGATGATTCCACATGACAAATCTGTGAGGGGCTGCATGGCACTGAACAGCACTCATCTTCTCAAGGAGGTTTCATGCACAATAACAATACACAACTTTTTCAATATGCCTCTGAATAACCTTAAAATAGCCTAAGAATGTGTGAGACAGGGGAAAGGTTGCCTGGCCTTCTTGGGGAAGATGGGGTGCATTTCAGCACTTGGCTGTGTGCTTGGTTTCAAGATGTAAGAAGAAAGCTGCTGCCTCCAAGAAGGTTACAGTCCATCATGCACCCAGAGTCCTCACGCTGTGTCTGGAAAGGGCTGACCAGTGGACTGGCACAAAGATCAGCAAGGTGTGTATGCAAGTGGAGTGAAACTTTCTAAAGCAGAAGGTTCCCCAAAGCTCTGTCACAAGATGCTCATGTTGGGATTTTTTTGTGTTCCCTTCTGGGGAGAGAGTTCCCATGAAAAGACAAGCCTGGACTCTGCTCTGACAGAGCTGCTGTGGTTGAGAACAGTTTCCAGCCACCCAAGCCATTACATGCTGAAGGCTATTTTTAACGTGGTAGCTGAGGATAATTTCTGAGCCCTCTTGGTCTCTCTGTAGTTTGTGGAGTACCCTGAGTACTTGGATCTTCGGCCATACATGTCTGACACAGCTGGAGAACCCCTCCTCTACTCCTTATATGCCATCGTGGTTCACAGTGGGGACACCTGCCTTGAAGGACACTTTTTGTGCTACACAAAGGTAAAGAGCAACTTCCACCCTGACATGGAGAAATGTGTGTTGGGAAAGACAAACTCCCAGCAGCATTACTGGCAGCCAAGGTTTTGGGGGAGAAGGTTTCCTTTGGGGCTGGATTGGATTTGTTTTTGTGTACTCCTGGCTTGGCAGTTTTCTGCCTTTGGTGTTGTGGAGAAGTTCCTGCAGTTCCTCTCCAGAACTGGTTGCCTTTCTTTGCAGGCCAGCAATGGGCTGTGGTACAAGATGGACGATGAGTCTGTGGATAACTGTGACATCCACACAGTTCTAGGGCAGCAAGCCTATTTGCTGTTTTATGTCAGGTAATAACCAGGATCATGTGGTCAGAAAACATTTCCTTATCCTGTCTTAGCTGTTTGTCTTCTCATCCTCCTGAGTGTTTCTGCCACAGGAGACAATTCCTTCCTACACCCTTCAGTGGTGTCACTTCTGAACTACCCCACTCTAGTTCTCCTCTTTTCCTGCAGGGCTTTGGGGTGCTGTCCTGTGGAAACTGCCCCTTGTCTGCTCTCTGAAGCTGACTCGTGTAGAGAAGAGGACTTAAAGGGAGCCCCTAGGAAAGATGAGGAGGGACTCCTTGTCAGGAAGTGTAGTGATAGGGCAAGGGGAAATGATTTTAAAGTGAAAGAAGGAAGAATTAGATTAGACATTAGGCAGAAATTCTTCCCTATGAGGTTGGTGAGGCCCTGGCACAGGATGCCCAGAGAAGCTGTGGCTGCCCCATCCCTGGAAAGGATGAAAACCCCAGGTTGGTCAGGGCTTGGAGCAACCTGGGATAGTGGGAGCTGTCCATGCCCATGGCATGGGGGTTGGAATGAGATTTCTTTCATCCAGATTCTAGGATTCTGTGAAGTGGAGGCCATAGGGGGTAAAAAGATGAGGACTCGCTCTGACAGTGGCAGACCTGGTGGGAAGACCCTAGTTAAACTTTCCACTGGTGACCTTGGTGAAGTCTCCTCTCTGTTGCTCCAAGAAAGCAACTGAATCCCAGAGGAGTCTACGAGGAATGCCTGAAGCAGAGATAACTCTTATTTTCCTTCAGGTGCTCGGATTTGAAAATGAGAGAAATGACAGCTTCCTCACCAGCACCACCATATGCCCATGCCATGCTCGGTCAGGGAGGAGGCAGCCAGCAGCAGGCAGGTTCTGCAGCACCACAGGCTCTGCCTGGCAGGAGTAAGGTGGGGCACAGTCAGAGGAACCGTGCCAGGGAGAGGGCCCGGAGCAGATCCCCACAGTGGGGCAATGATCTCATCAGCTGGATCATGTTCAGCACCAACAACGGCAATGGAACAGGAAGGAGGAGGAAGAGAACCAGTCCTTTAGGCCTTGACCGTGCTCCCAGGAGTGCCACAGCTCCGGGGCCCTCCAACAGGATCTGCCAGCAGGTGCCTGTGCCAAGCCTTGCTTGGGTGCAAACCTTGCCAGTACAGAGACAGCTGGGCAGATCCTCATGGCAGAACTATGGTCTCTGGAGCCAGCTTGTGGAGATCACGAACTCTTACCAGCCAGTGTGGAGGTCTGAGCATCCCATAGATGGATGTCAGACAAACACAGCCTGGATGATGCAGCAGCACAGCATCTGAAATGAACAACAACCCACCTGCTTGGAATCAACAAGCAGAAAAGCCAAAGCCAGAATTAAAACCCCTTGTTGGCCTGTGGAGGACCAGATCTAAGTATGTTTTGTATCAAACATTCTGGTTATTACAATAGGAAAGGTCATGGGAGGAGGCAGTCCTGCAGAGGTGGGGCAGCACTGTGCTGAGCCAAAGTCCTGCTCTGCTTTGACACTCATGCTCACTTCCCAGAAGAGGCCAAAAGAGCTGGCTGTGCATGCATGAAGAAAACAGCTCAAAAAATTAGCCTGTGTCAGAGGTAGGCATCAAGTTAACTATAAAAGGAAGCCAATTGGCCCCCTGGCTCTTTTTTTTCTTTTTCTCTGGCATTTTTCGTCTTGCAATCCCAGCTCCAGACCATCCACACTAGAACCAACATGGGATCTATGGACTGGTGATAAGCTTTGTTTTCTCTCTCCCTTTTCTGTTTTTATTTCTCTCCTCCCTTGCTTTGTCTGGGCAAAGCATGGCTATGATATTCTACCCTGCGCTTCACAATGAAATTTGTTGAGGGAGTGGGGAGCCTCTGGAAGTGTGTTGAGGCTTGTTAGCCAGCACTTTTGAGGAGCTTGTGGTGGGAGTTGAGAAATCACTGAAGTGTCCTGTACAAAATTAAAGGCTTGTTAGCCACCACTCGTGGAAAGCCTAACGTAGAATTTAAGGGTTTGTTAGCCAACAACTTTTGAGCCTAAATATTGAACTGTTTGCCAGAGTTATGGAAACAATAAAACATAAAGAATTCCCTGACATATCATGCAGTGTCTTTGTTGAGCCTGATGACAATTTACAGTGAACATCATGCCATCATGTTTGGTGGGTTTGGGTGTTCCTTTCCTCATAGGTTTAGAGGCAGCTGGTGGAAATACCCACTGTGTGATGTTTGTGTGACGGGATTTTGAAAGCTGTGTGCTTGCATGTGCCCATCCAGCAATCTGTTGCTTTTAAATATGGAATTCAAGTCACTCTAAGGGACAGGGGCTGGATGTGCCAATACTGGAGGGCCAGGAACAAGCAGCATCTCCCAAGGGTGAGGGGCTGATCCTCTTTAATGTCTTTCTGAACTGGATGCTGGGGCAGAGAGAACGCTCAGCAAGCTGGCAGAGGACACCAGGAGTGGTGCCTGGCTCAGGGAACTCGTGCCACTGCAGCAGTGACAAGGGCAGATTGTCAGCCTGGGTGAAGGAGGAGCAGATGATCTGACTTTGCAATGCCAGCGAGGAAGGAGTTCAGGAAGTACCAAAAGTGTCCCTAGTAGGGAGCAGCTTGCACAAAGAGCACCAGCAGACTGCCCTGACTCTCCTCTGAGTGCTGTCTCTAGTAAGGGAGCACTCAGAGAGACACTGCACAAACCTGCACAGCCCTCCAGCTGGTCACTCATCCACCATGAGCCTTGGACACGAAGAACAAAGTCCCTGAGAAAGTTCCCTGCTCATCCAAGCCAGTTGCCATCCCTTACAGCACACAGGGACAGCAAAGCATGCTGCTGTGCCTTCAAGATTACTTTCTTGAAGTATATCCATCCTTCCTGGACCTCTTTGTTTTCAAGGGATGTTTCCCAATGAACTTTCCAAATCAGCTTATTGAAAAGGCCAAAGTCTGCCCTCCAAAACCCAGTGTGGAAGTTTTGTTGGTGCCCCTCCTGGTTTCACCAATTATTGAGAATTCTGTTATTCCATGATCATCATCCTGGAGGTTATGATTCATACAGTAAACTTGCCTTCAGAACCAAATACTGTCTGAGGTGGCACATTAATTTCTGTAGAGTGTGATCAAGCAAGAAAGAACAGGGGTTTGGTTGTTTTTTGTTTCTTTGTTTGTTTGGTTTTTTCTTTTTCTTTTTTTTTTTTTTTAACTGGGAAAAGAGCCAAATTGCCTGAAAAGAAGGCTTTGGAGAGGAAAAGCCCTGCTCAGAACTAACAAAAAGAGAAGTTGTGAACTGAAACATTCTTTGGACACTAAAAATGAAACTTTGTAGCCTAAAAGGAGCTGATTAGGAAGCCAGAAATAAGACCTTGGGAAAGAAACAACATGTTTAGGATCATCACAATGTAGATTTGTAGCCTAGGCAGGTTTTCTGTCCAATAAATGAGGGTTTGGACACAAAACATTAAATTCTGTGCCCTAAAAAAAGCAACAGCTAATATAAGAGAGGATGAGAGCCCAAAAAATTAGGATTTAGGCCCCGAAATGGAGGCTTTAGGCATGAAAAAAAAATTAATAGGTGAGATGCTACAAATGACCTCGTGGACCCTGTAATGTAGGTGAACCTCTCTGGCCCCAAGAAATGAAGCTTTGGTGCTGACTAGAGGGTTTCAGGCACTCCAGTGGAAACTTTGAGTGGTAAAAGAGGGCTTTGGACCCTCCAAAAGAAGGTTTGGGTCTTAAAAAGAGGGCTTGGGGCCCTAAAAATTGAGCTTTGAAAACACAGAGTTTGGACCCTGAAGTTAGGTCTTGTGCTCTCAAAGGATGCTTTGTTGCCAGTTTAAAGCTTTGCTCCTATAAAGAGATGTCCTGGATCCTCTGTTTCCCTTTGTCTCCCCCACCCTGGATGCCCCTGGAGTCGCTCCCTGCTTTCTCCCTCTCGCTGTGGGGGCGAGCCCTGTACCCCAATTCTGCGGGGTGTTCTGGTCCCCTTAAGGGCCGCTGGCCAGCCCTGGCCCCGTGCCCTGAGCCTGACAGGCGTTCCCAGCTGCTCCACCATGGAGGAGACGTGAGTGCACCAGGATCCTGGGGCTGCCCCGCCGCTGGCACCCCCTGAACGCTGTGTTCCCGCAGGGTGCCCTCGGTGGAGTCCTACGAGGCTGCCATGGTGCTGAGCGGGGTGGGGGACGCGCTGGGGTACCGGGCAGGCCGCTGGGAATACTGCACCTCGGGGCCCCAGATCCACAGCGAGCTGGCCCAGCTGGGTGGGCTGGCAGCCATCAGCCTGGAGCCCCCCGAGTGGCCCGTGAGCGATGACACCGTCCTGCACCTTGCCACCGCCGAGGGGCTGGCCACAGGTGCGGGGACTCCGTGACACCCCACTGACAGAGGGCATGGGGTTGGGGTCCCCAGGGTGCCCCAGGCTGGCACTGGAGGGGGGGTGTCCCCTAGGCATGTCCCCTAGGGAGTGGGGGGTCCCTGCTCTGTTCCTTGGGCTGCGTGGTTTGTGTCTGGGGGTGCAGCTGGGTGTCCCCTTACAGCGCTGGGATATGTCAGGGAGGTCCCCATTATATCCCTGACTCAAACTGGAGGAGCTCGGAGGCGGGGGGTGCTTTGGAGCATCTTCATTCCACTTCTCCCCACTTTTAGGGGTTTCCAGGGAGCTTGAAGGGATGTGTATCCTCATTTCCTCTGGGTGGGGGTGGTGTGGGGGCTGTGGGTCTGTCTGTGTCTGTGTGTTCTTCCTCATTGATCTGCCCTTTCCTCCCATATTGGGTGCTGGAGATGGGGACATTTCCCCCTCCCCCTTTGGGAACCTGGCAGGGTATCCCTTTCTCACTCAGTCTAGAGTGCTCAGGAGGATTCCCCATTTGTCCATGAAACTTTTCCTGCTTCCCCTCCAGTTTTGGGGGGTCTGTGGGGCAGTGTTCCCTTTCCCCGCATTTTTGGGGGTGGTGGATTAGGGGTCTTCTTCTCCCCGCTCAGTTTTGCGGGGTGCATGGGGCCTCTCCTTGCCAGCCTGGGTAACCTAGGTGGGGTTTCACACTCCTGCACAGGCCTGGAGGGAGAACCCCTCCTGCAGGAGCTGGCTCGCCGCTATGTGGCCGCCATGGGGGACATGGAGGGACGCAAGCCTGGACCCAGCAGCATCCTCGGTGAGCGGGGCCCGAGGATATGGGGAGAGGCAAGGGGGGGCTCAGGGAGCCTCACGGCCCCGTGTGCTCCAAGGAGAGGCAGGGGGGGCTCAGGGAGCCTCACGGCCCCGTGTGCTCCCAGGCACGTCGCAGCTGCGGCCGGGGGAGCCCGAGGGCTATCGCATCCCCTTCAACCCCCGGGGCACCGGCTGCGGGGCCGCCATGCGCAGCCTGGCCATCGGCCTCAGGTGGGCACGGGGACACCGGGGGACTCGTGGGGACAGGGATGGAGGTGTCAGAGCTCGGGGGATGGGGACAAGGATGTGGAGATGTTAGAATGGGTGGAATGGGGGAGACAGGGACGCCACACAGGGACATGGGGAGAGACAGGGGGGACACGGGATGGGGATAAGGGGGTGGGAGAGCGAAGAAATGGGAAAATGGGGGTGCCAGAGCTGCAGGGAAGGGGACATGAAGGGATGGAGGTAGGGTAAAGAGAGACCTGAGGATGTCAGAGGGAGAGGAATGGGTGGGGACACACCCCACAGAGTGGAGGGGGGATATGGGGTTGGTGAAGCTGGAGAGGACAAAGTCTAGGGCTTGGGGACTGGAGCTGGGAGGCTGGGGACAGAGAACATGGGGACAGCAATAGGGAAGAGGGACACAGGTCACAGAGCAGCTGAGAATGGGATGTGGAAGTGATGGGGCTAGGAGAATGGGCACAGCAGGGACAAGGACAGCAGGGACAAGTGTTTGGTATGGGAATGGGGATGAGGCTGGAAATACAGGAGCAGGGGGGTGAGGACTGGTCTGATGCCAGTGCAGGTACCCACATGCCTGTGAGCTGCCGACCCTGATCCGGGTGAGCATCGAGAGCGGGCGCATGACCCACCACCACCCCACTGGTGAGTGCCAGACTGGCAGGGGAGGGCTGGAGGGGATGGCAGAACCCCCCTGACCCCCTGTCCCCACAGGGTACCTCGGAGCACTGGCAGTGGCCCTCTTTGGGGCACTGGGGGCTCGGGGTGAACCCCCAGAGCGCTGGGGGGCTGAGCTGCTGCGGGTCCTGCCCCTGGCATGGGACTACGTGGAGAGCACCGGGGTGGCCGTGGAGGACAATGCTGCTGCCTGGCCATTCTTTGGGGAGGCGTGGCACCGGTGAGGGGGCACTGTGAGGGTTCTGGGGGGACACTGGGAGCACAAGGGGGGGTTGGGAAGGATACTGAGCAGGGCTCAGGGTGCATTAGTGCCACTGGTGCCAGCCAGGCTCTTGCCAGTCCCAGCAGTGCATCACAGCGGTGTCACTGGTGCCATTGCTGACCCTGATGCCCAGTCTGTCCACAGGGCTGGCAGTGCCCATCCTGTCCCTGCTGCACCCAACATCCCTCATGTCCCTGCCAGAGGTGCCATCCTCGGGGACAGTGACCTCTGTGTTCCTGGGGTTCCTGGGACACTGGGTTTTCTTGGTGTTACTGGTGTCCCTGCTGTGCCCAGTGCCATGATAATCCCCCAGACTTCCTGATTGTCCCCAGCGTCCCCCCAAGTATCTGGGGTCACAGGGGTTGCTGGAGAGCCACAGCCCAGTGACCCTCAGTGTCACTGGTTACCCCATTGTCTGGTGACACCAGTGTTCCCAGTGACCTCAGTGTCCCCATGTCTCTGCAGGTACCTGGACTCCCGTGGGCTCCTGGAAGGCCGTGGCCCACCACGGGTGCCATCCCTGCCATCCCCAGCTGAGCGGGACACGGAGTACCTAAGCTGGGCACTGGAGGGGTGGCCGGGGCGTAGCGGCCACGACGCACCCATGGTGGCCTTGGAGTCCCTGCTGGCAGCTGGCGGGAGCTGGGAAGAGCTGTGTGCCAGGGCAGTGCTGCACGGCGGGGACAGCGATTCCACGGGGACCATCGCTGCTGGCTGCTGGGGGCTGCGGCAGGGGCTGGCGTCCATCCCGCCGGGGCTGCACCGCCGCCTCGAGCACCGCGGGCGGCTGAGCGACGCCGCACACCGGCTGCACGCGCTGGCCTGGGGGCGACCATGAGTGCCCCCCTGTCCCTGCTGTCCCTCTCCATGGAGAGCTCCTGGGGCTGCCAGGGCACAGCAGAGACCTGCATGGGGTCACAGAGGGGTTGGGGTTGGCCTGGGAAACCCTTGGGCCCTTCAGGGTGTGCTGGGGTCCCAGGCAAGCCCCAGGGAGACCACCCCAGCTGGGGCCATTGGCCTCGTAGTCCTCTCCAGAACTGCCCAAGGAGCCTCAGCCACCCCCACAGTAAAAAACATCTCCCGAATCACTCTGGGTCTGCTTTTGTGCCCTGCGCCTCTCGTCCTGCCTCTGCCTGGGCTTAATGTCCAAAGCATTACTGTTCAGATTCAGCCCCGGGTTTTTTAAGTTTTTCAACCCTTTATTTATCTAATGCAATCCTCAAAAGTAAGGAAACAGCACCACTTTTAAATCATCAAACCTTATGCACTTGGAAGACCAAATAGTCAATTTAAGGTCCAAACCAACATTTTCATGCTACAAAACCACGTTTATACATCCCAAAGTTTATGTTTTTGAAGTCTAAGATTCATTTAGAGGCCCCCACAGTGTCATTTTGAAGGTCCCAAGTTTGATCTCACAATGCCATCAGTGTCACCCATTGCAGAGATAGACCCATGGCCACACACGTTGCCTGAGAAGGGCTGCTGCAAGTCCCAGGAGCACTTTGGAGGTGTGCTATTTGCTCTCCTCCCCGTGTTTTGTGGGGGGTAACCTCCTACAACGTTCTAGAGGGGATTTGGAGCCTTGCGACTTCCTCTTCCAACTATTTCAGGGGGAAACTTTGTAGTTTGGGGGGAGGATTTTCCTAAACATTGGTGTCCTCTAGTGAAGTCCTGAGGCCTCCGGAGGCGTCCCCCAGTCTTCCCCCAGTCTGTCACTGGTAAATAAAAACAGGTTCGAGGTTCAGTCACTCCGCAACTTGTCAGTGCCCTCCCTCATCACATTCGGTTCTGTCCTCCCCCATATCCAGCCCAGACCTGTTGCCCCAGGCCCAGTAACCCGCCCCGTTCCGTGTCCACCACGGGAGCGGGATGGGACCACGATCAATGGCGGGCGGGGCCCCTCACGGAGCAAGCGAAGGGGCGGGGCCTGCACAGGCAGGTGTGGCTCCAGCTCGCCCCCACCCAAAAAACTGAGTGACAGCTGCAGTAACCAATGGCCCAGCAGGGGCGGGGGCGGGCTTCGCCTGACAACCAATGGCAGCGGGAGGCTGGCGGGCAGTGCAGAGCGGCTAACGGCGTTACGATGACGGGCGGCGCCGGCAGCCAATGAGCGGCGGAGGGCGGTGCGACCAGCCAATGAGCGGGGCGAAGCGGGGCGGGGCGGGGCGCGGCTGCGGCGCGGAGGATCGCGGCGGGCGGTGAGCCTCCCCTGATGCGGCAGGGCTGCTCCCGGTATCTGTCACCTGAGCGTTCCCGCGGGCCCGGGCCACCCCCAGCTCCCTTCCCTCCGTACCCCCAGAACAGGCCCCCGAAGCCCTGGGATCCCCGCTGCTCCCCAGGCAGCAGGCCCAAGCCCATGGCTTTCCCCTTATTCCTCTGTATTCTCTCCACCCCTTCAAACTGCGCCCGCCTCCAGCAGAGCCCGAGTCAACAAAAGCTCTGAGGTCCTGTCCGGTCACCACTCGCGGTGTTGTGGGCTCCCCTTCCTTCCCCGTTAGTGCGCGCCCGTCAATTCTGCTCCGGCTCTGCACTCAGCAGCCCAGAATCCACCCGGCTCACCTGTCCCGAGCCCTCCAGCTGGAGTCTCCTTTCCCGAGGGTGCCCCTGTCTGCCCGGGGTGCCCTCTGTACTCCAGGGGTGCCCCTGTCTGCCCGGGGTGCCCCTGTCTGCCCGGGGTGCCCTCTGTACTCCAGGGGTGCCCCTGTCTGCCCGGGGTGTCCCTCTTTGCCCGCAGACGCCCTGACGCCATGGCGGAGCCGCGGTACCTGCAGGCCGAGTGCGCGTTCCGGCCCGGGGCACACACGGTGCGGGTGACCCTGACCCGCAGCACGTTGCGGGTGGAGGTGGAGGCTCACGGCACCGCCGACCTCTGGAGGGGAGAGTTCGATGCCACCTGTGAGTGCTGGAGGCAGCCTGGGGAGGCTGAGGGGATCTCCCACGACTGCCACTGACCGAAATACCCCTTCTGCTCGCAGTCATCGAGGACCTGACCCGCAAAACGGGGAATTTCAAGCAGTTTAGCATTTTCTGCAGCATGCTGGAGTCGGCACTAACACAGGTGTGGCCGTGCTGCTCCCCCACACGGCGTTTTGGGGGTACCTGGGGTGGGGTGTGTGTCCCACCTAGCCCTCCTGCTTTTCAAACTTTCTGCAGAGTAGCGACTCCGTCAGCCTGGAGCTGCTCACCTACACCGATCTGGAGACCCTGCACAGCCGGAAAGTGGGGGCAATCACCCGGCCTCCCCCTTCCACCCGTTCCCCCCTCAGCACCAAGCGCTACCTCATCCTCGTCTACTCTGTGGAGTTCGATAGGTGACAGGGGACGCCAGGCAGGGGTCACAGAGGAGTGATTCCAGCCTCACCTCCTCCACATGCTCTCCTCCAGGATCCATTACCCACTGCCCCTGCCCTACGCGGGGCGGCCGGACCTCGTGGCCCTGGTGCGGGAGCTGCAGGAGCAGCTGGCACAGCTCCGGGCCCAGCGCCTGGAGGAGACCCAGCACCTGCGGGATGCGTGAGTGGGGGCCGGTGACAGCTGGAAGGGTTTGGGGGTTCCTGTCTCACAGGGTGAGGAAGGAGCCCCCAGCCCACCCGCTGCCATCCCCCCCAGGCTGTGGCAGGCGGTGGAGGAGAAGCGGGCAGCAGAGGCGCGGCACCAGCGCGAGTACCGGCAGATGGCTGCAGAGGTGGGCTGGGAGGGGTGGGAACTACTCTTGGTAAGGACAGGGGCTGCCAGATGCACAGTGAACCTTTTCTCCCCCTCACAGCTGACCCAGGCAAAGGCGTCAGAGAAGAGGCTGCAGCTGCGGGTGAAGAACCTGACAGCTGAACTGGCCTCCTGCAAGAGGGGGTGAGGCCGGGGTGAACCATGCAGGAGGACGCTCCTGACCGTAGGGTGTTCCCCTGTGCCTCCCTGATGGTACAATGGTCCTCTTGGCAGCCGCCAGAAATCTGCCAGCCCAGCCCCACGCCCCCAGGAGCGACGCTCAGCATCCCTGGAGAGCCACAGGAGCAGCCGGGGCCACCCCTCATCGAAGTCCCCGTCGCCTGCAGGTGTGAGACACTTGGGAACACACCCCAGGAATGGAGACAGGACACTGCTCACCCCCCTCACCCTGACCCCCTCCTCTGCCTCCCCCTGCCAGGCTCCCGCCCACCACGCTTCGACCCCACTGCCTTTGTCAGGGCCCGGCAGTGCCGGCAGAAGGAAGCTGAGCTCAGAAAGTAAGCAGTGCTGATTGAGCTTGTCACCATCTCTCCCTGGTACTTGGGGGATCTCCTCCCCCCTTCAGCTCCATGTTCCCCCTCACCACCATCTCCCTTGGGTGCAGCCAGCGCCGTGGAGTGGCTTCTGGCAGCACCAGCCCGGCGAGGAGCCACAGGCGCAGCTCGTCTGGTAAGTGGGGAACATGCAGAGCACTGGGGGTGCAACCACTGACGTTAAGGCTCCTTCTTTAACTTCCCCCATCCCCATTTCTCCCTGCAGCTGAAAGCTCCCGGAGCTGTCGCTTGGGAGGGAGCTCTGGCAGCAAAGCCAGTGAGCGCCCCGAGCCCGTGCCCTGCAGGTAATGCTGGGGTTGGGCAGGATGCTTGGGCATCCCTTCTGGCACCCTTTAACCTCCCCATCTTGGGCAGGGACAGGAGAGTGACCCGTACACGGAGACCCCTGAGCATCTCGTCCTGCAATGGCCCCTGTATGGTGAGTGGTTGCCCCTTTGGGGTTCCCCCACCCCTCCATCCCAAAGCAGGGTGACCAGGAAGGAGGTCCCTGGTGACCCCCGACCTCCCCTCCAGGTGTCTCGCCCAGCTGCCAGCCACAAGCTGCCAGGGTGCAGGACTGGTGGCAAGCGCCCTGGCAAAGGTGAGGCCCCATATGAGCCCCTAGATATTTGAGGGATACTCCAGTCCAGACCTCTGTTAACCCTTTTTTCCTGCACTGGCTTCCCCAGAGAATCACATCAAGGAGTCCTCAGCTGAACTGGCTGAGATCGATGCCCGGCTGCAGGCTCTGCAGGAGTACATGGACAGCCTGAACACCCGCATGTGACCCCCTCTCCCTGTGGGACACACACCCTCTCCCTGTGTCCTCGGGGCCTGGCAGTGGTGGTGTGGTACAAGTGTCCCCCTAAATAAATGTTTGTGTAGTCCCAGAGTGTGTTCTTCTTGGGACGGGGCAGGTGTGATGTCCTCTGGGAGGGACACAGTGTTGGAGCTGGGGGCATCAGGGACATCACAAGAGGGTGACAGTACCAGTGCTTGGGGACATGCGGGATACAGCCCAGGGCACCAGCCTTGTCCCCTGGGCTACCAGTGAATGCAAAGGCCACTGCAATGTGACACCAGCACCCATGTCAGCCTACTCTGTCCCTGCATCCTAGGGTGTCTCTGTCCCCTCTTCTGCCACCTACTGTCATCACAGCTCTGGCCAAGCTCCCCACTATGGCTCTGACACCACCACGGCTTTATTCAGTTCCATGTCACATAAAACAGTGTCCTTTGGAGACAATGGTGATGAGCCAGCACCAGGCTGCAGTTCAGGGATCGTGGCAGCTGGCTAGGGGACCAGCAGTGATGGTGTCACCAGAGCACGCAGGTCCCGTGGCACCAGGCTGGCAGTCTCTGTGCCAAAGCCACTGTTCGCTGTCACTGTGGCTACACTGGTGATGATGCCACCGTGGTGAGGAGGTCGCCAGGGTCAGTGTGGGGTGCTGCAAACATGACTCGGTGCCACCACAGCTCGGCAGGACGCTGCACTGGTGATCCTGACGGTGGTCAGATACCACCTTGCCGTGGCAGATGTGGCACTAGCGATGCCGAGGACAGCAGTGATGCTGGCAGCTGTCTGCCAGGTGCTGGTGCCGCCGCTGCTGGCAGCCGCAGCAGGGACGGTGAAGGCGGTGCCCCACGTCGGCGGCGGTCAGAGCTGCCCGCGGATGTCGGGCAGGAGGTGACAGGCTGTGACGATGTCGATGGTGTCGGCCACGGCGCGCAGATCACGGCGGGCCAGGCGCAGGCAGTGCGCGGCCGCGGCGGCGGTCACCTGCGCCCGGCCCAGGGCTCCCCCCAGCCCGCCCAGGCTGCGGGCAGCGCTGCCGTAGCTGTGCCGCAGGGCGCTGCCCACCGCCCCCCGCAGCCGCCCCGTGCCCTCCCGCAGCCGCTGCTGCAGCAGCGAGGGGCCGCCCCCCCACACGGCCGCCGGCTCCTCCGCCGGCACCGGCGGCGTCTTCGGCCTCTGCTGCTCCTCCTCCTCCTCGTCTTCGGTCTCGGAGGCTTCGCCCGGCACCTTCAGCCCGGCGCCGGGGGCCTCCCCTGCCGTCTCCACCAGCAGCTCTGGCTCCGAGTCGCTCTCGGAGGCTTCGCCCGGCACCACCCGAGGGGGGCGGGGGACGGCCATGCCCTGGAGGGGCACACGGGGTGCATCAGGAGGGCAGCACCCAGGGGCGGGGGCGATCCGGGCTCATCCCTGCGGAATCCCTCCTCATCCCTGTGCTCTGACCCCTCTAACCCGCGCGTCCACTCAGCCATCTCGGGTCCCCCCCGATCCCGGTCCCCCCCGATCCCGGTCCCCCCCGATCCCGGTCCCCCCCGATCCCGGGTCCTCCCTGGTCCCAAGTCCCCCCCCCGATCCCGGTCCCCCCGGTCCCAAGTTCCCCCCCGATCCCGGTCCCCCCCGGTCCCAAGTCCCCCTTGATCCCGGTCTCCCCGATCCCAGGTTGCCCCTCATCCCGGTCTCCCCGATCCCGGGTTGCCGCCGATCCCGGTCCCCCCGGTCCCAAGTCCCCCCGATCCGGGGTTCCCCCCGATCCCGGTTCCCCCATCCCCGGGGCGCTCGCACCTCCTGCCCGCCGCGCCGCATGTCACATGACGCGCTGCCCACGTGACCGCACCCGGAAGTGGCGGCGCCCAGTATGGCGGGCGGGAGCTGCTGCCGGGCTGGTTGAAGAACTCGTGGGTGAGACCGCCCGGGAAACTGTCCTTAAACACGCAGAACCGACCGGAGCTGACAGCTGTTAGCAGCCACTTCAGGTCTTCTGTGTACGGAATCCAGCAGGGCCTTGTGGACTGAGAAGAGCACAGGGATGGGATGTGGAGAACCAAGGTTGGATGGCACGGGTCTCATGGCAGTGAGGAGGGGCCCGAGCCAGGCAGCGCGGCTTCACTGCGGACATGCACTGTGTGACCAGGCTGGTGGCCTCCTGTGACAGGGAAGACTGAGCAGTGCCACCTGCCTGGACTGCTGTAACTCCTCTGGCATGGTCCCACATGGAGTCCTCATCTCTATTATAAATGAGAGACAAAAGTCTCGATATTCAGCAAAATTTAGGTTGCTTTATTTGATATAGACAGAGCAAGCAGCGCGCTTGGGAACGTGAGGGGTCACTGCTCACTCCACGCTCCACCGAACCTCGGTTTGCAGCCTGTTCTTATACTGTGGGTTCTCACTGTAATCAATAATTTTTGGGGTTTTGTTGTCATAAGCAGTGGTGGTTGAATAAATATCTTTACACAAATTCACAAAGCCTTTGGGTGATAATCTGTCACAGATTGCCATCTGGTCCTTGTAGATAACCACCAGAGAAGTTCTGGAGTCTAGTCCTTGAGATAGGCAGTATTGATCAGACAAAGGCAGGAAGGGCTTTTTGGGAAGTCTGATTGTGCAAGCTGGTAGCCAATACAACTTATTTGGAAAACATAACATAATATAATGTAACATAATACAACATAATATAACAAGGTGATTTTAAACAGAATGATTTTATCATATAATTTCCTTTATCCAGTGTCCATGCTTCACTTCAGAGCTTAGTATTCTGGTTTATACAAACCCCAATGCTTTTGTGATTAACACGAATCTTTTATCAATTATCACTTCTCCAAACTGGGGAGCTAGGGCAGGGCCTCTAGGAACCCCCAGGGGCTGGGGAAGGGGCCATGATGCCTCTAGGGCACCGAGGCTGCAGAGATCTGTGGGGATCTGGGGCTTTGGGGGACAATGTAGAGGCCACTCATATCTCATAAGGCCCTTTATGTGATATAAGGATCAGAACTAGGCCTGGGACCAGGGTCCAGACCAGAACCATGTTTAGGACCATGGTGGTGAACGTGTGCAGCACCAGGACTGGGATAACAGCTGGGATACAGGATAACAACAGAGTGGGACAGGGACCTGGAGGACACCACAATCAGGACCATGCTGGGGACAAGGACCAACGTGGTGAACACATCCAGATCCGGGACTGGTACTGGGAGCAAGACCAGGTCCAGAACCAGACCCAGCAGGGGCACTACATCCAGACCAAGAATGGTTAAATGGACCAGGCCCACTTGGAGAGACTCTGTGTGCTGGAAGGGCATGGCACTGGTGATGTGCCATTTCTGGGGGTTGTGCATCAGCTCATTCTGGTGCAGGCAGGTGTTAATGTGCAGGACCACATCCCCCAGCTGCTGCTGTATGGGCTGGTGTGGCACCTGCACCCAGGGGCACCTCTCTGGCACCCAGCCCTGGACCTCCCTAGCATTAGGCATCCAGCCCTGGGCTCCCAGGCACCCCAAATCCCACAGCAGCCTCACCCCCTGCAGCACTCTGAGCCCCTAACAGCACCCTGCATCCCCCCACCCCATCTTAGCCCTGCCCCACAAAGAAAACATCAAAGAATGTACAGCACTTTTGAACAATGTGGAATGTCAGTAATGTAGATTTTTTGCAAGTGCATGCTGATGCTCTCAAACAGCCACCTGAACTGAGGACTACAAGGAGATAAGCCCTAGGTCTCCATCAGGTTTCAGGTTTGGACACACACTGTTCATCTCTGGCATCATCTGGGACAGTTCCTGGAGCTCAGGATATAGAGACTTTCAGAGCCAGCTGAGGGAGGGAGATGCCTCACTTCTGTTCAAGTTTCTTTGTAGATAATTTACCTCTTTTATGGGAACTGCCGTCTAGAACAATTTTTAAATATCCTTGTTTCTCTGGAGTTCCCACCAGTGCTCTGAAGGTGGCAGTGCATAACATATTTATCAGGTATTTCATCAGACAGATTTCTGTGCTTCAGAAGATTTGTGTGTTTTTGCTTAATGCAGTCACTGTATATTTGTATTTTCCCAGATGACTCAGGCAGTTCTTCACAATTTTTCATTATATTATTTGACATGATAGCATTTTATCTTTACAGTCTTACACACTGTGGGCTATCTAGTTTTTTCAATTGACTTTTTCCTAGTCTTGATTGTTACAATTTTGTACCTTTATTCTGGTTCATTTAGAAACAAATCACTCGGAACTCATAGAAGCCCTCTATCTCTAGTGTGTGCTTTTTTTTTTTTTTTTCAATGTTTCAACTTTCCAGGAAAAATGTTTCCAGAACCCTGAATGAATTAAACAAACAACACATCATGTTCCATAAAAGGAACAGACTGGCTCAGTTACTGATAGGAAACTGCTCATTTGTTTATTAAAAGCTGATGCTTTAAAAGTAAGAGAAGATAGCTGGGGCTTTAGGAATGATGGAAAATTGGATTTCGTCTCTGTTGCTGCAGGTGGCCTGGCATGCCTCAGTGTTTTTATATTGGCTTGCAGAAACTGATGTACACTGTGACATTTTGAATTGAAAAACAGGTAGTTATTCCTATCTTTCTTTCATATCTTTTTTAGCTAGAAATGCATGCAGTGTTTCACATGCTGACACATTATAGAATTCTGTAGTTTGGAAATCTTAAACCATGGGTTCTTTGGCAGGCAACTTCAGCTGAGGCAAGAGTACACATCTTGACTGTTGAAGTCAGTAGCTTCTGGAGCAAGTTAGGTTTACAAACTATGTCTGAACACCCCTCCTACACTCACCTAAATAACCTTTTACCATTGCCACTCATCCAGAGTGACCACTGTCCTGGTACCTGCAGAACTAACCATGAAGTCTTTGTTCTTCGTTGGAAATCTCCAACATCACTGACTGTCATTTGTAGAATTGCATTCTCACACTAGAAATAAAAATTAGAGCTTGGGTGACCAGTTACACAGCACAAACAGAGCTATGAATCTGGTTGTCAGAACTTGCAGTTTTAGGACAGTAATATGTTTTGTTTTTTTTTTTTAAGGAGCAAAACAGGGATGATTTATGGTAAACCATTCTTCTTCCTAGAACTTCAAAGGTCAATCAATATGTGTGGTTGTCAGGTTAGCAATCACAGCTTCTCTGCCCTTGTGAGACCTCACCTGGGATGTTCTTGGAGTCCTTCTGCTCTGGAGGCAGGCTGGGACAGCTGGGGATGTTCTACAGAACAGAAAGCCCTGGAGAGACCTTACTGTGGCCTTCCAGTACTTGAAGAGGGGTTATAGAAAAAACCCAAAAACCAGAGAAGTTTTTACATGGGTAAATAGTGACAGGACAAAGAGGTACAGCCTTAAACTAAGAGAGGATACATTTAGATAAGATGTTTGGAACATCCTTTACTCAAGAGGTTGGTGTCACAGATGTTCCAAAGAGGTTGTGGCTGCTCCATCCCTCAAAGTGTTCAAGGCTTGAAGCCTTGAACCTGGGTGGGGATTGGGTGGGGCTTGGACCAGCCTGGTCAAGTGGCAGTTGTCCCTGCCCATGGGAGTGCAACAAGATGAGGCTTAAGGTTCTTTCCACCCCAAACCATTCTGTGGTTCTGTGAACAGATAGTGTCTCTGCAGGAAATGTTAAATAGAGGTAAGTGTAAAAATGTAAAATGCAGATCACCTGTCTTAAATTGGAATGGTCCTGAAATTGCCAAGATTGAAATTTCCAAACTGAAAATTGGAAAGAAACAGATCTGTCTTGCAGACACCAAGAGTGAGAAGCAACCCCTGGGAGCACAGGATGCCAGCCTGGACTGTTGTCCAGCACTGAGCTCCTGCAGCAGCTCTGTGTGGGGCACTGACTCCCCAGCCAGCCTGCTCAGAGACCTTTCCCTGACACCTCCATACCTCATTCCTGTTGCTGAACTGGCATTATTTCATACCTCATTCCTATTGCTGAACTGGCATTATTTCATACATCATTCCTGCTGCTGAGCTGGCATTATTTCATACATCATTCCTATTGCTGAATTTGCATTACTTCATGTGGCAACTTCTTTTTGCTTGGTTTTGAAGACCTCTTATGGCATTTACACAAATGTTTGGATGTGTTAAGTCACTTGGAGGCAAATCACAAGAAATCATGAACAACTGCAACGGAGCACAGGGCAGAAGGAGAGGTGGCTCTTTGTACAGGTGAGTTGATAGTGTACTAAGAGCTTTTCTCTGGCTGCCCAGGCTGTTGGGGTGGATAGGTCAGGCATGCAGAGCACACTGGGCAGGCTATATTTACTCTGGCAGTGCCTCTGTCACCAGGCCATACATAGCCACTCATTCAGGGCAAGCAGCCTCAACAAGTCAGTGCTCTGTGAAAGTGCTAAAGGATCTTAAATTAAACCTGTAATGCAAGAGTTTACAAAAATGCAATAGAATGCTGTGTCTGTATCTGGAGTCTTCATAGCCATGGTAAGTGATTGTATCTTCTCTAGCTTTTAGAACAGAAAAGACTTCTGTTGTGAGTTTTGTCTGCAATTTGGATTAAAAGCTTTTTCACTGTTTTCTAATAATAGCAATGTGATTAAAAGTTCAGTGTTTATTTTATGTTTTGCCTCAAAGCATGATAGAATATACATAATTTTATACATATATATGTGTGTATATTTTATTGTGGTCTTGCCAACATACAGTAATTTTGCATAAAAGGAATCCAGATTTGCCTAGACCATACAAAAATGAGGAAAACAGACAAAGAAACAATATTACCCTGTTTATTAAAAACAATATTACACCATTGATTGGAAAAGAACCTTCCTACTGCTTCGAGTTGCTGCTTTGGCATGTTGATCACTGGATTTTCTATGTAAGAAAACATTGGTTTTTTTAGCTAGGAATAACTGAAAAATAATGTATGTATATTGTGATTACTGTACACTCATGTGGTCTTTTGTTTCCCACAGCCATGGGTATCTTTTCTGTACTTGCTCTACCATTGCTTCTCTTAGGGATCAGTGGAATTATTTATATTTACCAGTCAGTCAGGTGGCTGCTGTCCAAGTCAGCGGTGCAGAACAAGGTAGTGGTGATCACAGATGCCATCTCTGGACTAGGCAAGGGTGAGTTGTCTCATTTCTTCTCGTTGTCAGGGAACAGAAGCAGCCAGAGAGCAACCCTCTGGGTGATAAACGTGCTCACATTGCCTTGGATGTATTCATAACTGGCTGGATGAAGCAGAAGTTAATAAATAGATCTATAAACAAATCCTATGATTTTTAAGTGTATATTTTTAACCTCAGCCGTGGGAACTGTTGGTGAACTAGCAGGAGCTGCAGAGCTTTGTATTTATTTAATTCAATAGAACGAGAGGTTTTATAAGAGCACTGAGTGCTATTTTTAGCATGTTGCTACTGTAAGATCTCATGACAGGCTGTCAGTGCAGGGTGGCTGCACAAACAGGTGTCACCTTACTCTTTACATGTTCCTTTTCTGCTCTTAGAGACTTCAGCAGTTCCTGCTTCTTGTGAACAGCAATGCTCACCCCTCTGTCCCTGTCTGCATCTCTTGCCCCTGTGTCACCCTAATGACTGCTCTTCCCTTGGCATCCTGCAGTGCTTCCAGCTGGGCTGCCCAGCTCTGTGCAGTGTGAGGACAAGGAAGGGGGCATGTCCTGGAGTGCCCACCCAGAACGGGCTAGGCAGAGTGAGAGAACAAAGTGGGGATTTATTAAAGGCCCTCAATAGATCCACCTTGGGCAGTCAAAGCCTCCCAGAGGCTCCACTCAGAATGGATAATGGTCGTGTTTCAGACAATTTTAAGTTTGGTCTATTTGCATATCAGTGGTTAATCCTCTATTGGGAGGTCAAAATTATAAGAGACAGGGCAGCTGAGAGACTTTTTAAAAGATGGTTTATTACCTCCTGTCATCAGTCTCATAGAAGGGTGAGACATTAAAGGTGTTACATTTAATGCCATAATATCAGAAGGTCTCTAACTCTTAGTTACAATGCCTTGTGTCAGTTTTTTAGCCAATCCCATATTTCTATGAAACTTGGTACCATTTTTTTACACCAATTATTAATTGCTTTGCTTTTCGTGGCCTTGCTGCATCATTTTTAACCAATCATATAACACCTCACAAACCTACATTGATACAACCTTAGCTTCTAACTAATTTTATAACAGGTTCTATTTTTCAAATATTTTACTCTCTTACTTAACATATTGCTTTGCTTACATAAAACATATTTCTGTTTGCTTAAACTACAAACTTATATTCTTCTTTTATGTTTGTTTCACTTTCAATGTTCAAACTCTCCAAGCCTTCTCCAAGGTCTGAGGTCAAACCTTGTATCCATCTCTATCTCTGAGCCTGCATGCACAAGGCCCTGAGAGCTCTCAGTGCCTGCAATTCCCACATCCCTCCAATTACAGCTTCAGGTGGTGAAGTCATATTCCCCCAGTTTGCTCCCCACAGTTCACTTTTTGTTTATACTTTTTGGGGCCTGAGGCTGTAGGGTGTTCTTGGATCTCAGGCTCAGAGGGATTGTTTTCTCTGACCAAAATGTGAAGGCAGTAGCTCACACTTCATATGGAGTTCAGAGTTCTGTACTACAGGATCTGAAAAATACAAAAGCTAAGAACTGAAGGCATCAAGGGTGTGTAATAATTTATCTGTTTAAACAGCTGGTGGCCTGGGTGGCCAGCCACTGAGCATCTCTAGCCCAGAGGAGGTCACAAAGATGACCAGAGGGCTCTGCTATGAAGACAGGCTGGCAGAGCTGGGGCTGTTCATCCCAGAGAAGAAAAGGCCCTGGCAAGACCTTAGAGCCACTTCCAGTCCCTGGAGGGGCTCCAAGAGAGCCTAAAAGGGACTTTGGACAGAGCCTGGTGTGACAGGACACAGGGAATGGCTTCCCAGTGCCAGAGGGCAGGGACAGATGGGATATTGGGCAGGAATTGTTCCCTGTGAGGGTGGGCAGGGCTGGCACAGGGTGCCCAGAGCAGCTGTGGCTGCCCCTGGATCCCTGGCAGTGCCCAAGGCCAGGCTGGACACTGGGGCTTGGAGCAGCCTGGGACAGTGGGAGGTGTCCCTGCCATGGCAGGGGTGGCACTGGGTGGTGGGGCACTGAACAGATCCCCATGGAAGGGTCACAGAGAGCTCACAGGCTGTGACTCTTGGGATTGGTGCTGTGCAGGGCTGGGAGCTGGACTCGATGATCCCTGTGGGTCCCTTCAATCCTGGGATATTCTGTGAATCTGTGACCCCCTTCTGACTCCTCAGCCCCCTGCCTGAGGTGGGGCAGAAAAAGCCCAGGGTCCTGACTGTGCCCTTCTGGCTGCTGCCAAAATTAACCCTGTTCTGGCCAGAACCAGGCCAGGTATATTTCAAATTTTTTTAGAGAGGCATGCTTTAGAGTACTTCCACTGAGATTGGATGTATTGTAGAATTATATGATGTTTGGGTTTCTAAATAAAAAGTCTCACTTGGAGCAGAAATATCACCAGTGCTGAATTTGTTTGGCTGTGGCATCAAGCCAAATCTTGGAATCCTCCAAGAAGAAAATTTATTGAACATTTCTCCGGCTGTTTTTCTCCAGCACTGCATGACCCTTGGGGAATATTTTCCTAACTTCAGTTTCCTTATTAACATTTCTTCCTCTTTTTTATTTTTTCTTTTATTTTTTCTTTTCTTTTCCCCCCTGTGGCTAGCTGCTACCTGTCTCTTGAAGCTAAAAAGGCAATTGTGTGTGTGTGTGGTGCCCCCACACTCCTTTTCATGTAGATGAAAAATGAGGTAACTCAAAGCACTTTTATTTTATTATCCTAAATATACCTATGACCAATATCCCATAGGTTGACACCAGGATGTTATTTGCAGGCTTGAATGATTCCAAATAATCAGAATTAACTTTCCACTCAGGCATATGTGATGGCCATTCATTCCAAGCTGTAAAATACCAGCTGTGTGGCCAGCTGCTGTGGATGTGGGCTCTAAGGAAACAGCCAAATTCTTTTCCTGCATGCCAGAATTTCTGGACTAAAGGCAATATTCATCAAAGTTAAAAAAGAGAAACAAATCTATGATGATTGAAGATGTTTTCAATGGTTTGTGGTTGTTATTGAAACCTAGTTCCTGTTTCTTCTGAGTGCTGTAACTCAGAAAAGTACAGGGAAGTTCTAGAAGAGAGCATCATTGGTTCCCCTTTTTCACCTTTATTGCTGTTCCCATAGAAGTCTTTTTCTCATTTTTTTAAACAAGATTGCCTCAACTGTTGTTTATAGGGAAAATACTGCTATAATTGTTCTGGCAAATACTCTTTCGGACATTAAATTAAAAATCCTTCTATGCTAGGAAAAAAAAAAGAAAATGGAAGGCATTCATAAAATTACTGCTATAAATAGTGAAAAAGATTTCTTAAATAAAAGCTTCCAGCTGCACAGGTTTGAAAAACTACAAGGGTGGAACCATAAATACTTCCATACAGATATTAGGAGTCTAACTTAATCATTTAAGAAATCTAAAAATGGGAAGATGAGCATAACTGGATTTCCTGTGGGTACTGAAATGTGAAGGGAGTGTTTCTGGGAGGACAGCAAGCATAGCCCCAGGGTTGTTCTGTTGCCCTTACAACAAAGGCCACAGGAGTAGGACAAACCAAACAGGCTGACAAGGCATTGTAAGATCACGTTCCTTTTCTTCCCAAGCTGATTGTGCATGTGGCTCTCCTGTAGATTTGATTAGGGACCAAACAGGAGAGCTCCAGGGCTGAGAGCTTTTCTGAAGAAAGACCAAATCAGGAAAAATAAATCCAGATTTTCAATCATATGAGCACACAAAACCAGCCCACTGCCAGGTGCCCCTCTGGCTACACCCAGAGCAGACCTCTGGTTTTGGGTACATCAGCAGTTGCATCCTCAGGCCTACCTGCAAGAATGTATCTATTCTGAGGAAAAAAAAGGCAGGCAGTTGTGAACTTTTCCTGGTTAGGAGGACATGGATGGATGGATTCCTGGACTGAGCATCACTGTTTCAATTCAGCTGAGCTGGAGCAGCCAGAGGGATCCAGCCCATGGGGTATCTGTGCTCTATGTTTTTAAATGCATTTCCCTGGTCAAACAGACAGGATGGTGAGGAACATATTCTTCCTCAACACCACCTAGAGAAGAAAATAGACCAGACACAAGCTGTCAAGGTGCTCCAGCCTTGTAATTCAGAATTTAGCTGGAATGCCCCATGAAGACCTGCACTAATGAGCTGGTTGCAGTCCTGTAGCCAGTGCTGAGCTGGGAGGAGAGGTAGCACTGATTTTCAGGTCCTGTTGTTATTTGAGCCCCCATTTTCAGAAATTCACTGTCACAGTTCAATTGTGCAAAAAAAGGGAGAAGAATTCTCTGAGACATGTCTTAAGTTGAGGTAAACCCTTAGCTTAGAATATGTCTGAATGAAGAAAATGCAGTGCCAGCCCTGCATTCCCAGAAACTTTTTGGTGCTTTTCTCAGGAATGCTGCAGGGAGTGTAGCTGAGCAAGCTGGTCCCTGATGCCTCTGCTTACTGGGAAGGTTTAGTGCTCAGGAGATAAAGGTCTTGGGATGGATTCCATCGGGAGGGGAGGGTGTTTTGCAGAAAGGACTCTCTCATGGGTGCTTCACAGTGGGCCAGTTTAAGTAAGTTTACCTGTATTGGTGTTTTTCAAAGTTGTGGGTGATTTCTGTGTTGCCAAGAGTTCCATGCAGGTGGCACACAGAGCTGGCTGCTGTGACTGTTAACTGGGGCTGGCTGGTTTCTTTATAGAGCAGCAGACATGAAAGTTTGCAAAAGGTGCAGATTGTGTTTTTATGTGTAATTTTATTTTTAGCAAGTGTGTCCGAGAAGGATACACTGAAAAATTTTTCTAACTCCATCTCATCATCCATTAACTGACATAGTTATTTTCTTAATTACATTTTATTAAATCTCTTTACTAAACAGTGGCATTGTGCTGTACCATTAACTATGCATTATTCCATTACATTAAATTTATTTCTCACCTATGTACTATCACAAGTCAATGATTTATATTTTTTTCTCATATTATTTCAAAATTAATGAATTTTAAAGCATGGATCCAACATCCTCAGCAAAACCAGCATCCCATTTCAAGCAAAATAAACGAAACCAATTTGCCATTATTGTAATTATTTTTTTTAATGTGTTTCTCTCCTAGAATGCTCCCGTGTGTTTCATGCAGGAGGAGCAAGGCTTGTGTTGTGTGGCAGGAACTGGGAAAAGCTGGAAGCCCTGTATGATGCCTTAATTAGTGTGACAGACCCCAGCACGGTAGGTACTCATAGCCTGGGATAAACCTTGCTCAGGAAATGTCGTTTTAGATCCAGTAAAACCATGTACAAGAAATGTGATTTGCTATCAGTGGTGTTTGGTCACCTGGGTAATAACACCAAACACAGTCCAGAGGGACAGAGAAACAAACACCACTGAAGGTCTTGAGAGCATGATGCCAAAATTCTGCTCTCTTGAGCTAATCCTGTCAAGCATCTGAGTGCTCCTGTGTTCTGAACAAGCCACCCAGCTAGAAATCCTCAGCAGAGGAATTTGCCTGATAATTTGGATGAAAGGGATCCAAATGTTTGATTTAATGACAGGAAATTTTTCATATAATTAGTGTGCTCAAGGAGGGGGAGACAGGTCTAAAGATCAAATTCATTTTGAGCTTCTCCACTATTTGGGGAAAAGTTCCAGGTAGAAGGGATTTGGAGTAAAAAAAGAACACAGTCTTTTCCTCATGGCCATGGACAGTGGACCTGCAGAGCTGCTCCTGCTCCAGCTTTTTGGCAGGAGTTTCTTGAGGCTCATGGCAAAGTTTCCCTTCTGTGACCAACATACAGTTGACTCATTCCAGGGCACAGGTGTTCCTGAAGGCATCACATAAATTTTGCAGCCATTTCTCATCAGACCTACAAATATTTGTGGGGTGGTTTTTTTGCAGTGGGCTTCATTCATCTGCATAAATAAGCACAAAAGCAGTGTGTTCATGTTAGCCTGCACAGAATCAACTAGGAAAAAATATTAAGTATGATTAAGGGTTCTGCATTACATGTCTAAGTAATACAGTAAGGGAAACAGCTTTGAGTTCATTCCTCTGTCTCACAGCTGATAAAATCTGTTTTTGCAGAAATCATACAAATGTAAACTCCATTTGTATAACCTATAGCAAAACAAACCATTCCTACCTTCCATCTGTCCTCGTGTGTATGTAGCTCATCTATCAAAGCACTAAACCCCAGTCTCTTGTCAGCAAAGGGTCCTTCCCAGAAAGACCCTGATTTGAACTGGTAGGAGTTCAAAAATAGACACCCTTGTGTCTATTTTCTGTTTCCATTGATTACAAGGGAGACAAAACTCACTGGGAGCTCGTTCAGCTGACCCCTGGTGTTCTGCTGCATCTGAAGTTCAGTGTCTATGAATACTCATTCTCACAGAATCACAGATCACAAAATCACAGGGTGGGTTGGATTGGAAGGGATCTCAAACATCACCCAGTGTCACCCCTGCCATGGCAGGGACACCTCCCACTGTCCCAGGCTGCTCCAAGCCCCAGTGTCCAACCTGGCCTTGGGCACTGCCAGGGATCCAGGGGCAGCCACAGCTGCTCTGGGCACCCTGTGCCAGGGCCTGCCCACCCTCCCAGGGAGGAATTTCCCCAATATCCCATCTGTCCCTGCCCTCTGGCACTGGGAAGCCACTCCCTGTGTCCTGGCACTCCAAAGTGCCAGGACTTTTATCCAAAGTCCTTCTCCAGCTCTCCTGGAGCTCCTTCAGGCACTGGAAGAAACACTAAAGTCCCCCAGAGCCCTCTCCAGGCTCTCATTGCTGGGGCTGTTCAGCCTGGAGAAAACGGTCTTCTTTCTAGAGTGAGTTAATCTTAAAATCTTAAGTTTATGTAAGAATGACAAAAACACTTTGAATATCAAAGTAAATTCATTTACAAGACAAGGAAATAATAGAAATAGAAATAGAAATAGAAATAGAAATAGAAATAGAAATAGAAATAGAAATAGAAATAGAAATAGAAATAGAAATAGAAATAGAAATAGAGTTTGTATCTAACAAGCACCATTGAAATGAGTCTTTTGTTCATCAGACATATGCACCAAAGCTGATACTCCTGGATATCACAGACATTAGCTGCATTCGAGATGTAGCCAAGGAAATCCTGAACTGCTATGGCTGTGTGGATGTACTGATCAACAATGCAAGCATGAAGGTGAAAGGAGCAGTGCAGAGCATTTCACTGGAACTTGATAAAAAGATAATGGATGCCAACTATTTTGGACCTATAACATTAACTAAAGGTATTTTAATTTTTTTTTTTTCTGTTTTTGCTGTTACTCCTTAAAGCACATGGACAATTAAATGGGTTAATACTGCAGCCAACTCTGCATGTAGAATTCAGGTGAAGTCTAGAAGATAATTTGCAGCTATTGGATTTTGTGATACTTTTTCTTGCAGTATTGAGACAACCTTCACTGAATTTGTGCTGTTTACACTTCAGCTCTCACTTCTTTTCACTAAATACACTCAGCTCTTTTACTTATGTGGCTCTCTCTTGTATTTCTCTTTTTGCAGCCATTCTTCCTAACATGATCTCAAGAAGAACTGGCCAAATTGTTCTAATTAACAGCATCCAAGGGAAAATAGGAATTCCATTTCGTGCAGCTTGTAAGTAACACATTGCAAAAAGATACATTGTCATGCATAAGTTGTGAGGAGCCCATTACACTCATCATAGGTTATTAAAAGTGCTAATTTGCATCCAAATTCCATATTACTACAGTATTTGTCTGAATTTTTTTCAAATTGCAACTCAGTTAGGAATAGTTAAAATACTACCTTTGAAATGTAACTGCTGCCTAGGGGACTTGAGAATAGGATGATAAAAAATGTGACAGCAGATTTTAGAAAAAAATATATAATATAGTTAAAATCGATATCTGATCTGTACTTGTGCATATGGATAGAAACCTTCATGAAGAATAGAGTGTAAATATAAAATATGAATAGATAAGAGCTACTGCTTTGTGAAGCAATAATGTATTTAGATGTGAGAGTTTAAAAGGAAATGTAGGAATTGCTTTCTGCTTGGCTTTCCAGAAAATTTTCGAGGTCTTTCATCCAAAACTCCTAAGGAATTGAGACTGTTTTGAATTATGATGGAAGGTCTTTGCATTAATAAAATACAAAATTAGTGGACAAAAAATATAGGAGAGATGTAAATAGACGTTTTAAACTTGGGGCAGATGTAAACAGACATTTTTAGCTTGACAGAAAGAGTCAGCAATGGGCTCTGAATTAAAACGTTTGTGAGACCTCAGAATTGTGACTCACAGTCCCATGAAAGCAAACTACAGTGACATAAGCTGTAAGGAAAGCAGCAGAATAAATAAATTAAAGCATGTCTTTATGTCTTTGTAAATTTATGCATAAATACATACAGAGCCCACATCTAAAAACTACAAAAAAGGCTCAAAAAGGAAACAACACATTGATGTGACATCTGGAATACTTCCCATCTAAGATCCAGACAATTGTGTCAACATTCATTGTATGTGTGTAAAACCATACGAGGCAGAAGAGCCAACAGAAAGAGTTTTTACAATGCCCCTACCAATATTTATTTGCATGAAATGAAGCTGCCAGAAGAAGGAATGTCAAAATGAATGCATGCAGAAGCATCTCTCTATTCCCAGAGCCCCCCTGCCATTGCCTAGGTGTGCACAGGTTGATTTTCCCTGTGAACTGAGTCAGGTAAAGGTGGCTGAGCACTTTGCAGTTCTGCTGCACTGAACACACAGTTCTGTTTGTTGGTCAAGTTTCACATGCTATCATCTTTTTCATACTGTTCTCAATTAAAAGACTAAAAGCAGATAAAAAGGTCTTGACATTTAGTTACTTTAAAATTCACTTCAGCATTAAAAGTAGCTCAGATTGCTGCTGCAGGGCAAAGTCCTAATCAGTTTACAAAGCATGAGGAGCACTGCATTCCAGCAGGGGACATGTGTTTCACTCCATTTTAAGGATATGTTGCAAACTGCAGACACAGAAGGTGGGAAGACTCATCTCAGGTACAATTCCATCCACCAAAGACATTTTTGAGCAGTAGAGATAACAGAATTGTTATTTCCTAACCCAGGATATGTTATTTCAGGCTGGGAAATGCAGCCATGTGCTGTTTGACATGTCCCAAGAGACTGCATGCACAATTGTCCTGTATAGATAATTTCTTATTGCTTGTTTTAAATAGGTCATGTGATAATTTCACTGGGTGATTTTGGTTAATCATTCCATGCTCATTTTCCCAAACATTGGTGCTTTATTATACACCTGCTTCCATGCAATCACATATCTATACATGCATATTTCTGCTTTTTACTTTTAGATGCTGCTTCCAAGCATGCTGCTGTAGGCTTTTTTGATTGCCTTAGAGCTGAAATGGAAGAATTTGATATTTCTGTGAGCACTGTGAATCCAACCTTCATCTGCTCATACCATCGCCAGGCAGCACCAGGCAACTGGGAGGCATCGATTTGGAAATGTAAGTTTGGGTGGATGAAGATGAGGAACATAAAGCAGGAGGGGGGGCTTTTCCAGGGTAAAAAAAATAAAAAGGAAAAATAATGGAAATGACAGAAAGGATGAGCAGGCATGAGGAGCAAAAGAAAAGAGATATTGGAGAGGTAATATTGGCCTGGTGAAAAGAGAAGGAACGTGGAATGAGACAATGTTATGTGAGAAGATAAATACATCAGGGCACCAGGAATGGAGGGGGAGGAGAGCAGGAAAGGTCCCAAGGGACAATCCCACTGCACTCAGCTTGCTCCTTTTCTTAGGGACTGTAAGGATTTTACCTCAATTATAAAAAGATCTTGGCCACCTCCTGCTGAGGAGAATGGAGGGGAAGGGATTGAAAAGGCATAGAAATTAAACTGATTTGACTGATTCACTCGTCGTGTATCTTTTTAACACCATTCCCTCAGAGTAGCTGCCTGTCTGTGTGTCTGGAGCTCTCACTCCTCTCTCATTTAGTCTTTTTCAGGAAGGTGTCCTATGGTGTGCACCCCGTGGAGGTGGCAGAGGAAGTCCTTGCCACGGTGAGCAGGAAGAAGCAGGAGGTGCTCATGGCCAATCCCATCCCCAGAGCAGCAGTTTACATTAGAACATTCTTCCCCGAGCTCTTTTTCGCCATTGTTGCCTCAGGGATTAGGGAAAAGCTGAAGACAGAAGAGGAAAATTGATTTTGTTCAATTATTTTCCTTGCTTTTGACCTGAAAAAAAAAAAAAAGTTTCTGTTTTGAATGTCAGTGACTTGTGCTCATTGCTGTGGGTAGAATAATGCCACTGTCATTGACACACACATTCATCTATAAAGCTTCTGCTCTTCTGGGATTATAATCTTTAGGGATTATGACAATGTGCCATTGGAACCAAACTGCTCTTGCTGCAAATCCCATTGCTCATATAACATCCAGCACCAGCTCACTTATACACTTAATGCTTCAATAGAATCACCACACATGAAAGGAATTCTGAGGGCAAAGGAATATATGTCATCTTGCAGGGACATGAAATTTTTTCTGTATCTCTAATTGAACTGCTCTGGCTCCAAGGAACCTGACTCAGGGAGGTTCTCACCTCTGGGATGAAGGGTCAGTTCACCTGCTGGAGCTCCATCTATGTTCGGCTGTAGCTCTGGGGTTTTATTGTAGTGTGAGTGGCTGTGCCTTAACTGGGAAGTCAAACAGTCATTTGTTCAAAATTTTCTTGGTCCTCAGCAGAACTCTACTCCAAACCAATGGGCATTTGCTGTGATCTCAGTTATATTTTTTTCTTTACCAAGTCCCCCACGTTTCCAAAGAGCAAGATGCAGAATAAGCATAATTTCATCAGAAAAGGATCAGGCACCACAGGACATCCCAGCTAACCATAAATCAACATTGCCTGTGGCTGCCCCATCCCTGGCAGTGCCCAAGGCCAGGCTGGACAGGGCTTGGAGCACCTGGGATAGTGGGAGGTGTCCCTGCCATGGCAGGGGTTACAATGACATAGATGCTCTTTAAGGTCCCTTCCAACCCAAACCATTCTGTGATTTCTGTAATTTCTATTATTGTCTTTTGTTGTAAAAGCAAGTGGATTGCGTGGTAAAATATGCTGAATAATCCTTCTGCTCCATTTTGCAAGTTCTAGAGATCAGCAGAAATTCTTCACACAATTTCACTTCAAAGCAGTGAGCAGTTCAAGGAGCCACAGTAGAAGACAGTGAGAGTGAAAGAGGTAAAATAACACCTGTATCCTATCAAGAAAGTTTTAAAAAACAGATGTATTTTTATCTAGAAAGTAGAGGTAAGTTGTATCTTAATGATTTTCAAATTCCTAAAATGCACTGCAGAGAAGGTAGGGCTGAGCTGTTCTCCATTTCTGCTGGAGTAGGACAATGTGCTAAAATTACTGCAAAGGAGATTTACAGGGACAGCATTTTCTGCTAAGAATAGTTAAGCACAAAGGATAAATTGTCACAGAAATTTTCAAATGCCTGTCTTTGGAAGCTTTAAAGAAGAGATTAATGAAACATCTGTAAAAAAGCAATGTAGCTTTAATTTTTCTGCCTAGAAGAAAAGAAGGATTAGATGACCTTTTAAATGGGTCACACTTCTCTCTAATTCAGTGGCTTTTTCTCATCTTGAAGATGAGGTTTCTCCCCTGGTATTTCAGATGCAATATTTTTTTTCCCTCTGGGGAAATCTATTATTTAATCTGAAGTTTTCTATTTCATTTGTTGATCTCTGTTTCGCTGTCTCACCTGTGGATATATGTTGTACATAAAAATATTATGATGAGAAAAAGCAATATTAAGATGAGCTCAGGATAACAGGAATTGCATCCCAGAGGTGCCTATTTCTCTCATTAACTTCCAGTGGTAACCAGGACTGCTGTAGGTCTGTGTACTTGTGCCACAGGTGTCTGAAATATACTGAAATGCCATATTCATCAAAATTGATTTGCTCTAATGAATCACAATAAAAATGCTGCTGATGTTTTTCCTCTGCTTTCAAATCATGTGGTTCCAGGACTTACTGGGTGTCAAAATAAGGACCAGAATATGAAATTGTGGTTTACAAATAGGGATAAGAAATCTTACATTTCATCAGGTGAATTTATTTACCAGATATCCAGCAGAAGACATGCAGCTTCTTGAATGGTTAGCATGAGAAAAACAGACAGTTGGAGATTTAAGGATGGATCTGGATGGATTCTTACTGCACAATTATTTAAAAAGCCTTTGCCCACCTACAGCACTTTATATGCATTCAGACCAGTGTAAGAAACAATCCTGAGGAAGCAGCTTGTGGCAGAGACTGCCAGGCTGTGTTAGTAACCTGCAAGCTAAGAAAAAACCATGAGGCACTTGCTTAAATTGGATTGTTCAAAGGACTTGTAGGCATCAACCAACTGTGTTCCTGGATGAGGTGGAAATTCTTCCATGACACCCAGGAACAACATGAGATGGGTAAAAATCCATTGTGAAAAGTGTTAGGGTTGACAAAAAGCAGCAAGTCAGACGGAATCAGGAATAATTCCTCTACCAGTGAAGGTGTTAGAAACGTATCCATCACAAAGAAATGTGTGAAACAAGGGGAAGGAATCACGATGTTGTGTTTTGGTCAAAGGATTGATGAAACTTCAGCTTCTAACAGAGTGGGCACCAAACTCTCAGCAACTGCTTTGTTCTCCTGCTGAACTGAAGGTGGCAGTTTCAGAGCACTGGAAAGAATAAAGACAGACTGTGCTAAAGAATAAAGAGGAAATCTTATTGCTATCTGCAGCCACCTAGTAGGATGGTGTAGAGAGTATGGAGCCAGATTCTTCTCAAATATGCACAGTAGAAGAAAAAAGGTAATGGACACCAACTGGGACACATGACATTCTGATTTGATATTAGGAAATAGTTTTTCTACAATTGCAGCAGTGAAGCACTGGGACCTGTTGCCAATGAGGTCAGGAAATCCCATTTCTTGAATATATTCAATACATACACAAAACCTCTCCTCTCTTACCACTCATGGTTTTCTTCTGACTTAATGATGCTTCTCTTATCAGCTCCACCTTATCACTGGCCATAACCTGACCTGTTATGGCTCCTGCTGGCATAACAAGCTCAAATTCTATTTATTGCCTGGCTAAAAATATATAGGGATTTTTCTAAAGCCCAGAGCTGCTCAGTAGACTGTGTAAGACCTCTGCCACCCAGAGTTCTCAAGTGTGTTTCCCAAGGGGCTCAAGAACAGGAGTGTTCACCCAACAATGAAGAAATGGTGTCCAATAAAGCAGGCACACAGCTCAGCTCCGTGAGGAAGCTCCATGTTCCTGATCTGTGATGATTGCCATAATTCCCACCTCCCCATCTTTAATGTGATTATAGATTCTTCATATATAAATGTAATCAAATTTTGATTCTTTCTGACTATTGCTAGAACGGTTCCTGGAGAATTCCCCAGGTGAGTTGTGTGCTGTCCACATCCATGTATTTTTCAGATTTCAGTTTGCCTTCTCATTTTATGTGTTTACACTGAAATCCTGTTCCCTCTATCAGCCTTTTTCTCACAGCAAATCCACCATGTGTGTGGTGAAACTTGAACCATAAGCTGAGGTACACAGATTTTCTTGGAGAGATTGCACCTTTCATAACAAGAAATTATTCAAGCCCTGCACCACATGTCTTATTTGCTGCCCTGCTTTTCATGGTTTCAGGATGGGATTTTTTACAGTCTTTTTAATAAAGAATCAGGGTGGAGTGATGCACTAAAATTCTAACAAACTCCCATACTCTCTATCACCATTAGATACTTCTTCAAAACTGGAACTGTGGGGAACCTGTGTCACTGTTGTTATCTCAGCTGAGACACCTGAATCTTCTTTTCCAATACCAACACTACCTTGAAACATCCACAGAAATATAATTTCTTTATTAAGAAAAATAAAGAATACTACACATTGATGCATTTTGTTCATTAACACTGTTCCACTTGGATCTAGGATTATAATTTACAGAATGCTCTGAGATCTGGTTCAGCTTCACAGGACTGAAATAGTGGCCAGGTGACGCAGACTTCTTAAAGCATGTGTGGGGTCATCTGTGCTGTTTTGGAAAGAGTTCACATACACATTGCAAACTTTCTCTGGAGCTGTGTGGTCAGGAAACTTGTATTCAATCCTAAAGCTCCTTTCCAGCTTTTTTCTTTTGTGCTTGAATTCCAAGATAGTCTTTGTGTATTTGTTAATAGTGGTCACAGCTGCAGCCATACAGCAAGCGAAGGAAGTCCATGCAAGGCTAGAAACAAAAAAAACAAAAATCGTCTGAAATTAGAAGCACATTTTCATATTCAAGTCCTTCAGTTTTATTTTTGAAAATACTGCTTCTGTGTGATTGTGTTGGTGTGTATTAGGGAAAGATGAACAGGATAAGTGATGAAGAAATACTCTTGGTTAATGACCATTTACAGACCTGACTTGTAGAGTTCACCTCTTACATATTTGCTGTAATATCTCCATTTAACATACCTCCAATTTCTCTATTTGAGCTCTATTCAAGCTCTACTTCTCTATTAAACTTAGAGCTTAATATCAGAAAGGGGTTTTATAAAAAAATGAGGAATGCATAAAAAGTTAAAAGGTGCTGTTATTAAGAGTATAAATCTCAGAGGGGACACTGAGAAAAGTGTGAATTACCCTGACGTGTTAAAAAGAACAGAGAAGGCACTATTAGCTGGGTAATATATACATAACAATAATATAAATAGTATAATATACAACTATAATAATAATATAAATAACAAAAATATAGCTGGGTAAAGCAGGTTCAGAGCATTGAAATGCCTTCCTGAGAAAATGCATGGCATGAGTAAACAGAGAGAAAGGACATCAACTTTGAAATGTTAAAAGTAAACCCCTAAGGAGACAGAACTAAAAAAAAATATATTGAAATACAGTCTGTTAAAAATGTGTGAAATTAAAAGCAGCATGTAGACATATGAGCATGAGTGAGCATGAATTGGAGTTCACAGTGCAGGAACTTGCTCATCAGTAGTTTCTAAACATGGCAAGGTTACAATAATTGAATGAAATGTGCCTTGGTGGAGAAATCAGTTTAAGAGGTTCCTGTTTATCTCACCTCTCCCTCAGAGCTGTTTGTAACCACATCCTTGATGATGTGATTCAACAAACTCATTTGCATTTTAAATAAATCCTCCCCCCACCATCCACTTTTCCCCTGTTCCTCTCTCCCAGTGTTTTTGGCCAGGATTGATCTCTAGAGCAATCAGAACTCAGATGTGTGGACAGAATTTGAGGATGGTGGACTATGGCATGGAGATGTGAAAGGCTCCCAGAGCAAGAGGGGGAGAAGCTTAAGCAGTCTTTGCTCCTCACATCATTCAAACTACACCCTGTGTACGTCTCAGATGGGGGAGCTGGAGAAGAACTCCTGGAAAAGACAAACAGCATCAGCATCCCCTCCTCTCTGGAGGCCAAGGTGTCCGTGTGCAGTCGGGGGGAGAGCAGCTAAGGGAGGCTGCAGGTGAAGGTTTGTACAGCAGGGAGGGAGGTGCAGATGTAGGATCTCAGAACAGAGACAACATTGCATGACAGGGGACAAAAAGAAAGAAACCAAGGGAGACCACTGGGAGGAAGGTGTGAGGACCCTGTGGTGTATGGCTTGTTTTATTTTTTCTAAATAAATTCACTAGATGTCCTAAGATATGCACAAAATAACATGGATGCTACCTGAAGCTACTTTCAAAAGTTTGAACCATCTTGTCTGTGCTCAGCACTGGTGGGGCCGCACCTCGAGTGCTGTGTCCAGTTCGGGGCCCCTCGGCTCAGGAGGGACGTGGAGATGCTGCAGTGTGCCCAGAGAAGGGGCTGAGGGGTCAGGAACACAAGTGCTGTGAGGAGAGGCTGAGGCAGCTGGGGATGTTTGTCCTGGAGGAGGCTCAGGGCAGACCTCATCACTCTACAGCTCCCTGACAGGAGGGGACAGCCAGGGGGGTCGGGCTCTGCTCCCAGGGAACAGGGACAGGACAGGAGGACACGGCCTTGAGCTGCACCAGGGGAGGTTCAGGGTGGACATCAGGAAGAAATTGTTCACAGAAAGGATGGTTGGGCATTGGAATGGGCTGCCCAGGGAGGTGGGGGAGTCACCATCCCTGGAGATGTTTGACAAAGCCTGGACTCAGGACCATGGTTTAGTTCACAAGGTGGTGTTGGGTCACAGGTTGGACTCAATGATCCTCTCAAAGGTCCTCTCCAACCTGGGTAATTCTCTGATTCTGTGTGATTCTGTGTAATTCTGTGATTCTGTGAAATGCTCCAGATACAACAATGTGAAGCATACATGTGATAGGAAAATGTGAATCTAAATGACTGAAGCTGGAAGAGTTTTAAACAACTTAGGCAAGACAATAGTCCTGGGAGATGAGAATGCTAAAGCTGGGTTTGATGTGCATGGAGCAGAACCTCTGCTTCGTGCAGGGCAGTGTGACCTCTCTGTTCTGTGTGAGGGATGGCAAATACAAACCTTGCACACTTCTACATTCTGGGCAATAATTTCAGACAACTGATTTACAAGAATGACACCTGGTTACTGAACTGCATCCTCAGAAGTGAAATAAGGTAAAGGCATTGCTAATAAATTAGGTATAATTCCTTGAACATAGGGTGAAGGGACCAAAATCTAATGAAAGAACCAACTATAATCCAGTTAGTACCCATAGGACCAGCCATAATCCCAAGTGTGAGGTCTCCAGTCTTCAGGACCAAGATTTACAGTCATTTGAAATACAGTTGTGTACATCATGTGAGCAACCATGCCCAGAAGACCTAAAAAATACAATGTTATAATAACATTAGAAAATGTAAATTGAGGACATTCTTCTTTGTAGTTGTCCCTTGAACTCCTGAACAATATTTTGTGAACGATCTGAATTCTACAACGCTCTCAAAAATATTGGGCAGTACCATTTAAGTGTATTTAATGTGTTGTGCATTTGCCACACTTGGTTCTCATCCTCTGAAAACTTCTTAGAAGTGAAATCGTGAGTCATTACAGGAAAGTGTTCCTTTGCACAGGGCACATTTCCCACAGTTTCAGAAGCACTGACTGGAAAGATTTTCAAAGCCATGCAGGTTTCTGCCCTCCCCCACTGCTGTAAATACAAACAGATTTATCAGCTATGAGGGTGGATGAGAAAGTGGACAAACACTTACTAGAAAGTACTGCAAATCTAGTTTATGGAAGAGGCTGATATTGAATAATTTAATTTACTCAGATAGAATCAAGAATATGCTTGTACAAGAAATCACATCTTCATCACAGATTAGGACAACTAGATTTGGTTTATACCTACAAATGATTCATACATAAATTTAACAGCTAGGACAAATGTTCTTCCCTTTTTTTAGTATTTCAAGAAATTTTACTCGTGTAAGTAAACAGAATGTCCAGGATAAACTTGCTGCTTCCTGTAGAGGCCCAAACAAAAAGAATATTAATAAAAGTGAATATTAATGATTATTAGGAGAGGGGAAAGCTGCTGAGAGTTGGCAAAACTGCCTAAGGAGTTCAATAAAGCTCACATCTCTTTCTTTGAAAACAGACATGAGAGTGGATCATGAGGATTGCTCAGATACAGGGGAAATGGGACCTTTTCTGAGCAATTAATGGAACTGGTGATAGCAGAGATTTTTAACTGCTTGGACATCTTTCAGGGCAGTCATTAAGCAGAAATGAGATAATGCAGCCACAGGAAAGGCTGGGGATTGCACTCTGGACCACAGGGAGATGAAAGAGCCATCTTCACTTGTGTAAAAGTTAGCTGCAAAGAGAAGGGAATTATCTGCTCTATTTCTTCCCCATTTTCATGATCAGATATTTAATGAACTTCATTTATTTACCCCAAAAAGAGATTGGTGAATGAACTAAATACGTGATTATGTTTAACAGGAAAAAGTATAACAAAAAAATCTTTCATTCATAAGAAAAGGCACAAATGCATGAACATTAAATCCAAAAACATTAGAATCAGGATAAAAGCCAAAAATTTTGACAGAGAAATGCAACCTTGAGATTAAATTTTTGCCATCTGCCAGCTGTCTGACTTGCAATTAAATGTTATAAAATATATGCTATCACCAAGTATAAACCACTTTGAACTCTGCACAGTTCTGAACATGTGAAGCAGAGCAGCATGTGCTCCACAAGAAATTCTAGTAAATAAATTAACTGTAATTGTTTTACTGCAACATTCCTCAGTAAGAATTCTATAATAGAGATTGAATCTTTCAGGTGCCTTCAGAAATCTCTGCTCCAGCCTCCTCCTGCCCAGCAGACTATAAACAGACAATGCAGACCAGATTTTTCAGACTGGACAAGACTATTCCAAACTGAATTTGCCTAAAATCCTAAGATTAAATAGCACTGGCTTATGAAACAACCTGCAGAAAATGGAAGAAAATTTAAATGACAATTCTCTATTAGCAATTACCCAATTCTAGTCCCTCTTAAAAGTGCTATTTGAATTTGGCTATCACTAATTTTATATTAGCATGTTGGAAATAAAAAATCAAGTTACTTGGAAGAGGATGCTACTTTTTAGTCTTTGGCAACCAACCCAACAATTAAATGAAAAATGATCTAATTAAAACAATTAAGTTAGAGATAGCAAAAGCCACAAATATAAAATTCAAAATAGACCACATTAAGAAATAATTAATTGAAAATAATATTTTCCCGTAAAACTTTGCTTCATTTTGCACTGTTCACCTCTCAGTAGGTATTGTAACAATTTTGAAGCTTGTTATTAATTTTCAGATGTAAGACTGTTCTGGGTGTAATTAATGGAGAAGTTTAACTGTACCTGCTAACACGGTGACCACTGCAGAGAAGGCATTGATCTTGAGCCCATCAATGACAGAGCTGTAGTAGCACATTTCTACTGACATGAGAATGTTCCCAGTCAGGAGCAGAAGCACGTAGAGAAGCTCTGCTACAATAGACAGCCATAAAACCCCTGGAAACCGAATCAACAGCACTGACATTATCAGCAATCATTTCGTATTTCCACCATTTCCAAATCAACAGCACTGACATTATCAGCAATCATTTTGTATTTCCACTGTTTCCTTCTCCATTTGTGTCGTTCATGCGAAGTTAAACAGAAGCACAAAGGCTGTGAGGATGCTGGGATAACGAGAACATCTATGGAAGACTTCAGTGTCAATGGACACCCACAATTATAATTATTGGAAAAGCAGTTGCATGTTCCTGCTACACACTTAGAAGCTGGCAGTGCAAGGTGGGACAGTGTGGGTTCATACTCAGTAGCTACCCTAAAATCACTGTGAACCAAAGTGAATATAAAAAGAACCAAAGTGAATATAAAAAGAACCCAAGTGAATATAAAAAGAACCAAAGTGAAAATAAAAATGACCAAAGTGAATACAAAGGAAGAGCTGTTGATGGCCCTGAGTGCAGAGCAGCACACTGGAGCAGCAGACCCAGCTGACAGCCCAAGGGCCATCACACACCTGCACTGCCTGGGACTTGCTCATTCAATAAAATCTTCCCCACAGGCTTAACTTTCAACCAGACAGGATCTGGATATTTTTGGAGAGAAGCCTTCATGAGCCCAGACAGCCTCCAGGTTTTGCTGAGATTCATTTCTCCAGTTATCTGCTAATTCCTCTCTTTTTGGAGATGTGGTAATTACATCTTATGCAAGAAGTTAATCCTCCCATTAAAGTCTCAGCCTGCTGTTTGACCTTCACCGTGCTGGTGTCCCACAGCCAGGAGCAGGAGGCCTTCTTGTGTCCAAATCTGCACCAGTAAGATCTGGCAAATGATCTTCCCCAAACTTTTTAAAAAACAAATGTGTCCTGAGACACCTGGTTGTAGATTCAAGCAGTGATTTCACGTGCAGATGTACACAAACAATCATAAGTTAAAAATCGAGACCCTGCTGAGACACATCCTTGATTAGCAGACACCAGCTAGGGCAGGAGACAGCATTTGTGTGGTGTAAAACCCCAAATTCTGGCCTTGACAATGTCTGTGGGACTGCTCAGATTCATGGGCCATTTAGACATGAAATTCTTGGGCCAGGCTTTGTGTGGGTGTTCTTGGACATGGTTTGTTTCTCCAGGAAATCTGTCTCTGTAAAAAATTGTGATTTTCATTAGGAACTCCAGATGTTGCATTGCCCAACAGTTCTGGCTGCTCCAGCTGTGAGAGTTTGCATTTTAACATTTCTGCTCAGTGAGCCATTCTGAGAAATGCACTGAACAGCAGTGATCACCCCCGTGTGTGAGACCCAGGGGAGAGAAATTCGGGAAGGCTGAGCCTGGTGCACCCCAAATTTGGATCACACAGCAACCACAGGCACGTGCAGAACACAAACCCGTGTTTGCACATGCAGACTGGGAGAGATTTCTGATTTTTAGGTACCTGGATGCTGCTTGGCTGTCTCCACCTGGCCTGCCAGTGCCTGGGACATTGGCTGGTGCTGCTCAGTTGGTTTCAGCAGCAGTTTTCCTTGTGAGGAATTCTCGAGGCAGGGCCCAGAAAACACCCCTCCTTTCTGTGTGACTACACCCACATCTCATTTATATTTTTTTCTCATGCTACAAAATTCTTTTATGCTGTTAAGGCACTGTGACAAGCTGCAGCAGGGAGAAGGAAGTCTTTGGCCTTCAGACTGAGTATTTCTCTTTCTCCAAGGGTCTGAACTTGCATATCCAGGAAAATATTCCAGTCCCAGTATGCTGGGAAGAATGAGTTTTGGTTTTTTTCTGGATCAGCCACTGGTGAAGTGGTTGGTGTAATCAGATCAGTGATGGACTGATGTTTTCATACTGGGGATCAGGCAAGAGGAAAGCACCCAGGAATCTGCAGGAATGTTTCACAAGCATGTGAGTCCTTCTGTGGGAGAAGAGGATGGAAATTTCTCCTCACAGCTGTGGGCAAGGCACAGCGAGGGGATTCAGATTGCACCAAGGCTGCTTTGGGGCACAGCACATCTCCCTCCATCCCCCCAGCACACAAACCTCCTGGGTGGATGTTCACACACTGCTACTGAATTCCTGGCTGAAAATATGGAGCTATGAGGAGAGAGAGGGCAAAAATATACAAATATATACAAATTTTGACTTCCAGTATCCATATTTGAATTTCAAAAGCCATTCATGTTCAAGTGGTGTGTCTTCAGAGAGTTAGATATTGTAAGTCATATGACTTTCATTTTGAAGTTTGAAAACTAAATAAAGGACAAAAAACCTCTTTGGGATTAAAGCAAGCATTCTTGAAATTAAGTAATATAATTTAATGTGGAATACTTATATTGGTAAGTGTGATCAGGAAAGTTTTGACTGCGGACAAAAAATATGCATATCTACCTCGATCAGAAGCTGGAGTCAGACTGATAAAGCTTCTACAGTTCTCACCTAAAAAAATAAATTAAATCAAATTCAGGATTATTTTGTATTCTGTAAGGGTCTAAAGAAATAGATTAATAGAAAGAAGAAAGTGCAAAATCTACCATATAAGCAGAAAGTGAGATGATGGGTGAAGCTGTTTTAATGGACACAGAGACCCTGGTACATCAGCCTTCTCCTGGGGCTTCACTAGAGAGTCCTCACAGATTATTTCAGTGTAGAACCAGAGCCTGGAAGACTTGGAGAAAGGCTGTGAAAGCCAGGAGAGGAAAATTCCTTTTCAGAACTGGCAGGCTGGAAGCAATCCCCCTGTTAGGGCAGAGCTGCTCTCCTTACAGCACCAAGGCTGCTGCTCACACAAATTCCCTCTAAGCTTCATTCCAATTTCTTCCTGTAAGCTTTGATTTTTCAAACCCATATGACCTCCTGGCCCCCACACAGATGCTGTGAACAAAGCTCTTGGAATTAATTCTGCTCTGATCTGAACATGCTGGGTGTTTTTTTCCAGCTCTTAACTGCACCAAGTCAGAAAACATGAGCTTCCACACACGAACTTCCACAGCAGATACTCAAATTACACAGCCCTGGTACCCATAGCTTGGATAAAAGGTGTCTTTTGGACATGGGGTTTGCTCTGTTCTTTGCCATCTATCCCTTAAAACTGCATAACTTACAAGAACTTCTGGTAGAACTGGACCTTCAGGACAGGTGACTGAAAATATTTGCAATTTATAGCACAGGTGACAGCTGCTTTGATTTCTCTGAAGTTCTGTTCTAGCTGTTGCTTGTAAACTGATCAGGGCAATAAAGGGAGAAACTTAATGTTGATCTGGTTTTACAATAAATGCTTGAATTCTTGAACCAGCAATTCCCTTATACAAAAATCCAAAATTAACTAGAAAGTTTCTGTAATGGCAAGCTAATTTCATTTTAATAATATTTACATATGCAGGGTGAGACCCAATTAAATGCCACCACTTATGGCTAATAAGTCTCTGTATTATGTTTTAGAAGGATGAAAATACTCCTCTTCTGCTTTGATTTATGCAAGGTGAGATCACAGTAAGAAAGTAGAAACACTTGTGCTCCAGAGGAAACCCAGGAACTAATTTAGATCCCACAGATATATTAGTGCAAATGATTTAAAAAAAAACCAAAACAGTGTGAGTTTTTTATGTTGCCATAATGGGATCAGAAGGAATAATTTCAAACAAGTATGTTCATTTTTGACTAACAGAATAAAAACACTGGAAAGATGAAACTCTTTCCTGTTAAAGTAATTTCACTTGCAGTTATGGTGAGTAGAATAAAAACCAAATAATCTTCATCCGTACCACAACCTAAGATCAAATCAGCTAAATCAAAACCTGATCTGTCACGCTAATATTCTTTGCAGAATTTATTAGGAATTTTTAAGGAATTGACTAGACATCACCCCCTAAGGTTCCCTTTACCAGAGAAGAGCAACTTTTGAAGGACACAAACCCCACGAAACACCTCGCCAATAGTGAGGCACAGGGGAAGGGCACGCCAAACAAGCCGGGAGAACCGTGATTACTTCATTAAACAAATTGCCACGGGTTTACTCACCATCCTCATTTATCATTTCCTCACAGGAATACCAGATGCCAGCATGGAACTTCTTCTCCACGAACTTGTCGTCCCCTGTCTCCCAGATGTACTGCACAGCCTGGCTGCCGTTGCCGTCGGGGCTGTTGAAGCGGATGCAGAGATCCCCTTTGCTGTCTCCCGTGCAGAAAGGTTTGGCCACTTTCCTGGTGCCTTCACACCAGTAACTGCTGCTGAACGCTGTGATGGAGAAGACTAAAGAGAGGAAGCTCAGGGAAAATGCTGCCGAGGCTCTGTGCCTCCCGTCTGCCTCCGGGACTGGCATCCTCCAGAGCTGCACCAGCAATTATTCTACCAACTCCCTCTGCTCAATTCATGCATCTCTCTGCCTGATAAAACACCTGCCTGCGTTCACCATCCCGTTCCTCATCCCTCTCAGAAAACTGTGCTAGCTTAGGAGTTTAAGACAGGGAGCAGAGATCTGGGCATGACCAGAAATCATGTGGCAGGGGAGATTAAGAATAAAGGACAGTGTTGCTCGGCAGCAATGTATTGTGAAAGAAATATGAGGGAGTGTGACAAGAAATGATAGTTTGCCCCATACACAGAACACAGAAGCGTTGGAAGTGCCCCAGTGTGCAATCACTAAAGTTTTATTTATACAAACAAAGCATGCCTATTTACCTTGATCAGAGGGGGAGTCAGACTGATGGAATCCATCTCTTAGCTAAGGAATAAACAAAATTTCACCGTTCCAAATGTTCCTGTAACACTGAACACTGTTCAAATTGAATAGAGGTGTGACCCTCGCTATAAAAACTCCTAAGGAGCTAAAACTGGTTGGTCAGCTACAGCATTTCACAGCATGCAGCACTAGAAAGGTGACTGCCTATGTTCAGAGTTCCAGCAGTGACAAATAAAAGTGATAAATTACCTAACTTTGCTCTCGGTGGTATCCTGAGCGTTCTCTAGTTTCCCTCCATGAACACATAACACAAGTTTTGCCCGAGTGAGGTGAAATATATTTTAAAAAGCTGAATTATCCTTATTTTATATGTGCATCTTCTCACTCTGTGAAATAGCATTTCTTTTTCCTTCATCGAGGAAACATTTCCCACCAACTGTTTTTTTCTGCCTGTTTGGTGATGCAAGAAAGTTATGAAAATAACCAAAAGGAGCTGGGGTGTTAGTGATCCACTGCTTCATTTTATAGCTGTAAAGTCCAGACATGTTCCCAGGGGGGGAATGGTTCCACAGGACAGACACTGAAGTCACATATGTATCTTCTAATGAAAATTATTTGGATTTTCAAGGCAACTCTCTACCCAAAGATATCAGAGCTGGGGAAGCAGATGAGTCCCAGGATGAAACTCAAGGATAACAGAATAAATGCCTGCTTTAGGTGGCTGTGAAGAGCTCAGCTTACAGAGCTGGCCAGCAGCAGAGTGCAAGACCAGCTCTGGTCTGCAAAGGCAGAGCAAATCTCACAACACAAAAACCAGATGTAGCTCGAGCCAGGAGTTATTTTTTCGACATCTTTCTCTCATTTTCTTTGTCTCATCTTGTGCATTTTTCCAAGGGTGTAGCACTTGTGAGAACAGGGGTGGGAGCAATGTGAGAGCAGGAGGAAGGGAGGGAAATCCTTCTGAGGATTAAACACTTATCTGTGAGTAATCTGCATATGGCTGTAATTAAATATATTTTGAGGCCTGTGAAACCACTGATACCTTCTGGATGACAACTGCAGTCTGAGATGTTTCACAGTTTTTTGTTCATGCCCTAGCAATGCTGGCAACACAATTTCCAAATCAATTTTTCATGCAGGGATGCTCTGTTTAACAGGAGAAATGGACTGCACGAGTATTTATTGGTTAGTTCTGTCTGAACTGTGAAAAAAGACAGAAAGTAAGGGAGGAGCAAATCGATTTGCTGGAGTTCCCTTCAAGCAAAGTGTTACATGCAGTGACTTTTGCTGGAATAAAGTTGTGTAAACCAAATATTTGCAGGTGACACCAAGACAGCCAGGATGCTGAAGCTTTGAAGAAAACACTGAACATCACAAGAATTGTAATAAAACTTAACTTCTGGCAACATAACTTTTTTCATTTTTAGATTCTCTCTGATCCTGCGCTGTGCTCATTTGACAAAATGTGATAAAAAACATGTAAAACCAACTTTTACTGAGCTGCTTTCTGACAGACAACCAGAGATGTCTGCTTCCTACACAGAGCTTTTCTAAGGTGGTTCCATGAGGTGTACATAAATATATATATATATATACATATGTGTGTGTGCTTTTGTGGAGCTGGATTGCATTCTGGAAAAATCACTGGCAAAATTCCTGTGGAGCTTCAAGGAGCAGGATCAGCCCTTTAATGTTTTAATAGTTTTCTGACTTCTTATTGGCTAATGGACAAGCTACAGTAAGCAGAGTGGCTGTGAAGTTTAGACTAAGCTCTCTCTTCCTTTAATCAGAAAAACCAAAACGTAGTTGGAGTCTAGCAAGGCTAAACACTTCAGGACACTTCCTCACTTATGTGGAAAGAAGATTCGTGGAACAGTGGCATTCATAAAAGAAGATATTTTTACTTCTTTTTAAAATTATTTTTCTTTTCCCCTCCCTTTTTAAAATATAATTGATCTGTAGAGTGAAATAGCAGCATATTGGGAACAAATTTATTTGGATGGGCATGGTGACACTTTTTGCTCTCTATTCCAGCATGGGACTCTGGTCCAGGATACCTCCAACCTCTGCCAGCTCCCTCATGATATTGTTCCTTGTGAAACAGGTAAGCCAATTCAATCCTGAATAATGGACAGCACAACAGAGAATTCCTAGCACGCAGCAATGGTTGTACCAAAAATCCTTCTGACATAATAATTTCTTTTTATTACTAATTAGTCATGAGAAACAACGCTGCAGAACTGTAGGGTTTTATATTAGAACTCTCTCTGACTCTGTCATTTATTACAATTTTATTCTATTAATCCTCATTCATACAGCGAATAAATTATGTTTACAACCATTTACACAATCACTTTTCACACCAGTATTGATCAGTATTGAATTATATTTGTTTTTCAGTTTTCCTACCAGATAAAAATACTATTATGAATCATGCTTATTTTCCACCGTTTTTTCTCTGTTCTAAACCCAGCTTTGATTTGTTTCTGGCACGACTTTTTAGCCTCTGACTTGTGAGCACTGAATTTCCAATTGGTGAAATCTGTAAAGTCATTCTGCATCTCACCTTCATACAGAAAGCAAATAAATCTGTATGAGATTTCTGCCTTTATTTCTTGGAGAGATCCATTAAACCATTTTATTCTTACTTTTTTCCCTAAATCTTTCCAAAATTCTAAATGCTTACTTCTTACTTACCTTATATATAGAAGGGCTTTTGGTATTTAATGAGAAAATATCTCAGTGTAATTCACTTAAAGGAAATTTTCACGTAGGTTTTTAGTGATTCTTATTCATTTATTAATATCAATCTTGATTTGAATAATTTGTTTAAACCATTACTGGTATTTGGAAAATTTCAATTTAACCGAATAAAATTCACATATATATTTAGGGTACATTTCTATGAAGTGTATGGGCATCAGGACAATAAACTGAAAGTATAAAGGTATTTCTAGCCACTCAATCTTCATTTTCTTGGGTTTCTAAGGAAGTGGCTTTGCAGCTCTATGTGCTATAGAGCCCATATCTGTGTTTCTAACATTTTTATAAAGAAAAAAATTACCAGGGAACAAATCCTTTTTTAAAGAAAATATTCCTAATACTTTTAATATAATTCAAATCTAGAGCTTCTCTGCTTAGAACTTCTGTTTATAGAACTGAAACAAGCCTCAGATCTCTGAGACACCTTGGCCAAAGCATTAATTCCATCAGTGCTAACAGAAAATCTCCCAAATACTTCTGTGAGTTCAGAACTTTGCTAGACTAATCACAGTGAATTAATTTGTCATAGTGGCTCTTGCAACTTGTTTAAAGAAATATGTGCTGTATTTCTTTATATTCTTTATATAAGAAAGAAACATTGCAAGGAATAACAGCCATAAATCACTATATCTGTATTTTCTAGCAAAAACCTCTATAGATAGGAAAAATATCCATCAGACTAAACCCAGATCATGGCTGAAGGAATGAATAAATATTTTTCAGCTTTTATTTTTAGTTTATGACTAAATTGAAGGGACTATTTTCTATCCATAAGAGCATAGTCTGAATAAACAGAAATATTTCATTTCACTGCTAATTTAGTATAAAAAATTAAAAGGGTGAAATTCTAACTGTACTTTGATCAGTTATGAAAAACTTAAATTTAAACCAGTCTGCAACCAAATAGAATCCATTTCCTAAATGAAAGCTTCAGGCAGCATTTTTTTCTGAATCCAACATATTTCTCAAGAGTGATGTCTTCTTGGTGCAATCTCAATAAATGACCAGACATTTCCAGGGAATTTTGATTGAATTTCCTCATGGGTGAACTTCAGCAGGAGCAGGGGCCAGGCTGGCGGGCCGAGGCAGTTCCTTTTTTACCAAAAAAAAAATCAGACAACCTGAAATTATATCCAGTGTAGGGCAAAAGATCCTGGACCTTCTGAGCTTCTGTCTTGGACACTGGAGCTGAATTTTCCCAAGTCGCAAGTCCTGTTTAAAAGCAGTGGCCAAATGGCAACTGAAGCACAAACAGATGAAAAGCTGCGTGTTTCCACTGGCTGAGATCATGGGAAATTTCCCTGGAAGTTTGCGTTTCTGCCGTGGAACTTGCACTGTAACCTGAAACTCAGCTCATGATGGAACTTTGCTGGGATTTGCAATCACCACCTGTCCCACAGCCCATCCCTGGCAGTGCCCAGGGCCAGGCTGGATGGGGCTTGGAGCAGCCTGGGGCAGTGGGAGGTGTCCCTGCCATGGCAGGGGTGGAACAGGATCTTTCCTGTCTTTAAGGTCCCTTCCAACCCAAACCTTTGTGTAATTCTCCTGTTCTGTGACTTGGCTTTCTCCCACCTGACAAAAGCAGGAGAAGTCTCCTCATCTGCAGCAGTGATTTCTGTGCCCCTCCTGCTGCCCCAGCTGAGCCCCCTGCTCCTGAGCAGCCACGGATGTCAGGACACAGAGGCCAGCCTGCCTCTGACTTCTTGTTGACTCCTTTTCACTTAAACACGCACAGAGCATGGAGGTGTCTCACCTCCTTCATTTCCCCTTCCCTCTAAAGGCTTGTGCTTATTCCCAGTCTCCTCGCTTTGCCTTGCAGTGGCAGCTCAGAGGTTTCCTGCAAAATCCTCCTTGCTGTGAGCCAGCCCCAGGGGGAATGGCATCAGCCGGGGTCAGGGCTGGATATCAGGAAGGGTTTGTCACCCAGAGGGTGCTGGCACTGCCCAGGCTCCCCAGGGAATGGGCACAGCCTGAGGCTGCCAGGGCTCCAGGAGAGCTTGGACAAACTCTCAGGGACAGGGTGGGGGGTGTTGGGTGTCTGTGCAGGGCCAGGAGCTGGGCTGGGTGATCCTTGTTTATCCATTCCAACCTGGGACATTCTGTGACTCTCACAGGACAGCAAATAACTCTCTAAAAATGCAGCTCATACAGAAAAGCCTTAACAGGACGTCCCACTGCAGAAAAGACTGAAACCTTCTCCCTGGGGCACCTGCATCAAACCCTTTCACACCAAGAAGGGAAGGAAAGCTGATTTTGCTCATTCCCAGGCACTGCCAGCATTCTTCAGCCTTTCTCTCCATTGATGTCCTTTCCCCAGGGTGGAGGCCCTGCACACTGAACAGTCATGTACAAACAGCAAGATTGCTTTTTTCAACCTGTTTTTGTTGGTAGTCCCTCTGTAAATACCTGATGATCAATTCACAAGCTGCTGCCATTCAAGCCATCATGGTTTCCTGTTGAATATCTGTTTATTATTTTTTTGAATACATAAAGGCATTTCTTAGTCTTTTAGATCAACCATTAAGGACACTTGGGGCAGACACAGTTACGCTGTGAAATGTTTCATTTTGATAATTTTAAATATGTCCTGTTAACTATACTTAAAATTAATTTTTCAGGTCAGCTGACAGCTCTTAACTTTTTTTTAATGTCAGCTGAGGCTCTGAGTCTGTATTGGCTTGATTTTTTTCATCAGAAAGATTTATAACAGAATACAATTTTATCTCACAAGTATTCACAATAGTGATCAGATATTGACTGTGTGACCAAAACAAATGTATCCCATAAGTATTCACATCAATATTGACCAGATATTGGCTATGTGACCGTGCCTGCACATTTGAGGAGAGGGACAATTCCATCAGGAAGTGATGTGGAGCTGTCATTTAGCTCCTCACTCTTGTTGAGTGAATTTCTGCATGAGTGTGTATCAACCTCATCTCCAGGAATGGAACCAAAGCAGCTGCGAGGTTTCCTTTGGATTTCCTTGGCTGTTTTGATGCCTTCAGTTTAAGCTTTCCTATTTCCAGACTCTGCACTGCATTGGTGTGTGACTCTGAACTCCATCCAAAGTGTCAGCAAGTTCTCCTCCCAGCTCAGGCACACAAAACAATCCTTTGCCAGCCCCACAACCAAGGACAGCGCTGCAGCTTCAGCCCCAAAAAGTGCAAAGAGCAGCGACTGGAGGAGAGAATGTGGGAGGATGGCACTGCAGAAGCTGGAGCTGCAATTGGACAATGAAGGCCAAGATGGAAATGGAGCCAAAGTGATCCAAGTGTGAGAACTCGTGACTCGGATCCATCTTGGCTCCATCTTGGCTGGAGCCACGGCCGGGCTCTTGCAGTGCCCAAGGTGAATCCTTGGAAGGGCTTGGAATAAATCCCTGCTTTATTCCTTCAGCACTGCCCAGCCTCTGCTCCAGGCAACTCTCAGGCACCAGTTTACACGTTTATTTATCAGAAACTGGAGTGTTCTCCCTTCCACCCAGCAGTCCTGGCTACAAATGCGTCATCTCCGAGTCTCTCCCTCTTCAAGTGAGGTTCACTGACCCCCGGGTGCCTGAAGAATCTCCCCTGGCTCCCAGAGTTTTGAGGCCCACATGAGGGAAATGTCAAGATGCTTGTTTAATTTGGAAACATGCATTCCTTTCTCATGGCTGCTGTAAATATTCTCTCCTTATCTTGCAAGCCCATCCACGGAAGAATGATTATGGTCCTTCTACTCCCTCAAGCTTAAAGTGGGATGTCTGCAAATTAGCTGAGAGACTAAAAGAAGAGTATTGAGCAGGCAACATTTTACACAGCAAAAACATCTATGAAAAAGTGATCCTACATAAGAGCTCGCTCATCAGAACACTGTTCTTGTTTTGAAAGTTAATAAATATTATCTTCTTCACTGAAATAAAAATGAACCATAGGTTTAAAGGAACAAAGGTGGAGTTCACAGCCATATATTGTTCTGGTTATAAATCTCAGCCCTTGGCACATCACCACGATCAGTCAACATCAGGACAACTCCACGTGTGTTAAAGGCAGTTTCAAAGAAAGGGTGTAGTCCAGACCAAAAGAAATTGACTTTTCCTGAAGAACTGAAAGGTATCTTTTAGAAAAAAAGATTGTTTAGAAAACTTCTATTTTGTTTGCTCTCCAAGATTAGAATCGGTAACATTTTCAGCCAGTAACGAATTTTTCATTTTTGGTGACTTCTAGTGGCAGTAATCTTTGACTGCTGTGGCCTCTCAAAGCCCTGGTTTCAGGAGAGCAGGAGTTTTATTGCACAGAGGGCCTAGGATGGGGCTCTTTTCTATGGATAAATAATGATCAATTCCTCATGCTAACACTGAGCTGTTAGCAGCATCTCCCATTATCCTTTCTGAACTGCTTTGCTCCTAATAAGGCATTTCTTCACCCAAATCACCAGGTGTTTTTGCATTTCATTCTTCTGGTTTTTAACCATTGCTTTCCTAAAGAGCAATTATCAGCCATGGCCCTCTTAAAGACCTCTGCAGCCAGTGTTGTTAATTTTATTATGTGGGAAATCTAGAGGGCAAAGCCTCTTCTCACCTATGGACACAAGAAGAAAGCAAAAAGTGCCCTATTGAGGCAAAAAGGGCAACACAGTGTGAATGAGCAACTAAACTAAAATTTACAAAAAAGTTTCTTAAAAAAAAAGGGGGGGAAGAGGAATGGAAAGATGTGTATGGTACAGTTGCAGCTGCTGGTAAAATAAGTGGTCTGTGAAATGCTGAGCAGGAGTACAGAGGAAAGCTAAATAGCATTGCTTATTTATTACTGTTTTATTAAATTGTTTTTTGCTGTATTACTCAACCAGGAGTGCTTGATTATCTTTAAAAACATTCTAAAACCAGAAAGCCCTTTAGAACTTTTTAACCTACCATTCCTCCATCCTCCTCTCCTCTCCTCTCCTCTCCTCTCCTCTCCTCTCCTCTCCTCTCCTCTCCTCTCCTCTCCTCTCCTCTCCTCTCCTCTCCTCTCCTCTCCTCTCCTCTCCTCTCCTCTCCTCTCCTCTCCTCTCCTCTCCTCTCCTCTCCTCTCCTCTCCTCTCCTCTCCTCTCCTCTCCTCATTTCTGTGCTCAGACCAGAATTTCTTATAATGGAAAGAAACTTGTTATTAAGGACTAAAAGGTTCTAAGTGATTTTTCTCATGTACAGCATTTTCACTCCCAGGCCAAAGGTTCACTGCTGGAGAAAACCACTACTGGATGGAACAAATATAAACAGGAATGCTTGAAGATGCTGCAGGAATCGTCTGTAGATAATGGTAAGGAATTAAGCAATGAAGAAATTTATTGAGTGACACCGGAAAATATGCAAATATTGTCTTGCTGTATGTCTGTTCCTAAGTTCTAAATGTAGAACAATTCACCTGACACAAATATTAGCCTAAAGGCCTTTGTTTACTCTCCTGTCTCTGTGGCTTAGATAAAGAGCAGCACACCTACAGGGTCTCCTCCTGAATTCATGCCTCCCTCCTTTGACTGGGTGCTCAGAGTCTTCTGCTGTTTGCCAAAAGGAGACTCCATAATCCATCATTCTTTCACTCCTAAATGTATAAACTCTGCTCAGCTAGGAGTCTGACTTCATGGGTTTGCTTTGAGTGACTGGAGAAGTCCAAGGTGTGGCTAGCACAGAGATTGCTGCTGTTCACCAAGGAAAGGTGAAAAGGGAATCTCTGCTCTCTGTTTTGGACTCATGGGCAGGCATTGAAAGCACCCTCACCAAATTTGTTGGTGACTCCAGACTGGGAGGGGTCAGGAGTCAGAGCCATTTGTGGGAAATGAGGAAGGGGAAAACACAGAAAGCCAGGGAAAAGGAGCTTCCATAAGTTACTGACGACGTGACTGCAGTCAAGGAGGCAAGAAGAGAGTGATGAGGACTGCAGAGGGGACAGAAGATTTTCTGGAAAGCAGGGAAAGCAAAGCATGCATCAGCTCAGGCAGCACACCTGCAGGATGGCTTACAACTAATGCTGAAGGAAAGAAAGGAACAGTAGAGAGCAGCTAGAAGTCAATAGCCTGTGGTGAACACCTGGTGTGCAGAAAACATTAGCATGATGCAAAAGAAGATTGTGTTTTGCCAGGAAAGCAGGGAATGATGGCTTTGGTGGCAATTAGAATTCAGCCAGGTGACCCGGAAAGATATTAGAGGGCAGTGGTTTGTAGTGGGTAATCAAGAGAGCTGCAGGGCCTCAGGACTTCAGCTTTCATGAAATTGAAAAACAAAGGTATTTTTCTTCTGGCAGCCTCCCCAGTCCACACTTGAACAAACAGAAATTGGAGAAAAGAACAATAAAAATGCAGCTATAAATGTTAACAGCTACACAGATCATAACACAGATGCTTAGCCTCAAAGGTACAGCAGAATATGTAAGAATGCACATCCTGTGCTCTGTATTTTAGCAGCAGCACCCCAGAAAGATGCTGGTGAGATAGCACAGAGCTATCTTGCTCCCTGTACTCTTCTTCCCACACAAGTTTCTCAAGGTATTGCTAAGCACTATGGAAAATAATTTGTGATATTCTCTTCTGATTTAGGATGGGCAAAAGCATTAAAGTTCAGAGAGAAGAACTTTGGTGTTATCCTGAAAAAAAGACAGAAACTAAGCAAGACACTAGGACAGCCATTAATGCACTTTATTTTATGTTGCTGTCACCTGCCTGCACCATTTCAATTCTGCATTATCAAATGTTTTATCTTAAACTTCTCTCCTGTGGTTGATGTGATAACTGTGAAGATCAAAACTGAGTTACTCTGAGATATTACCAGAGTTATAATCTCTGGTAATAACTCCGGGAATATGAGACATTGCCCAAAGACTTAAAGGAGTCACTGTGAGAAACGGACAGAGGTGACAACTGGTGTCCCAAGGAAAGGTGGGAAAGGTGGAGTATCTTCCATTCCCAGTCTGCTGCAGTGCAGGATAACATGCCTGGAATCTCACTGTTACATTTGGACCACAGGGGCCTCAGGATCATACAACCATGAAATCACAGAATACCCTGAGCTGGAAGGAGCCCACAGGCATCATCCAGCCCGGCCCCTGGCCCTGCACAGACCCCCCAAAATCCCACCCTGGGCATCCCTGGCAGAGCTGTCCAAGCTCTCCTGGAGCTCTGGCAGCCTCGGGGCTGTGCCCATTCCCTGGGGAGCCTGGGCAGGGCCAGCACCCTCTGGGTCAGAACCTTTCCTGACAGCCACCCCAAAGCTGCCCTGGCACAGCTCCAGCCATGCCATGGGTCCTGTCACTGTCACACAGCAGAGCTCAGAGCTGCCCCTCTGCTGTCCCTCTAAAGGAATCTGCAGACCCTGGCGAGGTCTGACCTCTCTTCCTTGTGATTTGAAGCAATGAACTGATCTCATAGAGGAGTGCAAAGCCTGCAGGTGATGCATGGTCTCAGGGAAGAAGGGCAGCTCCTATTTCTGCATTGCACAATGAATATAAAATGTTTATCTACAATATCTTGTTTCTCTGGAGTAGTTTGCAGGTCACCTGGAGCAATACAAAATGGTTTCCATGACTGTCCATTGTCTGGACAACTTTTTGTAAAACTTTTATTTGCTTCTCTCCCCAGGAGTACATTGCAATGGGACATTTGATCAGTTTGTTTGCTGGCCTTACTCACCCCCAGGAAATGTCTCTGTTCCTTGTCCTTCTTATTTGCCATGGCTGGAAAATGGTAATGTGAAAGTGGTAACTTGTCCTGGAGTTTGTGCCAGGAATTCAGCTAAAGCACAGGTGGTGCTTGTCTGTCTTGTCCTCTGAGGTGGATGAGGGAGAAAAGGTCTCCCCTCTTTCTTCCACTGCTGAGCTGAGGCACAAAATCACTTTTGATGTTTATTTGCTCTTTGTCTCCATCTGTGCTTGCCACGGCTCTGTCTGCTGTGAACATTCACAGGGTCATGTACCCACACTGCCAGGGCTTTATCACAGGAATAAATTCAGGGTTCAGCTTCTGACCTTCAACTTCTGGGGTCCCCACTATCCCAGACAGGATTCCACAAAACTGGAAGAGCCAAACCCAGGGGTGTTCCCAGCACCTCCAGTGGTGTGGGGAACAAGCCAACCTTAAAGCAGCCTTTTCCTGCAGGGAATGCAGCAGTGGGGGCTCTCAGGAAGGGGAAAACACCTTCAGGAGCACAAGTGTTGAGGCCCAAACAAGATTCCCACAAAGGAATGGAAGGGCACTGCTAACAGCACAGAGCAGCATTTCTGAATCCTGCTCAACACCTCTCTGGGCTGTTTCTCTAATTCCACTTGGAGAGGCCAATTCTTCCTCAGTCCTTTCATTTATGGGAGACTTCTACCAGCTGCTTATCCCAGCTTTCTCCTGCCCAAGCCACACACGGTTTGTTCTTTAGTATAATTTATCCTTTTTTTATGCTAATAAGCATTAAGACACCAGCTTTCTATCTAATCTCCCAAACTGCTTCTGCCAACCATTTAGAACAAACCCAGCTCTTCATACTAAACAAAAGCATCATGCCTCCATGGAATGGAGACTCTTTTTTTATGTCTGAATTTCTACAAAAGCAAGATTAATGATCACATTTTATGAATGGTTTAAGGTTTTTTCCAGCATCTAGTATTCATAGAGAGCTCCTGCTCCATCACAACAAATTGTGATCCCAAAGCCATTCCCTCAGCTCTGAGCTGAGCAAAACACATTGCTCAGATATGTTCTGAGATATTCTGGGTGTTGCTACCACCCTTAAACACTTCCAATGAAAAAATGATTGGAAGAGCTCAGGCCTGATCAGAAATAAACTGATGGCAGCTGTTGAGGACAGCATCAAACAAACATCAACCAGGATCCCCACACCATTCCTCTGATGCTATGGGCAAGTTCCTAATTAATATAAACTGGGGCAATGCAGTGAAAACCAAGAAAACTTCATCAGTTCAGCCCAGCTGCTGGAGGGGCCCCAGAGCACAGAAATGAAACACCAGCCTGCAGCATCAGGTGTTACAGAGGAAGAGCATTTAATCAAATCCTGGCCTATGAATTACCTGTTCACGAGTTTAATGAGGAAAAATTAATAAAGTGAGATGTAGGCTTCTCTTTCAGATGTACTGTGTGGGTTTTCTTGTAAAAAACAGGTACATTCTGGGAATTTATAATTTATTTCTGCTGGATTACATTCCTACTTTGTCCTATGTAAATATAAAAAATATATTGACAAAGACAAAGGAAAAGTGGGTTTTATTCTTTATTGTTTTTTTTAATATGAGTGGTGTAGAGTATATTGTGGAGGTGTGAGGCAGAAGTCTTTAAAATGTGTATGAAAAATGAAATCTCTATTTTGACCTTTCAAACTAAAACTCTGTTTACTTTCAGGAAGTGTAGGACATGTATACAGAGTCTGCTTGGATGAAGGGATTTGGCAAACAAAGGAAAATTCCACAGACATTTGGCGGGATAGTTCAGAATGTTCTGAGAAAAATCATTTCCAAAAAAATGTAAGTGTGTTTTATATTGCAGTTGAAAACTTTAATCTTCTTAATTCTTTCTTGAGTAAGTGACAAAACATTTCCATTTAATACCTGCAAAGGATCTTCAGATTTCACTTAAATTACCGAATGGAAAGCTGTTATTTTATTTATAAGAAGCAGAAGAGAAAATATTAAAGAAGGGGATTCCTGCTTTAGATGCCACAAATTATTTTCTGTTCAGAGTCCAGTGTTCACATGTGCTGATTTTCTCCTAATAAAATAAAAAATCACCACAACTCGTCAAGCAAGTGAACATCCCAGCATCTCCCCAAATCTCATTATTCTGTGCAAGTCAGACAACTTCCCTTCCGAGCCTCTCAGCATTTCATGAGCTGTTAATTGGTTATTTCAGAGTTAGCTGGTCAGAGACTGGAGGATTCACCCTAAGCTAATGCCATCCTTCCCGTATTTCTCACATTGCATCAGGCCAGGGGCTGGACTCTGTCAGCCAAACTTCTTTTGCCAGGGAGTTCATCTTAGCAGGTGTCAGAATTAGGTCTCTTAGGTAAGCATAATTACCACTATTTTTACTTTTTAATGCTGCCCAAGTGCTGTTTCTTACTTTACCAAGTAACACTGCCTTACTGATTAGTTATGAAACATTATTAGTTTAGTATCTATGTGTATTACTACATTTTTACTAAGCCCTCTATGCAGTAAGTACATTAATTTCCAAACTTGCAGTTTATTTATGCAAATATAAAAAGTGTTCATAAGTTCTGAGTGTTTTCCAAGGTTTGTTGACCATTCTGGGTAGCATATTTGTTTCTTCAAGACAAGCAGACAATTTCTTTAACCAGCTTTCCTACCAACACTAAATGTGGGCTTGTACCTCTTTGTTTTATTTAATTGGCTCAAAGTTTGAATAGTTGAGAGGTAGACATAAGCAGCTAAAATAGAAAAAAGTTAGGAAAAAGAAATGTTAAATTGGGCAAATTGTGCAGGGCCAGGAGCTGGACTTGACCAATCCTTGTGGGTACCTTTCAACTCAGGATGTTCTATCATCATCTATTGAAGTGTGAGTGGTTCCCTTCCTCCTCTGAGGCCTTAGTTGCCATTCAAACACATTCAAGACAGCTCTAAGTTAATAATTATTTTTTTCCCTTTGAACCCAAGGAAGCCAGTGTGTTTCAGCAGCTCTGACCCTCCCAGCTGTGCAGTGCCAGCTGTGCAGTGCCCAGGCCATACACACACTCTTGTGTGCAGCCCAGGGAGCTGATGCTGGTCCCCCACCACATCCCCTTGGATGGAATCATGGCAAGGATCAGCTGGGATCTGGCCTAACAATGGTGTTTGTGCAGGAGAAATCTGGGAACAGTCTGGGAGTGCCTTTGTCTTTGTCATGCACTGGTTTCAAAGGCAGTGCAGAGAGCAGGATCAGAATCCTGCCCTGGCTCCCTGAAACTCGAAGCAGGTGATCCCCAAAGTTTCTGAGCTGTGTTTCTGCTCTGTCCCCTGCCCATATAACATTTCTTTCTTCTTTGTTCCCAGGAAGAAGAACATAAACTACTCACCACATTACAGCTGTTATACACTATAGGATATTACTTTTCCCTCATCTCACTGGTATTAGCTCTGCTTATACTTTCTTTACTCAGGTTAGTACGAATTTACTTACATTTTAAACATACAGAGCCCTGTACTCATATTCTTTTTTTTTTTTTTTATGAAATTGAAGTTATTATTTACTTACCTTCCAGTACCTGAAGGGGCTACAAAAAAGCTGGGGAAGAGCTTTGTACAAGGGCATGGAGTGATAGGACAAGGGGGAATGGCTTTCAGATGAAGATGGTAGATTTAGATTAGATATTAGGTAGAAATTCTTCACTGTCAGGCCCTGGCACAAGTCACTTGCCCCATTCCTGGAAGATTTTAAGGCAAAGTTGGATGGGCCTTGGAGCAGCCTGATCTCCTAGAAAGTGTCCTTGCCCATGGCAGGGGGGAGAGCATGAGATGAGCCTTAAGATCCTTTCCAACCCAAACCATTCTGTTGATTCCATGTAAATAACTTGTATTTTCCTAAGGAGCAATACGATTGCAATTTCTAAGCAGAAAACCTTGATGGCAACAATATGAATACAACGATTGTTTTGCTGGATTTTTGTTGGCTTTTAGAAATTTTATTTCTGCAAATCAGATATATTCCAGAGGATTCATATGTTATTTTTTAATCCCACAGAAAACTTCACTGCACAAGAAACTACATCCATATGAATTTATTTGCATCCTTTATCTTGCGTGCTGCAGCAGTTCTTATCAAAGACTCTGTGTACTACAACATTTACTCCAAAAGACCAAATGATGAAACTGGATGGATATTATACCTCAGCCCAGAGGTAATGTGTTAGCTCATAGCTAATAGTAAATGTGTGTTTCTAGTGGTTATAACAGTTACAGTTTTGGAAGTTTGCCCTACAGCATCAAGTGGTGAGGTGTTTGTAAGTTGAGCTTTGGATGCTGAAATTTTGTTGATAAAAATTGGGGTAATCAAGATGAAATCTTGATTTGAGATAAGAGATTTATTTTAAATGAATATAAAGAACATATTAATTCATTGTAATATTTAGAAGCAGTCACTTAAGCAAAACAACTCACACCTTGTAGCCTTCAGAAAGAAATCTCTATGTTTGTTTGGTATTTATTTACATCTCATTTATGACTACTGTGAATAAATTATTCTTGTATGTTGTTGTAGGAATAGAGCTTGCCCATGTTAACAAGGAAAATTATCTGCAAGATGTTAATGATGACTCTGCAGATCATGACATTTATATTTACAATGACTCCTGGTCTCTCATTCCTACAGATTGTAATCATTTGCAGGACTGCCCAGTTTTTCATGCATTACTTTGTCGGGGCAAATTACTTCTGGCTATTGGTAGAAGGAATTTATCTGCACACATTATTGATAACTGTGGTGCTCTCTGAAAGACGACTGCTGCAGACATACATTGTGATAGGATGGGGTAAGTCCAGAACTGTTTCCAAGCACTCATTATGTGGTGCTTTGCTGGAAGATATTTTGTAAAGAAGGAGGGAAAAAAAAAAAGAGTTTTGTTTAATTTGTTAGTTTTGAAGCCAGCAATTGTAAATGGAGATATGTCAGCAGTGGTACTTTGGCTGCAGCTCAGCTTGAGCTGCAGATACAGGAAATCAGGGAATTGTTTAGTAAGAAAACAGATGTCTGGTGGGCAGAACAAGAAGAAATTTCCTTTCACTGGGCTGTATATTGTCGTCACTGAATATTATGGTATACCAGCAACTTCATTTCCTCCCTTTGTAATACAGCACCTCTATAGCAAAAGTGCCAAATCATTAGCAATTTTCATTTAAATGCTCCCCTTGCCAGCTCACCTGAAAGTTGTAAGGTTTGCTTTAAGTTAGGAGTCAATCTGAAACACTGCTTGAGCCAGGTCTTACATTTCAGGCATTATCTTATCCATGAAAAAGACAATTTAAAGGTAATTACTTTTGGGGATCCTTCTCACCATCCATGCCAGATTGCTGAGTTCCTTCTCACTTTCCTCTTTAAAGGGCCCTTGGCTGTAGGAGCACACAGGTTGCTGATGCACCAAGACCACTGCCTTTCATGGTTTTTTAGTGTTGTTCCATTCTTTCATCATCTCTAAATCTCTCTGTTGCTTTGATCACCAGCTTGTTGGAAGGGGGATCAGTTATTTCATTCCTTGTTCAAACTGCAATGGACAAGTTTGATAGGGAATTTGCTCCCTAGCAGAAGAGTAATAATAATAATGATAATAATAATAATAATAATAATAATAATAATAATAATAATAATAATAATAATAATAATCCTTTGGCTGTTGGTCCTCGTCCATTGGTCTCACCACATTCACCAATTTTCTAAAGGCTGTCCCCACAAATCAGCTTTATTTTTTATTTATGTTTATTACAATCCCTGCTGAGATGGGACACATCTTACAGACCTGTGTAGTTCCACTGCTGCTGAGGCAGCAGGGCTCACCCAGGGCTCACACTGACATTTCCTCAGCTGCTGCCCAGGGGCTGCATTTGGTGACATCCCCTCATCACCCCGGGTGCCACCTTTCCTCAGAGGCCACCTCGTGTCCCCCTGGATCTGCAGGTCTGTTCCCAGCTGCTCCATGCCCCAGTTGTTCCTGCAGACCCTCTTTTTGCACCAATACCATCTCCCACCCAAGTGAGACCCCTCTCATCCCCTTCCCCCTTTTACCTGCTCAGAAATCTGTTTTCTTGGAGAGTTTTTTGTTTCTGGCCCTTTCTCTGTGCTGCCACACTCCAGTTTTCTCCATGTCCTTAGTCAGTGTCCCAGAATCCTGAACTGTCCCTGTTCTGGTCCAGGGACCCACACCTGCTTTAATTTCTGCCACATCCACCAGAAAATCCCCTGTGTGATATCGGGCTGGGAATTCAGTGGAACACTGCTCTTAGCTGATGATTTGAGACTTGTGCTTTCACTCTTGTAGTCCATTGGAACATTGCAGTAACTCTGTACTTTAGGGGTTTTTTCAGCCTGCAGTTTATGATCTCCAGGAAGGGTTGGGGGCAATAAAGGGATTGGGATTCTCTTGAAGGGGTTCAGGACAACAATCCTTTGTCAGCTGTTTTAACTAACCAGGCAGCATTCCACACCTTCACTAAAAACCTCTTTAAAGCTCAACAGAGCCTGAGGTCATCTGTGAGGCCTCCTGTGGCAATTTGGATTCTCAGGGTCAGAAATGTTGATTTCAGCACATCAGCAGTGTGTGTATGTGTGAATGTATTCATCAGTCTGAAAATGCAAGATTCCACTACACCAAAACAAGTCATTTTGTATTTGAACCAAATGGGGACAGCCAGGATGAAGTCGATTTTTTGTACTGTTCTAAATAGAAAAGCACAAACCTTTGCACCACACACTTCTACAAGCTTGTCTGGAATAAACTCTTCTTTTCTTTTCAGTTGTTCCAATCCTCTTTGTGGGCCCTTGGGGAATAAGCAGATCCAAACTGGAGAACACAGGGTAGGTTATTAAATAAAATGTTCTTTGGAATCCTGATTTTCTGTTTGCTTGGCTGAAAGCCCTTGGCAGTCTTTGACACAAGAACTGACCAGCAAATTATCAGATTATACAGCACCTATTGATACTTGTTACAGTTTCAAGGTTCCCTTTAGTACTTTTACATTAAAGAACTTCTAGGAATTCTCAGATTTGTTTATGCATTTAGCGAGGAGTAGAATGAACTTTCACTGTTCCTGAAATGTTCATCCATTTACATGAAGCAAATTGTGTGCACCAACATCCTCATGGAGAGCATCCTGTCAGTAAGAACAGGAGACCAGTGCTTTCCCCGGAGACATTTGGAGTTCAATTTGTATTCACTGACACTTTTAAAGAAAAAAAGTAAATTTTAATGGAGGCTGAGGACAAAACCTTACAGTCCCTGAGATTTGGTGAGGGCATCAGTGACAGTAACAGGCACTAACAAGCACCAGCTTCTGGTCTGCAGTGATGCTGTTGGTGGCATCACATCAACTTTGTGGGTTTTGTATGGAATCTTTTGTTCTCCTCTTATTTTTTGTGGTTTGTAGAGAATTTTATTTGCAACGCCAACATGGATAATAAGCAACATGCAAACCATAATTACAGAGTCAGATGTCATATAAATTGCAAATGACAAGCCAAGATCCTACAGAAACTCAGGATAATTAGCAAGAAGAAATAGGACAAATCAGAAGTTAAAGAGGAGAAAAAGACACACCTTCAAGTTAACAGAATGCTTATTTTTTAGCAGATCAAGAAGCACGGTCACAATTGCCAGTTTACTCATTTCCAGTCTCCAGTTTCACACAGATAATTTAAGTAGGATTAATTCCATGATGAGGGTTTGGTGTCATGTTTTGTGGGTTCAAAGACTGAGTTAGCCAGATAATTCTGAAGTTTTTGGTCTAGGGAAATATTTATCAACATTCATGTGGAAAGATCTTCAGAGTTGTTGGTGAAACTCTTCCAGGTTTTATTCCATTTCTTTTGGGGGCCACCTTAAAAAGTTGAACTTCACCGAGTTCCTTTTGAAATACATATACAAGTTATATGAGCATTCTAACTTTATTTTTTCCTATGAAAATAATTATACTTTGAATTATTCACCAGGTGCTGGGGAACAAACGAACACATGGGGATCTGGTGGATCATCCGAGGACCAATGTTGTTTTCCATTGCAGTAAGAATTATACACCCTGTATTTTATTTTTTTTTTTTCCCTCCTTGGTCTTTGTAATTAGTGCCATTTTTTGTCCTTCAAAACTTTGGAACAAGTAAGATCCAGTTTCCTGACACAGAAATATGAAGGGAGACATAGAGTGACAGAAGGGATAAAGTTTTGTTCAAAAGATGAGGAAGCAGGATTCTGTATTAAAAAAAATGAAATGTCATTTTGTATCAAATTATATGTCAGGCTGAATAAGGCAATGCTAAGCTATTTAACTTTGCATATTTAGTATGTGACAAAAACCTGCTTGTATTCCAACCTCATCCCAGCTGCATTCCAATTATTTGGGAGCAGGTTTTGCAAGTGTTTGATAACAATTATACATTTATTTAGTAGTTAACTGATTAGTGCCATAACATTTGCTGAAAGTAAACCATTTGTATTTTCCTTCGAGGTTAACTTTGTCATCTTCTTAAAAATTCTCAGAATGCTGATTTCCAAACTAAAAGCTCAGCAAATGAGCTTTCATGACTACAAATACAGGTATGTAACAAAAGACACAGAATTCCTGGCCCCTTTTTAAAAAATCTGTCACATCAAAAACTTGCCAGCTTCCCCTAAAGATGTACCTACCACCACCAGGTGTAATAGATATTCAGAAAATGGGAAATAGATACATTCTGAATGGATATTCTGGATATTCAGAATGGGAAAACAAGCTCCACAGACATGTCCCTGCCTGAGAGGCAAAGGCACCTCTGTGCTGAGCTTTGGGGGCATTTTCACAAAGGCTTTTCAGTGCAGTGAGATCTCTGCTCTCAGGTATCTCCTCTGCTGCTGTGACACATTTTTCCCTTTGTCACCAAAATTTGGGAAGAAAAACCCTCTAGCACTATGTTTGTAACCTGATAGAGAATCAGACATTACTTTATTCTGCCAAGGATGTGCCATGGAAAACATTTCATTTACACATGCCTTTTAACTAGACTTTCCACAGATTGATGCATACATTATTCTCAAAATCAAAAAACTGCTACTACCATTCCAAAGTCAGAATACCGAGGGCATGTTCTGGAATAATTTCTTTGAGGTTTTTTGGCACAGAGGATGTTTACAAAATACAATAATGAAACATCTTCTCTTTAAGATTGGCAAGATCTACACTTGTGCTGATTCCATTGTTGGGGATCCACGAATTTGTATTTACCTTCATCACTGATGAACAGGTGGAAGGACTTTCAAGGCATATAAGACTTTTCATTCAGCTGACAATGAGCTCATTTCATGTAAGTACTGCTTTGCAAGTATTGTTTTTAGGGTTCACAGATCCATGGACATTGCTGCTCACCAGTTATAGTGAATTCTGATTTAATATTCTATCCCAGCCTACAATGTCTCTAAATACACTGTTGCAGTAACAAGATAAAACATTCACAAACTGCATACTCAAATATGATAGTCCCAAACACCAAAAATGGAGTCTGACATGTTCAGAAAAAAAAGGTGTCCTCTTGAAATAGATAACAGTTCATCACAGACCCCTGAAAACAGGATTCAAATGGTCCATTTAAAACACTCCCAGCCAAAATCATACCTATGAGAATGTCTGCCTCACCCAAGGTTTGGGCTCCATTTTCCTAAAGGATGTTTGTTCACCTTATCTGCAGAGTGACACTGCCAGGTGTACACTCACAAAAGTGCTGCACATGTGCATCAGTTTTTAGTTGGTTTTAGGAGAGAATTTGTCAGAGCCCTCACATGGATGGAACAGAAAAATGGACGAGCATCTGCAGGTGGAAAAGTTTGTCAGCCATGCAGTCAGGAGTGTTTTACAGATTTCAGGCTCCTGGCTCCTCTTCAGCCCCCTGCCTTAGTTTGGGGTGAGTAAAAATCCTGAAGTGAGGGAGGGGAGTGTGACTGGGGCAGCTCTGCCCTCAGATCTCAGCTGCAAGGCCCCGGGATAAGATAAAATAAAATAAAATAAAATAAAATAAAATAAAATAAAATAAAATAAAATAAAATAAAATAAAATAAAATATCCAGTTCTGAGTACACAGTGCTGCTGTGACCTCGTGTTAGAGATAGAAATGAGACACACACTTTTCAAAGCGCCACTTTAATGTTACAGCCCATTTTTATACAGTTTTCAAAGTCATCATGTTGAATTCTTCTTGGTTAGCGACTTTCTTGCCCCTCAGTTCATTGATTAGAAGGTGTTTGTGTGCATAGGTGCCAAGTCTCTCTCTACACAGACGTTTGCATTTTTTCTTCACGGATTCCGACGGGTAGAATCCTCTTCTTCACAGGTGCAAATTGGCTTTTTACAAGAACAGATTGTTGTGCTAACTGCTTCTTCCTGTGACAAGATTCCGTTCTCATGGGAATTTACCAGGCTAGCTTAGCCAGAATAGCAAAGCCTGAACCAAGTTTTACAAGGCCTTTCTTACTGTAAGGTTTGACCTGTATTTACCAGGTTCCAGAGTTGTTGCTGCAGCTCAGTGGTGATGGCCACTCGTGCACAGGGTGAGCTTTCCTGTACTGAGCCAGAGAACTGGGCATGGCACTAAACTCTGCTGCCTGCCTCTGCCCCGAGTTCTGCACCCTGCTAAGTCATGAATTTTTGAGGTAGTACTATTAAACCTGCTCAGCAAAGTTGTCCTTTACCCACCTCTTCCTGCTTTGATCTTCCTGGGACACCCTGACAGCATTTCCAGATCTTTATTTGCTGCAAACCCAGAAATCTCTCTGGCTCCAAGAGGCTGCTCCTCAGTAATTCAGGGCTCTGACACTGCTGCTCTCTTCTGCAGCCTGAGGGATGAGGCCACAGAGCATTGCTGCACTTTTCCCACAATTGATGGTGATCCTGGCTTTTAACCTTTGCATTTCTGCACCTGTGCTCTGGTGTGTGCATGCACCAGTGCTTTGACACTGTTATTGAGGCTATGCTTTAAAATTTCCACCACAGCTTGAGGGGAAAAAATGCCCTGAGTGTCAGTAGAGAATTCCTGGAAAGCCACAACCCCAAGGAGCCTGCTGACTTGGTGTTCACAAAATCACAGCATTATTTGGGTTGGAAGGGACCTTAATGTTGGAGTATAAGTTCCTTGGTTAGACATATCCTTACTTGGAGAAGTTGCAGTGCCTAGTTGTTATTTTAGAAGTGCAGAATCATTTTAAGTGAAGATTTTATTTACTGGCTTGTAGAAAGAAATCTGATATATAAACCAGCTTACTCATCCTTGCTAAAGAACACAAACTCCATTCCTTTTAGAGAAACGTGCATGTGCTTGGCAGCATGCCATGCTTTAGAAGCAAAACTCCATTAAAAAATACCCAGAGATCTTAGCCAATGTTTATTGCACATTTTCTTTTTTAGCTGCAGCGTTATTTATGAAGGGATTAGCCAAAAAGCACATAAACTGTACCCAATTACATTTGTTTAGTCTGTAAATCTTCTCAGTAGTTTTAAAAGGCAGTTAAACTGTTTTGTTAAAGAAAAACAATTATCCCTGGGATCTCAGCTGAAGGTTTAACTCAAACATTTTCAAGGAGCACAAAATTAAATTCTAAATAGGAGTTCTGTTATAGGTATGATGCTGCTTTGCTTTAGGAAATGGAGGAATCTAAACATCTTGGCTCCCTTGTGCATGGAAATTGTTACCCTCAGGAAAAACCACTGGTTTCATCAGTTATTTGATGAATAATTTATCACATTGCAGTTGTCATTAGAACTGAAGAACAACTGTGAGGCTCATGTGTGCATCTGCCCTTTCCTATTGGTTCTTCTGCTCATGAACATTCCTTCTGAATTTCTGAGTCTCCCTTTTTACTCACACTGGCATAATTCTGAAAATGTGTGTTTGAGAAGTCACAGCACATTGGAAAGGTTTCTAAGTGTGAAAACCAATTTACTGGGAGAAAAATGAGTGAGAATTAAAGAAACCAGGAGATGAAGTGAGCATCAAATAGAAATAATCAGCGAAGTCTTCACCTTGTGGTGTGATTTTAGTGCTGTCACTGCTCTGGTGCTGCAGAGTGAAATATTTACAGACTGAACCAGCCCAGGGAGGTCACACAGGCTCTGCCTTTCCCACAGTGGCAATCACCAGGCTCAGGACTTTAGTTTAAATCCTGTTTATGCTTGTGGTGCTATGAAGCCACACATTAAAAAAAAACCAAACCCAAACCACCCAGCAGAGTCATGAACTTTCTATCCCCCCAAAAAAAGAGAAATGCCTCCAGGAGCAGGAGAAGTTCTGCATAAAAGTTGCTTTTTAAGCTAGTAAATTTGTAATTAATATATTTTAATATTTGAAATATTAGATGAGACTATATATTTATGTGATGTAATTATTATGTTACCATTTGTACTTAATATCACCTGTTATTAACTCTAATTAACTCTATCTTCCTACCATAACCCAGTGAAACATGAAAAATGATAGAAATAAAAAAGCTGGAGAAAGCAATTGTGTTTGCTATTTCTCCTGTCCCCTTTTCCACTGGTGTGGCAGATAAACTGCACATATGCTTAAGGAATTAATGACTTTAAATAATTCAGGACTGCTAGAAAATTAACAGCAGGCTCAGAACGCTATTGGTTATTTCTAGGTATAATGAAAAATGTTGTAGCTTCTGTGTATATGAATTTCTTTTTACACTTTTATCTGAGCAAAGCAGAAACATTTCTGGAAAAATGTAAGTGTGGGAACAATTGAATGCAGTCAACTGAACTGCACCTTTGTAGCTGTGATATAAATATTGCCTTGGGACTCAGAGTTTTTATTCTCTTAATCAGAACTTGTGTCACAGATGCCTTTGGACACACCAAAAAAGGCATTTCCTGAAGCACTGGGAATAAATCTGCATTTCTGTGGGGCTGAGATGCAGCCTGTGAGCTGCTTTAGCCTGAGATCAAATGCAGACAGACAGAGGCAAATGGAAACAATAATTTTGGGGTTGGTTTAAAATAAGTTGTAGCTGTAGGATTTTTTAAGGTATTTATCTAAATCAGTTTCAGAGGGAAATGAGCAATTCCAAATGGCCACAACACTCAATATAGCTGAACTTTGAACTAACACTAATCACTTAATATAGAAATAATTTGTAAGAAGAACCCAAATGAGATCTCATTCACAAACCCAAACAAGCATACAGATAATATGAGAAACCAAGCTGCATTTTTTTATTTTACCACATTTGGAAATAGCAGCAGTCACAGTATAACAGCAATAGTTTGGAGAAAAAACCACATTATGTGACAGCAAAATGAAGATTTTATAATCTGTTCTTCAGCATCTGCACAAAATGTGCCTTGTATTGCCAAGGAATGCACAAAAACAAGTGACTGGGTACTTCATTAGTAAATAAATGCAGGTAACTAGTTTCATTTTTGAGCATTAAGGAGCACTGTTTATATTTATGGTTTTAACACTAATGTCACCTTTAAATTACATCTTCAGGTATTTCCTGTTCACTGACTTTTCCCTCTCACTCCCTTTCTCTTACAGGGATTTTTGGTAGCAGTTCTCTACTGCTTTGCTAATGGAGAGGTAAGACACAATGCTGTGAGAGAAGTTTGTAGTTCATTAGTAAATATATTAATGACAGCAGGAAGGATGAACACACTGAGCAGCTCTGCTCATTGAGAGCATGTCTGCATTCTTTTGAGCTGGTAAAATTGTTTTGAGTGAGGAGAACAGCAAGAACTACCACAGGTTTGAACTCAAATGCAAAATATTTGCACTGAAGGCTGAGTGGTGAGCACTGGGGAGGTGTGGATAGCCTGGGGTGTCTGAAATGCCATTACAGGTTCATGGTACCTGAAACCCACTCCTTTATCCAGCTGAAACCCCAGACTTTTGGTCAGCCAGGCTGAACCCTCTCTGAGTTTCCTCCTGAGCTCTATGGGAAGTGATCACATTTGGAGTTCTTCATTATCTTAGACAGCAACATGTTGAAAAAATAATTTCATAAAATCACAGACTGGGTTAGGCTGGAGGGGACCTTAGAGTCCATCTCATCCCACCCCTGCCATGGCAGGGACACCTCCCACTGTCCCAGGCTGCTCCAAACCCCAATGTCCAACCTGGCCTTGGGCACTGCCAGGGATCCAGGGGCAGCCACAGCTGCTCTGGGCACCCTGTGCCAGGGCCTGCCCACCCTCACAGGGAGGAATATTCCCTAACATCTAATCCAAATCTGTCTTCTTGTAGTTTAAAACCATGCCCCCCACTCCTATCACTATTTGCACATGCAAAAAGTGTCTCTGCAGGTTTTTTTATGTCCCCTTTAGGCACTGGAAGGGGCACTAAGATTTCCCCAGAGCCTTCTCCAGGCTGAACAACCCCAGCCCTCTCAGCCTGACTTGCTACCTTGGAAAATGCTGCTATTTCAATTAATTTTAAATGTTTTCTAAGTTGAATCTCTCTGTTCTCCCCTGCATTTGGCCCAGGTGCAGACTGCCACTACTTGGAGTAAACAGACACTAAAAGCTCAGCACAGACAAGTGGCAGGGGACACACACTACACAGACACAGCCATAGGGACCTGGACACTTCCTAAAGACACCAGTGAAACAAACAGATGGGCTTTATACACAGGCTAGGCCAGATGTTTCTAATATCTGTCGAGGAAATATGCAGTCATTTCAGAACTACTTATATAAAATAGAGTGGTGCCTTGGAGTGCCCACCTAGAACAGAGGCTAGACAGAATTAGAGAATAAAGTGGGGATTTATTAAAAGCCCTCAATAGATCCACCTTGGGCAGCCAAAGCCTCCCAGAGGCTACACCCAGAATGGATGGTGGTCATGAGTGTTTCAGACAGAAATAAGTTTTGTCCATTTACATATCAGGGGCTAATCCTCCAATTACAGCTTCAGGTAATGAAGTAATTTACTCCAAGTTTTCTCTCCCCTCCCCAATTCACTGCTGCTTACATCTCTCAGGTCCTGAGACAGACAGGTGTCCTGGAGTTTCAGGCCTAGAGAGGAATTGTTTTGTCTGACCAAAATGTGAAGACAGCAGCTAGCAATGTAGATGGAGTTTAGAGTAATACATTAAAGAATTACAGGATTACAAATATATGAAAAATATAAAAGCTGGCACTTGTCTGCACTAGAGAAGTGCTTGTCTGACACTTGCAGAGGGCACAGGACTGCCAGCAGCTCTCACCAGATGTTTGGAGTTGCTCTTTTGGCTTTCTACCCCCTGGTCCAGCTGAGCTCTCAGAGCCAAGTGCTGCTGGCAGAGCCGGGGGAAGCCCCAGCTCCTCCACAGGGGATGGAGCCTGCTCTGCTCTGCTCTGCTCTGCTGGCTCCTGGGGTGCAGGCAGGGCACACTCGGTGCTGAGGATTTCCATCAGGCTACCAGAAAAATGTTTTGACAAAAGAAACCAGCTGCACCAGCAAAACACTTGGGTAAAGCTGCGTGCTCCTCATTTCCACAGCCCCGGGGCTTTGCTCCTCTTCCTCCTCCTCCTCCTCTTCCTCCTCTCTGCAGCAAACTGTGAACAGGGGAGTCACCTGAGCTCTCACACACCTCAGATTTGCAGAGGAAAAGCTTTCCCAAGGTTGGCCTCTTCAGATTGATTTAGCAAACAAATCTGTCCCTACCCTACAAGCAGCAGGTGCGAGGTAACCCCAGAGGGGCAGGAAACATGGCACTTGCAGCTCCTCTCATTGTACAAGCCGCATTTGTGGCAGTGAACTCCAGGATGGCCACACGCCATTAGCAATGACCATTTTCTCCTCCCCTCAGGTGAAAGCAGAGCTACAGAAGCAGTGGTCCCGTTTCCTTCTGGCAGATCCCTTTGGCTGCAAGCTCTGCTTTCTCGGGGAAAACATAAAATACCTCAGGAAATGTTCCCAGAAAAGGAAGAAACAGCACCTCGGCAGCAAGCACCACTTCTGCCTGGAGGTGAGCAAGCCCTGGGACGTGCAGCTGCAGCAGGGGCTGGGGAGGACAGAGGCCAGCCCGGGGCTGCCCCAGATGAGCATGTCCGACAGCAGCGAGGGAGAGGTGACCACCGCAGAGACCACCGAGGAAGTCTTTGAGGAAAGCGAAATTTAGGAAGCCGTGCCCTGGGACAGCACCTGCCACCAGCCAGCCTTGGGGAAGGTCTCTCACTGCAGGCTGTCCAGAGCTCTGGCTTGTGCAGTGCAAGGACGAGCAGTTGATGTCCCAGTTTTCTCCATCTGAGAAAAACATTATTTATGTGGATACTGCTGACCTGTGTGCCTGGGGAGAAGAGCTCTTCTGGATGGAGCATCTTTGCTTTGAGCTGCCATTTTGCCTTTTGTGATGTGCACAAGGAAGCAGGATGAACTCTGCAATAAGCAGGCTCTGGAGACACACTTTGTCAGCTTCATCCATACACGACTGGCTTTGGGTCATGTCATGAGAAGTTCTTGGTTTTTCTCTTTCATAGGAGTGGTTCATAAATAGAGAGACGTGTGTGGAAGACTCCTTCCTTCACAGACTGAAATCACACCCCATCTCAAGAAAACCACCTCAACTTTAGAACAAACCAGACCAACCATATATTTACATAAAACCCAAAAAATAAACTTGGGAAGAACCAAGCTTTTGCTTGCGTTTTTGAGCACCTCCACTTAAAGTTTAGTGCTGGAAATGTCATTATGAAATGAAAACCCAAACTACTTTCATGGAATATGCCCAAATGAAATGATCTAATACAATTTTTGGTGGTGGTAGTGGAGGTGTTTCTGTTTGTTTTTTGTTTTTGTTTTTTTTTTTTTTACACAAGCCACTGTGACTTCTGGTTTGCCCTACACGTGTCCTTAATGACAGAACAGCTCAGTGGTAAGGGCTGCCTCCACCCTCCTCCCAGGACACCCAAAATGGATAAAGACACGGCATTGTGACAGCACCAAGAGAGTATTGTGAGATCCTTCTTCCTCCATTGAACAAGAGCCATGGGGAAGTTTCATTTCTCACACCCAAACTCATCCAGAGACCTGTGAAATGCAATCAAGTCTGTTTGATCTAGCTTATAGAACTTACCAATGCTTTTATGATTATTTATCAGCCTACAAAGGTTTAGCCATGCAACCTGTGGCATTTATACTCTTTTATTGCAAAGAACAGATCAATTCATTGACTAGCATTAGTTCAAGAACGTGTTTCTGGCACTTCTAAAAAGTATTTCTTTTACAGTTTTATCTGTGTTAACCTATTTAATCAATACAAAGCTGTATATTTCAGTAATACATTAATAAACTGTAAATGTTTGATCCATTTTAAAATAATATATCTGCAGTTTTTAAAGACTTTTTACTAGGATGTGAATTCTGCTCATATAGCATTTTATTACAATGGATTTCTTTAGCAGTCACTGGAAACACCACATGCACACATTGTGTCTTCCTCTATTTAAAACAGACTGATTTCTTCTAGAGCCATTGTTTAAAGCATTGAAGAGATTGAAGTGATTTAGAATGTGTTCTACTTAGGTGTTAAAAACATTGAAATGGTGAGATTTTATGGCATCTCAGTGAAATAGTTTACTTTTTAATTGCATTTTAAAGATGGTCAAGAAACCAGTTTTCTGTGTTTTGACCAGCAGTCCCTCTAGCTGCATTTTCTCCTCTCTGTTAAGTGTTTGGGGTTTTTGCCTCTTTCAAGTTTATAAAAATCAACTCTTGTTATATAACCAGGCCCTGTTGGCCTGAGGTCTGATCCAGACAAAAACAACCATCACATGGATTCCTTCAGAAAGTGTCTTTCTAAGTAGATAACAGCAAGAATACAACATTATTTATTTTACAGAATCATTACAAACTTCTAATTTCTAAATATTTCTAGAAGACAGCAGCAATCTTCAAAATTCACATGTTAGTCAGTTAGGAATAGCTGACTGTCCTCTGGGAACTTGAAGGTCAGGAATCCTCCTGGGATTTTCCTTCCACCCTTAGTGGAGCCCCTGGAGGGACACTGGAGCCTGGTGAGCTGATGGAACCACCTGCAGCAGCCAGGGATGCTACAAGTGCAGACTGGATGGGGTTATTGTGTTAAAAAAGAGAGAGAAAGAAAGGATAGTCATATCCATGGGCCTTTTTAGGGAAAAAAGGCTGCTTTATTGAATGGACAGTTCATATTTAAAGCATATTATGTGCAGCTGGGACAGGACAGTAGCTGATTGGACAATTGGGAAAAACATCTATGGGATCTATGGGATCATACTTCAGGATGTGACTCAGGGGAAAATCACCAGGTGTTAATTTTCATTATGAATTTCATTTTGTTTTTCACTATATTATCACCTTGGGAGACTTTTTTCCTAACTGAAGCTATAGTTAGCTTATTAGCTTGGGAATGGACTTGAGAGTTAGGGGAAATTCCCTAGCTCTCTAAATGTGTGTGTCTATGCCTGGACACAGAAACAGTGGGAAGGACAAGAAATAGGATCTTGTTCTGACAAAACAAGAGTGGAGGAGACAGCCTGACCTAAAGTGGTGCTTGTTTGCCAGTTGTATTTTATGTAAATTATGTATCTAATTTGCACACTGACTAATTATCAGGCAACAGAAAGTTTAACATTCCCCCAGGGGTTTATGCTTGTGCATAAACAGGTAACAGGTCTTTTCTCTTTATCAAACGGTTTCTCACCTTTAGTGCCCAGATTTCCACTGGTTTCTCAGAAAGCCTGGTGGGAGATCAAGGCTTCCCACAGTGCTGGAGTCTGGACTCTGCTGAGCCAATGCATTCACTAAGCCAGGGTGGTCTGTGAATCCCCAGGACATCAGAGACAACCCACACCCAAACCTGACTGCCACAGCTTTGGAGTTGGCTCTGCCAAGGATTTCGCTTTTTTTTGCATTACCAAAAAAAAAAAAAAAAAAAAAAGAACCTGCATTCCAAGCCCAGAATAGCCTGTGGGGTTCAGAAGAGATTTGCCATTAGATGTGGTGTGATAACTGATCTGATATGTATAAATAAGGTTTATTCCATCTCAGTAATCTGTTGTGAGACAGGCCATTAATCTTTTATATTTTACTACACCTAGAGCACAACCTTCCAGACACAGTGGCTCCTCCTACAGCCAGAGATGTCAACTGTATGCCAATTATTCATATGTACTTATATTCCTTGTTAAATATATTGCTTCTACATGCCAGAGTCTGTGCCTCAAAGGCTCAAACAGTAAAGCACAAACATTCCATTCTGGAAAGCTCTATCAGTTATGTCTTGGAATCGATAATACTGGTCCTTCCTTTCACTTCTTTCCACTTGATTCTGGAATTTTCTTCCCTTTTCTCATCAGTCTGAGCTCCCATTAAGGAAAATTCTGTGATCTGTAGAATTCTTCATGATGTTATTTTGCTGACATCATCTTTCCTAGCTTCCATAGCAACCACCCTTCTGGACTTTTAACTATTTTTTTCCCACCTGCCATTTCAAATCTCACAAGCTCTCTGCTGTGCTAAATGTCATCTCATGTTTAGATATCTCTGCAGTCATTCCTGGAGCCACACACAACTACAAATGAGAAGCAGCTGCTTGTGAGCTTTATCACTGCAATTAGCTCCAGGAAATTAAAGTTCAGCTGCCACATCCCCAGCCCTCAAAGGCTTGAAGGCTGTTTCCTTGTGCATCACATTGGCTTAGCAAAGAGGATGCAAAACACCACCTAGAAGAACTAAGGGAAGGAACAAAACCTCCAAAAAGGCACTAGGAAGAATTCTACAGCTTTGTCCTTTCTCCCTTGCCTTTCAGGGAAGGAAAGGGATGGATTTATTGGACTTTATTTGAGAAAGGTACCACAGAAGATTTATTATCAATCATTGACTAAACTGTCCATCTGTCTGTAGGGAAGCAAAAATCTGTCAAGTGCTGTTTAACTCCATCACTGGCAGTGCTGAGGAGGAGTCTCTGAGCAGAGGATCAAAGTGCAATCCAGGGTTGAATCACAATGTATTCCATGTAATTCATACAAAGCTTTCTCCTCCCACCCTTCCCTATGAAACTGATGCTTACTAGTCACTGTCATGCCAGGACACTTGGCTATATGGACCTTTGGCCTAATTCAGAGTTTTACTTTTCACAGATTTGGGAATAGGTTTCAGCAACAGAGGAAAAGCACAAAGGAACAGAGGTGCAAAAGGCACCGAGCACACATCTGCCTGTGTGTCTGTAAGCACCACAGCAGCCAGGCTGTTAGCTGTGCTCTTACACACACTGCTGCACACCATTTACAGCTCTCATGAGAACGTGAGCCAACAGCAAAGACCCCTGAGAACTGGGAGCAGTGCTAGGAGGGTGTCTGGCCTTAACCCCCACATCTCCACATTCCATCACGGTGCCACCCAGTCTTCCTCCCTTTCACACAACTTGCAGGAAGTGGAAGGGCAGAGGGAAGAGCCCCTGAAGCCTGAGAGCAGAGCTGACTGTAGAACTCAAGCTTAAAAACAACCAAGCAGCTCATAAAAAAACAAGTCCCAGTCTCCTTGAGCAAAGAACCAGAGACAAATGACACAGTCTTAAAACATTTGCTAAGTCTGAAAAAAAAAAAAAAAATCATAGCTCTGTAAATAAAAAGACTGTAACTTCTGCTGTGGCTCTGGGAGACTTGAGTGTTTGGTTTTCTACTTGATAAAACAGGAAGTCAGAATCAAATCTGAGCTGAAGGTTTTCATCCTCTGCTTTCAGGACTTGTGAAAACAACAGTGCAAACAGCCTGCAGCACAGACCACTGAGGTTGGACTGTTTGTCCCTACAATAAATACTTCACCAGTGCATGTTTGTAATTTTTTTCATTTGTGTAAGGCCCGAGACAGTAACTTCTCCAAGGGAGAAATACGACATGAGTATTTCTGTGGTTCAAGTCAAGCTGGAGGATCATGACTGCTGAAACTTCCCTTGAGAGTGAGGTCATTTCAAAGAAAGCTGTGCAAATAGAGTTCCCTGGACCATCTGACCATCAATTCAGAAATTGCCATTGTGTACATGACAGAAATGGTGGTAGTGCAGCAAACCAGGAAAGATTACAAGATCTGAGTTAAACCAACTGCTTTAACCTTGCACATAGCTTTACTTTTACTTTACACATAGCTTTACTTCTGAGGGCCTCATGCAGAACACAGGTCACATTGACTTCTGAAGGTTTAAAAACACTTTCAGCCCATCCACCTTGTAGAGTAAGTTTAACTTTTTCAATTTGACTTTTTCAATGTCTACTCCTATTTCAAAGGCCTCATGTGAATCTTTTCATGAACACAGCAAATCATCATAAACATCTGTGACCTTCTGCAGGCTGGCTGGCTGTCCATCCTAAGCCCTGCAAGGCAGAGTTGTCTGTTTGTGTCCAGTGGCCAGCACAGATGAAGACAGCTCCAAGACATCATTGTCAAGGGCAGGACAGGACTTACCTGCCTGGGGGTGGCCCATGGGTCCTGGAGCACTGCTTTATGTTCAGGCTGAGACATTTGTAGGTGTCTAAGGTCCATTGTAGGTGCATCCACCTCCTGCTTTTCCTCTTGGATGGACCTCAGAAGTCAAAGGCTTAATTACATCGTGCAATCCAAGCTGATTCCTTAATTGTTAATGGCTGCAGGAGTCTAGCACAGACACTCCTGTGCAGAATGGTGTTAAACCTCCTGACCTCTGCATCTGAATATTGCAGAGTGAGGCTGCCACCCTGCCACTGCCAGTATCTGCTCTGCTCCTCTCACTGTGATGTTTTCCTGGGCACTGGCACGACACCAGCACAGCAAATGGCTTGTTCAGTATCTCCCCAACTTGGGTTTCGAGGTCGTGTCAAAGTCCCCTAAAGGAGTGGTCTTTGCTGTCAGGTTGCAGCTCAATGTACCACAGCAGGTGGAGAGGATTCACCAGCTGCTCTACACCATGCATCAGAATCTGAAACAGGGTTCTGAGATTTTTTAAACAGATTTAGGCAACTTTGGACAAGGTGCAAAGACACTGCTGTGAAAACTGAGCTTCCACCTGGAACTTTTTCAATGTTTAACCTTCAGGGTCTTCTCCTTTCCAAGAAGACTGTGCACAGATCTGCCACCACTTCCCACCTCCAGGCACATACACAGGGTGCAGGGGGTTGCAGAAACCAATTCTTATATGAGTTCAAAACCAGAAAAATTCTTAGAAAGAATCTCCAGAGAGGTTTGGGAGACGTATGGATGTGCTGCTTCCAAGAGTCAAACCCTGCTGGAAGGGGACTTGTTCTGCAGAACTGTGACCCTGGGTGCTCTGAGCCCCTTTCCACAGGCACGTGTTGTGTTAGGCAGGATTTTGGCAGACCTGATTTTGACTTGGTCAGAAAACCTGTCAGCATGCACTTAGTTAACTCCAATATTGAAAGGAGAAAATTCATTATCAAGGTTTTATAGCAGTGTCTTCAACTGAGCTTCAAGCTGCACATGAAGCTTGAAAGTAAAGGAGGGTGGGGAGGAGCTCCAGATCACTTAAAACATGAAAACAAACTCACTCCATCACTCCATGGCAGCTGCTCTCAGGCTGCTCATGGTCAGCTTGCTCAAGAACCACTTAACCACATGTGTTTCTTAAACTGATTTCCAGAAAAAAAAAAAAAAAAAGAAAATAAAAACTGTAGGAACCACATGTGTCTGAATATCATGTGAAGATCTGAAAAGGGTAAGCACAAGAAAATTACACCCCAGTAATGTGGCTGCAAATTCAAGGTGCATTAAGGTAACATCAACAAAGTCCATGTGCATGTGGCACCACAGGATGTCTTGGATCAAAGTGCACTTGCAAGGTGCTGTGGGAGAAGAAAAAGCAACTGGGTAAAGACAATTCCATGCTCAATGTGTCTCTGTACAGTTTATTTTACAGGAGATGAGATGAGCACTATGGTGTATATAAACTTGCAGAACAATATAGGAAAATACAGTTTAACCATATGAAATTGTTTTACAGTAAGACAGAAAAATTACATATAGGAAATGCCTTCAACACTGAAGGACAAGATCCACAGCTGACATCAAGTAGCTTCCACTGAACCCTGCCAGTTTACCCGAGCTGAAGATCTGCCCCTTAAATCTTTTCTTCATTCAACTTAAGTTCAGTAAGTGATTCCTTCATCTATCCTTAGGGAACAAAAGCCATCTTATAATTTCCACAATGATCCAAGATTTACTAGTAACCCAGACAGAGGCTGTATGATCAATAAACTATTTAAGGGGTCTAGTCAGCCAAAATTTATGGGAAGTTATAAAATTTTGGTTAAGCATCTTTAAAAACAAGTCATTAGTACTGGCAAAAGACAACTTTCCTAGAAATTTAGAAGTATTTAGGAAAACTTACACAAAAAGGACCAAATAAGCAACTTTATTTTGGTAGAAAACTCTGGTTTAGTGTATGACTGGTAATCTGGCCTGCTGTGAATCCCTGGTGCTGCAGTGTCTGCTGAACTGCCCAGTGGAATTCTCACACTGTCGTGTGTTGCAGAAAACAAGGAAATCATCTAAGGAGAAGAAAGCATTTTTGTCCAACACTAGTACCTGCTGGTTTCATAATGGATAGAGGCTGATGTCCCTAAAGAGTGCTTTTGACCTAAAAGAGTGTGGACATCCAAATTTATTAGGCTATCCTGATAATCTCAGCCATTTCATCAAAAAACTCCAAAGGAACAAGGGATTCCAGGTCAAGCATTCCCAAATTCTGGATTAACATGACTTTGATTATCATGTTAGCAGATGTGAGATCCCTGAAATCACATTCAGCTTTTGAGTTCCAGGACCAGAACATTTCTTCCCCACAAATGCTACTATAAAAAAAAAGTTGTGGGCCTTTATTATCTATTAATTTTACACAATAAAGTGTAACAATTCTTTTATGCAAAATTATCACTGCATACTATATGCAGAATTCCCTGCTTATTCTACTGAGACCAAGGATGGGTCTGAAATTAGCTTCAATGCAGTTGCTTTTAAGTCTAATTTTTTCTATTCCATTTTCAGCATTGAGAATTTAGGATGCCTGAGTTGGACAGCAAAGTATCAGAGCCAGAGGCAGGTCCCCTGGAGATGTGGGTGCCCTAAAAGGGTGCCCAGTTCAGAGCAAGGAAGGGGCTGAGAATCCTGCACAGATCTGTGCACAGTGGCTGCTCCTGAGATTTGGCAATTTGTAGGGTCAATCTGTATTTTTCCCAGGCTTGTTGCAGATAGTATTTAAAGAGGCACTTCAAGGGGATCTACTAGCAGAATTTTAATCGGGTTGTGATACAAGCCATCACTCAGTTACTTGTTAAATCAGTAGCCCTAAAAGACTGCATATATTCAAAATTATAGAAATTATAGTCCTGTCCACTCACTGAACCTGGACAGAGCAGCTGGAAAGCTTTTGTTCTGAATATCCACTGAGTTTGTCTTTTATGACACACCTGAACTAGTTCAACTTAATGTAAGTTGAGGGAATTATATTTGAATGTCTCAAATCTATACGTGTTGGTTTTTTCTGTGATTATTATGTGGTTAATCTAAAACTTTTTTTTTTTTCTTGGTCTATGAAAGGTTTTATCCACGTACAGTTCTTAGACTCAGATGCATCATTAGGCACAAAAGGTTTCTGCCTTGAGGAATGCATGGGATTAGAAGTTTAAGTTGAATTGTGCTATATGTTGGTCCCTTCAGAAAAAAAACGTCCAGGAAGAAAAAAGAAACTGTGGCTTTCACAAAAAGAAGTTATTACACTTCCAAACCTGGTGGCTGATTAAAAAAATTCAAAATAAAACTCAAAAAAACCTCTCAAAAAAGCTCTTAAAACTCTCAGAAAACACCCAAAAGCAGGAAGTTTGATCAGCACATTGAAATAACAGATATGTTCTGTGAAATTTCAAAATTAAAGGTCCTGGAAAGTGTTGTACTTCACTGATGAAGGGCTGGCTACAGTAACAACAGAGAGGGAAAAATAAAGAGTTGAAAGATGCACCACTCATATGAATAAAATCTACTGTAAGACAAAGCCATGTGTGTTATTTTACAACAGTGCTTCAGAGGAAAAGACAAGGATTTGCTGCCAGGAAAGACTTTATTGCCACTGTGCTACAGCAGGGCAGTGAGCTGCAGGCTCCTGGAGCACAGCAGGCTCAGCACACCTGACCCGGGCCATGGGCAGACCCTGCTCCAGTCCCCAGGGCACCACTGGCACCTGCTGCTCCTCCATGGCTGCAACCAGGTGGGAGCTGGGCAGCTCTGCAGCAGCGGGCAGACACAGCTCAGCACTGACTTACACGTGCTGAGCAGGACTGGGACAATGACGGGCCCCTTACTCATCACTGCTCAGCACCCAGCAGGGTCTCAGAGATGCCACTGAGGTGAGCATCTCCCTGCCCTGTGTGTCTGCTTTCATCTGAATTTGTCTGTGACTCTTGCCCACCGGGTTAAGATAGAAGGGACCAGCAGGCTCCTCTGGTGCACACAGGACCCTGTGGGCTGTTCCCCACCCCTGTGAGAGGATGGGAGCAATGTCCACACAGCAGGAACTCCTCAGAGCCAATGCCTCAGCAACCTCTGCCGTGCCACTCTCCTATTTCAACACACACTGGGTAGCAGAAAGCCTGCAGGCTTTCCAGAGAGGTCTGTGAACTGAAAAGCTCATTATTTTGAACACTCCTTTTGACACTGCCTTTTGAAGACACAATTGCCAAATGAGAGGAATGTCAGGGTGACCAGGACTGCCCTCAGGACACTGGAGTCTGCTGCCATCTCTGGGAACAGACACAGCAGCTGCACCAGTGGACAAGAGCACACGAGATCCTGTGAAACAGTCAATCTGTTTTCAGTTCAGAGGGAAACACCAAATAATCACATCAAGAAGCCACATCTACTCATTCCAGGGGGACCTTCAAAGTGCTTGTCTGGATTTCTTAAGGTGCTTGGTAGTGAAGGACCCACCTGGGTAAGCAGTGCCCTTTCCCTCCCTATGTGTGACTGAAGAAATGGATGGGCAGAGCCACTTTGTCACTGAATTATGGATTTGAGTTTTTACAGCTGCATCAGTGGGTGACCTGTGGGTCCACCCTCCAGAGGTGTGTTCTGACTGCAGCCCCACACAGCAACACTACTGGAGCTCCTGGGAGCTGCATAGAGAGCAACTACACGTTAAATATTTCTCATTTCTTAATATTTACTTCATCCATGTACTTGAGTACAAGTAAGGAAAAAAGAGGCTTGTGCATTTCTGTTTGTTAGCCTGATTTTCAAAGAGTCTTATCTCTTAGCTCCCTGCTGTATTCCAAGAAATCTCTTAATGCTGAGCACTTCCAAAGAAGAGGTGAAGAATGCCCATTTCTATATAACAAGCCTAACTTGCAGCCAATATTTAAATAATGACACTAAAAACAGGGACAATTCTAGGAAGTTCTAACAAAGCCTGAGAAACTACAACTGCTATAAGCATATGGAAATTCACTGTGAATGCCTCACCGAAAATTCCTGTTAGGGGAAAACAAATCCAACCCAAGCAAAGAAATAAACAAAAAGCTGCATAAAGGGAAAAAGAAGCAGTGCACAAGTTTGCATGCTGCCTGCCAGGCACTCAAGGAAGAGTGATTTCAGTGTTTACCTGTGCAATAAGGGGGAGCACAGCTGCCCCCAGCAGCTCACAAGGGGCTGCACAGGGGGAAAGGGGGGTCTAGAAACTTAACAGGGATTTTTGTATAATTTTCACCGCTGTTACAGTATTTTAAAATAAAATAAAAATAAAAATAAAAATAATGCTATCTTCTACAATTCCAGTGTCCAATAAAGAACTAAAGTCCCTATAAGGGAGCAATCAAAGTCTTTCAAAAGATGTCCAACGTATGAAAGTGATGAACAAGTGTGAGTTACAGACATGACTGAATCTGGGGCAGTCTGGAAAACTGAGAATTAGGCCTTTTGGGGATATTGCTCCAAAAGAGAAACTGGAATCTTGCTGCTAAGGGGAGAAGAGTGCATTTGGCCCATGTAGTAAAGCACTCAATGCTTTCATCTCATGAACTCCAACAGGAATCAGCCAACAGCACTGGATCCAGAATCAGTTCTGGTAGGAAATAAGCTGAAAGAACACCTCAGAGAGATTTTCAACTGTGCTTTTGAAGACACAGGGAGGAAGGCCTGGATGATGAATAAAAAGTTCTCATTCTGTATAAAATCTATAAAAACAGGAGGCAAGAACTTCACCAGCACTGGCACTGCTGGGTTTCAGGACAGCCAGCAGATCTGAAGGCAGGGAATTCAGGAAGCCCTTTTGCTAAGAGAAGGGCCAAAAGGCTCTGGCTGAAATGGAGATTTCCAGAGAGCCCTCCAGCACAGGACAAGTGTGTGACAGCATCACTCAGACCAAGAGGGAGCTCCCAGGTGTGGCAGCACTCCCAAAACATTGGCTGGTTTAACAGATCTGGGCAAGCAGAGCTACCTGCTAAGGACCAGAGGAAAATTCCCCCTTGTTCTATCTCTGCCAGAGAAGGCAAACAGTGCTAGCTGAGAACTGACCTGCTCTGTGACCTCAGAGCACACAGAGATGTGAGATAACCCTGCCAGTCTGATCCCCACAGTGACTAAACCAGCAAAAACTCACACTAGGCATGTGAGCTGCCAGATGAGATGAGGTGATGCCTAAGCTCAGTACTGGAGGTGAGAGACCGACTTTGGTGTTCCATTATCAGTTACACTGCAGCAGCATCATGCAGCATCCACACATGCCAGTATCTTAATAAAACGCCAAGCTTGATCTTGCCCTGGAGAAGCAGCTCTTTAGGATGAGCATGAAGACAGACTGGGCTCCACTGCATTTCTGCAACTCAGTGGAAGGCAAACAGAGCAATGCTGAAACTCCCAGAGTTATCTGTGAGAGCAGGAACCCATGCTCTCCTTTAAACCTGCCACTACTCTCTTTGAGGATGCTGCCTGTTAGAAGCAAGGGAACTCCAGCCTGCCCTGACCTGTAAGACATCACACTATCCAAAATCCCTGCCAGAGAAGGGAATGAGCCAGGTAACACCGATCTGCAGTGTCATATAAAAAAGGAATATCATCTTCTGAAAGAGATGAGCTGAAAACTGTTTACAGCAAAACTTGCACTGAATACAGATGGAAGTGCTGTGGATGAAGCATCTCACCTGTCGTGGAGCAGAACCCAGAGTCTCCTGGGGCTGGGAAAGATCAACAGCCAGGCACCTGTGCTCTCCTCTGGTTAAAAAGAGATACAGACTCCACCAAGAGAATTACTGCTCTGGGCAACTCACATCCCTGAAACATTTTAAATGGACCAAGAACTAGAAGCAGGAAAACTGTCTGGAAATAAAACCAAAAGCAAAAAAACCAAACCAACAACAGGAGAACCACCAAACCAACACCCCAAACAAGCAAAAACAACAGAAAAAACCTCAACTAAGAATTTAGAGCAGCATAAATACACCTTAGCAGAGGAACCAAAACACATTACAGTCCCCAGAGAAACCTGTGCTAATGGACAGTATTTCCAGTCCAAAATACATAAAGTAACACACATCTTTAAAGCAAAAAGAAAAATAAAGTGTAATTGCTAATAGATTATTTTAGGTATTTATTAAGGAGAATACTGTATAAAGTGCACAACTAGCTTTGTTTTGCAATCAAAACAAGAATGTGCTGAGGCATTTTCAAGATTGCTCATTTCAATTTACAAGTCAGCCTAGAACAGGGGGCAACCTGAAAAGCAGCTTTCACATATTCACATTATTTTGGCCACTGAAGTTTTGGAAGTTCAACCTGCACTTGTGGCTTAAAAAATAAAAAAGTGCCTGTCCTCTGAAGTGCAAGGTAAGAGTTAGGAGAAGTATACACTGATATGGCCAAAAATGAGTAAGACAGAGAGTGAATCAGCAGAGACTGAAAAGGAGAAATCATTAACTGCCCTGCTTGAGGGAAGAAGGGAAGGAGAAGAGGATTCCACTAAGCTCAAGGACACTCAGGCAAACCAAACACTTCAACTGGTGTTGCAATGGTCTGTGCAGGAACTTAGGCAAGGCTCACAGCACAGTGTGCTCTTCCAACACCAAGAATAAAACTGTAGTCCAAATTCCCAAGTGTGCAGGGGAAGTGTCACACCAGGAGCAGTGTCCTGAGCATGCAGCAGTCATGGCACCACAACTGCCAACATGCAAAGGATGCTAAAGGCTTATAAAGGTCAATGAAGCAGCAGAGGAGTGAGTTGTGAAGGCATTTGCAAGACAGGAATGAACCTGTACTAGTAAAGAGATGGTTGAAAAAAAGGGAGCAATAGAAAAATGCAAGAGAATTTGGTTTGAAATAATAAACCAAAAAAATAACCACTGCAGCAATGCTATAAACATGCTTCAGCTAAGACTTTTCTGTGTCTCATTCTGTATTTGTAAAGAGGAATAGTGATTCCCAATGATCTAATCACAGCATTTGGAGGATAGTGAACAAAAACCTGGACCAGCAGTAGAATAAAAGGAAGATGCAGTTCTGGAGCTGGGGAGAAAAAGACAGTAACAGTGAGATAAAATGGAGCAAAACTGTGGATCAAATGAAATAGTATGGTTTGGGATATTGTAGCTAAGACCACAGTAAACACTGAGTAAAGGCCACAGTGGTGAGAATCAAGATTTCTCCTAGATCTAAAGCAAGAATCTGAAGAATCTTTGCATTGTATGAAATGCTGGAAAAAATATAGTAACAGCTCCACTGGATACTCGATTAGAAATAACAGCAGAAGAAAATAAATACCTTTCCAAAACGATTCTCCAAACTACATAACACTATTTGCTAAGAGCAGTGTTGCATTTTTGGTGGTTTGCAGTAAGGGTAACATAGAAAAAAACTCAGGTTTTGACTCTGATGGTACAGAAGTGCTGGGCACCTACATCTATACTGAATGCAATCTAGCATCACATATTCTTGGCACCTTTGAAAATCAGGCTCCAAAAAGATAAAAGCCAAATTTTAGCGGGACAAACCCGGGAATTAAAAATACCTAAAACCTGTGATAGTCACCTGAAGAAACCAACAAAGGAAATTTCAACCTGAATCCCAAGTAAACTATTAGAGGACCGTCTTTAAGGAGATTCTGTGGAAAAACATCTTGCATAAGCAGGAAAGATTTTGAACATCTCATTTATTCCTTGGAATATGACCTCCTTCTGTCATTGAGGGCACTCTGACAGCGAATGAGGTAGGTATAGTACAACCAAGTCTTTCCTGATAAAAAACTGTGATGGTAACACTTTCAAACTTATCGACTGGCTGACAACAGAAATAATGAAAATGGGTTTATGTGTCCCTGAGAGGGAGTATAAAACAGGAAGAACAGGAATCTTCTCCATAGATTTTGGGAGAAGGGCCATCCCTTCACTGCCGTGGTGAAAGACAGTGTTATATGAAAGCAATGTATTCACACAACATTGCTGCAAGATACACAGATTTTATACATGGGGGAGCCAGGAAAGTGAATTGACTTGCCTGTGGCCATGAGAGCATTCAGTGATAGACCTGGGATTCATGATCAGGACTTCCTTGCCTCCTGCTCAGTGATCTCCTTGCTGGCCAGAGGCTCTCTGCATGGCTGTTCTAACATACCCTATAGAGATAGTCATGCAAGGGGTGGAGCACAAAGTCACTGAAGAACAGAGCACTTTCTGTGCCAGGAAGCAGATTTCTCCTGGAAGCTGCGTGCAATTGGGAACCTCTGGTGGGAAGCACACATCTGTTTTTTTCACCCTGGAATGTCTGGTGCTTAAGGCTTAGCACAACGAGGACCATTGTAATGACTAAATGGAACAGAGATAGCCCATACAGGCATAAATTACAAGGTGTCTGGTAGTGAAACAACCTTTTCCCTATGCTCTTTTGACCTTTAAAAACAAACGTTAGCCTGCTTAATTCAGTGGACTCATCACATCTAATTATATATCAGTCTATATTTCCATGTCCACGGGTCGGATATCTCCAGTTTTGTGTTCTTTTACCCACAGTTCCCTGTCTTTGGCAGGATCCACTTTCCGAAGCAACTGATCCACAAGTTCTACTGTCTGAAACGAAGAAAACAAGAATCCAAATGTCAAGGGCACATTTCAGGCAGAGTCATGGCTCTGACATGCAGAGCAGCTCTGGCCATGCCTACACTGCATCTGCAGACAAGTGAGAGCTGCACGTACACGAGACTGGATGGACAAGACAGGTCTGAATGTGCAGCCTTATGGTAAGCAGAGAAGAGGGAGACTTAACATGAAGAAGCAGAGACAGATTTCCTGTGCCAGGCAGCAGCCAGGCAGCCTCTGACTTCTATCCTGAAATCTGGACCTTACACCAAACACAACTGTGCTGAGTCAGCACGCATCCCCCATATTTTAATATTTGATAAACGGCCAGCTTTTTATAAGGAAAAAAAAAATATTCCCTTTTCCAACAGTGAATCAACTCAGCATCTTCCCTGCACAAACAGAAGACTTCAAGGAGTGCATCGTGCTGGGAGAACTAATAATGACTCATGCTGGCCAAATGTACTTCAGCTGCTTGTGTCTCCCTCAGGGAAGAGCTGCGATCCAGGAGTGTGAAATGGGATCAGAGAGTCCTGGAGGAGCAGGACTGCAGGGAAGCACCACAGCACTGCTGCAGACTAACAAGCTGCCTGCAGACACTTCTCCCACATCCTCTGACAGGTCAGGAGGGACCATTCTGCTCAGCTGGAGGGCAGTGAAGACCACAGGGAGCAAACAAAAAGCACACTTACACTTTGGTTGAACATGTCTGTCTCGTGCCGCAGCTGTGTGTACTGGCACAGATGCTGCCGAATCATCTCCACCCTTTCAACTTCTAGTCTCTCAAGCTCCTGGACATGAAGAAAAACAAGTCCACATTTTTACTGGAACCTGAGCTTGGAGGCCCAGAGAAAGGATGATAGACAAGAGGCTGCCAGTAGGTGCGATACTGCCCCAGGGTCATGCTTTGGAGCTGGACTCTGTGGTTGCACATTCCTCTGCTCTGCAAAGAATAAGAAACGGCAAGCAACAGCAGTCATCTCAGCCTGAGCCTAGCAACAGAAAAGGAGGTCACACCTTTCCAAAAGGTTCCAAAACTGAGACAACCAAGGCAGAGAGTGGAGCCACTGCTTTCTGAGATGCTGCAAGCAAGAGGGATTCTGTTTCCTGAAAGAACTTTTGCATGCTTTATTGCCAGCTACAGAAATGACAGTGATTCCCTGAGGCAGCAGAAAACACAATGGCGTGTGGCTCAGACCACCCCCCATTCCAACCAAATACCTGTCACAGCACAGTTCACCAGATGAGCTGGGACAAGCTGGCACTAAGCAGAACCCAGCAACACATTAGTTGGAAAGGCAGGTGATTTCTATCTTTCCTCATGATATTTTCTGCCTGCCTCTTCTTCTGGATTCTGATATTATAGCCCTAAATCTGCATTTAGTCCTTCTGGACTGAACACACTGAGCACTGTGTGCAGTTTTGGGCACCACAATATAAAAAAAGACATTACGATGTTACGAGTATCAAAAGCAGGGCCACAAAGATAGCAAAGGGTCTGGAGGGGAAGCCTTAGGGGAGGCTCTGGTGAGATCCCACCTGGAGCAGTGCAGTCAGCTCTGGGGTTGGCAGCACAAGAAGGATGTGCAGCTTCTGGACTAAGCCCAGAGGAGGCCATGGAGATGCTCCAAGGCAGCTTTTAGCAAGCCAGGCTAAGACAGCTGGGGCTGGTAAGTCTGCAGAAGAGATGGCTCTGGGGAGACTTCAAAGAACATTGTGAAATCATGGAACAGAAAAATTCATCAATGTATAAATGGATTTGTGATTTATTGTGTGCTTTTCTGTGTTTTTCTTGTGCATTACTTCATCCTTCCTAAGGAAATTCAAGTGTTCTGGCCTCTAAGCAGGCCTGAACTGATTTAACGCCTTCTGCAAAGAAACAATTATTTCTTCTTTCCCCTAATGATGAGGTTTTCTTAGGACTGAGAATGGGAAACACACTGTGAGATTTAACACCCAATTTTCCCCACTGCTTTGCACTGAACTAGCTGTGAATGATGAACGCTGTAGGCTATTACAATTTTGCAAGGGTAGTTTTATGTGTTACATACCAGAGTGGTGGTCACCATCTCCTCAAACCACTTGGACTGGGCTTGATTGTAAAGATCCACACAGCGCATCAGGTCATCCCCTGAAAGAGCCAGGACAGCAACACATCATTCTTCTCCAGCCAGGGATTAGCAGGAAAGTGCAGGTCAGGTTTTGTAGACCCCAAGGATTTGAAGATGAACCCTGATGGAGCTCAGAGGAGTTCTGCTACTTGGTATTTGTTATACGGACCAACATTTCAACTAAATGCACGCACTTGATGTACGGCAAAAAAGCAGGTGATGGGGGTGAGAATGAAGGCAAAGACAAAATTTTGAAAGAAAAATATAAGCATTAAGAGTATCTTTAAAATGCCTAGAAATATAAAAAGGCAAGTTACTTCACTTAAAAAAAAAAAGCCATAGATGGAAATTCTATTTGAAAAATAAAGTAATTAAAATGGGCAATCAACAGTGGTGAGTTATGGAACTGACTGCAGGGCAGCACCCTGTAGGTGACACTGCAGTCTAAGAGGTCTCTGTCTCCAAGGGGAGCGAGGCATCAGGCCCCAGCGTTGGATGAAGGGATGCTGATTTGCAGCCTCATGCATTCTCCAGCCTCTGGAGATGCCCATTTCCAGCTGAGCTCCAGCTCCTTCTCTGAGCAGGGCAGTAACACAAGAAGCTGCAGTTATTTCCATTTTTCCTTTGTTGCAGGACTCTGCACTGACAGAGGGGGAAAGGTGGGTGGTAAATTTGGAAAGCAATTCTCAGAGATTTCTGCTTTCAGCCAGGAAATTTTCTTTGCTCTTTAAATGAGGCTCAATTTCTCTTTCCCTCTCTGATCTTCAGCTCCTCCTTGCTTGTAAAAATCGATTATAAACAATTTCTAAGGACCCAAGGAACAGAGACTGCATTTTCAAGTGAATAAAGAACGTCTCTCACAGAGCCTCCTGTTTTTAAATCAGAACTTTTCGTTCTCCTCAAATGATTGCCTGTACACATGGTCACACTGCCAGTGACTCTTCCCAGTCTCCTTAATACCCAGACACCTATCCTGAAATTTTAAAAGCCACGGAACTCTGAAGGACCACTCTGCCAAGGAATAGCCTCTGTTGAAGAGATGAAACACAGAAGCCCTAGCTAAAACTTATTTTCAGCAAAGGTACGAACTGAGCTGAATGTATCAGCTTTGAAGATCTCAAAAAAGTTCCTGATGGATCCTGCAGATGTGGCTTGAGTCTCTGCAAAATATGCACAGGTCACAGCAAGTGGCTGTATCCTCAGTACAGTACAGCACACACTACTATATCCTCAGTACTCCTAGAAGAAAAATTATTTTAGTCACTGAGTAGCAGAGGAAAAGAAACAAAAAAAATCACTTTCAAGGAAAAAGACAGTAATAGCAAGTGCAATAGGCACCCACAAAGTTGTGGGTGAGTGTGATTTAGGGAAGAACCAAGGAAGGAACTATGATTTATGGAAGAAACACCCTCAGCTAAGCTTCTCTGACTCTGACTTTGGAAGTCCACAAACACTCAGTAATCTAAAGACACTTTCATGAAACAGAAAGATAACTCGCCCTACTTTTGCTGTTCTCACCTCAGTTATCAGTAATTTGTGACATCTGATTTGGAAAAACTAGGCTTGTTTCTTCTGAGGATTTACCATCACACAGATTTGTAGCATGGTTCACTTTGACTTTGTGGCTACAATATTTAAAAACAAGAACCACGTGGACAGATGGGCAGGTGCATTCCACCATGCTCTCACTGGGTGCTGATGGGCACAGGTACTCACCTGCCTGGGTGGACTTCCTCCTGGCCTTCTTGATTTCCTCTTCTGTCTTGTTGCTGAGTTTCACCTCTAGCTGCTGGGTTTTCATTTCCAGATCCTTCTGCCTCTCTGTCAAAGCTTTCCGGGCCTTGGAGTAATTAAAGAAGAGTCAGTAGTTACAGAGAAAAAGAACTGGCAGCTGCTTTCAGCCATCCAGAACTCTGTCACACAAGTGTTTCTCAGCAAGAAGTCAGCAACTTGGCATGAAACTGGGCCCTAACAGGGATTCAGGTTCTTACACCACCATGTGGAGTTCACAAAAGTGCCCTATGACCACAGAGGAGTCACCACCAACAAATCACAAATGCATCTGAACTCTTCACAGAGTCCTAGAGAGGCAAAGAACTAATGGCATCATCAGGCTCTCCTGTTTCTTAATAGCTCTCTCATTATTTCTGGAAGAAAAGAGAGCTGGAGCCTCTTTCAAATGTCTTAAACAGCATCACTACCAAGACACTTCTTCCATTCACTTTTCTTAGGATCTGAATCGTTGAAGTAATTTCAAGTATTTCACAAAATTTGTCTTTAAGTATGTTCTGGACTCAACATACACCTATCACAAACTAACAACAGGAACTTAATTCAGAAAAACTTCAGGTTCATGCCAAGAGTAGAAATCAAGAACTGAGGTCTGGTTACAACTGATGACTTGAACTACTTTCCTTCTAACTTCTTCAAGCTGTTAAAACCTGACTAATCAGTACAAATACATATTATATAGGTAAATTAGCAAAGTACCTTAACAAATAAACATTGTTACATGCAGGCTGAAAAATACATAAAAATCACTTGTTTTGCATAGATTTGTTATAAAACATGCCACGTTTGTTTTTTATACTGTACCAGTGTTTCAAACTAAATTGGCATGGCTGCATTTTCTTGCAGTTTTCTACAGTCACACCAGCCTAAAGGTTTCAGCTGTGTTGAGGCATTCCTGGAATTTTTTCCATGTGCAGTTCCGGGGTCCTGCAGGTCTGGAGAGGGAGCTGCAGGAGAGCAATCCCTCTGCAGTCACAGCTCTGCCCTGCTCTCATCCCTTCTTCCCAAGGTTACTCCTAATTCGCTCTTCCCAATATTGCTACTGAGTTGCTTTGCAGATAGAGTGTGAGGAACTTTGTGTTTTGCAGAAAAATGCCTTCCTTGCATACACTCAGCCTAACGACCTTGTGTATCCTGCAACAATTCAGTCCCTCGGGGAACTCCTGCTGAGCTTTAATGAAAGCACAAACAGCTTGGGGGATGACTGGGAATGGTATTTTCCTTTCCAATTCACACCCAAAAGCAAATCTCATGAGGATACAATTTGGCAGCTGAGGCACAAGCATCCCCATTTCTGCCAGCTGCTGCTGGGAGATGATATTTTGTGGGTCTAACTGCCTCAGCTACCTCCTGGTTTCTGTTACATCAGCCCCATTACTGGGTGCTGCTGCTGCTTGAATTTTTTCAGTGAGGATGTTTCTTATGAAGGGTTTGTGATTTGCAGACCGGGGTCCAGCTGCTCTCCTCGGCCATCACTGAGCCAAGGTGAGCCTTTGGCCTGACCCTGCTGCCATTCTAAGGCAAAGTGTCCTAAATTTTAAGGGCAAGAGATGCACACAAATAAAAATATTTGCATCAAATATATTAGAAATGCATTGTCCCAAGTTGGGAAGGGGAGAATGAACCAAAAAGCCCCTTCAGCAGTTAAGATGTTTGCCCTCCACTTCTGAGATCTGAGCTAAACACCAAAGTATGCCTGGGGCCAGGCAAAGCACAGCTAACAGTGAAAGCCCTCAGCACGAACAGCTGTGGTCCTCTGTGACAGAACAGGAACTCTTCTGGGGCAGCTGCTGTCCTGCTCAAAGCAGCAGTGTCAGGAAGGCCCGGGCTGCTCCTGCTCCCACCTTCTCAACGGCCGTGTAGCGGCTGGCCAGGTGCTTCCGTAAATCCGCGATGTGGTGGTCACACTTCTTCATGTCTTTCTTGAAGTTCTCTCTGAAGTTCAGCAGGGGTTTCTCCACCTCACTCTGAAGCTGGCAATGAAAACAAAGCAGGAAATGGCAGTCATGAGGAGCCTGGCTCTTCACAGAACCACAGAATCATTAAGCTGGAGAAAACGCCCAAGATCAAATCCCATCATCAACCCAGGGCTGCCAGGTCCACCACTAAACCCTGCCCCTGAAGTGCCACATCCACGTGTTTTCTGCCCACAAACAGTGGGAAGGATTTAGAGGATGCTACAGGAGTTTCTGTGCAGAGTTTAAGGAGAAGTAAAATAATGGAAAAGCCCCTCTCAACCTGGCCTGCCTACACACACACATCACTCCAGGGTGCATTTCTTCCTTTTGGAAAACAATACAGGAGGACAATGGGGAGCAAAAAGTATTTCACTAATTACAGCCCTGATGTCGAAGTTTAAGGCAGAGCAGTGGGTTACCAAGGCAGCAGCTGGTTGCCTGAGTAACCTCTGCTGAATTGCTTACAAATGGTGCAGAGCTATAATTTTCCTCCAGAACATGGCTGTTGTGCTGAGATATCTGCCACTGTATTGAACTTGAACACCCACAGAGGTTAACAGAATGTAACAGGATTCAAGAGCATGCCTCATGTGGTGGAAAAAACCCAGATAAATACCATAATTTGTACAAGAAATCTCCTTGGGCATCACTTGAGATAAAACCCAAAAATAACATGATGTTGCCAGCACACTTTTGAGAAAGGCTAATGATACAAAAAAAGCCAGAGCTCTGGTTCTCTTCCTTCCAGACAGGTAGATTCTTCTTGAGAAACCAAGTATTACTTTTCATTTCTTCCTTTGCAGAAGTAAAGTGTACCAGCACTAGTTAAATTTACTGGCTGGGACACAGAGCCCAGGTGAACATCTAGAATAAATTTTACTTCATTTTTATGAAAAATTAAGGCTAGATGTGTTTTAATTTACTCATCAGGTAGACTAAATAAATTGATTTTGGGAGAAATACTGGACAGAGTTTCAGTAAGTTTGTTCACCAATTCACTAATTATTCTAAATTTGTTCCACATGCAGGGAGAGGCCACTAATTCAGGGAAAACTCTTTGGAAAAGAAAGAACCATTTACCTTAGAAGAAAATTTGAGATGAACCTCTGCTTCATCAGCTAAACTCTTCTTGAGCTGAGCCCAAGCTTCTCCCAGTGTGCTGAGGGAAGAGAAGGACAATGATCAGTCTCTTCCCCACCCCGACTCGTGGGCTCTGTCAGACAAATCTGGCAGAACATTTTGTACCAAATCTTGATCAGCAAAACCAGGGTAACAGAAATCTGAGAGAACAACCAACCTTTGTGACCAAGGCAGAATTGTGCTGGCATTGTTTGCAGCAAATGTTTGAAAGCACAGCTCATGACAATCTCCACTTCCAGAGATGCCAGAGCCTCTATAAGCAAGATCTTTGTGTATCTTATCCTTACCATAACAAAATTTCCACCAATACAGTTTTTCCACTGCCTCTTCTACTTTACACCCCACTTCAGGTGAAAAGTCTCAGAGAAGCTTTTCAGCACTTGAAAATTTCTCCATTGTCTTTTTCTTTCAGATGATATCCAAGACAGTGGCAGCTGAGGCACACTCCTCCAGACCCTCTAGGACAGCCTAGATTCCCCTGAAAGCATCATAACCAAAACTCCACTGTCCTCAGTACAGTACAACTCCAGGGGCTGAACTGCTAACAGATTATCTTGTATCAGACACTCTTCCTTCTACATATTTCAGTATGATTGCCTTTTTAGACAACAGCATGAAGTTGTTGATGAATAAGCTTGTGATTCACTATAGCCAGATCCTTCTCCCACAAACTGTTATGTAACTGTATCTTTCACATCCTGTGAAAGTATAAAATCCGCTGCTTTGTCCTCATTAAAATGCATCTTATTTTTTTTTCAGTTAATTTCTCTAATTTAACACAAGAATTCTGAATTGCAACCTTTTCTTCAAATTACACATACCAACCCTCCTAGCTCTGTCATATCTCTGATTACAGTAAATCCATTATTTCTTCTACCATAGGTTGCTCATTACAAAAACATTTTAAAACCTCCTGACTTAGGACAAACCCTTTGGGATCTCAATCCATAGCTACTTTCTGCAGTTTAGTTTTTGTAAGCAGGGGGTTTTTCCTACCTAGCTTTTTGCACATTCGGCTTTATTTAGGCCACCGTTTCTCTTGTCTGCCTACGAGAATCTCCCATCACAAAAAGCAATACTAAATTAAGAGCTGTGATGCTTGACCTACTCTCTTACTCCATCACTGAAGGAATTTAGGTTGGCTTGGCATTGTTCTCTATGCATACACAACAATTGCTCATCCCCTTAGCTCTCCCCAAGTGAAAGTTTGATGGTTTATTTTACCACTTTGCAAAGGTTAAATAAAGCTGAGTGATCTACAGTTCCTGGCTCCTTCTGTGTCTTCCCTATTCTCTTTTCAAGGAGAATGAGATTTGACTGTTCCTGATAGCCTGAAAAATCACCTGTCACCTGCAATCTCAAACTGATGATCTGTCACCTCTGATGCTGCTGCAAGGACTTGAGTCCTCAAATATGGTGTTGATCAGCTAAACAACTTAGCTACACCTACAGAAGTGCTCCCAATATTTCTCCTTCCCTGAGGTCCCCTCCCAGTGGAGTTCTCACTGACACTAACCCTGTTATCTGACCCAGGAAGAGCACCCCTGGACAGTGCTTTCAGCTCCATGCACTCTGCACTATGTCCTTTCCAGCTCCCTACTTCTACATTTCTTAGGCTTGAGTGCTCCTTTCCTCTTTTTCACCTACTATGCCCTAGTTTCCTTCCCCTTCATTGTTTCAGTCTCATTCCCTCTTTCTCCCATTGGGGGTAGGAGAAAGTGGAAGGAAGATGTGGAAGAAAGTGGGTTTAGCTTTGCTAGGATCAGGTGAGCATCCACCCCTAAGGAGAAAGGAGGACAGAAACCATTGTCACTGTAGGTGTTCAGGGCAGTAACAGCCCAGTTATCTTCTTGCAATTTCTGTCCTTGCCTCCTGGAAACTGAGCAAAAACACCTCATGCAGCTTCAGTGCTGGCACAAACACACTGTGTCAAAGCTATGGTGAGGACAGTCATTTCCAACTTCGGCTTTCAGTGCTTCGAGGGTTTGTGGTGAAACAGAGAGAGCTACCAAGTCCTGATCCTTCAGGAGTGGTGCCTTTTGCATTATTACTGAAGAACTGCAAGTCAGTCAGAATTGCACTGCTTCATGTCTTCTTAGTAACTTCCCAAGTATGAAAATGTTGGAAGTAAGAAGCAGTCTGCTGCTCTTCTTGAAGGGCCAGAACCCTGAGGAGAAGACACTTCTTTATCCTCCCTGTCTGTGCTGCTCTGATTGTACCAGCACTGACCTTACACACCTACTCTCAGTGTATATACTCTCAGTAGTATATATATATATATACATTCTATATATTCTTCCATTTTCAAAGTAGTTTAGTACACATACATGCTAATCCTGGAAGGAACTAGTCCTGGCTACAACAAGGACAGCATATAAACCTGACTGGAAAGGCAACATTTTATACACATATTCCTAAAAAACTTCTCATTAACAACCTAAAAAAAAAACCCCAAACCAACAACTCTGAAGCAATTCCATCTTCCCCAACATGCCCAGGGTGCTAATCTAAATAAACCTCTACTCAACGGTAGAGAGCTGGGGAAAATTACATGTACCTGCGTGGGAGAAATGCCTTTTATATTAAAATTCGTCTTCTGTGAAAGTCACAGAGACACACTTACCCTTCTTCCTGAGCAGCCAAGGAATTCTGAGACAGTTTGGACAGGTTCTTAGCATATTCCTCCTCAATCTTTATCCTACACTCACATACACACAGAGAGAAAATAAAAAGACAGCAGTAAGTAAGCTTTAAGGCAGAAACCCACACACATAATTTGAAGAAAATTCTCTGCATTTTAACAGATTTTGCCACAGGAATTTTCCTTTCAGTCTCCAGGGCTTGGCAGCACCAGTTTGATGAGCCGTCTTCTCCCCCCATATGCTAAAAATGCAGAGGCAGGAGCAGGGCTATATGCAGGACGGCATGTGCGACAAAATTAGCTGAAGAAGCTACAGTTCTGGAGAGCAAATAACAAGGACAGAGTGTTTCTGCTGTGCAACAAGGGCTGGCTGCAAAACCAGAAGCACGTGGTAAAGTCTGCTGTGAAATGTGAGGCTGCACATCCTTGAGGCAAAAATGAAGGAACGTGGCGACCCAGGAAAAATCCAAATGAGATTTGGTGGACTGAAGTGCACCTTCCTTAGGGACACCAAATGCTTCCTGCTCTCTGTTATGGGTGACAAAGCATGGCACAGATGTGGCAGGAGCTTCTGTCACCAGCACGTGGCCAGTGCCACCCCTTCCTCTATTCACCCCCTCACTGCCCTGTCCTTGTGTTCACTCACTCAGAGGCACCAGGAACGGGAGCTGAGCTTGCCAAGGGAGCAGAGGAGGAAAGGTGCTGGCACACAACTGCTGTGGGAATGGCTGCAGGGAGGAGGGCAGCTGTGGAGTGAGGGGACAGGGGTACGTGCTGAGAGCCCAGCAGGGAGCAATGAGCAGCTGCTGCTGCAGAGGTGATGGGCATCGTGCCTGAAACCATCTTCCCTGAGTTCTGCTGCCAGTGGAACAACTGCAAGGAGCACATGCTCCCAGGCACAGCAAACACCTGTCTGTTCACTGGTTTTCAACCCAGCTCCCTCAACAGAACATTTCTGAGAGAGCTGTGTGGCCCCCAGGTAGAAAAACTCCTGGTTCTGTGCCAACTATGAAGGAGCAGGGGCAAAACCTGCTCTGAAATGTCCATGCACAAAGACTCAGAAGGTGGGGTGTTTCTGGGCATGCCCATTTGCAGGAGCTAACTGAGCAAGTGCACTTTTGTGGGGCACATTTGAGCTAAAAGGGGTCCCCTGAGATATCTGAGAGGGATCTGATGCTCAGGGCTGCTGAAAATATCGTGGTGGATGGTGTGGGAGGGGAAGTGCCATGCTGTTGTTATGCTCACAGCAGTTCAGGGGAGGGAGCAGGTCTGGGTGTCACAGCTGACAGCTCCACAGCAAAGCCAGTGATTGGGATGTCCCTTCCAGCAATTGACTGGGATGCAGCTGGCTGAGGCCCAGGATGATATCCAGCTTGGTGTGACACAGAACTGCTGACCTTACCCAGGAGCTGGGGGTCCTCTTCTTCCCCCCCTCCATGAGGACAAAACCAGCTCCCCAGGCCTGCTCTAACAAGACCAACAAACACAGGTATCAAAGGCTCCACTGTGTTAGGACCTCACTATGAAAAGGGCTTTATCCAGGCACACTTCACCTAATGCACTTTAAAGACCTACTTCAGGATAAGACTGATCTTGTCTCACAAGTGACAATTTCTGTGGACTGGAAAGAGAGAACAGGTCCAAAGTAGTAAAGGTGCAGTTCTCTCTCCCCAGAGCTAAGGCCCCCTGCTTTGGGTTCAATTCCCAAAGTTCTAGTCTACAACTTTCATCATGAACTTCCTTCCTGCTGAATTTTGTCTTCAGGATGCCTTTGAGTGATTTTCTATGGATGCTGGATGCTCAAAGGTGCAACAGTCTGCTAACTGTTCTGAGCTGCCCATGCAGACCCCCACAGAACCTGTGTCTCAGTCCTTTATCTCATGGACAGAGGAGCAGATCTTCCATCAAAAAGGTCTGCTGTGAAAATAACGAATTTAAAATCCTGTCAAGGTCTTCCCTGCTACTGCTGAAGCTGGGGAATTATTGAATGTAGTAGGACAGAAACAAACCTCAAGTCTTCAGAAGGGAAAAGAGTAGGTTTAGATCAGATATTAGGAAGAAATTCTTGCCTACAAGGATGGGAAGGCCCTGGCACAGGGTGCCCAGGAAAGCTGTGGCTGCTCCATCCCTTAAAGTGTCCACAGCCAAGTCAGACAGGGCTTGGGGCAGCCTGGGATAGTGGAAGGTGCTCCTGCCCATGGCACTGAGAAAGGTGAAACTGGATGAGCTTTAAGGTCCTCTCCAACCCAAACCATTCTGTGATTCTCATGATTTCACAAGCACACACAACACAGCCTATGTCTGGTGCCATCAGCCTGTCCTGAATGTGGCAGTGGGCAAGCAAAGCCACTGCCTTTGATGGAAGAGCTCCTCCCTGGTTCCAGCTTTGGCCTAGGCTCCAAGATTTTTTCAGGGATTGGAAGTGTTACTTGTACTGCAAATGGATGGCACTACTAAAAGGGCAGACTGCCTGGCAAGTAGGAACATCAATAAAAATTAAAAATAAAAAGTGAAATGTCTATAGTGAAGAATCCCAAATATAAGAAATAAATTACTCTACCCCAGCCTGGCCTCCTGTCACCATCTGTAGCCAAAAGGGGCTAAAAACCAAGATAAACCTCAAAGAGGGGAAAAAAATCTGCCTCTTGATCCTTCCTGACATAAACACACTGCAAACTCTGGATTGTGGTGACTGTGAAACACAAACATGCCAGAACTCCTGAGTCCATTTTCAGACATCCACGTGGCTGTTTGGCAGTAATTCCACCTTCCTAACATAAAAAAAAAAAAAAGCTACAAGTTCTTGTTTCCACTCATTTGTTTGAAAACTTTCAGGATTTCACTCCCTATATAGTCAGAAGCATTACAGATTTTAAGTGCATTTTCACCCATACTGTTCTGCCTTTACTAGTTCTAGTTGATCTTTGGATGTTTATTTCCTGCTCCCTTTTATTTTTTTTTAAGTGCTTTGTGTGCCCACACTCAAATAATTTCAGTCATGACATATTATGGGGGATGAAGAAAAACTAGAGATCTGCAAAGAGAGGCAAAGATGATCTGATGTGACTGCCAGGCAAGAAGAAACGAAATAGATTAAGACAACAGGGGGAACAGGGACAAAAGGTGGCAGAGGATATCTGACAGACAGCTCCACAACTGCCACTGGGAAAAGACTGTGACTGTGAGTCTTTTTACACTGCTCCTCCAGGTTAGGAGGGAGCAAAGAAATTTTCACATAACAGAATTACTGGTTACTTTTCCTGTGCAGAGACTGCAGAAGTCTTCCACAAATTGCTGCAGACAAACAGTGAAAGGTGCATACATGGATCTGCTGAACAAGGCAGAAGTGAAATTATCTGCTATTTAATTTATATTTTCTAAACATGACACTGTTTAATTAAAAAGTGAGTATGATACTGTTCCTTTGCTAATGGAAACACTACTTCTTATACCTAGTGCTTCTCAGGGCAGTCTGATGATTTTTTTGGCTGTTTTGGAATCCTTCCCTGAAGGGAAATGCCGGACCTTTTTTGCACTTTTGATTTAAAGCAATACCTTCTTTCACACCAACACCCTGGATTTTTTTTAGTTCAGTATATTTATCAATTACTTTCCTCCCTTTCTTGAGGTCTGTCTTCCTAAAAGTCAAAGTCTGTGACTATTTGACTTTTATAACCTTACCTCTGTCAACAAGAACGGAATGAAAATGTAATTGCTCAGTCTGAGATTGCTATATACAAGAAGCTCCTGCAAAAGCATCTACTTGATAAATTAAATTTCACTTAGCTTCCCTCTTGTTGGATATGTGATGAAGAAATTTGGTTATCATGTCTTATACCAGCTTCCTATTGAAGGGCTGTTTTTAGCAGCTGCCTGAATCTCACCTCCAGCAGACTGATTGCACAAAGAGAATTTTTCTGGACATGACAATTCCCAGATCAATGTGGTCTTGTGTTCCCCAAGGCACCCGATGGTCATCATGAAAACTTTACCAGTATTTCAGCCCTCTTAGCTGGGAACACAGAGGTTCCCCTGATGGCCTGAGCTCTGTTTCCATGAAGAATCCCTCCAGCTCAACACCATCCTCCTCCTTTTCCACACAGAACAATCCCAATCCTTTGTTACAAACAAATGAAAAATGTATTAATTTTTCTCTAACTTCCATCCAGACCCTCTTCACACTCAATTCAAATCTTTTTTTGTTTCTAGCACACAGTGGATCTTCTCCTTCCTCTCCAGCACTCCTGCTTCTTCCTCTGCTGAGGACAGACACGCCTCTCCACAGTGCCAGAGCTGCTCTCCTTGCTCTCTCTAATTTCACACCAACTTTCCCTTCCTCTTCAATGCATCCTGCTTTTATTTCTGTCAAATTTCATTATATATTACTTCCTTTGAAGCAGCTTCCCCCTCTTTTTCCTTGCTATCATAATTCTGCTTGCTTTCCCATCCTCTCCCTTAGCAAGCCCATTTCTCAATTGATTTTTAATGTGCCAAGTGATCATTTCTTCTACCTCTGGTCTTACTGTAATTGTCTCTTGGACTGACTTATGCCAAAAGTTACAGAAAGCTCATTGAATGCTGGGCCCTGTATCTGATCACCATTATTGCCTGTGACACTTTGCATTTTCCCACTACTGCCACAAACCTAGCATGAAAAAAAAAGGTGAGAGGAAGAAAGAAAACAAATTATAAATGAAGCAACTATCTGCCTGTTCTGCCCAACTGAACTGCACCCTGAGAAGAGAAGGCTCTGGGGAGACCTCAAAGCCCCTCTCAGGGCCTAAAGGGGCTCCAGGAGAGCTGCAGAGGAGCTTGAGACAAAGGATGGAGGGACAGGACAAGGGGAATGGCTTCCCACTGAATGGTCAGAAGGAAGAGTGAGATGGGATACTGGGCAGGAATTGTTCCCTGTGAGGGTGGGCAGGGCTGGCCCAGGGTGCCCAGAGCAGCTGTGGCTGCCCCTGGATCCCTGGCAGTGCCCAAGGCCAGGTTGGACATTGGGGCTTGGAGCAGCCTGGGACAGTGGGAGGTGTCCCCAGACATGTAGATATCAAGGGGCTGGAATGAGATGATCTTTAATGTCCCTGCCATCCCAAACCATCCTGTGGTTCTAAAACCAAGCTCAAGTCCAAAGTGATGCCTTTTTACATCTTCCTCTAGGAAACTGTGCCTATGCTCCATGTGAACAGATTGCTTCTGCATTTTTCAGACAAAATACTTCCCTTCTAAATATCACCTGCACTCTGCTTCTCTCTTGTTTATGCTTTTTCCTTGAATCTGCAGCTTAAAACCTTCTTGATTCCCTCTAAACAGACAGCCTTTGTGCAATACAACTCAGACAAGTGAGAGCTGGAGAAGCCTGGAAAGCATGGATGAACATTAAAGAAATACTAAATGTTCATTAAGAATTTGTAGCATATCTTTCATGCAGTTTAAGCCTTAACATATTAAAGGAGTATCTAAACTGGAAAAAAAAAACCAATTGCAATAAATATTTAATTTGACAACCAAGTACCAGTTACCTTTCTCGAACAAACTCTGCCATTTCTTTCTGCATTTGTTTCCCTTTAAGTTGCTTTTGAAGAAGAATTTCAAATCCCGACACTGTATTGTTCCCTTGTGAGTCCTTCTTATCTGCCTGAAAGAAACAAAAGGAAGTTCAACAAAAAGCTTTGGATGCCAAACCCACAGAGATGTGGCTCCCAGCAGCAGCTGCCCAGCAGTGGTGCCTGAGGAACCCTCCCCTGAGAGCAGTGATGGCTGCAGCACCTCAGTCCCTCTGCAAGAAACAGCCCAACACCCTCCTGCTCCTCTTACTCCCTTTTGTTTTAATTTAAAAAGTGAAACTTTGCAATTATCTTTAGCCAGCAGAGGATGATGTGAGGACCAAATCAGCAGCCCTGCTGTCATTTCTGCCCATGACCCTTCACATCTGGGTGTCAGCCCCAAAGGCAGGAATCCTGGAGCCAGCACAAGGGAACTCTCCTGGGGCAGAGGGGAGGACAGTGCTGCTCCTTCCAGGGGGAACACAGCCCTAAAAGACCTTTAACAGGCTGCCAAGTTCAACTGGGATTTGTACTAAGGAAAACAGAGCCAGTCTGCACAGATCTGCTGTAAAACAAGGCAAAGCAGCAACTTGTCCCACAGATTACCAGCACACACCCCACTCTTCAGTCTGCTTCTTACACAGCCCCTTGCTCCACTGCCTTCAGCATTGCTACAACACCCAACACAGTTTTCTCTCTGCTGCCTCTTTTCTCTCTGCTTCCCTATTTAATTTCTTACCCCCTTCCAACAACAAACAAATTCTCAGAGAACATTTCCCCCAGAGCTGCAGATTTTGCTCTGATCCCCCGTGTGCTGCACAAGTCGCCAGAGGAAAATGGCAGATTAATCAAAGCAGGAGACTGGCAGGACACCCTGCCAGGCACCAGCAGCCTGAGACAGTGGGAGAAGAGGAGATGATGGAGAAGGAGAGGGAGCTGTGGGCAGACCATGCCAAGGCTAAAGAGGAAACTCCTGTGAGCAGAGTTATGGGAGGATAAAAGTCTGCAAGAAGTAAGGAGCTTCAAGTAGAGTTTCAATGAAACCGAGATGTGACCAACCCACGGAACCAAGCACTGGCTGAGCCTGAATTAGGAGGACCAAACAGAGCAAGAACCTTTGTAAGACACATGGAAAAAAATCAGTCTGTACACCATTAATGATTTAGGGCCCACTGGAAGAAACTGAAGAAATTTAGTGATAACGTGACCATTTTCAAATATGTCAGTGTATTTTAGCAATGCCCTGCCATCAGCACTGAGCAAGCACAAGGGGACATGCTGCTGGGCCTCCAGCACTGACACTTCTTTAAAAAAAGGGAAAAACTTCAACAACTACTAACTGAAAACACACGAGATTCCTAAAAGCTTCGTTGTTGATTCCTTTTGTAGTATTTGTTGAATCCATTGTGGTTTTCCTCTCACTCCTCAGAAAAATCTTCCAGTGGAAGAAAAGTTTTCCACTGGAAGATCATTTTCTATCAGCTCCACACTCCAAGGACTACTGCCTCATTTTAACGTGATTCAGGAACCTGAAAACAGTCCTGAGCACAAGGGGGCACACACAGAATCAGCCACTGAAGACTTGGATGCTCCAGGCTGCATTAAAACTACTCAAACTACAAATGGGCCTGTCCTTCACAAACCTTACCCTACAAAAAATGCATTTATTATCTGACCTCTGGAACATCCTGTGGAGGGAGCTGGACAATTTAACAAGGAGTTTTTACCTATCTTTTAAATATCTAATAACTGCTTGTTTTAGAAGGGGCACCCTCTGTGTATCCCTGGCTCTTGTGCTCTGGGAAACACTGAAATCATATTCCCTGCCAGTCACCTCACTATCCTGTGGACCTGTGGATCTGATGGAGTGAGTCCACAGGAGGCCACTAAGCTGGAACACATCTGCTCTGGAGACAGGCTGAGCAAGTTGGGGCTGTTCAGCCTGGAGAAACCTCAGAGCCCTGTTCAGGGCCTAAAGGGGCTCCAGGAGAGCTGGAGAGGGACTGGGGACAAGGGATGGAGGGACAGGACACAGGGAATGTCTTCCCACTGCCAGAGGGCAGGGACAGATGGGATATTGGGCAGGAATTGTTCCCTGGGAGGGTGGGCAGGCCCTGGCACAGGGTGCCCAGAGCAGCTGTGGCTGCCCCTGGATCCCTGGCAGTGCCCAAGGCCAGGTTGGACACTGGGGCTTGGAGCAGCCTGGGACAGTGGGAGGTGTCCCTGCCATGGCAGGGAGTGGGACAGAGTGGGCTTTAAGATCCCTTCCAACCCAAACCAGTCTGGGATTCTCTGATTCTATCCCCTTCCCCCTGCACTGCCCTTTTGCTTGTGCTATTCTGAGGTATGTGGTTTATCCTACATCCTCCCTATTTCCTGAGCAAATCCATCTCCTGAGAGCTGTCCTTGCCTTTCTGGACACTCCTCTGATGATCAGCCATATCTCAGACTGGTCAGATGTTTCCAGGAGATCTTCACTGGCATCCCCAGTCTCCATGGTACTCCCTGAACACATTGCATCTCAGCCCAAATCCTCCTTCACCTTGTACCACAAATCAAACTGTTTATTACACTTTCTTGGAAGCTCTGGAGCTGCATGTGGCATGTGGCTGGCTGCCTACTTACCCAGAAATAATCACAGTAGCTCCACTCTGAAGGTTTCAGCAACTGCTGCTCTGGCATTACGTCAGGGTGGGGGAAAGTCACACAGTTGATCTGTTAAAAAAAAAGAAAAAGAAAAGGAGAGTTAGACAGTAATGAAATTTAGCTGTTAACGAGAAATATGTAAATAAAAAGTTATATCCACGTGCTTCCCATCAGAAAATCCGCAGTGAATGCATGCCAGTGAAGAAAAATTGGTTGTTGCATGGAAACAGCAGCTAAGTATTCCCAGAATGCTACTCTGCAAGCAGGAGTGTCAGCCCAGAGGGAAATAAACTACCCATTTCACAGGAGGAAAACCTACTGGATTTGGAAAGCACCACGCAGGGAGTTCTCTCAGCTCCCTTAAAAACTATGGTAAAAAACTTGATGTGAAAAACCCTGAGCACACCCTGAGCACAGACACACAGTGAGCACCAGAGAACACTGCAGGCACTACCAGTGCAAAACACTTTGGCTATGCCAGCCTCCTACAGGATGACAAAAAACGGAATTATTTTTTCTGTGCACAGCCCTTCAATCTATCTCTAAGACCTTTTCAGATGGAAGTGATGCTCTGTGTGAAAAGGAGCAAGGGCTCCCTGGAGTCAGTGAACCTGCAGTGTGCAGAAGCCACAGCGATCTGTCAGACAGGACTCATCACACGCTCATTACACAACAGCAGAAAAAAGTCCAAACGTTCATTTAGTTATCACAGTGGAACATTACAGCCTGCTAACAGCTCAGTGAAGGCAAGGAGCACCACAGCTACTGCAGAACAGCTCTGGACACAGCCAAGCCTTTCAGAGGAAGCACCAGCAAGAGTCAGAGTCCACTGCCAGTTTGTAATGCTCACCCCAAATCCTTGCTGGGCAGGTACCCTAAAATCAGTCCCTCTCAGGGTCATGGGAGCACGAAGAGCACTTGAGTATTAATCAGGGCATCAAGAGAAATTTGGCTTGGGAGAGTCACAGATGTAACTGTATGGGATGGGGGTTTGTTTTGGATCAGTTAATGCTCACAGGAAATCCACACAAATCTGTGGGTAGGGTTAGCACAGCTGCATGGGCAGGCCCAAAGGCAGGGCTTACAGGCACTGAATCTGCCTTTGGGCTATTCAGAGAGGATCAGAAAGGATGTGGGTGCTGACACAGCACTAAACCACCACACCAGAGTAGAGCAGACAAAACCTTTAGCTGATACGAGGCTGCTCCTACAAACCCACACTGGGTCTGCTGCCTCTGCCCAGGCTGGAGTTCAGCAGCTGTCCTGTACCAGTGCAAGAGCCTCTTCCACATAAATCACTGCCCAGAGCTTGCCAAGTCCATTCCAAAGCAGGCTGAGGACCCTGTACCTGTGGTGTCTTTGACTGTCACCTCAACTAGATCCCACACCACGTCTTGCTTTCCAGCTCCCATCAGGCTTCAAACTGACCTCAGGTCAGAGATCTGGGCTTTGCAGGCAGTGCCCATGCACTGGTGACCCTGCACTCCAAGCAGGAGCCAGCCTCTGCAGCCAGAGTAAGAATGTCCAGGCAGAGCTGGCACCTCCAACCAGAGCTGGCACCTCCAACCAGTGCCAGCCTCCACTGGCCACAGGGTCCCAACCACAGCACTGCAAACGCCTTCCCTGCTCCCCTGTGTTCCCCATCCAAGAGCCACGCACCAGGAGTTACAGAAATCAGCTCAGCTCAGAGCAGGATGGCCATGCTCTAACCAACTGCACGTCCTGAGTGTATTCTGCAGCCTTTAACAGAAGTATGGACATCACAGAATCACAGACACATAGAATATCTTGAGTTGGATCACTGCACTGAGGCACTGTGCACCAGGACAGGGAGGTGATCTGCAGTGGGGGGCACAGCAGTTGTATCCTGCAGCTTAAAAATCTGCAAAGAGAAACCAGCAAGGGAAATTCCAATTCCTTGCTAAAGGCAGTGCCTGTTTCACAAAAATGCAATCTGTGCCAGTCGGAAGCTGCTGATTAGAGATGTGACAGTGAGTCTTAATGTCCTGAAGCAACAACCACAGAGTCACTGGAAATGCCAAGGCTGGGCTGGTGACAGTGTCCCACTGCAGTGGGCAGAACTCCAGGAATGCAGCAGGAGTGGAACAGTGAGTATGCACATCAGCAGGTGACGAAAGCAGGGTTAATTCACATGTTTCTCAAAGTGTTAGGAATAAATCAAAATATTCTTCACTTCTCCAAAAACTGAATTGTCTGGAAATTATGCAGAATTGTCTGGAAAGAGTCACGAGGCAATTTGGGTCTAGTATTATTTTTTAAAAGGGAATTGGTGCCAGAATTAAAAAATCAAAAATGCAGAAGCTTTTACAATCTTAAAAAAAAAGAAATATTATGGTAAACAGAACTTAACAGAAATTACAGCTTTTTACACTAAGTCCCACTAGGGGGCATGAAAATTTTCAAAACTCTAGAAATATTACTAAAAATTACGTATAACTACATAGGTAATCCTGTGATCTTTCTTTCCTTTGATTACCCCAGATGTCCTACACTTAAACAAGAGCTCTTGGATTGGTATGTCCTAGTATTTCTAAAACCTTTCAGGATTTCCCAGCAGGAGGGGAACACCAGGCTGGCACAGAGCAGTAGTGGTGTGACAGCATGGCATTCCCCCCTCCCAATCCTCCCTCTGAAATGATCCTTTTTTTTGCTACTAAAAGCAAAGAGAGCTGTAAAAAAAAGCACTCTGCTTCACCAGCTTGGTCCCACTGATGAGCTGAGTGATGCTAAGGACAGCCAAAGCATCTCATGGTGATGTCCCCATGTCTGACAGCATTTAACAGCTCCATCAGTCCCACGGACAATGACATTCCCTCCATGCACAGGACGACTGCCCTCCCTAATTTTGACAACATCACATCCCTGAGAGCTGCCTAGGCTCCATGCAAGCTCCAAATCCACACTTGTGGCAGTGTGGATATCTTAACAACGCTGACTTGGCAGCAAGGCCTAATAAAAGCTTGCAGAAGGTGACTATTACAGCTGTAATTGCCAGCAAGAAACAAATAAATGAAAACACGTCTCTCAGATAATGATGGAATCACAGAACACGAAGAGAAAACAAGGTGTGATGACCTGCATTGCATTCCCACAAGCTCCACTGGGACAGCTGAGGTGATAATCAGCCCCACCATGGTATTAAGTTCTTATGCAGCCTCTTTGTCAAAATAATGGCTGTTGTCAGTTCGCAACAAAGCAAAATTAATAACAAGACAGACACCAGCAGGGCAAAACCCCAAGGAAGAGCTGAGCAAACCTGCCAGAGGACAGCAGCTTGTCTTTCCAGCTGCCACAGGCCATGAGTGGCACCAGAAAACCTGTCTGAGAGCCACTGGATCACAGAGGACAGAAGGTACAGAGTCAGAGCAGGAAGAAATCACAGTGACAAACAAACCTTAGTGAAGGACACACACAGAGGGGATCAGAGAAGCATTGATGCATTTCTCTTGACAAGCTGTGTGCCAAACTCAATTGATTAAAATACTTTTGACTTTTGCCTGTGTACTGATTGTGAGCAAATGCAATTATATTAACAGCTGAATATTCCAGATCCTATTTCCCATGAGTACATTGGCAGTCATGGCAAAATGAGCTGTTCATGTTGTAGGTGACTCTTAATTATGTCTGAGACACAAAAGGGTGACAGAAGAGGAACAGACCCAGGGAGCCAGGTGAATGCACAGGATTTGCACAGGAGCAACAAACTTTGTTGGGTTGGACGTGCACATTAATCTCCTGGATTTCAGAGTCTTTACAGGCTTTGAAGTCACTGCCACCACTCACCAGTCAATGAGACACTGCCAAGCAACATGAATAAAACAAGAATAATTTGATCAAAGCTTAGATAATCAACTACACATTTATTACATCAGACACGACAAATAAATGAGCAGAAAGTGGGTGAACTTACTGTGCCACGCTAAAGCGACTGAAGCAGGGCAACATTTTTGCCTATCTCTCCAACTTAAAAATGCACATTATCTTTTTGATTTCTACACATTCTCAGCACCTTAAACACAGAAGAGATGTGCCAGATTGCCTTACTTCAGTATCTTCTTTACGATTTCAGCTGAGACTCAAAAGTACAACATCCACCACTGAGATCATATGGCAAATTGAACTATTTGGGTAAAAAAGCCAAATACAAAGGCTGGAGAAGATCCTAGAAGAGCTTGGGCACCCTGAACTCCCCCCAGACAGGGAAACCCAGAAATGCCTAGGCTATGTCTGAGTAGCTTCAACACCATGAGTTTGCCCTGGGTTTTAGCTCTGGGAGGATGATGCTGCAGCTATGGTACCACAGAAGGGAAGAACAGACAATTCTGTTACACTGTTAACAAAATGATTCCTTCCTATTTCAAAGGGAAGATTCTGCCAAAAGTGTGGCAGAGCCCTCTTTTACTTGGTCTATCTGTAGATAGGTTCAGAGATTATTCAGGCCAAACCAGGGCTTTTCTGACAGTATCTACCCTGCAGTCAGCCCCAGGGCAGAGGGGGAAGCTGTGCCCAACATGCAGCCTCATGCTGTGCCCCTCACAACCCCGTGTGTGTCTCACTGTGTCACACACAGAGCACAGCAGCAGGAAACCCCAAGTTCCAGTGCACAGGCTGCCCATCGTCCCATCTGCAGCACGTGTCCACTGGCGTGTCCAGCACACGCAATCCAAACACCAGTGTTTCCCAACTCCTGCACTATCCTAACAAGGCCCTAGAGAATTTTTAAGAAAGAAACCCACACTCAGAAATACCTTATAATCAGGCTGCTTTCCTGCTCTTCCAAGTAAGACAGAGCTCTTTACCTCAGCTGAGGTACATTCTCCATTTAACTCTCCCTCACCTACTGTAAACGACCTCTAGCTTCCACAGACAACTCATGGCCAGAGACTTCAGGAATCAGCCAGCAAACCATCCAGCCTTAAAACAGCGAGTGCACCTTCAAAAGTCATTGTAAAACCAGCACAGACCACATATCTGCAGTTTCATAACAGCCTCTGATATACCCAGCTGGAATTTCTCTTCCAAAGATGGAAGACCATGTCGGTAACATTCACTGGCCAAAGAGAAAACACCACATTATTCTTGTTGGTTGCACACAGAGGGGAAATACTGCAGCTCCACCTGCCTTCAGGGTTTCCAGAAGCTGTGCTACTTAATGCCACTTGGATGCAGAGGAGGCAGATGCATCCTGAGGAAGATGCTCCCACTCCTCTGCTGAAGGCGATGACGCAGCAACAGCTTGGCTGGACATCACCTGATGTCTGCAGCTTGTGTGCCAGAGCATTTTGGTTTGAAGGGGGATTTTCCAGACCAAGAGCCTCAAAGTAAAGCACAGAATTCCCCTCTGCAAGAAGAGGTTCTGCCTGAGCATAGCTACAGATCAAGGGAAAGCATCTGACAGCAAGCTAAGGACATGCCCTGCAGCTCTGCTAACCAGAACATCCCCACGTCAGCTTGAGTGGCACTGAGCAAACAGAACCTCCTAGGAGATAGTGAAAACACTTCCACTGTTTTACAGTTTACACTCCATATGAGATTTATTTTTCACAATGCTGCCTTGATGGAGCATTCGCTTGGAGCAAACAGCTGTTAAAATTAGCTTATTTTTGTCTCTCTGATTCATCCTACTTGAAAGCTTTGGGCTTCTGCTGGAGAAGCGCACACCCAGTGACCCTGACATAACACACTGCTCCTTGCTTTGCAGATGTTACCTGATGGCACATGGGCCAGCAAATATGAGAATAGCTCAAGCTCTCAGCCCTGTAAGCAGCAGGGATTGCAGAAAAACAAGCACTCATGCAGCCCAGTGCAACTCACCCTGTATGATCATGTCTAGTCCCTCTGGACATGATGTTCAGCCCATGATTTACCTTAATTCCCCAACCTGAGCAGGCAGGGCTGCATTGAGGGGCTGGGATATGTCTCCTGCCCCAGCCACTGCAGCCCTGGAACAGCTGATTCTCCTAGACATCTGCAAAAATGTCTGAACATACAGATTTATACTTGCTTCACAGCACACCACACTCTCAATACACCAATTAACGGTACTAACATTGGTAACAACTGATTTTATTAACTAGAATCACTGATTTAAGTGATTTTTTTTCAAAAGCTGTTAAAGACTTCCCCCTCCTGCCCCAGAACAACGTACCTGCATGGCAGTAGCTGACCCACATCTCAGTCTGAGACACCTCTATGTGCTTCTTTAGAACCCTGGTCTCTGTCACCAGCAACCCGGCCCACTGATGAATAAATCTGCAGGCTGCACGTGACAATGCAGACAACAATCTCCTCCTCGTAGTAACATTATGAATGTATAATATTAAATTATTCCTTTTGTTCTCAAGGACTTGACACCCTGCCAATACTTGCAGCTGCAAGCATGGTTATTGCCCCTTCTTTATTGCTGAAAATTAATTTATCTGTTCCTTTCTTCTGATTTCCATTTAAATAAAACTTTCTATTACTAGCCACTTTCATTCATCTATTTTGATTTCCTTTCTGTTTTTAATCATCTGCCCTGCACTGAAGAGCCCATAAGTGCTAATTGTGTTCCAGACGAGGTCATCAAGCAGGCAAAAGATATTAATGTCTAAAAATTGAGATACATCATACAACTGAGAACATTTCCATTCATAACACAGAATCGTGGAATGGCTTAGGTTGGGAGGAACATTAAAGCCCATCTTGTTCCCTGATATGGGCAGGGACACCTCCCATTATCCCAGGGTGCTCCAAGCCCTGTTCACCCCGGCCTTGGGCACTGCCAGGGATCCAGGGGCAGCCACAGCTTCTCTGGGCACCCTGTGCCAGGGCCTGCTCACCCTCACGGGGAACAATTCCTTCCCTCTATCTAACCTAAAACTCCTTTCTTTTAATTTAAAACCGCTGTCCCTTGGCCTGTCACTACAAGTTCCTGTAAAAAGTCTCTTCACTGAATCAGTTATAATTAATTATGAAGACTAAAAGTAAATGTAAGATTAACTTCACACTGAAATATAAAACCTTTGCCTATACTTTCCACCAGAAATCTTTACTTGGACACTATGACACAAGAAAGCTTTTTGACATCTCAAATACAGATAAGGAAAAAAAAGATCTTGCTCGATCTGTCTTCCCCTAACTCTTCAGTACTTCTCCCAGTACAGACGCTGTTGTGGAAAGGAGACGACCAGATCTGGAAGTTTTTTCAGGACGCCTGGTTCACAGCCCGAGGCACCTCTTAGGGCACAGCGATCCCTCCTGCTCACCCTGGAACCAGCATTATTCCACGGAAAACCGCGCCTGGACTCCAGCGCAGGGCAGAGATCCCAAACCCTCCGTGGGTTTAGCGGCGTTTGAACAGCAAAACGGGCAGGGATGCTCCGGCACGGAGTGCCCGGCACGGAATGCTCGTAGTTCAGAGCCCCAGTGCCCGGTGTCCAGCACGGAATCCCCGCGGTTCCCAGCCTCATTGCTTGGTTCCCAGCACCGAATTCTTGCGGTTCCCAGCTTCACTGCCCGGTGCTCAGCTCCACTGCCCTGTTCCCCAGCCCCACTGCCCGGCTCCCAGCCCGGATCCCCGCGGTTCCCAGCCCGGATCCCCGCGGTTCCCAGCCCCACTGCCCGGTTCCCAGCCCAGATCCCCGCGGTTCCCAGTCCCGCTGCCCGGCTCCCAGTCCGGATCCCCGCGGTTCCCAGCCCCACTGCCCGGCTCCCAGCCCGGATCCCCGCGGTTCCCAGCCCCACTGCCCGGCTCCCAGCCCGGATCCCCGCGGTTCCCAGTCCCGCTGCCCGGCTCCCAGCCCGGCTCCCCGCAGTTCCCAGCCCCGTTCCCCGCACTCACCGTCAGGCTGCTCTCCTTGCTCTGCCGCCGCGGCGCCGCCGGGGACCCCGGGCTCTGCGGAGGGAAGCGGAGCGCATCATCGCGGCCGCTCTCGGAGCCCAGCATGGCTGCGCGGGGCGGGGAGAGGCGGGTCCCATGGCACGGCTCGGCTCGGCTCGGCTCGGGAGGCAGGCATGGAGGGAGGGGGAGCTGCGGGAGGCCCCGGCTCGCTGCTCCGCCTCTCTCGCCTCCGCCGCACCGAGCGCGGGGCCGGGGCTCGCTGCGCCCCGGGACGGTGGCACCCGCTGGCGGCGGCGGGAAGAGTGTCCTGCCGTGGGATGGTGGCGTCACACCCCCCTGAGGACGGGGACGGGAGCCTTGGTGTCCCACGGGGTGGCACTTTGCTGGGTACGAGAACGGGCACGGGGATGGTGACATCCACTGCTGGGCACAGCGATGGTGGCAGTGTCCTGCCATCAGGCAGTTCCTACCTGTCTGTGGAATGGTGGCATCCTATCCCCCGGGGGACAGGGACACAAACGAGCCCCACAGTCCCCCTAGGCGGGCAGTGCCCCTGTCCCTGTTGCAGGGTCCGTGGCGGGGCTCAGATGCTGTGACAGCTCTGCAGCACGTGGATGGCTCCTGGCGTCGTCACTGGGCTGTGCCAGGGACTCCCACCCCAAATCTCACTGCCCCGGCACCCGCTGCTGCACCCGGGACTCCACACCCAGCAGCAGCATCGTGCCTAGCACCACACAGGTGCATTTCCATGGCTGTTCTGCTGTCCCCTTGGTGGCAGTTGTGACAACTTGAACGGGCAGCATTTAGCTGCTCTCTAGGAAGCCATAAATAAGGTCTGGCCCTGTGCCCAGCACAGCATAGCTCCCTGTTGTTCTCAGTTGTGGCTTTTCCCCCCACCCCCTGACCTGTTTCCAAGAAATGTGGCTGAGCTTGCTGGAGGGATCCTGCCAGCATTTGTTTGCATGGTGGCTGCTGCCCAGGTCTAAGAAAGCGTCCTGGCCGAAGCCTAGGAGCTGCTCCACAGTGGGAGACAGCCCATGCCAGGAACAGACAAGGAAGCAGTCAAAGCAGAGCAGCTTAGGATGGCCCAAGACACACAAGGAGAGAGAGAGAGACAGGCCAAAAAGACTTTGAGGATATGCAGAACGGCTTCTTGCAACCACGAGTTTATGGTCAGATGCTTTCCTTACTAAGGACTCTTCTGCAAAAGCTGCCACAGCTCCCAGGAAAAGCAGCTTCCCAAGCGGGTGTAGATACAAGCTGTTCTGAGAATTAATGCCACCAGCAGCCAGTTAGAGATTCAGAACTAATTCAAAGCAGGTTCAAAGCAGAGATGAAGCCAGGAGTTCAATTTGGAAAAGCCAGTAATAAAGGAGCATTGGAAAGAAAGTATCATGGAGGCAATGAAGGGAATGAGAAAAGTCATGAAAGGGATTTCTGACTGGCTGATGGTTGAGTCAACTGAGCAAAGCAGTGCATAGCACTGAGAGAGCCTGGAGAGAGAAGGCTGCAGGATCACCTTAGTGGAAACTCTCAGTACCTGATGTTTGTCCTACAAAAAGCTGGAGAGGGATTTTGGACAAGGGATGGAGTGACAGAAAAAGGGGGAATGGCTTCCCACTGACAGAGGGCAGGGTTAGATGGGATTGTAGGAAGAAATTGTCCCTGTGAGGGAGGTGAGGCCCTGGCACAGGGTGCCCAGAGAAGCTGTGGCTGCCCCTGGATCCCTGGAAGTGTCCAAGGCCAGTCTGGATGGAGCTTGGAGCAACCTGGGATAGTGAGAGGTGTCCCTGTCCATGGCAGGGGATGGCACTGGATGGGCTTTAGACTCTCTTCCACCTGAAACCATTCTGTGACTCTATGACTCCTTATGTATCTCAGACGTAAGTTTGTGTAAAAAGGTGTCTGTGAAGTTGAGTAAGACTCATCACTGTAAAAACAGAAGGTGGCAAATGTTGCTACAAAGGAAGTTCTGCAGAAGTTAGTTAATCTGACTGTGTTCCAAGCCAACGAGAAAAACATGGGAGTCAGATACCTTGAGAATTTTTTTTTTTTTTTGGCACAAGAATTCACAAGGGACTTTTTGAAGGAAGTCACAGCCTACAGGTTTATCTGGGGTCTCAGAGGGAGTCACAGTCCATGTGTGGACAGGGATGTCTGGTAATGCACTATGCAAGATTCTAAAATGCTTTTGACCTAGTTTAGGTGCTCACTATCTCCAGCCCAGGCAAATTGCTCAGAGAAACAGCAGCACAAGGAGTTAAAAAGATGTCAAAGATGTTTGATGTGGAAGAAACAGGGAAACAAAAGAGCTTGACTGTATAATGAGAAATACCATGAATCTAAACCAGGAACATTGACCTAGGGGAAAGGCTGAAGGGAATTACTTAAGAGGCAGAATGTGAAAAAGAGGGTCAAGGAAAAGCGGGACAGTTGTCAGACAACACAAAACTTAGACCAAGAAACAGAGAATGTCAGACAGACACCAGAGCACCACACAGGCCAGGTCCACATGGCAGCAGCACACCAATCAAACACACATTTCCCCAGGGGTATTTAGTACTGCAAAAGGACTCATCACTTTCATACAGAAATGAAACTGATAACTCAGGTCTGGGACCACTGGGGGAAAGCAGAGGGTGGGGAAGCACAGTGCAACTGGAGTGTGATCCACCAGCTGTGGCATTCACATGGTCATATGGTGATGTTTTGGCAGGGAGAAAAGGTTTCATGGGAGGAGCTGGAAGAAGGCCCTGTGCTGCATCTGCAGACCTGTGGGGAAGACTTTCCCAGGAATATGACGTGTTGCAAGCAAAAGTGCAGAGATATTTATTGGAAATTTGGACAAAGGCGGGGGAAGGCCAACTGTCCACAGGTCAGCATCCTGTAGGTTAACTCGGGGTGATGTGCTGGGTGAGGCACTGAGGAGGGGCTGTAAAAGGACAGGCTGGAGGGGATGAAGTCATTGAGAAAAAAGCTCTGGATGAATTCTTTGTGAATACTGTCTTTGGGAGGGAAAGCTGGAGCTGCATGAAAATACAATGAGATACAGACATGGGCGGATGTGCAAGTGCAAAGAGAGGACTGTGCTGGACACAGGCCCAGGGTTCAGGCTGGAGGGGCAGGAAAATTCATAGGGTTATTAACAGTGACTGAAGTGGCCTGGTGGATTTTTCAGAAAGGAGTGATAGGACAAAAAAAATCCAAAGGATCTTGGCACTTTTCACTGTTTTACCAGCTGGACACAAAGACTAACTGTGCTACATGCAACAAATCTCTCTGATCTGAGAGTTTCTAAAAGAAAATGACCTCTTGTCTTCCTGCTCTGGGTGGATTCCTAAATTACTTAGGAATTCCTAAATTAAGCAGAAACCCATTTATTCTTGGATCCTGCTGTTTGGCTTTTCCCAAAATCTTACCTGGGTGTCCCCACTGGCTTTTCGGAGGCTCGTGTGGCCTGAGTCGAGCTGGTGCACTGGAGACCCAGAGATGTAGTAGCCATTCACTGTAAGAACAGATGGAGAGTTAGCAGGCTTGCTGCTGATAGCAAATGAAAAACTGCACAAATTTAGAAACTAATCCCATAACTGAATATGCAGATATAGATCACAGTGTTTTAAGACTTAGTTACATTTCTCATTACCCAACTGTGATTTCATGGGTAATAGATTAAATCTCTTCCTGAGTGGAGTCTGTTTTGCCCATGACCATAAGGAGTGGTCTCTCCCTGCCATTACCCCAACCCAGGAGCCTTTTGTTGTAGTTTTCACCCCCATTCACCTGAGGAGGAGAATGACAGAGTGGCTTGCTGGGCACCTGGCATCCATTAAAAGTATTGGTCCAAGGGAGTTGAGTTTTCATGTCAAGAAGGCAAGCCTTGCAAAATGTTTATGGTTCTGTGTGGAACTATGAATTGCCTTTTTTTTTTTTTTTTTTTTAAATATACTGAGCTCAATTATTCTCAAACTAGTGTTAAAACAAGATACTTAACTACATTATAAATCCTTTGGTCACAATGAAATGCACAATCTTCACACAGACTACCCACCCAGTTCTGCCAATAAAGAGGGACATCAGTTCAAAAATTTCTAAGGAAAATATCCTCTAACCTGCTTTATTTACAGTCAGCTGGCAGCAATGGCCTTTACATTTAACACTTTTTATTCTAATTTTTGCTTTGCTTTGTCATTCTGCAGTATCCAAGAGCTTTTCAGTAGAGTTATGCATCTGACTCTGTTCCTTGCTTCCCTGCAACCTCAAGTCAAGCCAGAGATGATATATATGGTCACCCCTGTAGCCATCACATGCTAAAACTCTTTGCTGTGCATATGCTCTGTGTGGAAGAGCATCAGCCAGCTCACGTGCATCTGCAGCTCTTTAATGTCACTGCCCTGTCAGAAAGCAGAACTGAGGAAGTGCTTGTTGGGCCCCTCTTTGCCTCTGTGCTTCCAGAAGGAGCCACCCCAGCTCTTGAGTGGATACTTCAGACACCCAGACAGAAGATGGGCTGGCAGGGAAACAAAAGAGCATAAGATGTGTCAGTAGGGAAAACCCCACCGTGTTTGCTCTGCTACACTTTCATGACCCTGCAGCCTAGAGAAGAGAAGGGTCTGGGGAGACCTCAGAGCCCCTTCCAGTGTCTAGCAGAGATACAGGAGAGATAGAAAGGGACATTAGGCAAGAGTCTGGAGTGACAGGACAAGGGGCAATGGCTTTAAGCTGTGGGAGGGTAGACTGAGATCAGAGATTAAGAGAACATCTGTGAGGGAGGTAAGGCCCTGCCACAGGGTGCCCAGAGAAGCTGTGGCTGCCCCTGGGTGTGCCCAAGGTCAGGCTGGACAGGGCTTGGGGCATATTCCATAACCTGGGATAACAGAAGGTGTTCCTCCCTATGGCAGGCAGGTGGAATGAGATGATCTTTAAGGTTCCCTCCAACCTGAACCATTCCACGATTCTCTATGTACATCAAGTCTCTATCCCACTATATCACAGCAATTTCCTTTGCTTTGCTGAATGGTAGGGAAGCAGATTCACCCAGTGCAGCAGTCAGGCACAGCATCAAACAGTACCTGCAGAACTCTTCTGTGACACAGGGCTCTTTGGAGTGCCTGGCACACTGCTTGGCCGCTCCCACGTCGTTTCTGTTGAAGGGAAACACCAGTGTGAGGGTGATGGAGGCTTTTGCACATACCAGAGTTATGACTATTACACATAAACCAGCAGGTCTGACCCTCACTGTCCTCTGAAGCAGCTTTTCCCATTGTGAGGAAGATGCCTGCACCTCCCTGCACTTCCTCTCTCCCTTCATCTCTTCCTGCTACAGCTGCCAGCTGGGATGGGTGGGGACAGCCAGACTGGAAGCTGCATCACTGGTTCTTCCAGATCACTGCCTGGGAACACTCACCTGGCCTGCAGTGAGTGCCTTTCCAGGTGCACTGAAGCCCAGCCCAGCCCAGCGTGGGCACTGCCTGCAGCCCACTGTGGGCATTGCCACGTGCCAGCCGTGGTCCTCAGCCTGGGGACAGGCACCAGGCAGAGGCAGTGCCTCTGCCCCTGCTCTCTCCATCAAAGGCAGTTGTGAGTGACTCACAGATGGGGTGTCAGTCACATATACACAAGCCATAGCACCCTTTTTCCCCAAAAAAATATTTCCCTGGAAAATTTCTGTTTTTCCACTCAGGTCGCTTAGCAGCTGGAATGTGCCAATGTCTGTCACACCAGTTGTGACACTCCAAAAACTGCTGCTGCTTTGTCGCCTCAGGTGCCTCTGTAGTTTAACCATTCTGCTCATTTTCTCAGCAAATGGGAAATTGTTTGTGACTGTGTGCTGAAGACAGAAGACTTAAGTACAAAACTTTTCAGAAGTTGTGAGCAGGAGACAGTGGAGTGAGAGCAGCAATTTCCACAGAAGTCCAGCTAGAAATGCCCGGGAACCATTCCTTTTGAATGCACATGTCAGTTCCAAATCACCTAAACAACGCTGATTGCCAGATGGTATCAAATAAGAAAATAAATAAGTCACTGCAATCAAGTCTGAGGACTACTTTGGCTACTTCATTTGAAACTGCTGTTTTCACAAATCCCAATCAACAACCATCTAATTCTGCCAAAGCCTGAAATCCTGCATGTGTGTCAGTATTCTGGATGACCATGGTCAAGTGGTGATGGAGGAGAGCCCTTGAGGGTTGGCAGTGAGCACCTCCCTCAGGGCATACAAGGCCTCCTGCCCTGGGTCAGTGCTTATTTGGGCACCAAGCAGGATGTTAACATGCTTCAAGAACCATAAAAGGCCCATTTTTATATATAGATTCATGCACATATGCATATACATTTATGTAGCTATATGCATATAGATGTCTCTGTGTGTATATGTATATACATATATATATATATATATATATATATATACAGAGCTGTCCTTAAGGGTTGTGTTAGGTTCCTTATTCCAGGAAAGAACTCAGGATTCCAGATCTCAAATACAAGCAGGTGCCATCCTCCACACCTGTAATGTCCCTGCCCATCCCCATCTTTCCCCTCTCACCCCCTCCCCAAGCCACAGCATGCTTTTGCTTGCAAATAAAAATACTTGGAGCTTTTTCTTCCCTTACAAATGCAACATCTGATGAACTAGAAGCTTTTCTGAGTCACAGGGGAATATTTAAATTTTAGCCTGTTTTTGTGAACTGGGTAGTAAGTAAATAAATTCCATGCTAGGTCAATAAAGAAGCACTGAGAGGTGTCTTAACTAAACAGAAGCAAAATTAAATGCAAAGAGTTGTCTTTTATGAGTCAGCTTGTCTTGGCTTACAGTCCACAAGTGCATGGTTAAATAAAGATAAATTCTAATTTACATTTACTGTAAGGCAAAGGTAAACAATACAGTATCCACATATCTTGTAGATTTAAGAACAATTTTTAAATTGTTGATTAATTAATAATGTGAATTGAGATCTGTGAGAAGGGAATGTGATGCCCACTGATGCTGAGCCCCAGTGCTGAGCCCCAGTGAAGTAATGTTTTTTTGCCAGCACAGACTTTCATGTTAGCAGTAAAACAAGTTACCTTCATGTTTGGCTTTTGGATTTCACACAAGCATATCTGTCTCCAGTATTTTTGAGACCCTGCAGAGGAATGTGCCTAAAAATCTACCAAATACACATAAAATGTAATTAATTGGTTAAAGAGACATAGCTCAGTTAGCCAGAACACAGTGTTTATAAATGAAGGTTGTGGGTTTGATCCCTGGATGGGCCATTCACTCAAGAGTGGGACTCAGTGATCCTTGTGGGCCCCTTCCAACTCAGAGTGTTCTGTGATTCTGTGAAAATTACCAGCTGCTAATTGTAACTGGTCTGTGCTTTGCCTGCTGGCTGTAGTGGAACTGCTGTGCAGTGCCTCATTCCTCCCTGCCACAGAGGACCCAGACACATAACTTGAGGGCAGAAAATTCACACATGAAAGAGCAGTGTCCAGTGGTTAGCAGATTTGTGAATGCAAGCCAAAACATTCAGTGTCTTGACACATTTTCCAAAATAAAATGACTTTGGAGTTAAGTACATTGAAAAATAAAAAAACCCCGATGCTATAAAATGCATTAAATAGAAAAAAAATATATTTAATTGGGTAGGAAATGGACAAGAGTTTTTAAACTCCAATTATTTTGAGCATTAGGAGGGGAAAAAGTGCACTTCTGTGCAGGGATTATTCTGGCAGATCAAGTAGGGATAGGAACTAATCTGGATCAGGACTGCACTGCTGGAATGCCATCTACTGGAAGCAAGTACATTTACCAAGGTAAAACTGTGACATTACAAATTTCTCTGCAGCTTAGTCATGATTAGAAGAGAGAGTGGAGATTAGAAGTGAGTGGGGGGATGACTTTTTTTACAGACACACAGAGAAGGCTTGTTGAGAGATAATGCACTGTCTGATCCAGCCAAGGCAGAGTCTTGTCTGGGAGCTCCACACAGAGCCTTCAATCCTGCTGCTTGGAAAATCAGAAGGCTACTTGTAACCCTGTGGTAGGACAGTGATCATGGCTTTTAGGAAGAGATTCCATATTGGCCTAGGTTTTATATCCCACACAGTTCTCCCCAGAGGATGTTCCAGTCAAGCTAAAGCCTTGTACTCTGGGTGCAATTTAGCACTGGCAGACCAACACCAACAAGTTCTGTCCTCCCTTATCAGCCACGTGTTAATTAGACCATTTAGGCAGAGTGGGGAAGGAATAACCAGAGTTTCTTTGGGGGAGATGACCCAGCAGACAATTGCAGACAATTCTTGACTGTGATAGAGGACTATGAACAAAAAGAAGTACTGCAGCCCTGACAGATACCCAAGGCCAGGGCTAGGAGCCATCTGGTCTAGTGGAACGTGTCCCCTGCAGGGAGCTGGCACAAGATCCCTTCCAATCCAAACCATTTGTGGTTCTGTGGAATTCTGCTAGTGAACAGTGAGGCAGGAGAAAACCACTTGTTAAAACTGAAATGACGTAGTAGAAGGGAAACAGTTACAGGATCCAAGCTCTACTGGCCAACACAACCAGAGAGGGTTATCACAGAAGTGGTGAAACATTTCCTACCAGAGGAAAAGTGGAAACCTGTGGTGTTTGGGGGAAGCAAGTTCACTCCTGTTTGGCAGAATGAGAAATGGCATGATGTGTCACAGAGCCACACACTCTGGGTTAGTTGTGTTAGTCAAGAAACACAGCTTCTGAGAATATCCTGAAGCAGACAATTTTTGTAATCCATGAATTCAGCAGCACTCTAAGGTCGAAGGAGCTGCTTTCCAGTTTGAACATACATCATCAGCCAAACGTCAGGGTTTTATGTACCAGCACACTCCCTCACAAATGTGCTTATATTCCTTTCAGGAATGGATTTAGTACCTCAGCATGCTGTCATGTGTAGTTCTATTTTTGGAGCTAAATGCTTCAACATTTCATTGTCTAAACTGCATGAATGGGGCAGATCAAGGCAGTGGACCTCTGAGTCTGCTTACTATGCAGAAACCTCTCCTGATCTTAAGGATCTGGAGCACCTGTCCTTTGTCACCCAGCTACTGGTGCTAAATCACATCTTTATAAATAGGTTTGGAGTTTATTTCAGCTTTAACAGCAATAAATCTGTGATGCTGAGCAGCTCCAAACCCAGTTTCTGCCCTGAATAACATGAAGCTGTGCAGGCTGCACAGGCCAAGGATGAAGGTGCACAACAGGGATGAAGAACAGCAACAGAACATGTCCCTGCTCAATGCCACAAGAAGAAACCCTGAAAACTTCTCCCAAACTGGTGCTGAAAACAAGCAGAACTAGAAGTCACATCTGCAGAAGGGTAGAACAGGCCCACACAGTTTTAACTCCTCCCTTTGGGATTCACTTGACTCTTGCCAATGGCAGGCAGGAAACACCTTGCAGACAGTTTGCAAACCCTCCATAACCTTTCTATGCTTCTCCACTGCATCTCCATAGGCTCTCAGCAAGATTTGTGGCCTGTCCAGGGTAAAGATTGCTTGGCCCTGTGACTCAGAGGCAGGGCAATCAGCCCTGCTTTGGAAACAGGTTTTCTTTAATAGCAAGCACTCCCAGCCCAGCCCTCTCATCTGCCTGGAGCCACCATACTCTGAACCTCAACTCCCCAGCCAGGAGCACAGAACTGTCAGGGGACTTGCACCTAATGACACCTTTCTGGCTAAGATCTTTCCCCCATTTGTGATGAATTGGTGAAGTTTTCACAGCACTTTATTTCTTGATATTGGGTATGGTAGAAAAAAACCCAGAGGAATGACCAAAGGAGTGTGGGGATTTGGGCATTTAAGGAGGGAACATCATTTACAATGCCCTGAGACTGGTGTGAACCATTCAGAATTTTTGAAGTAGAAAGAGTGAAAAATGAAAAATGAAAATATTTTCCCTTCTGTTCTATAGAGGATGTGTAGCACAAGACTATGTTTCATTGGAAGGAGGAGGTCTCACCTCTGCATCAGTTCACAGAACTGACTCACACCAGCCCTGACCTCCTGCAGACCAAAGGCTGTGGACTCTCCTGATTCAACACAGCAGCTTCTTCATTTTTGTGCTCCCACATTTTGGTCCACTGAGCCCTGAAGTTCTGAATCCTGCATGGGTCACCTGTATCAGTATCGTCCCAAAATGCCTGAATCACCAGCCCATGGATGAGCCTCCAGACTGCAACACAGTGACCTCACACTCCTCCATGGGCTCCCCGGACTGTGGCCTTTACCTCCCTCTTTATACCTAATAGAAAGAGACAAAAAAACCAGGCAAAACTGACCAATGCAAACCTCTCTGCACCTGCACCCAACATGAGAGTCAGGCACACAAGTGCTGAAAGCAGAATACCAGGCAGCACATGAACTTGTTCAGCAGGAGTTGTGGTGTCAGAGCTGAAATCCACTTCCATCCCCCAGGCAGTTCAATAAAAGAGAGACTGAGGCTGCCAAACAGCTTTTGACCTCAGTCTTGAAAGACACACCATGGAGACAGGCACCATGCAGGAGTTCCTGAATTGTTCTGTCCACGTGTTGAATGGAGAGGTGCTTGTTGCCACCTCCACAGCAAGGGAAAAGCTGCTGACAAGAGCTCTCACTTGATCTTTCAAAATGATTACTGGGATATCTACCATGCCCCTCCTTTTGCAAACAGCATGTGACAAAAGTGAGCCCTTTGCTGCAGGCTTAGCAGTGATAATAATGCTATTTCCAGCACTTTCTGAGACACGCTTTGTTTTTCCAGGTTTTAAGCCACTTTACCAAGGCAGGTTCCTATGCCACCCTTTACTAGGGCATCCTGTATCAGAGGGAAATTGTCACTGAAACGTTTTAACTGTATGAGAAAAAACACGTAATAAAAATGCTTGACATCTCTTTGGTGTCTCCACAGAGGACTTACTCTGAGCTGCAGTTCATAAGTTGGAGTTGACTGTAGCTGATGAGCCATGAATAAAACCCCTCAACTCAGAGACCTTTCAAGGAAATTACCTTTCAGCCACGCATTTCAGGACTGCCCCAGAACTCACTGTTGCAGGTGCCATTTTACTAATGATGTTTGTGATGATAAGAATATATGGACCTTAATTAGGATCAAGATAACAGGAAAGCAGAAGTCCTGCTTTCCAGGAGATAAAATGTTGTTTAGTAAATGGGAAGGACCTTAAATAAAAGACAAGAAAAGGCTGGAAATAAGAACACACCACGTAAAGTTGGGCTCAGCTGTGAAAGCAAGGTGGCAGTAAGCCACACAAACACTGGTGTCACAAGTACATAAGTCATTTTTAATGTGATGGGCAAGGTAGCTGGAGTGCTATTGTTTGACTAATGCAAGAGGTATTGCAGCTGCAGCCCATCAGAGAATTTCTTCAGCATAATGAAATATTTTCCTGCTGAATCTACCACCCACACACAATTGCAAACCCCTCCTACAGACACTGAGTAACTCGTTAACCACGTAGTGGCTGTGCATTCTGGGCACTCTTTCCTGTGTTTTGACATGGCAAGCAGGGATATCTCTGGATGTTGCACAAGGCAGGTGCCAGGCACCCAGCTGTAATGTCACTGGTGCAGACTCAAACTTCCTGTAGCAAGGCCATGCTCAGAAAACTTTGGGTACACTGAAATTGTCTTGGGCTTCATTGTGCAGACTGCATACAGCTCAGAGGCCCTTACAATGGTTTCAGGATTGAACCTGCTTAAAGGAATGATAAATGTGGAGTGTTTATCTGGATATCAAGTGGAGAAAGACAGGAATGTGCTGTTTGTCACCTCTGCACAACTGTTTGTTCCAGGGTCACCTCAATTCCCTCATTACTGATTTTCCTAACATTTTTCTTCCACCTAAGAACACTATCTCATAGATTTCTTTCTAGTCAAGAACCAATTCCTTCTGTTTTTTCCTGTAAAGACAATGAAAGTTAGACCACACAACAACACACTGTGGAAATACTTTTACAGTCAGGTAAGATCACAAAATCACAAAATAGTCTGAGTTTTGGAAGGGACCCAGAAGGATTATGGAATTAGACTTAGGTGAATGGCCTATATGGGGATCAAACCCACAACCCTGGCATTATTAGCACCCTCCTCTGACCAACTGAGCTCATCTCAGGGTCAAGATGTATAACAAAGGCAGATAATCCCCGCGTGGAAGGACATTAACCACTGGAAACAACGGTGACAATAATAGTAATGCCTCACAGGAAGGGAGGCATCTGCTGTATTTTGAAGGCTCAGAAGAATCAACATCTTACTTACCCCTAAAATCCCATTTCCCCTTCCCAGGAAAATGAGTGGTAACTTGCATTACCACTTCTGAATAGTTCAAGCACTAAGAGCAATAAAACAATTTAACCCAAGAAAAGGTTTCTGCACCGAGGCAGAGAAGATGACCAGGCACGGTCAGAAAGACAAGCTGCTGAACAGACAGGTCACCAACACCTCTTGCCTTTAGGAGGAGGGCACAGAACTACAGAGAACTACACAGAGTTCATCTAGGGAGCAGCACAGAGCTCCACCACACCGAACATTGTACAGCTTCAGCTTGCTGACCTTCTTCAAAGGCTGCACCCCCCCCTGCTCCCAGCCATGCACCCACCCCAGCAGACCCTGTGGTGTGGAGCCCACCCTCTGCTGCTGCCTGGGGACATTCCTGGCTGATCCTGCCTTTCCTGCAGAGCTCGAGGGCAGGACAGTCCATGGAGGAGCAGGACCTGCCCCAAAACACAGTGGGAAGATTCAGCTCAGCTGCAAATGAAAAGCACAAATGAAATGTTCCTCTGAACTCATATTAAGATTCTTTGACTCAGACAACGAAAAAAAGCAAACCAGCAGATGAGTGACAAGAGCCTGGTTAGACGTGATGATTGTAAAAGCTGGGGAAATACAAAGACACCAAATAAAGAGCAGCTTCCATTCAGTTCCAGGCATTTGTCAGTTTCTGCATTGATAAATATTTTTCACATAGTTTAGGCTTTACAGACTGAAAAAACAGGCCTGACAGGGATTTCAGGATGTCATACTGCCCCTGCTCTACCCCAGAGAAGGCCAATGTAATTTTCTATGGTTTTGCATAACCTGCTCCAGTGATACAGACTCCCAGGCAACTCTGTACTCCCACACTTCACTTCCAAGAGAGCTTCGAAGGGTTAGTTGTCCTGGTTGCAACTGAAATGTGTTCTAGTAATGAAAATCAAAATTGAAATCCAAATTGGAATTGAAATCTTCCAGTGATGACAGGCATTGCAAACAGTCTTCTCCCTAATGACATTTTATGCACTTTAGGTCTGCTTTCATGACCCTGTCCATATCTTTGCTTTCTAAGGGCAGACACCCACAATCTCTCAGCATTTACCCACAGGCTATGTTTTCCACATCTCCCATCACTTTTGCTACTCTTTTCTGGGCTTTATCCAACTGACTCACATATTTCCTGAAGTGTAGCGTCCAAACAAGATAAAATATTCCAGCTGAGGCTTTATAATTTCCTTGTAAAGTTGGAGGCTTACCTCATGCCTCACAGACAACAGTCCTATTTATACAATGGAAAATGCTGGCTGGTTTGTACTAGCACAACACTGCTGGCTCTCACTCAACTTCAGATCCTCCAGAGCCCCAATGTCTTCGTCTGTAAACTGTTCCATTGCCTGTCTTTGCCACTTAATTATTTCTGTTGAAATCTCTGATCTTAAATGCATCTTTACTGAACAGCATCCTCCTATTCCAGGGTGATTGTGAATTCTGAGCCTGTTCTGTGCAGGAGAGAACACCATGTTCTCTCCCAGCTCCAGTTAAAAGTTATTGTTTGAATAAGTGCTTTCAATGTCAACATGCCATTCATCAGTGGAAATACTGCCTAGAATGGATTCTCGGGCAGATCACTGCAGGATTCCCTGCAGTACAAACTCCCCTTGGACAAGAGACCATTGATCACCATGCTCTGAGGATGAGCTGGCCAACAGTTTTGGAGCAGTTTATTGCAATTTAACTATGGTCCCTGCTTTGTTTTCCCTTTAGTCAGCTTTCAAACTGCCTTTTTGCTTTTAAGACCTGTTTTCCCATCGATGAACTGCCTTCCTTCACACAGGTCCCCTACCCACAGACCCTGCCTGGATACTGGGTAAATGTTTAGCCACAGTCCCACCTCATGAGAAGGCACATACCTCCTCTCACCAGAGCTTTTCAATGATGGAAGTGCTAAAACTGCCACAGACTGGCCAAGAAAGCCTGCTCTTGATAGCATTCCCCCTCAGAAAGGCAGTGGGAGCCAGCAAGGCCCCACAGTGGGGGAGAAGGATGCTCTGTACCTGACCCAGGGCTCAGCCACAGCCCTGAGCTGCATGAATCCCCTCTCTCTGCCCTGGGAAATGTCTCCCACTGACTTGCAAGGCAACTGGTGGACAACCAGGGCAGCTGGAGTGCTGCAGTGAAGGACATGCCACTCTGAGGATGTCCAAACACAACATTTACAGGAACAGACAGTGAACCCAATGCCTGGAGCTCCCACGGTATGCTCACCATGCTGCTGTGTGGATCTCTTCCACCTCATGCATGAGAGACCTGTGCTGGAAGGGGCAGCCAAAGGGAGGCTGCACGATAGCAATACCTCAGGGACATGTGCAAAAAGAAAGCAGCGTGGATTTGTGTGCCCCAGGCTCCAAGAGACCCCAGACAGAGCTGTTCAACCTAAAATGCAGTGGTGCATTTGCTGCCTAACACCAGCCCTGAAGGAAAAGCCAGAAGGAGCACTCCAGCAATTAACTGTATTTAGTGGCAGGTCAAGACTGTATCCCTCTGGACTCTGGAAAAGTGGGATCAGAGTTACCCTGCAGCAAGATGCTGTCAGCAGGGACTCAGCAGCTGCATCCATGGATGGAGCACCCTTGGATGGAAGCAGCTGGACAGAATCCCCTGGGTTCTTTGGTTCCTTCCTTCCTTCCTTCCTTCCTTCCTTCCTTCCTTCCTTCCTTCCTTCCTTCCTTCCTTCCTTCCTTCCTTCCTTCCTTCCTTCCTTCCTTCCTTCCTTCCTTCCTTCCTTCCTTCCTTCCTTCCTTCCTTCCTTCCTTCCTTCCTTCCTTCCTTCCTTCCTTCCTTCCTTCCTTCCTTCCTTCCTTCCTTCCTTCCTTCCTTCCTTCCTTCCTTCCTTCCTTCCTTCCTTCCTTCCTTCCTTCCTTCCTTCCTTCCTTCCTTCCTTCCTTCCTTCCTTCCTTCCTTCCTTCCTTCCTTCCTTCCTTCCTTCCTTCCTTCCTTCCTTCCTTCCTTCCTTCCTTCCTTCCTTCCTTCCTTCCTTCCTTCCTTCCTTTTTTTCCTTCTGTGTGTGCATTAAACAGACACCTCTCTCAAATGCTTCAGTGTACTTTCATCATCTGGTAAATAGTAATCAGAGAGCAGCCTACAAGTACATCTACACCTTGATGGAGAGGAGACCTGGCTCCTGCTGCTGAGATAATGGGGCTAAGGAGGCCAAGAAGGACAGAGGTCCATGAAGTGACAGAGATGTGTGCCAGCACCATGTCCCCATGACAAACACTGCCAGTGTTTATCTTGGTACTCCCAGCAGCAGCTGCAGCAGTGACAGCACAAATAAGCAGTTCAGACAAGTCAGCAGTGAGCTGTCCAGTCTGTGAGACTGGCAATAAACATTATCCATGCCAATGCAGCTCTACCACAGAAAAGATGGGGACTGCAGGTTTTAGGCTTATAGCATATTGTCTTTGACTTATCCTCAAACCCAGAGAATACATTCTAAGTGTTAAAGTGCAGTCCCACTGTTAGCAGCAAGTCTCACATGCCAAATGTGACTTCATGGTGACTGCATGGCTCAGCAGGTCCAGCTCTGCAGCACAGTCAAGGAAAAAAGTGTAGCAACATGAAATTTGACCAAAGTGAGCGTATGAACAGTCCTGAACTACAGGTTTTGTGGGATCAGAGGTCAAAGCTAATTAGTCAGGTTAAATCAAAACAGTGTCCAGACAGCTGCTCATGCCAGGACTGGGTAAGGCTTCACCACACACGCCAGCCAAAAGGCCTGGAGGTTGCATTTTGCATTGTCTGAAACCTAGATGACACCACAAGTGACACTTTCGTGGCACATAATACACTTTGAGGATGCAGAGGCATTTGAGATCTGAGTCTGATCATGCAACCAGAGCAAAAGCACTCTCAAGCAGTATCACCCAGCCACAGTCTCTGTCCAGCTACAACACTTTGAGGCAGCAGCATATCCTAACTGAGCAGGTTAGATAAACTGAGCTTGCCAGAAACTGGACCAACTAAGCTGGAGAGTAGTCAGGGTGCCCCTGCACATGCTGCAGGAGATTCCTGTTGTCCCACAAAAATGCTACAGCCCTCATGGACCAATGGGAGGCTCAGAAATGCAGGGTTCTTGAGTCCAGCATAGGAAAAAGAGCAAGCCTAACTTCAAAGCCAACTGGGCGTAGGATCAGTCTGGTGAAAAGATTCTCATCTAAACAGAACTTGAGTAAGTGATCCCTAAAGCAAGGCTCAGAACACAGAAACCCCACTTCTACCCTCTCTTACATGCTGTTATTCTGAGAACCACACAACACTGTAACAGTTGAGAGCATAACTATAGGTGGTTTGGGCATTCTCCTGAGAAAGACTGATTGGAAGTGACCTCTGGAAGTCTTCAACCCAGCTACCCTGAACAGGATTAGTGCTAACCACAGATCAGCCACAGCTCTGTCCAGCCAGTTTCTGAGATTTTCCAAGGACAGAGATTCCACCGCCTCCCCGGTCAGCCTGTGCCAAAGTTATCCTCCCTTCCTAGAGGAATCAGAAATCTCCTGATTTCTGGCCTGAGCTCCCAAGCAGGATATGGAAATTGGCCCTTGTTATATTACTTGGAACTTTTGTGAGGGAAGTACAAAACTGCCTGACATGGAGAAATTTAGTCCCAGTCCCCCACCTTTCTGAGGCAGGGTCCCTGTGACAAGAGCTCTTAGCACAAAAGAAACAGGCTCTGCCTCTTACTGGTTTTACCTGGCCTCAACCCAATGAGTATGGGTCCACCACAGTGATGGTGAGTGCAATCACCTCCTCCCCTACATTTGAACTGTGCTGGGGATGAGGTATCTAACTCCTGCTCATCTCCCTAGCTGTGCAGGGGATGCTGCCCATCAGCCAGAGCAAACTGTGCTTGAAAATGGAGGCAGGGTTAAATGGAAAGGCACCTACTGGATCCTGTAAGATGTGAGTGCATCAAACGCCCGTAAATAATGTCTTGGCAGAGTTTTGGGTCAAAAGCTTCTGAAATAAAACACATCAGCCCCTGAACAGACCATGAGGTGCCCATGGCTCTCCTTTGTGAGTGAGATAAAGGAATGCCAGGGGTCACTCCTGATGGCTGCAACTTCCCTGTGAACAAGGTTAGCTCCTGCTGTCCTCTCCTTCATGTCACTCTGGCATTCTTTTTGCTAAAGAAATGTGGATTTGCTGGTCACAAGACCCTGTTTTGCAATGCTGCTGTGAGCTCATGGTGAGAAGAGCAGGTCGACACAGAGTCTCAGGTAAACCGGAGGTGGTACAAGTTTGACAGGTCTTGAGCAGGTGATAAGATCGTGAGTTAAGTCTGCTTCTCAACATGACAGTGACTAGAACACACAAATATTGACTGAAAGCTTTGTCTGTGTTGTCCCATTACATGCAGTTTTCTTTCCCTGTCTCCATGGGCAAGCTGAGTCTGACCAGTTCACCGTTTCTGTTTTCCCCAATGGTGTTTTAGTGATATCTGATGTTCTATCAAACTACTTTACATGTATGTGCATATATAGACATAAATATCTCCAGGTAAATAAAATAGGGAATGTGGTAAAAATTGTATTTTTAACAGTGTTTCATATTCTAAAACATTTATAACAGAGGCATTTCTACTTTACATTCTCTGTCTTTTGTCAATGTTTCAGATGTCTTCTGATTGTCAGAATTAAGATGACAGAGGATCATAATCCTGTATTTTCTTTCACATGGTGTCAGGATCATATTCATTACTTTGGCTCTGCAGCTACTTTTGTTATCAAAATCAATTAGCAAGACGATTTCCTGAAACAGATCTGTGCTGTTATGGTGAAACATGTACTGGAAAGCCATCCCCACTTACCATTTGTGAAGGTGTTCACATAGTACCTGCGACCCTGGGGAGACATGTAGCTCTGCCAGCCAGGGGGAAGGTGGCCATTCAAGGTGTCTTCTCCTGGCTGAGGAGTTGCCTTTCGGGGTTTCTGCTGAGGAAAGAGAGAAAAAAACCAAGCTATTAAGTCAATATCTAGATAATGTGAAGTCTAACCAGACACACAGCTGGAAAGAAATTATGTGGTTTGGCATTCTAGAGATTCCAGTATACCCAAAGAATTTCAGTCCATTTCTCCCTTCATCTGTGCTAGCTTCAGAACATGAAGCAACATTGCCTTGAAGAAATCACCATTTGGGACAAAAATTAACCCCTCTGTATTTAATATCCCAAGAGCATGTGGAACTGTCCAAGAAAATGACTCTGGCTGAGTAGTAAAACACAAAGCATGAAATGATCAAGTGTCTGAGAAAGAGAGGCAGGCATCTGGCCCTCCTTTACCTTCCCATGGATATACCAGGGTGAAAGCACTGATCATGAAGGTGCTGTCACAATTTATTTTACAGGGGCAGCATCACCTGAACCACAAAACCAGACTCTCTCCCAGTAAGCTCCACTGGATAGCACAGAGAACAAATCCTGGGACACCTCCTCCACCGTGGGATTAATGGTTCCCTGTTATTGTTTGCAAAAGCATGCTGAAGAAAAGTAAACTCTGCAGTGTGGGAGTGCACCAGCTCTGGAAGAATACGGCAGCAGGCTGGTTCCCTCAGATTCCCCTCATGGATATCTGGCCTTGAAAATAACAAAGATACACCAGACTATCTCTGCTGTGCATGAAAACCTCAAAAAGAGGAATCTGGGGTAACCCAGCCCTGGGTTCTGTTTCAGAAGTTCCAGATTTCACACATTTTTGCTGCATGCTCACCGTTTCTGTACCTAACACCTTCTTTCCTTTCTGCAACTGAAGCCCCTCCATTCCCACTACCCCTATTTCTTAATATGATCCCACAGTGACTCCATGTGCCAAGCAGGTCACCATTAAGCTCAGATCACTTTAGGGGCCCATGGTATTCCTCCACTTTGCACAGTCAGCACCAGTGCCCTGCAAGGACAGACATTACCAGTTTGCTTAAGGGAAGCTCTGAATGACCCCAACATCCTTTCAGTCACATTTCCAGTGATTTTTGCTTCATGTCTCTCTGCTGTGTGGTTATTGCATTAGAGAGAGAGAGAAAGCAAGGATAGTAACACACATGGGCTTCTCTAGGGAAAAGAAGACCATCTTTATTGAACAGACAACTCGTATTTAAAGCATGTTCCACAGAGCTAAGACAAGACAGTCGTTTATTGGATAATTGGGAAAAACACTCGTGGGACTGTACTTTAGGATGGGTTTCACAGTTAACACTAGGTGCTAATCTCTATTATGAATTTCATTTTGTTTTGACTAAATTATTATTCTGGGAGAAATTCTCCCTAACTGAAGTTGAACAAACTTATCAGCCTGGGAATGGAGCTGAGAGGCAGGAGAAGCTTTGGCCTGAGAAACATTTTTCAGGCTGTAATTTTCCCAGCGCTTTGACAGTGTGTCCACACTGCTGGACTGCACTTCACAGGTGAGTGCCATGGCTGCATTCTTAAACAAAGGCTATGCCAAGAGACACATGTGGATGGTATACAGTAAATACCAGTCCATATTGGATGGAAACAGTATAAAGTTAACCCAGTGTTTCAACTACAGTCCCTGCCAAAATGTGCATCTCTTCAAACAGCATACAAGCATTATGTTTTGCAGTTGCTAATTCTATTTTTTGGTTACTAATATTTACACCTTTGCTTCTGATTTTGCTAATGAAGAAGTGCTGTGAGCACAGAGGCCTCTATCAATGACAGTCAAGAGGAAATCTCAGCACTGCCAAATGCTGAAGTTCATGTAAACAATGGAGAAATAGTTTGTGTATTGTGATTTAACTCCAACCAGCAACTCAGCACCACACAGCCACCCACTCCCTGCCTCCCACCCCTGGGATACAGAGGAGAATCAGAAAAAAAAGTAAAATTCATGAGACAAGAACAGTTTAATCACTGAAATAAAGTAAAAGATAATGATAATAATAATAATGATAATGATAAAAATAACAAAGAAACAGGAGGAAACAAAAAGAGAGAGGAATAAAACCCAAAAAAGACAAGTGATGCACAGTACAACTGAACAGCCATACCCAGCCCTTTCCTGAGCAGCATTCAGCCTCTCCTAAGCAACTCCCCCAGTTTATACACTGGCCATGATGTTCTGTGCTGTGGAATATCCTTTTGGACAGTGGGGGTCAGCTGTCCTGACCTTGTCCCTCCTGGCTCCTTCTGCAGCTCCTTGCTGGCACAGCACAGGACACTGCTGAGTCCTCCATTTAGAGTGAGCACTGCTGAGCACCAACTAAAACATCAGGGTGTTATCAACATTATTCTCATACTGAATCCAAACTCGGCACTGTACCAGCTACTAGGAAGAAAACTAACTGTATCTGAAACCAAGACAGCATGGGTGATCTCTTCCCTTTGTTTTAGACAGGAATGTCACTCAGCTCAATGTTAGGCAGGACTTATCCCTCATGGAGACTGCAGAGGAAGATCCACTGAATGCTGGGACCACTTCTGTGTTAGAGACCCTAACTGGTCCCAGTGCAATCTCCTCCCAACAACACTGGGATTCCAACTCCTACAGCAGCTTTAGGGGTAAAGAGGAACTGAAAATGGAATAGGGGAGGAACAGGAGAAGACACAAAACTTGACTTCATACTTGACTTCAGGTTTCCTCACAGAATCATAGAATCACCAACTGGCTTGGGTTGGAAGGGACATTAAAGATCATCTCATTCCTCCCCCTCCACAGGCAGGGACACCTTCCACTATCCCAGGATAGTGGAAGCCCTGCCCAACCAAACCCTCCAACCTGGCCTGGGACACTGCCAGGGATCCAGGGGCAGCCACAGCTGATCTGGGCACCCTGTGCCAGGGCCTCACCAGCCCCACAGTAAAGAATTTCTTCCCAATGTCTTAAGCTCAACTTAGTCTCTCTCAGTTTGAAGCCATTGCCCCTCGTCATATCACTACAAGCACTATTCTCATCATATAGGAGCCCAGGATGCTCTGGCACAGGCAGTGTGGGGTGATGAGATCTGGGATAGATGCACATGAGCCTGGGCATTATAATGCACCACAGATTAAGTACCTCATAGTTCAGGCACACTCAGCCAGCCATCCTTTCAGAAATGAGAGTGCCAGAGAGGCCGTCATGGGTAGCACGTCCCTTCTCTGTCAAAACAGGAGATCTGAGGAAAAGGAGAGCTTTTCTTGCTCTATTTTCCTCAGAAGACATAACCCTGTCCCAGCCAGACCATCTGCAGTTCCTTCTTACACCAGCACAGTTAAACCAGCACGATGTTTGCACACTATGAGGGAGAAGTTTTGGTTACTGTGGCACGGGATGACAGGCAATCCTGCTGCTGGGACACAGCAAGGACAGGGCTATGGCACTGCACAGGGAGCAGAGGTGACTGGCACATAGTGCTCCAAGAGGCCAGCTCCACATCTGGCACAGCTCCACATCTGGCACAGCACCCACAACAGGCTTCAGAGCCCTGCCAAGCCCAGCTCCCTCCAGGGCACCCCTGTTCCCAGCCATATGCAACAAAGAAAGTGCTTAGAGGTCCCCATGTGTAGATGCACCTTTTCCTTAGACAGATCAGCAAGACTAGACTGTTACTTTGATTTCTTGTTCCTGTTTTTAGAGAATTATTGCCAGGATAATTTCTGAGAACAGTAAATCACAACAGAGAGCATCTGCATGGAGAGGAGGCTCCCCATCAGCAGAGAGCATTGCAAACCAGCTAAGAGAGAGCAGTAGGCAGGGACTAGAAGTTGAAGAAAAGCTCAGCTTGAAAGGAATCTGCCAATCATGAGGATAAGCATCAAGGCTTACCAGGGAGCTGTGCACTTCTTCTGGTTTCTCCATAAAGATTGAGGGCCTCTTTCTAGAAGTTCTGCTCTATTCCAATCAAAAGAAAAAGGCAGGACCTTGACACCCCTGCCCCAGCTCAGGCTGGGTGGGCTTGCAGTCCCTTCCGCTTTCTAAACCTTCCAACTCTCACAGAGCCTTCGAGCTCAGAAATGTTCAGGCCACTCCCCTGACTGTCACTGCTGGAAGTGTCACCAGCTGCTGTCACCATGGTGGTGGACAGGCAAATCTGGACCCGGAAAGGATGTCTGCAACACTTGTCGAGGAAACAGGAAACATGAACAATGTGAGCAGCAAACGTGTGACCCCAGTGAAATCCTCCTCCATCTGTATTTGATGCCTGGAAAAGGGATCAAAGTGTCTCAGAAAACATTAAAATCCAACAGTACAAGCACTTCTCTCCCATGAGACTTCCTAGGATCAGAATTCCATGTAGCAGGGGAACATGCAAGAGCCAGCCACCCAACAGGTCTTGTTCCACCTGACAAGTGATGGTTTTTGTCTCCTGCCTGCAGAAACACAGGGATGGAATTCTCCTGATAAATGCACAGCAGAGAGGAAACAGAAATGAGCAGGAAACACAGAAGGGGCACTGGAGCTCTTCAGCACCAAACCACGTGATAGAGAGATGGCAAAGGCAAGCGTGTGGAATAAGAACAGATCTATGGGGTTAACTCCTCTAATCCAGGACAGCAGCACTGACAAGAGGCAGAGGGATTTGCTGTTTAGGTCAGAGCACACAAACCTGACCATTCTCTGTGCTTCTTCCCCTGCATCCACGGGCACTGGGCCAGGGATGTCAAGAAGAGGACAAGCTGTGTGGGCCAGAGAGCCACCCACAGCACCACAACCCTGACCAGGAAATACTGTTTCATCCATGTGCTGCTATACACTGATGGTCTAGAAGCATGTCTGAAGAGAAGGACAACTGGGTCAGACACCCTGGATGTGAAGAAGAGCAGCAGGCAGGGCCTGCCTGTGGGAGCCCTGACATTTTCTATCTGGCTGGGCCAGCTCAGAACAGGGCAGCACAGCCAGCAGGGAGGTGGTGAGTGCCTCTCCCACTCTACCTCTTCTGACTTCCTGACTGTTTGCTTTTTCTTTTCTTTCTTGGTCTTCTTCACCAAGTTAGCAGCAGCCCAACTCATTCTGTTTCTTTGGAAGAGCCCTTGGCATCATGATTGCCTCCCAGCAGTGGAAAAAAAGCCAAAGAGGGCTTTATGTAGCAAAGTGAGACAACAGGGAGTAACACACATCAGTTCAATCCATGATTACTTGACCCTGAGGCAAGTTCTGCCTTGCTCAATAGAAGAAAATGACTTCCCATTTTCAAACTGCAGGAAATCCCCCTTCTCCTTCAAAGAGAGATCCTGGGGAGGAAACATCTGTGTAATGACAAGCCCTAGCTCCCTGAAGATGTGTGGGCTTGCCCAGCAGAGCTCAGACCAGGGGCAATTCCCAACGCACAAGCCCAGGGAAAGGAAAGCAAAACAGTCCCAAACCCACAAATTCAGGCCTCGAGCAACCTGATGTAACTCTGAACAAGGGGTTGGACCAGAGACCTTCAAAAGTCCCTTCCAATTTAAATTCTTCTGTGATTTTATGATCCTATTTCAATAGAGCATGCAGCCTTGGAGCAAATGAAGAGGAGCCTGTGGCTGTGGGAAAGGGCTGGAGGGCAGCATCAGCACACTCACCTGCTGCTCCCACCTGTGCAGTCACATTTGCAGACCCAGCAGCACAAGGAAAGCCACAGTGCCCAAACAAGCAGCTGTCCTGCAGTGCTGGAGGATCACTGGTGACAGAAAGATGAAAAAACTAAGGAGGGGAACCTCCCTGCAAGGAGCAATGCAAGGACACAGCATGAATCTGCCCCAGAACAGCCTCTGTCCTGTGGGGAATGGCTTGTTCTGTACTGATAGTACTGAGCTTATCTTTCTGTCTAACTGCAGTTTGTGTGGCCACTGAGCTTGGAAAAGGTGTGTCTCAGTCCTAGGGTATGGTGCAGAAAAGGCAGAACCACAGAATCATAAAATGGTTTGGGCTGGAAAGGACCTCAAAGGTCATCTCATTCCACCCCCTGCCATGTGCAGGGACACCTTTCACTGTCCCAGGCTGCTCCAAGCCCCAGTGTCCAGCCTGGCCTTGGGCACTGCCAGGGATCCAGGGGCAGCCACAGCTGCTCTGGGCACCCTGTGCCAGGGCCTGCCCACTCTCAGAGTGAAAAATTTCTTCCTAAAAGCTTATCAAAACCTGCTCTCTGTCACTCCAGGCCCTTGTCCAAAGTTGCTCTCTAGCTGTCCTGGAGCCCCTTTAGGTACAGGCAGGAGCTGTATGGTGCAGTTAAAGAAGTGGGGTCTGTGTTTGGCTTCAGCTGATGCCTGTACCAGCCTGTGCCCTGGATCAGGAGAAGGCCTGGGGCACCCACAAACCCCACTGCCCTGCCCACAGCCTCTCTCTGCCTTGTACTTTGAGTCATTCTGTATTTTGTTCATTTTTATGCAATCTTTCTTGCTCAACATTTGGTTTCCATGGAGTCACATACACTGTGTGAAACAGATTTATATATAGAAAGTGGAACGGGTCATATGATCTGTCCTGGTTGTCCTGGCAACCAGCACAGCTCCCCTCGGGCTGAATAGGATGGCACATTCTGCTGGGGACAAGTCACCCTCCCTGGGTGGCCCTGCCCGTGCCACTGCCCTGCAGCCCCGCCGTGCCATTCCCCTGCTCTGGCACTGGCCATGGCTCCAGCCTCCTGTGCCACCAGCCCTCGTCCCCACAGAGGACAGTCCCCTTCCTGTGCTGAGTTAGAGCATCTCAGAGTGCTGAGCCTGAAGCTATGGGCTGAACTATGCCCAGCATACAACCCACATTAAACTTTACCTGGGCAGCTCTCATTTTTCCCAGTTTTAAAAATCTCCTTGTGCTAGTAAAGTTTTCCTTGTGCCACTCTGCTTCACTCCTTCCTAAATAACTCCTGCAAATCCATGCAGCTGCTGTTTCCTTGGCTGCCATCTCTGCCACCTTCTCACCAGCTGATGGTGGCTGTGGCCAGGAGGAGCGGGTGGCCAGCTCTCCCTTATCTCTGCACTCCTCTCTGTCTCGTCTGGCTCTGGAACACAGTGTGAATGCTTCCCACCCAGCTCTGCCTGGTCTCCAGCCAGATCCCCAGCTGCCAAAAGCCTCCCTTCTCACCCACCCAGGTCCCTGGCTGTGCCACATGCATGTGCCCAGGAATTTGCTTTAATGTAATATACATGAAAAGCACTGTGTTAGCTGAGAATGAGCCTTCTGGGACTAGTATATTTTTCTCCATCAGTACCATAAATGAGGGGAAAACAAGCTGTTTCTGAAGGATACATGACCCAGGGAGACACACTGGGTGATGTTTTCTGCCTCAGTGCTGTGCGAGAGACCAAAGTGTGTGGGAAGAGAAATGCTCTGACCGTGAATCCCATCCTGACCCCTTCAAAACAGGGGCTGTCAAACCAGAAGTGAAAAATATGAATAACTACAGTGCAGCTCAGCCCTCTCCCTTCCTTCTCAACATGTGCCTGGTGCACAGAGCCATGTGCCAGACTGGGAGAAGTCACAGCACTGAGCTGCAGCTGAGCCTGGCCCCTGTGGTGGGTGACGTGGGACTCCTGGCACCAGGTCTGGTCCAGATCCTGCCACAGACGATGCTCACTCCCTGGCAAAGCAGCAGCTCAGGGAGTGCTTGGCAGTAGCAATCGGTGGGTTTTGGCTGAGGAGGGAAGCTAGGCAGGTGTAAGAAGTAGGAAGCATAAGAAAGATGGCAGGGTTGAGATTCAGTGTGGAGAAAGAGCATTGGGAGTGGGGCCCTGATTTGAAGAGGGTGATTAGCAAAAAGACAATAAAACGCCTTTGACAGCAGAGATTTGGGGAGTGGCAAGTGAGCAGGAGGGTGAGAGCAGTCAGCAAAGGACAGCCCAGCTGTCAGCCTTCTCGCCTCTTGCTCTGCCTGAGCTCTGCTCCCTCTCCTGTGCTCCTTTCTCTGTGTGCTCTCAGGGGGTGACAGCATTCAGCACTTCATGACAAGGGTGCAGAGACCTGGCAATGAAAGAGCAACCAAGAAGGGGGAAATGAAGTACCACCCTCTCACCAGGTGCCAAGGACCACGGACAGCCACGGAGTAGTGTCTGTTCTGAGAATGCCCATCTAGAACACAGTGACCATAATGCACCCACGGGAAGGCTCAGGAATCACCCCCAGGAAAACATACAGTTGTTTTTCCCTTCTATGCTAACAGACAAGATTTGTCACTTGGACAAATCTGTCTAATTCCCTGTGAGCAGCCCCTCTCCTGCACCCAACTGAGCCATGCAGATGGCCAGACTGACACTGGATAGGGAAAAAGCTGTGGGTGGTCACATCAGGCAGACACAAAGAGTTCGTGCTGCTGGATGCAGCTTCTACAGCACAGCCTTGGAAGAACAATGAGCAGTCATGTAGAACAGACTGCTGTGATATTAGGAAACATTTCTTCATCAAAAGGGTGGTCAGGCATTAGGAGAGGTTGCCAAGGCAAGTGGTAGAATCACTGTCCCTGGGAGTGCTCAGACAATGTGCGGATGTGGTGTTTAGGGACATGGTTCAGTGCTGGACTGGGCAGCACTGGGTTAATGGTCGGACTTGATGGTCTCAGAGGGCTTTTCCATCCTTAGGGAAGCTGTGATTCTGAGAAGGGCCCAACTCCACACACAGCAGAGCAGAGAGGAACAGGAACAGAACACAGAGGGACAACGATGGCAGCTGAGATAACCTAATCCCACAAACACAGCACTCTGCAGTCACCCTTGTGGTGAGAGCCATCAGGCCCTTGGTCTGGGGTGAAAACCTTCACAGTGAGTCACAGGAAAGGTTCTCCAGACCACAGACTGATAGAGGGATGCAGGGAAAGAGTATTATACAAGACAAAGGTTGATTAGGGGTAGATGGTTAGAGGAAGAAACAAAGATGGGGAAAGGGATGAAACCAGTGAAGGGTAAGAGGATTCAAGGAACCAGTTAAATAGGCAGCTGATGACATTTGTCTGTCTGTGCCCTGACTGATGACTGCAGTCTGTCCTGTCTAAGAAACAGATGCTGAAGAGAAAAGGGGGAGATTTTGCCATCAACACGTGGCCTTGAACATCCCTGTGAGAAGTCAGCATATGAACCATCCAGAAGTTAAAAGTCCAGTGAAAGAATGCCAGGAAGGACTGGGCTGATACCTCTTACTCATTCTCAAGCACATCTGTGACCAACTGCCCCCCGAAACATGGAGCAAACCCTCCTAGCAGCCAGTTTCCCTGTAGGAGTCAAGGAGTTTTTCTGAATTAGCTGTAGTCTTTTTCCTTCTTTCCCAGAAGAAATACAGAAGTTAGCACTCTCCCATTCCTCTGTTTTCCTCTCAGCACCAATATTTCTTGCTGTTCAGAGTTGGCATTTGGAATGTCATTTGCTAACTAGCAGAGTGGGTATAGGCTCTGGAGGTCTCGGAATGCTTCATCTGCCAAGACACAGCCAGCACACTGAGTGCCCTGCTCTGCTACTCTTCTGCCATCAGAAAATGAAGCCCTGCTGTCTCCCTATCACAATGCCTCAAAATAACAGGATGTCACCAGCTGGGACAAAGCTGATTTCTCAAGAGATCCAGAGCTGCCATGAGCAAATTTTCATGTTTCTATGCAAAAGCTCTGCATGCTGCTGTGTAAACTCAGCCCACTCTGATGTGACAGAGTTTGACACGAACTACTTGAGTCACAGCCCCATCCCCTCAATAGGAATGGAGACCCAGAGCTCTGCCACAGGCTGTCATGAGCTGGCTCTCCTGGATACTAAGACTTCCCCAAGCAGGAGTTTTCATATCATGGCTTGGTAGGGTAGGAATGGGCAGAAGAAGGTGAAAGACTGGGGATGAGGCAAATGCCAGCCCTCCAAAAACCCTGGGCTGGATGTGTCCTGTGCCAGGGCAGCCCAGGAGCAGGCAGGAGCCCTCCTCCCTTCGCTGTGGTGCTCCAGAGGGGGGACCTGCAGGTTGTGCCAGGAGTCCCTGACAGGCAGCTGGGAATGGACACTGACCCTTCACCTGAGCAAGGGCTCAGGGCCCTGCAGGGCTGAGCAGGGGGGGTTTGGTCACCCTGGAACTCTGCAGGAGCCAGAGAACAGCAAGAGACCCTGGGCTCAAATAACCACTGCAGTGAGTATGTGGATTGTAAGGCTATAAAAGCCCAGGGATTCTTTTGTTCAAGGTCTCTGCCCAGGGCTGTTTGAAGCACTGTACCACTCAATTATTACGGTATTTTCTTCCCAAAATTGGATGCCTGAGACTCTGCTGTGGGACACCTGGAGCAGGGGAGTATTTATACAAGCCTCACCCTTCTCAGGAGGGATGTGCCACTCCGTCTCTGACACCAGCATCTGGTACAAGGCAGAGCACCAGGGCCGAGTACTCTGAAGGGCTGTGTTGTTCTGGGCATCCAGAGACAACAGGGCCATTGTCGAGCAAACCTTGTACTGTCAGAGTCACCCCCAGAAGCACAGAGAGTCACAAGTCCAGATCAAGCCAGCTGCAGCATTACTGCTTGTCTCCAGTTTGAAATGACCTGCTGTGGGGACAAATCCCTCCCTGAGTGACTGCAGAGCGTGGTACACCAGCTCGATGGTCAGGGGCTCCAGAGGCAGCCAGGGAGCTGGGGGCACGCTGCTTGCTCCAGGTGCTCTGCCCTGGAAGCAGTCAGAAAAAGAAACTTCCCACAGATTGAAATTCGCTGACCCCTCTCCCTGGGCTGCAGCATGAAAAAGGGGGGGTAGAAAAGTCACCCTCAGCAGGCTTGAGGGCAAACAAAGAGCCGGGCAGCATGGCTGCCTTCTGGAATTCTTGTGCCTGTGAGTGCAGCTGGGTTTGGAGGAATGGAACATCTGGGAATAATGCCAAATGTTTTAATGTGGGGCCTCCAGCCTGTGCACTGCAGGAAGCTCAGCCTGGCTGAGTGCTCTCTACCTGTGCTGCTATTGTCCTGCAGCATCCTCTGCCATTCCAGCAGTTGGATGCAATTCCAAACAGTGCAATTCCAGCATCTTCTCTCCCACCTCTGCCAGGGCATGCCTTTATGTGCTTCATTTCTCATACATCACTAGGGTCTTAACAAGATCTATTCTACTGCTGAGTTCTGCAGTTTCCCAGACACAATAAAATCACTTGATAACAACTAATAATTAGTGTCCTTTCAGGAAGGAAGGAATTCTCCCTTAAAATACAGAGACTCCCTCCCACATGAACATGCAAACATGCATAGCAGAGCTAAGGCACAGCAACCTCAAACCTTATTGCAGTCATCTGCCAAAAACATGGATTTACAGAAACACTTTGGAGCAAGTGATGTATCAATAAGTTAGCAAAGCAACTAAAAGTATCTAAATAAGTTTTTGGAGATCTCGTCAGATCTCCAGAGCTAGTGTATTCTCCTTCTCATGAGAAGTTAATAAAAGGACATTCTGAGAGTGTCCAAAGAATAATCCCAGTTAGTTGTATTTATCATAGAATCACAGAATGCTTCGGGTTGGAAGGGACATTAAAGCTCATCCCATTCCAACTCACTGCCATGGGCAGGGACACCTTCCCCCAGACCAGATTGCTCCAAGCCCTGTCCAGCCTGGCCTTGGACACTTTCAGAAATAGGGCATTAATTTATTTATCTCTAACTCCTTTTTAAAAGCCTTTAACTAATCTTCTCTCTTTTAGCAAGAATGTTGGACAAGGTGCCTGAGAACCTTAAGTTTAATGATTTGCATGTCTGATAATTTTATTATAAGCACTACTATCTCAAAACCCATTAAATTAAAACAAAATTGCAATAGTTAGCTCAGATTCTGTTTCTGGCCCCAGGCCTTAAGCAATCTTTTGGCTTATTATAGCAACACTTTCCTGTACTTTAAAATGAAATTTGCATCCTCCTGTTGCTGTGGTTGGGTAGATCCCCACATAAGGCGCCTCACTACTTTTTCAAGCAGCAACCATTTCTTTACAAACATCCTCAGCATTTCTTGAATGGTGCTTCCCTGCAGAGGAAATCTGTTCCCTGGATTAAATGGCCCTCAATGACCAAAACTTTGGGAAGCTCAGATGCAGAGAAAGCAGTGGAATGGCCAAGATACAAAGTGCTGCCAGATGCACATTCCTGCGCCCTCCCTTGTAATCTCTCTCAGGCGTGGGGAATGTGGCTGTTGTGCCTGTAACCCTGCAGCACAATGCACTCACACAGACACACCACCTCTAATTTTTTCATTTTTGCTGCTGCTACAAATCTTACTAAACGAGCAAACAAACAGCAAAATAAGGCATGGGAGGAAGGCCATTCTGAGCACTTGGAATGCCTGAAGAAGGCTGCAGGAGCCCCCGCACTGAGCCGTAGCTCACCCTGCCTGTGGCCAGACAGACAGACAGACAGACAAGCAGCCAGGCACACAAACAGGCAGATGGACAAGCAGCCACTGCTGCTCTGAGAGCAGGGCCATGTGCCCATGCTGGCTGGCAGGACAGGGTGGCACAGGAAGGACAAGGGACAAGGGGGCAGTGCAGAATGCCTGGTGCCCCTGGCAGCCGGGACACAGACTCCTGCCAGGCTCAGCAGGCAGGGAGAGCCCCACTGACACCAATTACTGCAGCTGTAGCATTTTTCCAGGGGGCCCTTCTCAAAGTATGCCAGTGTGGGGCTGCCTCTGTACCCTGAGATGTCGCTCATGAAAATCTCCCTTCTCCACCAGTCTCAGTGACTCTGGAGGTTGCTCGGGCATGAACAAGTATCTCTGCCTGGCTGCCTCACTCCTCTCCACAGCAAGGTCTGGACAGCCACGTCAGAGCTGTCTGCTGGGCTGAGATCAAGGCCAGCCAGTGTGTGACACCCAGGTAATGCAGCACCCCGAAGAAGCCCTTGGTGGGCAGAGGGTCTCCAGTGCTCCAGGAGCCGACTGGCTCCCACTTCTCTGTGCTCCTGGAAAGGACAGAGCTGGTTCTCATCCATCCATCAGCACCAGGAGCTCTCTCCAGCATTTCTGCACAGTGGCTCTGCTCCTTCTTCTGGCCTTTCTGATTTGGAGGAGGACACAAGCAGAGAACACCTGTGTGTTTCTCCCACATGCAGCCTTCCCAGGACTGTAAAGTGAGCAGCCATTTCAGCAGACCAGGCAGTCCTTGCAGAAGTGAATGCCTCTTATCTCTGGCTGAAATTAAAGGGTTTTTTCACAGTTACCTTCTAATTAGTGGCCTACCTCTGAGGTAAAAAAACTGCTTCTTGTCGTCTCAGCTGCTGCTCCTGGCCCTCTTACACGCTGAAGTGAGCTCAGACCTCATTTGCCTGGTTTAGCTCTTTTTAATGAAACTCCACCATACAAACATTTCATGTGAGAAGAAGAATATCCAGGCCACTGCATCTGTGCAGTGAAATTCATTCAGTCCCAGTCCATATGCAAGAATAACATTTAAAGCAGCACACTGCCAGTGGTGGGAGGGGACTGCAGAGATAAAGGATGGCAAAGGCAGACCTCTAGGAAAGTGCTGGGAGACAGCAATGGCAGCTGAGCGGGAAACCTGCTGGTGGGAGGTGAGCAACTGCAGATGGGTCAGACACGTGCAGAAGAAAATGGAGCAGGCAGAAACACCCAGGAAATATCAATTCAATATTCGGCTTGGAAAACATGCAAGTAGGAGAAAACAACCCAAAAAAAAAAAAAAAAAAAAAAAAAAAAGCCAGCAGGGGGAAATCCCTGGAAATAGTTACTGATGAATTTTAATTTGCCCTGTGCAGTAACTGAGCATCCTCAGAAGAATGTCACTGGGTCACCTCCACCCCCTCTCTTTTCCCAGTCAGTCTCCTATCCCACTAATGCTAGTTTAAAGAAGATGAGGAATAAACTGGTTATTTTAAAGCTGCCTGGCACCTCAATCTCTGGGACTATCCTGCCAAGAGGATGCATTTCCAACGTGGTCCAGACACTGTGACCTGCTACATACATTCATCAAACCACACTCTCAAAGCAGATAAAGAAAATATATTGGTTTGATTGTTCTACACCTAGCAAGTTAATCTTGTCTATGGAATTGGACATTTCAATATCTGTCTTCCTCCTATGTCCATTACAGTATTTAATTACCTGTTACTGCATCAGTGAATTTCAATAATTGTAATATGGAAACATCAGAAGTCATTGGGACTGGGAAGCCCTTGTGCTTGGTACTAGGCATGTAAGAGAATGAACCTTTTAGAATGCTTTTAAATTTAAAAAAAAGCTGCCAGTTATTTCTATGACAAGTACAGAAGTGTAGGCGCAAAAGTCGATAAAATCAGCAGAAAAGCATTAACAGTAACAGGAAATACTTCATAAATGTATATTAAGAGGAAGACCAAGTAAAAGAACCAGTTGAAGCTCAGCAGAGGAGAGCTACCCATGAATGTTCAGGATATTCAACAAAATGTCATTTATTAATAAAGTCCTCCATCATCAAGTGGCTGTCACAGTTAATATCAACAACAAAGATTTCAGCCTGCAATAGGGAAAGAATAAGGTGGAGAACCCTGAGACTGACAGACTTTTGAAGAACTGGCTTATAAATCTCAGAGCATTTGCTAATCTTCCCTGAGAATCCATGAAAAATCTAGTACAAAAGAGAGTAAAACCCAGAGATTACCTGAACAGAAAAAGTAGTTTAATATAGGGCAGAAATAATGAATGAAAGGGGAGTGTCTCAGATATGCTACCAACCTTCTGGAAAGAAGGGTGATTTATTTTCCTATCTCTCACAGGAGAGAGAAAAATGAATTTAACTTGCAGAAGGAAAGGTTCAGGATGGAGGTGGTATCGAAGCCACAGTAAAGGCTGAACTTCTTTAAGAAAATACCAAATAACTATTTAAAAGAAATGATGTAGGTATTATTCAGCCTTTCTGAAGAAAAGGAGTGAGCCTGTGACTGGAGTATGAGTACACATATGTATCCTCAGCAGCTGTTTCCAAGATTACACCATGCTGACATTCCACTGGGAGATGGCTTGGAATGGACACATTTGATACAAAAATAGAAATATTGTTTAAAGTATGACATCATGTATTAGAAATTAAAATCTAATAGAAATAATCTCATAATCTAATAAGAAAATGCTACTTAGGAAAGATCAACACTTGGAGTTGAAAGTTAAGAATTGGGATGGGGATGACACAATCTTTCTGATGGCATTCACAATCAAACCTTTAATAATACTATCACAGCAAAGGTGCTGTCTGGCCACCCTGCACTACCTGCACACCATCACCTCAAAGAGGCATAAAGAAATCATTCCTATCCTATAAACCCTCTCCACATGAACCTCTGCAAGCTTTGAATGTGAATTATGGTAGTGAACATGTGAATTATGGTAGTATTGCAGCTGAGGTGTTTTGAAGCCTGGGACTGCAAAAAAAAAAAAAAATTACACCTAGGGAAAACAAGAAAGTTCTGCTGAGTCTGCCAATTATATTCTATTACTTTAGCTGGGATTTTTAAGTCCATGGGGTTTTTAAGTCATATGCATTCATGAAAAAGGTAGAATTGCATTTTTAATCGAGACTTAACATAAAAATAAATGGTCATAAATTTCCAGATCACAAGCTGCTACTCTGTGAAGAGCAGAGAAAAACAAGTATTGCAGCACAGCTTTCGGTACAGCTAATCCAGGAGTCATGGAAACACTCTCTTGATATTACCCAGAGCACCAAGCTCCTACAGGGTCCCTTCTGTCAGGAGCTTGTCCTGCTCAGGCACCTCACACTTTGTGCTACTTCCCTTCGGAGACTTCCAGTGAAGTCCTGGGGAACCTCTCTGTGACACCTGTGGTGCTGCACTCAGCTGCTGAACATTTGTGCTGGGCCCAGACAGATGCAAGGTGGGGGGAAAAAAAAAAAATTCTGGGAAAATTTAATTCAAACTCAAGAGCTGCTTTCTGGGCTGTAAAAATCGTATTTGCACCCTCCTGCTGCCTTGTTTGTGGAGGAGGGAATGGGGAGGCTGAGCACAGCCCTGCATTTGCAGGCAGGTCCCACCTCCTGGACACCAAACCTTGGCCTCATGCCCAGGAAAGAAGCAGGACGATGCAGAACAGATGCTGAATTCAAACTCCAGATTGATAACAACACCCTCAGGCTCCTGCTCTCTGACTTAGCAAGAGAAGAACAGCTTGGCAAGACACGAAAACTACATCTCAAGTACAGCTCCTTGTGGGAATTGCCATACAGCCTGTTTGAGCATATCCACAGGCAGAGCTGCTCCATCCTCTTGCCTCCAGTCAGACCACAGCTGAGCAGGTGCTCACAGCTCTCTGATCACCAGGGAGAAAGAGACAAAGCAGCTCCTTCAGCCTGGCCATCTGAAAAAGCACTGGGAGAGTCTGACCTCAGGAGTTTCTCTTCCTTAGTTGGCTGTAAAGGAATCAGAGATTTTTGTCTTTTTGAAATAAGGATGAACTTGTTCTTCACTGTCTGCATGACTGAGAAGCTCCTGCCCCAAGGCTTTTCACCTGTCCTCACTGGAACACTACAGCACAAACAATCCTTGAAGCTTAAGAGAAGACTGCCATCCCCCTGGACACCCTGTGCTGGCCCTTCTGATGGCTCCCTGGGGCAGTGTGATGGTCACAGCACAATTGTTCCCTGAGGAAGTATGTGGTGCTTGACTCCATGCAGAGAAGAAACTGCAGCCACATCTATCAGTTTCTGCCCTTGAGCTGCTCACCTGGCACAGGAGGTTGGTTAATCCTCCTCTCCTGGAGACTGTAAATGAACCAGTGGGCATCAAACACACACAGCCCCTGCCAGGCACGGAGGGTGCCAGGAGGAGCCCTTGCTCACCCCATCCCAGGAGTTTTCCACTGGTGAGCTCTGGGCAGCTCCTGCCAAGCATAAGCCAACACTCATCCCCTCTGCAGAAATCAGCATCTCCTGCACATATCTGTACAGAAGGGCTGGACACCTCTGTCAGGAGGAGGAGATAACCTGCTTGAGTAGCACACCCACGTGTCAGTGACCAGGCTGAGGTCTGGCTCTATCCCATCTGTAACACCTTTCCACCTCACCTGTGTGCTCAATCTGCTCCAGCCCCCATCCAGAGAAGCACAGGACACATTCAGCATTCCTGGAGACCAGGCTGCTGCAGCCACAGGGGAACAGGGCAGGCACTGAGGTGGCTGACAGCAGGGTCTGGCCCCTCTGCCCACCCTCAGTGTCTGAACAGGTTTTGGTGCTCAGTAGCCTTGGAGCTCACACCACACAGAAGCCACCCCAGGAAAAGACTAGTGCTGAGAGCTGGACCAGTGATGGAGGGAGGTTCAAGAGGGCCTTCATGGGGCTGCTGCTGAGTGCAATGGGGTTAAGGAGGCACGAGAGGGTTTAAGGGGAGCCCAAAGCAGCTCAGGTCTGCCATGCCTTCACCTGCCACAGCCCAAACATCCTTCACACAACTCTAAATATTTCTGTGCCTGCTGCTGAATTGGAGCAGTCAGAGCTTCCCAACAGCCTGGAATCTGCAGGATGGCTGTGCCTGTGGCATCTGCACACACACTGCCAGAGAGCAGTGCCTGTCTCCCCCATCCTCAGTGGCACCTCATAGGAGTCAGCAGTGCAGTGCTGCTCTTGCTGCAGCAGCTCTGTGCTGTTCGTTCCAAGTTCCTGTAATTGACTGCATTAAGGGGAAAAAGTTGGTAGGATTGCACAAGGAATTTTTTTGGTCAATTTTGCACAGCTGCGGGATCTCACCATGTGAAGAAAAATAAAACCTGTTTTATTTGAGGGAAATCTGAGATGTTATCTTGGTTTTGGCCTCACTCTAGTAGTTGTCTTGCATGCTTAAACATATTGAATCTAATGCCTAACTAATCACATTCTGCTACACAATGGCAGCACACTTCAGTGTATTATTTTCCTCAGAATAATATGGTTTAACAATATAGAGAACTGAAACTATGCTGTAACTTGTGGTTGTTGTTCCTCGGGCTGGGCTCCTGAGAGAGGGAACCTCTGGAGCTGAAAGATATTTTCTCAGCATGCCCTGAGCAAAAGTAGTAAATGTAACATTTCATGATTTCCATTGAAAGAAAAAAGTCTTTAGACAGGAAACAGGGCTGAGATCAAAATTAGTGTTACAGGAATAGCTTTCAGATCTGGCCTGCTCTTTTCTGGGGTGGGATATTTAACTCCTTCAGCTGAAGATACTGCCTCACTACTGCTGGAGCTGCAGCCTAGCAGAGCGAGGGAAAAATGCACAACAATGAAAACCATAGACTGATAAATGCATATATTTTATTCAGTTATAAATAAATTTCTCAGCTTGAGAAGAAAACATGAAGTTGTCAAGGAAGGCAACATCATAAATAAAAGAAAAAGCTTACAAGAGAAGAAAAAATTGTGTCCTGTATTGTGTTGAACAGCAATTCAATTGTACTCCTTAGGAATATTCTGATAAGGCAACTGAGGTAGTTGCACATTACGTGATAAAGAGGAACAATTGTTGCTTTCCACAGAGCAGGATGAGACATCTTAGGTGTACAGGATATCAAAAGCCAAGCTGGAACCTTATTTATTAAAATTAGTAAATACAAGGAAAAAGGAATTTGAAGGATTTTAGCTGCACTGCATCTCAAACCATAAGAAGCTGGTGGGTGTCTGCCCTTTGAGCTGCCTGCCACCCAAACAGAGAGACAATGACAAACCATGATCTAAAAACTGGCTGGTGCCATCCCTGGCAGGCAGAACCCCTCGTGGCAGCTGTCTGATGGTGCTAATGCTGCATTCCTGTGGGGGTTACAGGTGTGCATCCCAAGCAGGTACCACCCAGAGATGCTGAAAGGAGCAGCCTCAAGACCTCCCTCACACAGAGAAAAGCTCAGCAGCCACAGTCATTGGTATTTACAAGAAGAGGACTGATGGCTCAGATTGATTTTGACTCTTCCAAAGGTGGGGAGTGCCCAAGAGGATGGAGGTGCACGGTGGTTGAAGTGTGACTCCTCAGAGCTAAGAAAAGAGCAGAAGAGTGTATGAGGCTCTCTCTTGGTGGTGACGAGCAAACATCCCATCCCAGCACAGGGAAGGGAAGGCCTGTGCAACTCTCATCAACCTTTCCAGAACACTTCCCTGCCATAGGGAAGGAGGAGTAAAAGGTTTTCATGCTCACTTTCCTCTAACCACAGTCAAATATTGGATCCCCCAGCACTGAAAGCAGAAGGAAATTCCCTGCCACAGAAGTGAATGTTGGGATTTGCTCGTTCCAGGGCCTGACTCCAGGCTGGAAACAGGCTGTAGCTTCTGAGTGGCTCTTCACAGGCTACCAAGGCACAGCTCTGACCCCAGCCAGGGCATTGGAGCTCCTGCTGCAGGAGGCAGCACAAGGGAGGAGGGGGTTCAGCCCTGCAGCTCTAACACTATTGCATACATCAGGGACATATACACAGAGCACTAATCAGTGCTAGCACAGGGACTACAGCCATTCCTGCTCATGTACTTCTGATTCTAGAATCACAAAAGAGGCATTTTCAGAGATTCACATCTTGCCCAGCAAAAAGCTGCTCTGTTCAGCACAGCCAGCTTCGTTCCATGTGTCACTAAAATCACTGCGTGCAAGCTTATAAGACTGGGATCTAAAGACCTTGCTGAGCATCGCTGGGTGGAGCCCTGTGATCAAGCTCTCTGACCTAAGTGAGTAAAAAATGCAGCCAGAGTTGAAGCATTCAGCAGCTCCCAGCTCCTTTCCCCTTTGATGTGCTATTTGCAGTTGGTGGTCTCCATCTGTGGGTTCCTTGTCTTCAACGTGGGGCTCCAATGTGGCTAGCAGACCTCCTGTCCTGCTCCAGCAGAGTCCCACTTCTGGGATGTGGCAGTCCCACCTCCAAACTGACAAGATTCCTGAGGAGGGTATCAGAGACATGCGGGAGATGCCCTGTTCCATGAGCAGGCAGTATCCTGCCTGGGGCACACCAGGCAGCACAGAGCACTCACAACGTGCTGGGAACAGTGATTTGCACCAGCAAAATCTCCTCCCCAGCACTGCTAGCAAGTTGCACAGCAAAATTTGCCACGGTTCCATCCCACAGATGAATTATGTTTCTGGCCCATGATTATGTTTCTGGCAAGCACTGAGGGAAAGCTTTGTCCCTCACTGAAGATTCACTTTCAGCCTTAGTAAGTGGTGCTGGTCAAGAGCAGAGGAGGGAGCTGGAGTGAGGGAGTCCCCAAACTCTGGGGCAATGAGCTCAGAGAAACTGTGCACAGGGGTTCACTGACTCAGGTTCATTGCAAAATTATTTTCCTAAAGATGATTTAAACATGATTTCTTTTTGGAAATACCTGAAGTTCTGTTCTTCATTCCATAACAGACTGAGGTTATTCCCAGCCTTCATTTGGTCTCAGTTATCACTGTGATCATCAGCAGTCTGCAGTGCAGTGAGACAAGTCATAGGCTCTCTTCTAAATCTTGCTATTGAGAGTGATTACTTGGCCTTGGGTAATGAATTAGTCCTATTATACAGCAGCTGGCACAGTAGAAGCTAATCTGCTGCTCAGGCAGCTCATTACATGGGCAGGGCTGGAACTGCTCAGCTGTGTGCTGCACACACAGCCCTCAGCAGCATTTTTAAGCTGAATTCTGCACACAGTTCTTCAGGACTACAAAACAAACTACGTCTATCAAACCAGTTTCTGTCTGTTCCTTTCTGAGTTAAGCATTTGCTCACCCTTGGAAATACAATTCCTCTTCTGTGCAATTTCTACGTGGCACTTTGCCATATCTGTATCAAATCCAAAGTCTGTTAATTCTTCATTCTCTATCACCCCTTGCAAACTCTGTCACTCCTCATGTCCATTTATCTCCTCCAAACTCCTCTGTACCAATTACTTCATCTACCCCATTACCAAAAGCTTGCCAGCTCTGCCTCTTCTGCAACCAAAGTTCACTTCTGTAGCAATTGGAGCTGCTCCTGTACAGCACTAGCTCGTCACTGCAGGTCTGGCTTTGTGGTTTTGTGGCAATGGCTCAAGGAGGAGCATTTCAGCACACGGCAACTCCAGGGTTTCGTTTTGGAAACATGAACAAAGTGCTAAATAAGTGAATTAGAAAGGATCAGGAAGACAAAGCAGATCCAGGCAGCCAATTTAAAAGAACGTTCTGAAAGTGCTTATAGATGACCACAGTAAAACTAAGCAGAAAGACAGCATGAACTCAATAGCAATGTTGTAGCCATGGCAGCACGAGCATCTGTGTGTGGTACTCTTGGGAGTGCTGATATCTGCTGTTAGACCAATTACCACAGGTATGCCTGTGAAAACATAAACTCCTTTCTATGAAGACTTCCAGGAGAAAAGAAGCAGACAACGTGTGCAAAAACTACTATACAAAATAAGAAATAGATAAGCCAGAAGGCAAAGTGCAGAAGCAAAAAGAGTCTGCCTCAAATCAAAGGTCAGCCACAAAGGTCTGGTTATGTGTCTGAGGAGTGATGATGCCTGTCACTCCTCAGACAATTCAGGAAAGTGAGAAATGTGTTCTAAATATGTTCAGGTTACACATGATTGTTTACAGGAGCTCTGATAAGTCTTCAAAGAACAGGTAACAACACAGGAAACAAAACACACTAGGAATAAATGCAAAGTATTACATATGGAGGTAATAACTGAAATCCTGTTGTAGTTTTCACATCTCGAACAATGTCAAGCTCAAAGATCCTTGTTCCTCCTCTCAGACTTTCACAAAAGCTGGTCTTTTAGCAGCCCAGGGAGCTGCTTCATGTTAACCCCTTCCACGCTCCCCACTGCACTGCTGCATTTTTCTCAAGCAGTCTCAGAGCTGCTTGGCCTCTCCCTGGTGGAAGGGCTGTGAAGAGGTAAACAGGAGCCACAAGCAGCACTGAACTGCCAGGAAGGACACTGCAGGTGCAGTAAACAATGACATTTAACCCCAAGCTAGCAGATTTCAAGGAAGTCGATTCCAAGTAAAACACAGGAGCAAGTTTGGGAAGATCAAATGAATGGCTTGAGACTTCTAATTTTGTGTCTATGATCCCTCCCCAGTCTCAGACCTGTTTCCCTTTTACCCACTGCTGGACTTGCTGAGAGTGAGAGGGCACTTCAAAGATGACAATTGAATACTTATAAGACAGCCTGATTATTCCAGACTTCATTTCCAGCCCAGAGGAGCTCCTGCTTTCTCTCTCTGTGATGGGCTAGAGCCTTGCAGCTTGCCCTGGCTTTGGCCCTGCTGGGCAGGGCAGATCCTCTGCAGTTTGCACATCTGCTGTGTCCCTTCTTTGCTGAAAATCACAGAATATCTCAATGGAGCACTCTGTAGAACATCACACACCTTCCTTAATGGACCTTGGTCTGATCCCAGGTCTTCCCAAGACTTATTACTTCCAATTACCTGTTATTGAGAGGTTTTTCCACAGTGCAAAGAGAGGCAAAGAACTGATGGATATGGGCACATGAAGTGATAGCCAGCAAAGGAGTTAAAGTTGGACAGATTTTGTTCCTGGAGACTGTGGCAGCAGAGGCCATTCCAAGTGCCACAGAGCTGGGAAAGCCCTGAGAGATCTGTGCAGTAAACAAACTCAGTGCTCAAACAAACACTGGAAGACCACAGTGCTTTTGCTGCCAGCATCACAGTGGGAATATCTGTGGCTCAAGAACAGTCTGCTCTTACCAACACGAATGTAGGAAAAATGCCAGACAGGTCTCAAACAGTGTCAAAGAGAGATTTTCAACCTTTGCATCTGCACCTGTTGAGGAGCTCAAAGATTAGTGACCAAAATCATCTGTCAGTCAGCCTAAATTAACTCCAAAGTGCCTCATGCTGATGACTGAGTACTGAGAGGACTGCTCACAAATGCTGACAAAAGTGGATGTTAAAAGATGCTGCTGGCCTGTTCTGCTGCCAGATATACTCTACAAAATGCAGAGTGGCAGCTCCTGAGTAACCCATGGCACCCCTTTCTGGAATGTGCCAGCAAAAAAGCAAACCACAGATGTACTAGGCTAGTACAAAAGCTATTTTGATAGCGTGATGTGGAAAACTGGATTACTAGTACAAGCAAAAAGCTTTCTCTGCTATTCCATATGCCTGTAAAAGGATTGCTCCCCAGGGCAGTCACCACAGCAGGTACAGAGAAGGCACCACGGCAGGGAGGGTGCTGGCAGGGAGTCTGTGTCCCAGGAAAATGTACAGCCTGCTCTCCCTCTCAACCACAAGTGCACTTCTGCAGCTATGGCAGGTATGCAAGGGGCTCTCCCATGCCTAACCCCGTGCTACAGAGACTCAGCCTGCTCACCTGCTCTGCAGGTACAGGGCAAACCTGTCAACAGCCCTGCCACATACCAACCTTGCAGAGCAGCTCCTCTCGACAAAGTAATGTTCTACACAGTGGCATGACATAAAAAATTCCAAATACGCTGAAGCATACTTCAACTTTTCAAGACAAACACGAGTTGAAACACAAACTTGGACGACAGTGGCTGAGCAAACTGTTGGTCCTGTTTTCACACTCTTCTGCGAACTCAAGGGCTCATACCAGTAATAGGGAGTGTGATAGGTAATTAAATATGGCAAATGACACTTTGAAGTGACATGAACTGATGACAGTGTGCAAAGCACAGCATGGGAACCACCAATTCCATTATTCTGCTTTCAGGTTTCCCCAGGTCCTCTGTCCCTGTCTGCAAAGGCAGAGCTGTGCAAGTTCCTGGTTCCTGCAGGGAGCAGCCACTGCCCCAGCTTTTGGGAGGCTTCAGACAGCCTGCCTTGCACAGGGAGCAAGGCACAGTCCAGAAGTGCTGAGCAGGCTGCCCAGAACGAGTGCTCTCTGGGAGTGTCAGAAATCAGACAAATATCAGTGCCTTATGTCAAACACTCCAAGACACAAGTTAGTAGTGGCTGGCTCCCTCTGCTCTCAGTGGGGGGAACAGGATGGACAGGTACAAAGTGAGAAACTCCTGCTGCTCTGAGCTGTAACATGGTCACAATAAAAAAACAACTGCAACAGACTCAAATATTTGCAAAGAGAGATACTATCTGCTGCTGTTATTGTGGGAATTCTCCAAAACAGACAATGTCCTATCTTAGGGACAGCACTTGGTGTCAGCAGTCAGCAAAATAACAAAAGCAAGTCCTGAGAACACACTCGGAGACTTCAGATTCTGATCATGAGCATTAGAGCACATTACTGATAATAATGTGCTTCATGGGCATAAGCAACCATGGAAGATAAGGAATCATGGAGCATAAAACACAGGTTTAATCTGGTTAGTTAAATGACCAGTTAATTCTACCTGGTCATTTATTATCCTACATGTAAAAGTAAAATAAGCAGTAAAAACCGAATCCCATTAAAACTGCCAGAATTTTCTGGTCTTGATTACAGAACCAAATTTTCCATTTTGGACACCAAAGTAAAGTTTTGTTTTTAGAAAACAAGTATCTGGCATCTTCTCATTATTCCTACTGTGTCTTTTTAAACTACATTCAGTATAAAGTGCTGTGTGGTACATTCAGCACCGGTGTTTGTGGCACAACACTCAAGGCACCAAAAGGTGCATTCTGCATCCAAGTTGGAAAGTGAGATTTAAGCTGCCCGTGTTAACTGCTGCAGAAATCAACTCTTGTATTCTCCTACAGGACACGTGCCCCATTCAGAGCACAGAATGAGCCGGAAATTCTTTAAGGAACTAAGCAATCTTCAAGCGAGTCTTTAAATGATCCACATTTTTCATGGTCGCTCTATATCCACCCTTAAATTGCAGGTGCACAGCAACTCATTTAATCTTGCACATCTAGAAGGCAGATGTCTGCAAGGAGACTGTTTTCAGGCTCTTTTTGTAATCCACAGGCCATAGGAGATACTCCAGTTTAAGCCTTCCATGGCACTTTTTCATCTTTTAGCTAAGGATAAAGGATAACATCTTTAAAAATTCTGTCCTATGCAATTTTTGTAAGGCCAGCAGTGTGACTGTTCTCACCTGCTCCAGAAGCAGCACCTATGAGCCCAGCCTCTGCAACACCCCAACTTGTGCAGGGGAAAGAAGAGCCCACAAAAAATGCCACAACCGTCTGTAAGACCCTTCCCTTCATAAATTTTGGCTATTGGTACTATTCAGTTTTTACATTTGATCTGTAACTTCAACACTGCGAGACAATTTTCACTAGATGGGTAACAGGGATTGTGAACTGCAGCATCACATCCCCTTCACATTCTCCCGGAGCTTTAAATTCCCTCAGAACCTTGATTAAAGAGCTATTTTCTGGCAGCCAAACATTATTTCCTCACCGTTTTATATTTGATTTCATTCACATTTGCCAGAAATATCAACGGTCAGATGATCACAAGTTTCAACTCTAAAAATACAGTTACAGAAAATCAGAGAAAAAAGACAGCACGAAACTAAACCACAATGCAATACCACAGGATTCTCATTGTCACTCTTCTCATGAACAGCTTGCTTTGGACAGCAGTTTGCTGTTGAATCATGCAGAGCAGACCAGCCTCAGCATCTGTGAGCACTGAACTTTGGAAACTTCATCTTTTCCCTGAGACACCCACAGCAGGTTCCATCCACAGCCAGGCAAATCTCTCCCTCTTGCCTTCATTAGGGAACAAGAGAATGAAAACCAACCTTCTACACCAGGGGAAATGCCATCCCCACTTCAGCTGTGGTTGCTGCCCCAGCACCACCTCCCAGGGGCAGCAGAACGGCCAGAACACTCAGGATGGTGTCACAAGCACCCCTGGGCAGCAGACAGGAGTGCTAGTCCCAGCCTGGCAGTGATGCCATCCTCTCTTTGGTTCAGCACACACAGCCTTACTGTGCCAGATTTAAGACCAGATTCCCTCCCCAGCAGCCAAGACTACAGACTGGAGCATTACCTGCTCCACAGAATAAAGCAGTGGCAGCAGTCACATCAGCGCCTGAGATCATCACACATCCCCTCAGTTCCTGTGGCTCTTCACGGATTTTATGTTAAGCTGATTTTTGAGTGGGGAGGCAGAAGAACGAGAGAGAGTGAGACAGCAAACTCCAAGGATGTAGAACCTTCTGAGAAAGCAAAGCACCATTGCTGTGTGCAGGAGATAAGGAACCTATGCACAAATAGCTCAGGGCTCAGGTACCCACAGCCATCCAGGTGCACACACAACTTTATTCTCTTCTGTGCATCGGGAAAAGGTCTGTTGCAACAGCTGCTAACACATCCTTCCTTTTAATATATATCACACACATCATACAGCTCCCATGATGGCAGAGAGAATCTTGGCACAGAAATCCTCTACACATTCTCTGTTACTACAAAATAAATAAAAGGCATTTTAATTTCTGTGTATTACTTTCATCCTTTTTCTCTGTGACTCCCCAGGCACCATGCAGGAAGCAGTGTGTGCCGTCCATGCCATGCCTCTTGCACATGGATATGCAACAACCTCCAGGCTCAGCTGTTTGCACATCTTCATCTGCTCCAGGCTGGCTTAGGTGAGGTGAGTTACTCACTGAGTATTAGCCAGCAGTGGAATCAATGAACCATCTGTCTGACAGCTGCAGGTGAAGCCTGCACCAGGGAGAAGCACATCATTCCTTCCTTCCTAAGTGCCTCACAGTTCTGGTAAATCAAGCTGTGGAAAGTGCAGATAAGATCGGTGGCAGCTCGAAGTCCAGCCCGCTCAGTCAGATTCCAGAGCCACCTCCATCCATTCTGGAAGCACACGCTGTGCTTCATACAGAGACTTACATCTGTGGGATGACTGAAGCTATAAAAAGTGCTGACAATTTCCAGAAAATTTGCATATGTTGCTGCTGCTGCTGCTTATATAAGTGATTTCTAGTTAACTACAAATACAAAAATCAAGGCCCAAAAATAGGCTTTCAAAGAAACCACTTGCAAATGTGACTGAATGATACATCTCTCCAACACTCCAAAAATCACTTGTCTAGAAAAAGCAGACGCAACAGAGGTTTCTCCAGAGGGTCCCATGCAAAGCACCTCCTGGAATACACACTACCCCCCTTTCTCAACATCTGTGCTGCCCTGCACCATTAAGGTTGTCACAAACTGGAACACCTGAGCCTTGTGCAAGGTTGCTCTTACATCTGGAGCTGTACAGATCTTTCTACACATCATCATCCCAAGCAGCCTGATGCAGCTGGGGTGAGGAGGCAGCCAGCCTCGGGACAAGAAACAGGAGCTGTTGAGAAATCTCTCAGTGTATCACACACCACACTCCATTGGCTCTGTGTACACCACCTCCTCACCTGCCTCTGCACAGGTTCCCTCTTGCTACAGGCTGGGAAGGCCAGTTGTATAACCTGGGACTGCGACAGTTTGGTACCAAGGGGGCCTGTAGGGCTCCACTCAGTGGTCAAAAGGTCAGGCAAAAATATAAAGCACACAGGAGAGAGAAAAGGGTCAGAAAATCCCTGATTTTCAGGTCTCACAGCTGCCATAGATATTAATCACCAAAGGAAGGGTGAGGGTTGAAGCTGATGGTATCTCTCAGTAAGATATGGGTACCAAGCAACAACATCCTCCTTCCCCAAGCCCTTCAGCTTGCAGAAGGGTGCTGCTTGCTCATAGACCAAGCTCAGCCAAAGCAAAACCAAATGAATCTGACAGCAGTCTACAGGATACCTCTGGTCATGGATTCTCATGCTTAGGAAATACTGCTCAGGGACCATTTCTCCATTAACCTACTATCTACAGCAGTGTAAGATACTGTACTTGGTTTTCCAACATAAGGAAGACAAGGACACACTGGAAAGGGTCCAGCAATGGGCCACGAGGATGATTAAGGGTCTGGAGCATCTGTCATACAAAGAAAGGCTGAAAGAACTGGGACTGTTTAGCATCAAGACAAAAAGGCTTGAGAGAGAAGTTATCAATGTAGATAAAAATCTACGGGGAAGACAGCAAAAAAAATCAAATAGACCCTTCTCAGTGAAACCCAGTGAAAGGATGAGGCGCAATGGGCACAAATTAAAACACAGAAAATCCCTTTAAAGGGACACAAATCCCTTTGAAGGACCCAACAAAAAATTGTGAGGGTAGTTAAACACTGGAATACATTGTCCAGAACAGTCGTGGTGTCCACCCTTGCACACACTGAAAACCTGACAGACATAGCCAGGCAAGCCAGACTAGCTGATCTCCAAAGGTCCTTTCCAAACCAGTGATTCTGTGATTAAAACCACAGCAGCCTCCTCAACTGCTCCCAATCAGCCCAGCCTCAGGGAATCCATCTGGAACCCCATCACAAAGCTGATACCCTCCCCTTCTCCCTTTGCTCTCTGCTTTTGATAGTTTTTTGGTTTATGTTACCACTTTTGCTCTCTGACAGCAGCATCCTCTCCACAGCTCACAGAAACATACCATTTCTGGCTTGTCCCTACCATGAGCTTCTCCAGTCCTCCTCCAGCTCTCACTTCTTCCATCACTGCCTTGAGCAGGAACCTCCAGCCATCACTGTTTTCCTCTAACCCTCCACTCCAGGCTTGCAGCAGCCACAGGAACAGTAAACAAAAGGATGCTAAACATCTTTATTGCTTTACCTCTCTGTGTCTCTCTTGCCCCACATTTACCACATTTTTGGTCCTTTCCTTGATCTTCTGCCATGAATGAACTGAAAACACATTTAAAAATACCTTTTTGCTAGCAAAAGAACGCAGGAGGCCGCAAAGGCAACAACTCCTTAGGACCACCCATCTCTGAGACCGGGCTTTGTTTCCTGGAAGCCACCTTCATGGTTTTCTCAGAGCTGCCCAACTCTGCATTTGCCACAACAGCCTGTTCTGGTCACCTGCCAGCCATGCACACCTCGGTTTCTTTGCAAGAGCCAAGAGGGCACACGAGGCAGGAGAGCCTGCCTTGTCCCCAGCTCCTGGAGAAGCCAGCTGCAGCTGTCTGGATGACCAGTGCTGGCAGCTCCACAGCCTGGCTGCCTGTGAGGAGACTCAGGTGCTGTTGGTGAAGCAGGTTCTTCCCAAATCAACAACAACATCAGGAAGAGTCACCTCTCCTCCTCCCTCATCCCTCAGGAACCAGCACACCACAGACTGCTCAAGGGTGGGAGAGCTTCCCCTCTCTGCTGTTCTTCACACCTTTCTCACTTCCCTCTTTCAGCTCAGGATCAAAACTCAGCACAGACTTTCGAACCACTGCTGTCAGAGGAGATCCCAGGGTTGGTAAATGTGAAGCCCTGTGAATGAGAAAATGCAGCATTCCTGTCTAAACACAGCGCAGGCTTTAAGTCACAAAGGCTTCAGAAGAAGGCCACCTCCTTCTGGTAGCTTCCAGCCACTGAGGGACCTTGCTGAGAGCAGAAAGAGTGTGTGCTGTGGAGGCAGGCAATGCTATGAGGCACCTTCAGCCACTGCCGTGGCAGAAAATCCAGCCAACTTTCCTTCAGGCTGCAGAGAGAGCACAAGGAGTTGCTGGGGTAAACTGGGTGCAGGGAAATGAGGGCAGGGCAGAGGGAGACAGTTACATTTTCCTCTTTAAACGACAATGTGTGGTCAAGTTCACCTGAGGTTAGAGCACTGAACCTTACTGAGAACTGCAGGGCCAGGGCCACCCAAAGCCCATGGAAGGGCTGGCTAGTACAGAAAGGAGACTCATGTCCATGGCCCCATCTGGACACGCACTGTGACCACCTCCCTGATATCAGCTCTGATGTCAATGTGGCTGGGCAGTGACTTGGATCAGAGAATTATTTCTGTTGTGATGTCTTTCAGTCAGATCAGGTCCCTGAGCAAGCTGCTTACCTGCACACAAGGGATAAGCTACCTATAGAAAAGGGAAAGGCTCCCTGCACAGAGCCATGAGAGACAGACACACACAGAGCTTCCTTCTCACACTTCTATTCCGATGTGTGCCAAGTACCTTTGATCCCATGGAATTGGTTAATTAGCTCTCATCTGATGTATTTTTTAACTCCAGCTCATAGTCCTTATTAGGTACCATCTCTGGAGAAAAGGAAAACATACCAGAGTGAACACACTCAGCCCTTGTCATTTTTCTTGCCTTCTTTCTAAAGGTTTGCCCAAGAGGGCAAGAAGAAAAGGGGCCAGGCTGTGTGGACAAGTGGTCTCCATCAAAGCTGCCAATGGTACACGAGCCAAGGGTGAGAAAGGCACATCTGTGGGGCTCTGGGCACTGATCTGAGCACGATGGAACTCAGACTTAAGCAGGGAACCAGTTTTCAGAAGGAGTTGACAGGAAAGCAAAGTTATGCTATTTTGAATGAATTCCCCACTGTCTCTTCTGAGCAGAATCTTTCACATCTCCTGATACATTTTTCCTCAAATAATCCCTAAATTCCTAGATGTGTAAACATTTAGCAATTTGTGAAACCACAAACATTCACGTATCTCAATAAATGATCTTGGAGTTGACAAAACTGACAAACAACAGGACAATCACATTCTGAAACTAACAAAAGAAATCCCAAGTCTGTCAGTTGCATGGGAGAGTCTCCATGGCCTCAGTCTTGTAGCACTGCCTAGGCAACTCTTGCTTCTACTTTCCTGTCTTTCCAGGAAAAAATAATAAGAAACAGGAAGTCAATGGAAACATCAGAGATTGTTTTAAATTTATTTTGACAAGAGAAATGAAAAGGCAGTGCCAGATCTGTGAGCAAAACGTCCTTTTGCACTGAATCTTTTGCTCACAGAACATTGCTCTACATGCAGCTGGTGGGCAGGTTTTGCTCAGGACTCTGCTTCCTGCCTCTCTGGATTCCCTGGAAGTTGTGCATGGAAAACCTGGGATGAGCATTGCCTGCCTTGCATATAAGCAAAGCAGGCTGGCCGATTTCCCTTGGGAACCTGGAGGACAAACAGAGGCTGACCAGAGAAGTGTGCTGCGAATGGCTTCAGCCCAGTCACCACAGGGAGATGCTCCTGGACACCACTGCCATGCCCACAGCCTCGGTGTGAGGTCCAAATGACAACAGGACATGGCCAGCGAGAAGAGGACAGATGGGGTCATCAGTGCACGAGATTTTCAGAATTCACATACAGGACTGTGAAGGCACTCTTCATGCATATGCGTTTTACCCTCACATTGTGTCTCCTTTGCATGGGCAGAAAACAATAAACACATTCAGGCACAAGCAGTCCCGAGGTGGGAATCCAACTGTCATCCCAGCTGTCAGGGCCCTGAAAATGACTGAAGCTGACAGAACTTTTCAGTATTCTAACAGATACTTTGGGTGTGCACAACCAGCCTTAACCCTGCTGAGCCATGCCACAGGTACGGCAGCAAGGTGTCTGCAGCTGGCTGGGAAACTGCTGCAACAGACAGGGAGAAGGCTCCAAGGAGAACTTAGAGAATCTTCTAGGACCTATAGGTACTGGGGAAGGACTTTGGAAAGGGGCATGGAGTGAAGGGGGAATGGCAAATTTAGATCAGACATTAGGAAGAAATTCTCCTTTGCGAGGGTGGTGGTGAGGCCCTGGCATAGGATGCCCAGGAAACCTGTGGCTTCTCCAACCCTGGGAGTGTCCAAGGCCATGCTGGACGGGACTTGGAGCAACCTGGTCTAGTGCAAAGTGTCCCTGCTCATGGCAGAGGGGTGTAATGGGATGATCTTTAAGGTCCTTTCCAACCCAATCCATTCTGTGATTCCATGATTCTATACTGAATTACCTCTTCCACAACATAAAGCCACGACATGTTCAGTGAAAGGAAATGAGAAGGAGCGGGAGCGGGCGACGGATAGAGGAGGGAGCAGAACTTTGCCCAGCATCTCACCCTCGTGAGCGCCTGACAGGGGCTGCATCACCGCAGCCACTGACTGCTGCTGCTGCTGCTCTGCAAACCCCAGCGTCCGGAGCACCTGAGCTCTGCCTCTCCATGGCTACAGCGACAAGCACCAAAGGCTCTGACTGCCGGAGCGAGGCCGGGCGAGAGGATTCTTACAGCACCCCGCAGCCTCGGCGACGGGTGCCGGGGCACCTGCCCGGGGCAGGGGCACAGCGATGCCGAGGGGGCCCAACAGCAGCACCGCGATGTGCCCGTGTGCCGCCCGGGACCGCCGGTGCTCCCGCGGGACATCCCCGGGCCGGCCCCTCCCGCCCCCCGCCCGGCCCCGGCCCCGGCCCCGGCCCCGGCCCTACCTCCAGCAGCTGGACGTAGCTGGCCGGGAACCAGCCGCGCAGCCCGTCCTCCTTCTGCCCTTCCCACCAGCCGCCGTCTGGCACCTGCAGCACCGTGATCAGCTCACCCGCCGCGAAGCGCAGCCCCTGCCGGTGCCGCTCCCCGGAGAAGGGGTAGAGCGCCTGGCAGCGGGTCCCCGACATCCCTCCCGGACGCGCCCGCTGCCGCCGCCGCCGCTCCGCGCCCGCCCCGCTCGGCTGAGGGGGCCCCGCTCCGCCCGGCGGGCAGCGCGGGCAGCGGCAGCCGAGCAGCCCCGGCGCCGGGCGCCCACGGGCACCGCCGGCTCGGGGTGGGGCGGGAGAGGCGGGACGGGCAGGGCGAGGGGAGGAGGGCGAGAGAGGGAGGGAGGAGGAGGAGGAGGAGGAGTGGTGGGAGGAGGGGGAGAGCGGAGAGGGGGAGGAGAGGCCGAGAGGGTGCGCGGGGCGGGCGGTGCGTGTGGCGCTGCTGCCGGCGGGACAGCGAGAGGGAGCGAGTGTGAGTGACCCTGAGGGGCGAGCGGGGACACTGTGTGGGCGAGTGCTCGGGGAACGCCGCGCGTGTGGCTGTGTGTGACAGGCACTGTTCCGAGGGACCGTGTGTGTGCTGTGTGCTCCACACCCCTCTGTGTGTGACAGGCACTGTTCCGAGGGACTCTGTGTGCTCCACGCCCCTCTGTGTGTGTCTGTCTGTCTGTATCTGACCCTGTTCCGAGGGATTGTGTGTGCTCCACACCCCTCTGTGTGTGTCTGTGTGTCTGTATGTCTGTGTGTGTGTCTGCGTGTATTTGTGTGTATCTGTATGTGTGTGTGTCTGTGTGTGTCTGTGTCTGTGTGTGTCTGTGTGTATCCGACCCTGTTCCGAGGGATTGTGTGTGCTCCACACCCCTCTGTGTATGTCTGTATGTCTGTGTGTCTGTGTGTGTGTGTGTCTCTGTGTGTGTGTCTGTGTGTGTGTGTGTCTCTGTGTGTGTGTCTGTGTGTGTGTGTGTCTCTGTGTGTGTGTCTGTATGTCTGCGTGAGTCTGTGTGTGTGTCTGTGTGTCTGTGTGTGTCTGTGTGTCTGTGTGTGTGGGACACGGCGTGTGGAGGGACAGACGCTGTGTCACCCCGTGGGTGCGTTAGTGATGCCCACGGTGGGTCTGTGAGAGGCAGCCGGGTGTACAAGAGTCACCGTGTTGGTGACAACGGGACAGCCGTGTGTGTCGGTGCAAGGCGCCAGGTGAGACACTGGGTGTGCCTGAAGCATGTGTGACACGGTGTGACAGGCACTGAGTCACACTGTCACCTGTGTGTGTGTGCAACACCTGTGTGTCTATGAGGTCTAAGCCCTACATGTGTGACCCTCTGTGTCTGAGGGTGTTTGGAGAGAATCGTGTGTGTGAGACATCTCTGATGTCTGGGACATCTCTGATGTCACCGTGTGTGTGCATTTGTTACACATAGCCAAGGGTGTGAGATCCGTTCTGCCTGAAAGGCATGATGTGACACACTCCAGCACGTGAGGTGTGTGTGTGACACATCCTCGAGTGTGTGTGTGACACATCCTCGAGTGCATGTGTCTCTGCAGCACTTGTCTGAGTGCACACCTTGCTTCATGTGTGTGTCTGACTGTAGCTCGTGTGTGAATTGAGGCACCACCTGTGTGACATTCCTGTTTGTCACCTTTCAGAAGATGACTTTCAATGTAGCCGTCCTTCATTTAGACAGCACCAATCAGAGCTGAGCTCTTCAGGGTTTTTTATTAGGATACTTTCAACAATTTTCAGCCTTTTTTTCACGGTTCTATTTTTGATTTTCTGAATTGTGATAAATTGCTTAAAATCACCCCCTTTTGATAAGTATTTAAGCTCATAACTATTAATCTATGATCCATTATGTGGTATTATCACACCAGCTGTGCTTTGCTTGGCAAAACCTCACAGACCTGATATCGTGGCACACATCCAGGTACATCTATCAGCAGTATTCTCTAACAATGCCATTTATAGATGGCAAGAACTGAAATCAAAGTGAAATCCTGTATTTTTCTTCAGCATATACAAACCCAGCTTTGTTATGTTGCAACTCGGATCCACATAGTTTAGAATGTTCAGGTAAAATAATTAATTTTGGTTTAAATATTGCTTTTATTATGTTTGATGTTGACAGAATGCTTCAATCTTTTCTTTGGCTTATTCTCTGATATTTTTTTCCTCTACTTCCAACTTGTTTTTTCTCACTATCTCCCTTTCTAATGTTTTTGCAGGCTTCTGTTCTTCTTTGCATGAACTCTCTTGATGGGAAAGCCTCTAGCAGGGTTTCAGTCCTAGGGTTGTCTCTTCCCTGAAGCAATTACAAACTTCAGCTTTTTAGCTGGCAAGCCCAAATGTAAACACTTGCCTAATTTTTATTTTAAATTTTATTTCTAAACCTGTTACTATGACTTGCCTTTAGCTTGTGTACAAAAGTCCAGCCTGTAAGCAGAAGGCTTCTGTTCCTGTCAGAGGATGCCTTTTAATCACCGGAGGTAAATATCTCTTGAACAGTTCCATAAATAATCCTCATTTCATTCTGAAGATAACGACCAGGTTGGGTTGTCTTGAGCTGTGTCCAGTCCTTGTCCTCAGCTTGCAGGATGGCTTTGCTTCCTGAACAGAGAGCAGCTCTTGCCAAAGGCTTGGTTGGACCTGCATCATGTAATATCTATATTGTGAAGGATATTATAGGGAGGACAAGCTTGGTGTGTGAGGAAAATTATTTCTGAGCCTAGGCATCTTTTTTGTCTAGCATATCAGAGCCAGAGTTATGATGAGGTACAGAAGCCATCCCAGAAACATGCAGATTTGCCACTGCAGGGGTACCAGGCACTGGGATGGGCTGGTCAGCTTTCAGTTTCAGCCTTTGCTCCTACCATCTGTTCCAGCTCAACTGAAGCATCTCAGCTGCATGCAGGTGTTCCTGGGCAGCACACAGCAGGTCTGACTGAATGTTCAAAACTATCCCTCTGGCTGTAAGATCTGCCTGAATTTATTTCCTGAGCCATCACAACTGTCATGCTCACTCTGCCATCTGTTCTAGCAGGGTATTCCACTTAGCAATGAGAAACCAATTCTAAATCAGTATCACATGCACATATTCTGTGTTAGTGTGAGATCTTGAAAGGACCTTTTTCTTCCTGTCTGCCACCAAAGAGTGAAGACCTAATGCCTGGATAAATAACTTTCAAACAAATCTTAATGTCAAGAAATGCTCTCTGTGAATGAGAAAGAGCCAACTTCATATAACGCTGCAGAAAGCCTCTGCTGTGGTCATCCAGTCAGAGAGAGAACTCATTCCATGATTTCACAAAATGCCACCACTACAACAAGTCCTGTACAGATGGGCAGATTTCCTGAAGAGGGACCTGAGAACATCTTGGGAGTGAGTACCAGAAGATTCACACCTGACAGCTGTAGGAGCAGCATAGTCAATAATTTTTTTGTTCAAAGCAGTATTTGACAATTAGCCCATGAATAAGATCTAAATGACTCCAGCTGTCTTCACTGAACAGATCCTGGAGGGTTCCCAATGAGAATGGGTTAGCACAGGTATATGGGAGAGCTTTATATCCGTGATAGATTGGAGATTCACATGAATAATTGATTGGCCATACCTGTTTTCAAGAGACAGCACCACCACATCTCCTGAGGCCAGGAAAGAAAGAGGCTGAAAAGAAACTATATGTAGCACTGGATCTTTAAATAATCTTTGATATCTAAGTGACTAGCAGAAATTAGTTCTGGTTTTGGAGAGTAAATGTTCTGAGCATGTACACAGAAGATACTTTCAGTTCTTAAAATGCTTAAAAGTTTTTGGTGGAAGGGGCCATCCTCAGTGCTTTAAACAGCCAAAATACCAAAACAGATCCAGGAGCTCAGAAAAAACTTTTATCTGGTCTACAGTCTCTTTTTGGTCAGCGACTCACAGAGAATTAAATTCCTAGACCAGATATTCTTGAGAATCACACTTGGAAATTTAGGCATCCAGGACTTCAAACATTCCAAGCAGAGGACTGGGATTTATGAGTCATGTTCATCTGATCAAATACGTGATTCAAACATGAATTTTTAAAAAAGTACCAAAGAATACCTCTTGGCTTTACCTTTGATTTCTGCATTTAAAAGATTTTCAGATGGCTCTGCTGACCTTGGAACTCCCCTTGTACAAGATCAGCCCTGAAAATGAAGTCAGATGTGCAGTGCCCTGCCTGGCCGAGGTTGTAGTAAAACTTTGTGATGTTCCAGGGCAGGTTTAGTCATCCTTGTCTTAGCAGTGCCCAGAGCTGTATCTACTATTTTGGAGTCAGACATAAACAAACGTATTCTCTGTCTATAAATGGACAGTGATATTACATGAATAAACAGCTTGGGGGTGATTCACATGAGAATAAACTGGCTTTTTCTGCCAGGATAATTCACCTGGAGAGATGACTGCTTCCATTCACTTCCTTTCTTGGAAGCAGGCTGAGAATAACAAACTGTTCCGATAACATCAGCCTATTTCCAGTCCACATATTTCCTACTGAGAGGCAGGGCAGGCCCCACCCTGTTGCATGACAGGCAGTAATTGGTCCTAGAAATGTGACTCACAGCTCTGACACTTTGCCTCAGAGTTAGGTGTCAGCAGCAGCCAGTTGTCACAAACCCCTGTTTGAAAGAGTGGTGCCAAGCCTTCCCTCCAGCAGTTCAGTGTTCTCCTCTCACTTCTTGGGGCCCTGAAAAGCCTCAGTTGCAGCCATGTGCTACTATTAGATGGCTGCAGAATTTCAAATCAGCTTCCCTCTGTCTTGCTGCAAACTGAACATTATGGACACTTCATGGTGGTCAGTATGCTCACAAAGAGAGGATATGCCTCATTTTAGACCACCTCAGTGATTCCTAAGCATTTATATTTGTTGAAGTAGACAGTGTTGTAGCCTTATGCTCTCTTCTTCCAGCTCTGTGAGCACTAGGTCATTAAATGTTTAATGTTTTTGGGTTTGTTGAATGTTTAACTATTTAATGCTAAATAGAAAAGTCATTGAAAGGAAGAAAGGTATTGTCTATAAATCATATAATTACAATATTAATAACAATAAGCTGTGACTACATGGATCTCAGCTTCTAAGTGTTAGATGACAACGTAGGACAAATAGCTCTGGATCTTATTATCTTGTTTCCAGCAATATCTAATAGCAGAAAAGGGAAAAGGAGAGGTAGAGAGAGACATTTCTGAAAACAAATGATAGCTCATGTCGTCTCCACTTAGGGGTGGTATCACATCATTCCACATTCATTTCCATTATTGAGACTAGTTATTTTTTTGAGCCCATGCAAACTCTTGGCACACATAACATCCTGTAGCAAGGGTTTCTAATGCAAGCTTGGTATTTTGGAACCTGTCCCTTGCCTGTTTTATCTGAGGACTCTGCTGGCCCACAATTATAGGCTTTTATCCCCTAAGAGCTGCACTGGAGTCCAAACCTGAACCATTACTCTGAAATTTACCTGCACATGGAGATGTGGGCATTAACCTACTTTAAGGGTCCTAAGGGACTTCTCCAAGATTACATGGAGAGGCACTGGAAAAACAGGAAAATTTCCCAAGAAGACTGATGAAAGCACTCAAACTTTCCTTCAAATGTCCTTCTCTCTGGCTTAGTATCAATCTTGGTGGTATGATTTGGGCTTGCCAGATAATCTACAACAGCTTGCTGGATCCCAGAGCGTCTGATCTTCTCTTTTGAGCCCATGGAGAACTAGGCTTCTGGCCAGCTAAGGAGAACAATCCAGCTAGGCAGCCCTCTGGCCACACTCCCTCCGGGTGTGCTAGCTTGGACATTGATATTTCCCTGACACTAAGCTTTCCTCTTCAGCATGAATTGCTCATTACTTGAATTCCATCAGGGATTTCTTGTGTCGTGTGAGTGGAGATTCTGCCTGAACACACTGAGCAGGACTGACTGCTTTCAGTGGATGAAGCTGTTGATCTGTGTGTGTGTGTGTGCCTGTATCTGCAGGACATAGATGTCTCAGTGTTTGCTTCTCAATGGTGCCTCTGTTCCACAACCATCTGTGTATAAAGCTGCTATTCTGCCATGAACAATGACTCATACAGGAAAGTCTCGAAGAATTAGGCAAGAACTGTGTTCATCCTGAGGAGTATTGAAGATCCAATCACATAAATTCTTGGAAAAACTCAGCATTAGTTTTCCCTTGACAGCTTTAATCTTTAAAATCTGCTGTTGCTGATACACGTTTACAAACAGCAGGTTGGCAGCAGGCTGTCAGTGGGCATCACACATCCACTGCTTGCCTCTGACAGCCCTGCTCACTGGGACCAACTTCTCACTGCACTTTCCAATGAGGATTTTACCAGTGACTCTGCCATCTCCTGTATATATTCTTCTGAGCCCCCACAGATTATTCTCTCCAGTCTCTTTTCTTATATTTCCAGGCTACTCTACTCCTCTGCCAACAGCAGTGGGTGAGTGGAAGAAAGCAGGGTCACTGTTCCTGACCCCCTGCAAGCTTCATCTGGAGCTGGAGCTGCCCAAAACTCCCTGAAAGCTGTAGGGACTATCTGGGGCAGGATCTATATTGGTATCAAAAAACACAACAATCTTCTCTTCAAATATCTAGTGAGGTTTGGGTACTCAGGAAAGAGCTGAAAGGAAGAAAATATCCAGAGGATTTTATCAGATAGTCTCCTGTAGCCAGAATGAATTCAGAAGGAAGAGTTTTTGAAGATTAAGAGCTTCTCTGACTAGTGGGGAAGGTTCTAGTTTGTGGCACCTTGTCCAACACTGTAGAAGTAAAAGATTTCAGGGTTCTTATATTCCAATGACCCAGAAAGGAAACTGTCTGAGGAATGAAGATTAAGATGATCAAGAAAGTTTAAAACAACTGGTGACATATCCTCATAATGTAATAATAAGAAAATTCCAGATATGTAAACCACACATACAAAAAATACCATAAACACATATTTTCAATTGGACTAGAATTCAATTAGAAATTTTATTCTCAGATTTTGAAATTTTTCTCGGTACCAGCTCTGTGCTTCTCAACATTTCCAGTGAATTGATCAGTTCTCAAACTGCAGAATGCAACTTCCTTCCTGCTAGATTAGTGAGTTCAGCTGAGTCAGTGAAAAATGTGCATTGAAATTCTGTTTCCTACTCCAAACAGGGCTAACTTCAAAGCTGGATAAAGTCACTGCAGGGTGTTGTCCACATATATCCTGGAAATCCCAAGGATGGAGATTCTACAACCTCCTTGGGCAGCCTGTCCCAAGGCTGCAGCACTCTCATGGGTGTTGCAGATGAAGTGCTCCCTTTGTTGAGAAAGGATTTTGCTGGTTGGCAACACGAGACCACTGCCACTTGTCCTTTCACTGTGCACTTGCAGGAAAGCTTGGATGTGTTGGAATTCTTCTCCCTCCCTTGCAGCAGCATCCCTGCAGTGAGATCCCCCAGCCTTCCCTTCTGCAGGCCAAACCAGCCTAATTCCCATCTCATCTCCTCACTCAGCACACGCTCCTGCTGACCCTGGGGCTGTGTTGGAGCCTCTCCAGCAGTCAGCATCTCCCGTACAATGGGGGGAGTGTGTTTAAAAACTGCCCAGAGTATTGCAGATGCAGCCTCCCCAGAGCCAGGCAGGAGGGAATGACCACATCCCTGCCCTTGCTGACCACTGGCTAACGCAGTCCCATGACTGGTGGGTGTTGCTGCTGCAGGGGAGCACTGCTGACACAGGCCCAGCTTGTTTTCCACGAGAATCCCAAGGCCTTTACTGCAGGGCTGCACTCTACAGTCACTCCCCAGTTTGCCCTAATATGGGGAGTTGTTTTGTCCCAGGTTGAAAAAAATAAAAGAGGTTGTATTTTTCACAGAACAAACATAGGAGGTGAATTAGACCAAATTTATCATATGATTGAAAAGGGTCAAACCCTGGGTCCTCTTGTGCTGAGTGTGATGCTAATACAAGTAAATGGGAGCAGCATTTCTACCTGAGAAATCTGAGTTTTCTGCAGAAAGTTCTGATGTCAGTCACAGACTTAAGCAAAGGGGCTGTTAACTCTCAGCACAAATTACATTTTTCCTACGGGCTTGAAAGAGAATCTTGTAGGCCACCGAAGTGAATCCCACTGCTATCCGTTCCCCCAGGACCTCAAAGGAGGAGCAGGCACCATGCCTAGAGGGGATGAGATCCGTGTGTGCATGGTGTGGCTTTAAATCAGCATTTTAATCCTCCTTTTGATTAAAAATCCTCCTTTGCAGATAGGCAAACTAGCAAGAATTATCCTTTGGATACACTGAGATAGGACACAGCTTCATCTCTCTTAATCAGCTACTTTGTTAATGTTCTAAAATAAAGAGTCTTGTCCTTTTTTTATTTCCTAGTAGGGGAGATATTTATATTTCATGTTACTTCTGGTTTGACTAAATGAGAAATAGTACATTACTTGTTCATAAAGAAATAAATAAAGTTCATTTTATAAACCTAGTGGTGATATCATTTCAACTTCCTTCCAGCTTTCCACACTTTTTTTTGAGGGGCAAGCAAAGGACTCAGAGGGCTCTGTAGATCTGATGACAACTACAAAGCACATCAGGAAACTTCTGGGAATACAAAGCATTATTCAGACAAAGGCTTTTCTTTCAGCTTTATAAATATGATTTCAGCCATCATCATAACAGAGCAAAAAATAGCCCTAAGAACACTCCTGCAGAACTGAACTCCCATGCAAGAGCTGTTTCTCATTCTTTCAGGTTTTTCTTCCTTTATGTAGAAATAGGTTCGTGTTTAACACAAAAGGATAAACGCTGCTAATCTACTGATTTGTCAGCTAGCCCTGTGCTTATCACAGCACTGTTTGTTGGCTGGGGCAGGCGCAGCCCTGGCGTGCAGCTGTGCAATGAGAACTGCGTGGGGTCATGTGAGAGCGTGGGCAGGACCTGCACCTGGGGGCTGGACACAGCGACTGCTGCAGGCACTGACTGCTGTGTTTGTGACCAGCCTGCCCACATCCATCTCTGACAGCGCAGGCCAGCCACTGCCAGGGATGGCAGGTAGCCATGGAGCTGGGGAATGAAACAATGAGATGGTTTTGGTCAGCTTGACAGACAGAGCATTGCTTGATGGCAGAGCACTGTCCAACGGGACAGCAAACAAAGTGCCAGGGAGTTCTGACTGGCACAAAGGACCCCAAATGTGAACAGGAGGATGAATGGCCAGTCAGGAGCATGGGCAGCAGCCAGCTGTGATGACAGGGTATGAAACACAGGACAAAGATGACAGAAACCTAAATGGAAAACAACGTATGGGAGCGACTTAAGCAGATGAATACACAAAAGAGGAGAAAGGAATGACATGGGAAGAAGGGACACAGAGTGCTGGATGTGCAGGGAGGAGGCAGGAACTTTGGCTGGGTGACCAGCAGGTGTGGGGTGATGGCACTGGGGACAAAACTGGGGGTGAGGAGAGCAGCCAGAGCTACTGGCTGTCCCTTGGGTCACCCGGCTGAGCACAGCCCAGCACGAGCACGGCCAGGAGCCAGCCCTGTGCCTTGGCACACCTGCCGGCAGCGGGGAGGATCCCGTGTGGGATCACCTGTCCCAGTGCGGGAGCGTTTCCACAGACACCGCAGGGAGCCCCCGGAGATGACCGTGTGCTCCCAACACGGCATCCTCTCCGGGACAAGGAGCAGCTCAGCAACGGCGTATCGGGGGCACATCGCACCCCGCACATCCCGCACATCCCACACATCCCACACATCCCACACATCCCGCACATCCCACACCCCGCACATCCCACACATCCCACACCCCGCACATCCCACACATCCCACACATCCCACACATCCCACACCCCGCACATCCCACACACCCCGCACATCCCACACATCCCGCACATCCCACACCCCGCACATCCCACACATCCCACACATCCCACATCCTGCACATCCCACACATCCCACACATCCCACACATCCCGCACATCCCACACCCCGCACATCCCACACCCCACACATCCCACACCACGCATAAACCACACCTCGCATCCCCCGCACCCTGCACACCGCACCTCTTGCACACCGATCCCCTCAGTCCGCGCACCCCGATCCCCTGCACCACGCACATCCTGTACCTCCTGTACCCCTGTACCTCCTGTACCGCGCACACCCCTCACACCCTGTACCCGTGTATCCCCTGTATTCCCTGTACCCCTGTGTCCCCTGTACCTCCTGTATCCCCTGTATCCCCTGTACCCCTGTGTCCCCTGTGTCCCCTGTGTCCCCTGTACCCCTGTATCCCCTGTACCCTTGTGTCCCCTGTACCCCTGTACCCCCGTACCCCTGTATCCCCTGTATCCCCTGTGTCCCCTGTGTCCCCTGTGTCCCCTGTACCCCTGTATCCCCTGGACCCTTGTGTCCCCTGTACCCCTGTACCCCTGTATCCCCTGTATCCCCTGAATCCCCTGTGTCCCCTGTGTCCCCTGTACCCCTGTACCCCTGTATCCCTGTATCCCCTGTATCCCCTGTGTCCAATGTACCCCTGTATCCCCTGTATCCCCTGGACCCTTGTGTCTCCTGTATCCCCTGTATCCCCTGTATCCCTGTATCCCCTGTATCCCCTGTATCCCTGTATCCCCTGTATCCCCTGTATCCCCTGTACCCCTGTATCCCCTGTATCCCCTGTATCCCCTGTACCCCTGTGTCCCCTGTATCCCCTGCGTCCCCTGTACCCCTGTATCCCCTGTATCCCCTGTATCCCCTGTACCCCTGTATCCCCTGTATCCCCTGTATCCCCTGTACCCCTGTATCCCCTGTATCCCCTGTACCCCTGTATCCCCTGTATCCCCTGTATCCCCTGTACCCCTGTGTCCCCTGTATCCCCTGCGTCCCCTGTATCCCTGTATCCCCTGTACCCCTGTATCCCCTGTATCCCCTGTATCCCCTGTATCCCCTGTACCCCTGTATCCCCTGTATCCCCTGTACCCCTGTATCCCCTGTACCCCTGTATCCCCTGTATCCCCTGTATCCCCTGTACCCCTGTACCCCTGTATCCCCTGTATCCCCTGTATCCCCTGTATCCCCTGTACCCCTGTATCCCCTGTATCCCCTGTATCCCCTGTGTCCCCTGTATCCCCTGTGTCCCCTGTACCCCTGTATCCCCTGTATCCCTGTATCCCCTGTACCCCTGTATCCCCTGGACCCCTGTGTCCCCTGTACCTCTGTATCCCCTGTATCCCCTGAATCCCCTGTGTCCCCTGTACCCCTGTATCCCCTGTATCCCCTGTGTCCCCTGTGTCCAATGTACCCCTGTATCCCCTGTATCCCCTGGACCCTTGTGTCTCCTGTATCCCCGGTACCCCTGTATCCCCTGTATCCCCTGTATCCCTGTACCCCTGTATCCCCTGTATCCCCTGTACCCCCTGTATCCCCTGTATCCCCTGTATCCCCTGTATCCCTGTATCCCCTGTATCCCCGGTACCCCTGTATCCCCTGTATCCCCTGTATCCCTGTATCCCTGTATCCCCTGTATCCCCTGTGTGCCCTGTGTCCCCTGTATCCCCTGTATCCCTGTATCCCATGTACCTCCCGCACTCCGCCCTCCCCGCGGGCCGGCGGTTCCACAGCGCCCCCTCGCGCCGCACTGACGCAGCTGCACCTGGCAGCGCTCCCGTCGCGTCCTGCTTCGCTGGCACGGACACACGGACAGAGGGACACACGGACACACGCACAGAGGGACACACGGACACACGGACAGAGGGACACACGGACACATGGACAGAGGGACACACGGGCACACGGACACACGGACAGAGGGACACACGGACAGAGGGACACACGGACAGAGGGACACGGGGATACGGACACACGGACAGAGGGACACACGAACACAGACGCGGACACAGACACGCGGACACAGGGACACACAGACACACGGACACAGACACACGGACAGACGGACACACGGACAGTGGGACACACAGACAGTGGGACATGGACAGACGGACAGACAGAGACCGAGAGACAGGCACGGACAGACAGACAGGAACAGACAGGGACAGACAGGGACACAAGGACACACACAGATACTCAGACACACAGACACAGACAGACACTTTTCAATCTCATTGTGAATCAACAGTCCTTAGAGTCACTAAAGCATCACCCAGGTTTATTTTATATATATATACATATATATATATAAATACAATTTCTCACAGCTTTACCTTAAGGTAGTTAAATATATCAGCTACACACAGACACACTGGATTACTTGGAGAAAGTAATGGATATCTGCTGGATACACAGAAGTCTTTATCAGGAGGGAGCCTGCTGCAGCTCGGGTCAGGAACCTCATTTCTCTGATTTCTAAATACAGAAAAAGGAAGATAATGTAGAGGGTATTGGAGCAACTGAATTATTTGTGCTCTTGTTTCAGGCCTGTGGCTACTGCAATTGTTCTGCCATTTTATAATGAAGAAGAAATATCTCCCAGTTGTGCTGAAAGACCTGGATTCTTAGAGTTGATTGTATTTGGTCTGACTCCTGTGAGGCACCCAAAGGACCTGCAAAATGCACTGGTTTTGAGTAAGTGACAATTCCTGGCCTTTCCCGTGAAAGAGTGGGAGGAATGCAGCTGTGGCTGTGTGGGCAGTGACCTTTGTGACACCACCTGGACAGGAATGGTCCCTCTGTGCAGCCTCCAACTCACCTGGCTTTCCATGTCACGGCTTTTGGCTCGCAGCTTGTTAACCTGTCCCTCAGCAATGTCAGCTCGCTCCTTCGCCTCCTCCAGCTCGTGCTGGGCCTTGCGGCACCGTGAGAGATTGATGTTGGCCTGCTCTTCCTGAAAGTCAGACAGCACTGGCACAAATGACATTGCCCTGTCACCACTGACACCTGTGGCCGTGCCACAGTGACATCACCTGTGCTGGCCTCGCAGGTACGGCCCTGCACTGCCAGTGCTCTGTGTGTTTACAGCTAAACATCCACAGCATGACCACTCGGGGGAAGGAACAATCACCTCACTCAGCTCCAGGTGGGAAAGTTGGCTCGTGTGCCTCCAAAAGTGCACCAGTTCCAGGATAACTACAGCTACACCCACTCTGCTGTGAGCCATAATAAAGAATATCCAAAGGCAGTGGCTTTAGCTGCCCTGTCAAACTCAGCATTCAATTATTTTAATGATCCAGGGAGCCCACCTTTCAGAAATCTCCACCCAGGCCCCACTGAAAAGAGTCCTCCACTCACAGCTTCCTCAGCCTGTTTCTTGTATGCTTTCACTTTTAACTGCAGCTTGTCCACCAGGTCCTGCAGCCGAAGAATATTCTTCTTATCTTCTTCAGACTGTAGGAAGTGAAAACCGAGTGAGGCTTGGCAGATGAACTGAGGTGATCCATGCAGGAGGGGAGGATCTGCAGTACCTGGTAAGTGAGCTCCTTCAGCCTCCGTTCGTACTTGCGGGCTCCTTTCAGGGATTCTATTCCTCGTTTCTGCTCAGAATGAAGCTCATTTTCTAACTCATTAATCTGAAACACAGAATCCCAGCAAAGATGGCAAGAATGGCTGCTGATCCTGCTGCAGGACTAAGGCTGCAGAGAAAGTGGCAGAGCAGGGCAGTGTCCTGCAGCTGGGTCTAGACTAGCTAAAATCTGCTCACCATATTATATTGGTGATGACACAGTGTGTGAATCCATAGTTGTTTACAAAAGGAACTTAGCTGTACACACCTAGAGCATTTGTAGTCAAAATTAGGCTTAAATCTGTCAGAGAAGAGGAAATTGAAACAGGGAAGGGAGGATTCTGTGAATGTTCACCAGGTAAATGGGAAAAGTCTGTTTCATTTTTCATCTTTCATTTGTTATCTTTGGGAGTGGCAGAGGCAAATACTGTTCAGGGACAGCATGGAAACCTGGCTGCTGTCTATTCCCTTGCCACTTGTCCAGTTTCCACAGGCATTGAATTAGAGATGCAAGGTGGCATATCTATGTCTGTGCCTTTCTGTAAACCTTTTTGAACCTTTTACCAGCTGCCTCTACAGCCTTCCATGGCAGCAGGTTTCCAAATTTCACTGCCCACTCTGTACAGTATTTATTTTTATTTATTTTAAAGGGCTGGTCTCTCCAGAGTCTTATCCTTGCTTGTCAATACTCATAAAGCTTTGTCATGCAGATCCTTCGAGAGAGACCAGAACTGCACATGGTATACTTCATATAGTGGCAGGAGTGTGTTGCCATACAACTCTGTCCTGTTCTCAGTGCCTTTCCTAATGAAGCCCAGATTTTTTTCTGTTTTAGGTTTTTGCTTCTATTGCATATTCAAAAGCTTCTGAAGCCTGTCCATTTCATCCCCAAGTAAATATGACTTAAATTATTTTTCCCTAGACAAAATTACCATCTGTGTCTCCCTGATATCCATCTGTCCCCATTTTCGCCCACTCAGGTGTTTTTGAGGTCACTCTCAAGTTCATCATCCACAGTGCAATGTTTGGCTACTCAGCACAGCTCTCATCAAACCTGCTGGGAATACCTGGGGCTCTCCCTGTTTTCACTCTCCCAAGAGGTTCCAGCAACCAAGGGCCCAGTCAGAAACTTCACCTTAATCTACCCAAGTCTTCACCATACCCTGGCCTCCAGCTTCTGAAGTTGTTTCTTCCCTCCCTTCAGTGCCAGCTGCTCGGCCTCTTCCAGACGGTGCTGCAGGTCCTTCACTGTCTGTTCCAGGTTCTTCTTCATCCTCTCCAGGTGGGCACTGGTGTCCTGCTCCTTCTTCAGCTCCTCTGCCATCATGGCTGCCTGGTTGTGGTTCACAGTTATGTTACAAATTCCCCCATCCCAGCAGTTCTGGGTGCCTGGGGGTAACACCCAGCTTCACACTAATTCTGCACATTCTCAGTGCCCATGGCCATGCTAAGGCTCTGTCATACAAACAGGATTGCTCTTTCTCAAAGTTCTAAAACTGCTTCACCTCAGAGAACAGACAGGGTTGATATAAAGAAAAAAAATAATTAAGGACTGCAAATGGCTTGGTACCAAAGTTCTGATTTTTAAGTCAGTCAAAATGGAAGTTTCTTGAAGTGTTACCAGCTAGCACTCTGCATCTCTGGGCTTCCTCGTTCCTTTGAGTGCCTGGCTGTTTGGTGCTGAAATCTGCCAAAGAGTCAGACTTGTAAGCAGTTTTTGCCTGTGAGATGACCCTGAGTACCTCAAACTGCACTGAAAAGCTTCTGCCTGCTGAGGTCCTCAGAAGCTGGGATAAATATCTGTCACCAGTGTGGCAGAGCAGAGAGGTCAGGGATCCTGCAGCACTGCTGCTGGTGGGCAGTCAGGACCAAGCACTGGTGCACCAGGATGCAATAGAGTCACCATTTTCTGTTTAATTTTCCTGTAGCTTTCCTAGATGGTCCCAGGTATTGTTACTTCTGATAATATGGAAACTGTAGACTCATTTAAATGAAACATTTGTATTCTCTCTTTTTCTTTCTTACATGTCTGGCATTTGTATAGAATTGTGTGTGATTTTAGACTTAATTTCTGCTTTTCTGTGCTGTGTCCAGACAGGCCTTTGTTTCAACGACTCTTTTTCTATTACAGTTTTGCCATCATCTGTTCTCCTTGCCTATTACATTTACTCTGGAAGCAAAAGTGAATGGATATGGAGAAGGGCAGAGAGAATGCCTCCTCAATACAGACAGCTAGCAGGAACATGGAGACTCTTTCTGAAGGGATCTCCTGTGACAAGTAGTGGGGCAATGGCTGCATGAGGCCCATGTGGGAGGGAATGTGTGTCACAGATATTTTCTGCTGAATACTTGGTTCTTCTCCATCTGATTGCTGCCTTTCTGAAGTGTAAAAGTGACTGTGGAAGTGCAAAATGGAAGAGGACTCACATCTGTGATTGCTTTCTTTGCTTTCTCCTCTGCATTTCTGGCTTCCTGAATGCTGTCTTCAACTTCAGTCTGTAAATGGGTTATGTCCACTTCCAGTCTCTTCTTGGTGTTGAGGAGGCTGGTGTTCTGTTGGGGCAGCCAGCAGACAGGTCATTCTCACCTCATTTGTGCCATTCCCACCCTGTCTGTGCCATTCCCACCCTGTCTGCGTCATTCCCACCCTGTCTGTGTCATTCCCACCCTGTCTGTGTCATTCCCACCCCGTCTGTGTCATTCCCACCTCACTTGTCCCATTCCCACCTCACTTGTCCCATTCCCACCCCATTTGTGCAATTCCCACCCCGTTTGCGCAATTCCCACCCCGTTTGTGCCATTCCTACTCCGTTTGTGCCATTCCTACTCCGTTTGTGCCGTCCCCATCCCGTTTGTGCATTCCCACCTCATTTGTGCCATTCCCACCCGGTCTGTCCCACTCCCACCCCGTCTGTGCCATTCCCACCAGGTCTGTGCCATTCCCACCCCGTCTGTGCCATTCCCACCCCGTCTGTGCCATTCCCACCCCGTCTGTGCCATTCCCACCCTGTTTGTGCCAGGAGGTGCCCATACCTGCGAGTGGAGCAGCTGCACTCTCTCGCTGGCATCCGTCAGCTCCTGCTCTGAAACCCTGCGGGCTCGCTCCGTCTGCTCCATGGCAGCTCGCATCTCCTCCATTTCTGTTGTCATCAGACTGTTCCTGCGCTCCACTATTGCAAGCTGCTCTTTCAGGTCATCATTCTCTCTCAAGGCATCATCTAAATGGAGCTGGGAATCCTACAAAGGTGAAAGCACCCTTTGTGAGACCCAGGAGCAAGCAGAGGGAATGGCACAGACCCAGGGGACAGTAGCCTTGTGTCCCTACCTTGAGCTGCCCTTGCACAGCTTTAAGGTGCTTCTGTGTCTCTGCTACCTGACAGTTGGCATGGCTCAGCTGTATTTCCATGTCGTTCAGATCTCCTTCCATCTTCTTCTTCAGCCTCAAAGCATCATTTCTGCTTCTGACCTCGGCATCCAGCATGGTTTGCATAGACTCTAATACCCTCTGGTGATTTCTCTTCAGTTGTTGAATTTCCTCATCTTTCTCTGCAGTCCTTCTGTCAACATCTGACTTCACCTGGTTCAGCTCCAGCTGAACACGTAAGATTTTCCCCTCTTCGTGCTCTAAAGAGCCCTGTCAGGGTTGAAATATTATAATTTATCTCAGTAGTGTCCATTGCTGGGACACAGCCATGCAGAAATGTGACCCTCTGCAGCTGGAAGGGCAGGTGTATTTACCTTACTGTGGACATTTAGAGAAGACCAAGCACTGAAAAAGCTGACTGCTATTCCATACTCACTGGATATTAAATGGTAATTTAGGAATAGTATTCCTTAGGAAAATGCCTCAGATACCACGAGGTCTGGGCACTGAAGGCTGTGGTGACAGTGGAGAGACAACAGATCATAATATATATGGAAATATAAAATAGAACAGCCAAGCCTCCTGCTCAGAAGCAGCCTGCCTTCTCTTGCATGTCCATGCTCATTTCTGCTTTGTCCACCCCAGTGACTGTGTGGGCAAGTTGCCCTTTCACACCACCTCTCCCTCTGGTACTCATTTCCTTCCCTCTGGTGTATTCCAGCTTCAGTGGAGTAGCAGTGAAAAGCCTGAAGCTGGGCCTTTACACCCAGTGGACAGAAATAAGCACATGCAGAGAATAAAACAGTTGATGTAGCCCTGGCCTCCCTTTTAAGAACATATTTTCCAGAGATACCTGATTCTCCTTTTGGATTCTAGAACAAGCCTATAGTGACTAAATCAGGATTAGACTGACAACATTTAGATAAACTAGAGTAGATGGATTACATGACCACAGTAACTCTTGCTCCTACTGCCCACCCATTTATGAGATCTAGAGATGTGCCAGTTATTTTATACTTCATTTTCTACCTAAGAGGAGTTAAAGAGAAAATAAAGTGAGGCTCTTCTTGGTGGTGGACAAAAAAAAAAAAGACAAAAGGTCTGTCAGAAGTCAATACGAGGGAAATCCTGACTGCATGTAGGGATAAAAATATTTTACCCTGAGAATGATGTTGCACTGGAAAATGTTGTCCAGCAATACTCTGAAATCTCCTTGAAAATTATAAAAAACAATTAGGCAAGGCTTTGAGCAACCTAATGTAAGTTCAGAGCTGGCCCTTCTTTGACCAGGAAGTTGACTAAAGACTTGCAGGGATCCTGTAGAAGCTGAATTAATTTTGTGTCTCTGTATTTGAGCAATGCTCTAGGTATATCATGGGCAGCTCATGAAGAGCTCACAAAGATATTTTATGGAGAATCACATGTGGTTACACAGAAGTAATAAAATCTTTTCCAAGAGGCAGTCAGGGAAGATACAGAACAGAAGGCAGAACCCGGAAAAGAAGGAACTGAAGGAGCTACAATCTGGCATGGATTGGCAAAAAATGTAAGATTTAAAGTAATGGAGAGCTGAGGGGTAGCCAAAGAGAGTAGGGAAGACAGAAATCATGGAATTCTGAGACCCAGTTTGCAGCCTGTGCCAGCAGTGCATGACAGTGTACCAGTGTAGTCTGAGATTCAGCAGATCCCAGCAACCTCTTCACGTTCATCAGAACCTGTGTCCTGTGAGCTGGCTCCTCTTTGAACGTGTTACTGACTCCTGATCATTCAAAGTGGTGGAACTGAAGAAATATTGCCTCAATTCTCTTCAGCATTTGGCTGCTTTGGGCAGGAGGTGACATTGAGAAAATTTTAAGTATGGATTTGACCTTCCCTGGAAACATCCTTGATTAATTTGACTAGAAAACAAAACTGTCAGAGTTTTGAAATGCTAATGACTTTTCTTCAGCCTTCCATGGGAGCAAATTCAAATAGGTGTGCAAAATTACCTCAATTTTAGACTGGAACTGTGGGGGTTTTGTGCATGATAGCACAGCAAGGAATGCCACATTGGTATGGAAGGGGAGCAGTCCCTGTGCTTTTTGGTCTGTCTGTGCTGTCTTACTGCACTTTTGGGACAGTTTCAGGATAAGCAGGAATATAAAACAGATACCCAAATTTTCTCCATTCTTGATTTCTCTAAAAGCAAGCCCCTGATTGAGGACACTTGCCTCTGCTTCTTCTAATGCTGCTTGTAGGTCACACTTTTCTTGCTCAATTTGCTTCTTTGCTTTCTCCAGCCCATGATGTGCTTTTCCAGACTCAGCAATCTGTTCAGTCAGATCAGAAATTTCCTCTGCAACCAGAAAACACATACTCAGCTCCTCTCAGTGTCATCAGTGGCACCTGCAATTGCTCTTTGGCAATGGGAGTGACAAAAGAGGCTCTGGTGTAATGGGATGTAACAGTGAGAAGAAATAATACATCTTGTCTTGTGTGCAATCTTTATTTCTGGTAACCTGCACATCCCAGTTCAGTGTGCAACTTGAAAAGAGGAGGGACTAACTGGAGTGAGCTCAGAAAATAATGTCAGCTTCCTCTGGTAGTGAAATTACATCTCCAGAGACAGTCATGTTTGATTGATTTTTTAAGCTTAGATAATCCCCAGTGATCATTCAGTTCACAAAAAGGATCTGAGTTGTACTTCCTTTCTATAATTAGTTTGCTTATTAAATGCCAATCCATTGTGCCACAGCTGCACAATCCTCCAATAACCAGGAGACACACAACAGCCCTCCAGATTTTTTCTAGTAGTAGTAACTGAAGCAATCTGAAAAAAAACTGAGTATCATCATAATTTCTGTCTATTCAGTTAACTTTATCCTTATCCATGCACAGGATTATAATGATGTGAAGAAGGGGGAACATCCTGAGGAAGCAGGATGCCATAGAGATGAAAGTGTGTGCTTGCAGGTGATTTTATAATCAGCTGAACAGGAAAGAAAGTCACCACCTTTGTGGGAAGATCATAAAGAACAAAGCCCTGGGAAGAGGCAGAGCTCTGGTAGTCCAGAAATGTGGAAGCATCCAAGGGCTCAGGGTGAATCTAAGCTGACAGACACACAAACTTACGCTGGAGGTTCTTGTTCTCCCTTCTGACAGTCTCAGCCTGGTCAAGCATCTCTTCGTAGGCATTCTTCATCCTGAAGATCTCGGTGCTGAGAGAGCGAGATTCCTTCTGGGCAGCCTCCAGCTCAGTCTGACTCTCCTGGTACTTCTGCTTCCATTCAGCCAGGATCTGGAGTGACAGGAGGAGAATGACCCATTCTGAAACTCTCCATCTCTGCACCTTTATGTGACAAGAACTCAAGAGGCCTGGCCTATCTTAACAGTCTTTTGCTCTGAACTATCTCTGCCTGTGACAATAACTCCCTGTGGTGCATACTCTGATTGTTTTGGTGGGATCTAGTAAAATCTGCCTTTTTGGCCAACACTAGTGCACGCCCCAAGCTGTCAGGAAAGGAGTTTGGTTTGACACCAGCCCAAACATAATGTAGTTGGTCTGAAAAAGGATGTGTCAGACTTGATGTTTTTACAGGAGCCTATGGTCCTGGATTAAGCCCACCAAGAAAAGCCAATCTCTAACAATTCTCTCCTCAGTTTGATACCACAGGCCTGTAAGATCCTTTTTGAGCACAGTCTTTTCATTCACACAAGGGTAGGCCAAAACACAGGGCTGTGCAACATCACTTGGTCCAACAGTGCAGATTCTTTTAAATGTTAATAAGGGCAGTGAAGGCTGGAACTTCACTTGAGTCTGAGGCTCCCCCTAACCCCAAAGTTAGGCTGGAAGAATAGCACCAGGGCTTGTGAGCTTACATGTGAGTACTCAATCTGTTTGACCAGTCTCCCTTGTGAAGACTCCATGCTTTGTAAAATTGTCAGAAGGCTGCTGTGGTCACCTGGGGCCACTTACACAGTGACTTTATCTTTACCATATGTCCCATTATGGGGTCCTTACCATAACTTTGCTTTGGGTAAGATGCAATTTATTTTACTGTGAGTGCAGAACTTCAATAATTTCAGAATTTGTCTTGTTCTATCAAATATCTACTGATGTTTAGATCTGGCATGGTCTTTTGAACAAACCTTGTCAAAATTTCTCTGCTTTTTATCGAATGCTGCACAGACTGCATGTGACCTCTCCATGTCAATCATGAGGTCATCCACTTCCCCCTGCAGCTTCTGCTTTGTCTTCTCCAGTGAAGCACACTTTGCATTGACAGCCTCAATCTGCTCCTCTGATTCCTGCAGGCGCTGGGCCAGCTTCTTCCTGCAGGATAGGACAGTCAGCACTGAGAAAAAGAAAATTCTGACCTTCTCAGAAAATGGATATGAAAGGAGTTTGGAATGGGAAAGATGGACAGAGAGATCAATATATAATGTTGTGGTGCCAGGAGCCTGGGGTGGCACAGCACTCTGAAGTGGTGCATTGACTCGGAGAATATGCATCCAAGGATGAACTGTACCAATGTGGAGAGGGACCAAATATATGCTTTCAATACTGACAGTGTAAAGAATGTGCTCTTTCAACTACTATGATTAACTCAGTGCACTGGAATTCTCCTTTATGTAGACACCCCTAAGCCTCCATCCCTACCTTTCCTTTGAATATCTACTCGCTCCCCTTTTCACTTCTAATACATTTAAAAGCACACAGCTCTGCATATTACCACTACAAACATATTCTGCTTTCTTTCACTTCTCCCCTCATTATGCTTAAATATCCTTCCACTTGCTCCAAGCCATCCCTGCACGTACTTGGCCTCCTCGAGCTCCTCCGTGCGCTGAATCGCGTCTGTCTCGTATTTGGTTCTCCACTGGGCCACTTCACTGTTGGCCTTGGACAGGGCTCGCTGCAGCTCTGCCTTGGCCTCCTGCTCCTCCTCATATTGTTCCCGGAGCAAGTCACAGTCGTGGCGAGCAGACTGCAGGGCGTGGGCCAGGGCGTTCTTGGCCTTGGGAGTTAAAATTAAACAAGTTGTCAGAACATGAATAATTTGTGACTGAATATGTTTCCCGTAGTCTGATAAAATATTCATATCTCCCTATCCATGTGCTACAGTTGCTAGAGAAACAGAAGGAGCAAAATTAATAACGTGAAGGATTCTGTGTTTCAGGCTTGACGTTGTTAAACAGGGTCAGGTGCTTGCCCATCTTACCTGGGATAACACCTCTCAAACACAACTGCACCAGGTGTTTCAGGCAGAGGCAAAATAAATCCACCAACAGACAAGGTGCAAGCACTCCTGCTCTATTTCTTCTTTTTAGCTGCTGCTGTTTGCTTTGCCCATGGGCACAGAGCTGCTTCACTTCTCTCATGTTTTTGATCTTCAGAATGCATGATGAGAAGGGCTTAAACTGTCTTGCTTATTAAATTATTAATGTCTCCTCTCTGTGTTGTATTCCAAGGCAAAGTTCAAAATTTTCACTATTCTGATATCTCTTCTCTGAGGAGAAATCTCATTTATTTTTTTAGCACATTGATTTATTTTAAAATTTGTTGTTCCAAATGAAAGATAGTCACCTTATTTTCTTCCTCTAGTTGTCTCTTCAGCTCTTCAGTCTGCTGAGTGAAAGTATGTTTGCCTCGAGTTAACTGAGAAATCAAGGACTCCTTCTCCTCCAGTTGCTGAGTAAGTTCAGCTAATGAGAAAATGTTGATTTTTTTTAGACAGACATATGAGACATAAAACAAATGAATGAGAATAGTGGAAATATATGTGGAAAGTGATTACAAGATATAAAGTGGTAAATTGAAGGCAGAGTAGTAATTGCATTCCCACTGATAGGAAATGTTGTGCTGGCATCAAAGAAGATAAACTGACCACAGACTCACATTTTGACTGACAGTACTCCTTCTGGTTTGGTTTTGTGTTTCCTTGAGTAGGTTTCTATGACTGCCACCAGGAGGAGATTCTACATTCTGAGTTTTGTTCAGATCACCAAGTGATGGATATGTTACAAAACATATTCAGGCATTCAGGCAGCATGTTTAAGTACTTGACACTGGAGTATTACATTTCACCAAGGGACGTACCATTCTCAGTCTGCAGGCGTGTTTTCTGTGTGTTCAGATCATTAATTAGCCGCACATGTTCATCATCTTTGGCTCTGACTTCACTGAACTGGTCTTCAAGGGCTCGGCACATTTTCTCCAGATTGCTCTGTGAAGAGATAGAAAACATCCCTCAGTTCATCAAGCTGTTCAGAAGAACAACGCTAACAATGAGAAATCTTCCTGTGCAGCAACCTTGGCTTTGGAGACAGACTCCATGTTGCTGGCTAAGTCATCAATCTCCATCTTCAGCTCACTCTTCTCCTTCTCCAGCTTCTGCTTCACACGTTGCAGGTTGTCGATCTGCTCCCCCAGCTCAGCTGTGCTGTCCGCGTGCTTCTTGCGCAGGGCGGCAGCCGTGGCTTCGTGCTGCAGCGTGGCCTCTTCCAGGTCACGGCGCATCTTCTGGAATTCTGCCTCACGTTTCTTGTTCATCTCGATCTGAGCTGCTGTGGCCCCTCCTGCTTCTTCCAGGCGCTCACTGATCTCCTCCAGCTCCCTGGACAGGTCGACTCTCTGCTTTTCAGACTTGGCACGGATAGCACGTTCGGCCTCAATTTCCTCCTCCAGCTCCTCTATCCGAGCCTATGAGAGTTAATTGGTTAAAAGAGGACTTTTGAATAGACAGATTTAAAATTATCACTAAGGAATAAAGAGCAAATATTCAAATCCATTAATACAAGCATAAAAAGAGAGGTACCACTAGAAATGTCACTGTATTGTGTCCTAGGATAGGTAATATTTAGTTTTAGAACTATAGTGAATGGGAAATCTGATACATTATGTTATAGCACAGAATGAATTTATTATTCATTTTGTGAAGACTTTAGAATTGCACTTTCCTGGAGAAATAGAGGGGGAAAATGTAGAGGAATGTGAATTTCTTAGAAATTTCCTAGAAGTCAGGCCAAAACAAAGCAGTGTCCTTTCTCCATCAGCAAACAGGACGGATGGAAGTTTGAGATGAAAAATCATGGGATAATAGCACTGAAGAGAGCTGTCTTCCTGGCTCTGCATTTAGAAGGAGATCTTTGTCCTGATCATGACATATTAAGTCACATTCTATTGTTTTCTTAGAAAAGTGATTCTCAGTGGCTGGACATCTGTGGCATTTTCAAAGACTTCCACAATGTTCACATAAGAAATTTCCTACATAGTCATGTAAGATTAGAAGCCAGAATCTCTGTAAAAGTGCCCTGAGATGGCAACAGCACCCAGAGTCCCATATTAATGGTTTTATTCATGTGAGGGAAAATATTTTTGTAGAATGGTCTAAGAATAAATACCAATTAATTCTAAGAAATTTGTGCTTGCCTCTAAAATTATTAATAACTCCTAGACTTTACCTGAATCTCCTTAATTTTCTTTTGCAGCTGAGAACTTTGAGCCTGCTCATCTTCAATTTTACTTTGCAACTGGCTAATTTCAAAATCCTTTCTGTTAAAGAACCAGAAGGCAAATAAAATATGGTTAAGATAAAACATGAATCTCAGAATTCAAAGCATAAGAAGTCAGTGTAATACTTTTTTAGCCTTTCATCCATTTGTTGCTTATCATTTTCCAGATCCATGATGGAATCCTGAGACATTTTCAGATCACCCTCCAGTTTTCTCTTCGCTCTCTCAAGGTCCATTCGCAGCTTCTTCTCTTGTTCCAGAGATCCTTCAAGCTAAAACACATAAAACATACTTTGAAATACATAAATTATACTTTGAAAGTAACTATTCTTGATTTTAAAATCTAACTAAGTTGGAAATTGATGAATAGAGAAAATAATCAGAGCATTTCCACGTGTGCTGCACTCTCACCATGAGACCAGAGCTGCTGTGGTGATTTAGTTTCAGACATTGAGCTGTCCACAGCTTGGCTGTGCACAGTTGAAATACCAGTTTTTGAAAATATAGAAATTTAATTTTTCCAGCTGTAGTTCCTAGCATATAGACTGCTAAGTATACACAAATTCCCAGCATTTATAATTTCCTGGAGTATATGCACACACAAAAAACTGTGCAGCAACCTTCAAAAAGTCACAGGTCTCCTGCTTCAGCTAATGGATTAAATCAGATCACAAAAGTCTACAGTGCTGAAATACTCTCTGAGGAAAACGAAAGATGTGCTGGCTTCCACAGTTTGCTGTCAATTAGCAGCAGTTTATTGGCTGAAATTATCAGAGCTGGCTTGTCTGCTTTAGGTGTTGCTTATACTCCAAACTACAGATTTTTAGTCTACTGCCATCTGTCACAGTGTATAAATACACAACCCAAAACCTTCTACTTACATCATCCACTTGCTGCTCCAGTTTGGTCTTGGCTTTGGTGAGGGTGCTGACTTTGTCTTCCTCAACTTGCAAGTCGTCCAGTGTCTGCTGGTGGGCTTCCTGGACGGCCTTTTTCTCTTTGGTGACTTTAGAAATATTTTCATCCAGAGCTGCCATCTCTTCAGTGAGGTTCTTTACCTGTCAGACAGCCAGCATCCATCCCTTGAGAAATGGCAGACTGAGAACACAGTGACTGCATCCTTGCAAAACCTTGCGTGGATGTGGTCAAAATGCTCTCTGCAGAATGTTTATATTGATTGCAAGATAAATACTCAGCAATAAATATATAAATAAAAATATCTCAGCAGCATATATCGTGCTGAGAATCTCCTTTCCCTGAACCTGCAATGGTAGAAATTCTTGCTTTAGTTGTTTATGATCCCCACCCCTACTAAATTTTGTAGTAAAACGTGCTAGATCTTCACTTGCCTCTGAAAGTTTTTCCCATTGGGATTTACAAAAGTCCTCCAAGTTGCTCTTGCTCAAAGAATGTCTTTCCTGCATATATTGGCTATGAAAACAGCTGTAATTTGTCAGCAAGTCAGGTTCTTTAAAAAGAGATGATCAAGTGTTAAGCATAGCCAAAAGTATGTTAAGTTTTCCCTAAAAGTGAAACAAACCATGATAGCATGACAAAGAACCTTAACAGAAAAAAATCTGTCAGCTGATGGATTAAGTGAAAATACTTGTCTCCTATGCATTGGACACATCTCACTTCTATTCATAGAACTTAAAAGTGGCTGCATTTTTCCACAAAACTGACAAGCTGTATGGGAGCACTGTCTGGAGAAGAATAATTCCCTGATTGCTCTGTCACCTTATTCTCTGTTGCATGCTTCTCCTTTTCCACTTTGGCCAGAGTCATTTCAAGATCATCAATATCTTTCTTCAGCTCCGAGCACTCATCTTCCAGTTTCCTCTTCTTTGCTGTCAGTTCAGCATTTGTCTCCTCTTCATCCTCCAGTCTTTCATTTAGTTCTTTAATTTTAGCTTCTAGCTGGATTTTACTTTTAATGAGTCCTTCACATCTCTCTTCAGCATCAGCTAGATTTTCACTCTCCTATCAGAACACATTGAAGGTGCATTAGATTTATCATAAAAATGATAAAAGACAGTTAAGACCCTGAGTGAGTGAAACAATGCAGGTTTTTATTGGAACTAAACTGATTTGAAAGCACATGGCAACATGTACCAGACTGCTCTTGGCCATGTAATATTTTATTACCTTTTAGAACGTGACAGATGCAATTTCAGTCTCTGTTCACAGTATTCCAGAGAAAAGCAGTTTCCATAGATTCAGTCCTGCCTCTGACAGAAAAGCACCCCTGCCCTGGCTCTGTATTATAATGGCAGCAGATGTGGAAACATCACGTGAAAAATGATTCTGTATTTCATCCAGAATCAGACACCACAGTGAGGAGAACATTATATACACTGTGAAATGTCTGATTCTTCCACTGGTGATAGCGTTGGAACTTCCTGTATTCTCACTGGTGTTAATGTTTGGGATATGCTTTGCACCTTGCTCAGGTGTAGGGGACAAGGCCAGACACAAAGCACTGGAGGCTTTGTCCCCATTACGTGCCTCTTTATAGAGGACAATGGAAAAGAGGGGAAAAAGTGCAGGAGAGAAAGAGGAAGTGGAGTGAATCTGAAAACTGAGGTTACTCACAGACTGAACCTGGAGCTGCAGGTCATTTTTCTCCTGCACCAGTTTCACCATTTTCTCCTCCAGCTCCTTCCTCTTTGCCTCAGACTTTGCAAGCTCCTCCTTGGTTTTCTCAAACTCTTCCTTCATGTTGGCCATTTCCTTCTCAGACTCTGCACTCTTCAGCAAGGGTTTGATCTTGAAATACAACTTCATCCATGGCCAGTGTTTGACATTCATAAATGCACGAACATTGTACTGGATGATATAAATAGATTCTCTGAAAACACATGAAACCAGTTGATGGTTTTTAAGCTGGAAACCTACTCTGGGTTATTTTCCACACAGCATCAGCATTTACCCCAAGAACTTTTGCATGAGACTTTTTTCCCTCATCTCCCTTGCTTTTATTAAAGAGTCATTTCAAGGCCCTTACTGCAGAATGATTGGTTCAGTAGCTTGAATAATATTTATTGCCTGAATATACGAGGAAGAAATACTACAGAATAGACAGACTTCTGTGGCATATTGACTGGGAATCTCTGAGGATTTTCTCAGTCTCAAGGAAAATGCAAGGTCTCAGGTAAATATCAGAGTGAAAACTGATACCGTTGAAGTACTGCTGCTAAGACTTCAAATATGGCAGTTACTGTCAGTTGTGGAAACAGCAGCTTGATGCTTTTTGAGTCACTCAAAATAGAAAATACCATATTAGAAATTATTAAGACAGAAACTGAAAAAATAAGGAAACATTTTAATGGAATTGAATGCAAAAGGATATTGTTAATGCCCATAGTTCAAAGGGACATTAGACAATTTCTTTCAGAGAAATACAGGGAGAGTTACTGAATTCGTAGAAACTATGCCTGGCTCAAGAAACACCTGTGCTAAACATATGCTGCTGAGTATTACAAATAAAAGAAATTATTTGGCAGAGTGTCCTGTACATTTATGCAAGCCTTGAGCCCCCTAAAATTTTCACTTGTCAACAACATTCAAGAAAGTTTGCTTGTCTTGACCAGTGCTGTCACTCCTGAACTCTAAATTTTGCATGATTCATCCCATCTCTAAAGGGATGAATGAAAAGCTGAAGGGGATGTGGAATAGTTGAAAGTATGGAGTACTTCTCTGTACAAGCTAGGATTGTTCATCTTAGATGATGGAGCCAGGAAAGGAAATTAAAGAAAGGGATTATACATCATTCCTTACAAAATCAGTGTGATCCAATTAAATGATGAAACAACATATTGAAAACAAACAAACCTTAGCCCTTGTTCAGTTGGCTGTCTCTGCCACAGGATTCTTTAAAGGCTGAAAATAGTAAGTGCATTCCTGGAGAAAAGTTCCTTGTTAAATACTAAGTATTGTGGTCCACCTGCATGTTCCCATTGCTAAACAGCTGCTGCCAGGATTTGTGAGACTGCCAAGAGGAAGCTGATTGTTTGTACTCGCTCTGTTGCCCAGTAATTTCTAAGTTTCTTTCCCAAGACAGCTTTTGCCTGAGACAATATATTACATTGATGGACCTTTGTCTGGCACAGTACAATCACTGGTATTTTCTTACATTACCTTCTTTCATTCATCTTTTTAAATTCAATTCTCATGAGGTACCCTCTGCACATAGCTTGTGTATGAGTGATGAGGCTCACAAGCTTCTCATCTCTCATCTCTTCTAGGAGTCCCAGGAGACCTGCCTTGAAGAACACCTAGAACATAAAAGAGTCAAACAGCTTGAGGCTTAGGCAGACACATGGCCATTGACAGCTGATGCAGGGTAGTACAAAGTAGTTTAGGAAAAATGCCTGCAGGGGAAACGTTTAAGAGCTAGAGAAATTTTCTGTCAGTCTTCAAATCCTCAATGTTCCTGTGATTCATGACAAGTCACTCTGTGTATGATCTAATCATATTATTGCAGTGTTATTTGATGTCTGCTCCAGTGTAGTTTATGGAAAATTTAGCTCATCTCTGGAAGTGTCCAAGGCCAGGTTGGACAGGGCTTGGAGCAACCTGGTCTGGTGGAAGGTGTCCCTGCCCATGGCAGAGTGGTTGGAACCAGATTATCTTTAAGGTCCCTTCCAACCCAAACCATTCTGTGATTCTGTCTGTTCAGTAATGCAGGCAATGGGTTTGTGTCCAGTGATAGCACTGACTGGGTTGTGCTGACCAAAGAACAGTGTCTCACCTAACACTGCTTTGGACATGGAAGATAGACTTTGTGTGCTTAAATCCCCTGCATAGTAGGACTATCCAAACTTGTCTGAGCCCGTCTAACCTGCACTGATATAAACCTGTTCAACTGGCCATGAGAAAGAAGTAGAAGAAAATCTAGTTGCAGCTACGCTGGGTCATTCAGGTAGTATGGTGTTCCCAGGGATGGCAGAGCTGCCCCTCACACAAAAGCCACACAAATTGTCTGTATGCTGTTTATAATCGTCATGAAGGCTGATTTAGTATGCAAGAAATACTTTCAACACACAAAATATTTTGCTTAATTATACCTGCTCTTCCACAAGGACTTTACCTTGGTGTGACCAAATTTATATTGGTTGTGGTCAACATCAATGGAGGAAAGAAGCTTTTCTGAAGCCTTTTTGCTGTCAATGAACTGGCCTTCTGGAATGGCTGAGGCATTGAGGATCTTGTACCTGTAGTGAGACAAGTTGCAAGAACTGGTTGCCAAGAGGGTGAGGAAAATATGATCCATTGTATATCATGAAATACAGGAACATTGAGCTGTCAGAAAGCAGCTGAATATGCCATCTGAAATCTAGACAGTGTTGTCTGGTTGATTTCCTAACAGACAGTGAGTAATAACTGAGGACCTACCGTTGCTTAAAATCTGCATAAAGGATTCTGCTTGGAAACCCCTTCCTGCAAATTCGGATGCCTTCTAGAACCCCATTGCACCGCAGCTGATGCATCACCAGGTAATGGTCCATTGCACCTTAAACAAAATATATCCATCATGATTCTGGTTTTATCTCTTTTTTTTTTTTTTTTTTTTCCAAGACGCTCTTGACTAAAGGTGCAGGAAGTACAGACAGAACATGCCTTCAATTCATATAAGTTGTGGAGAGTTGCATCGGTGGGCTTTACTAAGAATGCAGTGCTTGTGAAAAGGCATCAGGTTACATTTCTAAAAAAATGGCAGGATGGTGCTTTAGGAGAGCAACTGAAAAATCTTCAACAGCATCAACCCCCTCACTGGATGTAGGCAAAGGTGGCACAGTGTAGTGTAGAGCCATGCAGACAAGGGATATTCTAATGCTGATACAACAGATAATTTTATCAGCTGTAATCAAACCAATCTTTATCACCCTCAGCTCTTTACACACATTAAGCAAAAACGGGCAACTGTTGTGGACCATGTAATGCTCAAATTTTTTCAATCACAGTAGAAAACATAAAAAATGTTCTCCTTCTTACTGTCCTGCAGGCCAACCCCCAAAAGGACTTCACGTGCAGAGGGAGCTATTTGGGAAGTTGGTGTGGAAGCTTAACAGGCCAATTCCTGTCAGTCCCATGTCTTCAGAATATAAGGGTGGACTTACCAGGTGTCTTGGTCTCGTTAGGAATCAGGCAACGCACAAAGTGAGGGTGAGTGCTTCTCAGGTTAGTCATCAACTTGTTCAGGTTTTCCTGTCATAGAACAAAAGAAAGGTTTCAGCTTCAAGCTACAAAGCTTTTGCATTCTTATTTAAATTCACGGAGTTATAGAATCACAAAATTGTTTGGTTTGGTTTGGTTTGGTTTGGTTTGGTTTGGTTTGGTTTGGTTTGGTTTGGTTTGGTTTGGTTTGGTTTGGTTTGGTTTGGTTTGGTTTGGTTTGGTTTGAAGAGGCCTTTGAAGGTCATCAAGCCCAGCATCTCTGTTCCCACTTCCATTACTCCAGGTTGCTCCAAGCCCCATTGTCCACCCTGGCCATGAACACTTTCAGGGAAAGGGCAACCACAGCTCCTATGGGCACCCTGTGCCAGGGCCTCCTCACCCTCAGAGTGAATTTTTTTTTCATATATTGAATTTAAATCTACTCTTTTCCAGTTTAAAATCATTGCCTTTTGTCCTGTCAGTACAGGCCCTGGTAAAAAGTATTTTTCTGTCTTTCTGATAAGCCCCCTTTTATATCTTGAAAAGCCAGAATAAGGTGCCTGGAATCTTCTCTTCCTCAGGCTGAGCAACCCCAACTCTCTCAGCTTTTTTTATAGGATAATTGTTCCAGCCCTCAGATCATTTTGTGGAAGCATGGCTCATGTAAAACAAAATCCACATACCCTGAACACAGCAGACACTGTCTGGAAAGAGCCTCCCTTCTTCTTAGCACCCTTCTTGCCACCACCACCAGCACTATCACCTTGGAAGTAGATGGGAGATGAACAATTAGAGTATGCAGTACATTTTGTAGACCTCATTTCCCTTTGGCCATGGCCCAATAAAATACTTCATTTTAAATACTGACACACTGGTCCCTGAAAGTTTAGTGGACTGCTGCTAGGTAGTTGTTGATCAGTGTGTGGGATATTTGATCTCAAATGCAAGATTTAGGTTGCTGGTATGAAACAGTGTGGCCTGACCTAAGTTTCCTAGCAGTGTACTCTGTGCTATTGGTCACATATTGCTTTCACTATTACACAAACTCCCATTTAAAAAAAAAAAATTAGACGAAAGACCTCAAAAATGGGACTCAGCGTCAGGTATCCATTTATCAAAGCAGGAAAGTCTTCTATAGAAAAATCTCCTAATCAAATATTCCAAGTGAAGAACACAGTTCTATTCTGAGTTATGGCAGGAAGCAAATTTTAGTCTCAGGAATACAAGTCCAAGCAGCTCAGTCTTTCCTCAGTTGCTATACCATGAAGCCAATTAAATTGAGACTTATCGAGGATTTGTAAATTTATTCTCTGTCTCTCTCTTTTTCCATTGCAATGCCAAGACTGCTCAGCTGGATAGGAAATCGTTCCATGGTCTCCTTTTAGTTCTTCCAGTTCTCCTCAAGAAACAAACCTGTCTACAAAGACTAAAATGCTTACACTTTGCACATTTATTTGGCCCCTGTCTGAGTAAGCTGCAGGTGATTGACAACACAGTTAGTCAGGAACCATCTCCTGTCACTTGAGTTTGGGCTTGCTGTGCTTTACTTCTCTGCAGCACATAAATGGGGGGTCTCCAATAGTTCTGCATGTTGGCATCTTAGTTTTGGTTTATCTGGATGCACTCAAGAACAAGGTCACCTTAGGGGCTGGTAGCCTTGAGTATACTCCAAGAGGAGAAGCAGAAGGAGGATTTAGTTGATTTTTGCCTTATTGGCCATCACTGAAAAATCACTTACCTGTTTCTGCACCAGCATAGTTAGAGAAAAGGAAGGACAGCAGCTTCAAGGATGATTTCTGGTACAACCCCACAACAGTTTCATTCAGAGGGTCCTTGTTTTTGTCAAGCCAGCCAGTGATGTTGTAGTCCACTGTGCCAGCGTAGTGCACCAGGGAGAAGTGGGCCTCAGCCTTGCCTTTGGCAGGCTTGGGCTTCTGGAAGCTGCTGCACTTGCCCAGGTGCTGGTCATAGAGCTTGTTCTTGAAAGAGGTGTCAGTTGCCTTGGGGAACATGCACTCCTCTTCCAGGATGGAGAAGATGCCCATGGGCTGGGAGAAATATGAATACATAAAGAAAGTAAGCAGGGAGGGGAGCCATTACTGCTCCTCACTATTCACCTCCCTGTTTAAAGGCAGTTGTTAAATCATCAGTTTAACATTGTGTAGGCATATTCTTCCTTCCACCCCAGCCACGTTGTTCAGGAAACCATTGTTTATGCAGAGACAGCCTATTGCTCCGGAAGCTTTAGTTATATAAGATGCCTATTTCGATGTGAGGAGGTTATTCACCAGCAATGCATCATTTTTTCAAGAAAGACTGAACTAAAATAAATGATCATAAAAGAAATGTATTCTCCTACAATGAAAGGACTTTTTCCACCTTCTCAATGAGCTCAATGCAGGCAGCCAGGTCCATGCCAAAGTCAATGAACTCCCATTCAATCCCCTCCTTCTTGTACTCCTCCTGCTCCAGCACGAACATGTGGTGGTTGAAGAACTGTTGCAGTTTCTCATTGGTGAAGTTGATGCACAGCTGCTCCAGGCTATTGAACTGCAAATCCAAAACACCAAAAAAATGCCAGTTAGTTTCAACCAGCCCTCAGTGGGCAAGCATATCTACAGTAACTCACATCAAAGATCTCAAAGCCAGCAATGTCCAGGACACCAATGAAATGCTGTCTAGGCTGTTTTGTATCCAGCTGTTGGTTAATGCGAATAACCATCCACAGGAACATCTTCTCATAGACTGATTTAGCCAATGCACCCACTGAATTGTACACCTGTAAGAAGCACAGCCATGGCAATAATAAATGTTGAGTTACCTTTAAAGCTGAAAGAGCAGTCTGAAGAAATTGAAAAGCTAATGAGCTGTTTATGTACCTGTTGGACATTTTGTCCTTTAGTTACATATTCATTCCCGACTTTCACCCTAGGGTAGCATAAAGCCTTGAGCAAATCAGCAGAATTCAGACCCATCAGGTAGCCAGCCTTGTCAGCCACTAGGATCAGAAACAGCAAATGAGTTCAGTAGAGACAAAGAAAAGTGTCCTGGTCCTCTGGGATGTTTCTGTTACAAGGAGCCTACTTGTGGCACAACTCAAACACATCTGTTCTCAAGAGAAGCTCTTCTCCAGTCTCATGGAGAATATTCCCCTTGCTCCCAAGGCAATGTCTTAGTTGTAACACAATCCTGTGTCCGTGCCTGAAGGCCTGCACCAATGCTTAAGTTTTATGACTTTCTGTTTCCTTGTAGAGCGTAAATTAAATCGCCGACTTTGTGAACTTGAAACAATCTTTAAAAAAATTAGTTTCTGGAAAGTAAAATTATTTTCAAAGTGTAGGGCACTCTCTGGGGTGGGGTTGGTAGCTCTCTGCTGGTTCACAAACAAATTCTGCAATCAGCCCTACCTTCTGTGCCATCAGGCTCTGCCTGCTCCTCCCGCTGCTTCTGCTTGAATTTCATGTTCCCATAGTGCATGACAGCCCCTGTCAGCTTGTATATCCCCACCTTCTCATCAGGGCTGAAGCCCAGGATGTCCACGGCATTCTGCAGAGACAACAGGCAAGATGGGAAAGCACAAAGGCTGCAGCAGAAGTGGCAGGTGGGGTTCCTGTCCCTGCCTGCAATGAGTGTGTCCAGCACCATCCTAGTCCTGTGGCACGGGGCAGCAGGGCCCGGAGCTGGGCTTGTCTGGGCAGAAACCCCTGGCTGCAGCTGGACTGGCTGCAGGGCTGCAGGGCTGGACTAGCTCAAGGGCTGCAGGGCTGCAGGGCTGCTCTGCTCTGCTCTACTCACATCTGTCGCCAGCAGCTCCTCGCTGTCATCAATGCTGGCAACCGTGATTTCTCCTTGGCTCACATAGAGGAAGTCATAAGGGTTGGTGGAGATGAGGAGGAGATCTGCAGGTATGTGGGTAACCTTTAGTGGAACTGGGGCAGGTCGCAGTGGGAAGAGAAAGTACTCACTGAGCCAAGCCCAGCACTGCTGGCACTCACCAATGAGCTCTGGCTTCTTGTTGGACATTATCTGGTAAAAGATATGATAGCTCCTTTCGCTAGATAGCTGAAAAGTGACTCTGGATTTCTCCAGGAGATCTAACCAAATGAGAGGTGCTGTTAGTCTCCTGATACATTTAAAGTTGCAAATGTATAAATTCTGCTTGCACTGACTTGCTCCAACTCACAGGTTTCGATGTCTGCAGAGGCCAGCTTGCCAGTTGGTCCAAAGTGAATCCGGATGAATTTTCCCTATCAAGCAGTGCAGATTAAACCATTGGTTATGACAGTCAACGAACAAAACTTTCATTGAATGTCTTCACTCCAACAAATCTGAAATGAACTCACAAAGCGTGAGGAGTTGTCATTCCTCACAGTCTTAGCATTGCCAAAAGCCTCCAGCAGTGGGTTGGCCTGGATGATTTGATCCTCCAGAGTTCCCTAGTCACAGAAGAAAATGCTTCTTTAGCACTTTACTGCTTAGTAAATAACAAATATTGCAAAAGGGATGTTACAGATAATTTTTACATATCACACGTGATTTAAAACTAAAAATTAACAGAGTTCTTAGTCACTCATTAGCCAACACTCATGGATATTGCCATTGGTTTCAAAGGGAAGAGTGCTGAAAGAAATACCTGTGTTTTGCTTGCTTCTTGCATCTGATACCACACGTTGGATATAACATACAAAGTCACTTTAGTGGAGTTCAGGGCATTAAAAACCTGTATGAGAGGTGTTTCTGCATTCTGTTCACAAAAATCTTAACAGCTAAAGAAAATGTGAAAATTCTGGAATTATTTGGAGGTTGCTTGAGGCCACGACAAATAAAGACTCTGGTAGGAAACACCTACCAGGGGAAAATGTAAAATTTTGCAGTTGTATTCAAACCACAGCAACATTTCAGGATGCAAGAATAGATGTTTTGACATGCTTTGGAGAATGGGACAAAGCCTGACATTCAAATATCAAACTTAGATAAGGACAGAACAGAGACTCTTCAACTTCTTTTTTTCCTGCTGCATTACTGCAGAAGGAATGATCAACATGTAAAATTTTGATACTGTTATATCTCTCTTGGTAAATGCAAAAATGTGGAAGGAAAAAAGCTTCCATGACATTATGTTGTGCAGTACAGTGCACACTAGAGTCTCTAGTGTGACTCTAGCAAAGTCATGACTGATTCTGCATAATCAGGGCAGGAAACTGTTGCCAGGGATAATTTGAAAGACAGATGGAAAAACAAGAATAAGGAAAAAAAAAAAAGGATAAATTGTTTTATATCAGAGGAAAGGTGAGCAGCACTGTTTTGGTTACCAGCCTTGCACTGCTGGGAGAGACACTGCCGTTCCCAGCACTGTCTGCAGGTGGCACAGCAGGTTTAAATTAGTTTTTGTTCATCCCCCATGAAGATGGACCTCTAAAATTAAAGCAATGCAGTAGCATAGGAAGCTCTATGTATTTTTAAAAATAAAATATCCTAAATCCATAGACTAATCCCCTCTCACATGTATCTTTCAGATTTCTAATAGGAGAGGAGAGGAGAGGAGAGGAGAGGAGAGGAGAGGAGAGGAGAGGAGAGGAGAGGAGAGGAGAGGAGAGGAGAGGAGAGGAGAGGAGAGGAGAGGAGAGGAGAGGAGAGGAGAGGAGAGGAGAGGAGAGGAGAGGAGAATGTTTGTGTCAGTGCAGCTGACTATACCAACACTAAGCCTCTTTTGAGTGTACAGCTGTAACCAGAGAACTAAAACAGGAGCACTGTACATGGATAACAGTGTGGAAGAACATGGCAATTCTTTACACAAGTTCATTCTGAAGTTCTTTCTATAGACTGGGTAATAAAGTGATGGAGGCTAAGACCATATTTTGGGGAAATGCTGTTACACACTTCCCTTATTCCTGTACCATTGCCTGGCATCTGATTTCAGCTTGCATCTGCCATTGAATGCTGGGCTACACAGAACCATAACCTGTTTTATTTAATGTTCTTATAAAGAAGAACATGCTATTGTCACAGAGATTGGAATGCTAAAAATATGGAGTATTCTGTCAATACTCAGAAGAGGGCAGAACAGATTACTGTCAGTCTGAGAGCCAGGTGATTTTCTTCCTATCACACATGGTTTGTACATGTCTCAGCTGTCTTGAAGCTTTTCTGAGATCAGTCCTGGCATAGTGAGCAGCTGATGAAAGCTGAGCCCAGGAGATTCTAACATGGTGCTGATGGAAAGAGTGCCTGTGATGAACTTGCCTTGGCCATAACAACCCATCAATCACAGACACCTGCCTCCGAGTGAAAAAATATTCAGCCTTGGAATCTCCTTAAGCTCCACTATGCCCTTGGTACTCAAATAACATGCTGACACATGTCACACGCTTTGATGAGCATCTCACAGGATGTGGTGGCACACACTTGTGCCACAAGGGTGTTTGTTGCTTGCTCTGTGGTGGGGAATGAAGCCTGTGCCTTGCAAATGCACCAGTGGGCTCAGATTGCAACAGCTGTGCTGCTCAGCAAAGGGGCATCGAGGCATGCACTTTCTTTTCTGCAAGGGTCCTTTCTGAGGTTACTTTCTGACCATCAGGCAAGTGGTCCCAGCTGTCCCAAGCCCAGCCCTTTTCTCATGCTGTCCCTCTGAGCTGTTCTGGTGATCCCAGACAGAAAAACCAGCCAGTGGAAACTACTGCCTGATGCAATTGAAATGATGCTTAACTTCAGCACAACCATTCTGGAGTCCAGAGCTCCTGCACTTCCCCTGTCAGCAGGAATGATCCAAGGACCAGGAATGGCACAACCCTGTGCCAGTGGGAACTGACTGCTCTCTGTTCACGGGCAGCCACTCAGGGGCTGTGGTTCTCAGAGGACACTGATGGAACAGGGGCATAGATGGACAGTCAGCACAGAGAAAGCTGCTGTCTAACATTATCTTCCCCTCCCTGGTAAAGACTCGCCTGTGTAAATGGAGGCTTTCCCACATTGACAAAAGGGTTTTATAAGAAAGAGTTCAGCAGATTTGAGGCTGGGCATCAGGGGCAAATGAACATAGGTGTGCTTGGGTTGTGCATCCTGACTTTCTTCTCAGCTGCACAACACTTTCTGCCTTTAATAGTCCTGCAATCCCAAAATACACATTGGTACTTTCTCCTCAGCAGGCACAGTGTGAGCAAATACTAGAAGGGGGAACCGATGTCATACCTGCATTTTGCCGGGTTGGGGATCTTTCTTCTTCTCACCAGTGACTGCAATTGTTGCAAAGTACTGGATGACACGCTTTGTGTTCACAGTCTTCCCCGCACCGGATTCTCCGCTGTCAGAACAAAAATATCAATTATTACAGGAAACAGAAAACATCATCACTTTTCTGTCAGCTTTGTCACTCATACCAAAACATACTCACGTGATAAGGATTGACTGGTTGTGACGATCTGAAAACAAAATCACAGAAAGAGCTCTTCAAATGAGATGTGGAGGACATCATTTCCTCAGACACAACTAACTGACTTCAAGGGAAAGAACTGTATTATATCAGTATTTATCACTTTCTTACAAGATAAGATTAATGATGTGTTAATACACATTAGCATGCATCAGGACTTTTTTTTTGTACTGACAGGGATGAAGTAGCCTAAAATTTAACTGCAAGCAGTAATTCTTTACAAGGCTTCCCACTTACTATTTGTTTTCTTTTATGTATAGACCTTGGCTTAAATAATGTTTAATTATAATCAGATTATTTACTGTGTTTCTCCTTTACCATTTCTTTAAATTCCTTACAAGGAGAGGGGCACAAAGCCATACAGCCAGCTACTGCTTTTCCTCCATTGTTTGATAGCCCAGAGACCATTAAGATTTTCACAGTCTGATCTTGCGTTGTGCTGTAGAACTTTGGGACAACTGAGTAGAACCTAAAATTCCTTGACCAAATATCCAGCCCTACAAATAACCAGGGTCTTCCACGCTTGCCAAGTCACTCACCAGTCAGCATGAACTGATAGGCGTTGTCAGAGATGGAGAAGATGTGTGGAGGGGCCTCCTGGCGCTTCTTGCCACGGTAGCCAGTCACCACCTCGGGGTTGTACACCGGCAGCCACTTGTAGGGGTTGACAGTGACGCAGAAGAGACCCGAGTAGGTCTGTGAGGAAGGGACACAGCACGTTGGCTTCCCCTGAGCCTGGCCCAGCAGCTCCTGAGGCTGCCCAAAGGAAGCTGCTGCTGCCACTTACGTAGATCATCCAGGCTGCGTAACGCTCTTTGAGGTTGTACAGCACAGCGGGTTCGTGGAGGTGGGTCATCATGGCCATGTCCTCGATTTTGTCAAATTTGGGAGGGTTCATAGGAAAGACTTCATCATTCTTTACAGTTACAGTCTAGCAAAAATAAAAGAAGGGAACAACAGGAGAAATCTAAAACGGGAACTGCCTGAACTGGATGATCACATTGGAGTAACAATGGTATCACTTACTGTGTCGTCGTATTTTTTAACGGTGACTTTGTCACCTTCTTTGCTCTGTATGGTACCTTTCACATACATTTGCTTGTCATCTACTACAAAACAGGCTGACTTAGCATCAAATGGGCGATTCTGGGCTTCAATTCTCTCCTTCTCTGGCTTCCGCAAGTAGGGAGCAGCTTCTCCAAAGATTGCCATCTCTGCATCAGAACTCATGTCTGCAGGTGCTCTGGAGGAATGCAGGAAAGTTGCAGAAACTCTGTGCATTTGTAATTTACATTTATCCAGACAGTGGTCATGCTCAATGACTAATAGGAAGAGGAGGACTGATCAGGCACTTAACTTCTGCCTCAATTTTAATTATTCACTGAAGAAGTGAATAATAAAGAAAGAAACTTTCTAATAAAGTAAGTTCCTTTTATAGACAGATTGTCTTTGAAGACATCCCCCTTAAATAGGCCTATGTGCTCAAGTGAGGGCACAGAGAATATCAAGCTAGAAGTCTTCAAAAGCTGGTCCTGCTATTCACAGAGCTGCACAGCCACATCCTGCTCAAATCCACATACACAAAGCCACTGAGATTATGCCTTTGGACATCGAAAAATTTAGACAAAATTAGGTTCTGTGAGTCATGTAGAGTGGCTGTCACAAGTGATTCCCAGGTGGAGGTATGTTTATCACCCTCTGGTTTTGATGTTTTAATACTAAGCAGGGGAAGTTCTACTAGTTTCTGTCTATACCAAGCACTGGAGCAAATTGTGAATGTCAGTCATCACCTATCTAAAGCCAAACCTGTTTATTGTGTGAACCAAATATAAAACATCTTTTCCAGTTATGTTGTAAAATTGGCCAATAAAGGAATATCTTAATATCTATTACAGATAATAATTAGGAACACAGTGTTAGCTAAATAGCATAGTATTTAGGTAAATAAGTATGTGATATAACATTTCAAAGAATCTCAATTATAGCTTGAATGTATTATAACTTGAATATATTATATAGACTAATATTAGTTATGAATCATTAAAAGACAATTCATATGTACTAGACATTGTTAAAGATTTGTCTAGTAGAAAAATTTCAGAAAACTGGTTTATGCTCAGTTTTAGTTTGCATTTTTTGAAATATCTAGTAAAATTCTTCATCACGACTAAATGTTACCACTTGCTGGTGGTAAAGAAAGAACTGTCATGGGTAATTCAAGAGCATCTGGAAATAGAACAAAGAGAATTAAGGTAGGCAGGAACTAGCATAAACAGAATGTTCTTCCCCAGGCAGGCTAATATACAGGCCAGAAAAAAAACCCAGCTTCTAAATTCCTGCTCCTTCATGTGCTCTCTGGATGCACCGTGAAGAGTAAAGAGAAAAGGAGAGAACTGAAAAACTAAGATGTGTGCATCCAAGGCATCCGAGTACTGAAACAGCCAAAATAGAAGGGTTTTATGTGCAAGAAAATGATGAAAGGAGTAAAGAAGGCATTTGTAATGCTGCTTCTGGACATGTTGTTGAAGTGCTGATCTCTCTCAGCAAAAGCTCTCTGCTGTGGGATCTGCACCCTTGCAGGACTTTGAGGCATTGCCTCACACAAGAGCTTTAAACAGCCAGGAATTTCAAAAACACAAATCCAGAACCTTTAGCTTACTTTGAAAGTGTTCTGCATTACAGAGCCCAGAGTCTGTGCCTATGGGAACTTGTGTCTGAGAGGCTCAAGAGAAGCAATAGGAAAGAAAGAGAGAAGGCATTTCACAGCGTCCATGAAAAAGTGAAGCAGAACATCAGAAATTGCCATCAGGAAATGCAGATCAGAAAGTTCCTCAAGGGGCACAGTCTGGTAAACTACTGAAAGACTTTGATAGGAAATTTTGTAAAACTGAGATCCTCTAGGAGAATAACCTGTGCTTCCATCTCTTTCAGCTCCAATTTCAATGAGCACTTTTTGGTTTTAGGATAGAAGGCACATGTGTGGAAGGTTCCTTCTGTGCTCTGCTGCACGCTCCCAGTCTCTAAGACACAAACTTCCCCAGAAAACCTGGAAGGGAGTGGTGCACACAAGCTCTCTGGAAAGGTTACTCTGGACATGAACAGATCTGCCTATCTGGCAGGAGACAAGATCATTCTGAACTTTGTTTGGATTTCAGTGCCTGTGTGATAAACCAAAGCCAGTAAATAATTTCTAGACTTTATCCCAGAGGAACCTAACACTTGAATATTACTTTGAGCCTCCTCTCCGAACACAACCTCAGGCTTCCAGAAGCTGTGCAGATGGCAGGGGATGAATTTTAATAATCTATAAATCCCAGAATTCAAGGTTACACTTCAAAAAAACCATTACTGTCTCTATAATGCCCTCTTGACTAAGTTAGAGCATCCGTAACTTTACTTTCCCAATACATAGAGTATTCTTGCCAAGAACTGTGACTATTGTTCATGTTGATTAAAATATCATATATCCTTTCCAGTGATCCTGGTTCTACTGCCCTTTGCACCTGCCCTTTCCATTGTCTGGATGAGCTTTACTTATTGCTCAGGATCAATTAGCAAAGGTATGTGTTATTTGTTAAACCCCTACCTTCAGAGAGCCCACGAGGAAATCTGTTTTCAGAACCTGTTTGGAATGGTTAAAGAAAGGACAGAGAGAGTTACATCAAAACCAATCCATTGTGCTGAGCATATGTCATATCAAACATTCCTACACCCTGTGTAGTCTCTCTAGACAGCTGAACTGCACACAGTGCCTTCAAACTCCTGACCTAGAACAAAATTCCAGTCTTGTGTTCCCTCCCACATTACTGTGAGCTAGTCGAAACAAATCTAATGTCCCCAAAAATTAGCTACTTTACATATATAATCCCAGTCAATTTCAACTGCCTTCAGAGTAAGTGCTGCCTTCCTGTGCCTTTCAAAGGACTTTGAGGTAGCAAAGCTGGTAGAAGGCCATTCCAAGGACTGGCATGCTGTGACTCTCCTCTTTGTGCACCACATTGGAGTGCTTTGGGTGGTACAGCCTTGACTTTGCATGTAAATCATGACCTGGAATGTTAGAGGTGGGGAATGAGAAGAAAACGCCCCTTCATATTCCACCTTTCTGGGGAGCTGTGGAGATGTCATGGCCAGAGCATGAAGCAAGAGGATGGCACTTACCGTGAGATGCTGAGGTAACAAATCACAAAGTTGCCTCCAGCTGCAGCTCTTTATACGTTTCCTCCTGCCCACACAGCACTCGAGTGCTCTATTTTTGGTCAATAATAATTTACTCTTTAGTTGTAAACGTGTTGTAGCTCTGATCTCTCTGCTAATTACTTAGAGACAGGATTGGTTTAAGGTTGTATGGAGTCAGCTGCACTGACCTGTCCTTTTCACATTGATCTGTGCCAGGATGGAGGATGGAGGAACCCAAAGACAGCTCTGATAAAGCCAAGTAAGGCAACCCTTGGCTCTGCACTGCAAGGGTTTGCCTTAGTCATCAGGATGGGCTTTTTCTAATTGTGCACAATTACTTCTTTAAGGATACAATATGAATGGATGCCCTCCTATCCTCCCTATTTGTCTACACATGCTGCTAGATAAGGAAGATCTGTTGAAGTGATTTTTTTTTATACCATTTTGTGGGGTGCTGGCGAGCCTGAAGCCAGTGTGTCTTGGGACAGAGTAAGACAACTGCCAGCTAATGGACCTCAAGAGAGACTTGCATTCCTGACCGTGGGTTTGCAAGGCATGATCAAGGTCTCAGCCTGCAGAAAGGTGCCTGACTTTTGTGCCACTCCACTGTCCTGCAGAGGTTGTCATGGAGCAGGCTGGATGTCAAACCAGAATGACTGTAAGTTGCTCTGTAAAGGAACGTGGAAGGAGTGTCTTCTCCTTTAAGATTAGCAGTTTAAGGACTGGTTTTGACACTGCAAGGGACAGTAGGAAAGGGGGGATAATTGAGAACATACTGGGACACAAACCTGCTTGACAAATGGTAAGGGAGGAGGTGGTATGAACCAAACCTGGTCAGCCACACTGCTTGGTGAAGGCATTTGAGTGTAAAAAGTAACAATCTTGAGGGTCCCTCACGTCTTTGGAAAATACTCTTACCACAAGATAATTTTGTACAGGAGATGCAGTGGCAAAGTAGATTTGTCATCATTACCTAATTTTGCTTTATTTTAAGGCAGAAGAAACTTTTGCCAGAAAATTATTTAAACTTTAGAGGCTGTGAAATCTAACCACCTTTTTGTGGAATGGCCCAGTTTCCTCTATGGGAAGAGATGAATTGTCAGATGCATTGTTGTCATTGCTTCACATTGGCTCTGTCTGGGGAACATCCTTAGTGCATTTACACAGCTCTCTTTGGCTGTTTGTTTTGGATTACCTTCAGGGTGCCCATGATTTAGTTACTCTAGGAAGCAAAGGCATCTGTATTGGATTGTGCAGTAGAAATGGATTCCTGTAGTTTTGAGGGGAATCTTATTTAGGCCTCTTCTCTTGTTTTTTGAATCCTTTCTAGAATGTCATTCAATGCTTTTATTACTTTTTTTTTAAATCATAGTCATTGACAGTTTGTTCCAGTCTGACCTGAAGTGTGAGCACAGATGCTCTCTGAAATGATGACACCACTCAGATGTAAAGATAATATTATTATTGTATTTTTCTCCTGCCAGTTGCTGTGTATCAAACATTGAAATTAGCTTTTGAATTTGGTTGCAACAGCAGAACTGCAGGCACTTTTTACATTTTAACAGTCTTAAGACCTTGTTTGGGTCCCCCACATCTGTATTACAGACTGCTTTCTTCATTATTTGCTATGTGCACTTATATTTGCATTTTAATTATGTGCATCTTTAAGCATAACTATACTGGAACCATGATTACTCTTTGTCAGAGACTATATGTTTTTTTATATTTGACTCACCTAATTATTTTGTAGTTAAAGTGATTTTACATTTTCTCCTGGGTAAAAACAGTAAAACAGTTTGTAGCGAAGAACTAACCCTTTACAATGGACTGGTGACCAGCCACTGGTGACTGTACATATTCAGAATCATTTTGATATCTGTCAATTCAGAAAATTGTCCTTGTGACAAATCTATGTGACCGGTTTGTAGAGCCTAAGCAGGGTTTTCCAGCATTTCTCAGCATCTCTTGTTGCTCAGGGTGACAGTCTTTTAGGTCCTGCAGAAACTCTAATCTGGTAATTCTGAGAGGATGTGGGAAGTTGTGCTCTGGGGTACCCTCCTTACACAGGATATTATGAAACAATGGACAAATTCAGGATAAAGCTGAGGAGGAACATTTTTTAGATAAGACAGATCCGTGTTTGCTTCTTCTTTTTGGTTTCTAGAGCACAGAGTTGTCTTTTAAGATGGCTCCCAAGTTCCTGGATAAGTGGACATCCCAAGGGAGAGCGTCCCCTCTTGGTAAGCATCCAGTTGGTAATCACCCTCATCTTTTATAAGAACAAGTCCAAAGCAGGGAAAGGCTGTAGGAATGTCCTTGAGCATCCTCTTTTGGGAGCATCCCAGTAAGGCACTGAGGAGCTAAAAAGCTCAAGGGTCTCAGTATCTGCCTTACTTCGCCTTGTATAATGGGGGAATAATGTCTCCTTTGGGCAAATAAAACATAAAAGACTTCTCTTGTAGCTAAGTACAAATTTTCTAACTAGACAAAGTGAAGCTTATTGAAGTTGAAAAGAAAACCTAACCAAACGTGTTGCATGTAAAGACTCAGAAAACATCACGTATTCGTGGGAAAACAAGGGAAGATTTCAAGGGAAATCTTCAAGGGAAGATTTGTGGAAAGCACATTTTAAGTTAATTCAGGTAAACACACCAGGTAGGTGCCAGTTAAGTTTAGAGGTAACAGATATGCATATATAGAGAAGATATTAATGTGATTGGTGTATTCTCTATCTTAATTATTGTTTTGTTGCTCATAATATTTAGTGCAAATCTGTATCTGTATGTAGATGTGAATTGATCAAAAGCATAAGCATGGAGTTTTTTACAGCAGTTTTTCTGTCAAGGAAAGGACCACGCATTTCTTGTGTCAGTCTCTAAACACGTGCTGTACCAGCAGATTCATCTGCATTGTTTCTGTAGATTGTTATTCCTAGAATTCTATGAATTCTCCTATTCGGTAATGTTGGTCAATCACAAACATCTTCAGGAGTTCTCATAATTCTGGCTTTGTCAAACTATATGATACATAAATGTCAGCCTGTCTCAGGAGCTGAAAGGTTAGATAGCATGCCAAGCACAACATGACTTCATTCATTTGGTTAATCTCATGAATTCATTGCTTTTTGTGGATGGCAGAGTGTTTGTTTTCTCTATCCTGTAGAAGTTCTGGGAACACTCAGGGTACACACCACACCTGTTCTGGCACTAAATAGCTTTGCTCCTATGACACTTAGCCAGCAGCTTTTCCAGTGGATGCTCTTGAAGAGATAATTTTCCCAGTGCAAGTGGTCAGGGAAGCAAGGCTTCCATACTAGGTGCCCAAATCACTCACTGACAGATAAGCTGCTGTATCTGCAACTATCTGACACTTTGGGGACAGATGCACATTTTGGTCTAACCTAGTATAGCTATTCTCATATTTCATACCCAGCCCCCTTTCCCTGGGCCTTTAGGCACATATGTATTTGCTCCTGATACCATCACCTTTCAGACCTTTTATTACTCCATCTTAACAGGTTATTGTGTTGCTCTTTTTACAGCACACCAGGTAGACTGAAAGGGAAAGAGGGGCAACTATCTTTGTTGTCCCCCATCAATCCAAAAAGCTTCTGAAAACTGAATTTTTTGTGGATTTAACCTCCATGTAGGAGCTTTGCATTATATCTGATGCGACGTTGTCTGGTCTTTAAGACTATTAATCTGCATTTTTTTGTAATCCAAATTGTCTAAGTTTGGATTTTATCCTTCACAGTTCATGCAGGTGTCTGAAAGCCACAAAGATGCTCTATGATTATTAGTGCTCATTCATGGAATAAAGCCTGTTACCTGTGATTTAAATTGGTTTCAGAGGAAAGGGAGGAGACTCCATTCCAAAGGTTCATAACTGTCACATGAGTCTGAGATTTATTGCCATGGTAACCCCACAGTTTAATTTGGTGCTGTCCTGTTTTATTGAAGGCTTTTTGGTGTTCAGTCTCCTTTTCCATGGACAAAGAGCAAGAATTTCTCCACAGCTCTTCTCAGGTGAGACATGATGACTTTTGGGCTCAAATGATCAGTGTTGCCAGAAAAATTGCATATACATAGAGAGATGCTCACCTTCAAACAAACTTTTGTTCTCAGCAAGTGTTCCTGCATTTAATAGAAACAAACGTATTGAGGTTTGAAAATATGTACTTTGATCTTTTGAGCCTGTCTTTAAATGATACTCTTTTCTAATGAAAGTACAAAGATTAGTTTATGTAAAGGGAACAGAAAGATAGCCTAAATTTGTCAGAAGTGTATAATATTTCATGCTGATTTCTGCATCACTGAACATGAGTTTGACACTACACCAAGGCCAAATAGAATTAATGAAAATCTTTGAGGGATTCCTTTCTAAAAATATATTTGCAAGCTTTTTTTTCCACAGCTGTCACTTACCCCCAGCCTAGAAAAGCTTCTGTTATAATACTGGAACATTGGCACTGAAGATATCTTTCAGCTAACTACTGAACACTGCAAAATAGTCAATGATATATATTGCATATTTTAGGGGAAAAGGGATGTCTCCTAAATTTATATTTTTTTCTTCCCCCAGCATAAGCCAGTGGCATGATTAGATATTCAGGTTGTTTCAGCAGTTGCAAAATTGGCAGCAATCCATATTCTGTGAAAGTTACTGACAAGAACTATTCATTACCCTGTGGACTGCAGGGCTATTTCACCTTAAATGACAGATCTTCTTCCTTATGCCCTTTTGGAGGCAACCAAACTGAAAACAATTAATTACCAGGCTATTATTTGTACCTTGCCATTGTGAAGCCAACAAAACACTTAAAAAAAAAAAATATCCAATAATCTGGTAGCAAAAACAGAAGTAGAGGCAGAAGCAATTGTAATAATACATATTGTTTTCTCCCACTTACAGCTGACCTCATATCTGTACTGTCTCCTTAAACAAAAGCAAATTATACTGCATATTTGGGATTTTATCTACTAGCAGCAAAAAAAAACCTGTGTTGAGATAAAAATGGCTTGACTTCCATGCCAAAATTTTTCAGCTAATTAAATTATGAGGATTGTACATCCTGCAAGTTGCCAAACAGACAACACAAATAGCCAGTTACAAGTGGCCAAGACCAGAGGGTACTTATCAAGGTTTCCCTAAAAGCATGGAGATGGAACATCTGGACTATTGGCTGTAGTGTATGAGCTCTTACAAAACTTGCCTTACTTTTGGAGATCTGGAAGTTGTCTAGTAAAATGCTGATTTTTGAAAAGTGTTTCAGGGAATGGTGGCCCAGTTGACCTAGTGCCAATACTAGGAAAAAAGTAGAAGCTAATAATGATTAGAATTTGAAGACACAGTGATAAATAAACATATCAAGCAAAACAGCATTTGCAAAGGGAAGTAGTAGTCCACAAACGTAGTGGAGAATCAAAGCTATGTGGATAGGTGGGAGAACCAGATGGTCTTAATGAGTATCTATAAGCCATGTGAGAAGGTATATCACCTTTCTTAAAGAAGCTAAGTCTGTGTCTGTGATGTTATTTAAGATAGTTTTGAGAAGTGATCCTGGACAAGGACAGGCTGATAATCCTGCTGCAGATGCAAAAGTGTCCCTGGGGATGGTGCCTGGGTATCCAAAGTGGATTGATCTGAAGCAAATCCCAAGAGCAGCTTGTGGGGAAGCTCAGTCCAGCAACTTTATTTCTGTACATATTTCATTAGGGCCCTCCTGGGATCCTCTTTGTCCTTGATGAACTTCACAGCCCTACTCAGTAATGTCCCCTGTACCCTTGCTGTCCTTCTGCATAGAGCCTGCTAGCAAGTTATGAAAAAGCCTTCGTTGTAGGGATTACCAGGGCATCAGGAGAACCATGCCTTCTGCTAAGGACTCCTCTGCTTTTTGCAAAATATATTCTGCATCTGGGACATCAACACTGTGCTTTGCTCCAGCTGTCTCAAAGCAGGCACAGCAAATGCAGTGTGGAGGAGTGAACTTCTGTCACAGCAAGGTTGCTTCTCCCTGTTGCCTTCTGACTGCCCACATGAGCCTCACCTTTCACCTGCAGCCCTGCCAGCAGCCAGGTGCAGAGCTGGGTCACTGGGCTCGTATCAGGGCTGTGCTCTCATCACTGCCTGAACAGCCATCCAGCCCAGAGCTGCTCTCCAAGGCATCTCTGTGGAGCCAAGCCAAAGCCAGCTGCTGCAAGGGCTGCTACTTCCCTTGCTCTGAAAATATCTGGCAGGATGGGTAGGGGGAAAAGGGACGTTTGTGAAATCTGCTTGTTTTGAAAACTAGAGAAAAATAGCACAAAACTCCATACTGCCCTTTTCTTCCACATTTAACAGGCAAGACTCTACACCTACTCTTTTTAACCACCTTCCCTGTCTTCCCAACTGAATTGTCTTGAATGAACTCCTGGATAATTTTGTGACAGCAATTGAGCAAGCTCAGGATTTTGGGGGACTATAACAAACTGGATCAGTTAACCCGAGAGTGACATGACTGCTGCAGCTCCACACCCTCAGGTCCAGCCAGTGCCAAGACTGCAAATGTGTTTCCAGCCAAACATTTACACAGAACACGTGTGTGCATCCTGTGGGGGAATTGCACAGCTGTGCTCTGGTTAGAAGTCCACACACTCCCAGAAAGAGAAAGATTATCTGCTTGACTCAAGGCAGGAAAAAGCCATCAGAAAAAGTAGGAAGTGGGATCCCAAAAACCTTAATAGTTCCTTGGCAGATAAGAAGGTGTCTGAGCAAGTAGGCATACATTAAAACAGGACTATCTGTGCAGTCACACAGAACAAAAGCTGCATGCTGATTTGTCAGCTTTTTCTTTCTCCTAAAGGAACTCAGTAGCAATCATTTTCACAGGTGGCAATCAATCCCACAGACATCTTTTCTCAGGTACCTGCCTTGTCACTCTGGGAAACATCTGGAGAGGTCATGACACGCAGCTAGGAATCCAATCAGGGCAAGCTGTCTTGTAAAGCTGTAAAGCATTTATCAAAGCCTTGAAATTTAATGCTAAAAAGAGTGACTACTTTTGGTTTTGATTATGTATCAGTGATTAAAGAATAACACAGTGTTATAGTTTTGATTTGCCAATTTAAATATACTCATTTTTCTGTTGTGAGACAGAACCAGGAGCAAAAGAGCACAGCTGGCTTAAAACTTAAAAGGGTAAAAAAAAGAAATGTATTAACTACACAAACAAAGAAACAAATTCAGAAATAAGATTTTCAGACCACTTCCTCCTCCCCTCTCCCAAACTTCATGGCAACAAAACAAACATACAAAAAATTACTTCAGTCAGTTCCCAACTTAAATAGTCATTTTCAGTTCACTTCAGAGAGAGAAGTTCCCTCTTGTCAGGCCATAGGGACTTTTCCACAAGGAGGGAAAAAAACAATTCTCTCTTGGTTTCACTTTCGTGATTTGTATCTGCCTGGGAAAAAACTTACAAATCATGAAGCTCCTCCCATCTTCACAGCTTTCCCAAAGCTGTGCTTATGGGCCTTGTTAAACTCATGGGGTATTTACTTTTAAGAATGAACTATTCCAAACCAAAAAATTCTCTTCACCACTTGTTCTCTCTGTTCATGCTTCATCTTCAGAAACAGAGATTCCCCTTTTCTCGTCGGGGCAAAGGATCTTTAACACAGGTGCTTTTGGTCAACAGCCTATCAAATGGAACACTCCAACCGCCCCATGTCTTTCTCCACGGTTTATAGGAATATTCAGTGCAGTATCAGTTCATCCCTACAACATACAAAGGGATTTTCAGCCATTTTCACAGCATCTCCTCCTTCTCCTTCCTTCTAGGAACTTAGCTCATGCTTCACTGACTTTAGAGTATCTCCTTTTTCCCCCTCTCATATTCTAAGGAAAGCCAGAGGTCTGCAAATCTTATCTGAGCACTAGAGTTAAAGTTTCACACAGAAGCTGCAGACCTTGGGCCAGGCCCAGACTGCGCTGGGTGAGGGGTGGCTGAGATATTCAGCTTTTCTGGGGTTTAACTGCAGCACCCACACTGCCCATGGCCAGCCCTGCTGCCTCCCCCAGGCCGTGTGGGGCTCGGCCCCTCCAAAGCTGCTCCGAGCCAGCAGCAGGAGCCGGGCCCCCCCAGAGCCGCGGGCTCGTAGGGGAGGAAGCCGGGCTAAGGTCTCATCAATGAGCCTTTCCTCCCCCCGGCCATCGGGTTCCCTGGTTTGCAAACGGGGCCCAGCGGCCTCCCGAGCTCCCCCCACCTGCTCAGCCACTGGAAAGAAAAAGAAGAACTTTTTCCTGGGTGACCTCCTTCAAAATGTGTGTTCACAGAGAGAACTAACTTTCTCCAATTGGTTCCTCAGGCTGTCAATAACCAAACCAGCCTTCATCTGGTCCCATCAACTCACAGAGGAAGTTCTCATAGAGAAAGCCTCTCTCTGAATCTGTCCTCCTCAGGTGAAACCAGCACACACAGATTTTCACATAACTGGATCTCTGCTCAGAGAAATAGCTCTGAAAATTATATGAGTGTATGTGTGCATATATATATGCATGTGTGTATGGATATATAAATATGTATATATATATATCTATATGTATGCATAAACTGCCTTCCCAGGCACATCTACAGGTTGGGTGAGGAATGAATCAACAGCAGCCCTGAGGAGAAGGACTCAGCAGTATTGATTGACAAGAAGCCAAACATTCCCTGGCCATGTGTTCTGGAACCCAGAAACCCCCTGTGTGCTGGGCTGAGCCCCTAGCATGGGCAGCTGGTCAAGGGGGGAGATTCTTTTCCTATGCTCAGGTAAGACCCCACCTGCAGAGCTGCCCAGCCCTGGGCCCAGCACAGGAGAGACCTGGAGCTGCTAGAGATAGTCCAGAGGAGGCCATGGAGATGTGCCAGGCCTGGAGCCCCTCTGGAGCCAGGCTGGGAGAGCTGGGGGTGCTCACAGGGAGAGGAGAAGACTCCAGAGAGAGACCCCAGAGCTCCTTCCAGGGCCTAAAGGGGCTCCAGGAGAGCTGGAGAGGGACTGGGGACAAGGCATGGATGGACAGATAAGGGAGAATGGCTTCCTACTGCCAGAGAGTTGTAGTAATTATGTCAAGATGGACACAACTGGCACCAGCACCAGTCTTTCATTAAAAACTTCTCATGCCTTCTGTCCACTGGCTTCTCTCAGGCAACTCTGACTCCTTTTCTCACAGGCAACTCCACACAGCTCTGACTCCTTCTCTGCAAGTTTCCTTCTTACTTCTGTATGACCAACTAAATCCCCAAGCTGTCCCTTAGCCAGCTGCCTAACCCTGTCTATCCCTCACACAACATCTTCTTACCTCATCTGTCCCTTACCTACTCACAGCACAGCCAGCAGACTCCATCCCAAACTACAGCAGACCCTCAGTTTCCAACTGTAACTCACTCTGGACTAGCTGACTCACTCTTTTATAACTCCCATCATCATTGGGAAGGCAAGGCTGTCTCCACTTCTGGGCAGTCAGAACAGCTGTAATTCATTGAGGAAAATTGCCTTCTGCACTATCCTTATAACCTATCCTCCCACAGAGAGTAGGTTTAGATTAGATATTAGGAAGCACCTGTGGGGGTGCTGAGGCCCTGGCACAGGTTGCCCAAAGAAGCTGTGACTGCCCCATCCCATTCAAGGCCAGGTTGGATGAGTCTTGGAGCAACCTGGTCTAGTGGAAGGTATCCCTGATGGTACAGCCCATCCCAGGAGATGAGAGTAACCCAGGTTCTTGTTAATAGATCACTTGGGGTGCATCAGCATGAAATGACACCGAATGATCAATGTGGTTTTTAAGAGATGACCATGGATTTCTCTGATGTTTCCTGATATCTAGAGAATGAAAACCCACATTTAGAGTGAGCCCACATTGGGCAAAGTTATCAGGACTATGCTGGAGACTTCATAGGAGGTAAGTGTCTGCCTGACCAGTTTAGAAAATCCAGGGTAGTTTTGGAAACAGAATACAGACAATGACCAACTATGTGAGGTTGCTGATTATGCTGCCCTGGGAATGTTGGTTTGCACATCACTTTCATGAACAAAAGTTGAAAGTATATCTCATTTTAGGTTTAAATGTCCTCTAAATTATGTTCCAAAATGGCTTGAAGGATTGAAGGAATACAACTTGAAGTAAAATCTTGCAAAGAAGACAGAAGAATTAAAAGAATAATCAAAGATTAAGTGGGAATAGGAAGGAAGGTGTAACAAATTCTTATTGTTTGGACAGAATATATGAGATAATATCTATTATATTCCTAAAGCAACAGTTATTAGGGGTAATTACATTCTATTTCAGAGAAAAAATTATTTTCTCATCTAAGGAAGTATTGGATGAAATTTCTTGGTGAGAACAAAGCAGGATGTCTGATGAAATCACTTTAAAAGTGGCTGAAACACTTTGAAAATACCTGAAGCAAGATTTTTAATTGAATAAATAAGTTTAAAATAAGCAAGGAACAATGTAAAACTTAAAAGAATTCAGGGTAATGATTAAAATGCAACACTCAACTTCTCATTATATACATGGCATAAACTCTACAATTTTTATTATGTAGGCATAACTCATCTACAGATTTATGAAGGACAAAGCAGTGACTATAAAATAAAAGTGACAGAATGTCACATTTTGTGCAATTCTCTCACTTTACAGCACTGGAGGCTTTTACTCTTCACTTTCTGCTTTCTTGCTGATCTCCCTGCTCTTGGCTCGGAGCTTGTTGACCTGTGACTCTGCAATGTCAGCCCGCTCCTCGGCTTCCTCCAGCTCGTGCTGGATCTTGCGGAACTTGGACAGGTTGACATTGGACAGCTCCTCCTGGAGATTGGAAGAAACATAAAGTAATAAAAAGTTTTAACCTGTAACATTGCTAGGTGAAAATATGAAATAGAGAAAGTGAAACAAAGCAGAGACCTACTACCACAATGTTGACCTGGGTTCAAACAGCTACACAGGGGAAAACATCAACAGAGAATCCCACTTCCACCTGGATAAACACTGACTGAACACAGTGATACTCACAGCTTCCTCAGCTTGTCTCTTGTAAGCTTTCACCTTAGTTTGCAGTTTGTCCACCAGATCCTGCAGCCTGAGAACATTTTTCCTGTCTTCCTCAGACTAAAGAGAATGACAAGAAAGAGAAGCATCTCTTTTACCCTCCTCTACATGAAATAGAGAGTAGCATTTCTGTTTGACATTGCTGCCCAGTAAGACAGAAAGGATAAGCTGGATATTGTTAACATGACCAGAAAGATCTTCTGGTGCTTTCATTATTGTCCTTTTTGTATGTGTGACTCGGGACAGAGAGAAATCCCTCAGGGCTACATTTTGTGTTCCAGGAATAAGAGTGTATCAACACAAAGAAGATTCCTGCCTTACCTGGTAGGTCAGTTCCTTCACCCTGCGCTCGTACTTGCGCACGCCCTTCACGGCTTCAGCGCTGCGCTTCTGCTCAGCATCAACCTCCCCTTCCAGCTCCCGCACCTGCAAGGACAAGCCCATCCCTGCAGCTTCCCTGGCAATGTCTCTCCAAGGACACGCTCACTCACACACACACCCAGCCCTACACACCCTGGCCTCCAGCTTCTGGATCTGCTTCTTCCCTCCCTTCAGCGCCAGCTGCTCGGCCTCATCCAGACGGTGCTGCAGGTCCTTCACTGTCTGGTCCAGGTTCTTCTTCATCCTCTCCAGGTGGGCACTGGTGTCCTGCTCCTTCTTCAGCTCTTCTGCCATCATGGCCGCCTGATCAGAGCAAAGGGTCAAAGCCATTTTGGGGCTGGAGATATTTTGGGCAGAGTACATTGACCATCAGCAATGCCAGGAGCACCCAACTCACATCTGTGATGGCCTTCTTGGCCTTCTCCTCAGCATTGCGGGCTTCCTGGATGGTATCCTCCATTTCACCCTGGATCTGGGCAATGTCTGTTTCCAGTTTCTTCTTGGTGTTGATCAGGCTGGTGTTCTGTTGAGCAGCATCAGAGGTTTGTTTTTGTAAGCTCATTATTTGAAATCATGAACATTACAGGATTTTCAATGATTTAAGACATAATTATGGAAATAATCAATACTAGAGATTTTTCTAGTAAAATTTCTTGTCACTGGGGAAAAAACATTTTATTTTGGATTTTTTTCTCCAACAATTCATTTTATTCATCTGAAAAACTGCTCAGAAATATAATCTGTGCCACATCTCATCCACTAAGGCTGGCACAGCCAGGAAAGTAACAAAAATAGAGTAAGGGAAAAGTCAATGAAATGCCCCCTCTTCAGCATTAGGGAAAAGTAATCCACTCTCAGCAACTGAAAAGAGGAAAAATTTTGTAGATGGAATTAATCCCTTCCAGAATAGTTTCATCAATTTAAACTGGGTACTTTCCATATATTTCTGCACTTGACTGCTTGATGGCTGTTATGACACATAGCTCATGTCAAACTCTGCTTGATAAATGCTAAATCAGAGCCAAGAGTTCATCCCCAATTTCTTGCTATTAAACAAGTACAGGAGGATTTATCAGTGCTACGTTTCAGCCAAAAAGGAATGAATGTTGCTGTGGTCTCAGAGTTCCATTCCCTGACTGCTCAGAGAACTTGGCATGTCCTTGTGAATAATGTGTCTGAGGATGCAAATGAGGTAGAAGCATGGGTGTTATTGTATGCAGCTTGGGAAAACAACCAGTGCACTCATTTTTTTCAGCAAAGATCTCTTTTAGTAACATGATGAATAATTCAGAAAGGAGGACTGCCTTACTCCAAGCTGAGCATCCAGTGATGACTGGAATAAAGCATGAAAATGTTCTGCCAGTTACCGAGAGTACCATTCCTCACCAAATGACCTCACCTGGCTGTGGAGGAGCTGCACACGCTCACTGGCATCCATTAATTCCTGCTCAGCCACTTTCCTTGACCTCTCTGTCTGCTCCAGGGCTGCCCGGAGCTCCTCAACTTCAGCCTGCAGCAGGTTTGCTCTGCGCTCCACCATGGCCACCTGCTCCTTCAGGTCATCCTGTGTCCTGAGAGCATCGTCCAGATGGATCTGGGTGTCCTGGGAAGCCAGTGAAAGAAATTATAAGCAGATTTAGAGCTCCTGTGTACTGCAAATATTAACCAAGTTATTTCTCTGTAGGCAATTTCTGTTCAACAGACCTTGAGCACTCCCTGTGTATTTCTGAGGTTCTTCTGTGCCTCTGCAGCCTGGCGGTTGGCATGGCTCAGCTGGATCTCTATTTCATTCAGGTCTCCCTCCATCTTCTTCTTCAACCTCAGGGCTTCATTCCTGCTCCTGATCTCAGCATCCAGAGTGCTCTGCATAGAGTCCACAACTCGCTGGTGGTTTCTTTTCATCTGTTCGATCTCCTCATCCTTCTCTGCTATCTTCCTGTCGATCTCAGCCTTCACCTGGTTGAGCTCAAGCTGCAGGCGCAGGATCTTCCCCTCTTCATGTTCCAGGGAGGCCTAGACAAGAAAAAATAAGAATACTTTTCATATGGCAAATGTTGAACCTATGTTTAGATAACATCTCTACTTTTATAAGACCTCTTCTCCTCTTTTATCTGGGAATGAAATAAACAAGATAGAGATCCAAGACAAGTAAGAGAGCAAGAAGTAATGCTGTGTACCTCAGCTTCCTCCAGAGCAGCCTGGATTTCAGATTTCTCCTGCTCAACCTGCTTCTTGACTTTCTCCAGCTCATGAATCGCCTTTCCTTGCTCAGCAATCTGCTCTGTGAGGTCAGAAATCTCCTCTGTGGGAACAAAGATCAATAGCATAGTCAGACACAGAGCTGAATGGGAAGGGTCCTGTCCCACCAAGGTGACAGGCATCTCTGCAGAGCTGCAGGCACAGACCCATGAACAATGTTGGCAATGGCTGATCATGAGAAAGGGCAGCGAGGAGCAGAGGCCCAGGGACTTACGCTGCAAGTTCTTGTTCTCCCGCTTCATTGTCTCCAGGTGGTCCAAGGACTCCTCATAGGCATTCTTCATCTTGAACAGCTCCGTGCTGAGAGAGCGCGACTCCTTCTGGGAGGCCTCCAGCTCAGCCTGCGTTTCCTCATACTTCTGCTTCCATTCTGCCAGGATCTGCAGAGAAACGGGCTGTGAGTAGGGCTGGGGCCATCACAGGGGCGTGCTCTGGCCACGAGTGCTGGTGCTGGAGGCCAAATGACCTTGTCAAAGTTCTTCTGCTTCTTATCCAGAGCAGCACAGGCAGCATTGGATCTCTCCACATCAATCATCAGGTCCTCCACTTCATTCTGCAGCCTCTGCTTTGTCTTTTCCAGGGAGGCACATTTGGCATTGACAGCCTCAACATGTTCCTCTGCATCCTGCAGACGTTGAGCCAGCTTCTTCCTGGGAGGACAGAAGTGGAGAGCCACGTTAGAGCTTGGAAGGGCATCAGTTCTCTACTGTCATGAGTTGGTCACTTTGGAGGTTTTGATCCAAATACTTCCCACAATGTTTTTTGTTGTCCGTGAGTGTATGTAGCCAACAAGATGTATCACTTCTGTGTCTTATCACTTATGGAGTATTAGGCCTGTCTTAGCCCTTCTAGCCCTAAAGCCTATGTTTTCCCTTCCAATCTACACTTTTTCTCTCCTTCCCTCTCTTCCCTTTTTTTACAAAGACAGTACATCGTTGCCTTCATCCCACTCTTGTCTTAACCCACTCTGAGACTCCAAGTTCCCTTGACCAGTTTCAGTCTTCTCCCATTATTTCCCATCCCATTCCCATGTACTTGGCCTCCTCGAGCTCCTCCGTGCGCTGAATCGCGTCTGTCTCGTATTTGGTTCTCCACTGGGCCACTTCACTGTTGGCCTTGGACATGGCTCGCTGCAGCTCTGCCTTGGCCTCCTGCTCCTCCTCATATTGTTCCCGGAGCAAGTCACAGTCGTGGCGAGCAGACTGCAGGGCGTGGGCCAGGGCGTTCTTGGCCTTGGGGAAGAATAGCACTGTGGCAGTGAATGGAAATATCCTGGGAAATCTCCTGTCTGAAATGCAGATGGACACTGATTCTGCTATGAGTAAGGGCAAGCTACTGAGTGGAAGTGGAAGGTCTGGGAATCTGCAAAACAATTAACATATAGACATCTAGGGAAGGAAGAATAAAACTAGTATGGGAAGGCTTTCACTGTAATACCTAAGTTTTTTTTTCTCCCTTTCATTTTGTTGATTCTGTAATTTCATACATATCTAATGCTCCTCCTAGACAGAAGGAATCCAATGGACAACTCAGAATTTGGAGAGCCTTCTTACCTTTATCTCTTCCTCTAGATGCCTTTTGAGTTCCTCAATCTGTTGGGTGAAAGCCTGTTTGCCTCTTGACAGCTGAGAAATCAGAGCATCTTTCTCATCTACCTGGCGTGAATATTCACCTAGGAGTTTTCAGATGAGTAAAAAAATCTTGTTATGACTTATGTAAAGGTATCAATTTTGATAATAAATGCCAATGTAAAAATATTTTGAGTTCAACAAAATTTTACTTCTTTCATGGATTCCTGATCACTGATACTTACCCGCATTTTTTAGAGGGTAGAAATGACCTGTCATGTAAAATCCAACCCGCCTTACTCTATGTTTGCATTAAGCCTTAAGTTTACAGAATGAGTACTACAGTGCCATCCATGTGCCATCCCAGTGCCCATGGGAATCTCAGGAGGTATAACAAGGCCAAGCAATCCAGGTGAGGCCTAGTGTGCTGAGTAGGGGGAAGGATCACTCTCCACTAACTTGTTAGCAATGCTTCTCCTAATGCAACTCAGGATTCTCTCAGTGTTCTATTGGCCATCTTCATCACAAAAACACATTTTTGTCTCAGGTTCCACTTAGTTCAGTCCTCCAAGACTCCAAATGATTTTTACATTTTTTTTAAAGGACCCAGGCAATATACAGTATCTTCTTAAAAACACAAATGTCTTACCAGATTCTGTTTGTAGCCGAGCTCTTTGAGCACTAATGTCATTAATTATGCGCTGCTGTTCCTCCTCCTTTGTCTTAATCTCACTGAGTTGATCTTCTAGGGAACGACACATCTTCTCCAGATTTGCCTGTTTGCATTAGGAACAGAAGGAAAGATGTTTAGTGGTTCAACTCATAATCTGTGAGAATCTGAAGTCTTACATAGGAAGAAACAATGATTCAGAAGCCAAAATTTCTCAACTAACATATATATTTCTATGAAGTTTCTGTCCCCATTTCCAACAGCTGTATATTCCCTGCCCATTGCAGGGCAGATGAAATGAGATGATCTCTAAACTCTCTTCAAACCCAAACCATTCTTGGACTCTATAATTTATGAACTTTCACTAATCTATTTTCAACAGGTAAAAAGAATGATGGGATACTGTAAAATGAAGAATTAATTTAAAATTCTGTTTGTCTCTCAGAGATAATAAAATTGAAGTATTAAAGGAAATAAAAGAAAAATAGGAATAAAAAGAAGGGGCAATTACTATTCTAGGAGTAATTTCTATTTCAGATAAAAAGCAATCCTGTCAGTGCCTCTCATTTTGTAATATTCTGAACCAAGCAATGAGACTCCAGAGTTCCTTAGTTAGGTGTCACAGGTGAAATTTTTTAGCTCTCACACAAAGAATACAAAAATTATTTAAATAATACTAAAATGTTTAAAAACACATTCAAGTTGCAAAGTGCAATAATTTTTTCTAAAATATGACTAACTAAAATTTATATGTTAAAATATAAATGCCTGATTAGGTTTGAAATAATGAGAAGAAATAATTGTGTACCTTGGCTTTGGAGACAGACTCCATGTTGCTGGCCAAATCATCAATCTCCATCTTCATCTCACTCTTCTCCTTCTCCAGCTTCTGCTTCACACGTTGCAGGTTGTCGATCTGCTCCCCCAGCTCAGCTGTGCTGTCCGCGTGCTTCTTGCGCAGGGCGGCAGCCGTGGCTTCGTGCTGCAGCGTGGCCTCTTCCAGGTCACGGCGCATCTTCTGGAATTCTGCCTCACGCTTCTTGTTCATCTCGATCTGAGCTGCTGTGGCCCCTCCTGCTTCTTCCAGGCGCTCACTGATCTCCTCCAGCTCCCTGGACAGGTCAGCCCGATGCTTCTCTGCTTTAGCGCGAGAGGTTCGCTCTGCCTCAATTTCCTCTTCCAGCTCCTCAATACGGGCCTGCAGAACAGCAGGGACCCTTCACACCCGTGCCCTCCTCCTGCCTGAGCTGAGCCTCAGCAAGGCAGGGGAAGGAACAGACACTTACCTGCAGTTCCTTGATCTTCTTCTGAAGTTGCATGCCCAGGGCTTGTTCATCCTCAGTTTTGCTCTGGATCTGGCTGATTTCAAAGTCTTTCCTTTGGGCCAAGTGAATTGTGTTAGAGCTCAAAGAAAAAAGACAAGTTCTGCAGCCCAGCCCTCAGGTGCCCCAGGGCCACACTTACTTCTTCAGTTTCTCATCCAGCTGCTGCTTATCATTCTCCAAATCCATGATGCTGTCCTGGGCCAGCTTCAGGTCTCCTTCCAGTTTCCTCTTAGCTCTCTCCAGGTCCATGCGCAGTTTCTTCTCTTGCTCCAGGGACCCTTCCAGCTAAACACAACAAGACCATCAGTGCTCTACCAGCCTGATCAGGCTCCAGACCTGTCCTGGTCCTGCTCCATGTCTGTGTACTTACATCATCCACTTGCTGTTCCAGCTTGGTCTTGGCTTTGGTCAGAGTATTGACTTTGTCCTCCTCTGCCTGCAGGTCATCCAGGGTCTGCTGATGGGCCTCTTGGAGAGCTTTCTTCTCTTTTGTCAGCTTGGCAATGGTCTCGTCCAGGGCTGCCATCTCCTCAGTCAGGTTTTTCACCTTTGAGAAGAAAGGAGCAAGAACAGATAGAAAATGGTGCTTTAAAAGTTCATAACAAGACAAATCTTTTCCAGAGTGTGAGTGACAGGTTCTGCCTCATACCTTGTTTTCAGTGGCATGTTTTTCCTTCTCCACCTTGGCCAGTGTTAGCTCAAGGTCATCAATATCTTTCTTCAGCTCTGAACATTCATCCTCCAATTTCCTCTTCTTGGCTGTCAGCTCAGCATTCATCTCTTCTTCTTCTTCTGCCCTCTCTGTCAGCTCCTTAATTTTGGCTTCCAGCTGGATTTTGGTTTTGATGAGCTGGTCACACCTTTCCTCAGCATCAGCCAAACCATCAGCTTCCTACATGATACATTTAAATAAAACAGTTTTCAACCTGAGACTACTGGCTCAGATGTAGGCTTTAGACATCTAAATGCCATCAGATTCATCCAAATGCTTGCTTGTAAATACTGGTTTAAGGGCATTATTGCTGCTATATTCTTATTTCCACATAAAAAGGGAAGCAGTGAACTTTCACCACCATTTTTCTTGAAGAGGCCAGGACCATAAATGCCAGAGAAATATCCTACACTCTCAGCCCTGCCTACTCCACCCGAATTCACTTGTGATTCTCCAAACAAGACAGACAACCTTGATCGGTCAGATGACAACATATCAAAATTGTAAAATCTATGAAGTTCTATAAAGATGTAATCGTGACTGATATAATCTCTGTTGGTCAGAGCATGGCACTTATAACACCAAGATTGTGGTTCAATCCTGATATGGGCTATTAACTTAGAGCTGGACATCATGATCCTTCTGAGGCCCTTCCAACTCAGACTATTCTGTGATTCTAATTGCTTCTGTGAGTTACTGTGTAGGATTAAAATTACATACTGTAAACTGTACTATTTTCTGACTGGAAATTGATTATTTCTCTCCTGATTTAAAAGTGCCCGGAACTATCTTCAATAGTTAATTGCAGATTAATGTTTGCAGATTTCAACTTAGCTATTCTGTGTGGGGTTTCTTCCTATTTTATCAAAGATGTGTATGCTTTAAAAATAATTACTATTTTGGGATAATATGCCTTTACTGAGACATTTGATTTTATATAAGATGCTACAAGTCAAGAACTTTAGCAATACTCACTGCCTGCACTTGCAGCTGCAGGTCATTTTTCTCCTGCACCAGGGCCACCATTTTCTCTTCCAGTTCCTTTCTCTTTGCCTCAGACTTTGCAAGCTCCTCCTTGGTTTTCTCAAACTCTTCCTTCATGTTGGCCATTTCCTTCTCAGACTCTGCACTCTTCAGCAAGGGTTTGATCTTGAAGAACAGCTTCATCCATGGCCAGTGTTTGACATTCATGAATGCACGAACGTTGTACTGGATGCAGAAGATGGATTCTCTGAAAGGTAATAATAAAATTTGTTTTGGTGCATATTTTAATATCTATAAAACATATTTAACAGTATACATTATTATGTATAACATGAAGTTCAACACATAATACCTTTTAGTTATATATATAGAGACACAACTATATATATATAGTTACTATATATATAGATACTCTATATATAGTATCTATATATAGTATATATGTATACATATATAGTTCTCTATATCTCTATGTGAAAAATATTTATCATGTATTCAATAAACATTTCCCAATAATAGTTAGATCACATGTATAATACATATATTTCCACAGAAAACCTTCTAGTGTTATGTGTAGTATCAACCTGTATGGACAGTTTTGGAGTCCAGATGTTTGGCTCCCTTTCATGGCCAATGAAAAGGAACACTTTTGTAAGTTGACCTGTTTGCTTTTATGAAAGTTATCAAAGGAATGAGGATGCTTTTCTTGTGACTGAGATATGCCTTTCTCTCTTTTAATTTAGCAGTGACCTAAAATAATTAGCTTAGACTAGATATTGAGTTTCTGGACATACATATAATAGCCATTAAATGAATTCAGGAGTTATTAGTACAAAGTATTAAAAAAAGAATGTTTGTTTCACTAAGTTAGGATTTTATAGTACTTCATCTGTTTTCAGGATATATTTTCAAATTGACAGACTGAATTAATGAGAAATAAATTAGATTTTTTTTGTGAAGCAGCTTATTTTCAATTTTGTTCATGCCGTTAGTATTTGATAAGGATTGGCCCAGCAAGCTAAGTAAATATCTACCTCCTCTCCATCATTTTCTTGAACTCCACCCTCATCAGGTAACCCCTACACATGGCCTGAGTGCGGGTGATGAGCTGTGCCAGCTTCTCATCCCTCATCTCCTCCAGGAGTCCCAGCAGCCCAGCTTTGAAGAACACCTTGAGAGAGGCAATGTTGCAGCACATCACTGTCAGGTAGAGCAAAGCCCAGGGACACAGTGAATGGGGGGGTTTGTACCTTGGTGTGTCCAAATTTGTACTGGGTATGGTCCACATCGATTGACCCAAGGAGCTTCTCAGAAGCCTTCTTGCTATCGATGAACTGTCCCTCGGGGATGGCACTGGCATTAAGCACCTTGTATCTGTAGCAGGAAATAAAATATGGGGAAGGTCAGATTCTTGAAAGCTCAGCCAAACCTGTACCAAATTATGCCATTGTTAAGGTTTTCTGAAGTGGGATCAAGAGTGGAAGGTAAGTGAATAAATCTGAACTCTTTCATTGTATAGAAATTGCAGTCTTATGGGTAAATACATTTTTAGGGAAAATTGCATTTCCATTACTCCAAAGATTTTTGACACAGAATGGGTACTGATTTCTGTGGGTAATCACTGATGTATTTCACATGCCATGTTATCTAAATGCCTTATTTCTAAATGAGAACTTTATGTGCGAAAACAAAATATGTGGCAAGGAGAAGCAAATCTCAGTCCTAAATAGGGGCAGTATGTACTATCTATTTTCCAGCTGATATAGAACAAGAAGCAAGATACTTTAATTGTATTTGGTTTTCAAACAAGTTAGTCTAGAATGTCTTTTAGTGTCCTTCTTCACATATTTGGGCTGATGTGTGAAAGTCATCTTACTTTGTTCTCTAGGTGCCTAAATCTTAGGTAATCCACTTCCAGATACTTAGTTAAGTAATAATTTATCTTATACCAGAATATGAATAAAGAACAAGAATAAATAATAGTCCTTTTAACTTTTTTTTTTTTCTCAATAGCTATAGAAAGAACGTGGATGACTCACTTGGAAAATTTTCTGCACCTAAAGGTAGGTGCAGCGAACCTCTCCCATAACTTCCACAGTACTTAAAAATAATTAGGAAATGCAAATAATTCAGCATTTGTGAATATGGTGGAGGGTGATGACATGTAATCTGACCTCTGTTTGAAGTCAGCATAGAGGATTCTGCTGGGGAAGCCTTTCCTGCAAATCCTGATCCCTTCCAGCACGCCGTTACAGCGCAGCTGGTGCAGCACCAGCTCGTGCTCCATGGCACCTAATAAATCACAGAACGAAATTGTATATCATTTTACTGCACAGAGGAGATCAGATATATCACACTCTGAAGTTCAACAACTTACCAGGTGTTTTTGTTTCATTAGGAATAAGGCACCGCACAAAATGGGGATGTGTGCTTCTCAAATTGCTCATCAGTTTGTTTAAATTTTCCTTAGGAGCAAGAACAAAGCCTTGGATTTAAAAGTGTCTCTTACACAATCTCAATACTAGGTGGAGATAAAAACACTGCAATAAAACCATGATCAGTAATTTTTTTACAGAACTTTTGGGCAGTTCTGAAAGAATACTTCCCAAGATTCAGTAAGAATTCCTCTTTAGTGGAAGCAATTAATTTTATCTTTTCTGAACACAAAGATATATTAGATCAATCTAAAGCTTTTCTGAACTGAATTTTCTGTTTTTCTTTTCATAATGTGGTAAGTTTAGAATGATTATGCTACAGTACCCGGAAAAGAGCTGAGACAGTCTGGAAAGAAGAACCCTTCTTCTTGGCGCCCTTCTTGCCACCACCGCCACTGCTCTCTAAAAAGTAATAAATCATTTATAAAGAAGTGAACAACAAAAATGCACAGAATCTGAAAAACCTTTTATGTTCATCTTTAAAATCTATCAAAACTAATAATATGATCAAAATTTGCAAATGCAGGCAATGGTTAAAGTTAAAACAAGAGACTTGAATTTTTCAGATGACATTAGAAGGAAATCTAATGACTTTAAGCTGAAATTTAGAAAATGCAGTAGGGATATGAAATGTAGTATTTCACATAGATAGATATTTGAGAGACTAAACTAATAGCTAGTCAATACACCAAATGCAGTGTTTATGTATCCTTACATCTAAGAGTATGCATAAATTTAACAGTGTGTTGATACATCTGATTGTATTCCCTGAAGTATTTGAGAATGGCCCAAAGTGCAGAAATCTGGTTTCTCAGCTAGCCTGGGTTAATGCTTTTGTCTCGTTCTAAAATCTACAGATCTGTTAAGGTCTCTAGGGAGTTGTAATATCCTTTATTAGACTGAGATCCAAAAAGTAGACAAGGTTTTGGGTTTTCAATTTAGAAATGTAAATATCATTGCAAAATATTATTATAAGATTTTAGTTTCCTTTTCTGTAAATTGTAGTAGAACTGATTTCAAAGAAATCACCTGCTTCTGCTCCACCAGCAGATGCAAAGAGCAAGGCCAGAGTCTTCAAGGATGATTTCTGATATAGCCCCACAACAGTTTCATTCAGAGGGTCCTTGTTCTTCTCCAGCCAGCCAGTGATGTTGTAGTCCACTGTGCCAGCGTAGTGCACCAGGGAGAAGTGGGCCTCAGCCTTGCCCTTGCCAGGCTTGGGCTTCTGGAAATTGTTGGACTTGCCCAGGTGCTGGTCATAGAGCTTGTTCTTGAAAGAGGTGTCAGTTGCCTTGGGGAACATGCACTCCTCTTCCAGGATGGAGAAGATGCCCATGGGCTGGGAGAAATAGCAACATGTGAATAAAGTGTGGAAGGAATAAACAGAGGCAATGTATGTAAGAAAGAGGAATGGAAGATAAAAGTTATACCAAAAAATCCTCCTCAGTATGTGTAATCTTATGCTTCTCCAGGAAGGGCACTTTTTTAGTGGATATGCCATCAGTTATACAAAAACAAGCTCCCCCATAAAATTCAGGGTTGTGATGTAATAAAGATCTAGCATGTAGAAATTGATTTTGTACATGTTTGGTGAAAGTGGAAAGCAAAATGAATAAAAGTAATTGCATTCAGATATAAGGAAGAGTTTAAACTTCCTGTATGCTCTTTCTTTAAAATGAGACAGAAAATTTCTTAAGAAATGTTAAAACAGAAGTTTCACAACTGAAAAACTATTAAATATGTGACAGCCAATAACCTTCTCAATGAGCTCAATGCAGGCAGCCAGGTCCATGCCAAAGTCAATGAACTCCCATTCAATCCCCTCCTTCTTGTACTCCTCCTGCTCCAGCACGAACATGTGGTGGTTGAAGAACTGTTGCAGTTTCTCATTGGTGAAGTTGATGCACAGCTGCTCCAGGCTGTTGAACTGCAGAAGGCAAAGATTTACCTGTGAGTTTCTGTTCCAGGAACACCTTCCATCTTCCAAAAGTCTTTATTCTTATCCCACTAAGGTCTCCATGATTGGAATCTTGTATTTCTAGTGCTGGAACTGGACAGGTGCCTGGCATTTTCCATCCTCTAATGTATCTAACCTTTTAGGCCCTGGCAGTGTCTCAACATATTTTTGAGCTCTGAATAGATCTGCAGAGCTTAGTCCAGTCCAGCTTTTCAGTTGTTTGAATTTGTGTACATTACCTATTCCCAAGTATTCAGAGGAAATCTGGCTTCAGCATTAACAAAATCTTCCTTTAAAAAAGGCATATTTTAACTTCCTCAAAATCTCTCTCTGCTATTGTTTATCAATTGTTCAACAGTTTTCAATGCAATTTTCACTTCTGCATGCAAAACAAACATCTACAAATAAATAGAGCCCTGTGGGATACTACATACAATGAGAGCCAGAAGGGTACCATTCTTAGAAGAAAGGCAGGATTATCCAATAAATAGAAATAACCCATGTTTGAAATAAAGCACACCCCAACCCCCAAATTATTCCAATTTCCTAATGTCTCTTCCAGGAAAGCTTTATGGAGATCCTCCTCTTACATCAAAGATCTCAAAGCCAGCAATGTCCAGGACACCAATGAAGTACTGCCTGGGCTGCTTCGTGTCCAGCTGTTGGTTGATGCGAACAACCATCCACAGGAACATCTTCTCAAACACAGACTTAGCCAGGGCACCCACTGAATTGTATACCTAAGAAAAAGTTAAAGGAAAGCTACCATCTGCAGCAAAAGAGGAAGTTCAAAATTTTTAATTCAAGTCATTTTGGTTTTTATTATCACTTGTCTCTTACCTGCTGCACAGTTTGGCCCTTGGTCACGTATTCATTCCCCACCTTGACTCGGGGGTAGCAGAGGGCCTTGAGCAGGTCTGCTGAGTTCAGACCCATCAGGTAGGCAGCCTTATCAGCAACTAAGAAAACAAGCATAGAGCAGGATCAGATATTAGCCCTCCAGTGAAAGGATCTTGCAGTAATTCAGATTTCTACAGAAGTCACATATACATTACCATGTCCTTTAAAATACTGTAGTTTTTCTTGACTTGCTAATTTTTTCTGATTTAATCTATATGATTTATAAAGTTAAATATTGTTCCAATACTTTTACAGTGAACGTGCAAAAGACTAGACAGACAAGAGGACCAAGGGCCCTGAAAATGGCAGATCAAACAGTCACAGTTTCTGACTAAACAGAATAAGAAAGTGGTTGGTGTTCAAGTACACTGCACTGAAAATTGCGGTCAGTGAAACTCTCCCATCATTGGAAAGAGAGAGGAAGATTAGTGAGGTATAATGCCAAAAGTATGAATAGGATATCTTGTACAACCTTCATGGTCAGACTATATTGTCTCTAAGGATAAATATCAAACACATTAAGTCTTTCCCAGCTCTCACTTTATCTGCAGCTAGGTTAACAAATACAAGCACCACTGCACTGCATACACTCTGTCATCACTTTCCAATTTGCTGTCTGTCTTGTCTCACAGTGAAGCTGATAGCAAGCACCAGTATTATTTACAGAGTTCTTCAATGTGAGAAGGCCAAACCTCATTATATGAGATTTATAACAGATGCTAATTTTGAGCTGCTTTTATTTTATGTGTTATTTCCAACAAGACATTTAAGGCACATTTATAACTAGGAAGATGAAACAAGAAGAAAATTTCTAATTTGGAGATATATATGTATTTATGTATATGCACACAGTGATTGTATATAAGCTACTGTACTATAATTATATCATTATTCATTAGTACTTGAGAGTTGCTCCTGGTTCTGTGTCAAGCCTGGGAAGCTTCCATTCAAGACATCAACAAAGCTTACTTTACTTTTGCCTGACTCGCACTATGACAGAAAAATGAAGCATGCTTTGGGAGTCACTGGACCTAATTTTTTTGTTGTTCAAAATAATCTGCAGGTTCCACTAAGTGTTCCTCCAGAGAAGTCCTCTGGCTTAGACCCACTGCCATTCTACAATACTGGCACTGGGGAAATGCACAGGCTGAGTCAATCATTGTGACCGTGACATGCTGCCTTTAACTGAGTATTCACTATCTCCCGTGCTCTGGGATGGGTTGTGCTGGTACCTTCGGTGCCATCAGGCTCTGCCTGCTCCTCACGCTGTTTCTGCTTGAACTTCAGGTTCCCATAGTGCATGACAGCCCCTGTCAGCTTGTAGATGGCTGTTTTCTCATCTGCAGTGAAGCCCAGGATGTCAATGGCACTCTAACAAAGGAGTTGTTAAGGTGAGTACCCCAGCTGTTCAAGGTCAGAGAAATGAAACTTCACCTAAGACAGCTTCTGCTACTTACATCAGTGGCCATCAGCTCTTCCTGGTCGTTAATGCTGGGAACTGTGATCTCACCCTGACTCACGTACAGATAGTCATAGGGGTTGGTGGTGATCAGTAACATCTCTGAAAAGAAGGATGAGACACAGCCAGGTCACATGCAATTGGCATGGAAAGGAATTCAGTGTTGTTCCATGACCTTTGCCTAGAGGATCTTTCCTACCGATTAGCTCTGGCTTCTTGTTGGACATGATCTGATAAAAGATGTGGTAGCTCCTTTCCGCCTTGAGCTGGAAAGTGACTCTGGACTTCTCCAGCAGATCTGGCAAGGATGGTAGGACACAGTCAAGCACAAGAAGTGGGGAAGGCTGGAGGGAAGGGGATCAGGCCACAGGGTGTCTTACATGTTTCAATGTCAGCAGAAGCCAGTTTGCCTGTGGCACCAAAATGGATTCTGATGAATTTACCCTGAGAGCAGAAGAAAAGTCAATCAGGACTTATTTTACCAATCCAGACAGCAAAAGTATTCAAACTGGTGTTGACAGTTGTCCCAAGTAACAACTTACAAAGCGTGAGGAATTGTCATTCCTCACAGTCTTGGCATTTCCAAAGGCCTCCAGCAGTGGGTTGGCACTGATGATTTGATCCTCAAGTGTCCCCTGAAACAAAAGTTTTCTTGTCATGATCTAGCTCATCATGAAATTGGATAATTGTAGATGTCTCGCCCTGGGACCTCACCTGCATTTTGCCTGAGGTTTGCTCCTCCTTCTTCTTGTCCCCACTGGCTGCAATTGTTGCAAAGTACTGGATGACACGCTTTGTGTTCACAGTCTTCCCGGCACCGGATTCTCCGCTGCCAAAGCCAAGAGAGAAGCAGAGGGTGCGTGGTCAGGCAGGAGGTGCCCTGGCACCAGAGAGCCCCGCAGGGACCCGCACAGGGGGTGTACGTACGTGATCAGGATGGACTGGTTCTCCCGGTCTGTGAAGAGACAGAAACAAATAGACTTTGTAAATGAAGAGCACAAAAGTACTGAAAATTAATGTAAGTCATGGCAAGGAAGAAAACCTGCATTTTTTTCTTTGTTTGCTCCTACGCCTTTTTTCCATTTCAACTCCTTCCAAAGCAATTTGTCCTTACACTCTTTCCTTGAAGTATATTCACAACACTTATGACCCAAGCTTAGATGGTTGTGGATTTGATGGTTGGACTGTTGGATAAGGAATTCCCTAGGAGGATGCATGAAAGGCGTTGCAGTCAAAGGTAGCATGTCCAAATTGTTAGTCAATGGTAGAAAGACACATAAGGACTTTTTCCCAATTCTGTAATGACAGAACAAGGGGCAGCAGTTTTTGTGTCAGAGAGGCAGATTTTATGATGATGGTGGTGAGCCAGAGCAACAAGTTGCCCAAAGATGTTGCCAATATCCCACAAAAAAAAGTGTTCAAGGTCAAGTTGGACAGAGCTTTGAGCAACCTAATCTAGTTGAAGATATCCCTCCAAATGTCAAAGGGAAAGCCCATGACATTTTTAAAGATCCCTTCCAGCACAAAACATTCTGTTATTTTATAATCCTTTGCCATGGACATTGAAAACCCTTGAAGAGCCATTTGCTTCTTCTCTGTTCCACTCTATGGTCCTTTCCTTCTCCTGCATACAGTAAATTATTTTCATTTTCAGCTATACAGGCTACTTTTAGAGCAGATGAGAAAGGGAGAGTAAAGACCCACGACAAAGGAATCCTGATCATGGGTAACTCTTTGGAACTCAATAGCACAGAGAAAGAAAAGAATGAAAAAGGTGGAAGCAAAACTCACAGCACTACATAATCCTATTTCATTTTCTATGCCAGGTTCTATCAAGACAAAGCAGAACAGTTGTGATCTGATGCTTATGATGAGAGCTACTCACCAGTGAGCATGAACTGATAGGCATTGTCAGAGATGGAGAAGATGTGTGGAGGGGCCTCCTGGCGCTTCTTGCCTCGGTAGGCCAACACCACCTCGGGGTTGTACACTGGCAGCCACTTGTAGGGGTTGACAGTGACGCAGAAGAGACCCGAGTAGGTCTGTGAGGAAGGGACACAGCACGTTGGCTTCCCCTGAGCCTGGCCCAGCAGCTCCTGAGGCTGCCCAAAGGAAGCTGCTGCTGCCACTTACGTAGATCATCCAGGCTGCGTAACGCTCTTTGAGGTTGTACAGCACAGCGGGTTCGTGGAGGTGGGTCATCATGGCCATGTCCTCGATTTTGTCATACTTGGGAGGGTTCATGGAGAAGATTTGATCTTCCTTCACAGTCAGGGTCTGTCAGAGGGCAGGAAGGTACATACACGTCAGCTAAGAGCTAAGAGTGGGAATGAACTGCTGTTCGTAAATCTTGCACTTTACCCACCTCTCCCCCTTCAGTCTTGACAGTGATTTTTCCCGGTTCCCTGCTTGTGATTGTGCTCTTCACATAGGACTCCTTTGCATGAACCACAAAGACAGATGACTTTGCATCAAAAGGTTTGTTCTGGGCCTCAATTCTCTCCTTCTCTGACTTCCGGAGGTAAGGAGCTGCCTCCCCAAAGACAGCCATCTCGGCGTCCGTAGACATGTCTGCTGCTTACTACACGTAAGGCAGCAAGTATCTGTGAGGGTAGAGAATATATTAAAACTGCATGTGATGGAAGAAACACTCCTATAGCACATTTAATTGCTGTTCTTTAGGTATCAACTAAATGGCCTTTCCTGTTTCTGCTAATTCAGAGTTCTCTTCTGCAATTTTTTTTCTTTTGTAATTATTTTTTTGTGTGGTCAGATTTTAGTCCTACTGGACAATTGCATTTACAGAAGAATGCTTTCTGTCTTTTTGTATTTGGGGTCCCAGCGTAGGAAGGACATCGGGCTGTTGGAGAGAAACCAGAGGAGGTTATGGAGATGCTCCAAGGGATAAAGTCTCTCTGCTCTGGAAATAGGCTGGGAGAGCTGGGGTAGTTCAGTCTGGAGAAGAGAAGACTCCAAGGAGAACTTCTAGCAACCTTTCATTACCTAAAGGAGTTCCAAGAGACTTGAAATTGAACTTTGGACAAGGACCTGGAGCAACAGAACAAAGGAGAATTTCTCACAACTGAAACGGGATGAGTTTAGATTAGATTAGATATTAGGAAGAACATTCTTTACAACAACACAAAAACCCAAACTTTGCCTTTTAAGCCAAAGACAAACTTCATGACACAAATTGTTGTTATAAATTCAAATGAATGGGTACAATTTCCTGACTGGTTTTGTCTCTAACTACATGTTTTTTCACTTTATTAATATGTTATAAACTCAAATGAGACCATTCCACAAAATAAACACATATGGTTGAAAAATGGTCCCAGTTTTTCACCAGCAATTTTAACACTGCTTATATTATCTCACATTTTCTTACAAGATTCCTAACAGGAGTAATACAAACTATTCCTAGGTGAAATAAGATTGCTATATTATACATCTTATAGTATATAGTATAGTGCAGTGTATATATATACTATGTCAATATGTATATTATGTTATTATTTATTACAGGATATTAATTTATATTTGTACATTATACCTATATTGTACATTGACTTGTTTTATAGACATTGGATGCTTTTCTCACAATATATCCTTATGATCCTAACTATCAAAAACTATAATAGATATAGTAGGTTAGTATACATTAGTATATGTATGTATTGTGTCAGTAGATTGACTTTTTAAAGGATGAAACTATTTTCTTTTGATTGTTTTGTTTGACATTTCCTGAAATCAATGCTATGCTAAATCTCCTTTACTGATTCGAAGCATGCTGGTTATATTCCTTAAAGGATTGCTTGTTGTTATTTTATAATTTTGAGGGATATATTCTAGTGACAATATTTGACAAAACTAATATAAATTACTGTGAAAGTAAATGTGAAGAGTTTATTTTCCTCAGTGGAAATATTTAAAACTGAATTTAGTTGCAGTTCCATCTCTGTTTTTCCAGTTATCCAAGTAGGTATCATCCTTTGTTCAGTTCCGTATGATTACAAATATTTGCTTATACAATTTTGTCACAATTATGCATTATTTCAGAAGCAGAAACAAGCCTATAAGGATGCTCAGACTGGAATGCTTGTATTTAGCACTTTGATGTTTTGATACACAAAATTTTAACAATATTCCTCAAGCTTCCATGTGAAAAAAAGAACATATTAACATTATTTAAATATCTTTTTTTCCTGTTGCTTCACAGTCAGTGCCAGTGACCCTTGATGTTTGAGATAAATGCAAAAAACACGCCCCAAATAATTGGAAAGTGCTTTTCTTCTGATTTTTTTTTACCCCCTCAGGACAGTTTCTCCAGGAACTGGTGTCTGCTGGAGATTCCTGGGGAGAGTTTGGCAATGCTGCTGTGATCAGTACTTTAAAGATCATGCTCTTTAAGAATCTTGTGACAAAAATAACAACAATCCAGTCCAATTCTCATACTGTATTTATACAATGGACATAGATATTATGACTACCAGGATTTCCAGCACACCTGCATAGAAGCCCTGCCTTACAGCAAATCTACCTGACCCTAAAAAGTGAATAAATCAAGATCTTACCTTTTGTGAGACAAAGGGTAGCAGATTGGAAGACGGAGAGTATTAAAAAACAGATTAGTAACTTACTTCTTACTGCTGCACCCCAGACAACAGTTATACACTGAAAGCATATGGATGGTTGGGAAGCAGATTGAAAATCCCAGCTGACACTGGCAGACCCCACTGAATGAATGTGAGCATCCGTAGGAATGCACTGGAACTTGTGGAATGTAGGGCCAGTTTCCCTTCATTCCCAACCTCCCTAGTCCCAAGCCCTGAAACTCTTACCTTAGAGATTTCTGAGAAAGGACAAGACACACAGATCCCAGGGCACTTTTATAGGATCTGATCTGCATATGTAGCCACCACCTCCTCTTTCTTAGGTCAAAACATTTTTGGCAATCTTAACTCCTAACTGAATTGCGATTCATATTAGAAGTGAATGGATATAATTAGACATAACAGGTCTGTGAATCAATGTCCTATAAATAATTTGACAAGAAAGCATGAGAAGGGGGGGAAGTGGGAGGGCGTGCTAGAGGAGATGAAAGGGGCTACATTGGTTCTGTAATCCATCGGATGCTGACTCGCACAGAAAAAGTGAAGAGTAAGAGGCAGTGTGTCTCTTAGGAAACATGTAGGGATGGAGAGAAAGCACAGGCTCCTGCCTGCTGCAAGTACTCAGAGCCTTCAGTGTGGAAAAGCAGGAGAGGTCCTGCTGAGAGGCAGGGTTATTGCTAGAGGAAGAAAATCCCAATGCAGGAGGAAGCATCTGAAAAGGAACAGAAGTTGCAGAAGTGAGAATCAGGAGATGATAAGAAGACAAAGGACTGGAATGGACCAAAGCCAAAGCAAGTGAAGGGACGAAGAATGAGACTGAATGTAGTGATAAGGAAGGGTACATGAATACAGAAGAGGAAGTCCTTGGAGGTGTTTAAGAAAAGACTAGATGTGACACTCTGTGCCATCGTTTAGTTGATAAGGTGGTGTTAGGTCAGGTTGGACTTGATGATCTCAAAGGTCTTTTCCAATCTGGTTAATTCTGTGATTCTGTGAAGTATATAGGGATGGGATTCCAGTGGGATAACAGCAAGTCATGATGGTCAAAAGAAGCAATAAAATATAAAGATAAAAGCTTAAAACCCTGAAGTCATCGAGTTAAGTCCCAGACAAAAGACACAGGAATTGAATTCTTGTTTTTAGAGCTCCAAGATCATATGAACAGCACGATGGAAGCATTGTACAAAACTGAAGACATATATCCCATTGGAATCAGGAGAGATAGCTGCTGTCTCAACATAGGGTAGTCATTCAGCATTATTTTTGCAAGATAAGTGTACTAGGAAAGATTTAATAAATTTACATCCTCTAAAATAGTCAGTCATAACCAATGCTGTTCTGGAAGACAGGCAACTATTTTTAGAGGGATCTGAACCTCATGATAAAGCCAATCTACTGTTCTGATCTCTGGGATATTCCTCACCCAGATTAAAGAGGGGACATGTTCTATGTTCACAAGGATCAGAGTGGTGAAGAGAGCAGTGGAACCATTCACTTTACTGAGAAGCAATTTCCTCCCCATGCAACAGATCTGGATTTGTTCAGGGTTTGGGGGTGCTTGGTTTTGGGTTGGTTTTTTTTCAGTGTGGTGGTTTTGGTTTGTTGGTTTGCTGGGATTTTTGGTTTTTGGGGTTTTTTTTTGTTTGTTTCTTTTCATGTATTGACCTTCACTTTCCAAACTACGTTCCTACCACAAACAAGAAGATCTGAAGTGAGTCACATTTCAGCAGCTTCACCTGGTCCCACAGCATATTGCCTCCCCAATTACAGTACCAGTTGTGCTCTTGTCTGTCTTAGCATCTCCTACTCAGAGGTCTGGATAAGAAAGTGAGGTAATTCCTTCCTCCTCTTCTCTCAGCTGTCTGCATCTCTGTGATGGTACTGTAATCCTGGGTGTGGGAAGGAGATTGACAGACATCAGTTTCATGTTTGGAGTAAATTCCCACTGAAGATAAGACTGAGGCCTATGCTTTAGCCCTAACACTAAACCCTCATTAGAACATAAAGCAGCACTTCTTTCATGTCTTTAATTCAATTATGTATGTGAGAACTGGAATTCAGGGTTAGTTTCAGGTATTTCAAGGATGTTTTATTTTGCTGGTGCATGCAGTTTTTGACCTGGATTAAAACTGGCTGCAAAGAAAAAAAGAAAAAGAAAATAAAAACTCATGGTTTTCCCACAGTCATATGTAATACTGGCATAAAGCTGATAGCTGCCTGAAAGGCTTGATTTGCAAGACTTTTTATCAAATAGATAAAGAATAATCCATAAAGGTTTGAAGACTCAAAATGAAGTAGTTTTTCAAAGGATTTTTCAAAATCACATGAAATTGAAAATTTCCACAAGCTGTAACATATTGCTTCATCTGTTTTCACTTCTATTTTTCCTTTCCTTTATTTGCCTTTATATTCCCAGTCAATGTCCTACCAGTGTGGGAGCTTGAGTTCATAGGGACTGGAAAATGAATCAATTGTCCCATTGAAGTTGTCGACCTTAGACTCAGCTGAAACATATTCTTAATTCTAATGATGTTGTCTGCAATGGCAGTTCAGACATTCAGCTCACACACCTAGAGATTTATTTGGGCATGAAGATGACTAAAAATAGATATTTGAGTTTGGAATTGAATCTCACCCACACATGTAACAAACCTAGTATTGAACCTCTATCCCTCACTGAAATTTCTCTCTCCGTGCTGGTTTGACACATAAGATATTTAGAGGAGGAAAAAAAGACACCCATGGAAGTTTTTTTCTGAGAGCTTCCTCTGTGTCTGACAAAAACCAATGAGTGATGAGTTTTGAGAACTGACAATCAAACCACTGAGAAAGCTGAACATGCCTCTGTGGAAACACATTTTAAAACTAAAAACCCCGGGGAAACTTGTTACAGGTAACACCAGCCTGGGCACCTCCATGTGGCCCGGGCTGGGCCAGGCCGGGCAGGGCTGGGCAGGCTCTGGCACAGGGCTCAGGAAGCCCACTGGGCCCCATTTCGGCCAGGACCCCCAGAGTTTGATTAGAAAGAGGGAGGGGAGGCCAGCTCAGCTGCTAAGATCCTAGCCCAGCCCCCCTTCCCTTCGGTGTGGCCAGGGGGCCCGTTCTGGGCTGAGGGGTGGCTGCTCTATTAACATGGGGCTGATGTGGGGTCCTGCCTCCCGCCTGGGCCGAGCTCCAGGCCCGGGAGCAGCTCCGGGCAGGGCCCACCCTGCTGTGCCCCTATGGCCCAGAGAGGCCTGAGCTGGGCCCCCCGAATGGGATGTGCCCAGAGAGGCCTGAGCTGGGCCCCCGAATGGGATGTGCCCAGAGAGGGCTGAGCTGGGCCCCCCGAATGGGATGTGCCCAGAGAGGGCTGAGCTGGGCCCCCCGAATGGGATGTGCCCAGAGAGGGCTGAGCTGGGCCCCCCGAATGGGATGTGCCCAGAGCAACCATCGCCATTTCTGACTGGGCCACTGCTATCCTGGCCCCGCCTCAGCATGGCTGCTGAAAGACTCCCTATCATAAACAGCTCTGGGCCACCACCTGACAGGAATCACATCTGCAGGTCCAGGCAAAATATTACCTCTTTTACTGCCCAGATAAGACTTGCAGATACTTTGTTCGCTCTCCTGAGTGAAAGAAAAGGACAGAGATGGAGACACACACAGAAAACACCATAGAGACACCAAAGTCAGACAAGAAGGAGGAGTCAGGTCCTAGATGAGGGAAGGAGAGTTGTGGATTGAAATTTCTCTTTTAAGCTGTGGAGAAGATACTCTTGTTTCCCTGTAACTAATAGAAATGCATTTTTTTGGCAGATGAAGCATTCACATTGAGGCTATGAGCAAAGGCATTTGTGTTGAAGTAAGCAGATGTTGAAGTAGATATGATCCCATGAGAAATCTGATCAGAGATGAGAGATGAAACCCCTGTTGCCCCTCAGGGAAGAAGAAGAAATTCCTGTTTTCAAAGGATGGCATGAGCCTTTTCTTGAATTGCTAATCCTTAAAATTTATATGCTCCATAGGTTGACATGGCCCATAAATTCAGCAGTGGGAAGGCTGAAAAATGAGAGGGATTTCATGATTGCAGATTTCCCAGGTAGTTGCTATTTGTGGAAATTGAAACCACAAGAGAATCGTATCTTGTGGAGAAGTTTCCATGGAGTGAAATCTCCTCTCCCTATGTAAATTGGTGAAAGATTGTAAACTGACTAATTTTTTTCTGTACATTGTCAGTGTGAAAGAAAAGTTGTGGGGGGAGGAGAAAAGTTCTAAAAGTTTTATTCTCATTCTTATTATTTTTTCTTGTAGTTTCTGGTAATAAAGTTTTTCTTTGTACCCTTCAAAGTTTGAGCCTGTTTTGCCTTCCTCCTAATCCCATCTCACAGCAGGAAATGAGTAAATAATTCTAGTGGGTGCACTGGCAATTTGGCCAGCGCTAGACCCACCATGCTAATTAGTGCATTGGCTGGGAAATATCAAATTGGCAAATCAAAACCACTACACAAAATTGGTGTTTCCATCTGGTTGGACTGAACTGTGACACTCTCCTTGTGTCCAATTTGTGCTGATTTTTCCTCTTTGTTCATTCTTAGTGTGTTCACACTAGCAACAATTACTGAAGCTCGAATTTCTGTATTGCTGCTTGAGAAAGGGAGCACAGCAGTTGTCTGAGCAGAAGAATCTATAAATCCTTCTAGCAAGGCTGCAGTGAAGTGGGAGCCCTGAGCAGTCTCTTCAGCCAGCTCTTAGACCTGTTTAAAGGCAGTGCCTTCTTCAAAAAGAAAATGTTTAAGGTACTTAAAAAAGGCAAATTTTTTTATTGAGCATAATGGCAAAAACAATGCCAATAAAAATTTCTCCTTTTTAATATAACCCGTTATGTTCATACTTTACAGTGTGTTAAGTTTGGGCTAACAACACAGCTTTCCAAGCAGCCAACAATGATAAACTGTAACCCCTGATAAACACCAGCTGGAAAACAATTGCAGCTGATTGCAGTGGATGTTCACTAAACAAATTACTGCAACCTGAAAGGGAATAAAGACTAACTTAGGATACTAGGATACATTCCTCAAAAAAAAAAAAAAAAATATAGAGAACAAAATAAATTATTTCCCATTTTAACTATATTCTAGAAGTTGTCTGGGTCTCTGTTGATTCCCTGGCACTTTCCTATCTGCCATCATTGGTGCTTCATCAGTAGAAGAAAGGACTAAATAAGCATCATTCCACAATATTTTTCTTCATTACCTCTCTCTGACAGACTCACCCTCTGCTCCCCTCCCTCATCCTTGTGCCTGGACAAAGAGGCTGCAGCTGGTCAGGGAAGGTGCTGGCTGGGAGATGTCGGGGCAAAGCATAGGGTGACAACAGAGGCTGAAAAAATAGTGAAAACGGAAAGGGAACTGTTAAAATTCCTAGAAAATATGGATAAACCATTGAAAGAGCTTTAAAACCAGTTCATGGCTGGCATTTATGGGTGTGTCTTTCTGTACTGCCTCTGGCAGGGCCCAACAGCACAGTAGAGGGTGGTTCAATGTTGGGAATAAATAAAACTTTACAAATTGAAGGCCGTGCTACCCTTGTAAAATCATGGCTCACTGCTGTTACTTTGGCTGAGTAGAAAAGGACTCTGGGAATGACTCAGCTGAATTAGAGGAAGAGAAACAAGTTATGTAACCATTATGTGTTCACATTGTGGTGTATGGTGGTTGGTTGAATTGTGTTTGTTGTGCTTAACTGATAAAGGCCTAATTGCTTGAAAAGGCCTGATTGTTGCAATAAACAGATTCCCCTTTGCACCTGCCTGGAGGGCCCATTTCACTCTGTATCATTACGGTTCAGGGCCCTGGTGAAGGCTTCCCATCTCTCCTGTTGTGCCCAACCAGCATCTTGCTCCCACTACTCCCCTCCCTGCCTCCCACAGCTCCCCTTCCACACCCTGCTTTTGCTGGGAAGGAGTGGGTGTAGGTAAGCAGCTGCATGGGGAAATACAAACGCATTAGCATTAGCAGAACAAAGTTGTCCTTCTTCTGCCTTGCTGGCAGAGGCCCCCTTAGGTTACTGCAGCTCCTGCAGCTGGCTCCAGGAGCATTTCCATCTGTACTGCGGCCTTTGTGGTGGGCAGGAGTGTTATGGGGCCCCATCTCCAGCCAAGATCTGTCCACATAACAGCTGTGGCACAGCAAAAAACCTATGGATGGTGCAGAAATGCAACATGCTAGAAGAGCAGAGAAAAGCTTTTTGCTGCTCAGCTCAAGTGTAGTTCCCTCGTTCACCCTGCCACCCTTTCTGAAATGCACCTGGTACAAAACCAGCAATGTGTTAATGGAGGTCTCTGATGAGCCCTTAGAAGAGTGGGGCATTCAGAAGCACACTGACACATCCTGTGATGGGCCATGCAGCTGGGCCATGTTTGACATCAGAGTCACAGGGAAGACAGGTCCTGCTCATTCAAAATGTGCTGCAAAGGCCCAAAGAGTTCAAGGGAGCACCAAAAAAATCCCAGAGATGCTCAGCTGTGATGGATCCTAAACTATCATTTCTACAATAGATGGATTAGTGTCCCTTCCCTGCTCCAGCTGTCATCTGCTGCTCAAATGTTATTTTTATATTTAATTAGGAATGTTTATAATTTTAAAGCAGTGGTTTTACAGCAGTTGTAGACTGGCTGAAGGATTAGAAAGGATATCCAAAAGGGACATATGAAGGTCAGCCAGGGATTGACAGCTCTGGTGGGATGGCCAAAGATGCTTTAAATAAAGAGCAAGTTTGAGGGAGCTGCTAAATCTTGACACAAAATACCAGCCAAGTCAGTATCCCACTCTATGTCTTGGCAAAAGCAAGTTTATTAGCAGCAAGAGAACCTATCCAGCTTTGCTTCAAGTTTACCAGGTCCTTGGACACGTTGAATGGATTCCCAAACCTTCTAATTTACTTACTTATCTGTAAAGTATGATCAGTGTGTAGATACCTTATCCAAACAACGTTGTACTTCACCTTACATTTCTAATGAACATGTAAATGTTGACTGTCTAGGTCAGCTTAATGCAAAATAAAATATTGTGGGCTAATAATCGGTTCTTAGGAAAACAAAGAGGCACAGTATGTTTAGAATGACAATAAATAGACAGGACAGTCAGGTTGTGGACAGAAGGGCTGAACCTAGAAAGGCAGTGGAAGATTTGACTGAAATGATAAATACAGTCCTCAGTCTTAGCTATTCGTTATTCCATAGTCCTTTAAATGTGGATTCCTCTCACTCATCCTGCATGTGAATGGATATAATTTTGTACTATGCATGGAATAAAATTACTTCAGAGAAAGGGAGTGGGGATATCTCTTCCTGCCGCTTCCCCACCATGTTAGTTTGACTGCTTGTCACTGCTCGGAATGAAATTTGAGTTTCCCATACTTTTAATCTTAGCATTTTTCAATTAATACAAATTATATATATATATATTTTTATATACATATTTATATATATATGTTATGGGTATGTAGGCTAAAAGTTTCAGGAACCTTTACTCCTATTATTTTTATTTTCTAAGAAGATGAAAATCACTTGAAATAATGTAGTCTTAGTCCATCAAAAAAACACATACTTATCGTTGTGAGAGGAAGAATAAATCCATATAATTATTACCATCCTTCATACATTTTTGAAATGTAAGTGTAAAAATACTTTGCTGTTTGTTATACTTTTAAATTTGAAGATGAACTGTGTACATGTACTTCAAAAGTAATGAATGCTAGAATAAAATAAAACAAGATAGTCACTGTTCATATGCAAAGGTCTCTACTATCTTTATTACTAAACATAAATGATAATTACTGGAGAAAGTAACACAGAGGTTTACATTTTATGCATGCCTCAGGTCACTTTTTAGTTTTGGGAATCTCATTCCTCTTCTTCTATCTTCTTATGAATCTCCCTGCTCTTGGCTCGGAGCTTGTTGACCTGTGACTCTGCAATGTCAGCCCGCTCCTCGGCTTCCTCCAGCTCGTGCTGGATCTTGCGGAACTTGGACAGGTTGACATTGGACAGCTCCTCCTGTGAGGGGAAAGGGAGTTGTGAAAACTACAAGCAGCGTGTGGACATTTAGTACCAGAAAACTGGGCAAACAACAATTCAAACGCCACAGCTGGGCTAGCAGAGCAGATTCAAAACCAAGATAAGAAGCTGCTCAGGATGTTATGTGTGTCAGAAGAGAAAAGAATATTGGAATGTCAAAATAACATTATACACAGCATGGTCTAGGCAGAGTTCATGTCATAATCCTGAATACACTTCCTGACAGCTGCTTCTGACATCCAGGGCACGGTATAAGCAGAGAAATAGAGTGGGAAATAAGGCTTACAGCAAAACAAATAGGGTTGGGCAAGTATATTTGCTCTCAAACCCAGCAAGTCTTACTCTCACATTCCCCATTGTATCAAAAAAGCATCACATTGCATCAAAACAGTCAAGGTTTCAAAAAGCTGTGCAGAGGAAAATATGAATAGAGAATTCCACCTCCACCAGAAGAAAGACTGGTTTGGTCAAACTAGTACTTACAGCCTCCTCAGCTTGTCTCTTGTAGGATTTCACTTTCATTTGCAGCTTGTCCACCAGATCCTGCAGCCTGAGGACATTCTTCCTGTCTTCCTCAGACTAGGGAGGTTGGTAAACAGGACAGAGTCAATTCTTGGTCCTCCATCAGGCAAGGACAACAATTCCCCTTGGGGATTGTGTGTGTAAAATGTGACTCACTGTGAGAAAGCCCTGTCAGAGCAGGAGCCCTCCTGCCTTACCTGGTAGGTCAGTTCCTTCACCCTGCGCTCGTACTTGCGCACGCCCTTCACGGCTTCAGCGCTGCGCTTCTGCTCAGCATCAACCTCCCCTTCCAGCTCCCGCACCTGCAAGGACAAGCCCATCCCTGCAGCTTCCCTGGCAATGTCTCTCCAAGGACACGCTCACTCACACACACACCCAGCCCTACACACCCTGGCCTCCAGCTTCTGGATCTGCTTCTTCCCTCCCTTCAGTGCCAGCTGCTCGGCCTCTTCCAGACGGTGCTGCAGGTCCTTCACTGTCTGGTCCAGGTTCTTCTTCATCCTCTCCAGGTGGGCACTGGTGTCCTGCTCCTTCTTCAGCTCTTCTGCCATCATGGCCGCCTGATCAGAGCAAAGGGTCAAAGCCATTTCGGGGCTGGAGATATTTTGGGCAGAGTACATTGACCATCAGCAATGCCAGGAGCACCCAACTCACATCTGTGATGGCCTTCTTGGCCTTCTCCTCAGCATTGCGGGCTTCCTGGATGGTATCCTCCATTTCACTCTGGATCTGGGAAATGTCTGTTTCCAGCTTCTTCTTGGTGTTGATCAGGCTGGTATTCTGTTGAAGAACATGAACATGATTTCAGTTTTCTTAGCTTGCAGTATTATATCAAGTACAGCATAATTGTTTTGGTTTTTTTAATATTGATTATGCCATCAGGTCACATTGGATTCTAACGGAACTACTGTTGTAACTATTAATTTCTCATATATGATGTGCTTTGATATTTTGTGAGCATCCTCCATGAAGCTTTCCCTCACAGTTTCTCAGACAACAAAGAAGGATTTTAGACTGAAACATGAAAAAAAACCCAAAAACTTTCCTCATCTTTTTCAGTCTAGTGACCATAAACTTTGAGATGATACTATAGAATACCTATAGAGACATTGTTAAATTATTTTAATGACAGAGATCGTGTGGTCCTATTTTGTTCATGGTCTTGTTCATGGCTCTTTAAAGTCTTAAATGGAAAGGTGAAAGGTGTTGAACTCAAGTGAAAGAGTAACAACCTCACACACTTCACTGAATTTATTAACATTATAGTATCTATACTGTAGTATATTGAAATTCATGCTGTATCTACAACTGAAACAACAGTTTTAATATTATCTATCACTTATTACTTCTTATTTGCTGTGAAAGCCACTGCATTTAATAAAATACTGTTACAGCTCAGCCAGTCTTAAGTTAATTCACAAATATGGAGCAATAGTATAAATACTATGTTTATATACTGACCTGGCTATGGAGAAGCTGAACTCTCTCACTGGCATCCATTAATTCCTGCTCAGCCACTTTCCTTGACCTCTCTGTCTGCTCCAGGGCTGCCCGGAGCTCCTCAACTTCAGCCTGCAGCAGGTTTGCTCTGCGCTCCACCATGGCCACCTGCTCCTTCAGGTCATCCTGTGCTCTGACAGCATCATCCAAGTGCAACTGGGTATCCTGGAAAGAGAGATACCACAGATTGGGAGGTGTGTGTTTTCTGTTTTCGTATTTACTATTTCCCTGTAAAGTAAGAACTGAACAAATTGTAACACAGGAAAAAGATTTAGCTGCATCAGAAAACAGCACATCTTTAATTGTGCCATACCTTGAGCACTGCCTGGGTGTTTCTCAGGTTCTTTTGTGCCTCTGCAGCCTGGCGGTTGGCATGGCTCAGCTGGATCTCCATTTCATTCAGGTCTCCCTCCATCTTCTTCTTCAGCCTCAGGGCTTCATTCCTGCTCCTGATCTCAGCATCCAGAGTGCTCTGCATGGACTCCACAATTCTGAGGTGGTTTCTCTTCATCTGATCAATCTCCTCATCCTTCTCTGCTATCTTCCTGTCAATCTCAGACTTCACTTGGTTGAGCTCAAGCTGCAGGCGCAGGATCTTCCCCTCTTCATGTTCCAGGGAGGCCTGGACAAGTCAACACAGACATTGATAAGAATGGCAAACCTTCTTACATTCTAGGGAATTGTAAAGTATTTCCAGAAATCAAAGCTGTCTGCACTCCTCAGGCAGAACAGAGGGGAATCCAGGCCTTTTCAGCCCTATTTCCTAATTTATTTAGTGCAGACACCAGTGATTATGATCATGTACCTCAGCGTCCCCCAGAGCACCCTGGAGCTACCAAACTGTATTGTAACTAATAACTAACAACAGAAGGCTTTACCTCAGCTTCCTCTAGGGAGGCTTGCAGTTCAGATTTCTCCTGCTCAACCTGCTTCTTGACTTTCTCCAGTTCATGAATCGCCTTTCCTCCCTCAGCAATCTGCTCTGTGAGGTCAGAAATCTCCTCTGCAAGGAAGGGTGAAAAGAAGCATGGTCAGGCACAGAGCTGAATGGAGAAAGGCTCTGGTGCATCAGGGGGCCAGACATGTTCTTATCCCTGCAGGCCCAGGGCCGTTAAGTGTGGCAGACAGACAAGCCTGTGAGAAAGGGCAGCGAGGAGCAGAGGCCCAGGGACTTACGCTGCAAGTTCTTGTTCTCCCGCTTCATTGTCTCCAGGTGGTCCAAGGACTCCTCATAGGCATTCTTCATCTTGAACAGCTCCGTGCTGAGAGAGCGCGACTCCTTCTGGGAGGCCTCCAGCTCAGCCTGCGTTTCCTCATACTTCTGCTTCCATTCTGCCAGGATCTGCAGAGAAACGGGCTGTGAGTAGGGCTGGGGCCATCACAGGGGCATGCTCTGGCCAGGAGTGCTGGTGCTGGAGGCCAAATGACCTTGTCAAAATTCTTCTGCTTCTTATCCAGAGCAGCACAGGCAGCATTGGATCTCTCCACATCAATCATCAGGTCCTCCACTTCATTCTGCAGCCTCTGCTTTGTCTTTTCCAGGGAGGCACATTTGGCATTGACAGCCTCAACATGTTCCTCTGCATCCTGCAGACGTTGAGCCAGCTTCTTCCTGGAATGTGGTAAGCAGAAGTAAGCCTGTAGTGTGAAGCAGCATGTTTTAGACAAGAGCAAACTTAGCCCCTTGGTACTGTGTTACCCCTATTCACAGAGCCGTGTAAGACTTCTCCCAGACAGCCACTCTATTTCCATGTCTCAATTTTGGAGCAATCCTGCAACAGTTGCGTCTTGCTGGCCTCTCTCTGCTGTTCTGGACCTTTCTGCTTTTCCCCAATGTGTATATGCTTTCTGTCATATTTTGTCTCTTTTTGACCCTATGCACAGGAGGACACTGACTTCTTCCTGACAAGGTAAAACGGGGTCCTCAAATTTCCATTCTTAGTCTTCCATGGTTCTCCACATTCTCTGCTTACTTGGCCTCCTCGAGCTCCTCCGTGCGCTGAATCGCGTCTGTCTCGTATTTGGTTCTCCACTGGGCCACTTCACTGTTGGCCTTGGACATGGCTCGCTGCAGCTCTGCCTTGGCCTCCTGCTCCTCCTCATATTGTTCCCGGAGCAAGTCACAGTCGTGGCGAGCAGACTGCAGGGCGTGGGCCAGGGCGTTCTTGGCCTTGGGAAAAAAAAAGCAGTGTGAAAATGAAAGGAAATATCTTAGGAAATGTCCTTAATAAGAAGATCTTAGAAAGACCTGTGAATTTGCAAAAAATGAATGGATAGGCTACAGGGAAAAAAAAACAATGCTACTATAGGAAAACTTGCACTCCATTATCTAAGTGGTTGCTTTTGGCCGTCTCATTGTGTTCATTAAGTGATTTCATATATTTAGGAAAAAGCTTTCTCACCTTTATCTCTTCGTCTAAATGCCTCTTCAGTTCCTCAATCTGTTGGGTGAAAGCTTGTTTCCCTCTTGACAGTTGAGAAACCAAAGCATCCTTCTCTTCCACCTGGCGTGAATATTCACCTGAGAAAATTTGCACATACACAACAGATTTAATCCCATTGATCATGACACTGCTAACATTTGGAGATATTAAACTAGACAGTTTGCAATTCATGCTGAAACTTATGATCCCATTTCAAGCATTCCTCAGTAGATGTGACACAAAGTGTGTTGGACAGACCGTACGCCAAGGAGAGCAATTTTTGAAGTAACTCTGAGACATTACTGATCTGCACATGTAGATATGTGTCTCACCTGCTTCTGTCTGCAGACGAGCTCTTTGAGCATTGAGGTCGTTGATCATGCGCTGATGCTCTTCTTCCTTGGTCTTAACCTCACTCAGCTGGTCTTCCAGTGTGCGGCACATCTTCTCCAGGTTGGCCTGTGTTTCAGCAAATGGAAAGTGATGAGTTAACCAGCCAGGCTATAAAGAAGGCCAGGTGCAAGAATTGTGTTGTATTCCACTGGATCAATGAGCCTATAAAATAATTGTGTACCTTGGCTTTAGAGACAGACTCCATGTTGCTGGCCAAATCATCAATCTCCATCTTCATCTCACTCTTCTCCTTCTCCAGCTTCTGCTTCACACGTTGCAGGTTGTCGATCTGCTCCCCCAGCTCAGCTGTGCTGTCCGCGTGCTTCTTGCGCAGGGCGGCAGCCGTGGCTTCGTGCTGCAGCGTGGCCTCTTCCAGGTCTCGGCGCATCTTCTGGAATTCTGCCTCACGCTTCTTGTTCATCTCGATCTGAGCTGCTGTGGCCCCTCCTGCTTCTTCCAGGCGCTCACTGATCTCCTCCAGCTCCCTGGACAGGTCAGCCCGATGCTTCTCTGCTTTAGCGCGAGAGGTTCGCTCTGCCTCAATTTCCTCCTCCAGCTCCTCAATACGGGCCTGCAGAACAGCAGGGACCCTTCACACCCGTGCCCTCCTCCTGCCTGAGCTGAGCCTCAGCAAGGCAGGGGAAGGAACAGACACTTGCCTGCAGCTCCTTGATCTTCTTCTGAAGTTGCATGCCCAGGGCTTGTTCATCCTCAGTTTTGCTCTGGATCTGGCTGATTTCAAAGTCTTTCCTTTGGGCCAAGTGAATTGTGTTAGAGCTCAAAGAAAAAAGACAAGTTCTGCAGCCCAGCCCTCAGGTGCCCCAGGGCCACACTTACTTCTTCAGTTTCTCATCCAGCTGCTGCTTATCATTCTCCAAATCCATGATGCTGTCCTGGGCCAGCTTCAGGTCTCCTTCCAGTTTCCTCTTAGCTCTCTCCAGGTCCATGCGCAGTTTCTTCTCTTGCTCCAGGGACCCTTCCAGCTAAACACAACAAGACCATCAGTGCTCTACCAGCCTGATCAGGCTCCAGACCTGTCCTGGTCCTGCTCCATGTCTGTGTACTTACATCATCCACTTGCTGTTCCAGCTTGGTCTTGGCTTTGGTCAGAGTATTGACTTTGTCCTCCTCTGCCTGCAGGTCATCCAGGGTCTGCTGATGGGCCTCTTGGAGGGCTTTCTTCTCTTTTGTCAGCTTGGCAATGGTCTCATCCAGGGCTGCCATCTCCTCAGTCAGGTTTTTCACCTTTAGGAAGAAGGCAGCAAATGGAAATAAAGGAATTAGCTATCCAAGTCCTGTAACAGCACAGGGCTCTTTTCCAGAGTGTGAGTGACAGGTTCTGCCTCATACCTTGTTTTCGGTGGCATGTTTTTCCTTCTCCACCTTGGCCAGTGTTAGCTCAAGGTCATCAATATCTTTCTTCAGCTCTGAACATTCATCCTCCAGTTTCCTCTTCTTGGCTGTCAGCTCAGCATTAATTTCCTCTTCTTCTTCAGCCCTTTCAGTCACCTCCTTAATTTTGGCTTCCAGCTGGATTTTGGTTTTGATGAGCTGGTCACACCTTTCCTCAGCATCAGCCAAAGCATCAGCTTCCTATTAGAGAAACAAGGATTTGTTTGCTGATCACAACTGTTCACAAAAGCTGACTATAGAAATGGTATTTCTCACTGAGGAAAAGAAATATGGTAATTATTCTTTTCCTTTCTGAAAGTGATTTTTTTGCACATACTCAGCGTAGGTTTTTATTCTATTTCATTTTTCACTATTATCAATTATTGTCTCTTATTTTTCTTTTGGATAAGATGATAATATCCTGCAATACTTTTATTGTCAAGAGTTTTCATTAATTTCTCTGGAAGTTAAGTACTGTATATAAAGGTTCAGGGAGTCTTTATTCTTTATCTTTTTATAAACTTTTCTAGGTAAGACTGACTTTGAATAAATATTCTATGGGCAAGATAAATTTATATATATTTTATATGTAATCAGAGGTTTCAATGTGAACCTGACTTCATTTTGAATCTTTGAAGTCAATATTTAAAGACACAAGGTAATTTTGAAATATTGATCAATCCTTTGATCTTCCAATGGACTTAAGAGGTACATATAGGGCTGTGACAGAATATAGAGGGTTTTTGTGTCCTTCTAGAATAGTGGTTGCAGAAAGACAGGTGACATAACATATAAAAAGGCATAGACGTCTTTTCTTTGGGCAACTGATTGAAACCAGAGTAAGTTGGTGAATTAATTGCTCTACATACTCTCCTAACTGAAAATACTAGATCTCCAGTGAGTACATTGGATGTTATATTGTGAGCCAGGAGAAACAGACGTATGTGCATACATGTTTCAAAAGTCATTCCCAAGCTAGAATCTCATATTTATAATGGTTACACTGTGTGGTCTGGATTTTACCTTTCATTATTCATATTAAAATATTTTCTCAGACATTTTATTGTGCATGAGAGTTATGTGCTGGAAGGGTACCTGCAAGAAATACACTAATGATACTTACAGATTGCACTTGGAGCTGCAGGTCATTTTTTTCCTGCATTAAAGATGCCATTTTCTCCTCCAGTTCCTTCCTCTTTGCCTCAGACTTTGCAAGCTCCTCCTTGGTTTTCTCAAACTCTTCCTTCATGTTGGCCATTTCCTTCTCAGACTCTGCACTCTTCAGCAAGGGCTTGATCTTGAAGAACAGCTTCATCCATGGCCAGTGTTTGACATTCATGAATGCACGAATATTGTACTGGATGCAGAAGATGGATTCCCTGAGAAAGAATTAAAAAGTACAATGAATATTCTCAGTCTGACAAGTGTCAACAATTTCCCCCAAACAGAGTGACTTTAACTGAAGAAGAGGAAGGTGTACCTCCGCTCCACCATTCTCCTGTACTCCACCCTCATCAGGAAGCCCCTGCACCTGGCCTGGGTGCGGGTGATGAGCTGTGCCAGCTTCTCATCCCTCATCTCCTCCAGGAGTCCCAGCAGCCCAGCTTTGAAGAACACCTTGAGAGAGGCAATGTTGCAGCACATCACTGCCAGGTAGAGCAAAGCCCAGGGACACAGTGAATGGGGGGGTTTGTACCTTGGTGTGTCCAAATTTGTACTGGGTATGGTCCACATCGATTGACCCAAGGAGCTTCTCAGAAGCCTTCTTGCTATCGATGAACTGTCCCTCGGGAATGGCACTGGCATTAAGCACCTTATATCTGTGGAATCAGAAGAAACAGAAATGAAGACAATATCAAGTCAAGAATATTCTGTTTACGGAAACCAAGAGCACTGTTTGCAGCAGAATTAGGCTGAGGAAGATGGAATTTCATCCCTTGTTTAGAGATACCCTTCTGATAAAGTCTTGACCTGGTAAGAATTTTAAGGAAACTTTTTCAGTCTTTAGGAGACCAGCCATGATGAAGAGGACATTGATTTCCAGCCAGTTCAATCCGTATTCTTTTACTGAAGCTATGCTGTTGAAAACTGCTTGAGAGGAACATTGCCACTTTCCCATACTCTCTGTATTGGAGAAAAGCCTCTTGCCCTGAAACTTGCAGCTGATGCAATGGCCAAGGAACTCTTAGTTTGTAATTTTTACCTGAGAACCTGCTGCCACAAATCTCAAACTGCATTTTAGTCTTGTAATCACTGACTTCTGCATCTCTACTGTGCTTCCATACTCAAATGCCCCAGCAGTCAGTGAGGACACCTTCATGTCTCAAAAATTTTTCTTTTGCTAGCCATAAATGTTGTCTTTTGTTATGCACCCCGACATTTTATTTTTTTCCAGTTATAACCAGAAAGAGCTATTGTTAAAAAATATCCCCAAGTGGTAGATGTAAAGCACCGGCAAGAAGGAGGGAATGGAAATCAGAAAGGAAACTGACCTCTGTTTGAAATCAGCATAGAGGATTCTGCTGGGGAATCCCTTCCTGCAAATCCTGATCCCTTCCAGCACGCCGTTACAGCGCAGCTGGTGCAGCACCAGCTCGTGCTCCATGGCACCTGGCAATAAGACAATTGTTTGATAATTCATAATAAAACATAGAGAAAAATGGCTGCATCACACTATTTTTTATCGCTGCTTAGTGTTCTTACCAGGTGTTTTAGACTCATTGGGGATGATACAGCGCACAAAATGGGGGTGAGTGCTCCGCAGATTGGTCATCAGCTTGTTCAGATTTTCCTATGGTTTCACAAGTAAAGGTTTTTAATTAACAAATGGTACCTCCTCAGTTACACTTTCAGATGTGAAAATTCTTGTAAAACATTAACCAATTTGTAATTCCCAACTGTAGCCATTTTAATGTGAGTTTTCTTCTGTATTTCCCTCTTGAGCAGGAGAGAAACTCACAAAACTTTGCAATGTGTTTTTACAAGACTGGGGGATATATCCACTCAGCCAGAGCATCTGTGGAGTACAGTGACCAGTTGTGCATAGCAAAAAGCATATTTTTGAGTAAAAGAAATTTTTTTGCAATAACCATATTCTTATTATTTGTACCTTGGTGTGTAGCCTGACCTTGGTTCTTTTCCCAGCATTTGAAGAAAAGTGAGATCAAGATATATCTTTCTCACCAGGCCTCAGCTGACTTGCTGTAAGCTCATTTATGAATAACCAAAGAATTATTCTTGATACAGAAAAATTTAACAGCTGCAGTTAAATGGCTTTACTGCAGCTCGAGTGATGTTTTACAATCCTCAATACAAAACAAACCAAGAAAAAAACCACAGAAAAGAAGTAAAGAGGACGATTTCTGTACTCACCCTGAAAAGAGCTGAGACAGTCTGGAAAGAAGAACCCTTCTTCTTGCCTCCCTTCTTACCACCACCACCACTAGCCTCTGAAGACCACAAAAAAAAACCAAACCAAAACAAAAAGATGGTTCTACAACTTCTAAAGACCAAGTTTTTTCATATATACCAGTCATGATAAGAATGGAACATAAAAAAGAAAGCCGATATGCACGGTGCCAATAGAGTCACGAAATAAACAAGAAAATATGAATGTCAGAGAACTGACCTGCCTCTCCTCCAGCAGAGGCAAAGAGTAAGGCCAGGGTCTTCAGGGATGACTTCTGATATAGCCCCACAACAGTTTCATTCAGAGGGTCCTTGTTCTTGTCAAGCCAGCCAGAGATGTTGTAGTCCACTGTGCCAGCGTAGTGCACCAGGGAGAAGTGGGCCTCAGCCTTGCCCTTGCCAGGCTTGGGCTTCTGGAAGTTGTTGGACTTGCCCAGGTGCTGGTCATAGAGCTTGTTCTTGAAAGAGGTGTCAGTTGCCTTGGGGAACATGCACTCCTCTTCCAGGATGGAGAAGATGCCCATGGGCTGGGGAAAGCACAAGGAAGGAAGGAGGACAAGGTGAAAAGGCAGAAAGACTCAGAGATTAAATAACTTCCTGAGTGGGACAATACTACTGCTCTCAGGGATTGTTCTGCACAGCAAATCGTAAAATAATACAAACTTATGTATCTGCAGTATCACATTTGACATTTCAAGCTTCATTTAGAAATACATATAAAATTAATGTATTTCTAAAAATAACTCACATTGTGAATTACAGAAATACCTTCTCAATGAGCTCAATGCAGGCAGCCAGGTCCATGCCAAAGTCAATGAACTCCCATTCAATCCCCTCCTTCTTGTACTCCTCCTGCTCCAGCACGAACATGTGGTGGTTGAAGAACTGTTGCAGTTTCTCATTGGTGAAGTTGATGCACAGCTGCTCCAGGCTGTTGAACTGCACAATTACAAATCAAGAGTATTATTTATGTAAATTAAGTAAGTTACGGATAAAGAACAGTGCTGGCTATTTTTACCAAACCCAGGAGGCTCTGTAATTGCTCTGTCATTATTAATTGAGTAGTTTGGAACTTCTATCAGTGTGTCTCTTTTGTCAACCTGAACTTTATCCATATATTTATGACCCTAGAAGCCTAGATAATTGTAATAACTCAGACTTCATCAGCTTTGAAATCTACTGGACTGCACTAATTCAGTTACAGGAGAGTCTGCAGCACAAAACTATACTAACATTCACAAATGTTGATTTAAAATCATGTGCCAAGCCTTCAGCAAAAAATCTGCATGTAGGGATTTCATTGGCATATGTGCAAAATAAATAACTATTTCCAATAAAAACCCTGTGGGAGTCAGAATGCTATAGATACAATATAAAGGATCAAACCATTTATAACAAAAAACTACAAAAAGAAAGAAAATTTTAAAACCCCAACAAACCAGCAGCATTCCTTCTGAAGTATTTTGTCACATAACGGTGAAACTTTAACAAGCATGCTGATGAATCCTTGTTACTTACATCAAAGATCTCAAAGCCAGCAATGTCCAGGACACCAATGAAGTACTGCCTGGGCTGCTTCGTGTCCAGCTGTTGGTTGATACGAACAACCATCCACAGGAACATTTTCTCAAAGACAGCCTTTGCCAGGGCACCCACAGCATTGTATACCTGAAATGTAATACAGAAAGCATGTATTTATCATGCAGGACAAACAAGAAAGTCCAGAGAACCTATCCACAAAACAGGGGGTTTTATTACCTGCTGCACAGTTTGTCCCTTGGTCACGTATTCATTCCCCACCTTGACTCGGGGGTAGCAGAGGGCCTTGAGCAGGTCTGCTGAGTTCAGACCCATCAGGTAGGCAGCCTTGTCAGCAACTAAACACCAAAACAATCACTTGTTAAGGTACCAGTAGACATTACTATTAGACATTGCTATTCCTTAAAAAAACATATTAAAGGGCAATTCCAATAAAAATCAAAATATTAGTAAAGATAAAAAAGGCGTACATGTTAACAGCAGACCACTCTGGAAGATGTTGGACTTTACAATTTGCATTATACAAAATAATCTGAGTTGTGTTCCTCCAGAGAAGTCTTCTGGCTTAGACCCACTGCCATTCTACAATACTGGCACTGGGGAAATGCACAGGCTGAGTCAATCATTGTGACCCTGACATGCTGCCTTTAACTGAGTGTTCACTATCTCCCGTGCTCTGGGATGGGTTGTGCTGGTACCTTCGGTGCCATCAGGCTCTGCCTGCTCCTCACGCTGCTTCTGCTTGAACTTCAGGTTCCCATAGTGCATGACAGCCCCTGTCAGCTTGTAGATGGCTGTTTTCTCATCTGCAGTGAAGCCCAGGATGTCAATGGCACTCTAACAAAGGAGTTGTTAAGGTGAGTACCCCAGCTGTTCAAGGTCAGAGAAATGAAACTTCACCTAAGACAACTTCTGCTACTTACATCAGTGGCCATCAGCTCTTCCTGGTCGTTAATGCTGGGAACTGTGATCTCACCCTGACTCACGTACAGATAGTCATAGGGGTTGGTGGTGATCAGTAACATCTCTGAAAAGAAGGATGAGACACAGCCAGGTCACATGCAATTGGCATGGAAAGGAATTCAGTGTTGTTCCATGACCTTTGCCTAGAGGATCTTTCCTACCGATTAGCTCTGGCTTCTTGTTGGACATGATCTGATAAAAGATGTGGTAGCTCCTTTCCGCCTTGAGCTGGAAAGTGACTCTGGACTTCTCCAGCAGATCTGGCAAGGATGGTAGGACACAGTCAAGCACAAGAAGTGGGGAAGGCTGGAGGGAAGGGGATCAGGCCACAGGGTGTCTTACATGTTTCAATGTCAGCAGAAGCCAGTTTGCCTGTGGCACCAAAATGGATTCTGATGAATTTACCCTGAGAGCAGAAGGAAAGTCAATTGACACCTATTTTACCAAACTAGACATCAATAATATTCAAACTGGTGTTGACAGTTGTCCCAAGTAACAACTTACAAAGCGTGAGGAATTGTCATTCCTCACAGTCTTGGCATTTCCAAAGGCCTCCAGCAGTGGGTTGGCACTGATGATTTGATCCTCAAGTGTCCCCTGAAATAGAAGTCTTCTGGTCATGATCTAGCTCATCATGAAATTGGATAATTGTAGATGCCTAGCCCTGGGACCTCACCTGCATTTTGCCTGATGACTTCTCCTCCTCCTTTTTCTTGTCCCCACTGGCTGCAATTGTTGCAAAGTACTGGATGACACGCTTTGTGTTCACAGTCTTCCCGGCACCGGATTCTCCGCTGCCAAAGCCAAGAGAGAAGCAGAGGGTGCGTGGTCAGGCAGGAGGTGCCCTGGCACCAGAGAGCCCCACAGGGACCCGCACAGGGGCTGTACGTACGTGATCAGGATGGACTGGTTCTCCCGGTCTGTGAAGAGACAGAAACAAATAGACTTTGTAAATGAAGAGCACAAAAGTACTGAAAATTAATGTAAGTCATGGCAAGGAAGAAAACCTGCATTTTTAAATTTTTTTTTATTTTTTACTCCTAAGCCTTTTTTTTCTATTTCAACTCCTTGCAAAGCAATTTGCACTTGCACTATTTCCTTGAAACATATTCACAGATCTCCCTCCAAATGTCAAAGGCAAAGCCCATGACATTTTTAAAGATCCCTTCCAGCACAAAACATTCTGTTATTTTATAATCCTTTGCCATGGACATTGAAAACCCTTGAAGAGCCATTTGCTTCTTCTCTGTTCCACTCTATGGTCCTTTCCTTCTCCTGCATACAGTAAATTATTTTCATTTTCAGCTATACAGGCTACTTTTCGAGCAGATGAGAAAGGGAGAGTAAAGACCCACGACAAAGGAATCCTGATCATGGGTAACTCTTTGGAACTCAATAGCACAGAGAAAGAAAAGAATGAAAAAGGTGGAAGCAAAACTCGCAGCACTGCATAATCCTATTTCATTTTCCATGCCAGGTTCTATCAAGACAAAGCAGAACAGTTGTGATCTGATGCTTATGATGAGAGCTACTCACCAGTGAGCATGAACTGATAGGCGTTGTCAGAGATGGAGAAGATGTGTGGAGGGGCCTCCTGGCGCTTCTTGCCTCGGTAGGCCAACACCACCTCGGGGTTGTACACCGGCAGCCACTTGTAGGGGTTGACAGTGACGCAGAAGAGACCCGAGTAGGTCTGTGAGGAAGGGACACAGCACGTTGGCTTCCTCTGAGCCTGGCCCAGCAGCTCCTGAGGCTGCCCAAAGGAAGCTGCTGCTGCCACTTACGTAGATCATCCAGGCTGCGTAACGCTCTTTGAGGTTGTACAGCACAGCGGGTTCGTGGAGGTGGGTCATCATGGCCATGTCCTCGATTTTGTCATACTTGGGAGGGTTCATGGAGAAGATTTGATCTTCCTTCACAGTCAGGGTCTGTCAGAGGGCAGGAAGGTACATGCATGTCAGCTAAGAGCCAGAGTTGAATGATCCGCTGTTCGTAAATTTTTTATTTTACCCACCTCTCCCGCTTCAGTCTTGACAGTGACTTTGCCTGATTCCCTGCTTGTGATTGTGCTCTTCACATAAGACTCCTTTGCATGTACCACAAAGACAGATGTCTTGGCATCAAAAGGTTTGTTCTGGGCCTCAATTCTCTCCTTCTCTGATTTTCGGAGGTAAGGAGCTGCCTCCCCAAAGATGGCCATCTCGGCGTCTGACGACATGGCTGTGGTTTATCGCGTGCAGCAAGGCACAGCGCTGAAATAGAGATACAATTCTAAGTGAAGGGGGAAATTTCTTTTTTGGAGCAACTTTAGGCTTTGTAGTGTTCTTCTCTGCCTATTATTGTGGTCTTCCTTTCTGCTTCAACGGCTTTTTATCCTAGATATCTTTTAATTTACATTAATCTTAAAGAAGATAGGTGCCTTTGATTGTGGTTAAGATTTTTCCCTTTTTCCAGTTTATGCTTTCTATTCACTAGATCTCACCCTGTTTTAGTAGGCTATGCTGAAGTTTAGATTGATTGACAGATTCAGTGGTTATCAAAGATGCAGCAGAAATACCAAGCAGAAGCAGAAGAGATACCAAGAGAAGTCATCTTATCAAAATTTTGAAAGCCCACTTTTATTCTTTCTTTCTCTCCCATTTCAGCCCATGCAATTTGTGCCAGTAGAGATGGAGTATCATCAGGGAAAATATGTGGAGTATGCAGAAGCAGAGGTCTGAGTTGTCTATGTGAACCTTTTCCCTCTGTAGAGAAATCAGAGTCTTGTCTTCTCCAATTGTTCTGCCTTCTTCTGCTCAGGCTCACCTTTTAATATTAACTTGTATAGAAAAAGGAAAACTTCGCAATAAAAAATATTTGGAGGGATTTGACAAAATTTGACTATACATGTGCTGTTCATTCACTGTTTCTTCCCTGGATTTCTGTTTACAGTCAATCTCTTTTTAAGAGTTCTGTGGTAAGAAGTCAATTATTTCCTAGCAGGTACCAAACAAATGTGTCCAACAGTTATTAAAGGAAATTTGCTCTTTTAGACAGCACAGCTCAGGTAGAACTGCTCTGCTTTAGTGTGTGCAGATGTGAAGGGATATGGGAAGTTGCCTTAGAAATGCATAAAAAAGCAAACTTGAAGTCTGTTACTACAGAGTAAGTAAGTCAGCCTTACCTGTTGTGTCACCAGTTGACTCTTAGCCTGGAAGCTGGTCAATACTGAAAGAGAGAAGTGACAACTTCGTTCTTATCTTTGCAGAGACTCTCAATAATAAGTCACAGGGCAAAAACATGCTAGTGACCTCAACAGAGTGGGAACATGTCTATTGAAAGAGACAGCCCTTTGAGGAAAGCAGTTCCACAGGCAGCAGGAATGCTGTGGGATTCTGCCAGCACCCAACTGTCCCTATTCTTACCTTTAATCCTTCTACAGAGACAGAACAGGCTTGTCCTAACCGCACTTTTATAGGTTCTGGTTTGCACATTCAATTCCCTCCTCCTCTTTCTTAGGTCAAAAAATTTTTGGCAAAGCATTGTTTGGCAAACTTGACTGAGTACATGATTCCCATTCGTGCGTGTGGATATATTTAGAAATATTTGAGGTCTTCCTAGCTATGTGAATAAATCTCCTATAAATATTATGACTAGGAATCTAGGAAGGAGGAAGTGCTGTCCAGCAAAAAGAGCACGACACTGGATCTTGGAATTGTTGGCTTCTCTTCTCCTGTCAATTGCTGTTTGACATATAAGATTTGTGTGTCTCAGGACTCAGCAGTAGTGAGAAGTATTACTATCACAAGAGCTTTGGAGGGAAACTATACTGAAATATTCTAGAAATAAAAAATAGGAATAATCTAGTATAGTCTAATTCCAAGACTGGATGACCATATCATGCTTGTGTTACTGCACCTATTTACAACTCCTTAGCTTCTTGGTAGGTACTTTCAAAAGATCAGGTAAGATAGATTATCCCCCTTGATTCATACATTCAATTTCATCCTTTACCTCCTTCTGAAGTGTTACTGATCAGCTGTGATTTGAAATTCAGTTTTAAAGTTATTATTCTGCCATTCTCCATATCTGGCTGTGCTGGTTTGCTCTGATGTATGTCCAGCAGAAATTTCAGTGGGGTGACACTAGCAAGAATTCCTAAGGATTCATTTTACATCTTTCATCTTTTAAGTTTATCAGCAGTTTCAACTTGCCAACCTCCTGCTATTTTAGAAACCTTGGACAGTGGCTCTGGTTAAAAAATGCAAAAATGAGATTTAGATCCCAAGCTGTCGTCCTCCAGCCTTCCCCAGCACAAACACAAATGCCACTGAAATATAGACAATTCCTGGGAGGCTTTGCATTTCCTTTGCAAAGACTTAGGAAGGATCTGCTGTTCAAAGTTCTTCCATGGGGCTGGGATGTGCTTTATTTCTCTACCATATTCTGAAGACTCACATTTTCTCTCAAAAGTCAGGAAGTTGAAGCAAAGTAAGAGGGGTCAGAGAGGATAACCAGTCATCTCAATTCACTTCTTTAAAGAACATTTGTGTGCTTATAACACTGCATGTATGACTGAAACATCTGAGATCATGTATTCTTTTAAGAGATTGTCAGTGTCTTTCTGAAAAATAAATGGAGAGATAATCTCTGTTTGAAAAATAATGTGTATTTGTAGAATTGTCACTGAAGAAAGCATCATCCTCAGGCATACAAAAGAGGGTAAAGAGAGAGAAAGAAAGGAGAGATTTTCTCCCTCTTCTTCTAATGCATTTCATAATACCTTAACAATGAATGGACTTGACTGTTCTTTATGTGTCACATGAAAGAAACTCCAAGATGAATTTTCAGTTTTTTAATAAACTTGTCTCTTGCTGCTGACATGACTTCTGAGTTGTGTGGGAACTAAAAGCTTTCCAGCTGAGAGCCATATAGCCATAAGAAACCCCCATCCAATATCTCCTTTTTACAGTTATTATTATGTTTAGGTGTCTGGTTACAGCTGCAAAATGATTCTTCATAATTCAGTTTCTTTTCTGGGTTCTCTGTGCATGTCAATTAAAGAAGATGTTATGGATTCCAGTGCACTGGTTCAAAGATCACACTTGTAGTATATCATTCTCTCTGTCAGTTTGATATCTTGCATTTTGTTTCACCCCCTAGAGTAATGAGAATCATCTGGGAAGGCAACAGATTCAAAAAGGAATGACAGATGACTTTTGTTCTGTTTCTTCCCTACCTAGAAGCCTGACAATAAAGGACCACTTTCTACAGCCTGATTTTCATCTGCCTTGTTCAGGAAGTAGTACCTCATATATATTTTTTCCTGCAGTGAGTAAAACTCAGGTCCAAAAGCCATTCTAGGGCTCTTAGTTCTCATAGATTGCCTTGTCTCTTCATGTTCTGTGAATTTTCTGAATATTTTTCCATCTTTGTGACATCTTATGAGCCCATTGTATTTCAGACCTTTTATAGAATTTTTTTAAACTAGGATAACATAGCATCAACTTGTGCCTTAACTATTTTCTGCTGTTTTCAAATTTTGGAAAGGATTGCAAATAGGTTTTTCACTCGTGGGTGGAAAAAAGTTTCATAAATACAGAGGAGTGAGGGTTCTACTTCTCCTGTGATTATAGATATGGACTTCACACTACTGGACAAGTTATTGACCTCAGTCTTCAACTCATCTTTCTCCTTTGCCAGCTTCTGCGTGATGCTTTGCAGGTTTTTACTCACCAAATTCATCTGTCTACAGTAGAAAAAGAACAATAATGTCAAAAGACCATAGAAGAGTTGGTGATACAGGATTGCTATGGGTCCCTAGTCATGTTTTTCAAATAATGAAATAATTTCATATGCCTCAAATATTTTTTGCCATCGTACGCTATCCACTTACTGAAAAAAAACAGTAAGAAGCTCGAAGCTTCAAAGGTGCTCCTTGTGCTTTATTTAGGTAACACTACCAGGAGTTTGTCTTCCTCATTTTCTCAGTGGTCTGTCAAGAAGTTAAAGGCTTTAACCACGCCCCAGGCTCTTTGCCACACTAAAATCCTTGTAGGCCATGTGTGCTGACCAATTTGGTAGACTACCATTGTAATCTCAAATTTCCACACATCATTCTTGAATAAAGGGAAAATTGAACTTCCTTCAATCTGATGGTGAAACTCTTCCTTGTGTAGACTGATATATGCTTTGTTTTCTTTATGATAAGATGTGTTGGTTTTGCATTAATTGGCACTTAGAAGAGGGCATCTACGGAGGTTTTATCTTTGAGAACTTCCTCTGTGAACTGATGGGACCAACTGGAGGCTGGTTTGGTTGTTGACAGCCTGGGAAACTAATTAGAGAATTTGGCCCACCTCTGTGAATTCACATTTTGAAGTGAGCAAATCTGGGAAACGACCTTTTTATCCTCCGGCAGGAGTCCAGGTAACTGGGCCCAGGCCTGGCCCCACTGCAGGCCTGTGGGCCTGGCAGGGGACAGGGCTGGGTCCCCTGTGTGGGGAGCTGGCATGGCCCTGCAGGGAGGAGAGGTGGCCATGGGCAGGGCTGGCTCCCCTGTGTGGGGGCATGTCCCAGCAGGGAGGAGAGGTGACCGTGGGCAGGGCTGGGTCCCCTGTCTCAGGAGCTGGCATGTCCAGGCAGGGAGGAGAGGTGGCCATGGGCAGGGCTGGGTCCCCTGTGTGGGGACATGTCCAGGCAGGGAGGAGAGGTGGCCATGGGCAGGGCTGGGTCCCCTGTGTGGGGACGTGTCCAGGCAGGGAGGAGAGGTGGCCATGGGCAGGGCTGGGTCCCCTGTGTGGGGACGTGTCCAGGCAGGGAGGAGAGGTGGCCATGGGCAGGGCTGGGTCCCCTGTGTGGGGACGTGTCCAGGCAGGGAGGAGAGGTGGCCGTGGGCAGGGCTGGGTCCCCTGTCTCAGAAGCTGGCAGTCCCAGCAGGGAGGAGGAGTGGCCATGGACTGTGGGTGCCAGCTGAGTCCCAGGGAGGCTGATTGAGATGCTGGCTGTCCTGCCACCCTTTCCAGAGCAGCCGCTGCCCTTTCTGGCCTGGGCCAGCCCTTCCCAGCATGGCCTGAGTGTCCTGAGATCCTGGCACCGCTCCAGCATGGCCTGGCTGCAGCTTCTGCATCCTCCATGTGAGATTTTAACTTTTCCAATGCTCAGATAAGACTTGCAGACCTTCAATCCTCCTGTGAGTGAGAGGAAAAACAACAGAAAAGATACACCAAGGTCAGTAAAGCAGAAGTCAGGTTCTAGATGAAAGGAGAATGAGGAGATGCTGTGAATTTAAGCTGAAAATCCTTTTGTAAGCTACCGGGATAGACTGTAGTACACTAAAAATTTCTATAAACCGTGGAGAAAGACATGAGGGGTTGGAGTGTTCAACTTGATAGATCATGAGCAAAAGCACCTGTGCTGAGTACCCTTTACCCCAAGGGAAGAAGGGGATCTCTGTTCCTGGGGATGCAGCATGAAGAGAGAAAAAAAGAGATGAAAAGAACCTTTGTTTTTAACAGTTCATTCTGAAAAGTAAATACCCCATGAGTTTAACATGGCCCATAAGCACAGCTCTGGGAAGGCTGTAAAAATGGAAGGAGTTTCACGATTGCAGATTCCCAGGTGGCTGTGGTTCACGGAAAGTAAAGCCACAAAATAACTATTTTTTCTTCTTGTGAAGAAATCCCTATAGCCTGACAAAAGGAGACTCTTCTCCCTAAAGTAAACTGAAAAAGATTATTTTTAAGTTGGTAATTAAATGAATTGTTTCTTTATGTTGCTGTTAAAAAGAAGAAGAGAGTGTGGGAGAGAGGAAGAACGGTGGTCTGAAGGTTTTATTCTGAATTTATTATTTCTTTATGTTGTTAATAAAGTTTTTATTTAAAATTATTAACTGAAATTATAGCCATCATTAGGCAAGATGTCCCTAACTTAAATTTTCTTGCAGTTGCAACTACAGATTATGTTGTTGCATGAAGTAAGTAGGAATATGAACTTTGTACCAGGTTTTGCCTATCTCATCAATGGAAGGTATTCCAGCACTTGGATACCCTTACTGTTAAATTATTTTTTCTTATATATAAATGAGATTATCAGTGTTTCTATTTGTGTCTCTTGCCCCTGGTCACAGCATACCACAGAGAAAGATCATGATGATAGGAAGTTGGCCTTGGAGTCTCCTCCAAGGGATAAGGAGACAGGAGGATGGAAAAGCTCATGGCTCAACTTGAAGACAAGGAGGCTGCTTACCAGTTACTGCCATTTGTTAGTTTCCACTCTGGAGGAAAACTTATTTAGTTTTTGCTAATGAAATAAACACAGTTAGTTTGTGAAACAAAAATTAAAACAACACCTTTTCCCCAAGATTTCCCAGGCTCAGGTTCACTTCTTCATTACTGATTCCTCCATCTCCCAGCAGTCCAGTTAGGTAGAGAATGGGAAGTAGAAGTTATTCCATAACAGCTTCTCTCTGCTGCTTCTTTCTCTTCATACTTCTCCCTTCCTCCAAGATGGGTTCTCCATGGGCTGCAATTCCTCCAGGAAATTTCCACCTCCTCCAGTGTCAAGTCCTGGAGCTGCATGTGGGTATCTTCTCTACAGTGGACTACAGAGGTCCTCTCCACAGGCTGCAAGGAAGTCTCTGCCCCAGTGCCTGGAGCAGCTTCTCCTGCTCCTTATTTGACAAGATGGAACACAGGATCAAAAGACACCAAACACTCACTAAGGTCAAACTCATAAACAGACACTGCTCTTTTCTGATTCACTAAAATGATAATTTCACCACAGAAAGCTTGATCAGCTATTATTTCTTCTGCTGAGGATTCCCAATGATCTTCTTGTCATTCAGTGTAGATGAAATAAGTTTCCATGAAGATTTTGCCTTCAGTGAATAACAGTCTGGCAAGTTAATTCAGAGAATTGACTAATATACCACAAAACTATATAATGAGGGTACAGCAGAAGGTGGGAAATGTTGATGGACATTTTACACTTCTTGAGAGATCTCGGGATGATGGAATTGGACAATCCAATGGATTGTCCCAGGATTAGGCCTTCTGCAGCTTGTGGAGATATGACCACCCATCCTAGGTACTGATGCATTTTGCTAGAGATACTTGGGATATATCTTTCCCATGTCTTTTTTTTAATCTGGCTCACTAGCTGCTTCCCAGAGCTGGATGTGCTGTTTCTGCATTTTTTGTGTTCTTACACACTATCCTTCACATTATTATTAGGCTCAGGGGTGTAATAGTGTTGATTTTATCACATTAAAAAAATTATTTATGCTGCGAAGATGTGTGGATTTGTTGATTTTCATCATCCTCAATTACAATTAACTTTGAATGAAAAATGCATCTTAGATCTGTGCCAGGGATTTGATTTGGGGTCATGGGTGGAAAAGTAACTCTTATTTAGAGACCATTTGTCTTTGAAGCCTTATGTAAGACAAATGTTTTCAAGGAGCTTGTGATACCTACTCAGCTGGTTATTGCACTGTGGACTTTAGAATTCCATATGTTATTCATGTAAGCTTTAACTTAAAATGTCTACAAGAAAGGTAAATCATGTGTGTATTAAGGGCTACAATGTCTCAAACCTGACCAGGAGACCACTGTAGATGGAGAAGTCAATGATCTGCATCACAGCTAACCCCAGTGTGCCCAGGCCCACAATGAACTGTGCTGCCCATCCTGCACCACCTAGAGCTGTGCTGTGCATCACAAATCTCTTAGCTGTAGGGTACACTCAGCCAGATCATCCCTGCAGGTATCTCCCTCTCTGTAATGTTTTTGTATCATGTGCATAGTCTTTTATCTAAAAGTGCAAAAAGAAGCTCTAATGTGAACATCCTTTATGAATGGAATTGTGTTTTTAAAGATGATTGTAGTGGCATGAATTACTTGAAAACAAGAAACCTCCACAAACTGGATGTGTGGTGCACCATGAGAAAACCCATCCTGGGCCCATCTGGAGCTGGGGTTCCCAGCATCTGAAGATATTTACTCAGAATCTGGTTGTTCTGTACCACCTCACATCATTCCTGGGGGAAGGGGAAAGGAGACTCTCCTGAGGAGAAGGGGTCCCTTCCATTAGAGTACAGGTGGATGAGGGAGCCGTCCAGTATTGTCAGGGGTTGTTTCCTGTGTTGTTTCCTTTCTTTTCTTGTACTCTGTCATTAGTATCTTTGCTGTTACTGTTCTTTTCTTATCTCATTGCTATTTCCAGTAAATTGTCCTTATCTCAATCTCTGATCTTTGCCTTTTATGCCTCCAATTCCCCTCTCCTGTGTGCTGCAGGGGAGGGAAGGGGGGAGGGGCCCATGGTTTTAGAGGGACTACTAAACTGGATAATACCATTCACAACACTATCTTATTCAACTGGCTGCTTTATTAAGCTGGATTTTATTGGACTTTTCTTATTGAGATCCACAAAAAACCTGCATTGTCCATCTCCTCCTCCTGCCCTCTCCCATCTGCCTGCAAATCTGCAGCTTGTTCACACCTTCTCACTTCAAGCCATGATTTCATCTTGAGTTACTGTGAAAATCCTTCTTTGCGGGCTAATTGGAAAGAGCATGTCTTTCTCAAAGACAAAAATAACTATCTGAGTAGGTGTGCTAGGACAATTGGACAATTTACTACACTGCCTTCCCTACTTCTTGTCCAAGCAAGGTAGTATATTACAAAGTGGGAGCAGGATTAAATGATTTAGATTTGCCAATCTGAGTGCAGTTAAAAAAGAGGCTGTGACATTTCCCAGCTGCTTTATGATCTGTTGAAGATAAACTCAGATAAAACAATGTGGTCAGCATTTGTCATGGCATCCTTTGGAATACAGTGCTTTGGAATTCTTGGCTTTTATCGAGTTCTTGTTAGTTCTTCCTCATTCTTCCCTGCTGACATAAGTTTCCAGAGGGATTTGCCTCCCATACAGATTCAGCAATGTCATTAGCTCTTCTGTAAAAGTCAAGCCAGAGCCTAATTCCTTTTTATCTGCTGTGAGAAGCAGCCTACTCTCGCCTGCTTCCCACAACAAATCCATAGGTGAGCATCTCCTAGGAAATTATGACAGGGACCAGGTTTGGTCATTTTAGATATTGCACATGTGAAGGGGTTTTAATGTTTAACACCAAATTTACTTATTTCAAGATATTTGACGTTGCATGTGATTTCGATTCAACACAATGACACAGCAGTGTGATGGAGTCACAATGCAAACGTAACAGAGTTATTGCAATATCGAGTGGGATCACAAATCACATGTGATTCCTGCCACCCAGCTCCACACACTCACCATCACTGAGGCGCCTCAGGTGCTGGGAAGGAGTGCCCTTCCCATGCTGCTCACAGAGTTGTCTTCCCACACCATAAGGGCCGTGAGGGCATGACACAAATGGGTTAAAAGCCTGTCTAGGTGCCTGAAAAAAAGTGATCTAAAAACCACTGACCTAAGAAGTAGCAAAAACCAGTTTGTCTGTGAAGGGTAGTCAATACCAAACATGTCAGTGAAAAAAGATACAAGAAAAAACACTTTTCCAGTGGAAGGAAAGAGTGTTTGGTCTGAAGAGCTGTTTAAAAAACCACCATAAAACTGCCAAGAACATAATATGGTCACAAATAAGTCTGGGTGAAAATTTGGTTTCTGAAGACTGATTTGTAGTCTTTGCATCACCAAGAAGGTCAGGGGGTTGGAGCGCATGATGTGTAAGGAGAAGCTAAAAGAAATGTAGTTATTAAATCTGATGAAGAAGAGGCTAAAGGGAGATCTTACTATCTACAGCTATCTGATACGGTGAGAAAGAATGGACATAAGCTGGAATGTGAGAAATTCAAATTAGATATAAGGAAAATTGTTTTTACCATGGCAGCGATCCAAGTTAGGAACAGGTTGTACAGAGAGGTTCCATGTTTAGAGGTGTTCAGGATGTGGCTGGACAAATCCTGAGCAACCTGAATTAATTTGGCTTGCTTTGGGTAGGGTGTTGGATTAGGTGACCATTGAACAGCTTTGAAATCTCAGCTGTTCTGAATAATTTTGTGATCCTAGCTAGAGAGCAGGTTAAGCAGCAAGTCAAGGCTCTTCTGTTTAGGGAAGAAGCAGCACACATCTCATTCAGGCATTGCTGCCTGACTTTGCAGATTGTGGTACAGACAATGTGCAATAACAGCATGGCTCACTGTGTTAGCTTGTATCTTGTCAGACAGCTTTAACACTGAGGGTATGGGCCAGGCATTGAAGAAAAAACCCAGGATCTGTGACAAACTTCAGGAGCTTTGCTGAAAGCCCTGCTGGTGTGTCCCACTGCCCATAGCAGCCCAGGAGTGGCATTTGCTCAGCTATGAGCAGACCCAGCTGTGCTGTGGTCGTACATTGGCACCTGAACCCAGTAGGCATCTAAGACTGTGGCTCAAGCCTTATGGGATGGAAGCAAGGAGCTTTTCCCCTCCCTGTGCTCTGCCCAGGGCCAAAAGCAGTGGCTGTGCCTGGCACTGCCTGTGCAATCAGAGCTGTCCTGGCTGCAGAGCAGCAGCACCTGGGCTCCAGGCTCTCCGTGGCCTCTTGGCAAGGGAGATGTCCCTGCCCTGATGGTGCCCTTTGGCTTCTTGTGACAGACATGTCAGGACACAAAGGCCAGCCCAGAGCATTGTCCTGGCAGTGGCTCAATGGTGGCTGAGACTGGACAGTATGGGAAGTATGGAACAGGCAGATGTGCTGAGGGTTTCCCTAAACACTGCCCCATTCCTCAAGTGCTCCTGGCTGAGGCATATGCCAGACTTCATGTCTTGGTGTCTTTGTTATATATGGGATCAGGAGTCTGCACCTGGTTCTGCTCCCATGCATTCGTGTGGCAGATCTTTGAATTAATGGAAACCTTCAGTAGGGCTGGTGGTGATCATCTGAGTAGATACCAATGGCTGGTTTGAAGTATCCTGTCCCTCTGTGCTTGGCCACCAGCTGACTTCACCTGATGCTCCTACTTCAGGTACAGGGAAGTTCAGCAATCCATCCGCTCCCTTTCATTGTGCTGTCTAGGTTTGACAGACCTTATCTTACTTCTGCTGATTGCCTTCTCTTCAGCTTGGAGGGCCCAAGGCTGACAGAGCATTTTCAAGAGCTGACATTTCAGATGCCTGTGTCAGATGACACTGAATGCTGTTTTCAGTGGGAGGGATGGTGCAGGGTGCTTGAAAATATCCCCTATTCTGATTCATGTTAGTGTTGAAGAGTTGAAAAAGTTGTCTATCTGCAGTGTACCTAAATCCTATGAGGTTCTCTAAATCAACTCGTCTATGCTGGGGAAACCCATTGGAGCTTGATTTGGTATGAAAATCTCTTGGCTTAGCAATTCCAATACAAACACATCTCTGATGACCCCAGCTGATGGGCCTATTTTTAAGACTATTGATATCAGTGCACTCAGGGGTCAGGTTTCAGAAGAAAGAATCTAATTTTTCGCTGACATTGTAAAATTTGAGGGGGAGGTTAGAGGTCTCTGAAGCACTTGACTCCACCAGCTGCAAAGGGAATATGATCTGGGCCAAATATAAGAACTCAGGGATTTATACATTTGTTTTAGACGTTAGAATTTTATTTAAAGTGATAGTTCTCCTCACAACCATACCCGCATATGCCTGTCCCACACCATTTATGGTATTCTAATGTTTCTGATCTGTATTTGCCTTGCAGTTGCTGTGCAGAGTCTGAAGCCCTCCAGGGAGTGAGTCTTGGTGTGACTGTGTAGGTGGATTAGTTTTTCCTCAGAGAACTATGGACACCGTTGACTGTGGCCATATTCACTCCCTTTTTTTCTGTTTCATCATCCCAGTTCTCACCTAAGTACTTGAAACAGCATTCATAGCTCTCTCTGATAAGAAAAGAGATTCCTGTGTGTCACAGTGTAATTTTTTTCCTCTTATTAGATGATAAAATTGCTCCAGAGAGAGCGATTTCTCCACTTCTACTTTTGCATTGGGAGTTGAAATTATTTCCTCCTTTGGCAGTAGAAGCGTGGCTGTGGAACTTCAGAAAAAGGGTCCTTGTATCCTGGTGGATTAACTCCTACCTGTGTAATACAACAGGAGGGATGTATCCTGTGTGGCATCAGATTTCCATAGGGAACCAGGATCATCATGTGTTTGGCTCATGAGAAGCATTTGCAGCATCATCTCTGCTCTCTGAGTCTTCAGTATCAGGAGTCTCCAGAGGCACTAACTCAGAAAAAAAAACAGACGAAAGTTGTAGACTGCATATCTAAATGTCATGGAAGATTTCACTTAGTAATCTATTTCATGCTCAAATGAGTTCTATCCTCCTTCTGTTCAGCCCGGAATGATACATCAGTGCCAGAGAAAACAGCATGTGCTCCCTGGTCACAGAAGTATTGCAGAAAAAGGAGTTGAGTTATTGGGAACTCAACAGTGTATCACAGAGACTGAAGAATATTGGGCTGTTGCTGTCAGTGACTTGAATTTAGCTACAGGGAAAGTGCTGGGCTTCATGCAGTTTGCTCTTGCCAAAGCAGCAGTTGCCTCAAGTCCTCACCTGAGACTTCTGTGCAGCAATCCTGCCAGTGGCAAAGAAAAGTTAACATGCCCAGGAAAAAAATCCACTTATGCAATGCCTACTTAGGTTGTTTGGGAACAGGTTGTGGCATGGCATCCATTAATCTGCATAACAAGGAAGATTGGCTTCCACATTATGCAAAGCATTCAGGGTGCTTCCAGCACAGGCACTATGTTAGCAGAGAGGTATGAACAGAGCAAGGAGTTCAGAGCAAGGACACGGCACAGGCTGGGTGCTGACACCAGCTCAGCTTTGTCTCTCAAAAAGGAGAAAGGAAATTAATGGTTTAGCTCAGAGGAGAAAATGCTGGAAATGTGATGTGCAATGGTCAAATTGCAGATGATGAGGGAACCATTTTTAAGCTATATAAATGTGCAGGAGAGCATGTGTTTGTGTCTCTGTGGAAATGAACATGGTTCTCACACACACCTACATTTTCTATTGCCTTGAACCAAATGCTCTGCCATCTCTTCTGCTGTGAAATGTCCCAAATAAATAAGCCTGGTTTGCCAGTGGCAAAAGGGTTTTACTGCTAGTTCTCTGAGGGCATATTGGGCTGGACACTTTCATCACAACCCCACCATTCTAGTTGGTTTCTCTCCCTTTTATTTGGATCTATTTGCTTCCCATCAAGCTTCCTCCCTGTCAGCACTGAGCAAGTAACACGTGTGGCTAATACAGAAAAGAAACAGGGAGGTCGGTGCCTTCCTAGCCAGGTCAGCCAGAGGAACTTGCTAAATATGTTTGTCATTCCCTTGTTGTCTCAGACACTGCCAGAATATTCTGAGCAGCAAAGGCCCCTGCAGCCCTGCTAGCTGAAGGGCATCAGCTGGCAGATTGGCTGTCTGGTGAGAAGCACTCCTTTCCCTATCTCCCAGTGCTCAGTGCCTGCCTGTTTTCCACCTTAACAGCAGTTTTCCCGCAGGATTTGTTCCCGAGATTTTCTTGTCAGATAACAAGGCTGAGTCTGGCACTGTGACAGAGATCCAAGCCCAGGTCCAACCAAGCAGTGAGCCTGAGCAAGAATTCCCAGAAGGCACAGGCACATGGAGAACACATATGCAACACATATGCACAGAAATACACAGCTGGCCACATGTCAGACCAGGCGAACACACAGCACTCACACAAATACCGAGGGCATAAGCGACCTCACCCCATTCCCCTCGGGCAGCTCAGGATGAGGTCCCAGTAGAGTCAGTGAAGATGCTCATAAGTACACGGAGAACCTGCTGGTACCTGGGCACAGACACTCCATGTGCCCATGACCTGTCCCTGGATCCCAGTTTCCTCAGGCCACATGGGGTGTTCCTCATGACTTGTACAAAGGCATCTCTGAGAGGTGTTGGATATCTGAAGGAATCAGAGGACTTTCCCACTTCTTCAGGTTAGCTGTGTTTGATTACCTACTGCCATTGTACAAAGCAAGGTTTATGAATATAATTTATAAAATTTTAGGGTGTGCTTCAATGTTTTCTTTTACTGGTCCATTAACAACTATTCTTTGTTTGTTTGTTCATTTGTTTGTTGTGGGTTTTTTGGTGCAAAATACTGTCTTCTCAAGCTCCTGAGTTACATCTTGTTGAAACTTGCAGAAACCTGCAGCCTGTGATTTTTCTCCGGAAGTGTTTGTATGTCTGGGCTCCAGCAGCTCCAATTCTCTGATGACAGTAATTCTTTTGCAGCTGTCACCAGATTTGCCATTGTTCTGGGCTTGCCTTTCTAGAACAGAAGACAAGCGTGCTGCTGCTTAACTGCACTGCACGATGGATCAGCTGCTGTCACTCATATGGATAAAACTCTTCCACATTGTTCAGCAAGGGCTAAATGGATGGATAATGAAAAGGAGGAAATGAACTGGAGTCACATATTCCCTCCCTTGTGTTAGACTTGACTTTAGTGTATAGAATCCTGATGGAGAGCCCCTTCCTGCCATTTGGAGATGGGGTTTGTTCTTGATGTATATTGACATCTGACTTGCGCCTGATCCCAAAAATACTATGGCATTGCACATTTCCTCAACTGAGAAAAGTAATTGGTCCACTTTGACCCTGCTCCATTCCCACATCTGTGAGTCAGAAATCAGAGCCATGCCTATATGGGTATCCCAATAGATTTTCTTCCCCAAATTTTTTTAGATAGTGTTGTCTAGTTGTAGAAATTGCATAACATATTTGTGCTGTGGCTGCACTGTGCCCAATCTCAGTGTCAGAAAGGCACTGCGTGCCTATGCTACTATTCAGCCCAGAGATTGTACTACTCCCATTAATTTCTATTACATTTAATTTCATAGAGTCTTATTCACTATTCTTGATTTATTTATATGTTTTCTTTTTGAAATTATTTCTTAAGGTGACATTAATTTTTTTACTTTACTCCACAATTTGGGACTCTGTCTTCTTTTTATTTTTTTAAATTTCTTTCTCTCTGGCCTACTTATACCTACATCATTTCTGAGATTGTTCTGCTGGGAACCCATTCCTGCCAATCATTCTCATGGGCTAATCAGGATAGAATACCTGATAATGTTTGTAACATTGATTTGAAGATATTTGAAGCTGGTCCACACCCCAACATTTTGATTATTTCTGAGAATGTCTGCCAGGAGGTTTGGTAACAATATTGGTTAAGCAAATTCTTATCTCAAACTTCTTCTCTCCTGTGTAGAGAAAGACAGTTATTTCTGATACTGCACCTGAACTGAATAAAGGAACAGACAAAGTTAAAAGTAACTATGCCAAAAAGAGGGTGTCTCATCGTCTCTCATGTCTCTTCCACTTCAAACTTCCTTCACAAATGAACTGCCTACATTGAATCCTATTGTCCTAGGAAAGGTCTTAGGCCTGGGATGAAAGTAACAGTGTGGACAAACCTTTGTCATCTAAATAGTGAAATGAACGACCATCACTGGAAATTCTGTTTTCCTTGATAAGCTTTTAGATATATTTTTATGTGTAATTGAGCACAGTTCTGCACTGGAGTAGTTCTGGCCTCAGTCAGAGAGCTGGCAGGAAGCTTCTGCTGCTGCCACTGAATTTCTCTGCTCCAGCCTGAGCAATGGAGTACCCAGCATTGATGATGACACCTTTTTGCACACAGTTTGGTTTTACTCTACAAAAGCTGTGTTGGTACTTGCAGCATGTTTTCTTCCTTATTTAGCAGTGTTTATTGATACATAAATTACAAGTGCTGGGATATGTTCTCAGATGCACTCCTGAGTCCCTCTTAAAGCCTGATATTTTTTTTTGCAATTTCCATTTCCCTGGCATTGATTTGAGCACTGTTTATATGCACTAGACAGTAATTCAGTTTCTTCAGATTTTAATTCATTTAGCAATATTAGATGAGGACCCTCTATTCTTGGTGCACTGCTACTCTTCTATGTATTCCAAAACCTATTATATAAAAAAAATGCAGGAACACTCTTAATTGCTCTCTAGTGAAAAATCAACTTTTCTGAACAAGTCTGTGCTCTTTTTATATCCTGATTATCTGTTGGCTTTTTAGATGCTCTTGAAATCTTAGTTGCAATCAAAAAACTCACAAGTAACTCCCATGGGATTTTTGGTAATCTAGCGCTAGCTCCATAAACAGCTTTCATTTAAAAATAATTTTTCTCTTTATCACATTGATGAAAATTAATTTTGGTGCAGCACTGTTGCTATTACAGCATGTCTCTGAATGGTCAACAGTAGAACAATTATGCCTTCAGACTAGCCACTGCTAATCTTATCATGGAAGCAATTTTATTCCCCTGCTATGAACAGTATTTTTTCTTCTTTATACTCAGCTGTGCCAGATGTGAATCTTATCAGACAAAAAACTGAACTACAATTCACAAGTAATGAAAAGCATCAAGATCTACAGAAACAGAATTAAAAAAAGAAAAAAAAAAAGTGGACAGATCTTATAAATCTGTGGATTATTCAGTGCAACACTATTTGAAAAACATTCCCCATAGGATTTTCAGCTTGCCTGTGCTGTTGTCAGCCATGCTCTCAGTATGACAGGGCATGCTGGAGGCATCAGTGTGCTCTGTGGACCCCTGATGAGCCCTATGACAGAGAATGCTCAGCTCCTGCTGCAGCAGCATTTCTGCTGCCCTCTGTGAAAAACGAGAGCTGCCAGGAATGTTAGCGCCAAAGAAACAGAATTGCTCAAACACTGATCATTCAGAGCAAGGCTTCTCATCCCAACACTTTCCAGTATTAAGATGCAGCTGGGCACTGGACTCTGGAGATGGTAGGACACACTTTCCTTAACCTAGCTTCCCTTCCTCCTGTAAGTGCATGGATTTGGTGAAATGCATGCTTCCCTGCAGGAAGTGTCTAGTCCAAAGTGGTGTTGCAGTGCTATGTAGCTCAAGAATTCCATATGAGGTAAGACTGGAAGGGTTAGTTGATTTTTGAGCAAAACAGGTTGATGAACAGAACCCCAGAATCTTAAAAATATTCAAGGGAAAAGATACAGAATAGGTACAGGGAAATTTTAGCCATGGCAAAGGTAATCTAGTATTTTTGGGGCTATTTGAGAAGACTGCCTTGTCCCCTGCACCAAAGCAGGGAAGGACTTTGAAGATCCTTCTGTCTCCCAATTGTACTCTCTTGAGACTGCTTCCAGGTTAATTTTTTCAATGCATTTATGGTATAGCTTAATGGTATAGCATAATATGCCACATAAGCATGTACAATGTTCCACACTTCTGTATTTCAGAAGAGAGAGATGGAAGAGAGAAACTGCAACTCCAAAGACATCTCAGCATCACTTAACTCTGAAGTGGAGAAGAAGGTAAAAATATAACACCTGGGCAGGTGCTGAGTGAGTATCAAAGTTACACAGTTACTTAGGCTCCTCCTGTCTTTCCAGGAAGCATCCATGGAAGAGATCTGGAGAGATCCTGGGTGAGGACATGACCTTCAGGATGCCCTTTCCATCACTCACCAAAGCAGCTGAGGAGCTCCTGTTACAGAACAGGTGTGTGGGGTGAGGAGGCTGGGTGGTGTCTGGGTGGAACAGTCTAGAAGAAAGGCAACAGGTGGTAAAAGAAGTTGAAGGTGGAGAAGGATCTGGATCAAAAGGAAATCAAGGTTACTAAAATAGTGCAATTTTGAAAAAGTGACTGCTCCTCCCAGAAAACACTGGAGAACTTGTTGAGCAGTTGAAATCACTGACAGATAACAGGTGCCATAAAAGTATCTGGTTTTGATAACCTTGCATTTGAATGCCAAGATTTGAAGAAACATACATATTATCCTCGTCTGAGATGTAGCTGTATTCTTCTTAAGAATTGTCACATATAATCACTTATGACCTAAAAATCAGTTTTAACACCTCCTGCAAGACAGTAAGGTTCAGGCAGTTACACATAGAACTACTGTGGATTTTGTTGTGTTATGTTTTTCATGTTTCCTGTTTTCCCCTCACTTCCGCAAGGTCTCATTCACAATCTCAAATCACTACCAGGAAAAACAGATTTTTCTCTGTGTTAATTCTAAGCATCTCCTTGTTTGATGTCAATAGTTCTGTACTGCAATGTGGAGGCATGGACATAGTCTATTCTTCATTAAGGCCAGATTTTTGGTTAACCGAGGCAGGTATCTTTCAGGATGGAACATGTGTTAAAACGTCTTTTGGAATACAAAATTAGGAGGAAATTAGGAACATTCCCAAGAGCATTTAGGGATGGGAAAACTTCCTGCCTATCTTAAATTCTAATACTCTGTGCATTCATTTGTGTGTCTGCCATCACATTGAGACTGTCTAGAAGCATTAGCAGCATGCAAAGTAGTCAGATGTCGTGCAAAGCCTGCAGTGTAAACCCATTCTCTCCTCTCTCCAGTGAGTGTCCCACATTCTCCTCATCCTTCCCAGTCCCCACAAGCATTTCTGTTTTCCCACGCTGCCCCACTTGAGTGTTTTCAGCCTTTCTTTTAACATCACTGCTCCCGAGGCCTTTGGATGTGAAGAGGCACCAGACACAACCTGCCTGCCCCCCTGCAGTGCCAGGAGAGCAGAGATTCAGAGAACACATTTGTTTCTCAAGACACTCTTACTCTTAGCAAGGCACCCATTGTAGGGTATTGGGTGTGATATGGGTCAGTGGGCAGGGGGTTCACAAGAGCAGTTATCAAAAGCTGCAGAGTTAAGTCCAGTGTCAGGTTGTCAGGTACCAACACCCAAATGATGCTCAATTATTTGCTCTCTTCCTTTCTCTTTTTCTTCCTTCCTCCCACCTGTACTTTCTGTGTCTTTCTCCCCTCTTCTTCATGAATTTTCTTGCTCCCCATCTCAATATTTTATTTTTCAAACTTCCTTTCTTTCACACCTTTCTCAGTATCTTCCTCCATTCCTCTCTTTTCTCTGTCATTTTCTGTGTTTCACTCTCTTCCTCCATTTCTTTCTCACAATATCTAGCCGACCCATTTGTTCTCTGGTTCCCTCTCCTCTCCTTCTCCTGCTCCATCCACCTCTCCCTCGTACGCTTCTCTCTTCCTTTCTGCCCTTCACCTCTTGGCCCCTTGATTTTCTGCTGTTGGGGAAGAAAGCCCTTTCTGGTCAAGACAATGTTACTATGGGCTGAGGGCATAGACAATGAGTACTTGGAGAACTGGAAAGCTGAATTGTTGGCAAGAAACCTCTGTGGGGAACCTGTGTCTTCAGGTCAGACATACTTTGTCCATGTCTTAGTGCCTCTTAAAGTGCTGATGCTTTTGTGCCCAGGAGACTCAGTCATCCATGCCCGAGCTCTTGAAGGTCAGAGAACTCAACAATCCACATGGGGCAGCAGCTCTAGTGAAGCTCATCAGCTGCATCTATTTTAAACCTTCTCTTTGAGATGTTCCTTTAGGCCACTTATGGGCCCATGTTCTTCCCAAGATCAGTTACCTGTGCATCAGCACATTTCACATCACAAGCAGCCTGACACCAGAAATAGTGCATTGATGCAAAAGACTCCTGTCCTCCAGCCAAGGCAGCAAATCAAAAGTGAGGAGAAATCGGTTTTCCTTACTCATCCCTTTGATATTCCACTCTGATTCCAAAAAGTCTCCAGCCATGCTTTCCAGGATGGCCAGTGGCAAGGCCAGGACAGCACAGTGCAGTGTGTGTGATTTCTCTCCCTCTCCCACCTGTGCAGTTGGAATTCTGGCCCAAGGTGTTGTCTTTTAAGGAGCCTGCAATGTTACCTTTCATCAGTTGAGCATTTAGTAACAAATCCTCAGGCCATTATTTCTTACAGGTGAGAGAAAAGCCCCAACAGTTTCAGGTTCTTCAAATGCATCCTGATTCTTCCACAGACAGAGCAGCTTGTTTATTTTTGAGGGTGATTGTAATACTGTGCAAAGGGAACAGGGAGTTTTGACATTGAAATATGGTCCTCAAAGTTGTGGCATTTTCTAGTCTGTCAGCAGGTTTAAAAAGATACCCAAGGTTTCTTTTCCTTGTTGCCCAGATATCACTGGCACTGATGAAGTTTTCACAGCTTCACACATAGAGATGATGTCTCTGAAGAGCATCACTTACAGTGACACAAAAGTCAATACAGGGTGTCATCTTTTCCTTAAATATATTTAGCTGCTAGAGAACTACTTCCATATTTAGTTGTAACATGGAAGAATTCTATGGGTGTAAACCTCAGTGTGTTTGGGAGGAGAAGGACCTCCCAGTCCTGAACACTGTTGCTGCAAATACACTGACAGCTGTGGTCGGTGCAAAGGGCTGTGCAGTATCTGCAGCTCCCTTCCCCAGCTCTTTCACAGCTCTTTGAAGTACTCCTTGTAAACGTAGAGGTGTAGAGATAGCCAAGAACCCTGAGGGATCTGTAAGTGTCCCTGTAGTGAAAGCCAAGTCTCATTTACCATTCCCCACATCTGCTTGTAGAATCTTCCCGCAGCAGCTACCTGATGTGCCAGGGTCTAGTGAATGGTATGTTAAGCTGCACTGCTGCTTGCTGTGCAGGTTGCCTCTAAACACCTATTCCAGAGAAAGGAAACTCCAATGTGAGTGTCACTGTGATGTCCCAGTGGGCACAATCTCTTTGCTTCAGGGTGATGGTAGCTGTGTTCTCCAGGCTCACCACTTGCTCAGGCTGCACAGCCCCCACCTGGGCACTGACAAGAATGGCTGGAGGTGGGAAACATCCTTGCTGCCTTCTCTTCCTCATAGTCAGCTTTTCCTCATTTTTGTCCTGATCATGCATTATATTCTGCAGCGTTATCCCATGTGGGATGAGAAAAAAAAAATAGCCAGGGTCTATCAGTAACTTTTTTCCATCCAGTTTTCAGATCCCTTATAAAAAAAGCTCATGCATTGCTGCAAAAGGAAGACTGGAAGCACTGTTTGGCTGTGAGGAAACACCATTTTTAGTGCTTCTCTAAATTCTCAGGGTGTCAGACTTGGAGATTTCTTTATGGTGTTATGTCAACAGGGTTGCTCTCAATTCGGGTGTTAGAAAAATAAAAACAATTCCTTTTGACATGTAAACTTGTAAAACATAGGTTTACAATTTCTCTTGCTAAAGAGCATTATTTATTTAATATTTATTTATTCTAACTTTAAATCACAATACCATTGCTGGGAAACACTCTAGTACAGTGTAAAAATTTTTGTTTGCTCTCATGCCTATTACTCTTACTGTAGTTGGAGAACTGGAGCTTCTGAATCTTACTCCAGAAAATTCAGGAATTTACTCCTGAATATTACTTGTTCGAACACAATCAACACTTAAATAATTCCAGAACTAAAATGTAACTACTGCTTTTTATGCAAAAGAATCTACGGTCTTTAGACATTGACAAATTTATAAAGCCTTGTTGCAGAAGGAAGTGACAGAGGGGTCACATTTTGTGCAGCCCTCAGGTCACTTTGTTGCCTCACAACATTCTCACTCTTCCTCTGCAATTTTCTTGCTGTGAAACTCCCTGCTCTTCACTCGGAGCTTGTTGACCTGTGACTCTGCAATGTCAGCCCGCTCCTCGGCTTCCTCCAGCTCGTGCTGGATCTTGCGGAACTTGGACAGGTTGACATTGGACAGCTCCTCCTGTGAGGGGAAAGGGAGTCAGGGGTCAGCACAGGACAGGGGTTTCACTTCTGCTGCAAGTCAGCCCAATGGGGCTGCACATCTCCATCCCCCTCCCACCACTGCTCACACATCAGCCTCACACAGAGCTCCTCATCCTCCCCTTTTCAGGACACTACTGGGACAAGTTTCACCAGGAGGGCATCACATGTGAAGAGGAATTTCAACCTTTGGATTTGTCATTTCTGTACTTATTCTCCCACTTGTTTGGTGCTGATGTGTTAGGGGGTATATCTGGATGACAAAGTCCCCCTAGTCAACAGATGATTTTTGACATTTAAAATTTTTCTTCTATTCCTCTCCTGGACAACTGCATGATACCCATAGGAAGCAATGGTTTTTACTTCCCCAAGAAATACTCACAGCTTCCTCAGCTTGTCTCTTGTAGGATTTCACTTTCATTTGCAGCTTGTCCACCAGATCCTGCAGCCTGAGAATATTCTTCCTATCTTCCTCAGACTAGGGAGGTTGGTAAACAGGATAGAGAGTCAATTCTTGATCCTCCATCAGGCAAGGGCAACAATTCCCCTTGGGGATGGTGTGTGCAAAATGTGACTCACTGTGAGAAAGCCCTGTCAGAGCAGGAGCCCTCCTGCCTTACCTGGTAGGTCAGTTCCTTCACCCTGCGCTCGTACTTGCGCACGCCCTTCACGGCTTCAGCGCTGCGCTTCTGCTCAGCATCAACCTCCCCTTCCAGCTCCCGCACCTGCAAGGACAAGCCCATCCCTGCAGCTTCCCTGGCAATGTCTCTCCAAGGACACGCTCACTCACACACACACCCAGCCCTACACACCCTGGCCTCCAGCTTCTGGATCTGCTTCTTCCCTCCCTTCAGTGCCAGCTGCTCGGCCTCTTCCAGACGGTGCTGCAGGTCCTTCACTGTCTGGTCCAGGTTCTTCTTCATCCTCTCCAGGTGGGCACTGGTGTCCTGCTCCTTCTTCAGCTCTTCTGCCATCATGGCCGCCTGATCAGAGCAAAGGGTCAAAGCCATTTTGGGGCTGGAGATATTTTGGGCAGAGTACACTGACCATCAGCAATGCCAGGAGCACCCAACTCACATCTGTGATGGCCTTCTTGGCCTTCTCCTCAGCATTGCGGGCTTCCTGGATGGTATCCTCCATTTCACCCTGGATCTGGGCAATGTCTGTTTCCAGCTTCTTCTTGGTGTTGATCAGGCTGGTGTTCTTTTGAAGGAAAAAAGCAAAATTTTTTTTCCAGTTGCTTCACACCATTTTTAGAAAAATCAAATTACCTCTTTTTATTTATGTTTTTGTGTCAGTTTTATATGAAGAATACAAATAACTGACAAATAGCAGTGTTGAAGATTAATTGTTATATTAGAATTTAAAAAGGAAAACAGCCTTGTTGGTAATTTCAATTCCCTAAGTACTGTAGGTGTTATATGTCTTCAGTTCTAGAACCTACCTGAGTGTGGAGAAGCTGAACTCTCTCACTTGCATCCAGAAGTTCCTGCTCAGCCAGTTTCCTTGACCTCTCTGTCTGCTCCAGGGCTGCCCGGAGCTCCTCAACTTCAGCCTGCAGCAGGTTTGCTCTGCGCTCCACCATGGCCACCTGCTCCTTCAGGTCATCCTGTGCTCTGACAGCATCGTCCAGATGGATCTGGGTGTCCTGGAAAAAGAGATACCATAGATTGGGAGGCATATTCTTCCCCTTTACTTATTTTCCATTTTCATATTAATATGGAAAAGAACGCTAAAAGAGAAATATTTGTAGCTGTGTAAGGAACCAGGGAGGACCTGGTCTGTAATGCCATACCTTGAGCACTGCCTGGGTGTTTCTCAGGTTCTTCTGTGCTTCTGCTGCCATGCGGTTGGCATGGCTCAGCTGGATCTCCATTTCATTCAGGTCTCCCTCCATCTTCTTCTTCAGCCTCAGGGCTTCATTCCTGCTCCTGATCTCAGCATCCAGAGTGCTCTGCATGGAATCCACAATTCTGAGGTGGTTTCTCTTCATCTGATCAATCTCTTCATCTTTCTCTGCTATCTTCCTGTCAATCTCAGACTTCACTTGGTTGAGCTCAAGCTGCAGGCGCAGGATCTTCCCCTCCTCATGTTCCAGGGAGGCCTGAAAAAAGTATAAAATCCAGTTAATTATAAAAAAACCAACATTGTCAACAACTTTATATGAATTGTTATCTTCAAGAATAATGTATAACCAGAAGCCTGAGATTGAAAGAAAGGAAAAAGCATACTAGTGGATTCAAAGATTTTAGTGGTGTGAAGAAACCCTGCTTCCCATGCTTCCACTGAATTGTCAATGCATAGAATCACATAAATGTTATCTGAAGCTGCCAAACTGTGTTAATTAACAACAGAAGGCTTTACCTCAGCCTCCTCCAGGGAGGCTTGCAGTTCAGATTTCTCCTGCTCAACCTGCTTCTTGACTTTCTCCAGCTCATGAATCGCCTTTCCTTGCTCAGCAATCTGCTCTGTGAGGTCAGAAATCTCCTCTGCAAGGAAGGGTGAAAAGCAGCATGGTCAGGCACAGAGCTGAATGGAGAAAGGCTCTGGTGAATCAGGGAACCAGGCATGTTCTTATCCCTGCAGGCCCAGGGCCGTTAAGTGTGGCAGACAGACAAGCCTGTGAGAAAGGGCAGCGAGGAGCAGAGGCGCAGGGACTTACGCTGCAAGTTCTTGTTCTCCCGCTTCATTGTCTCCAGGTGGTCCAAGGACTCCTCATAGGCATTCTTCATCTTGAACAGCTCCGTGCTGAGAGAGCGCGACTCCTTCTGGGAGGCCTCCAGCTCAGCCTGCGTTTCCTCATACTTCTGCTTCCATTCTGCCAGGATCTGCAGAGAAACGGGATGTGAGTAGGGCTGGGGCCATCACAGGGGCGTGCTCTGGCCACGAGTGCTGGTGCTGGAGGCCAAATGACCTTGTCAAAGTTCCTCTGCTTCTTATCCAGAGCAGCACAGGCAGCATTGGATCTCTCCACATCAATCATCAGGTCCTCTACTTCATTCTGCAGCCTCTGCTTTGTCTTTTCCAGGGAGGCACATTTGGCATTGACAGCCTCAACATGTTCCTCTGCATCCTGCAGTCGCTGGGCCAGCTTCTTCCTGTGTTAAAATATAGCATGGTTTAAAAGAAATGGAGAAGTTGTGTCATCTGGTTGATGGGCCTTTCACAACAGGATATTTTACAAGTTCATTGGTAAGTGCAGCTCAGAGTCATCAAGCAATTCAATTCTGCCATTTCACAGCCTGTGGTCCACATTGCTCTTCCATTTTTCCCCATAGTATGTTGTGTCTCTCTGCCAGTCCCTGTCTTCTACATGTTTGCCTGTGATTTTTTCTCCCTCACCACATGCATTACAGAATTTATTTGCTATCCTCCTTTCATCCCAACCCCAAGCAGAACACTGACTTCTCCCCAACAATGTCACAGTGGTCTCCAAGAATTTCTGGTCTTAATCTCTGCTAGCCTTCCTCACTTTCCCCACATACTTGGCCTCCTCGAGCTCCTCCGTGCGCTGAATCGCGTCTGTCTCGTATTTGGTTCTCCACTGGGCCACTTCACTGTTGGCCTTGGACAGGGCTCGCTGCAGCTCTGCCTTGGCCTCCTGCTCCTCCTCATATTGTTCCCGGAGCAAGTCACAGTCGTGGCGAGCAGACTGCAGGGCGTGGGCCAGGGCACTTTTTGCCTGCAACAACAAAGGTATTGGGTCATGGAACAGAAATATCCCAGGAAATCTGACTGAATAATAAATTGGACACTGCATTATGCTTCTATGCAAATAGACAACCATGCACACAATGAGGAAAGAAGCTTGGACTGAAAAAAAGGAATAGTGGATAAACTCTAGGTAAAAGTTAGCATGAGACGACTTGCACCAAATTACAAGAGATTTTTTCCTGTCTCATCATAGTATATGGAGAACCACTGAGAGGAGGAGTCACCTTTATCTCTTCTTCCAGATGCCTCTTCAGTTCCTCAATCTGTTGGGTGAAAGCCTGTTTGCCTCTTGACAGTTGAGAAACCAAAGCATCCTTCTCATCCACCTGGCGTGAATATTCACCTGAGAAAATTGCAGATACACAACAGATTTAATCCCATTGATTGTGAAACTGCTAACATTTGTTGATATAAAAACAGAGAGTTTGTAGTCTATGCTGAAACTTATGATCCCATTTCAAGCATTTCACAGTAGATGTGACACAAAGTGTGTTGGACAGACCATACACCAAGGAGAGCAATTTTTGAAATAACTCTGAGACATTACTGATCTGCACATGTAGATATGTGTCTCACCTGCTTCTGTCTGCAGACGAGCTCTTTGAGCATTGAGGTCATTGATCATGCGCTGATGCTCTTCTTCCTTGGTCTTAATCTCACTCAGCTGGTCTTCCAGTGTGCGGCACATCTTCTCCAGGTTGGCCTGTGTTTCAGCAAATGGAAAGTGATGAGTTAACCAGCCAGGCTATAAAGAAGGCCAGGTGCAAGAATTGTGTTGTATTCCACTGGATCAATGAGCCTATAAAATAATTGTGTACCTTGGCTTTAGAGACAGACTCCATGTTGCTGGCTAAGTCATCAATCTCCATCTTCATCTCACTCTTCTCCTTCTCCAGCTTCTGCTTCACACGTTGCAGGTTGTCGATCTGCTCCCCCAGCTCAGCTGTGCTGTCCGCGTGCTTCTTGCGCAGGGCGGCAGCCGTGGCTTCGTGCTGCAGCGTGGCCTCTTCCAGGTCACGGCGCATCTTCTGGAATTCTGCCTCACGCTTCTTGTTCATATCAATCTGAGCTGCTGTGGCCCCTCCTGCTTCTTCCAGGCGCTCACTGATCGCCTCCAGCTCCCTGGACAGGTCAGCCCGATGCTTCTCTGCTTTAGCGCGAGAGGTTCGCTCTGCCTCAATTTCCTCCTCCAGCTCCTCAATACGGGCCTGCAGAACAGCAGGGACCCTTCACACCCGTGCCCTCCTCCTGCCTGAGCTGAGCCTCAGCAAGGCAGGGGAAGGAACAGACACTTACCTGCAGTTCCTTGATTTTCTTCTGAAATTGCATGCCCAGGGCTTGTTCATCCTCGATCTTGCTCTGGATCTGGCTGATTTCAAAGTCTTTCCTTTGGGCCAAGTGAATTGTGTTAGAGCTCAAAGAAAAAAGACAAGTGCTGCAGCCCAGCCCTCAGGTGCCCCAGGGCCACACTTACTTCTTCAGTTTCTCATCCAGCTGCTGCTTATCATTCTCCAAATCCATGATGCTGTCCTGGGCCAGCTTCAGGTCTCCTTCCAGTTTCCTCTTAGCTCTCTCCAGGTCCATGCGCAGTTTCTTCTCTTGCTCCAGGGACCCTTCCAGCTAAACACAACAAGACCATCAGTGCTCTACCAGCCTGATCAGGGCTCCAGACCTGTCTTGGTCCTGCTCCATGTCTGTGTACTTACATCATCCACTTGCTGTTCCAGCTTGGTCTTGGCTTTGGTCAGAGTATTGACTTTGTCCTCCTCTGCCTGCAGGTCATCCAGGGTCTGCTGATGGGCCTCTTGGAGGGCTTTCTTCTCTTTTGTCAGCTTGGCAATAGTCTCATCCAGGGCTGCCATCTCCTCAGTCAGGTTTTTCACCTTTAGGAAGAAGGCAGCAAATGTAAATAAAGGAATTAGCTATCCAAGTCCTGTAACAGCACAGGGCTCTTTTCCAGAGTGTGAGTGACAGGTTCTGCCTCATACCTTGTTTTCAGTGGCATGTTTTTCCTTCTCCACCTTGGCCAGTGTTAGCTCAAGGTCATCAATATCTTTCTTCAGCTCTGAACATTCATCTTCCAATTTCCTCTTCTTGGCTGTCAGCTCAGCATTAATTTCCTCTTCATCCTCTGCCCTTTCAGTCACCTCCTTAATTTTGGCTTCCAGCTGGATTTTGGTTTTGATGAGTTGGTCACACCTTTCCTCAGCATCAGCCAAGCTATCTGCTTCCTGGTGTGGAGACAAAGATTGCATTTGTTTATATTTGCAAGTTTCTCTTCTTTATCTTTTAGCCTATCCACTCAAAGAGGTTTACAATGTTGTCAGGTTTTCTTCCTGAGACATTGATATGCAAGTTCTGAATTCAAAATATTCTTTTTTTATTTGTTTGTTTGTTTGTTTGTCTTTTTGCTCTTTTGAAAGGATCTCTCAGAATTCATATTTGTGATAATATTAAATGGTGTAGGGGGTTCAGGTACAATCCTGTCCAGGATATATATAGGTGGCATCTTCATCAGAATAGCAGAAGCCTTTACACCCACTTGAATCTCCTCGCTTCTTTTGTTATCTATTAGGGACCTCACCATGCTACTGTAAGATACTACTTTCTAACCTTCATGTTTAATATAATGGACACCTGACCTTCTGCTCAAGATAGAGTGGTTAGAATGAGTAGGTGCTTTTTCCCACAGAGTGGGAAATAAATGGTGATACTCACAGCCTGCACTTGGAGCTGCAGGTCATTTTTCTCCTTCAGTAAAGAAACCATTTTCTCCTCAAGCTCCTTCCTCTTTGCTTCCGACTTTGCAAGCTCCTCCTTGGTTTTCTCAAACTCTTCCTTCATGTTGGCCATTTCCTTCTCAGACTCTGCACTCTTCAGCAAGGGCTTGATCTTGAAGAACAGCTTCATCCATGGCCAGTGTTTGACATTCATGAATGAACGAATATTGTACTGGATGCAAAAGATGGACTCCCTGAAGCATAATGAAAAAACATACACTGAATATTCTCAGTCTGATGAGTGTCAATGTTGTTTACAGATAGAGATATTATAAAAGAAAGGCCTTAGAAAATTAGGCCTTGCTCTATTGAATTACCAGCTGGCCTGTAAGTTCCCATAAAGAACAATTAGACGAATTAGAAGCAGTTAGCACAAGAAACTATTCTGGTAAGAGAACTGTTTGCACTTGTAATAAACAAGAAATCTGTCCAATGGAAATCAGTGAACAAAATATATAAACTAACCAAAAACAGAGAGATTTGACACACATAAACCCTAGCCATTTACCAGCCAAAAAACTGAGTGTCAGTGTATTGTTAGCCAATTAAGTCTAACACAGTGTCTTCTATTATTTCCTATAAATATGAGCTTTGTAAACAAGGAATTGGCTTTCCGTCATAAAGAAACTAAGTTCTGTCTACTTAAAACTGCACCATGTCAACACTTTCCCATGAGCAAAATTACTTTAACTGAAGGAAAGGAAGGTGTACCTCCGCTCCACCATTCTCCTGTACTCCACCCTCATCAGGAAGCCCCTGCACAAGGCCTGAGTGCGGGTGATGAGCTGTGCCAGCTTCTCATCCCTCATCTCCTCCAGGAGCCCTATCAGCCCAGCTTTGAAGAACACCTTGAGAGAGGCAATGTTGCAGCACATCACTGTCAGGTAGAGCAAAGCCCAGGGACACAGTGAATGGGGGATTTTGTACCTTGGTGTGTCCAAATCTGTACTGGGTATGGTCCACATCGATTGACCCAAGGAGCTTCTCAGAAGCCTTCTTGCTATCGATGAACTGTCCCTCGGGGATGGCACTGGCATTAAGCACCTTGTATCTGTGGAATCAGAAGAAGATAAGGCTTTTGTTTTCTGAGCAACACACAGTAGCCACTAAAACCCACCAGCTCTTTATAAAATTAGAACACAGCTTAAATGGACCCATGAATGAACCAAGGTTGCTTTTAATGATGCTGAAAAGCGCAGAGCTCTCACCTCTGTTTGAAGTCAGCATAGAGGACTCTGCTGGGGAAGCCTTTCCTGCAAATCCTGATCCCCTCCAGCACGCCGTTACAGCGCAGCTGGTGCAGCACCAGCTCGTGCTCCATGGCACCTGGCAATGCAGAGCACAAAGGAATGGCACAGATTGCAGTGCACAGGGGAATGGGTGTATAGAGCAAGGATTTTTCTGCTTTAGCAGCTTACCAGGTGTTTTAGTCTCATTGGGGATGATACAGCGCACAAAATGGGGGTGGGTGCTGCGCAGATTGGTCATCAGCTTGTTCAGGTTCTCCTGTGGGATCATGATTTAGTGTGCATTTATAAGAAATGTGGAGAAAATAACCCTTTGGATTCTTTGAATGTAACATGAAAGACCCATCAACAGAGTAACACTGGGCTGAAAATTGTCAGCTGATAATGCCTCAATAAATTGCTCAATTTCTTCTGATTCCCAGCATTAAACATCATCTTGTAGGATAAGAAAAAACTTATCATCATCTCAATGAAGGATAGAAAGTAGGCACATTTTATGACAAAAATTATGTTTCTATTAAGTGTAAGTTTAGGTTTTTACAGCACCATTTTTCATTTCATAACATTTTTGTTTCCAATGAAGGTCTAAAGAGAAGTTATACTTAGCATATTTATTGGTTGGTTGGTTGGTTGGTTGCTGGGGTATTTTGCTTTTTTTCCTGTGTCTGAGCCAGCTAAAAATGCAGAATAAATCTCTGCATATGTTAAAAGATAAGGTGTTCACATACCCGGAAAAGAGCTGAGACAGTCTGGAAAGAAGAACCTTTCTTCTTGCCTCCCTTCTTGCCGCCGCCACCACCACCACCGCCACTAGCCTCTGACAAAGTAAAGACAATTAAACATCTGTTGCTTTGGAGACCAACCATCATGCATCAGAGATGACATTTCAAAGAACTGACCTGCCTCTCCACCAGCAGAGGCAAAGAGTAAAGCCAGGGTCTTCACAGATGATTTCTGGTACAGCCCAATGACAGTTTCATTCAGAGGGTCCTTGTTCTTCTCCAGCCAGCCAGTGATGTTGTAGTCCACTGTGCCAGCATAGTGCACCAGAGAGAAGTGGGCCTCAGCCTTGCCCTTGCCAGGCTTGGGCTTCTGGAAGTTGTTGGACTTGCCCAGGTGCTGGTCATAGAGCTTGTTCTTGAAAGAGGTGTCAGTTGCCTTGGGGAACATGCACTCCTCTTCCAGGATGGAGAAGATGCCCATGGGCTGGGAGAAATAGCAAAAAATAGCAGTGATAAAATACAGATCTGCCGTCAGAAGGGGACTGCAGTAGGACACAGGAAACTGAGAAATTGGCTGAATTTTTGGATGAAAAATGGATTAAATCTTTGTTAACTTTTACATTCGCACTTCTAGACAAAATACAAATAGGCATCTGAAATTAATACATTTAATGACTGATACTGTGACATTAATCACACAAAATTTTCTAAATACTTTTAAATTTGATGAGTTGAAAGCTGATCTGCTTTTTACATTATTACTTTCACAAAATAATTTGTACAGTTGAAGATGTCATACTAAAATTGATCTTAGTGCAACAGATCAACGGATCTTTCACCTACTTGCTGAAATCTTTTTTTTAAAGATATATCTCTTTCCGTTCCTATACAAGTGGATGCTACACAAAACAGTGTCTTCTCATAGTGTTTTTGCCGATTGCAGTTCATCCTTTACTTTTTTTCTATATGCACCTATTTTTTTAGTTAGAAAATATGTTTCAGAAATCCCAGCGTTAATATTGAAATAATAATATTGAAACTGTGTCTGGATTCCTGAAGAGATCTTTCATCTTTATAGACCAGAAAACTCATCTCCAGAGAATCTTTTTCATGCAATTATGTGTCATTACATTGATGTAACTATTGCAATTCAAGAAAAATTACATTTCTTTTCAAAAAAATGAATAGCAGCGTAGTTAATGGATAACTAAAAACATTTCATTTGTAGCCTAATCACAAAGGTTCTTAGAACTTAAATTTCATAATACATACAATCCTGAAATGACAGTTTTTGAGCAGACAGGAACATAAACGGATAATAATAGGTAGGTTTGTGAAAGATTAGTGCAAGAAAAAGTAAGCCTGAAGAAAAATCCTGAAATTCTGTCATGAAACTGATAATAAAATCTTAAATGTAATCAACACACCTTCTCAATGAGCTCAATGCAGGCAGCCAGGTCCATGCCAAAGTCAATGAACTCCCATTCAATCCCCTCTTTCTTGTACTCCTCCTGCTCCAGCACGAACATGTGGTGGTTGAAGAACTGTTGCAGTTTCTCATTGGTAAAGTTGATGCACAGCTGCTCCAGGCTGTTGAACTGCAGAAGGCAAAGGCAAGTTTTACTCATTTTTAAGATAAAGAGCTGCCTGTAGAGCTTTCTCCTTCACACTCAGAATTCCATCTCAGAATCCTATGCAGGGATGCCAAATTAAGACAATGTTTTTAATTTTAAACCATCAAATTATTTATTTTTAAAGAAGTTTTTTTATTTGATTACAGGGGATTTTTTAGCTTTCTTTCCCTCTTTGCTATTTTAATGATGATTAAATATATTATTTCTTTTTAAATTGAACAATTCACATCACTCCTTTCTCTTAATTTATGTAAATTTTCCCATTGCCCATATAAAAACATTAAACATTCTCAGTGTTTGCCAGCCGTGGATTAGACTCAGATACCCTCCATAAATATCTGTAGAACTTCTCAGTCTGAATTAGTACAGCCAAACTATTCTTCCTGTTGGAATTACCCTTTGGCTCTTAAGAAGAAAAGTATATGTATATATTGGTCTCTTTTTCCAAAGCCTTGGTTAACTTCTGTGTGAGACTTAATCTACCTTTCACTTCTTACACTCTGTATTATTGTATCTTCAGTATTTATATGCTATTTGTCTGTGGACTTTTTTAATATTAAGTTCAAATTATTGAAAAACTGTGACATTTGTGCTAATTATGTAAAAGGCAGATGCTTCCTCCTTGTGTGTCATATAAAGATATTATATAAAGATCCATTCAAGCTCATGGATTGGCCTGAGGAAAAAGCACTGACATATAGAAGGAAGGAAAATATTTCCAGAAAAAGATAAATAAATATTTTTCAAAAAATGCATTACTAAGTTGAAATTATAAGTGAGTACAATGTTTACCAAAAAAACTCAAACCACCATAAATCTCCAATTTCTCTTGACACCTAATTGCTTTGACAAGACTTGACTATGATTTCTGTGCTCCTTACATCAAAGATCTCAAAGCCAGCAATGTCCAGGACACCAATGAAGTACTGCCTGGGCTGCTTCGTGTCCAGCTGTTCATTGATACGAACAACCATCCACAGGAACATCTTCTCATAGACAGCCTTTGCCAGGGCACCCACAGCATTGTACACCTAAGCCAAAGAAGAGTGGAGCAGAAGAAATGCAATATCCAGAGCAAATAGGAAGTGATTCAAGTCAGAGGTTCCCAGTCACCAAGTGGTTGTTGTTACCTGCTGCACAGTTTGTCCCTTGGTCACGTATTCATTCCCCACCTTGACTCGGGGGTAGCAGAGGGCCTTGAGCAGGTCTGCTGAGTTCAGACCCATCAGGTAGGCAGCCTTGTCAGCAACTGAACACAAAGAGAGAGGGAGGAAGTGACAGAGGAGAAATGATAATTGAAAGTGGATATCCTCTAAGATGTAGCTGTTGGTCTCAGCACTGAAATTTTGTGGCATCTTGAAGGGAAATTTAGAAGCATGAATAATCTGGAAGCTGTGATTTATGTATTTGTGAAAGTAAATGGAATGAAAATACCTGATTGCCAACTTTCAGCTATGTAACTGCTTCTGTTATTAGGAGTTCTATAAGATTTTAATACCTTCGGTGCCATCAGGCTCTGCCTGCTCCTCTCGTTGTTTCTGCTTGAACTTCAGGTTCCCGTAGTGCATGACAGCCCCTGTCAGCTTGTAGATGGCTGTTCTTTCATCGGCAGTGAAACCCAGGATGTCAATGGCACTCTGGCAACAGAATCAGTCAAATAAACCTCTGGACCATTACAAGGAAGTTTCACCACATCAGTATGCTCTGTGACACTCACATCTGTGGCTATCAGCTCCTCCTGGTCGTTAATGCTGGGAACTGTGATCTCACCTTGACTCACAAATTGGTAGTCATACGGGTTAGTGGTGATGAGGAGCATGTCTGTAAAGAGGAATAGGATCTGGGTCTGAGGATGAAGATAAATGTTAAACACATTCAGATTTTATCAAACCATTCACAATACTTCCTACCGATTAGCTCTGGCTTCTTGTTGGACATGATCTGATAAAAGATGTGGTAGCTCCTTTCCGCCTTGAGCTGGAAAGTGACTCTGGACTTCTCCAACAGATCTGGCAAAGATGGTAGGACAGGGTCAGGCCTGAGAAATAACACTGAGGTGGAAAGGGAGGAAGGAATGGGATCAGGTCAGGTGGTCTCTTACAAGTTTCAATGTCAGCAGAAGCCAGCTTGCCTGTGGCCCCAAAGTGGATTCGAATGAATTTGCCCTTTTAGAGGGGAAAGAAAAGAAGATATTTTGAAATTTCACCATGACTGTAAGCATGTGACCTCACATTTTCCATGGAGGACAGGCTTCAAACTTAGAAGTTGTTTCACTTTAATTTTTTCTTTTACAAAGCAAAACACGACAAAAACAAATTCAGGAAGATCTCTATACTGCCAATACAAATGGATAAATCTGAGCTTTATTATCCACTACTATTTAATGGATAACCATGAATGCACATGAATGAGAAGACCACTAATAAAGCATTTTATTGGGCCACTTATGTTGCAATTCAAACTCGTGGATATAGTGAAAACATTTTCTAATCAGAAAGCATGCTGTGAAGGCAGATTTTGGTGGCGTAAAAGTAAAATGATGATTTCTGGTCTCGTCAAAAACAGAAGCCAGCTGTTACTGTCTGAGTTGTAGAGACAGAAGGAACACACCCAAAACAAGGAACTTTAGGCTGAGACTGTGGATTGGTACTGTGATTTTTCAAGGAAAGTCACAGTTAATCTAATAGAATTTATGAATGGCGTTTTGCATTAAAACTATCAAAAGAATATGCCATAGAGTAGTTTGTTTTCTGGTAGTATGTATTGAAGGAACCCTGTCCCTACTCCTTTCTAGACCACTTATATCGAGGTCTGAACAGTCAGATTAATACACCTGCCCAGTTTTCTGCCTAAAACCCAGAGATTCATATTTTTGCTGGTCTGATGAAGGCCAGCAAAATTTCCATCCTGCAATTTCTATCCTGTATGCTCCATTTTCCTTTTTTCTATATTACATCTATTTCCACAAAATTCTGTCTTCAATTCATATGATAGACACTAAGAATATGTGTATATACATTTATAGATATGTAATTATATAGATATTAAAACATACTTAAATTATCCCCCTTTGTATGCTGTATTGTATTTCTAAGGATGTATTTTTAATTAGTCTACTTTAATTGGCAAAAATACATGGAAAATAGTAGTTTAATGAATACAGTCATCTGACTTTGACACTTCAGAAATGACAGCATGTTCTGACATCCTTGTTCCCATATAAATGACAACTTCTCTAATCAGGAACTCACAAAGCGTGAGGAGTTGTCGTTCCTCACGGTCTTGGCGTTTCCAAAGGCCTCCAGCAGTGGGTTGGCGCTGATGATTTGATCCTCAAGCGTTCCCTGCAGGGGAATTATTCAGTGACTGGGTTTAGTTGGCAGGGCAATGCCAGGCCAAGTGTTCAGGCTGTTCTTCCTGACTCACCTGCATTTTGCCTGATGACTTCTCCTCCTTCTTCTTGTCCCCACTGGCTGCAATTGTTGCAAAGTACTGGATGACACGCTTTGTGTTCACAGTCTTCCCGGCACCGGATTCTCCGCTGCCAAAGCCAAGAGAGAAGCAGAGGGTGCGTGGTCAGGCAGGAGGTGCCCTGGCACCAGAGAGCCCCGCAGGGACCCGCACAGGGGCTGTACGTACGTGATCAGGATGGACTGGTTCTCCCGGTCTGTGAACAAGGCAGAAATACAGTACTTAAAACTCAATGAACAGCAGAGAACAAATGAAACATAGTCAGGCAAGTTTAGGGTTTTGCCTGATGTCAGATTGACTTAAGGAACAAACCTCAAAGCACATCACTGAGTACAGAGATGTCTTTCATTTAAAGCAGTAGAAACAATGCTATGAAGATAGTAAACTCCACAGCAGACGTGGAGATTGTGTCAGAGCCAAGAAAGCTTTGAAAAAGTTTTTCGCTGAGATAGGGTATCCCTTCAGAGAATTTAATGGTCCAATGCCTCTGAGGCAGACAGAGGCACTCACCAGTGAGCATGAACTGATAGGCGTTGTCAGAGATGGAGAAGATGTGTGGAGGGGCCTCCTGGCGCTTCTTGCCTCGGTAGGCCAACACCACCTCGGGGTTGTACACCGGCAGCCACTTGTAGGGGTTGACAGTGACGCAGAAGAGACCCGAGTAGGTCTGTGAGGAAGGGACACAGCACGTTGGCTTCCCCTGAGCCTGGCCCAGCAGCTCCTGAGGCTGCCCAAAGGAAGCTGCTGCTGCCACTTACGTAGATCATCCAGGCTGCGTAACGCTCTTTGAGGTTGTACAGCACAGCGGGTTCGTGGAGGTGGGTCATCATGGCCATGTCCTCGATTTTGTCATACTTGGGAGGGTTCATGGAGAAGATTTGATCTTCTTTCACGGTCAGGGTCTGTCAGAGGGCAGGAAGGTACATGCATGTCAGCTAAGAGCCAGAGTTGGAATGATCCACTGTTTATAAATTTTTTATTTTACCCACCTCTCCCCCTTCAGTCTTGACAGTGACTTTGCCTGATTCCCTGCTTGTGACTGTCCCTTTCACAAAGGACTCCTTTGCATGAACCACAAAGACAGATGTCTTGGCATCAAAAGGTTTGTTCTGGGCCTCAATTCTCTCCTTCTCTGATTTTCGGAGGTAAGGAGCCGCCTCCCCAAAGATGGCCATCTCGGCGTCTGATGACATGGCTGCACTCTATGGTGATGCTTGCCAGAGCAGAGAACACTGTGGAGGAGAAGATATGTTTCCCAAAAGGGTCAATATTTTTTGTTGTCACACACTTTATTGATGGACCGTAACACTGTAATAGAAAGTGTGATTTAGGAAGAATCTTGAGTAGTTTTTTGGTTCACCTTCCTGCGCAACCAGGGCAAATGTTGCATTCAGGTTCCCACAGTTTTTTCCAGTCAAGTTTTTATTATGTCTAAGAACAGACATTTCTTAGTCCCTCTGTTTAATGTCTGATGACCCTGATGGTGATTTTCTTCCCTATTTCTTACCTAATCAAAATTTCTGTGTCTGGAACCTGTCTTTTTAGTCCTCAGCTTTTCATTCTGTCCATTTGAGTAGAGTCTGACTCTTTCTATGATATAGCCATCTTCTTTTTGTTGAAGATAACAGTAAGATAACCACTTTTTAATTTCATCCCCAGTGTAGACAAACATCACCATTGCAGCCTCTTCTCACACATAATTTTCTCCTACTTATCTTGAAAGATCTGCACTGGATTCATTCCAGAATATCACTGTCTGGTCACCAGAAAGCACCAAACTGAGCACAGTCCTCCAGATATGAGAGCTGAATGCAGGGAAAGAATCACTTGTCTTTACCTGCTGACCTCTGCTGACCTGCTGTTACGAGTGTCTGAAAATGTGCTGCTGACCTTCCTCTCTCCAAAGGCACACTGTGACACTCACACCAGAATTTATGAACCTTTTCTGCTAAGTTGTTTTCTAGCCAAAATGACATACAACGTACTTTGTTGTATGGGACTATTCTTTCTCACATGCAGGATTTTACATTGCCTTTTCTAAAATTTGTGAGCCTCTTATCAGCTTCAGGATGAAGTCTTATGAGGATCTTTTCCAGGGTAGCATTGCTCTGTAGCATAATTGCAAGTCTCTGTTGTCATCTACAGTTCCTGAGGATGCATTCCATGCATCATTTGGGTTGCTAGTGATCCAGAAGGTGTTCTGAGGACTATCTAGGACATAATATCTCTTGCTGATGCTCTGAATCAGTCACTAGATTTGTTTGCTTCTCATCCCAAATGACTTAAGTAGTATGTGAGGAACTGGTATGTAAGGACACATAATTCATCAGGTTAAAATACTGCACAACCAATTATTTCTTCTCATGTTGATTGTTTGTGGAAATAACTGTAGGCAAAGCTCGAAACCTCAGTTGAAGAATTTATAAATCAAAGCCAGATATCTAAATGCAGTACTGGATTTCCAAAGAAATCCCATGTGACCAGTAATAGAAAGTACCAGAATTCCAAGGAAGTTAGACAGGCAGCTTGATGCCATATTGTAAATTTTAGTTAGGTAAATAACAAAATGTTAACAAACATTTGCAGCTACTCCTAGTAGCATGCATATCCTCCATTTTACACTTCTTTCAGAATAATAAGAGCAGTACATCCCCCTTCTTGTTATTTGGTTAGTTGGATAGCTATTTTTGCTTTTTTATCAAGTTTACTTGTAGGAGGCCCACATGTACATTGTAACCCTGGAGTATCATTTGGAAAGAATTTTCATAACATTTATTGGCCAGTTTCACATGCAATAATAATTACAATTCACAAGTCTGTAGATTTTGCAAGATTCTGTTCTGTTGGCTAGCTCTGTCTGTCTGGAGTTCATGCCAGAACAGATCATTTACCTCACTGTTCCATAATTAAACATAAGGAATCCCCAGGAAGCATTTCCTGGCATTACATAGTGGTTAGTGTCTTCAAGCACAGCCACTTAGGAAACCTTGCTGGCTGTGAGCAGCCTGCCCAGCCATCAGCATGCTTTATTTGTCATAGCAGAGCAGTGGCTAGGAACACATGGGCATACAGCAATTGCCTACAAAATGTTGCAGTAATTTGTCACCATGAAGAAATCTGTTCTACAGAAATCTTCCACCTTTTTCTGCCCCTTAAATCCGAGCAAATGTGGCTCTTACCTCTTATGCTGTGAGAAGATGCCTTGCAGGCTGGGAGGTGATCGGTGCTGTGAAGCAGAAACAGCAGATCTCTCATTATTGCTGCACAGAATTCCACAGACCGGTCACAAAGTGAAAATACCAACATGCTTTATTGTACAGATATCAAGTCCTTCCAGGTACAGCAGGGCTGAAGTGGGACTGCAGAGACACTGTCCCTTTCTGCCAACCACAGACGTGCACTTACCATGAAGTTTCCTCTGCAGACAGAACAGCCCAGATTCAAGGACTCTTTTATAGGGTATGGTCAGCGCATGCTGCAGATGCCTCCTCTGTCTTTGGGCAAAGCATTTTTGGCAAACCTTGTTTTTGGCAAAGCATTGTCTGGCAAACTGAATGTACTGAAAATTGGAAAGTGATGTTACTAGATATAATTAGAAAATTTTGGTCTCTTCCTAGCTATGTGAATAAATCGCCTATAAATAATATGAGAAGATTCCTAAGGAGGGAAATACAGCTAATGATGACTAGAGGAATGAGGGTAACCACTAATAACTGTAAGGCCATGGATGCTCCATGAATCTGAGCTAAGGGAGCAAGAGACAACCATTCCCTGGGCAAGCACAGTGACATTTGGATGCATACTTCAACTTTTTCTGAGGACATCATATGTCTGATGACAGTCATCCTTTCACAGAGCTCTCTACTTACAGATCTTGGATATGATACATGGATTTCACTGTTGTCTGCATTGCTTACCTTAGTCAGATTATTACATATTGCTCTGTTTCACTTCTGTCAGTTGTAACATAATATAGTGCAATATATCAGGGAGAATAGCCATCTTGAGCCATTTTAACTGCTCTTGAAGTTGTATTCCATCTCTGGATATAAATATAAAATAACATTCATTCGCATATCTTCTGATATTCTGGAAATCCTGAGTTCAGAGATTCATAGAAGGATCCATGAGTGGGTTCAAGAGTCTGCCAGATTGTTTGGTGTAATCAATTGAAGACCAGTTTTAGATTTTGGCAAAAAGAGCTCTCTGACAATGATATTTGTAGTTTAAATTAATTAATTGAAAAATTATTTACTTTGGTGGTACTTATTTCCTTGTAAATCCTTATTTCTTCCCAAAAAAAAAAAAGTCAACAATATCTTTCTAAATAACATGGCAAATAGTACTAACCTATCTTAACTCATGTATGAAAATAATTATTTAGTTCTAATTAGCTTTGATATTATCTCCCATAATTTCTAGTGCTACCTTCCTCCTCCCCATATCTGATACTGTGCAGTGTTTATACTGCACCAACAGAGATCTGAATAGTGCCCATCACTATATTCGATAGTTAGGGCTGCTTTTCCTATATATATTACATTGTGCTCATTTATATTATTTTTCTCCAATATAAGTATCACAAATGTATCTCTCAGCTATTCTCAGTTTACTTTTTCCCATGAAGAATATCTTTTTTCATTCTTGAGATACCTAGACATGCTTTTTTCAAGGCCAGAAGTATCTAATCTTTAGCTGACAGAGATCTAGTGTGTAAGACTCAGACATGTGAAACTATATAGGAAATAACAAGTAATTTTACTGTTTACCTTTATTGAGATGCATGGTTAGGATGGAATAATAATCCAGATAAATATTCTGGGAGGACTGAAGGGATAAAAATGAAGTTCTGGCAAAACTCAAAACACAAAAAGGCAGCATACAGAGACTGGAAGCAATGACAAGTAACCTGGGAGGAACATAAGGGACACTGTCTTAGTAACCAGAGATGAGGTTAGCAAAGTCAAAGCCTAAATGGGATTGAATCTTATAGTCATAGAATGGTTTGGGTTGGAAGGAGCTTTAGAGGTCATCTTGTTCCAAAACCCTGCCACGGGATGGGATTCCATGCATTAGATGTGGTTGCTCAAGGCCCTGTCCAACCTGGCCTTGAACATTTCCATGTAAGGATCATTCTCAGTTTCTCTGGGCAACTTGTGTCAGTGCTTCACCACACTGAGTAAAGAATTTCTTCCTAATGTCTAATCTGAAACTGTCCTCTTCTAGCTAAAAACTGTTCACCCTTGTCCAATCACTATCTGCCTGTGTAAAAAAGTCACTCTCCTTCTTTTCCATAAGCTCCCTTTAAGTACTGGAAGTCTGCCATGAGATCTCCCCAGAGCTTTCTCTTCTCCATGCTCAAGGAGAAGGAAAATGTGGAGCCAGTGCTGAATTGGGTTAGAGCCCTGGTAGCACATGACATGGAAAGGTCTGAATTATTAAACAGTGGTAGTAAGACCTTCAGGAAACCTAGGGTACAGAGAGCAGGAAGAAAGTCTGGAACAAGGCAGTCATAGCCTTGATGGAAGAGGAACAAGTCAAGGAGTTCTTCAGCAAACTGGACACACAAAAGTCCACAGGCCTTGAAGGGATACACTCATAAAGTTCTGAGGGAGTGGCACTATGAGGTTACTCGGGATAATCTTTAATCTATCTTGGTGATTAGCAGAAGTGCCTAAAGGCTGCAGGAAAGCAAATGACACTCCTGATTTCAAGGTGGGCAAGCAAAAAGCAGAAAAGGCCTTGGCTCTGTGTGAGCTCTGCACAGCAACTCTGTATTAGTTCAAACACAAAATACAGGCCCATACCAGCCACTCTGAAGGAAATTAACTCAACCTCAGACAAAACCAGCACACTCTCCATTGGATAAACTTAGGTATTGCTAAAATAACTGACTGTCTACTGAGTGGAGAAAGGAGATTTTTTTCTCCCTGCTCTTCATTTTTGTTGAGTCCTGGAAGGGAGGTGTTGGAGAAAAGTGAGATGTCCTACTGCACACAGACCAAATTTGCCATTTCAGCACACTTCATCTTGAGGAAGTGTTTGGGTTCAGCTCAAGTTTCAGTCTTTACAAACCTCTGCCACTGCCAGCTTTAAGCAGCTCAGTGAGGTTGAAAGGTCAAGTCAGGTTCATTTGTGACACCTCCCACTGACATGACAAGTATGTAGGGTTTTTTTCCTAAACCTACTGAAAAAGGAAAAGAAAAGATCTAACATTTATCACTTAAAACTGATGCATTAATTTGAGCAATGTTTCTTTTCATCTTACAGTTCTGTTAAGTGGAGGAGTTAAATTAAATGTTTAAGAGGACTCTGCACCATTATATACTGAAATGTAATTACCACTGCTTCTTCCTGTTTCCACACTTGAATAATTCAATGGAGTACAGTGGGATAGTGCTGGGGCAGCACTGACTTACCATGTCTATAAAATGCACCTAGGAAAAGGGTGCCCAAATAGTGCATCAGTCCTTCCTAATGGAAAATATGTAATGAATTACACAAATTTTGAAGCAAAAAGAAAAACAAGTGGTTCCTGCCTAACATTATTTTTCTGCCATTCCTGTATCCATATATCTCTGCAGGCTGGATTCCATCAATGCTGGAAGCAAAACACAGCCCAGCTGAACGAGACAGGACAGAATGAAGGGTGGAAACAGTCTGTTCTGCACAGAAACGCAGCTTGAGGGAAGCACTGGAGTGCTGATATTCTCCATGGAGGACAGGGAATTCAGGCATCCTGAAGACAAGCTTTTGATGAGAAGAGCACAGAACAGACCTGGTCCAACTCCTCTCCATGAGCAGGGCCACCTAGAGCCAGTTGCCACTTACAGCCACTCCAGCACCTGCCTCACTTTCTGCCACAACTTGTGACCCTACTGCTTCTCAGCTGTGTTCTGTGATTATTGAAAAAAGTCTGAAAGCAAGAGGCCACATTTTAGAGCAGACTGAATTGTGGAAATGTCTCAAGAATGCTTGTTTCTGACCCTGTGAAACTACCCTTGGCACATTTGAGTCCTCATGGTTGTCTGCATTATAGGGATGTGTTGGGGGATACATTTGGTGCATGCTTCTTGGGGTGCAGCTGGAGTGGAGCTGCAGGTTGAGTTCTGGAGGAGCAGGAGCTCAAGCCCAAGGCAAGAGGCTGTGAACTGCAGACCCTTTGCACAGCCAAGGGCCAGGGAACCTGAGGCTGAGCCAGGTGAGGGACACTCAGAGACACGGCAGGAGGTCATGACTCCAGATTTTTCCACCTTTAGACTGAGAGGGGATAAAAACCCAGGGGTTTTTAAAAAACCCAGGAGGGTCGCTCCTTGGAGGACTAGCTCAAGATAGTTATTGTACCGTGATGGCATTGTTTTAAGGATCTGGACATCTGAGACTCAACGATGGGGATCCTGGGGTGCAGCTGGTGAGGAAACCTGGTGTGACTGCAGGAGTTTGAGGGTGCAGCTCTTAAGGGGCCTCAGTCCCAGCTCAGGTGGTGGGACAGGGACTGTGAGAGTGGCTCCTGGATGGTTGGACAGGAGATTTTCTTTAATAAATGAACATAAGAATATCTGTATCAAGATCTTCACAGCTCCTTCCTCTGACACTTGCCAAGAGAGAGTTCCCAATTAAAATATATAAACATAACATGCATATAGTGATCTTGCTGAGAATGCTTCCACAGCCTCTCTGATGTGTTGCTTAGAGATTTTCTGAGTCACTGACAATGTCTTTGATGTATTTTACATCTAACCCTAATTTTTATGCTATGAATTTTTCCATTACGTGGCATCAAGTAGTTGTACACCAGAGGGTCATGCACATCACTTTTGTGCAAAACCTTAATTATTTCATAGCAAATTTTTTGTTCTGTGACCTGGTTAAAAAAAGAAAAAAAGAAAAGAAAAGAAAAGAAAAGAAAAGAAAAGAAAAGAAAAGAAAAGAAAAGAAAAGAAAAGAAAAGAAAAGAAAAGAAAAGAAAAGAAAAGAAAAGAAAAGAAAAGAAAAGAAAAGAAAAGAAAAGAAAAGAAAAGAAAAGAAAAGAAAAAGAAAAAAGAAAAGAAAAGGAGAAAAGACAAAAAAACAGAGCAGGTATTGCTGTTGAAGAGCTACAAGTGAGCTTCCTGCTCTCAATAACAGAAAAATCCACAGAGAACAAGGTTGCAGATGAGATGAAAAATAGTAATTATTTTAGAGCAAAAAATGAATGGAATTTGTCATAAATACAAACATTATCGATTCAGAGAATTCAACACTGAGGTTGTATTTGAAAAAAAAACTGGGAAAAGTTAATGCTTAGAAATTCGGACTCCCAGGCAGTGGCACATCACCTCCAGCTTGAAATGATGACCTGTAAAACTGTGTCAATTGGATGTTAATTCGACTGGAGTCTCTGGGGTAAGAAAGTTGGCATTTTTTTATATTTCCCAGGAAGTGGGATGTTAACAGTCACCATGCCTGTAAAGTATGCTGGCATAAATAAGGCACAAATCACTTCCTAGAAGCAAAATTCTGATTTTCCTAAAGTATATGTGTACTGAAGGCTGAAATGAAAGCAGAGATGATAACCTGACGTTTGATCCATATAAGCTGTGTGACAATGGGGTAAATACCACTCTCCTATAGAAATTCTGAGGTGGGATGAGAGCTTGTTAGAAAGAGTGCCTGAGAGTTCAGAGCATCAGAGGAAGTCACAGGAGTGCTGCAAGGCTTCACCAAGAGACAAGATAATGCTGAGTTCATGAGCTAGCACAGTACTGGCATGGAGTAAGACCCTGATGACACAGAAATACCTTGTACGATCTCAGCCAAATCTACTGTAGGGGCAAGACATTCCTGAGCTTCAACTCACCCAATACAGCAAACCTGTGCTCTGCTCCAGACCTGAGACAATGTGCTTCAGGGTCACCATGTCTGCCCAGCTGCCACACATTTCTGCCACCCTATTTGCTCCTTTTTCTGATATGCCACTTTGCTGGCCCCTCAAAAACCCCAAAGGCAGCTGATGGTGTTTCAGGCCTACAATCAACCCCAGCTTCTTCCATCTCCAAAATGTGCCAGCCTTTTGTTCTTCCTTCAGAACTCCTCCTCTCTCTGGCCTTGGCCAGCACCCAAGGGGCACTAATGAGCCACCCACTTGCTTTAGGGGGACAGACATGTCAGGACCTAAAGGCCAGCCCAGAGCTGGTCTTTGTCCTGGCAGTGGCTCAGCCTCGATGGTGTCTGAGGCTGTGTGGCAGCCGTGTCTGCACACACCTACTGTGTGTGAACCAAAATGCCCTTCCACCTCTCCTGCTACCTGCACTGCCACCTGAGGGTGAGCTCTGTGTGCAAACACATCTTCATTTCACTCAGGAAAGAACACTTTTCTGTGGTTTTCCCTTTGACAGCCTATTCTCTTCATATGTCCCACATAAACAAATTTGGCTTCCATGTGCCAAAGGTTTTGTCAATATTTCTCTGAAGACATACTTTGATCTCAACCCCATCATTCTGGTGTTTTCTCTCCCTTTTATTTGGATCTATTTGCTTCCCATCAAGCTTCCTCCCTGTCAGCACTGAGCAAGTAACACGTGTGGCTAATACAGAAAAGAAACAGGGAGGTCGGTGCCTTCCTAGCCAGGTCAGCCAGAGGAACTTGCTAAATATGTTTGTCATTCCCTTGTTGTCTCAGACACTGCCAGAATATTTCGAGCAGCAAAGGCCCCTGCAGCCCTGCTAGCTGAAGGGCATCAGCTGGCAGATTGGCTGTCTGGTGAGAAGCACTCCTTTCCCTATCTCCCAGTGCTCAGTGCCCGCCTCTTTTCCACCTTAACGGCAGTTTTCCTGTTGGATTTTTTCCAGATCTGGCTGTTCTGATCCAGCTAGACCAGGAATGCCACAGCTCCTTTGCCTGGACAATCTTAGCTGAAGAAGATGACAGGTTATTCTGTCTTGGCCTGCTTTTGACAAACTGACTTTCATCCATTTTTCCTTGTAGTGTGGACTCTGTTGCAGGTCTTGCTGAAGGTCACAGCTCTCTGGACAGCCATTCCTTCCCTAGACTTTGTCATTCCCTGTCCTTACTCTAGTCCATACATGGTGTGTTCATGGTATATGAAAGCAGGTCTGGAAATCCCTTCTGAAGGGGAACTGAGCAGGTATGGTCCCAGTAGAACAGAATTTCTCCCCAGCTTGTCATCTGGTCCCACTGAATGTTGAACTATGGTCTGGTCTCTGCAATGGCCTCATGGCAGCCACTCCAGAACGAGCTTTCAGTGAGCAGAACCCTAGAATCTCATGATTCACAGAGGCATTCAGGGCTGGCATGACTCGTGGAGAATTTTCTCTAGCCTCACTGAGAATTGCTCACCATTCTGGATCATTTAGTCAGTCTATTATAAATTTGAACCAGAATGGAGTCCAGATGGAATAGGGGATATAGGTAGACTTCAGCTCTTTTGCCTACAGGCAGGCAGCAGAAAGGAACTACCTTTGTTGTCATGAAAGTTTACTTATATTTTTGATAGAGGGATTTCACTACATGTGCCTGATCCTTGGACTTCCTAGATATAATTCCCAGTCCTGAGAAAACTCCATAAAGCAGAATGTGATTAATCTTAAAGGTTGTCAGGGATTGGTGAACAGTATTGCTCTGTTTTGATGGGGAGCAGATGCTCTGCCTTGCCATCCATGCTTGTATAAGTGAGGGGCTGATATCTTGTGTGGTCGAAGGATTAAGGTGTTTAGTGTGGATGTGTTCTGAATGAAGATGAAGAATGTTCCCCCCACCTTGCTCTCCACAGCCCCTGCTTTGTGAGGAGGAGGTGCAGGAGCCTCATGGCCCTTGATGGACTTTTCTTCCAGGAATTCACTGGTTTCTACTTTTTTTCCTGAGCTTTCTAAAAAACTCACAGATAACACAGACAAACCTACCACTGTTTCCACTTCAGTTTTATACTACTTTGAATTATCTGATACCCCAGACATTTTATTCAAAAACTTTCCCCATGGGATCTGCAGCTTGCTAGTGCTCTTGTCAGCCATGCTGTCATATGAACAGGGCGTGCTGGAGGCATCAGTGCACCCTGTGGACCCTGATTAACAGTCTGGCAGGGAATATTCACACTCTGCTGCAGCAGCATTTCTGCTGCCTCTGTGTAAAACGAGAGCTCCCAGGAATGTTAGCACATGCTGAAAACAAATGCTGATGCTCTGATCTTCATCACAGCAAAACTTCTCATCCCTACCCTTCTGCTAAGACGTAGCTGGACCATTGCAATGGTAAGGACATACTTTGTACATAAAAACCAGTAAGAATCAGAGTAGACTAAAGTAAAGTGTATTTCTTGCAGGCTGTTTGTGTGCCATACTGTGGCTGGCATGATGAGTTTCCCAGCAAAGAAACATGGTTTGGAGATGTATTAAGGCATCCCTAATCCATGCTGGTGCATGGAATGAAAAAAAATAGTCATAAACATGAACTGACCTTGAAGAAAGTTGCTAATTTTCATAAGTAATAGTAGACTTGAATGCATTCTCTGAGATGAAAAGCAGTTCAGGATGCTCACTGCACAGACTATGAGAGATGAGAACTAAAATCCAAGGAAGTAGAGCATAAACCCCAGGATAATGCTGCTGGTGAAATTTGGGGGGCAGTTGTTTGGGTGGGGATTTTTTTGTGGGGAGAGAGGGGCGAGGCTGGTTTTTTTGTTTGTTAATTTGTACAAATTGGTGGTTTTTCTCTCTTCAAGTTCTGTTCCTCTAGTCTTAGTGTTTGCTATGTTTGTGATGTTGCTTCAGTTCATGGAAATCAAAATGGTTTTCTTGGTATGGACTGTTGCAAGTTACATGTTTGTAAAGGTGATGCCTTTCAGTGTGGACTCCAAGTGGCTTCCTGAAAAGCTGCAGTGGCAGATTATTTGCAGTTAAGGGGAAGGTGTCATTTCACTGAGCAGAGGAAGGTAAAATCTGTGACCTGGAATGTCAGGACAAACAGATCTTGAAAGTGCATCACAGTTAGCTAATCATTCTCCTTCTACCAGTACAGCAAACATGAGAGGATGACATCTGAGCAGTTCTGAATAATATGAGAGTGATGTAGAGGATACTTTTTTCAAAACACACTGGAGCTTCAGTTACACAGAAGACGAGTAGAGTGGAAAGACTGAGAAGCAAATAGGAAGATTAGTGCCGGGAAATGTCTGAGATGTTGGAAAGTGAAGCAAAAATTACAGAAATCACTGTTCAAAGTTCAGTATCAGAAAGAAAAAAAAAGGCCAGCTTGTACGGAGAAAAGAAAAAGAAAGGATGATGAGGTATGACTCACATACAATGTCTTAGTGCTTCTTAAAGTGCTGATGGTTTTGTGCCCAGGAGACTCAGTCATCCATGCCCGAGCTCTTGAAGGTCAGAGAACTCCACAATCCACATGGGGCAGCAGCTCTAGTGGAGCTCATCTGCTGCATCTATTTTAAACCTTCTCTTTGAGATGTTCCTTTAGGCCACTTATGGGCCCATGTTCTTCCCAAGATCAGTTACCTGTGCATCAGCACATTTCACATCACAAGCAGCCTGACACCAGAAATAGTGCATTGATGCAAAAGACTCCTGTTCTCCAGCCAAAGCAGCAAATCAAAAGTGAGGAGAAATCGGTTTTCCTTACTCATCCCTTTGATATTCCACTCTGATTCCAAAAAGTCTCCAGCCATGCTTTCCAGGATGGCCAGTGGCAAGGCCAGGACAGCACAGTGCAGTGTGTGTGATTTCTCTCCCTCTCCCACCTGTGCAGTTGGAATTCTGGCCCAAGGTGTTGTCTTTTAAGGAGCCTGCAATGTTACCTTTCATCAGTTGAGCATTTAGTAACAAATCCTCAGGCCATTATTTCTTACAGGTGAGAGAAAAGCCCCAACAGTTTCAGGTGCTTCAAATGCATCCTGATTCTTCCACAGACAGAGCAGCTTGTTTATTTTTGAGGGTGATTGTAATACTGTGCAAAGGCAACAGGGAGTTTTGACATTGAAATATGGTCCTCAAAGTTGCTGTGGCATTTTCTAGTCTGTCAGCAGGTTTAAAGATGTACAGATGGAGCTGGAAATACTTCTCCGTATTTTCACTGAGCCACAGTTGAAATACACTGATTTTTGAATTACATTTTTGGGGTTCTTTGTTGTTTGTTTAAAGATGTTCTTTAGAACAAAAATATTCTCCTGCTTTCTTTGAAGGTATGGCAGGTAAGGATTTGTCTGGAAAGAAAGAATACCACCATCTCTTAATAGCATATCGTGGGAAGGGAAAAGGTGAGATGTCATTTCCCTTCTTTGTTGCCCAGATATCACTGGCACTGATGAAGTTTTCCCAGCTTTACACATAGAGATGATGTCTCTGAAGAGCATCACTTACAGTGACACAAGAATCAGTACAGGGTGTCATCTTTTCCTTAAATATATTTAACTGCTATGTAGAAAATTACTTCCATATTTAGTTCTAACATGAGAGGATTCCTTGGGTGTAAACCTCAGTGTGTTTGGGAGGAGGAACACCTCCCAGTCCTGAACGCTGTTGCTACAAACACACTGACTGCTGTGGTCAATGCAAAAGGCTTCCTTCCTGCTGTTTTCTCACCATCTCCTTTCCAACAACTCCAGCTCCCTTCCTGAGCAGTTTCAAAGCTCCTTGAAGTAAATAAAGAAGTGTAGACCTAGCCAGGAACCTTGAGGGACCCACAAACCTGTAGTGTGATAGAGCCAAGTCTCTTTTACGATGGTAAAATGGAAAATGGTATCTGCAAGTAGAATCTCCCTTGGCAGCTATGAGATGTGCCTGAGTCCTCTACTGTTACAAAAATGGTTCCTTATTCTAATTTCTGCTTCTTGCCTTGCAGGAAACAGCCTGTCATTTGTTTAAGACTTCAGACCAGTACACCTTGTGTAGATGTCTTGTTTCTTCTCAGTTCAGCCCAAATATAGTTGGTATCTACATTCCACTTACCCAGTGCTGCAAAAGTCAGACAGGTAGGACAGTGTTTATCATTATTATCTATGGATTTTTATCTCTATGAAGTGTTAGATTTTATGATTTCTTTCAAGTTGTAATGTTTTCAGTATTATTTCCACTTGAAGACTTATCTTGCATGATGAAAACCAGCTCTTTTAGCTTTTTGTATTTGTACGTTACTCTTAATTATTCCTTAGCACAAAAGCTCATACATTTCAGTACTGGATACACTATCCAGTAGTGCAGCTTTTCCCAGCTTGTTCTGATGGCTCTACATGTTAGACTGCTTGGGGTTATTCTCTTCTTCAGACTTTTACCAAGCTGTTCATTAAGTTCAAATTAATTTACAGCAGGAACATATTGTATTAATATTGGCTATTCTGCCTCACAGAGGAAGTAAGGCACCACAACACCCTCTTATCCAAATAATATATTATTTGTTTTTCTTTGAAACGGATTGTTAACACCATATTCATGAAGTTATTAACATTAACCATATTCATGAAGTTATGTAAGTTTAAATTTGCTCAGTAGCAAGCCTCTCTCTAGAGTTACTGGCCTTTGCTTGCCTTGTTCTAAGGCAGCACATCAGTCCTTGCCTAAGTTCCTCCATAAGGACTCAGGGACATACAAATGCTTTTAGGACTACAGATGTGTTCCCTTGGGCAGCTTGCCTCTCCATACCACTTGCCCAGGTGATAACGGGACCATCAATGAGAACCTCTGAGTACTGCACCCATGTAGAAACACAACTCACAAAGGCAAAAGCATTTTTTTCTATGCCAGGACAGAAAAGGTGCTTGTCCTGCATTTGTCCTGATCCTCTCCCAGTATGGAAATTACATTAGTCTTATTCCCTCCTTGCTAATGGAGTAAGACACAATGGAGAAATACCGGAGATGGGATAAGTAAAGCCCTACTGTTACACAAGGGATAAGTGAAATAAATATTTCATTTGAAAAAGCCCCAAACATGTGTAACTGCAGAATTGAATTGTAATGACCAAAATCACGGATTCTGCTGTGTATGCGAAGAAATCTATTGTATTTATTCTCTACATATTGACACGGTTATGAACACTTCAAGAAGGAAGTGACAGAGGGTTCACATTTTGTGCAGCCCCTCAGGTCACTTTGCTTCCTCATGACATTCTCACTCTTCCTCTCCTATTTTCTTGACATGAATCTCCCTGCTCTTGGCTCGGAGCTTGTTGACCTGTGACTCTGCAATGTCAGCCCGCTCCTCGGCTTCCTCCAGCTCGTGCTGGATCTTGCGGAACTTGGACAGGTTGACATTGGACAGCTCCTCCTGTGAGGGGAAAGGGAGTCAGGGGTCAGGAGCACAGGACAGGGGTTTCACTTCTGCTGCAAGTCAGCCCAATGGGGCTGCACATCTCCATCCCCTTCCCACCACTGCTCACACATCAGCCTCACACAGAGCTCCTCATCCTCCCCTTTTCAGGAACCTACCATGACAACATCCACCAGGACTGTGTCACACGTGAAGAGGAATTTCATAATTTCAATTTGTCATTTCTGTATTTATTCTTGCACTATGTATCTGTATGAGTTATTGAGTTAAGAAGGCCAGGATGCCTTCTGCTGCTGATTATTAGCAGAGATTCAGGAATTTGTCAGGCAGTGGGTGTGGCCCCTGAGCTTGTTTATTCTGGCCTCCTGTGTGAAACAGGCTGCAGAACTTGCCTTAAAGAACCTCCCTGACTGCAGGGTGCCCAGAGCTCACCAGGGCCTCATGACACGATAGCAAAACAGCGTGGCCAACTCGGTTGTGTCTCAGGAGTTTCTTTCATACCCCTCTCCTGGTATTCGGCCTCATTCAATGTGTGTGCTGCCCAAATGGAAAGTAGATTTTGCCCACCCCAAGCAATACTTACAGCCTCCTCAGCTTGTCTCTTGTAGGATTTCACTTTCATTTGCAGCTTGTCCACCAGATCCTGCAGCCTGAGAATATTCTTCCTGTCTTCCTCAGACTAGGGAGGTTGGTAAACAGGACAGAGAGTCAATTCTTGATCCTCCATCAGGCAAGGGCAACAATTCCCCTTGGGGATGGTGTGTGCAAAATGTGACTCACTGTGAGAAAGCCCTGTCAGAGCAGGAGCCCTCCTGCCTTACCTGGTAGGTCAGTTCCTTCACCCTGCGCTCGTACTTGCGCACGCCCTTCACGGCTTCAGCGCTGCGCTTCTGCTCAGCATCAACCTCCCCTTCCAGCTCCCGCACCTGCAAGGACAAGCCCATCCCTGCAGCTTCCCTGGCAATGTCTCTCCAAGGACACGCTCACTCACACACACACCCAGCCCTACACACCCTGGCCTCCAGCTTCTGGATCTGCTTCTTCCCTCCCTTCAGTGCCAGCTGCTCGGCCTCTTCCAGACGGTGCTGCAGGTCCTTCACTGTCTGGTCCAGGTTCTTCTTCATCCTCTCCAGGTGGGCACTGGTGTCCTGCTCCTTCTTCAGCTCTTCTGCCATCATGGCCGCCTGATCAGAGCAAAGGGTCAAAGCCATTTTGGGGCTGGAGATATTTTGGGCAGAGTACATTGACCATCAGCAATGCCAGGAGCACCCAACTCACATCTGTGATGGCCTTCTTGGCCTTCTCCTCAGCATTGCGGGCTTCCTGGATGGTATCCTCCATTTCACTCTGGATCTGGGCAATGTCTGTTTCCAGCTTCTTCTTGGTGTTGATCAAGCTGGTGTTCTGTTGAACAATAAAATTTTGTCCCGTTATTTCCTAAGGATATCAATTATTTAAGGAATTTAATTTTTCAATGTGAAGGTATCCTGTAAATACCTAATATCAGCATCTTCCGGACAAATCTTGTAAGGTCATACAGAGCTAGATAGCTGAGAATTATTGAAATTTGAAGCAGTTTTTCTGACTGCTAATTCAATCCTACTCATTTTGCCATAATCCATTTCTTTGTACAACTGTAATAGTTCTAGTTCAGATTAAGAATTTTATTACAAGAATTGATTTAGGAATTTGCATGGAAGAAAAGCTGTAAAGGAAGAAAAAAGCCCATAAGATTTTGAATCTAACCTGAGTGTGTAGAAGCTGAACTCTCTCACTTGCATCCAGAAGCTCCTGCTCAGCCAGTTTCCTCGACCTCTCTGTCTGCTCCAGGGCTGCCCGGAGCTCCTCAATTTCAGCCTGCAGCAGGTTTGCTCTGCGCTCCACCATGGCCACCTGCTCCTTCAGGTCATCCTGTGTCCTAAGTGCATCATCCAGATGGATCTGGGTGTCCTTTAAGAGAATAAAGAGAAATTACAAGGTGAAGAGTAGAGAAATTATATGACGGCCCAGCACTGTTGCACAATGGCAATTGTCACCAGTCCAATAATTCTTATGGCAGTATAATATACATAATTATAGGTATATATTTATATGTGGAGTTATGCACAGTATATTAGAAAAGTCAGTAGGAGGTTGATTCATGGGCATCTGGGACAGCTGAAGAGTAAGGTCAAGTCCCTGAATTTTAGCAGAGTGGAAGTAAGTTATTCAACGAACTCCTGGATGGAACCCCATTGAGAAACTCCCCTCAAGAATAAAGAAGAAAAAAAGACTTAAGAATGTTTTTTCTAGAGTTCAAGAGCTCTCAATTCACGCGTGTAATCAATCAGGGAAGGGAATCAGGAGATCAGCATGGCTGGGCAAGGAGTGTCAGATCAAACTGAAGTGTAAGAAGGAAATGCATAAGGTGGTAGAACAAGCACCAGTTGTCCTCGGAAGAATATAGAGATGCGGCCAGGATGGGTGGGGATAGGATTATGAAAGCCAAGGCAGAGCTGGAGCTGAATTCCTGTTTTATTAAGTTTTTGTGTGGCCTGACATTGAGTATTGCAACCAGTTCTCGGCTCTTCAAATAAGGAGAATTATTAAAGGAACTGGAATGTATCGAGAGGACTGCAACAAAACCAGGATTGGACAAAGTAAACCCCTAAGTGAAAATTCTTAATGTAACATACCTTGAGCACTGCCTGGGTGTTTCTCAGGTTCTTCTGTGCCTCTGCAGCCACACGGTTGGCATGGCTCAGCTGAATCTCCATTTCATTCAGGTCTCCCTCCATCTTCTTCTTCAGCCTCAGGGCTTCATTCCTGCTCCTGATCTCAGCATCCAGAGTGCTCTGCATGGAGTCCACAATTCTGAGGTGGTTTCTCTTCATCTGATCAATCTCCTCATCCTTCTCTGCTATCTTCCTGTCAATCTCAGACTTCACTTGGTTGAGCTCAAGCTGCAGGCGCAGGATCTTCCCCTCTTCATGTTCCAGGGAGGCCTGGACAAGTGGACACAAACATTGATAAAATAAAAAATATTTTCAGAAATCTCAGCTGCACTCCCCAGGCAGAATAGAGAGGAATTCAGGCCTTTTCAGCCCTATTTCTTCATTTATTTACTACAGATGCCATGGTTGTGATCATGTACCTCAGCTTCCTCCAGAGCAGCCTGGATTTCAGATTTCTCCTGCTCAACCTGCTTCTTGACTTTCTCCAGTTCATGAATCGCCTTTCCTTGCTCAGCAATCTGCTCTGTGAGGTCAGAAATCTCCTCTGCAAGGAAGGGTCAAAAGCAGCATGGTCAGGCACAGAGCTGAATGGAGAAAGGCTCTGGAGCATCAGGGGGCCAGACATGTTCTTATCCCTGCAGGCCCAGGGCCGTTAAGTGTGGCAGACAGACAAGCCTGTGAGAAAGGGCAGTGAGGAGCAGAGGCGCAGGGACTTACGCTGCAAGTTCTTGTTCTCCCGCTTCATTGTCTCCAGGTGGTCCAAGGACTCCTCATAGGCATTCTTCATCTTGAACAGCTCCGTGCTGAGAGAGCGCGACTCCTTCTGGGAGGCCTCCAGCTCAGCCTGCGTTTCCTCATACTTCTGCTTCCATTCTGCCAGGATCTGCAGAGAAACGGGATGTGAGTAAGGCTGGGGCCATCACAGGGGCGTGCTCTGGCCACGAGTGCTGGTGCTGGAGGCCAAATGACCTTGTCAAAGTTCTTCTGCTTCTTATCCAGAGCAGCACAGGCAGCATTGGATCTCTCCACATCAATCATCAGGTCCTCCACTTCATTCTGCAGCCTCTGCTTTGTCTTTTCCAGGGAGGCACATTTGGCATTGACAGCCTCAACATGTTCCTCTGCATCCTGCAGACGTTGAGCCAGCTTCTTCCTGGGAGGAGAGAAGTGGAGAGCCACGTTAGAGCTTGGAAGGGCATCAGTTCTCTACTGTCATGAGAGGGTAGTTTGTCACTTTGGGGGTTTTGAGCCAAGCACTTTTTTACAGATACTAAAGGATCTATCGTTTCCTGTGTCCTATCTCCTATGGATGATTAGGCCTGTCTTAGGATTTCTAAAGCCAATATTTTCCCTTACAACCTACACTCTTTCTCTCTCTCCCTCTCTTCCCTTTTTTTACAAAGACAGTATATCATTGCTTTCATCCCACTCTTGTCTTAACCCACTCTGAGAGTCCAAGTTCCCTTGACCAGTTTCAGTCTTCTCCCATCATTTCCCACCCCATCCCCACATACTTGGCCTCCTCGAGCTCCTCCGTGCGCTGAATCGCGTCTGTCTCGTATTTGGTTCTCCACTGGGCCACTTCACTGTTGGCCTTGGACAGGGCTCGCTGCAGCTCTGCCTTGGCCTCCTGCTCCTCCTCATATTGTTCCCGGAGCAAGTCACAGTCGTGGCGAGCAGACTGCAGGGCGTGGGCCAGGGCGTTCTTGGCCTGGATAGAGAGTGGGGTTGGGTCAAGGAATGGTAATGTCCCAAGAAATCTGTTGCAATGAATTAATTTCACACTACAAACATGACTGGTAGAAGAGTTTTCGTAATGAAGGACAGATGTAAGCCTGGAGGACAAAATCCATTAATCAAACTTGTTGCAGAAACAAAGCCTTCCCCCAGGCTAGTTTTCGCTAAGCAGATCCTGTCCCCACTAGGAAGTGTGAGACTACAAGTGTTCTCAGTGACCAGTGGTAAGAAATTAGGAATAACCTTAATTTCTTCCTCCAGATGCCTCTTCAGTTCCTCAATCTGTTGGGTGAAAGCCTGTTTGCCTCTTGACAGCTGAGAAATAAGAGCATCTTTCTCATCTACCTGGCGTGAATATTCACCTGGGGAAGCATACAAATAAGAAGATATTCAAATCGTCATTTATGATCCAAACTAGTTGGTTTAGGAGTCATGCCCAAACATGTGGGAGTTTCTTTCACCTGCTTCTGTCTGCAGACGAGCTCTTTGAGTATTGAGGTCATTGATCATGCGCTGATGCTCTTCTTCCTTGGTTTTAATCTCACTCAGCTGGTCTTCCAGTGTGCGGCACATCTTCTCCAGGTTGGCCTGTGGACATCACAGGGAATGAAAGCAGATTAATAGCTAGATGCCTTCTTGTTCTCAACAGCAGGATTCTAGTAAGAAAAAATGTGAACAGACTTGGAAGTTATAGACTGTTCCTTGGAGTTAGAAAGTTAGGAACAGGTTCTGTAAAGATAGAGTGAGTTGGATGGTAACCTAGCCGTAATTTTAAAGGATATGGTTCAACATTTATCTTCATGTTGTTTTTTCATATTTTTCCATACCTTGGCTTTGGAAACAGACTCCATATTGCTGGCCAAGTCATCAATCTCCATCTTCATCTCACTCTTCTCCTTCTCCAGCTTCTGCTTCACACGTTGCAGGTTGTCGATCTGCTCCCCCAGCTCAGCTGTGCTGTCCGCGTGCTTCTTGCGCAGGGCGGCAGCCGTGGCTTCGTGCTGCAGCGTGGCCTCTTCCAGGTCACGGCGCATCTTCTGGAATTCTGCCTCACGCTTCTTGTTCATCTCGATCTGAGCTGCTGTGGCCCCTCCTGCTTCTTCCAGGCGCTCACTGATCGCCTCCAGCTCCCTGGACAGGTCAGCCCGATGCTTCTCTGCTTTAGCGCGAGAGGTTCGCTCTGCCTCAATTTCCTCCTCCAGCTCCTCAATACGGGCCTGCAGAACAGCAGGGACCCTTCACACCCGTGCCCTCCTCCTGCCTGAGCTGAGCCTCAGCAAGGCAGGGGAAGGAACAGACACTTGCCTGCAGCTCCTTGATTTTTTTCTGAAGCTGCATGCCCAGGGCTTGTTCATCGTCAATTTTGCTCTGGATCTGGCTGATTTCAAAGTCTTTCCTTTGGGCCAAGTGAATTGTGTTAGAGCTCAAAGAAAAAAGACAAGTCCTGCAGCCCAGCCCTCAGGTGCCCCAGGGCCACACTTACTTCTTCAGTTTCTCATCCAGCTGCTGCTTATCATTCTCCAAATCCATGATGCTGTCCTGGGCCAGCTTCAGGTCTCCTTCCAGTTTCCTCTTAGCTCTCTCCAGGTCCATGCGCAGTTTCTTCTCTTGCTCCAGGGACCCTTCCAGCTAAACACAACAAGACCATCAGTGCTCTACCAGCCTGATCAGGCTCCAGACCTGTCCTGGTCCTGCTCCATGTCTGTGTACTTACATCATCCACTTGCTGTTCCAGCTTGGTCTTGGCTTTGGTCAGAGTATTGACTTTGTCCTCCTCTGCCTGCAGGTCATCCAGGGTCTGCTGATGGGCCTCTTGGAGGGCTTTCTTCTCTTTTGTCAGCTTCACGATGGTCTCATCCAGGGCTGCCATCTCCTCAGTCAGGTTTTTCACCTACAAATATAAGCATGTTTTAAAATTTGGAAGAAAACATATTCACTGGCTTTGTGTTTCATTTATCTCTTGGATGCTCAGAGAAGCCCAGCTCAAGATTTTTTGAAGCCAGCATGTCTTCAAGTTGCCTCTTACTCTGAGAGTCTGTAATGTCCTGACCCTTTATGTGACTGTCAGTGAGTGTACCTTGTTTTCGGTGGCATGTTTTTCCTTCTCCACCTTGGCCAGTGTTAGCTCAAGGTCATCAATATCTTTCTTCAGCTCTGAACATTCATCCTCCAGTTTCCTCTTCTTGGCTGTCAGCTCAGCATTAATTTCCTCTTCATCCTCAGCCCTTTCAGTCACCTCCTTGACTTTGGCTTCCAGTTGGATTTTGGTTTTGATGAGTTGGTCACACCTTTCCTCAGCATCAGCCAAAGCATCAGCTTCCTGGTGGGAAAATACAGGAAATACTATTTAATACTGAAGGAAGTGATGTCAGTTGGTAAGACTCACAATTTTGGGGAAAAACCTGCTGTGCGTTTACATTACAAACTACAAAGCTAGAATAAGTTTTTAGTTAGTTTTCTTCTTACTAGACTTTTTGCGTTATTAATACAGCTGTGTTTAGCTACATTGCATTTCACCTTATTTATTTTGGGTATATCAGAAAGTCACATAGATTTAATTTTCCTTTTCTCCTTTAGAAAGTGATTTTATATTATTATGTACTAAATTCAAGTTTATGTGGAAGTGTTGAGAAATGTAAAAAACCCTACCACTGAGGAAATATTTGAAACTCACATCAGTAGCTTTATAGTCAGCTAATGCTGTCAGTGGACAATAGAATAAGATTCACCTTTCCCTGAAATAGAGATTTCAACTCAAGGGTATTGCCAAAATGTTTTTTATGGTTCTAGGAGGCCAAAAGACACTGGAGACAGACAAATGGAGACGATGCTTGTGTTGTAAGTTTTAATGGGCATCTGTGTCTTCCGGGAGTAGAAGGTACAGGAGTTGAGGTGAGATCTGTTATAGGAAATATTAATCAGCTTTTCATTTTGACTACTGAGTTAAGGCAGAGTAGTAGGTCAATCCATCTACTGTCCCTGCTCCACTAGATACACTACATACAGAAACTACAATAAGGCTTTATGTCTCAAATAATGTCTCTCATATGGCCTTATGAATTCACATGGCCACATGGTAGGTATGAAGACTAAAAACTCATACTACTTAAACTCTAGCTCGCAATAGTAAGATGGAGTGCAGAAAGACTGTGGCCTTAATTTTACCTTTAGTTACATGGTATTAGGCTTAAAGTATTTTAGAAAGCTTAGTGTGTAGATTGAGAGTCCTGTTAGGAAGGAAGAGTTAGATCTTATTTACTCATAAAACTATAGGAAAATGTTACTTACAGCCTGCACTTGTAGCTGCAGGTCATTTTTCTCCTGCACCAGTTTCACCATTTTCTCCTCCAGCTCCTTTCGCTTTGCTTCCGACTTCGCAAGCTCCTCCTTGGTTTTCTCAAACTCTTCCTTCATGTTGGCCATTTCCTTCTCAGACTCTGCACTCTTCAGCAAGGGCTTGATCTTGAAGAACAGCTTCATCCATGGCCAGTGTTTGACATTCATGAATGCACGAATATTGTACTGGATGCAGAAGATGGATTCCCTGAGAAAGAATTAAAAAGTACAATGAATATTCTCAGTCTGACAAGTGTCAACAATTTCCCCCAAGCAGAGTGACTTTAACTGAAGAAGAGGAAGGTGTACCTCCGCTCCACCATTCTCTGGTACTCCACCCTCATCAGGAAGCCCCTGCACCTGGCCTGAGTGCGGGTGATGAGCTGTGCCAGCTTCTCATCCCTCATCTCCTCCAGGAGCCCTATCAGCCCAGCTTTGAAGAACACCTTGAGAGAGGCAATGTTGCAGCACATCACTGTCAGGTAGAGCAAAGCCCAGGGACACAGTGAATGGGGGGGTTTGTACCTTGGTGTGTCCAAATCTGTACTGGGTATGGTCCACATCGATTGACCCAAGGAGCTTCTCAGAAGCCTTCTTGCTATCGATGAACTGTCCCTCGGGGATGGCGCTGGCATTAAGCACCTTGTATCTGTGGAATCAGAAGAAGATAAGGCTTTTGTTTTCTGAGCAACACACAGTAGCCACTAAAACCCACCAGCTCTTTATAAAATTAGAACACAGCTCAAATGGACCCATGAATGAACCAAGGTTGCTTTTAATGATGCTGAAAAGCGCAGAGCTCTCACCTCTGTTTGAAGTCAGCATAGAGGACTCTGCTGGGGAAGCCTTTCCTGCAAATCCTGATCCCTTCCAGCACACCGTTACAGCGCAGCTGGTGCAGCACCAGCTCGTGCTCCATGGCACCTGGCAATGCAGAGCACAAAGGAATGGCACAGATTGCAGTGCACAGGGGAATGGGTGTATAGAGCAAGGATGTTTCTGCTTCAGCAGCTTACCAGGTGTTTTAGTCTCATTGGGGATGATACAGCGCACAAAATGGGGGTGGGTGCTGCGCAGATTGGTCATCAGCTTGTTCAGGTTCTCCTGTGGGATCAAGCAGAGTTGCTTAGATGAAAGAAATTTACTTTTGTACCTAGATGCCAAGGAATTAATACAATAAATCTGAGGAGAAAGAAGCCTTCAAAATCAAAGTTTAGATTTAATCAAACTTTCTAGATACTTTTTTATTGACAAATATTCTCATTAAAAAAAATGTTTTAAATTCTTCACCTTATTTTGTAGGACATAAAACACTACTGTATAAATATTTCAATGGAAGCCTTTTTGGGATAAATATTTGTATACTACATAACAGATTCTGAAAAATATTTTTTCACAAAAAATGTGAATAAGCTTTTATAAGAAATTCAGAGAGCCAAATGAAGACTGAATCCTTAACTCTTAACAGAAAATCACTATGAAAGGCACTTCAAATTTAGTATTGCTTCTTTAGAAAACCAGTGCCAAAATTCAACCTTAGCTGTTTTGACACTATGTTCATTTCACTTTATAGAAAATGAATCCATACTTTACCCTGAAAAGAGCTGAGACGGTCTGGAAAGAAGAACCCTTCTTCTTGCCTCCCTTCTTGCCGCCACCACCACCAGCCTCTTTAAGAAAAATTTTAAAAAATTTCAATATAACCTTTTTTGTTGCATCTTTACATATCCCAAATGTTGAAAAAGAAAATTTAGAAAAATAACCTGCTTCTGCTCCACCATAAGAAGCAAAAAGTAAAGCCAGTGTCTTCACAGATGATTTCTGGTACAGCCCAATGACAGTTTCATTCAGAGGGTCCTTGTTCTTCTCCAGCCAGCCAGTGATGTTGTAGTCCACTGTGCCAGCGTAGTGCACCAGGGAGAAGTGGGCCTCAGCCTTGCCCTTGCCAGGCTTGGGCTTCTGGAAGTTGTTGGACTTGCCCAGGTGCTGGTCATAGAGCTTGTTCTTGAAAGAGGTGTCAGTTGCCTTGGGGAACATGCACTCCTCTTCCAGGATGGAGAAGATGCCCATGGGCTGGAAGATAGTTCAATAAACAAGAGAGAATGCCTGTAGAGTATACAATTATGGCTTGGTCTAAGAGGGAGTGTAGTAAAAGACAGGAAGCTGAAAAACAAACTTTGCAATGTAGAAAATTTATTTCTAAAAAGTGAGTTTAAAAGATTCACCTGCTTGATTTACACTTTGGCATTGTGATTCAGGAATGTTTCCTATGCCAAAGACAATATTAAAGTTAATGAGGAGAAAGAATATATTTAAAAGTATTTTTCACATATGTGTCCTTTTGCATATTTACTTCTGTTTTTGAATTTTCAATCAGTGCCCTAAATTGTATGGAGCTACAAGAAACTTTCTTCCTTTCAAAGGTCAGGCATTGTATTTGCTTTGCTGTGAACCATACAGAAAGAAGTGTTTTCCAAATAACTTTATTCCAGAACCCTAAGAAAATGTTTTCACTTTAATTTAGGCACTGCCCAGTGTTTTTGAAGATAATATCCTTTATCCAAGCTCATGGAGATACCTTCCAGGCAGAGAAAGTGTGAGAATTACTTCTATAGTTTTCTGTGGACTTTGTAATAGCTATAATGTGTAACTAGCAATAGTAAAGTTCAAGATATATTTCTACAATTAAAACCAAATACAAGAATCTAATAATGGGAATCTGAAAACAATGGGTTCTTGAAAATGGATGATATCTTGAATTAAAAACACACCTTCTCAATGAGCTCAATGCAGGCAGCCAGGTCCATGCCAAAGTCAATGAACTCCCATTCAATCCCCTCCTTCTTGTACTCCTCCTGCTCCAGCACGAACATGTGGTGGTTGAAGAACTGTTGCAGTTTCTCATTGGTGAAGTTGATGCACAGCTGCTCCAGGCTGTTGAACTGCTCAGTGGAAAAAAACCACAACAACCAATCCTCATCAATATGCTCAGTTCTTCATCATTCTCTTCCACCCTTCTTAAGTCTCCCCAGTTAAAACACAACTGTGTTATCAGGACCACACCATTACATAACCTGTACGCAGCTCCAGAAAGAAATATCTACATAATGAAAATTAGGGATTTTTTTTTTGAGAATATTTTTTTAGTGAATCTCCTAAAATTAATAAAATACTTCCGCATTTTTTTATTCAGCAAAAAAGATGAGTGCATGCTCCTGTCTCCAAATTGAAAATCTTTGGTATCTCTGATTAAACATGTAAATATTCATGCCTTGATTCCTTTCAAACCTGAAATCCTTACATCAAAGATCTCAAAGCCAGCAATGTCCAGGACACCAATGAAGTACTGCCTGGGCTGCTTCGTGTCCAGCTGTTCATTGATACGAACAACCATCCACAGGAACATCTTCTCATAGACAGCCTTTGCCAGGGCACCCACAGCATTGTACACCTAAGCCAAAGAAGAGTGGAGCAGAAGAAATGCAATATCCAGAGCAAATAGGAAGTGATTCAAGTCAGAGGTTCCCAGTCACCAAGTGGTTGTTGTTACCTGCTGCACAGTTTGTCCCTTGGTCACGTATTCATTCCCCACCTTGACTCGGGGGTAGCAGAGGGCCTTGAGCAGGTCTGCTGAGTTCAGACCCATCAGGTAGGCAGCCTTGTCAGCAACTAAGTACAAGGACAAGGAGATAGAAAAATTAAGGCTAGCACTTTGAGTGATGAACCCTTTCCAAAACAGATGCAATATTTAATGTTCTTGTGATCAAATTTTGCTTATTGGATCTCAGAGGAACCATGACATAATTATTCAAATGAAATCATCTTTGCATTGAATGTTTTACAGAGCAGTACATCTAAAAGGCTATATGTATCTTTAAAAATCTTCACAGAAACATCTAGAAAAAATGTATTTATTAAAAATTAATTCTGGAATTCATGAGTAATTTTGCCCAAAAAGTTATTTATGAAATAGAAAATGTTTAACTGAATATAATACCTTTATCTTCTTTAACTATCAAGCAGAAACCATTTTTTAAAAAAATCTTTTCTTTCTCAGTGGGTCTAATCACACTGAGCAAGTTATGCTAATTTAGAGTGGTAGTTCAGGAGAGATTTTTGGACATACATGCATTTGGTAGTGCAGATAATGATGAACAGTAATTGAAGAAGGAATGTGTTGTGGATTGCAGTTTCATACATATGTACCCTCTCACCTAAACACATTTCTACTCCATCTTCCAAATACTGAATTGTTATCAACACTTCTATTTCTAACTGGTCAGCCAAAGATTTTGCTGGTACCTTCTGTTCCATCAGGCTCTGCCTGCTCCTCTCGTTGTTTCTGCTTGAACTTCAGGTTCCCGTAGTGCATGACAGCCCCTGTCAGCTTGTAGATGGCTGTTTTCTCGTCTGCAGTGAAGCCCAGGATGTCAATGGCACTCTGCAATAGGAACAGTAAAATAAAAGCTTTGCCTGGGAGATGACAGTAGCTACAGTACTCTGAATTGCTACTCACATCTGTAGCCATCAGCTCCTCCTGGTCGTTAATGCTGGCGACAGTGATCTCACCTTGACTCACAAATTGGTAGTCATATGGGTTGGTGGTGATGAGGAGCATGTCTGAAAATAAGAAAATGGGTCAGGTAGGCTTAGTTTAGTCAAGCAAATAATAATGTCATCTGATATTTAGCACTCTTCCTCCAAGTTAGTAATTCTTCCTACCGATTAGCTCCGGCTTCTTGTTGGACATGATCTGATAAAAGATGTGGTAGCTCCTTTCCGCCTTGAGCTGGAAAGTGACTCTGGACTTCTCCAGCAGATCTGGAGGGAAAATTTAGTTAGAAGCAAGAAGAAACAGGAAAAAAAATAAAAGTAAAGAGAAGATGGAAGATGGGAAGAAAACAGGGAAGGCACTATAGATGGTGGGGTGAAAATATGCTGCATGGATAGATGGAGGAATGGACAGATTGTCAGTTGCTCAGGAGAGTGCCTTACATGTTTCAATATCTGCAGAAGCCAGTTTTCCTGTGGCACCAAAGTGGATTCTGATGAATTTGCCCTTTAAAGGAATAAAGGTGATTTAAGATTTATAGCATAAAAAGTATATCTGAAATGAAGAATTTTGCCATTTATTCCACTGCGCACAAGATTTCTACCTAGAGACATTTTCTTAAAATCAGCTGTATTTCCACCACTAGCATAAAGTTGTCTTTTTCATTTTTGACCATGAGAATAATCAGCAGTGGCACAACTATATTTTATGTATGCTAGGTGTACAAATATGAATGAATGTGTGAAATTCATTAGACAAATTATTCTAACTATATTTTGCACACAGAGAGAAGTTACTGTAATGGTGCAGAAATAGCAATTTAAGTACTTGAGCTGCTTAAATCTGAATTGTGATCTAATAAAAAATTTCACTTCTGATTAATTTAATCTGAAATACAGCAAATATATTATTCAATTGGAAAATATCTCTTCCCACCCCCCTCCCTCCCTCCCTTCCTTCCTTCCTTCCTTCCTTCCTTCCTTCCTTCCTTCCTTCCTTCCTTCCTTCCTTCCTTCCTTCCTTCCTTCCTTCCTTCCTTCCTTCCTTCCTTCCTTCCTTCCTTCCTTCCTTCCTTCCTTCCTTCCTTCCTTCCTTCCTTCCTTCCTTCCTTCCTTCCTTCCTTCCTTCCTTCCTTCCTTCCTTCCTTCCTTCCTTCCTTCCTTCCTTCCTTCCTTCCTTCCTTCCTTCCTTCCTTCCTTCCTTCCTTTCCTTCCTTCCTTCTCTTTTTCTTTCCTACCTCTCCTAGCCTAATTCGTTTTTTTTTCTGCAACTCTGTCTGTCTCTTAGAAAATGAATAGAAATATAAGTAAAAATAAACAGAGCTATTTTTTAAAATGACAATATGTTCTAGGATAAATACCACATGACCTGTTTTTTTTAATTTGCATTTTAATATAAAAGATAATTAATTTCTTGTGTTTTGAAATCTGGAGAATGATCTTTATGATAAGTGGCAAAGCCATGCTAAAAAAAAAAAATCAGTTTTACTCTTGAAAACATGATGGCTGATTTCTGGAAAACAGAAAAGAATGACTGACTCCTGTTTACTATGTTACAGGAATTATTTTGTTAAGCAACTCACAAAGCGTGAGGAGTTGTCATTCCTCACGGTCTTGGCGTTTCCAAAGGCCTCCAGCAGTGGGTTGGCACTGATGATTTGATCCTCGAGCGTTCCCTGCAGGGAGATAATTCTTGCTAGTTATCACTTCCAAACATCCTGACAGGAATAGACAAAAGCATTTATCCCACAATTTGTCTACTAACTCACCTGCATTTTGCCTGAGGTTTGCTCCTCCTTCTTCTTGTCCCCACTGGCTGCAATTGTTGCAAAGTACTGGATGACACGCTTTGTGTTCACAGTCTTCCCGGCACCGGATTCTCCGCTGCCAAAGCCAAGAGAGAAGCAGAGGGTGCGTGGTCAGGCAGGAGGTGCCCTGGCACCAGAGAGCCCCGCAGGGACCCGCACAGGGGCTGTACGTACGTGATCAGGATGGACTGGTTCTCCCGGTCTGTGAACAAGGCAGAAATACAGTACTTAAAACTCAATGAACAGCAGAGAACAAATGAAACATAGTCAGGCAAGTTTAGGGTTTTGCTTGATGTCAGATTGACTTAAGGAGCAAACCTCAAAGCACATCACTGAGTACAGAGATGTCTTTCATTTAAAGCAGTAGAAACAATGCTATGAAGATAGTAAACTCCACAACAGACGTGGAGATTGTGTCAGAGCCAAGAAAGCTTTGAAAAAGTTTTTGCTGAGATAGGGTATCCCTTCAGAGAATTTAATGGTCCAATGCCTCTGAGGCAGACAGAGGCACTCACCAGTGAGCATGAACTGATAGGCGTTGTCAGAGATGGAGAAGATGTGTGGAGGGGCCTCCTGGCGCTTCTTGCCTCGGTAGGCCAACACCACCTCGGGGTTGTACACCGGCAGCCACTTGTAGGGGTTGACAGTGACGCAGAAGAGACCCGAGTAGGTCTGTGAGGAAGGGACACAGCACGTTGGCTTCCCCTGAGCCTGGCCCAGCAGCTCCTGAGGCTGCCCAAAGGAAGCTGCTGCTGCCACTTACGTAGATCATCCAGGCTGCGTAACGCTCTTTGAGGTTGTACAGCACAGCGGGTTCGTGGAGGTGGGTCATCATGGCCATGTCCTCGATTTTGTCATACTTGGGAGGGTTCATGGAGAAGATTTGATCTTCTTTCACAGTCAGAGTCTGCCAAGTAACAGAAAGATTCCCGTGTATCACCTGAAAGCTCAAAGTGGGGATCAAATACTGTTCTTCGGCCTTGTTTTTCACTCACCTCTCCCGCTTCAGTCTTGACAGTGACTTTGCCTGATTCCCTGCTCGTGATTGTCCCTTTCACAAAGGACTCCTTTGCATGAACCACAAAGACAGATGTCTTTGCATCAAAAGGTTTGTTCTGGGCTGCAATTCTCTCCTTTTCTGATTTTCGGAGGTAAGGAGCCGCCTCCCCAAAAACAGCCATCTCAGCGTCCGTAGACATGGCTGCACGTTATGGAGGGGCTTGTCAGCAGAGAACTCTGTGGAAGAGCAGATATGTTGATCAAATTTGCCAAAAAAGTAAGCACTTCTTAGGAGAAGAAAAGAGAAACATGAGGAGAAAAAAAGAATATAGTTATTAATATTTTCATATTAATACTGCTTGTAGCCTTTTGGAAGGAATTGCGAATTTTTGCATTGGTGCAATTCAATATAACTCTAAAAAAAATCTTCCAAAATTATATTTTGGGAGATTATTTGGTTTATACTGAAATCACGTTTAAATAATCTATGGACACTTAGAATTCAACTATTCAGGCACTCTACTGTGGAACTAAGAACCTCAAAAATCCTTTCAACTGCTTAGGCACTCTTCATATTAATTTGGAATTATGATAATGCTCTTTCATCAAAACTGATAGTTTTTCACAAAGCTCAGAATGCTCATACTCCACTGTCAGAATTGCATAATGAAAACTCAAGCTTCTTAATGGTTCAGTTTCAGTATTTAGAGCTTTTTATAATTATATTAATAATACAATTGTCTCTACTTTTATTAACTGCTTTAAACCAGGCATGAATTGCAACATGACTGTTAAAAGAAAATTAATGCTGTTCAAACAACACTGAGATAGCTCCTTTTCTTTTTTAAATACTAGTAGAATTTTAGAGAAAAACAAAATTCAAAGATTTAAAGCTCTAATAAAGTATTTAAAAATAAGGAATTTTAAAGCCTGTATTAATTTCTCTGAAATATTTTTTTCTTCCTCCTGCCCTGAGGGGAAAAAAACCAAACAGTGGGCAGCTTAGGAAAACATTTAAATATCTCTTTCTGTATAGAGTTAGGTACCTGATATTTATACAACAATATTTATATTTATATTTAATCTTGTGTTTATTTGTACTAAAATGAGAAAATATAACATGACATTTATTCATAGGTGTCTGGAGGAACAGGTGGTGGCTTCCAGAAGATGAGAGCTGCATTTTCCTTTTCTTGTGAGGTAGACAACAAGCAGAGCAGCGAACAAAGGGCAGCATTGCCTTTTACAGAGGTGACAATCAGATCTTGGTTTCTTATATTACAGCTCTTTCTAGTCTTACTGCTTTAGTGACTCCATGGAAAATTTTGGACAAAATATCACATTACATATTCTGAGACAAAAAGCTGAATTTTGCAGTTTTCCTGCTGTATTCTTAGTTCAGTTACACAGCCACAACAGCAATGATAGGAAGGCAGTACACCTCACTCCCTGTTAGGTGAGTTAAGCAGAAGTGAAGAATGTCCCCATTGGGATTTTCTGGCCTGCCATGAATAGTTAGAGATTTCAAACACAGCTCCTTAAAGAATGGACCAGATGACTTTATGAGATCCCTTACAATCTGGACTATATTTCAATTACTCACTTGAAAATCTTACCAGCCTTCAGCACCCCACCACCTTATACTGTGACTACAGTGGTCTTGAGAATATACAGTGAAATAGTGACATTCACTCAGCCATACAGACACCCCACCCCAAAAGATCTGTCTCTGCCCCTAAGAATTAGTAAATCAGCTTCTTACCTCTTGTGACACCAGTTGTGTGGCTTGTGGGCTGGCAGCTGGTCAGAACTGTAAACAGAAATAGCAGTTCCTAAATTACTGTTGCACAAAAATCAAAAGTGAAAATACGCAGGTGCCTTGAAAACAGATTTATAATGGAGTCCCCTCCTGGACAGGAGCACGGGAGGCAGCAGGAATGTGGTGGCACACGAGGCTGCCATCCCCTTCCTTCCTGCCAGCCTGCAGACCCCATCCTCTTACCTTGGAGCTTTCTGTGGAGCCAGGGCAGACGTGGTGCAGGGACGTTTTATACGATCTCGCCTGCAGATGCTACAGATGCCTACTCTTTCTTCGGTCAAAAATATTTTGGCAAACCCTCTTTGGCTAAGCATTGTCTGGCAAACTGAACTAAGGGCATAATTGTCATTTGACATGACTAGATATAATTAGAAAATTTTGATGTCTTAGTGGCTATATGAATACATCTCCTATAAATAATGTGATGTGACAAGGGTGTTAAGGAGAGAATCTGGACTAGTCAAAGCACTTAAAGAACTTGGATTCAGGACTTATGGATTCTATTGCTGGCTTTCCCACCGACTCACTGCACGACCTGGGATGGATTGCTTGGTATGTCTGTGCTGCAGCTATCCCAGCTGTACAATGGGAATGCCAGCTTTTATCTGTCCCTAGTGATGGTGTGAATCTTCTAAGAAATGCCTAAGAGGAATACATTGGGCAAGCCACTAAGAGGGAAGTAAGTATTACGAAAAGCATTTGGCGGATGTGCTGGTAAGATTCTGAAAGCAGAGGAACAATCTCTGTGATAGTGTGATAGAGCTGATGCCTGAGAGTCATAGACAGGGCAAGATAGTGTAAGGGACAAAGATTTTTGTCACAGAAATAAGAGGCTGGAGGTGTAGCTGAACTACTGGGGTGGGTCTCAGAGGTAATTTCTGATACCTGAAGAGGTCATGGTGACTGTGAGGTGAATTCTGATACATGAAGAAGAGCGTAAGTACATGAGTGCAGATACCAATGTGTACACTTAAAATTGCAAAAGAAGTGGAAGATTCTCCAAGAAGGGTTATTATAAGCCTTTGCATGAATTTGTGCTAAGGTGAGCATCATAAGATGTGCTGTAATTTCTGCTATGTAGATCAGTGCAGCTTAAGAGCAGATGTTTCTTTCTTTTCCTGATGATGTTTAAATTAATCAGAAAGTACCCATATTGGCAGTTCAGGACAGGACCTAAGTTGCTTCTTATGTCTTATTTTCCAAGTCTGACCTGTCAACCTGTACCACAAATAAAAGAAATCCTTGAGGTAAAGATTTGGGCTTGAAGAAATTTATGCCATTTGAATATTCATACCCCTTTCAACAGGGAATGATTATGGGTCATTATAGAGTCTACATTTAAATTCCTGCAGAAATTTCTGCTCCTGCAGAATTTAAAAGCCCTTCACCAACACAAACTTCAGCTCAGACATCCAAAAGACAACCTCAATAACGAGATTTGCAGTCCTCAGTTTATCCTTGTTTCCGTTTCTACTAACACAAACAAACCATGGACTCAGCTGAACGCCTGTCTCCCATCTACGTGCTTCTGCTGTCAAACTCACCAACCAGGAAAAAAACAAATACCCCTTCAGCCCTCCCCACCCACACCTTCCACTATCCTAGGTTGTTCCAAGCTCCATCCAATCTGGTCTTGAATGCTTTCAGGGATGGGGCAGCCACAGTTGTTCTGGGCAACCTGTGCCAGTGCCTCAGCACCCTCACAGGGAAGAAAGTCTTCCTAATATCCAATTTAAACCTTCTCCCTGTCAGCGGGAAGCTATTCCCTCTTGTCCTTTTCAGAAGTCCCTCTCCAGCTTACTTCCAGTCCCTTTTAGGCACTGGAAGGTTGCTAGAAGGTCTCCCTGGAACCTTCTCTTCACCAGGCTGAACACCTCCAGCTGTCTCAGCCTGTCTCCAGAGTAGAGGATGCTCTTGGAGCATCTTCATGGCCTCCTCTGGATTCACTCCATCAGGTCCACATTGACGTTACATTGGGGGCCTCAGAGCTGAATAGAAGGTTCCAGGTGGGTCTTACCTGAGTGAGGCAGAAGGACAGAAACCCTCCCTCCCCTGCTGCCCACACTAAGTGATCAACCCAGGACACATGGCTGGAACATGCTGGGCTTCTCATCCAGTAACCCCCCCCAAGTCCTTCTCCTCAGGACTGTTCTCAATCCATTCTCCACCTAACCTGTACTTGTGCTTGGGATTGTCCAGAGACAAGTGCAGGACCTTACACTTGGCCATACTGGGCTTCCTGAGGTTTGCATGGGCCCATCTCTTCTGCCTCCCCAGGTCCCTCTGGGTGACATCCTTTCCCTCCAGCATGGCACCTGCACCATGTGGTTTGGTGTCAGCAAACTTGCTGAGGATGCCCCTGAACCCACTGCTCCTGTTGGCTAAAGAGATATTAAACACCTCTGGTTACACTTCCCCTTTTACAGTGGCAACTTCACCAGACAGCCATGACTTCTTAAGTATAATGGATAGTGGCTTAGCCATTCCCTCTGCCAGTTCCCTAATAGATGTCATCAGGTCCCATGGATTTGTGCACCTCTAAGTTCCTTAAATGGTCTCAAACCTGATCTTCTCCTACAGTGGGTGGTTCTTCATTCTCCCAGTTCTTGGAGAGAACTTTGCCTTCTGCAACTTGGATGATGTGACTTGAGCACTTACTGGTTAACACAGAAGCAAAAACATCACTGAGTACCTCTGCTTTCTCTAGATCCCAGGTGATGAGGTGACCCAATTTCTTCCAGAGAGGGCTCAAATTTTCCTGTCTTCCTTTTAAGATCAACGTTCCTATAGAAGAGTTTCTTGTTGCTTTTGATGTCCCTGGCCAAGTTTAATTCTATCACAGCCTTAGCTTTCCTCTGTTCCTTGGCTGCTTGGACAATTTCTCTATATTCTTCCCAGGCTACCTGTTCCTGCTGCCACCCTCTGTAGGCTTTCTTTTTGCATTTGAATTCATCTAGGAGCTCCTTGATCATCCATTCACACCTCCTGGCATTTTTGACTGACTTCCTCTTTGCTGGGATGCATAATTCCTGAGTTATCCCTGAAAAGTCCAAAGTCTGCTCTCTTGGAGTCCAGGGCAGTGAGCGTGTTGTGTCCCCTCCTCACTGCCCCAAGGATCTCTAACTTCACCATTTTGTGGCCACTGCAGTCAAAGCTGACCTTGAGCTTCACATTCCCCATCAGCCCCTCCTTGTTGGTGAGAACAAGGTCCAACACAACCCTTCTCCATATTGGCTCTTCTATCACTTGAAGAAGGAAGTTATCACAAGAAAGTCCTGGACCAGTTAGAGTGGTTCCAAAGGAGGGCTGGAACACCCCTCCTATGAAAAAAATCTGAGATACTTCACAGAACCATAGAATTATTATGGTTGGAAAAGGCCTCCAAGATCACTGAATCCAACCTTTGACCAAACCCCACCATCCTCACTAAACCACAGCACTAAGTGCCATGTCCAGTCGTTGGGGTTGCTCAGCCTGGAGATGAGAAAGGGTCAAGGACACCTTCTTGAGGCCTTTCAGTACTTAAAGCAGGCTTGTAAGAAAGAAAGGGAAAGAAGCACTGGTTTTAAACTGAAAAAATGTAGACTTCAAATAGATACAAGGCAGGAATATTTTATGATGAATGCTGAGACACAGGGATGGGTTTCCCAGAGAAGTAATAGATGTGCCACTACTGGAGGTTGAGTTTGATGTGGCTCTGACCAGCACCCCTGAGGTCTTCTCTGAGTAGCTGATGTTTTCTTTCTGTCAAGTCCTGCTCTCAGTGGCATGTAGCAAGCCTGCCTTATGCAGTGCTGTCAGGCTGGGACCTAAGGTGACTCCTCACATGTGAGTCAGGCTGTTAGAAAGAATTCCTTCCTTGTTCCTAATGTCCTCTCAGTAGCCAGATGACATTTTCTCTGCCTATAAATCATTCAAGTTTTATTTAGTCAAAGGCCAAGTGTGTTTGTTCAGTGTTCTCAGGAGAACATAACTGTTGCCTGTGTTCTGTAGCTATATTATTATATTATTCTGTTATATAGCTTTCCACAGCTATATAGCAGAATAGATCCATATATATTATTTGTGAAAAAATTTGTGAAGGAATTTGTGAAGTTATTGCAGTAAAGGTGAATGAAAGATATGTTCAATTCCCAATTTTACTTCAGGAAAAAATACACTATTGTGTACATTTCAATATAACATCCATAACTATGATATGCAACAGTCCTACAATATCGAAATGTAAGCATATATGGATATTCACCTCTCATTCTTACTGCTCCACAACTTTTCTGTACATGAGCAACATATTGTTTGCCAGTATATTTCACAGTCCTAAACTTAGGTGATACCCTCTATCATTACAAATAGAGTTAGAGTGGTTTTCTGTCTTTTAAAATATTCTGAATACTTTTATTATCTTTTTACTGAATTGTGTTCTCAAATTCAAATTATAGGCAGTTTTTCCTGATGTGATTGCTTTATACTGTCCAAAGACAATGCAAAAAAATCAAAATACATAATGATGAAGAACTTTTGTTTAGTTTATGAAGCCTCACACAATTTCTAGACATTGTATGAAATCGATTTAGAGAGACAGTAGGAACAATTTAAAGCTGATTATGTTTATATGCACTCAGGCATAATGATAAATTCAGGTAATTTTTGGTGTACAGAGAGAAGGATAGAATAATCTATGCTCTACCAGGGAAGCTGAGGAAAATGCCTATGAACTGAGCTCCTCTAAAATATGATAAGATATATGTCATAAAAGAAACTGTCCTGCTGCCTTTTCCATAAGCCACACATCTAGTGCAGCACTGACCTGTCTTCTCAATGTGACCTTTGAGGGAGCCTTTCAGGGCTCTCTTTAGGTTACAGCAACAGCTGAGAAAAGAAATCACTGATTCCCACTGCTGCCAGGACTTAATGGAAACTCAGCAGGGGATAGCTGGAGAAACTAATTTCTTCTTATGTGTTCTCTCTGATATTAATGTCTACTGCTCTTTGCCCACCATTTGCAAGGTGATACATACCTGACCCCTTTTCCTTGTCCCTCTCAAGTCTCTTTCCATGTACAAGCAGAGAGGGAAATAACATCAAGCTGAACTAGCACAGCAAAAGTTTGCAGTGTTGCAGTATTTGCTTCACAAGATCCAGAATCCAAGGTAGTGGAGATGATCGCAACAGAATACATTAATTGAACTGAAATTCTTCAGTATATTTATTCCTGGTCTAGCTCTGGTTTTACTCAACAGCAGGTAACTTTTGACAAGTATAGTTGGGGCAGTACTATGTGTATTGAAGAATGTGGTCTTACATTTGAGTTAATTCAGAAAATTCAGAGTTCACTGGAAAATTAGAAGTATCTTAATGGTGTTCTGGTGACAGCATGCTCTGTCCACCTGAGTAGCAAGGAGAGTCATAGTTCCCAAAGATGTATCATATGACAGAAACCGTGCCATCTCAGTGGGCAGTGCCATAAACATGCTCCTGCAATCCAGCCTCTCGCCAGGAATGGGAAGTTCTATTTCTTTCAAAAGCAGGTGATAATTTAGAGACAGTTTAATTAATAGCTTGGGAGAACTTCAGCCACGTGTCTTGTAGGAAACATTCAACTATCTGATGAACCCCAGGACCTATTAAACTTCGACGATCTAGAACTAGATGTATTTCATTATGGAATCAGATTTAAATAATGATGGTTTCAATATCAGAACAAAGTAACAGCATAATTAAATAGCTGGAACAAAAAGATGAATTCATGTGTCCAGATTTATCTTATTTGGCACTATGTGATTGAGACATGCTAAAATCATCATTAATTCCCCATAAGCATCAACACACCAGGAAGACAAGAGGTATGAGCAGGCAGCATAAATATCTGTTCACTCTAAGCATGATAGAGGGAAAAGACATTACTCTGAGTGTTTCTAACTGCCACATAATTGCATTGCAAACTACTAGAAAAACTTTCAATATAAAAAGACATTTCAATGTCTTAGCTATTTTGGTGAACTGTCATTAACTTGTTTTGGTGGACTGGATATGCAAATCTGACAAAATCTCAGCTGACAGCTCCTGGTGACACCTCACACTATATTTTCTATTCCAGAGGAAGCCCCTTGCTAACATTAAATTTGGTATGCGTAAAAATAAAAATGAATATGTTAAAATATTTTTTTTGACTGTTGTCTTCTACCTTTACTTAAATAAGAATATACAAAAGGGACAATTCTTTAGCTGTTATTTTAGTACAATGCTGTAAAACGCTTTGTTCATTGGAAGAAAGAGCTACAGGCCAACTGAAAAATGTTGTCAGTTTTTAATATTTTGACTAAAAAAACTAAACTTGTTTCACTAATAAGTTTAGAGGAAGACAATCTAGATGAAAAATGTAGGTGATTTACACATTTTGCTTGAAAATGTGTTGATAAAATAATTCCAAAATAGCATCGTGGCATGAATGACTTGGATGAATGTCAGTAGTTTGATACAACCAATGATATTAGCACAATGTTGCATAAGTCTTCCAAGAGAATATTTATATATGAGCAAAGGCTTTGCAGGGACTTAATCAACATTGTCAGTAGTACTTTGAACTAGGAAAATACACAAAGACAATGGAAGCACAGGTAAGAAATATTGAAGAATAATTTAGCTGCAAAAGTTAAACTAAAACATATGGAAACAATAACCTGAAAAACTCTGAAGTAATTTTTTACAAAATACTGGTGTATTTGGTTTGGATTTTTTTTCCATCTTGGCTCCTTGTTCACAGGCTAGGAATTTCAGGAAGTAATCTCAATGAATAATATCAAGACAAACTAAACATTACATTCTAGTTTCAAGGCAAAGCAGGAAAGAAAAAATAATTGAGACTATGTTTATAGAGGTCAAAGATGGAGATAAATATATCCTTGGATTTATTTATATGGAGATAAATAATTTATAATATTTAAAAAAAATTATAAATAACTTATATGGATGAAGATAAATAAACCTTGGATATCCACGGGTTTTGTGTCATTGAAACTACCAATACTGATAGCACTTCTTTAATTTCCTGCAGTGAAATCAGACAATCAACTATAGAATGGATTCAGTTGGAAAGAGACTGAAAGAGCCAAGGGCAGGGACACCTCCCACTGTCCCAGGCTGCTCCAAGCCCCAATGTCCAGCCTGGCCTTGGGCACTGCCAGGGATCCAGGGGCAGCCACAGCTGCTCTGGGCACCCTGTGCCAGGGCCTGCCCACCCTCAAGGGAAGGATTTCTCTTTAGTATCTAATATATAACTCTTCTCTTTCAGTTTAAATCCATGACCCCTTGTCCTACAACTTGTCACGGTGAAATCAAAGAAAGTTTGTAAGCAGCATATTCTCAAGTGTTCCTCTTCTGTAAGAAGCCAAAATTGAAAGACTCATGTCCAGACTGTTGTTCAGACTCTTGCCCTCTCACAAGAGCTTACCCTGATGAATCTGAGGTATTCATCCTGTGGCAGCTTTATTTTCTTTCACAAATCTGATCCTTCTCTCACTGATGATTAATTAAGTTTACTGGCATGTTGGGCTATAAGCTTCTTGTAAAGAATCCAAAGTCCTCAATCCTATTGGTTATCTGCTCTAAGTTCACAGACAGTGAATTACACTGGAGAAAAACCAATTTCATGCTGCCCTCCCTAGAACACTGCCTCGTGCCAGGGAACGTTTGCAGACAGGGGAAGCCAACCACTTATACTGATAAATCATTAGCACATTTCTTGTCAAGCTTTTGACCTGTGCCAGCAACACATCTCCTAAACAGATTTAAAGGCATAACTGGACAGCTGGCATTTTCTGGGACCCTTCCCAATACAGTCTGCATCCAGCCTCACCACACTTGATACAGAAATAGTTTACTTCTATAAGCATGAACACTTCCATGCCAATTGGCCTAAGTTCCTGGACATGTTTAATTTACTAGTGTAGCTGCAGTGTTACTCTGGAAAGGTTTGGAGGAGCAACAGTGGTATGTGTCCTTGGGAAAGGAAGGACCTGCTGGAAGAAGCAACACCACCTTGATGAAAAAAAGGGAATTAAAATTGATTGTTCCTCTATTAATTTCTGCCAATGCTTCCATCTCTTCAGGGCTAGATTCCACTACAGCTGGATACAAAACACAGCAGAGTCAGAAGAGGCAGATTGAGGGCAGACTCCAGCTACAAGCTGTCCTGCACAGTAGCGAGGAGGGGGCAAGGATCTGCAGTGCTGACATTCCCATGGAAGAGAGAGGATTTCATTGTGCTGAAAATAGATCCTTCTTGAGATGGAGACCAGGCAGCTGCCTCACCCTTTGCCAACTCTTAACCATGGCTTCCCCTCCCCCGTGTTCTGTGAGTGGCTGTGAATCCAGGAGCAGGAACTACAGCAAGGCAGCAGTCAAGTGGGAAAGTGGAGGCATCTCAATATTATTAGTCTGTATCCCATTAGGACACCATCCTGATGCCCCCATCCATGTTTTTATCTTGGTTTCATTCAGCTCACAAACTAGAAATTTGACTTTAGTGTGTGGATGAGGAGATAGAGGTGGAAATAATACAATATGAAATATCTTGCTGAACATCCTGAGGCTATGTAAAGTGCTTTCACAGTGTATCTTGCAGGTGTCTCTTTTGGAAGCTGAGGATGGACTGGACAAATGGGTGGTTGTAACCTTTGAAAATTGTCTGAACTGTCTCAACTGTTCAATCAGCAGCTAATTAGTAGCTGACTGGCAGTTGTTAATGAGAATAATACCCCTGTGGCTCACAAGGAGACTCTTATCTTTCAAAATCTCCATCAAAGCCCTATGAGTGAGTCCCAGATTGCACCTTTGGCAAATTTGCCATTAACTTTAAGGGATTCCAGTGACAGAGATTCAATCTGTTTGCAACTTTGAATGAATGGGGCTTGTCAGATAAAGCTTAATGCAGTTAACTGAGCTTTTCTCCTTCCTAAGGCCAGTTTGGGTAATTCAGATGCATTCAGACTGTTCTCAGCCATTGCAAATGCAATCTTTTGTGCACATGCAGGGATGTATAATTTCCAGCTCATTCAGATTTCCTTTTTGTTGCCTTTGCATTCAGATTTTTTCTGCTTATAGCTCTGGTAGCAATCCTATACCTCAGTGAACATGGAAAGTCCCAGTGTTCAACATGCCAGTGACACTCTTAACTATCTAATGGAAGTTGGAGCCAGGGATAAGAAACAAGACTTCATGGATAGCCATGCCCAAGTGTTCTTGAGCTATTGTAGTCCCAGCTAGACAAGGCAGGGATTATTCATGCTGGCAAGCAAGCCCAAAGCCTTTCTCATGTGGGGATTCAAGCTCTAACAAGTAGAGAACAAAAACCTGTCTTTACATATGTCACTATTTCCTACAAGTATTAATGAAATGAGGCCTTTAAAGAGAGCCACAGTATGAAAACAGATGTGTCACAGACAAGAAGTGTCTCAGCTGGGCTCCTGTATCCTGTAGCCAAGAAAATGGGATAGGAGATACTGTGAATATTTAGGGAAGATTGTCTCAGCATAAGGGAATCATGCACCTCCATCATCCAAAGGGCATTAAAAAACTAAATAAGAGGTGCATTTTGGTTTGAAAATGGGGGCACTGGGTTGCCTGCTGGAGCTTTTCCTGTCAGCTGCTGGCTGCTTGTTACCTTAAGCAAAGAAAAATCACACAAAAATAAAAGTTTTTTATGAAGCCATCAGTAGGGCATGTGGACTGCAGGTCAGAGCTACAAACCACAAACTTACCTCATGGGGATGGCAGGAAAAAGTCAGCAGGGATGTCAGGATCCAAGAAGAAGGATATTTTCCCCACTTCATGGGCTGGCCTTCCCTTCACATCCATGAGCACAAGGCTTCCATAACTGCCAGAGTTATCAGGATCCTGGCTTTAACCAGCTGCTGCTCCTCCAGGGGAGACACTGAAGAAAAGCAGACAGAGTTTGCAAACTCTTTGCAGGTGGATAAAGGGGTCCCTGAGGGAACCCCCAGCATGTGGGTGTGAGTGGCACTGCTGCCCATTGCTGTTATCTGGACTATAGGTGGTAAAGGTCTATTGTAGGTGTAGTCCTGTCCTGCTAAGAAAAATTTCAGGTCAAGATATCTTTCCTGATCTGCAATATAGGAGCATGAAAAAGGCAATGGGGAGAGAGAATAGAAGATAATACTTGTGCTTTTTACTGGATTAGGAAACTTGCATGTCCTTCAGCCTTAAAACCTATCTTGGGCATCAGTACTCAATCAGCTCAAAGCTACCAAAAGGCTCTAATTAAAGAAACTAATAGGAAATCCCAGGGTGAAAGAGCAACAGGAGGTATGATGTCACTTTTTTAATTGGCAAAGTTCTTGCAATAACTCTTCTGAGAAATAGGGAACACCACAAGCCTTGTGGGAGATGCCTGTACTAATTAAATCCCTTGCATCTAGAGGCAGTCACAGGTGTACCAAGTTAGCTGTGACTGCTGGAAAAATCTGCATTATAACATGAAAATCGGAATTGTTTGTTGCTGTCTTGACAACTGAGATCGTAACTTAATATTTGATTCCTATGGACTATGTAACACTGCAGTAAATAAAACAATCCCTCATTAGTTCAGAGGTAAAATGAGAGCACAGCAGCAAAGAGTGACTGAAAATAAGAGCTGAGAGCATTAGCAAAAATCACGTGTTCTGTGGGTTTCCCAAACAGGCACAGTGGAGTGTACCAGTGTGGTACTTTGGAAAGTGTTATGGAGCACACAGGTGGCTCTGTACAAAGTTCTGGTGGCATCTCTGCTGAAATATTCTGTGCTATTCCAGCATTACACATCTAGAATTACTGAATTACTTGAATGAATTTCAGAATTACATTCAGAATTACATACATATTCCAGGGGAAAAGGGGAGTTTGTGAGACCACAGGGGGGCAAAGAAACTCCCTTGAGGGAGGAGCTTGGAAGAGTTCAACTTAAAGCTCTGGGGCCTTGGCCAGCACCCAAGGGGCACTAGTGAGCCACCCACTTACTTTTAAAAGCTTCAGATCCTTACAAATCCATCCTTGCAGCACGTTGCCTCCCCAGACTGTCTCATGCACTTTGCAAACCTGACTTGCCAAGTTTTGCAACCCACATCATCCTGGAGCCAGTATCACTGGGCATGGCAGGAGAGGCCCCAGCTGGCCCAGGCTGCAGCAGCTTTCTGTGCACCCCATGAACACACAGAGAGCTTTTCCCCTCCCTGTGCTCTGCCCAGGGCCAAAAGCAGTGGCTGTGCCTGGCACTGCCTGTGCAATCAGAGCTGTCCTGGCTGCAGAGCAGCAGCACCTGGGCTCCAGGCTCTCCGTGGCCTCTTGGCAAGGGAGATGTCCCTGCCCTGATGGTGCCTTTGGCTTCTTGTGACAGACATGTCAAGACACAAAGGCCAGCCCAGAGCATTGTCCTGGCAGTGGCTCAGCCTCGATAACGTCTGAGGTTGAAAAGCACAGGAATGATGAGACAGGCAGATGTGCTGAGGCTTTCCCTAAACACTACCCCATTCCTTAAGTGCTCCTGGCTTGGGCACATCCCAATCCTGCTGTCTTTGTTCTGTGTGGGATCAGGAGTCTGCACCTGGTTTTCCTCTCATGGATTTGCCTGTCAGATTTTTGCATGAATGGAAACCTTCAGTAGGCACTGCATTGGTGATGATGAGCTCTGCAGATTAATTACAAGTATTTTGAGGAATATGTGACACTAAATGGTCCCAAAAGGATGGTTCTTCTCGTAGGGGAGGCACTCTTTAGGGCATAAATGTTCTCTCCTCTATTTTCTGCCTCTCATGGACCATAACCTTTTCGGATTTATGATGTGGACATCTGCAGTGTCTTGGCCTGAACAATTCTGTCAGTGATACATCCCTAAGGATCCCAGATCAGTTATTTTTACGGATGGTAGCATCATTGCTCCTTGGGGTTGAGTTTCAGAAACAGGGAGATTGTTTTTCACTGACATCTTAAAATTTGAGGGGGAGATTAGAATTCTCCAGGGAGTAAGCATGGTATTTGTCTCTGTCAGCTGCACAGAGTATGTAATCTGTTCCTATAAAAAGAACACCAAGATTTATACAAGTCAGGACACCATAAATTATGCTAAAATGTGAGGGTCTTCCGAACTGAGGAAACTGAAATGTAAATTCATGGAAAAATGAAAGTACACCCACATTTACCTCCACACTGTTTATGTTATAATTTCTTTTTGTCTTGATCCTGCAGTGGCTGTGCAGAGCTTGCATTCACCTTGGGAAGAAATTTCTGCATGAATGCACAGAAGGGGTGAAAACCTTCCTAGGCTGTTGTACTGAAAAATTCCTGGAAAAGAGATTTTTCCAATGCTGATTTTCCATGTTGGTGGGGAGGACACGTTTTCTTTTTTTGGCAGGAGGAAGGTGGTGATAGAAATGTCCCCCTTGTTTTGTTTCCATAGAATTCACCTGGACAGACATCTCTTGTGTGGCATCAGGGCTCCTTAGGGAATGTGTTGGGCACATCACAGGTACCCTATGAAATGTCTGCATGAACTTCTCTGTGCTATTCCCCCACTGTTCCCACCCCCATCTTCAGTATCAAAAATTGTAGCAGACACTAATACAGCAAAGCTGTCAGGGAATTTTCTGAATTTTCCTGTGGAAGATTTCACATGTGCTTAGACATGTCCTGCCCACCTTGATTTCTGCTTAACCAAGCATTTCCCAGAAGTTCTGGGTGCAGGAATTAGTGATGGGGATACTGTCATCTTCTTCTGCTATCAGAACAGACCCACTGAACAGAGAGGAGTGGGAGAGCCTGGAACCTGCCTACCACAGTCAGCATGGCTCAGTCAGCCCTGGGTCAAACAGCATCGTCATCTCCTGAGGGACAGAGATAGAAGGAAGGCAAAAATGAGCCAGAGAGGAGTCTTAGAAGTCATCCGGTGCAGTGGAGCTGAAGTAACTCATCCTCTCCTAAGTATGAAAGAATCACTGACCCTATGTCAATCTGACAGTTTTCCCCCTTCAGAGAAAAGTTCTGGTCCCCTGGCACGACAGAGCAACCACCTGGTGTGGGTGTCCTCAAAGTTGTAGGGAAGCAGGGCTGTTGATGGTGACTTGCATTTAGCTCAGAGGAAGGTGCTGGGCTCCATGCAGCTCTTACTGGAGCAGCAGTTCCCTCATGTCCTCAGCTGAGATGTCCATGTGGCAGTCCTGACAGAGCAGTCCTGGCAAAATACTTGTTAACGTGCCCAGGAAACAATCCACACATGCAATGGCTTCTTGGATTGTTTGGGAAGAGCCCATGGCATGGCATCTAATAGACAGTGGATTATCAGCATAACAAGGAAGTTTGGATTTTGTTTTATGCAGAGCATTCAGGGCTCTTCTGATGCAGGCCAGCAAAGTGGTATGTGCAGGAAGAATGTGATTCCCCTGCTAGTGTCAGGAGTACAATGTGGCATGAATGAACCCTTTCCTAGCATGGTATTGTATAACCTCCAGTGAGCAGCTCATCCAGAAGAGAAGGCAGGTGCATGCCAGAGAGCACAGGGAGAATTAATCTTCTGCTAATACCATAGACAAAGAGAAGCAAAGTTAAAAAAAAAAAAAAAAAAAATGATGTAATATAATGAACAGTAACTCTGGAAAGAGGCTATCCCATCAGTCATTTTAGAACAGATATACAGTCACAGCAGTCAGTGCAAAATTCCCAGTCCTTGTTGTAAATTCAGTATTTACAAGGTGCATGGTTCTCCCCAAGACAATTCTCTCCCTAATGGTGAGAAATGTTTGGCATGTCTTGAAGGCTTTTGTGAAATTATTTTTGTGATTTGCAGATTGCTATTCATGAGTGGGCATTTTGGTATATCATTTGTCTGTCTAAGAATATAGTTTGTGCTCTACATATCTGTCTGGATAGAGAAACTTGATAAATATCCCTGTCATTCATTTTCTATCCATGACAAAGCTAAAACTTCGGGAGCAGGAGAACATTGGAACTCCTGGAAGTCCATCTGCAACAAAAAAGATTGAGCCTTACATTAAAAGCAAGACTGATGTCATTTGGAAATGAGAAGGATAGGAACACAGACACCTCCCGAGCCTGCCTGTAACAATCAAACTAACTTACAGTCAATTCTAATCTCATCAGGTAACAAATTATTGCCAAGTTATAAAGAAAACCAAAGGTGAGATGGAGAAAAATTTCTGATATGATGCTCACCACTGCAGTCACCAGAATTTTATGGCATCTTCCAGATCTTAATTTATATAAAATTTGTTTACCTCTAAAATTCTCAAAATATGGATATACAGGTGATTGAGGATCAGAAATGTACCTCTAATTCTCAAAGTTAGCAAATGGACTCTTCACATTCATTCATTTTGCTCCTAATATTTTCCTTCAGCCTTCATTCTCCTCGTTTTTGTTTTTTTTTTTCTCCGTGGAGTTATATAAATAAATCTATCTTGTATCAGTTGCATCTCCCTAGACTATCTTTTCAATCACTCAGCAAATGTGACCCATCATCATTCAAGCCAATCTTTTCAAGTTTCTCATCATAAAGGAGTTCATCCATTCTCATGAACATTTTATTAATTCTGATGGGGTGGAACAAGAGAGACAGGGAGAGAGAGACATGCAGTATGGGCCAGGAGAGAGGAGAAAACAAAAAGCATTACAGAGGTGAGTAAAGGGAAAGCTGTCTTCAAGCAGTGGGAGGAAGAGTTTGCTGCTCAGTACTAACCCTAATGACCACCTTGTTCAGAAAGAAATATTTCTTTCTTCTAGAATGAATCCTTTCAGTAACTTGACAGTAACTGACTGGAAGTGTTTTCCAAGGTACCCAAGACTCACAGTGTTTGTGCATAGGATATGCCACTTCAGGGGCAGGCTGGCCTCATGGGAAGGACCATGATCTCACTGCTCTGTGCTTCACAGTTGCTTGCATGAAGGTCACACTCAATCTGTATTTACCAGAGTCACCTGCTTGTAAAACAGCTCACCCTGCAGTGCCCAATGAGCACATACTCTCTCAGGAGTGTCCTCCTTTCTATCCTCCTGGTCACTGCCAGTGCCTCCTCTTCCCCTTCCTTGGATGTTTTCAGCTGTTTCTTTGGGTGCTCCTGCTCACAAGCACTAGTGGTGTGAGAAGGCACCAGACACAACCTGCCTGCCCCTCCTGCAATGCCAGCAAAAAGCAGAGATTTGGCAAATTGATCTGTTTGCCATGGCACCCATGGCCCAAAGAGATCGTCATCGAGGTGCTGGGCAATGGGCATGAAATTGGGTGGAAAAACACAGAATATTCCCAAAGCTGGTAGATCTTTTCTTCAGGCATTTCCCAGAGATTCATCTTTGCTCTTTTGAAATTGTACATTTGCCTTTACAGATTGCAAACCTCTACTTGTCACTGCTAAAATAACGTTTATTCATAATTCCTCTTTATTTTGAAAGAGCCCGGCAGCATGTGCAAATGGTGAACATTCCCCACAGTGAAAAAATTGCCACTATCAAGCCTTAAATTGCATGTCACAAATCAGATACTGGCCTTTTTTGGGCATTAGATTATTCAGGGTAAAGCACTTTCACTAGTTAGTCTAAAGGAAATCAAGTTGCAAAAAAAATAGTTCCTGTGGAACAGAGATGTGTTCATCCATCTCTGATGACAGGAAAGGGAATGGAGCTCTTATGTTCTAAGAAATACTGGTCACTCTTTCACAACAAGATTATTATGGACTTTGAAGTCTCTGCAGTAAAAACAAGGTATCAGATACGTCTATTTTAAGCTTTCTCTCAGAGGTGTATATTTATGCCTATTATGGATCCATGTTTTTCCCAAGATCAGTTACCTTTACATCAGCACTTACCAGCTGACAGGCAGCCTGACTCCAGGAATAGTGTGTCACTGCAAAGTGATGCCTGTCCTCCATGTATGGACACAAATCACAAAGTGAAGAGAAATTGATTTTCCATTTCACCTCTATTAATATTCCATTTTGATCCCGATAATCCTCTGTAAGTTACAGGGTGTCTTGTGAAGTTCTGCACAGTGCAATGTGTGGGAATTTTGTGTTACCCGAATGTACCATTTAAAACAGAAAAGCCAACTGATACTTTTAATTTTAAAAATTTGCAGATTTTTTTCTATTTAAAAAATTCCACAATATCAGTAGTTTGTGCAAAGCACTGTAAGATAATAAGAAAGAAAGAAATAAAACATTTGATGTAAAACATGTTGTGATTGCTTTAAAATGAATATATATCATCCATTCCATATCTTTTGTGATCATCCTAAGCAAAGAGAATGGATTATAGCTAATCCATAAAGTCTATTTGCCCTTCAGCAAATAGACATAGACTTCAAACTTTTCCACACTTTAAATGCAATTTTTGAGGGAATTCACAAGAGCAGCATGTAAATTAAAGGATTCACACTCTGTCCTTTCTTTTACAGTGTTACGAAAGACTGTGGGGTGGCCCCAGTCACTTTCAGTCCCTCTGGTGGACACCAGGCTGGTATCCAGGTACAAATATTATCACTAGTGCCCAATAACCCTTTACTGGGTTGAACTTGTTTCTATAATCTTATGCAAAACCTCGGAACACTTTTCACTGTGAAACCCAGAATGCTGTTGTCCTCCTGTGTCTACCAGGTCTTCTTCTGCTTTCCAGTCAGTCATCCCCAAACCTGTGCTGGTACATGGGGATTTTGCTCCCCAGGTATGGAACTGTCCATTTTCATTTTCTGAACTTATATCAGTCTGTTCCTCCAGGAACAGGATCCTTGTCAAGATCCCTCTGAATAAGAGCACAGTCATGTGGTGTATCAACCAAATCTCCCAGTTCTGTATCATCAGCATATTTGCTGAGTGTGCACTCTAGAATGCTAATGAAGATGTTGAAAGAATGTGGGCATTTGTGTTGATCACTGGAACACAACACCGTTTTCCTGTTACACTTTTTTTCCCAACGACAAAGTCAGAACATGAAGTACATTAATGCAAATCACCTGTGAGGGACCACAAAAGTGCAACAAACTGTTGTTTGAGAAATTTTAAGCTGTCAGATGCTGAGTTCAGGAAAGCAAAATGACATGTTAGCTTTTGCTCTTATGTCAGGGATTGCATGCCCTTGCACAATTCATGGCTTTCCTCTAGAAAGACTAATATAAACAATCACAACTGGATTTTTATCTGAAGGGTTTAAGGCTCAATCTGACACTTTGGGAAGGTATTCTAGGTTGCAGGAAGGACAGCCTCCTCATTCCTTAGTTGACAACCACTGATACAGAAAACTGTCCTCAAGAGAGGGTGCTTGATAACCAACTCCCAAGCTTACACAAGCTGTGTCCTTTGGCTACAGTTATCAATTTCTGGCTATCATGACTGGCAAGATATTCAAGAACAGCACTGCATTTCAGACTAGGGACCCCTACCCTGGAAGCAGACCTGCATACAAATCACAGCCCTTCACTCTCTGTCTGTGTAAGTACTTAAACTGTTCTTCAAACTTCCACAGAGTCAGATCATTTCAACATTGTAATAAAAATATCTTTTTAGGAATTGTTGTCGTCGTTGTTGTTTTTGAGCCCAGCATGGTGAAAATAATTCTGTAATGATCAATACACGAAAAGAGTAACCATGAACAGCAGCCAGTCCTTGCCCCTGTGTAAGGTCCCACAATGATGGGGGACAAACCTTTGTTTCTGTGGCAATGGAAATTGTAAATCTCAGCAACAATCCGTAGGAAAACAGCAAGCCCCTGCTATGCTTCCTGTACACAGTTCTTCCTTTGGCCATGAGATTCTCTGCCACAGCTGAGGGTCCCAGCCTGTTCCCTCACACACACAACGCTGCATTATAGTCCCTAGCAGTGTGCCTCTAAATATTTTTTCTATTTTTTGCATAATCATAAGAGATAAGAATTAAAATTATCCATCTAGATGAAATAGTTAGGAAATGAAAGAACAGAAGAAGACCCTGGAGTTGGAGTAATACAGTCTGATACATTTGAAGTGTATGCATCAGAGTGCACTGGAGAAGGACTTCCTGCAAACACTGGCTCTGAACAGCACAGCTCATGCTCTGCAGCAGGAGTTCATGCTTGATCAGCAGCAGCCCATTAGTCATGACATGTTAGTAAATCACATAAGAAATTCAACACCATTTTTGACAGGAGCAGGTGCATCACACGAATGTCTCTAGACTTTGGCAAATCTTCAAGAGTGTGTAATTTCATTCCCCAAGAAGCAAAACAAAGCTGAGCATTTTCAGATTGTCCAGTAGCTTAGTTCTTATTTAATAAATTTCTCTTAACAAATTTACCTCTATAGTCATAAAATTAGCTACGCCAATAGTTTCAGATTGTGAATGGATTGTGAACATAACCAAGTTGCCAAAGTACCAAAGCCATCATCATCTGACAATTTTTCTTCATTTCAGTCTTGAACACAAAAATGAGACATAAACCTATGTAACATGTTCGCCTGCCACACAGAGACACATCCAGCCAAGAAGACACTGGGAATCAAAAGATTTTGGGCACAAGATGGAATGCTTACCGAGGAAAGATTATTCTCTGTCATCACCAGATTCTTACTCAGCACAGATACTGATTTACAAAGGGCATACAAACAAAACCTGGGGGAAGACAAAACAAAAAGGGCTGAGAACAATCATGAAGGGTTCAGCAGGAACAAGCCATGTGGACCTATAAAAATCTCCTGTGAAAGAGCAGGTGTGTGTGGCAAAAAGCCAAAGGCCTGTCTGTGGGGCAACAGTGGGGTGAGAGCTCTGGGAACAAGCATCAAGAGAGGACAGCCTGCAGGAACAGTTTTCTGATGTGGGATTTAATCCTGATTTTACTTGCCACTTCTCCTGGGCTGGACCTAACTGCTTTCAGTTTAGCCTGTTTTGGAGCAGTAAGTGGCTGAGCCATTCAGAAATGTGTCCTTTCCAGAGCATGCCAGATTGCTGAGGATGCCAGGAAGCAGCTGGATGCCACAGGAGCTCAAACAGGAAACCTTGCACCTACCTTCAGCTCTGTGCATTGGAGGGAAGGTAGTTGGCCTTGCATTTCCCTGTTGATTTAGCTCTGTGTAAAGAACCTCTAGAATTCCCTCAGACAGGCAGCCAGTGACCCATTTGGCTTATGTTGATAAGACAAGTCATCTGAGAGTGAACAGTAATACCACAGTGAGAGTAAATATACACTGTCCTTTCTGATGCCTCAAAATCTTTCTGATGGGAATTTTACTATGCATTCAGTAATTATATTCTTGGCTATATTTTCTTCAGTTTTTTTGGTTCCTTAATATCATTCTTGGGATTTATTAAAATATTGCCCTCTCTTTGTCCATACTTTGTGTACTGAAGCAGAATGAAATGTCGTTCAACAGACCAATTAATTTTAAAGCCATTAGCTCTTTTTAGAAACAACCCTTCAAAGTTAATGAACTCAGGACTTGGCAAATTTTGGGTTCCAAAATTCCTCTTTGGTGGTACCTGGAAGAACTTAGAGAATGAATTGTCTTTGAGCTTCCAAAATATAAAATTTAAATTTCTGAATCTGTCATTATCACAGTCAAAGGAGAGAAAGCCTGAGAAAAGTAGCTAAGTCCAAATGATCTGCCACATTTTCTAGCCCATTCTCTTAATAACCTGAAAACAGTCAATTAGAGAGCCATTACAGGACCAATAAGTAAGGTATTAATGAAAATTATTCTTTACAGTATAATTTTCTTCATAGAGCATTCAAACCAACATAAAAAATGAGAGAGAAAGCTCAGATTTCAGTTCACTGGTTCAAAAGTTACATTTACAGCAGATCATCACCTGTGTTTGACATCTCATATTTAGTTTCACCTCCACATTAATAGGAATTACCTAATAAGATAATGGATCTAAGAAGCAATGACAGATGAATTGCTATTTTACTATGTTCTGCTTCTTTGACTGTCTCATTTGACATCTGAAAATGAAAGTCCTTCACCCCAGTTTCCTGTTCTCTGAGCAATATTTTACTTTTTTCTTGGGAGTTAACAAAAAATCTAAGTATTCTAGGAGAGAATACTTCATTATTTCCATGGGAGGCAACTTCAGATTCACACAGGAAATACTGCTCTGGCCAATTGCTATGTATTCTCAAGCTTCCCACTTCTGACTCGAGAAGATGTGACAAAATGTTTGAGAATGTCTAGAACAAGACAAAGAGCTTGAGAGTTTAATGAAGTGTTGGTTCTTGAGTTGTTTCTGTAATTCAGAATTACTGCTGAATAGAAAGGAGCTCTTCTTGATTACCTTTGTATCTTTTATAAGCCAAATGCTCTTTAGATGTCTTCTCCATCTGCACTGATACTTGTGAGAAAGGTTTGTAAACATGACTGAATTTGGCTTAGTAACTCAGACTTTATTCAACAAGACTTAGAAGTAGGACACCTTGCCTTCCAGAATCCTATTTCTTTTGGAAGATTCTTTTTCTTTCTTCGTTGACTGATGTACTTTCCAACAGGCTTCCTACCTGTCAACGCTGAATGGTTAATTAGTGGGTTTAAAATAGATGAGAAATTTGTGACTTAGATGTAGCATTTGTGACTTACAAGCCAGGCAGACTGTGGAGCTTTCCAAACATGCTTGTCATTCACTAGGTACCTGAGACACTGCCAAAATATCTTCAGTAGTTATTGAATGTCTTCCCATCCAGTTAAGACCAGATAAAAGGTTAGATTTATAATAAGAAAACAAACCTAGAAGAGTGACATAGGAACACTGAACCAGCAGGAAGTCTTGTCCTCTTTTATATGCCTCAACCTTGCAAAAAAGAGGAAAACGTCAACCACTTACTTTCTATTAAATACAACCCTGATTGTCTTCTCTGTAGTTCTAGCTAAACATATTGCTTAAGTAAGGGCCAGCTGTAACTTTTCTTAGATGTCCTGTGCTGGGTGATTTGCTCACTCAGAAGCAGTCTCTATCTGGGGAAAAGTGCCTTTCTGCTCCCTAAATCTTTTGGGATCTAGGTTAGACAGGATGTTAGCTAAAAATCTCTTCAGATTCCAGGATGTGTGATTAAATACATGTATGGTGCAGGAATGCCTACAGCACATGCTGAACCAGTGAACTGTGCTCATTAGTCAAAGGGACCATCAAATAACATAACGATGATACTCTAATCATTAGGATATTCCACTTCGCGTACAACAGTATTCCATTTTCAGGATTCGTGGATCAGAAGAGCAACAGACAAGAGAACATGGTCAGCAAGCCTGGGTTTGCAGTCAGCAGAACTGGGTCACTTTCCTGATAAGACGCAATGTAGCAAGATACTGTGAAAGAGACCCAAACCCTAAGGCTGCTCAGCAAATTGCAGCTGTAGTACATAAAGAAATAAAGCATTGTGATGGAAAAATTCTGGAAGAGCCAGTACTGACATAAATGAATGTTAACCTGGCGGAGCACATGGAAAGATTCAAAATGTTCACATGTATTTCATCTTCTCGAAATACATTAGCTAAATTGCATGATTTTGTGATTCTGTCAACTGGTAAGTAATTCTAGTTCAGATCATATAAACCAGTCACTGGCACTCCATGCAGCTGAGTTTTCAGCTCAAGTCACACTGCATAAAAAAAGTTTTAGAATAAATCCAGAAAAATCTATAGTTGAAAAAGACAAGATAAAGCCAGAGAAGTACCAGTAAAGTCATTACATATGGAACCAGAAGTGACTGAAGACATGGGGAAGCCACTTAAAGATCATCAAAGGCGATCTGAATCTTTGAAATAAAGGTTACAGGCTGTTATGCCCAGTGATTTCTTTAAAGGACAGGGAGAATGGCTCTATACTAGTTTTTGAGGCAAGCTAATGGACCATAAATCTCTGCCTTTGATTGTCATATAAAGTAGCTAGTTTGCTTAAAGAGGGTTCTTAAAACATCCATTCCATCCTTCTGAAGAATGACCAAAATTCTACATGGAAGCCAAGTAAATGTCAGGATGCTTTGTCAGCAAAGAGTCCAAGAGCCCAAGTCTTTGCATAGAAAGAAGGGAAGATATGAAAGGCAAAGATATTCTCAGAAACCTTGTGTAATAGGCATTGCAATAAAGAAAAGTTTTAAATCCCTTCAACTATGGCTCTGGCAGTACTCAAGTCAGAACACTCCTTTTTGAGGAAGAGAGTATTCAGTTACTGAAGGGAAATATATTATTCTTCCCAAACAGTCAATCCAACAAGCTGTCCTGTAGCTAAGGTAGCCAGTGGGTATGAGGTTGATCCCTTTCTTCAGTCACCAGTGAATCTTTCCTACAGGAAGTTTCATATTAGCCACATGATCAAAAAGATGACAGAGACATCATACAGATCTCACTGTCAGTTTATGGGAAGACAGTCCTAAGTCTCACATGGGTCAAGTCATTACATATGTTCAAATGTTATTTATTGACTTAAAATTTGCAAATTGTCTGGCAGCACAACATGTGCCCAAGACGTGGAAGTTTTAAAGAAGTGTTATAAGATAAAAACACATAAATATTATAAAGGTGTTCGCGCATTAATTTCAATGGAATATTTGAAGGTTTGAGACATGAAGCAGAGGTTGAAATAGACAATAACATTGCCTATATTAAAAATCTGCAGAGTTAGGTCATTCAGCTTTTATGGACATGTAGGTTAACATCTACTTATGGCAGGGGTAGACAGAGGAGAGAGTAAGGAGATAGTACAGGCTATCAACACTGCTAGATCTGTGCACTGACAGTTCGGGAGAAATCACCATAAATTAGTAATTTGAGGAAGAATTAAATAGGAAGACAAAGAATGTTTTGCAAAGAGTGAGAACACAGTTGTTTCCCAACAGATGAACTGATCAGAAGTTAATGGTATTCTCATGAGAAACAACGAATAGACATTTGAGATGATTTTGAGAGGAGCTCTGTAAAGAATGTTGGAACTAAAGATTGCGTCTACTTATTTTACGCTTCCCCATTAATTACGGTATCTTAGAAAAATGGGATACTAAGGTTTTGAGCAAACTGCAGAAAAATTCACAAGGTGGCTCTGCCCAATCAACATCCCATATAAAAACCAGATCATTTATCCTTCCACATGGAACAAAATACTTCTCCAAGTAGTGTTTAGGTCTATTGACAAATTACATTTAAAAACCCCCAAAACAACAACAAACACACAAAAAATTATCTTTATGCAATCTGCAACTTGCAAATACTGCCATCAGCTCTGCTATCAGAAGTGGAACAGCGGGCTTGGAAAGATTAATATGACCTGGAAACCATCAGTGTGTATGATATGATGCAGGGAACATAGCCTCATTCTGCTGTTCCCTGGGTAAAAGGAGATCTTCTAGGAATGTTGGCAGATGATTAGCAGAAACGTTAGGACACTAATCCTTCAGAGCAAATCTTCTCATTGCTATACTTTGACTAACTCGTTGCTGTGAACAGGATCTGAAGATGGTAAGAAAACACTTTTTTATTAAATTTTATAAATACTGTTCAGATTAAAATAATTATAGTAAGCACCTTCTATATCCTCCACAGAACTTGATTGTTAAATACAAAGCTGAACATGCTGTTCTACTTTCTTAATTGTCATCTAAGAATCCGTTTCAATGTTCCTGATAAAGACTTGGTGTACTCGGGAGGACAGAGATGGAATTTGAATTGATTTGTTGAGATAACCCAGTAATTACAATTATTAATGTAATTGCTGAGTTATTGCATCCTTATGGGAGTTGCTGAGTCATTCTCTAGGAAGAAAGGCACTTGGAACCAATAGTTTATCTGCTTATGTATAAGGCAGTAACTGGGACTAAATGTAAATCTCCCAAGAATATTATTGAGGAAGATTAGCTTGTGCTACAGCTCATAGAAGGCAGCAGCAGAGATGCCCATCCTGTTTCCTAATCTTGCACTTGCTTTCAAGAACTAATATCTGTAATGCCTTGTGTATTTATAACTTACCTGTACTACATTAAAAGGGAAGCGAACATTTCATGTGACCACACAGAGAATGTGGAAAACTAACTTCCATACACATTACATCTTCTCCTTCCAGCAGTACAGTAGACTGTTGCACACATAAGTGTAAAACAAATTGGAGAGGTGCTGAAATAGCCTACTGAGGGTAGAAAGGTGGGGGAATGTGCATTCTGTGATTGGAAAAGGATGGTACTCAAGGTGCAGGCAAGGTGAGCAATACACACATCTATTTCCACAGCAAATAAGAGGTAACAGGTGACATGCAGAATGTAATTTCCTTCACACATTTAAGCAGCTGAGTGACTCCAGTTACAGAACAGCTCAGTGAAGTAAAAAGGCTTAGAAGTATCTGAGTAAAGTGCAGAAAGCAGAGAGACGACAGGTGGTGAAAAGAGTCAGAGAAGGACAGAGAGGTGTATGGAAGGGGAATTAAAGCTGCTAGCTTGACATTACTATAAGGATGCAAATGACTCAGAAAAAGGAGTCAGAGGGCAGATTCCCTTAGCTGACCCTTGTCTGTCAGCAATTGGGTTGGAGAGGTTTCATGGTGCAGGCAGATTAGCATAACTCTGATGTGGGACTCAGACATGATGCATGGGAAGAAAACTAAACTGTGTTTTGCCTGAAGTTTGTTAGCATGTTTCCTATCCATCTTAAGCTATGAAGACTATTTCACTCATCACTGCTTTCTCACTCTATACAGCTTTTTTGTGTTTTTTTAATGTCTTCAAAAATGCTGGGCAACTTATTGCCACAAGCCAGGGCAGAAGGAGAAGAAAGACCTCATTCCTGTGAGCAAGAGGAAGGAGGTGACTGCAGGGCACTGGAGCTGGAGGGCACTTCTGTGCCTGCAGGCTCAGCTGCACAGAGACTCCCAGATGGAACCATCCCCTTTGGGACAGAAACAGCATCTTTGGGGGTGGGTGTCTCCCATGCCCTTCCTTGTTGGTTTTGGGATATTTTTTTCTCTTATCTTATATTTACATACACACACGCACACACACACATATATATATATATAACAGGACAGGACTGCTGGAGCAGCTATATTGAAGCCTTTATTCCATCACAGCCATCATCCTCCTTTTACAGAACCAAGCAAGGGAGATGGAAATAGCTTCACCTGCTTAAAACAGCAGACAAATTGTTCTTAGTTATATGGTCTTTTAAAAGATTTTCAACCAATAAGATAATATTAAAAGCTGACAAGCATTTGCTCAGGCCAATTAATAAAGCTGCACATACATATTGCTTTAAACAATGCTTAAATATAATGCTTATAATAGCTTAAAACAATGGATAAAGCTTCATTATTAAACTTACATATTTCTACTATCTTGCTTAACATATTTTCCTGAGGTCTATCTCTACACAGCTTGCAGCCCTATTACTTCTTGTCCTTGCATCTTCAGCGTTCTTGCATTTCTCCATCCTGAGATTTGCTTTCACTTTCACTTTCAACTTGCTGAGGCAACTTGGGGTACTATCAATACTGCTGAAACCTCTTCTGCAGCCTTCTAGGGCCTAAAATCACTCCTACAATTTTCATCATGTTGGTGGGCAAAAAATTTTCCCCTGTGTTTCTCTTAACAACTGCTTTAGCACTAGGTGCTATCACAGTGAGCCTTCAATGCTGCAAGGACCACCTTCAAGTTCTGATGGAATATTTTGCCAAGCCCTATCTCTACAAATAAATCTTTTTGGTAATTGTCGTGGGTATTGGTCAGCCTTGGAAAGTCTATCCCAACTGTCTGAATAATTATTCCAAAAGCTCAAATTTCTGTATGCAAACTAATGGGGAGTAACACTGTACTTTGGAGGATTATTTTTTTGCCAATCACTAGCTGAAAACATAATGCAGAAATCCATTGTTCAAGAACCAAGGATCTTTAGTTCTTGGGGTTTAGATAATGCTTTGGGAAGTTCTTTGGTCCAAATGTTCCAGTCACACACAGGATCTCTCCCGTTGGCAACTTCACCTGGTTTACTATTCAGTTGCCTTTTGGTCAAAGGATCATAATATATAGGTATTGGCCAATCTTTTACTGTCACACCGACTAGACAGGTTGAAAAAGGCTTCTCTGGGTTCAAATTGGACAGGGATATGGTGTCTGAACCTGCAGCTTTGGCTAAGGCAACCAAACATTTGTCTTTGGTTGTCCACAGGTAAATCCCCACTGCATGAAGCAAGCAAGACTAGCAAAGCACCACTGTAGCAATACATTTCACTCCATATCTTTCATGAGCTATTTTTTGGTAAAAGACTTCTCTGTGAATATAAATTCTTAAATTTATTCAGAGGTTAGCCAATTATAGCAAAAAGGGGGTAGTTCAACTTTTACAAATTCAATGGAGGTGTTTTTATCTTTCTAAAATAACACAATAAGTATCAAGCTTCAGCCAAAAAAGCTCTACAAAACTATTTGCAAACTTTATTCATTAGCATAAAAATCAAGGTTTTCAGGCTTCACAGGTGAAAAAGGAACATCAGTTGTGGTCTGTAGTCCTTTTGTTCAACTCAGTCTGCGTGCTTGTTTCTTTGCTCTTGGGATTGCCTGCGCTCTCTCCTGTGTGTTATGGTTTGATGCTCTTCACTAGAGCCCACTTTGGACTTGTACCTGTAGCAACACAGGCAAACCCTTTGCCCCAAGTTATTAGTCAAAAAGGACTTTCAATTTGTCCTATCTCAGAGTTTCTAATTAAAACACGGGCATTTTCTTTCAAATTTGCCATTTTCGGAAAAATGCTGAAAAATATTGGTGGATCAGGTTCTGCAAAAGAGCTATTCAAAAAATTAAAAACATATAAAGCTTTGCTCAACCTCATCTGTGGTGTTGCCTCTGCTCCCCCCTTCTGTTGATCACGAATGCATTTTAGGGTGTGATGTGTCCTTTCAACAATGGCTTGACTTGTGGGGGAGTAAGAAATACCAAAGGTGTGGTGAACACCTCAGTTCATCAAAACTGTGGCCGATTTTTGGGTTGTATATGCAGGACCATGTTTTTACCTCTTGAGGAATACCTAGTGAAGCAAACGTTTGCCAAAAAATGTTGATAGACATGAATGGCTGTTTCTCCTTTGTGGACAGAGACAAAGACTGTGCCTGAGAAACTGTCCACTGACACATGGACATTTTAAAATTTCTTAAAGGAAGGGTATTTAGTCATATTTGTTTGCCATAACTGCAGGCTTTGCAAACCTTGTGGGTTAACAGGTCCTGTAGAGACAGGAGGTGGCACAAGCTGACAATCAAGGCAAGTATTAATTATGACTTTCACTTGACTTTTAGAGATGCAGAACATTCGCACAAGTGCTTGTGCATTTTGGTGAAAAAAAAGCATGACTGAATTTTGCTGGTCCAAAAATGTTTGGCAAGGTGTTTGAAACAACCATTGTTAGTTTACCTGCTCTTGCATTTCCTTCTGCCAGAAATCCTGGAAGCAAAGAATGAGCCGTAATATGGGAAACAAAATAAGAGTTAGTTCTGTATGCAAAGCTATATCAAGACATGAAAGCCAACGATATAGGGTGTCATTGCTTATTTTTTTTTAAGATTGAGCCTTCTACTCTGCTAGTTACATTGGCAACATAAGCAGAATCTGTAATTAAATTGAAAGGCTCAAAAAAGAGCTGAAAAGCTCTGACCACTGTGGCTAATTCAGTAATGTGAGGGGAACCTTCCTTGAATATCTGATTATGTTTTCATTCTTTGGTTTAACCATACTATTACTGATTTGTGGGTTTTGACAGATTTATCAGTGAAGAGGGTTATAGCATTCAAAGGCTCTTCACTTAACATAGGTTTTTCTCTAAAGCTCAATTTTGCTTGCAACCATTTGTGACTTGAGTAATGAATAGAACAAATGCCTGAAAAATTAAACAATGCATTTTGTAAATCATCTGAATTTTGAAATGCCCAATCAAGGTAAGCTTTTTTCACAGGTAGATAAATAATTGCAAAGTCTTGGCCTGATAAAGTTAACAATCTTGTTCTAGCTTTGATTACAATTTGTGCTATCATTTCTATAGTTATATAGAAGAAATTTCCATGGACTTGTAAGGAAGAAAAACCCATTCCATTATTAACAAAGGATCCTTTTCAAAAGAATCCCATTGAAAGATAAGTCTGTATAGTTGCATTTTTTTTTTCCTAAAACTGCAAGAAATAAAGGCTTTTCTGGAGAGCAATGATGTGCTTCTCTTCTGGAAAGCTTCTGTGACATTTTCAAGAGCTGCCTGCACTTTGGGTGTTAAATTCTTAGGAGCTTTGATGTCACAGTCTCCTCTCAGCAAGTCAAAGAGTGGGGCAAGTTCATTATTGGTAATTCCCAAGACAGGTCTAGCCCAATTAATTTCTCCTAAAATTGTTGTAGATCCGGCAAGGTATGGATGCTGGTCTGAACTGTATCTTCTGCGGCTTGATTGTCTGTTTTGTCATCATCCATCCCAGATACTTCCAGGGTGGGATTTCTTGTATTTTTGATACAGAAATTTCCAGTCCAGCCTTCTTGACTTCAGCAACAACACTATCACGAGTTTGTTCCATCTCTGCTTGTGTTGCGGCTGCAATGAGCAAATCATCCATGTAGTGTAGAATTATGGATCGTGGATGCTTTTGTCAAGCTAGAGATAAAGTTTGTGCAATAAAATATTGGCAAATAGTTGGGGAGTTCTTCATCCCTTGGGGTAAAAATTTCCAGTATCTTTTCAGTGGTTCTCCTCTGTTGATAGCTGGAACTAAAAAGGCAAACCTCAGGGCATCCTTTGGATGGAGTGGAATGTTGAGAAAACTGTCTTGTAATTGATGATGACAAGGGGCCAATGTCTTGGAATCACTGAACAGAGGGAAGTCCAGGTTGCAGGGATCCCATGCCCTCAATCACTTTATTGATCTTTCTCAGGTCAGGCCTATCTCTACACAGCTCATAGCCCTATTGTTTTCTGTCCTTGCACTTCCTCACTTTCTGCACATTCTGCCACGGTGGAATCAGCAGTGATTGCATGGAGAGTCTTTGAGCAAGTCCTCATGAATACTTAGTGTGAAACAGGAAAATACTATTAGAGCAAATCTCCAGTTTCATAGAATCACAGAATCATAATTGGCTTGGGTTGGAATGGACCCTAAAGTCCTGCTGGGTTCCAACACCCCATTACTCACCCTCTGCCACAGGCAGGGACACCTTCTACTATCCCAGGTTGCCCCAAGCCCTGGCCTTGGGCACTGCCAGGGATCCAGGGACAGCCACAGCTTCTCTGGGCACCCTGTGCCAGGGCCTGCCCATCCTCACATGGAAGAATTCCTTCCTAATATCTATTCTAAACCTCTCCTCTTTTAGTTTCAAAAATTTCCTCTCTTTTCATATGACTATCTGCCTACGTAAAGTCACTCTCCCTCTTTTTTATAAGACTCCTTAATGTACTGAAGGCCACAAGGAGGTCTCCCTGAAGCCTTCTCTTCTCCATCAGTTGCTCTCCTCAGGCTGCTTTACAGGGTGTGCAGTAGAGGTGGCAGGGCCACTGACACTGTGTCTTGTCCTTTTAATAATCACACACTTCCAGACACCTCTGGTTCCCTGTCAGGGCAGAGTGCTCAGTGCAGATGAGGCCCTGTGCACTGAGCAGTGGCTGCTTCTGTCAGCCCAGGGTCTTTTCTTCCAGCATTGATGACCCAAACATTTCCAGGTGTTCTTTGGCCCATCCCACCTGTTCTTTGTTATGTCCCAGTGGGGAGCACATGAAACTGGCTGACCCACCTGGCTGGATTTTAACCCCTCTGCTGTGATTTGCTCCTAACAGGTAGGCCAGGCAGTTTCAGCAGGTTTAAAGTACCCAGATTTCAAGGAGATGGGCCAGGCAGTTTCAGCAGGTTTAAAGCACCCAGTTTTCAGTGAGATCTCATTGCTGGTGTGCAGTGGAGGGAGCCCAGAGCTGGGCCCTCGATGGCTCCAGGCTGCCATCCCCTGGCACTGGGTGCCTGGAGCAGAGGGCCTGCTCAGCTGCTGCCCCGGGAGCTCCCTGTGACTGACACGAGCCTGGTGGGCCTGAAGCTGGGAATAAAGCCTGCCCTGATATCAACAGCCTAAATGGTGAGGCAAAAGGCACAGCCACAGCCCAGCTGATGTCTTTGTGCCCTACACTAGCACCCACCCTGAGGCATCACCACAGCTGTCTGCACTTTCTTCACATGTCACCCATGCCTGGGACAGTGGGCTACTGCCTCATTGCACCTGTTCAGGGTCTCTTCACCTGTGGGGGAGCAGACAGGCAGTTTCCTTGCAATCCCTGCTGGTGCTTACCCCTCATCTTGACTGCCACAAAGCTGGCAGGGTGCTCATCTTCCTGCCCACTCTCAAGCCTTGCCTTGGGCCTCCAGCCTGAAGCTGATCTCTCTGATGGGATATTTTTGTACCAGTTCATATACCTCCGTGTATACATCCCAAGATTTTAGGCCCACCAACAGGGTTCAAAACTTTATGGCTGTCAACTGAGATGGGGAAGGCATTTTATACACATTTCCAATAAATCGTGCATCTTCTTACAGAAGTGCAGTTTGCCCTTTTCCTTCTATACAAGGTTATCTTAGAAAACTTATCTTCCTAAGTCCCTGGGTGAAATTGTTCTCCTTGACTTTGTTTCTTCTTATTTTTCTTTCTGCTACCACTCCTGAGAAATGGGCTGATACTTCACACAATTACACAGAACACATAGGAGAAATCCCTCCTGGTGGGGGATTGTCAGCCCAGAGTCCATCTCTTCACATATGACACTGCCTTTTGTTTCTCTATCTGTACAGTTTTGTGATTTATCAGTATGGAATCTGATCTACTATTTAATGGCACCATTTTCTGTGTCAAGGAAGCCTTCTAATGTACATTTCTAAGGTATCATTCCTTGTCCTTAGTGCCTGAAATAACATAATTTCATTGCAAATATGTTCTTCCTATCCAACACCACTCTGACTTAATCTAACATTAGCTTGACCAACACAGGCAACAGCAGAAATAAGATTCTCTTTCACTCTTTGTCTTTAAGGATTACTTATGTGAGAAACTTTCTTCTAGCATTGGCTAAAATGTTATAGAAGGGATAATCATCGGGTAATTAGATAATAAAAAGCTATACCACCACAAAACTACAAAGAGGTTTTATAAGGCAAAACTGTGTCCGATGATTAATGGTGGTATAGACTTCACCTGTAAAAAACAAAAACAAATGAAAACATTGCACGTGATGTAAATGCAAATAAATCTACTGTTTATTACCTATGTATTAAGATGGTTGCAAATCTCAAATCTAGAACAGAGTGACAGAGGGTTCACATTTTGTGCAGCCTCTCAGGTCACTTTGTTGCCTTTTGACATTCTCACTCTTCCTCTTCTATCTTCTTGCCATGAATGTCCCTGCTCTTGGCTCGGAGCTTGTTGACCTGTGACTCTGCAATGTCAGCCCGCTCCTCGGCTTCCTCCAGCTCGTGCTGGATCTTGCGGAACTTGGACAGGTTGACATTGGACAGCTCCTCCTGTGAGGGGAAAGGGAGTCAGGGGTCAGCACAGGACAGGAGTTTCACTTCTGCTGCAAGTCAGTCCAATGGGGTTTCACATCTCCATCCCCCTCCCACCACTGCTCACACATCAGCCTCACACAGAGCTCCTCATCCTCCCCTTTTCAGGAACCTACTGTGACAACATCCACCAGGACTGTGTCACACGTGAAGAGGAGTTTCACCCTTTGAATTTATCATTTCTGTACCTAATCTCACAATACTTCCTGCCCAATTTTCAGTGTGACTTATTGGGTTGACAAGACCCTGAAGTATTCTGCTGCTGATTATTAGCAGAGATTCAGGATCTTGTCAGGCAGTGGGTGTGGCCCCTGGGCTTGTTTATTCTGGCCTCCTGTGTGAAACAGGCTGCAGAACTTGCCTTAAAGAACCTCCCTGACTGCAGGGTGCCCAGAGCTCACCAGGGCCTCATGACACGATAGCAAAACAACGTGGCCAACTCGGTTTTGTCTCAGGAGTTTCTTTCATACCCCTCTCCTGGTATTTGGCCTCATTCAATGTGTGTGCTGCCCAAATGGAATGTGGCCTTTGCCCATTGTCCAAGCAATACTTACAGCCTCCTCAGCTTGTCTCTTGTAGGATTTCACTTTCATTTGCAGCTTGTCCACCAGATCCTGCAGCCTGAGGACATTCTTCCTGTCTTCCTCAGACTAGAGTAGTTGGTAAACAGAACAGAGAGTAAATTCTTAATGCCCCATCACACAAGGGCAACAATTCCCCTTGGGGATGGTGTGTGCAAAATGTGACTCACTGTGAGAAAGCCCTGTCAGAGCAGGAGCCCTCCTGCCTTACCTGGTAGGTCAGTTCCTTCACCCTGCGCTCGTACTTGCGCACGCCCTTCACGGCTTCAGCGCTGCGCTTCTGCTCAGCATCAACCTCCCCTTCCAGCTCCCGCACCTGCAAGGACAAGCCCATCCCTGCAGCTTCCCTGGCAATGTCTCTCCAAGGACACGCTCACTCACACACACACCCAGCCCTACACACCCTGGCCTCCAGCTTCTGAAGTTGTTTCTTCCCTCCCTTCAGCGCCAGCTGCTCGGCCTCTTCCAGACGGTGCTGCAGGTCCTTCACTGTCTGGTCCAGGTTCTTCTTCATCCTCTCCAGGTGGGCACTGGTGTCCTGCTCCTTCTTCAGCTCTTCTGCCATCATGGCCGCCTGATCAAAGACATTTTGGGGCTGGAGATATTTTGGGCAGAGTACATTCACCACCAGCAATGCCAGGAGCACCCAACTCACATCTGTGATGGCCTTCTTGGCCTTCTCCTCAGCATTGCGGGCTTCCTGGATGGTATCCTCCATTTCACTCTGGATCTGGGAAATGTCTGTTTCCAGCTTCTTCTTGGTGTTGATCAAGCTGGTGTTCTGTGTAACAGGAAAGACAGGATTCCTGCTTTCAAACCAAATGCCTGAATATAGGCCTGATGTTGGGAAGGATGAATTAGGGAAACTTTATAAATACGAGTGCCTAGCAAAAGACTTTGAGAATATGGAAAATATAAGCAAAATAAAAATGATAGCAATTTTCAGCTGTGTAGCTGAAAACAACTGAATGTCTGAAGGCTCTTTTGTTTAAATGATGTTAGACGTTGCGAATACCAAAAAGCAAGCAGACATCCTCCTTAGGCATAGCAGGAAGGGTCCCAGATAAAATTTAGAGATAAGAAAAGTAGGAAAACATTGTAATATAGTGATTCCTATAGGTTGCATGCAAATGTTAGAGAATTTGTATCTTGTATTAGATTAGTTTGTGAAAATTAGAATATTCAACATAGAAGATTTATTGTATTTTAAACAGGAAAATCACTCTCTTCGCTCTTAATCTCTTACGCTCTTACTCTTGCTCTCTTGTTCTCTTATGCTCTCTTCTCTTACTTTTGCTCTATCCCTCCCTCTCCGTCCTGCTCTGAGCTGTGGCTGCAGTTCCTAGCAAGGCCTCATATATACCCACACCCTAAAAAATAAACTGCAAACTTCAAGACCAGAATACAGAAAGCACCTGAGTTTGTCCCAACCATCCCCACGCAATAATTCCTACACCTGAAAATGTGGTAGTGTTTAGCAAAGCCTTTAGTGCAAGAGACTCTTTAGCACCAGAGCAATAAGCCAGATATTGAGGGCTGGCTGGAGGGAACATATTGCAGCACACTTCTTCAAATGTTTACCCAGTAATCACTTGCAAAATGAATAAATATTTAATTCTGTGGTATCACTTATGAATGGGAATAATTTCCAGTAGTGCCTGACCTGGGTGTGGAGGAGCTGTGCACGTTCAGTGGCATCCAGAAGCTCCTGCTCAGCCAGTTTCCGCGACCTCTCCGTCTGCTCCAGGGCTGCCCGGAGCTCCTCAACTTCAGCCTGCAGCAGGTTTGCTCTGCGCTCCACCATGGCCACCTGCTCCTTCAGGTCATCCTGTGTCCTGAGAGCATCGTCCAGATGGATCTGGGTGTCCTGGAAAGAGAGACAAGAGAAATTGCCAGGTGTCAGTTCTGTGGCAAAATGTCTGGGAACTCATTTCTCTTTCTGTAGCTCTGCTGAACGGACCTTGAGCACGGCCTGGGTGTTTCTCAGGTTCTTCTGTGCCTCTGCAGCCTGGCGGTTGGCATGGCTCAGCTGGATCTCCATTTCATTCAGGTCTCCCTCCATCTTCTTTTTCAACCTCAGGGCTTCATTCCTGCTCCTGATCTCAGCATCCAGAGTGCTCTGCATGGACTCCACAATTCTGAGGTGGTTTCTCTTCAGCTGGTCAATCTCCTCATCTTTCTCTGCTATCTTCCTGTCGACCTCAGACTTCACTTGGTTGAGCTCAAGCTGCAGGCGCAGGATCTTCCCCTCTTCATGTTCCAGGGAGGCCTGGACAATTCAGCATGAAAAGTGTTTACTTTCTAAGTAATCTTTTAAGCAGTTCCACATGAAAGATAGGCTTGCTCTCTTGCTGTCTCTCCAAAGAACTACACCCATACTTCTAAATGGAGACATCATTTATTGGAATTTTATGTACCTCAGCTTCCTCCAGGGAGGCTTGCAGTTCAGATTTCTCCTGCTCAACCTGCTTCTTGACTTTCTCCAGCTCATGAATTGCCTTTCCTCCCTCAGCAATCTGCTCCGTTAGGTCAGAAATCTCCTCTGCAAGGAAGGGTGAAAAGAAGCATGGTCAGGCACAGAGCTGAATGGAGAAAAGCTCTGGTGCATCAGGGGGCCAGACATGTTCTTATCCCTGCAGGCCCAGGGCCGTTAAGTGTGGCAGACAGACAAGCCTGTGAGAAAGGGCAGCGAGGAGCAGAGGCGCAGGGACTTACGCTGCAAGTTCTTGTTCTCCCGCTTCATTGTCTCCAGGTGGTCCAAGGACTCCTCATAGGCATTCTTCATCTTGAACAGCTCCGTGCTGAGAGAGCGCGACTCCTTCTGGGAGGCCTCCAGCTCAGCCTGCGTTTCCTCATACTTCTGCTTCCATTCTGCCAGGATCTGCAGAGAAACGGGCTGTGAGTAAGGCTGGGGCCATCACAGGGGCGTGCTCTGGCCACGAGTGCTGGTGCTGGAGGCCAAATGACCTTGTCAAAGTTCTTCTGCTTCTTATCCAGAGCAGCACAGGCAGCATTGGATCTCTCCACATCAATCATCAGGTCCTCCACTTCATTCTGCAGCCTCTGCTTTGTCTTTTCCAGGGAGGCACATTTGGCATTGACAGCCTCAACATGTTCCTCTGCATCCTGCAGACGTTGAGCCAGCTTCTTCCTGGGAGGAGAGAAGTGGAGAGCCACGTTAGAGCTTGGAAGGGCATCAGTTCTCTACTGTCATGAGAGGGCAGTTTGTCATTATGGGGGTTTTGAGGCAAGCACTTTTCACAGAAACAAAAGGATCTATCAGCTATGGAGGATTTAGCTCGTCATAGCACTTCTAAAGGCTGTCTTCTAATCTACACTTTTTCTGTCCGTCCTACTCTACCCTATTTTTACAAGGACAGTATATTGTTGCATCTATCCCATTCTCCCATTCTTGTCTTAACCCACTCTCTTAGATATTAGGGACTCCAATTTCCCTTGACCAGTTTCAGTCTTCTCCTATCATTGGCCATTCTGCATCCCACGTACTTGGCCTCCTCGAGCTCCTCCGTGCGCTGAATCGCGTCTGTCTCGTATTTGGTTCTCCACTGGGCCACTTCACTGTTGGCCTTGGACATGGCTCGCTGCAGCTCTGCCTTGGCCTCCTGCTCCTCCTCATATTGTTCCCGGAGCAAGTCACAGTCGTGGCGAGCAGACTGCAGGGCGTGGGCCAGGGCGTTCTTGGCCTGTGGGGACATTGGGTTTGGTAACCTGAATACTTATCTTGAAATGCCTCTTGACTGTGAACTTGACAGTGGCATTGGAATGAAACTCCAGTTGGGAATATGTAGAGCTTGGAGCTGGTGAAGCCCTCATTGACACATTCTGGAGCATCAGGACGCATTAGGGACAGCTCCTCTGGGGACAATAATCTGCTGTTTGTGTAATTATGTGATGAATCGTGTCTTAGAGAGGATCATCAGAATCTTGTGGAAGCCTTGTGGATGACTTCCTCCAGCACCTAAAGTATCCTGCTTCCTTCCTTCTCTGGTTGAAGAGTGGGGGATTGTGGATTAGTGCCATTCCCTGCAGTCCTATGTGTGTGTAGGGAAGGAACACTGGAGCAGTCTAGTGTTAGATAGGGTTCTGCAGGTGCTTTTGGGGGTCATGTAGGCTGTGGACACTAGGGTACTTCCAGACCTTGATTTCTTCCTCTAGATGTCTCTTGAGTTCCTCAATCTGTTGGGTAAATCCTTGCTTGCCCCTAGACAGCTGAGAAATCAGAGCATCTTTCTCCTCCACCTGGCGGGAAAATTCACCTGGGAAGGGAAAGAGGGGAAAAGGAAGCAGACTGTTCCTCCTATGACACCTTCTGGCTATAAAGCCACATAACCAGGAATGGCCTGGACAGCTTAGACCAGCTGCCACCTTGCACCCTCTTTGGCTTGCTCAGGGCATGCAGGTCCCGCCGTTGAACTTTGGGAATGAGGATGTCTCACCAGACTCTGTCTGCAGACGAGCTCTTTGCGTATTGAGGTCGTTGATCATGCGTTGATTCTGCTCGTCCTTTGTTTTAAGCTCACTCAGCTGATCTTCCAGTGTGCGACACATCTTCTCCAGGTTGGCCTAGAGGTGAAACACGGGAAGGGAGAAGAGATGATGGTCTGGACTATACATTATTGTCACAGTGGGGGTTTTGTTTCTGGGATTTTGTGTCTGGTAGAGGGAGCTTTTGTGCCATGCTTTGTCCCTGTCAGTATTTTCTCCTGCAATCCATACCTTGGCTTTGGAGACAGACTCCATGTTGCTGGCTAAGTCATCAATCTCCATCTTCAGCTCACTCTTCTCCTTCTCCAGCTTCTGCTTCACACGTTGCAGGTTGTCGATCTGCTCCCCCAGCTCAGCTGTGCTGTCCGCGTGCTTCTTGCGCAGGGCAGAAGCCGTGGCTTCGTGCTGCAGCGTGGCCTCTTCCAGGTCTCGGCGCATCTTCTGGAATTCTGCCTCACGTTTCTTGTTCATCTCGATCTGAGCTGCTGTGGCCCCTCCTGCTTCTTCCAGGCGCTCACTGATCTCCTCCAGCTCCCTGGACAGGTCAGCCCGATGCTTCTCTGCTTTAGCGCGAGAGGTTCGCTCTGCCTCAATTTCCTCCTCCAGCTCCTCAATACGGGCCTGCAGAACAGCAGGGACCCTTCACACCCGTGCCCTCCTCCTGCCTGAGCTGAGCCTCAGCAAGGCAGGGGAAGGAACAGACACTTGCCTGCAGTTCCTTGATCTTCTTCTGAAGTTGCATGCCCAGGGCTTGTTCATCCTCGATCTTGCTCTGGATCTGGCTGATTTCAAAGTCTTTCCTTTGGGCCAAGTGAATTGTGTTAGAGCTCAAAGAAAAAAGACAAGTGCTGCAGCCCAGCCCTCAGGTGCCCCAGGGCCACACTTACTTCTTCAGTTTCTCATCCAGCTGCTGCTTATCATTCTCCAAATCCATGATGCTGTCCTGGGCCAGCTTCAGGTCTCCTTCCAGTTTCCTCTTAGCTCTCTCCAGGTCCATGCGCAGTTTCTTCTCTTGCTCCAGGGACCCTTCCAGCTAAACACAACAAGACCATCAGTGCTCTACCAGCCTGATCAGGCTCCAGACCTGTCCTGGTCTTGCTCCATGTCTGTGTACTTACATCATCCACTTGCTGTTCCAGCTTGGTCTTGGCTTTGGTCAGAGTATTGACTTTGTCCTCCTCTACCTGCAGGTCATCCAGGGTCTGCTGATGGGCCTCTTGGAGGGCTTTCTTCTCTTTTGTCAGCTTGGCAATGGTCTCATCCAGGGCTGCCATCTCCTCAGTCAGGTTTTTCACCTTTAGGAAGAAGGCAGCAAATGTAAATAAAGGAATTAGCTATCCAAGTCCTGTGACAGCACAGGGCTCTTTTCCAGAGTGTGACAGGTTCTGCCTCATACCTTGTTTTCAGTGGCATGTTTTTCCTTCTCCACCTTGGCCAGTGTTAGCTCAAGGTCATCAATATCTTTCTTCAGCTCTGAACATTCATCCTCCAATTTCCTCTTCTTGGCTGTCAGCTCAGCATTAATTTCCTCTTCTTCTTCAGCCCTTTCAGTCACCTCCTTAATTTTGGCTTCCAGTTGGATTTTGGTTTTGATGAGCTGGTCGCACCTTTCCTCAGCATCAGCCAAGCTATCTGCTTCCTGGTTGGGAGACAGAATTTTGTGGGTTCGAATGTTTTGAACTTTCTCTGTTTAATCACAGATTAGATGAGTTTAAAAGTAGCAGCTGAAACCCAGCTTCAAGTTCAGCAACAGAATAACCTTGGTGGTTTACTGGTAAACCTTGTCATTTAGAATCAATATTTATTGTAATATTTTTGTGTCTCCTAAATTTGTCTCCCAGGGCAATTATCTATGAGAATGCCTCATAGCACAAGCACTAATGCAGAACAGAACATTCTAATTCAATTTCTAATTTCAGCATGATCAAGGGCTTTGAATATGTATTTTTTCCCATGGAAATTGCATCTACTCACTTTTTCTTTTTTGGTTGTCTCAACAAAGTCTTAAAATATTTGTTATTGAGAGACTTTTCAATTTCTTAGAACACTTTTTTTGAGAAAGAAATGTTTCAGTTTTCTACAGACTACATGGCTAACAGAGTTCTTGCCTATCAGCTACCTCTGTGGCTTCTTTCCAGGTCACATCTAGGATCTTCTCTGGTAATTAGCTGATCATTTCATTGGGTTTTAAGAAAGTTCCTTGTCCTATTTGAGTTTGAATCGGAAGTATCCGTGTTTCTAAAAATAATCAAGGCTTTCCTGTGTAGCTGTAAGTAGGAAAAGTTGGTCCTTATCAGGTTTGCCTTTACTGTGTTAGACAGAATCACTGCTTTGAAAGGTATTTCTTTTCCAGCTCCAAGTTCTCCACTGTTCATACACATTGGCTGGTGTTACATGGGTCTGTCCTCACTCAACAGCAATGGTGAGTGCCATGTGAATCTGCCACGAGTCTCATTATGGCCCTGCCAGTATCTGTTTACTCAATATTAGAGTGCCTCAGAGTGCATGATTTAAACTGTTTTCTACCACCCATTAATTCCTGTGAATCTCTGTGTGGGACAAGAAGCATTGTGACAGTATATCATCCTTTTTCTCAGGAGAAATGAACAGTGATACTCACTGCTTGCACTTGTAGCTGCAGGTCATTCTTCTCCTGCACCAGGGCCACCATTTTCTCCTCCAGCTCCTTCCTCTTTGCCTCAGACTTTGCAAGCTCCTCCTTGGTTTTCTCAAACTCTTCCTTCATGTTGGCCATTTCCTTCTCAGACTCTGCACTCTTCAGCAAGGGCTTGATCTTGAAGAACAGCTTCATCCATGGCCAGTGTTTGACATTCATGAATGAACGAACGTTGTACTGGATACAGAAGATGGACTCCCTGAAATTAATTTCATGCAGTTATTAGATGCCTTTGGTGTGATTAATTTAAACTTCATCAGTAAAGTTCCATGAAAATCAACTATACATGAGAAATATCTACCTCCTCTCCACCATTCTCCTGTACTCCACTCTCATCAGGAAGCCCCTGCACCTGGCTTGTGTGCGAGTGATGATTTCTGCCAACTTGTCATCTCTCATCTCCTCCAGGAGTCCCAGCAGCCCAGCTTTGAAGAACACCTTGAGAAAGGAAATGTTGCACCATGTCATTGTGATGTAGGACAGAACAGAAGCTCAGAGTCATTTCAGATTGCTGAAATACTTTAATGGCTGTGATCAGTGTTATCTTGCATCCTCTCCCAAATCCTCTGTCCAAGGGCTTAGAACTTCCCATAATCACAGCCCTAAGCATTCAGTCCTTGTCTGAGCTGTGTGCCATGAGCACTGGTTTCCAGTTCAGCCACAGCCTCAGTCACTCCTATACCTGTTCATGGACACCAGTGAGCGCTACCATGACCTATTAACTTAATTCCTGTCTTGATGTTAGACCATTCTCACTGCTCTGTATATGTCCATGAACTAATGACTAGGGTCTTGCCTTTTTAGCCAGCCTATATCTGACCCTGACAAATTTTGAAAACCAAGGTTTTATGGCTTCAACTTGGACCATGCTTATTGTAACAAACTTGACTTATGGTGTGAAATCTCAGTTGAGTCTGACTACCATTTCTGGGTCATCCTCACTTGCCTTGACTGAGTACTGTGAGATTGGTCACTTGCTGATAGCGGCCCCTAGTCTGGCAGCTCTGTTATGTTATTGTGCTGTACCTGATCCCCTGACTGAGCCCACTCTTACTGCTCTTGACAAACTTCTAACACAGGACTTGTTTTTACCTTGGTGTGACCAAATTTGTACTGGGTGTGATCTACATCAATGGACCCGAGGAGCTTCTCTGAAGCTTTCTTGTTGTCCATGAACTGTCCCTCTGGGATAGCACTGGCATTAAGTACTCTATATCTGCAAAAGGAAATAAAGCATGAAGAAACCAAAATCATTGAAACCATCACAAGAATTTTTCATACTGTACCATTGAACTGATCTCATGCCTGGGATGGTTCATCCTCTCAAGACAGGATATGGGAAATGTTTGTAATAGTAATTCTAAGTAAAAAACAATCCTGATCTGAGCACTGCCACATCATCATAAACTAATGGTTAAACATCTATATTAATGATCAATACCAATTTAAAATAAAAAGTTTAAACTATTTTATAATAAGCAGGCTCTTCAGCTGAGTCTGCATTGGCAGAAAGGCGCAGAGCTCTCACCTCTGTTTGAAGTCAGCATAGAGGACTCTGCTGGGGAAGCCTTTCCTGCAAATCCTGATCCCTTCCAGCACGCCGTTACAGCGCAGCTGGTGCAGCACCAGCTCGTGCTCCATGGCACCTGGCAAATACCACCGTTAGTGACCACTCTGCTGTTTGACACTCAGGAGAAGAGCTTCTGCTGCTCAAGCTTTCTCCTCTTGGCTTGCCTTACCAGGTGTTTTAGTTTCATTTGGGATGATGCACCGTACAAAATGGGGGTGAGTGCTTCTCAAGTTAGCCATCAGCTTGTTTAAATTCTCCTGTGAGATTATGAAATGAAGTTTGCGTTAATAAGTGTAAGCACTGGAATCTTAACAGTGGATGTCTCAAACTGGTGTTTCAGGATGCAGACCTGTCTTCTCTAAAATAACTTGCAGAACTCCCAAAAGGAAAACTGGAAGCTGAAGGCTCCCAAATTTTAGTTTTGAAGTTCTTTTAGAGAATAATGATTAGAATTACTTTTCCTTGACATCCTCATCCAAATACAGAGCTATCATTACACAGTTTTCCTTTAAGCTGGTAATTCTTGTGGTATATTGTTGGAGATCTTAAATAAATGACGTATTCTTGATCAAGATTGACTAGCATATGATTTGTCAGCTAAGTAAATTGTTTCTAAATCGAGGGGATAGTTTTATAGTCCATATAAAATTACCCCTTTAATAGTAATTCAGTCTCAAACTTTGAAGACAACTACAAACTGACCTCGTGAGTCATTATTTTCATATAATTTAACTGTTACTCTTTTTCCACCTTAAAGTCAAGTCATTATTTTTAAATCCTATAATCTTTGGGTAATTTATTTTGCTTTTTATGTTTGATCTCTTATTTCCAAATTTTATTATGAGTCAGTACTGATAATCTGCCTAGAGACATAAAACAAGTCTAGAAAATATATCTGAATGCTATGGACAGGATTTTAAGGAAGTTAGCTAGTAAGTTATTCACTCCCACCTAAGTAGGAGAACTTAACCATTCAGATATTTTTCTGGAATATTCAAAAAAGGGCATGGCATTATAAAAGAATTATTCTGTAAGTTCCAAGGATGGAAAGGGAAGGATTTTAAAGGATGACAAGAGTTATATCCAAACTAGGAACAAATCTTTCAGATTCAGAATAAAAATGCTTTCTCATTTTCAAGCAGATAATGAATATTCTAATTACCCTGAAAAGAGCTGAGACAGTCTGGAAAGAAGAACCCTTCTTCTTGCCTCCCTTCTTGCCACCACCACCACCCTCTGCAAGTCACAGAAAAGCAAAAAATGTTTAATAATATGGACAATATATATTGGATACTACAGAACACATAGCCACTTTATATTTCTAGTGTTTGCAGCTTTGATTCTGAGAAAACTTTGTCCCATATTAAAAATACAATTTCTACAAAACTGACCGGCATCTGCTCCACCATAAGAAGCAAAGAGTAAAGCCAGGGTCTTCACAGATGATTTCTGGTACAGCCCAATGACAGTTTCATTCAGAGGGTCCTTGTTCTTCTCCAGCCAGCCAGTGATGTTGTAGTCCACTGTGCCAGCGTAGTGCACCAGGGAGAAGTGGGCCTCAGCCTTGCCTTTGGCAGGCTTGGGCTTCTGGAAGTTGTTGGACTTGCCCAGGTGCTGGTCATAGAGCTTGTTCTTGAAAGAGGTGTCAGTGGCCTTGGGGAACATGCACTCCTCTTCCAGGATGGAGAAGATACCCATGGGCTGGGAGAAATCACAAGAAGTGACAAGGAAAGGTTATAATTGAAATGTCCAATATCACTTTGGATGAGACATTCACCTGCCTGGTCTAGTGGAAGGAGTCCCTGCCCATGGAATGGGATTGGAACAAAATGTCCTTTATGGTCCCTTCCAACCCAAACCATTCTGTGATTCTATGACAACGACAAGAAGCCTGTGCTATGAACATCAAAGACTGGTTGGCTGTTGGCAGCATCTCAGCCCTCCGCATCTCAGGTTTACCCATGTGGACACATTTTTAGAGTGCTAGGAAAATTACAGCCTGGAAAATCACACCTGTATCGGTGTCTGACCAGGCCTGGGAAAGAGGTGTCACTTTCTCTGGACCAAGCTTCTCTATTCTGTCCTTGGAATTGCGAGGCGTTCTACTTAAGCAAGTGTGTTTCTGAATAAAGTCTCTCTTTCCTGTCCTGAGAGGGACCATGTAGCTGTGTCTTATTTCTGCCGCATCTAAAGGGTTAAATACCCTAACCAACATCTACATTATCAGGAGTTGTTCTCAATCAAAGAGTTTATTTCTGCCATCCCATGCCTCCCTGCAGCCTATCTTCATGGAACTGCTAGGAACATCTGTCCAGTTCACACGAGAATTGCATGTAGAATTGGGGGAGCAATGGTAAAGATAAAAATAATGGGGAAAACAACTACAAGGGGCTCCATAGTTTGAGGAGGTCAGGTGATATGATATTTATTCCTCAAATTTGGCTCTTGACTTTGGATTTGAGCCTTTGGAGAAGGAAGAAAAATAGACTGAAGCAGGTTTGTCTTTAGAAGTCTGTTGGTAGGAGTCCATGTTTCTTTTCCATGCTTGAAGACTGGATGATGCAGACTTTTGACACACATGTGCATTTCCCCATTTCTCTTCCCCACACTAAACTAAATTTCAGTGCAAAATACTTTCCATAACTGATTCTACATGTCTGGCTGTGAGTTCTTTCTGAACTGACTGTACCTCAGAAATACCACAGAATTGCAACAGCCATCATAGGCTTGCATGGGAAAGGTACCTTCTCAATGAGCTCAATGCAGGCAGCCAGGTCCATGCCAAAGTCAATGAACTCCCATTCAATCCCCTCCTTCTTGTACTCCTCCTGCTCCAGCACGAACATATGGTGGTTGAAGAACTGTTGCAGTTTCTCATTGGTGAAGTTGATGCACAGCTGCTCAAAGCTGTTGAACTGCCCAAAGCAAGGAAAGGTGCACAGGTTCACAAGGTGTGCCAAAACACACAGGCTTTTGCCACCATTCTCCTAAGGATGCTTGAAGTTGAATCGCTAATCCCAACCCTACAGTACCAGCATGTGTTTCCTTAGCAGGCCTTCTACTCTAACACTCACTGTCCTTGAAGGACATTGCCATTATTACTTTGCAAATCAAGCCAAAAGTTACAATTCTTTTTCACTCTGCTACTCAACTGAAAGTCTTCAGCAAGGTCAGTAGCTCCATAGGTATCAGCTGTCTGAGTTCCTGGGCAGTAGAAACTTCCTCAGTGTCCCACCCAAGAATTTCCCTGGCCTCAGATCAATCATCTGGGTGTTTCTGAGTTCTGACACAGAAGTCCTTGCATCATCACTGTATTCACAGCACAGGAAACATGCTGTGAACTTGCCCAGACCACTACGTCTACAAGAGCATCCACCCCTTTGGCCCACAGCTGTGTGAGCCTTAGTCCTCTATGTATTTCTGAGTACTCATGACCCCTCCTTGCCCATTGCTTGACTGCGCTGTCAAATCTTTGCTCCTTACATCAAAGATCTCAAAGCCAGCAATGTCCAGGACACCAATGAAGTACTGCCTGGGCTGCTTCGTGTCCAGCTGTTGGTTGATGCGAACAACCATCCACAGGAACATCTTCTCAAAGACAGCCTTTGCCAGGGCACCCACAGCATTGTTCACCTAGAGTAAAAGAGACAGGACTAGAGTTACCTCTGAAGGACAAAGAAAAATGTGCATGTACTCCTTCAAGCTGTGCATTTGCAACTGTCAGAAGTTACCTGTGTCACGTTTTGACCTTTGGTCACATATTCATTCCCAACCTTGACTCGGGGGTAACACAAGGCCTTGAGAAATTCAGCTGAGTTAAGGCCCGTTAGGTAGGCAGCCTTGTCAGCCACTAGAGGTGGGGAAGGAGAGAAAAGCATTTATTTATGGATAATCTCTAGAATTCAGGTAATGTGAACAACGCTGCTGTTCATGTTCTAGGAATGGAAGAAGATTTATCTCATCTCACACAGAAGGCCTGTGAAGAAATGTAAATTCTGGACACTACTGATGGTTTTCTTTGAAAGCAAGAACAAGTATGATTGGATAGGAAGAGGTTGACCCTGGAAGAAGAATAAAAGCCTCTAGCAAGACATAAGGCAAGGTCCATTCTCTTTCTGTGGGAAGGGGATTTCTGGGTAGCACAGCTTGCAGGAGTTATATCACCAAAAACACAATTGCCCATCTGGGTGCCTTAGTGCTTGGAGGTTTTCAAGAGAGAGAGAGAGAGAGAGAGAGAGAGAGCTATCCTGTGTTGTAATTGAAGTTCCTGCTTTCTGGCAGCTTGTGTCTGGGGAGACACCACTGGATAGAATCATGGAACTTCCCATGACTAGGAAAGCACCTCTGCAGTGAGAGGGACCGGAGGCAAAACCAGAATTCTCAGTGTTTTGACTGGAGACTCTGCCCAACTGCAGTGTGCCTCTGGAGGCTAACATATCACCTCTGGAGGCAGAGAAGGGCTTGGCACAAACCAACCGCTGAATTTGGTGATACCTTCTGTGCCATCAGGCTCTGCCTGCTCCTCTCGTTGTTTCTGCTTGAACTTCAGGTTCCCGTAGTGCATGACAGCCCCTGTCAGTTTGTAGATGGCTGTTTTCTCGTCTGCAGTGAAGCCCAGGATGTCAATGGCACTCTGCAGTCAAAAGAATGAATTCAAAAACATGTCCTTAGTGGGGCAGAGATGTCACTCTCAAGACATGCCCAGGAGGTAAGTTGTTGTGTGTTACTTACATCTGTAGCCATGAGCTCCTCCTGGTCATCAATGCTGGGGACAGTGACCTCCCCTTGACTCACATAGTGGAAATCATAAGGGTTGGTAGTAATGAGGAGCATTTCTGAAAGCAGGAAGAAGCAAGGCAAAGGCTTACTTTAGCCCATCAGGTGAGAGAGGGAACTGTTCCTCAGTGATCAAGCCCAAAAGGCCGTAATGCTCCTTCCTACCAATTAGCTCTGGCTTCTTGTTGGACATGATCTGATAAAAGATGTGGTAGCTCCTTTCCGCCTTGAGCTGGAAAGTGACCCTGGACTTCTCCAGCAGATCTGGCAAGGATGGTAGAAAGAGTTAGGCACTTGTGGGAATGTACATGGATGTGGGAATTTGGGAAGGGATGGAAACAGTCCAGGAGAATCTCTTACAAGTTTCAATGTCAGCAGAAGCCAGTTTGCCTGTGGCACCAAAGTGGATTCTGATGAATTTGCCCTGTTAAGCAGAAGCAGCAGCAGGTCAGCCTGGATGTGTACTGCTGACATCTCCTTTGCATGAAGAACTGCTCCAGCATCATTTGTGATGCCATGAGGGGGAGAGATTTTGTGCAAAGCAAGAACTCACAAAGCGTGAGGAGTTGTCGTTCCTCACGGTCTTGGCGTTTCCAAAGGCCTCCAGCAGTGGGTTGGCGCTGATGATTTGATCCTCAAGCGTTCCCTGTAGGGGAATTATTCAGTGACTGGGTTTAGTTGGCAGGGCAATGCCAGGCCAAGTGTTCAGGCTGTTCTTCCTGACTCACCTGCATTTTGCCTGATGACTTCTCCTCCTCCTTTTTCTTCTCTCCACTGGCTGCAATTGTTGCAAAGTACTGGATGACACGCTTTGTGTTCACAGTCTTCCCGGCACCGGATTCTCCGCTGCCAAAGCCAAGAGAGAAGCAGAGGGTGCGTGGTCAGGCAGGAGGTGCCCTGGCACCAGAGAGCCCTGCAGGGACCCGCACAGGGGCTGTACGTACGTGATCAGGATGGACTGGTTCTCCCGGTCTGTGAACAAGGCAGAAAAGAAGAGATTATTATTCTGTGTCATGAATATAATTGATAAAATTATTCCTGTGACTTTTAGAAGGCACACTTGCACTAGGCATCAGTTTTCATTAAGAAACCTTTCTACTTTGACCCCTACTTCCTTTTCAATATTTAATGTTTCTAGATTCAGATGGGAAGCTGATGTCTTGACCTTGAGGTTATGCCAGATATAAGGCATATGTGCTTCTTTTTCTGGATTTTCCCTTCATCTTACCCTGCTCATTTTGTTTATGAAAATGATTCTAACTTAAGATCGTTTTTGTAGAGTTACTGATTAAATGGTCTATCAGTAAGCTGAATTGAACTGGAGCATGTATTTCTCATAAACTTTATTACATAGGAACAACCATTCTTGATCAATCAATAAGCCTCTGAAATAGTTTTATGTTGTTGGCCAGATGAGTACTGCCTAAAGAAAATCAAAGTAACATCATAAATATGCAGTATCCTTTACCAGAGTAGTCTGTCATGCTCTTGAATATTCACACGTACTTCCAGAACTAGATTTGATATTTCTCTGTGCTATATCTTGAGCTGAGTTTGCTTTCCACAATTTTGTCTGGTTGCTTTTTTAACCCATGCTCTTATTGTGACTCCATTGAAAAGATCTTTGCACTATAAAAACTGAAAAATCTCTAGGAAGTCTAAAGAGACTAAGCCATTAGGGATCAAACTCTTAGAGAAGGAGTCTGGGTTTGCACTCACAGAGTTTCTGCATGTCTTATGAGGGTGTCAGCAAGGGTAAATACATGACAACTTACATGAATATGACCTTGCTGAGACACACTACTAAAATATCAATTTAATATTGTTTGTTTTCATGGCTAGGGTGAATTTCTGTAAATAAAATTATATATAGTTTTTTTTCAGTGGTGCATAGCAAATTATTCAAAGAACAATCCTTTCATCTGAGAAAACCTGGAACTTTAAAGTATATCCAAATTTCTTTAATGGAAAATCTGACAATATATTCAATGTTAAATCATATCCTCCCAGATACACTGAACATGAAATTTTAACATTGATTTCTATAAACTTCATCTAAATGATGATGTTCAGCAAAAAAATCTTTTTACAGTGATGACAGAACATCCACCTTTACAGCACCATTAAACTGAACTATTATGCAGTGTAAAGACATTTTCTCCTTTGTGAGTGTTTACAGCCAAGTGATTTTAAAGAAAATCATGAAACTCACCAGTCAGCATGAACTGATAGGCATTGTCAGAGATGGAGAAGATGTGTGGAGGGGCCTCCTGGCGCTTCTTGCCTCGGTAGGCCAACACCACCTCGGGGTTGTACACCGGCAGCCACTTGTAGGGGTTGACAGTGACGCAGAAGAGACCCGAGTAGGTCTGTGAGGAAGGGACACAGCACGTTGGCTTCCCCTGAGCCTGGCCCAGCAGCTCCTGAGGCTGCCCAAAGGAAGCTGCTGCTGCCACTTACGTAGATCATCCAGGCTGCGTAACGCTCTTTGAGGTTGTACAGCACAGCGGGTTCGTGGAGGTGGGTCATCATGGCCATGTCCTCGATTTTGTCATACTTGGGAGGGTTCATGGAGAAGATTTGATCTTCTTTCACGGTCACGGTCTGCCACAGAATAGAGAGATGCATATATGTCAGCTAAGAACCCAGAGTGGGAATTAAATTTTATTTGCAAATTGTGCATTTATTCACCTCTCCCGCTTCAGTCTTGACAGTGACCTTCCCTGCATCCTTACTCTCGATTTTCCCTTTCACATAGGACTCCTTTGCATGAACCACAAAGACACAGGTCTTGGCATCAAAAGGTTTGTTCTGGGCCTCAATTCTCTCCTTCTCTGACTTTCGAAGGTAAGGAGCCGCCTCACCAAAGACGGCCATGTCAGCGTCTGGAGTTGCCATTGTTGCACTTCTTCAGGAGCCACAGTCAGCAGGGTCCTCTGTAGACTACAAGAGATGTTGTGTCAGTGAATGAACATCTTTATGTGAAAGAAAGGAGATCTCTTACACTTTCATCTTTTCAAATATTAAAGTAGGTATAAACAAGTTAGAAGTTGGATTTAAACTTCCCTGTCTTGGCAGAAAATACTTACGTATCTCTCTACAAAGAATCCTTAGACATCCAGCTAAGAAATTATGTACAGATCAGCAGTTAAGTGTACAGTATGTTGTGAAGTTTAGCAGTATTATTTCAACTTTGTGAACTCTAGCAAATTTGGCTGTTCCCATATCAGAGTCTCTGGTATTTTTTTTAATGCTACTGAAAGTCTCTGAAATAGATCTTTTACTGATCCCAAATAGTAGCTTTCTAAAATTACTTGCTATGGATAATTCATCTTGCATTATGACAAATATAACTGTTACTGTTGCCTGTTCTCTCTTCCACAAACCTTAAACTCTTGGATTTCATCCTGTTCCTTAAAAGTTGTTAAATTTTGGTATTGATTTTGGTGGCAGAGGTCACTGCTGCTTGAAAACATTAAAACTCATTTTGTGTTGCACAGATATCCAGATCTAATATGTAAGTTGAAGGAAAACATGCTGCTTTCAAACCTACAATAAAGTTATTGCTCATAGAGCAGTCCATGACAGAAGTGGATATCCAAGTCTTATAGGAAGTTAAATGGAATAAAAAGGTATATGTTTTTTCCAGCAGTTCACAGGAGCCAAACACTTACCTTGAAATTTTCTGTCAAGACTGGGCACAGCACTCCAAAGAGACTTTTATAGACTCTGGTATGCAGATGCTTTGGATACTTCCTTTTCCTTCTGTCAAAATATATTTTGACAAACCATCTTTGGCAAAATATTGTCTGGCAAATTTAACTAATGGCATAATTGTCATTTGATCTGATATATTTAGAAATGTTTTGCATCTTACCATTCCCAGGGATATGTTTCCTATAAATAGTCTGACAGGGCTATTAATATTGGAATCTGGACTGGTCAAGGCACTTAAAGAACTTGGGTGTATGATTTATTGGTTCTTCTGTGGTCTTTACAGGTAACTTAATCTTTGATCCAGATGGGATTCTTTGGCATTTCTGTACTTTTACAGATGGAAAAGGGAAATAATGTAATGTATCTTGCTCATGTGGTCGTGTGAACTTAGAGCTTGCCTTTACATCATTAGAAAAGGCAGTTCTACAAAGACAAATTATTATTAAAACTATTTCAGTGATTCATTATATATTATAATAAAAAGGGGAAAACCAGATGCATTGTGGGCTAGGAATATCAGATAGAGAAGAAACTAAAAGGCAGCAAGGTCAAGTAGGGTTTCAAGTTTGCACATGCAGTTTGTGCCTTCAGTGTGAAATGTGACTCCTTAGCTATAAAAGCAATTGAATATGTATGTGAATAAATCCTCACTTGGTATTTTGCAGAAATCAAAAAATTCCAATTGTGCATACTAGAGAAATGTTCACTATTGCAATAGTCAGTCATAAGTGATATAACAGAAAATTCTTCATAGTTTCAAACAAACGAATTATTCATAATATCTCACATTTGAAAAAAAAAGGAAAATTATACTGTTTGTTGCAAATAATTTCAGATTGTGAAAAAGTTGATGCTTCTGTTACAGAGCTTATACAGAAGAAATGTATAACATTTTAGAACAAGTGATTCTATTAATAGGCAAATTAGTTATATAAAAATTATTTATGTTTCTCAAAATTTATTAAATTTTTTCTAAGGGTTAAGAGAGCCTAAGATGCAAAAGTAACCTAGACCAGGAAATACTTTCAACCCCCAGTAGACATACAGTCAGTAAATATACAGTGATACTTCCTGTTTCATCTTACACAAACATGAAGCGTTAACGTGTCTTAAAGAGCTCAAGTCCATGTTGCTAATATTTGTGTGCTTATTGTCAATGTATACCAAGCAATGCTCTCAACCAAGTCAGGCCTTCATTACCTACAACTCCAAAAAAAATCTGAACCCTTCTGCCAAAACACAACTCTATCCAAATTCACACACACAGCATTGGTCTAGGACCCTCTGCACCCTGATACATCCTCAGCCTAGCACTCCCAAATCACAAATATCTTGCACTCTTACATATTCATACAGCTCCAGCAACAAGAGCTCTCAGCACGTTGCTGCCTGTTTTGGAGTAGTATTGCTTTAGGCAATACTCTGAGAAAAGGAGAACTTGCCAGTAGTTCTGGAGAATGAGTGGTCAAGTTCTAGGAAAAAGGGCACTGTCACTTGAGCTGCTTTAAACAGTGTCAGTTCTGAACGTGCTTTTCTCCTGGGCATTGGCATTTGATTATTAAAAGAGCCCAGTGGGTAAAGAGGATTATTAAAGAGATTATTAAAAGAGTCCAGTGAAGAGCAGAGGGACAAGATCAGTAAATGTGATCCAAGGAGATACCCAACATCAATCACTGGCCTGGGCATGAAAAGCTTGTTCCAAGGATGAGCATGCAACTTTCTGGAGTTCAAAGCCAGAGCTCAGCCCTGGGCTCCCTGTGCAGAGCAGGAGGAAGCTGGTGGAAACTCTGTCCTGAACAGGAGCTCAGAAACAACCTGTGTAAAGCAGTGAGCGCAGGGGGGCATCAGAAGTCCTGTGTCTGTGCAATCTCTGACTTCCACAGACATACAGAATTTAGAAGACAAATCACAGAATGGTTTGGGTTGGAAGGAACCTTAAAAGAATCATCTAGTGCAACACCACTGTTGTGGGCAGGAATATCTTTGACTAGATCACGTTGCTCAAAGCCCCGTTCAACCTGAGCTTGCACTCTTCCAATGATGGGACATTCTCATATTATGTGACCAGTCTGTTCCTGTGTCTCACTGGCCTCTTTTTTAAAAATGTCACTTTTATATCCAACTAAAATAAACACTTTCTAATTTAAAACTTTTCCACTTGTCCTATGGCCACAGGCCTAGGTAAATAGTCTTTCCCCCTCTTATGAGCTGTCCTTACATATTGAAAACCTGCAATATGGTCTTCTCAGAGCCTTCTCATCTCTATGCTGAGCAGGCATACTAAGTAAGCCTTTCTGCATGGCAGAGACATTCGAGGACTTGGATCATTTTTTGTGGCTCTCCTCTGCATCTCCTCCACCTGATAAATTTTCTTCTTTTGTTGGGGATCCCAGAGCTGAGTACAGCAGTACAGATTGGGTCTCATGACAACTCTTTACCTGGATGACATTCCTTCCCACTGGTGTATCAACTGAACAATCCAGCTTGATGTTGTCTGTTTTATCAGTAGATTGAACAACACAGGCCACGGCACACATAAATCTTCTCTTTCATTCTGTCTCTATCTGAGTAAGAGGCTTTTATAGTACTGATGAAGCCACAGGATAAGAAGGAAGCCTTGCTGAAAGGTTTTGAAGATCAATTATATCCACCGTATCTCTCTGTCCACATGCTCATCTATCCTCTCAAAGTTTTGTGTGTTTTTTCATCTATAAGGCTGACTGGAATTTAACAGAGTACTCCTTTTGGAAGGACATAGACCACCTGTCCTCAGTTCCCCCACCAGTTTTTTCCCTGGAGGTGTTACACATGCGTGGTCCAGTGGTCACTGGCAATTCAGAATCTGTAGCATGCTCTGCCCTAGGAGGCAGGGCCTGGGACTGCATATGGTAACTTTCTCTCTCTGCACTCAAGTCTTCATTGTCAGTTTATATGGATCTCTGCTCAGGCTCAGAATCTGCCCTTTAATTGCCTTCTTCATTATTGCTTTTTTGCACATTGAATGGAAAATCATTAGTCTAGACAGGAAACGATGGCTACTAAAGAACGGTTTTCCTTTCACTGCTGGACTACTGCCAGCTGTCTCTACCCTTCTCACTGTCTACTCTGACCTCTCTTGCCATAGGCTAGTGAGTGAGAGAAGCTCCTGCTGGGGGTTTTGAGTTTCTAGAACACCAGTAAGGAAAACACCACATCAAACACCTGGTCTTTCTCTTCAGGAAAGAAAAATTCCCCAAGACAGGGCAGTGTGTCAGAAAGTAATGTGGACAAAACTCCGCTTTTGTAGACACTGATCTAATTATTAGAAACTAAAGGAATTCTCACAGAACTGTCATCAGCCTTCTCCAGTTTTAATTCAAGGGGATGTAATACTCTTCATGGTCTTCTAATTAAATTCAAGAAGAAAAAAATTAGTGGAGGCTAAAGACTACCTTCTGTCAGCTTCACAAAAAAAAACATGAACTCTTTGGGTTATTAGCACTCTATAAATCACTCTCAGAGGCCAGGAAAAGGAGCATCTCACACCAGACAATTGAAAGATGGAAAGTGCTGAGGTGCCATAAGGGTGAATATAATATATTGTCTGCGGTACACTAGTAGGAAGAACGTCCATAAGTCACAATCAAGAAATATTGTCCTTCATTTCTCTTCATGTGATATTATTTTTCTATTCACACATCAGTCACTAAGGAAAAAAGAAGGGATAAGTTGTCAGGAACTAGATGAAAAAAAGCTGCATTGTGACAGAGAGATTACAAAAAAAAACAACTGCAAAACTGTACCAAGAATGGAAATAATGGCCTAAACAATTAAACCAGAAAGAAATGAAAAGTACTGCTCATGGTATGCACACAAAGGAATCTATGGGGTTTATTCTCTAGACATTAAAATGGTTCAAAACAAAAATTGAAGAAAGAAGGAAGTGACAGAGAGGTTCACATTTTGTGCAGCCTCTCAGGTCACTTTGTTGCCTTTTGACATTCTCACTCTTCCTCTTCTATCTTCTTGCCATGAATGTCCCTGCTCTTGGCTCGGAGCTTGTTGACCTGTGACTCTGCAATGTCAGCCCGCTCCTCGGCTTCCTCCAGCTCGTGCTGGATCTTGCGGAACTTGGACAGGTTGACATTGGACAGCTCCTCCTGTGAGGGGAAAGGGAGTCAGGGGTCAGGAGCACAGGACAGGGGTTTCACTTCTGCTGCAAGTCAGCCCAATGGGGTTTCACATCTCCATCCCCCTCCCACCACTGCTCACACATCAGCCTCACACAGAGCTCCTCATCCTCCCCTTTTCAGGAACCTACTGTGACAACATCCACCAGGACTGTGTCACACGTGAAGAGGAGTTTCACCCTTTGAATTTATCATTTCTGTACCTAATCTCACAATACTTCCTGCCCAATTTTCAGTGTGACTTATTGGGTTGACAAGACCCTGAAGTATTCTGCTGCTGATTATTAGCAGAGATTCAGGATCTTGTCAGGCAGTGGGTGTGGCCCCTGGGCTTGTTTATTCTGGCCTCCTGTGTGAAACAGGCTGCAGAACTTGCCTTAAAGAACCTCCCTGACTGCAGGGTGCCCAGAGCTCACCAGGGCCTCATGACACGATAGCAAAACAACGTGGCCAACTCGGTTTTGTCTCAGAAGTTTCTTTCATACCCCTCTCCTGGTATTTGGCCTCATTCAATGTGTGTGCTGCCCAAATGGAATGTGGCCTTTGCCCATTGTCCAAGCAATACTTACAGCCTCCTCAGCTTGTCTCTTGTAGGATTTCACTTTCATTTGCAGCTTGTCCACCAGATCCTGCAGCCTGAGGACATTCTTCCTGTCTTCCTCAGACTAGAGTAGTTGGTAAACAGAACAGAGAGTAAATTCTTAATGCCCCATCACACAAGGGCAACAATTCCCCTTGGGGATGGTGTGTGCAAAATGTGACTCACTGTGAGAAAGCCCTGTCAGAGCAGGAGCCCTCCTGCCTTACCTGGTAGGTCAGTTCCTTCACCCTGCGCTCGTACTTGCGCACGCCCTTCACGGCTTCAGCGCTGCGCTTCTGCTCAGCATCAACCTCCCCTTCCAGCTCCCGCACCTGCAAGGACAAGCCCATCCCTGCAGCTTCCCTGGCAATGTCTCTCCAAGGACACGCTCACTCACACACACACCCAGCCCTACACACCCTGGCCTCCAGCTTCTGGATCTGCTTCTTCCCTCCCTTCAGTGCCAGCTGCTCGGCCTCTTCCAGACGGTGCTGCAGGTCCTTCACTGTCTGGTCCAGGTTCTTCTTCATCCTCTCCAGGTGGGCACTGGTGTCCTGCTCCTTCTTCAGCTCTTCTGCCATCATGGCCGCCTGATCAGAGCAAAGGGTCAAAGACATTTTGGGGCTGGAGATATTTTGGGCAGAGTACATTGACCATCAGCAATGCCAGGAGCACCCAACTCACATCTGTGATGGCCTTCTTGGCCTTCTCCTCAGCATTGCGGGCTTCCTGGATGGTATCCTCCATTTCACTCTGGATCTGGGAAATGTCTGTTTCCAGCTTCTTCTTGGTGTTGATCAAGCTGGTGTTCTGTGTAACAGGAAAGACAGGATTCTTACTTTCAAACCAAATGCCTGAATATAGGTCTGAAAATGTGGGTAGAGTTTAGCAAAGTCTTTAGTGCAAGAGACTACTTTAGCACCAGAGCAATAAGCCAGATATTGAGGGCTGGCTGGAAGGAACATATTTCAGCACACTTCTTCAAATGTTTACCCAGTAATCACTTACAAGATAAATAAATATTTAATTCTGTGGTATCACTTATGAATGGGAATAATTTCCAGTAGTGCCTGACCTGGGTGTGGAGGAGCTGTGCACGTTCAGTGGCATCCAGAAGCTCCTGCTCAGCCAGTTTCCGCGACCTCTCCGTCTGCTCCAGGGCTGCCCGGAGCTCCTCAACTTCAGCCTGCAGCAGGTTTGCTCTGCGCTCCACCATGGCCACCTGCTCCTTCAGGTCATCCTGTGTCCTGAGAGCATCGTCCAAGTGCAGCTGAGTGTCCTGGAAAGAGAGACAAGAGAAATTGCCAGGTGTCAGTTCTGTGGCAAAATGTCTGGGAACTCATTTCTCTTTCTGTAGCTCTGCTGAACGGACCTTGAGCACGGCCTGGGTGTTTCTCAGGTTCTTCTGTGCCTCTGCAGCCTGGCGGTTGGCATGGCTCAGCTGGATCTCCATTTCATTCAGGTCTCCCTCCATCTTCTTCTTCAACCTCAGGGCTTCATTCCTGCTCCTGATCTCAGCATCCAGAGTGCTCTGCATGGACTCCACAATTCTGAGGTGGTTTCTCTTCAGCTGGTCAATCTCCTCATCTTTCTCTGCTATCTTCCTGTCGATCTCAGACTTCACTTGGTTGAGTTCAAGCTGCAGGCGCAGGATCTTCCCCTCCTCATGTTCCAGGGAGGCCTGGACAATTCAGCATGAAGATTGTCACATGAAAGGTAGCCTTGCTTTCATGCTATCTCTCCAAAGAACTACATCCATACTCTAGGTAAAGATACCATTGTTTGGCATTCTATGTACCTCAGCTTCCTCCAGGGAGGCTTGCAGTTCAGATTTCTCCTGCTCAATCTGCTTCTTGATTTTCTCCAGCTCATGAATTGCCTTTCCTCCCTCAGCAATCTGCTCCGTTAGGTCAGAAATCTCCTCTGTAGGAACAAAGATCAATAGCATAGTCAGACACAGAGCGGAATGGGAAGGGTCCTGTCCCACCAAGGTGACAGGCATCTCTGCAGAGCAACAGGTACAGACCCATGAACAATGTTGGCAATGGCTGATAGTGAGAAAGGGCAGTGAGGAGCAGAGGCCCAGGGACTTACGCTGCAAGTTCTTGTTCTCCCGCTTCATTGTCTCCAGGTGGTCCAAGGACTCCTCATAGGCATTCTTCATCTTGAACAGCTCCGTGCTGAGAGAGCGCGACTCCTTCTGGGAGGCCTCCAGCTCAGCCTGCGTTTCCTCATACTTCTGCTTCCATTCTGCCAGGATCTGCAGAGAAACGGGCTGTGAGTAGGGCTGGGGCCATCACAGGGGCGTGCTCTGGCCACGAGTGCTGGTGCTGGAGGCCAAATGACCTTGTCAAAGTTCTTCTGTTTCTTATCCAGAGCAGCACAGGCAGCATTGGATCTCTCCACATCAATCATCAGGTCCTCCACTTCATTCTGCAGCCTCTGCTTTGTCTTTTCCAGGGAGGCACATTTGGCATTGACAGCCTCAACATGTTCCTCTGCATCCTGCAGACGTTGAGCCAGCTTCTTCCTGGGAGGACAGAAGTGGAGAGCCACGTTAGAGCTTGGAAGGGCATCAGTTCTCTACTGTCATGAGAGGGCAGTTTGTCATTATGGGGGTTTTGAGGCAAGCACTTTTCACAGAAACAAAAGGATCTATCAGCTATGGAGGATTTAGCTCGTCATAGCACTTCTAAAGGCTGTCTTCTAATCTACACTTTTTCTGTCCGTCCTACTCTACCCTATTTTTACAAGGACAGTATATTGTTGCATCTATCCCATTCTCCCATTCTTGTCTTAACCCACTCTCTTAGATATTAGGGACTCCAATTTCCCTTGACCAGTTTCAGTCTTCTCCTATCATTGGCCATTCTGCATCCCACGTACTTGGCCTCCTCGAGCTCCTCCGTGCGCTGAATCGCGTCTGTCTCGTATTTGGTTCTCCACTGGGCCACTTCACTGTTGGCCTTGGACATGGCTCGCTGCAGCTCTGCCTTGGCCTCCTGCTCCTCCTCATATTGTTCCCGGAGCAAGTCACAGTCGTGGCGAGCAGACTGCAGGGCGTGGGCCAGGGCGTTCTTGGCCTGTGGGGACATTGGGTTTGGTAACCTGAATACTTATCTTGAAATGCCTCTTGACTGTGAACTTGACAGTGGCATTGGAATGAAACTCCAGTTGGGAATATGTAGAGCTTGGAGCTGGTGAAGCCCTCATTGACACATTCTGGAGCATCAGGACGCATTAGGGACAGCTCCTCTGGGGACAATAATCTGCTGTTTGTGTAATTATGTGGCTGAATCGTGTCTTAGAGAGGGTCATCAGAATATTGTGGAAGCCTTGTGGATGACTTCCTCCAGCACCTAAAGTATCCTGCTTCCTTCCTTCTCTGGTTGAAGAGTGGGGGATTGTGGATTAGTGCCATTCCCTGCAGTCCTATGTGTGTGTAGGGAAGGAACACTGGAGCAGTCTAGTGTTAGATAGGGTTCTGCAGGTGCTTTTGGGGGTCATGTAGGCTGTGGACACTAGGGTACTTCCAGACCTTGATTTCTTCCTCTAGATGTCTCTTGAGTTCCTCAATCTGTTGGGTAAATCCTTGCTTGCCCCTAGACAGCTGAGAAATCAGAGCATCTTTCTCCTCCACCTGGCGGGAAAATTCACCTGGGAAGGGAAAGAGGGGAAAAGGAAGCAGACTGTTCCTCCTATGACACCTTCTGGCTATAAAGCCACATAACCAGGAATGGCCTGGACAGCTTAGACCAGCTGCCACCTTGCACCCTCTTTGGCTTGCTCAGGGCATGCAGGTCCCGCCGTTGAACTTTGGGAATGAGGATGTCTCACCAGACTCTGTCTGCAGACGAGCTCTTTGCGTATTGAGGTCGTTGATCATGCGTTGATTCTGCTCGTCCTTTGTTTTAAGCTCACTCAGCTGATCTTCCAGTGTGCGACACATCTTCTCCAGGTTGGCCTAGAGGTGAAACACGGGAAGGGAGAAGAGATGATGGTCTGGACTATACATTATTGTCACAGTGGGGGTTTTGTTTCTGGGATTTTGTGTCTGGTAGAGGGAGCTTTTGTGCCATGCTTTGTCCCTGTCAGTATTTTCTCCTGCAATCCATACCTTGGCTTTGGAGACAGACTCCATGTTGCTGGCTAAGTCATCAATCTCCATCTTCAGCTCACTCTTCTCCTTCTCCAGCTTCTGCTTCACACGTTGCAGGTTGTCGATCTGCTCCCCCAGCTCAGCTGTGCTGTCCGCGTGCTTCTTGCGCAGGGCAGAAGCCGTGGCTTCGTGCTGCAGCGTGGCCTCTTCCAGGTCACGGCGCATCTTCTGGAATTCTGCCTCACGCTTCTTGTTCATCTCGATCTGAGCTGCTGTGGCCCCTCCTGCTTCTTCCAGGCGCTCACTGATCTCCTCCAGCTCCCTGGACAGGTCAGCCCGATGCTTCTCTGCTTTAGCGCGAGAGGTTCGCTCTGCCTCAATTTCCTCCTCCAGCTCCTCAATACGGGCCTGCAGAACAGCAGGGACCCTTCACACCTGTGCCCTCCTCCTGCCTGAGCTGAGCCTCAGCAAGGCAGGGGAAGGAACAGACACTTACCTGCAGTTCCTTGATTTTCTTCTGAAATTGCATGCCCAGGGCTTGTTCATCCTCGATCTTGCTCTGGATCTGGCTGATTTCAAAGTCTTTCCTTTGGGCCAAGTGAATTGTGTTAGAGCTCAAAGAAAAAAGACAAGTGCTGCAGCCCAGCCCTCAGGTGCCCCAGGGCCACACTTACTTCTTCAGTTTCTCATCCAGCTGCTGCTTATCATTCTCCAAATCCATGATGCTGTCCTGGGCCAGCTTCAGGTCTCCTTCCAGTTTCCTCTTAGCTCTCTCCAGGTCCATGCGCAGTTTCTTCTCTTGCTCCAGGGACCCTTCCAGCTAAACACAACAAGACCATCAGTGCTCTACCAGCCTGATCAGGCTCCAGACCTGTCCTGGTCCTGCTCCATGTCTGTGTACTTACATCATCCACTTGCTGTTCCAGCTTGGTCTTGGCTTTGGTCAGAGTATTGACTTTGTCCTCCTCTACCTGCAGGTCATCCAGGGTCTGCTGATGGGCCTCTTGGAGGGCTTTCTTCTCTTTTGTCAGCTTGGCAATGGTCTCATCCAGGGCTGCCATCTCCTCAGTCAGGTTTTTCACCTTTAGGAAGAAGGCAGCAAATGTAAATAAAGGAATTAGCTATCCAAGTCCTGTAATAGCACAGGGCTCTTTTCCAGAGTGTGAGTGACAGGTTCTGCCTCATACCTTGTTCTCAGTGGCATGTTTTTCCTTCTCCACCTTGGCCAGTGTTAGCTCAAGGTCATCAATATCTTTCTTCAGCTCTGAACATTCATCCTCCAATTTCCTCTTCTTGGCTGTCAGCTCAGCATTAATTTCCTCTTCTTCTTCAGCCCTTTCAGTCACCTCCTTAATTTTGGCTTCCAGCTGGATTTTGGTTTTGATGAGCTGGTCACACCTTTCCTCAGCATCAGCCAAGCTATCTGCTTCCTGGTTGGGAGACAGAATTTTGTGGGTTCGAATGTTTTGAACTTTCTCTGTTCTGCCTCTTTTATCACTGAGTAGCAGCTGAACCTGACTTTCAACTCCAGCAAAGAATAATCTTGAGTGGTATGTAGTGGGAAACCTTGTCATTTGGAACCAATGTTTACTCCAAAGTTTTTATGTCTTCTAAATTTGTCTCCCAGGGTGACTAGCTATGAGAATGCCCCATGCACACAGAAGCAGAATGGAACTGGGATTACTTAAGTTTCTAGTTCCAGCAGGAGCAAGGGCTAAGTATATTTTTCTCATGTAAAAATATGCAATACCTTCTTCTCTTTAATTGACTAGTTAACTTCACAATATTTGAGAAATAAAAGATTTATGAGAATACTCCAGTGGGGAAAGATTTGCTTTCTTTGGCGAAACTCAATTTTCCTTATTGATTTTAAGGAAAATTGGGTCCTTCTCAGGTTTGATTACCCTGTGTTAGACAGAAGCACTTTGAAAGTCATTTCTCTTCCAGCCCTAAGTTCTCCACATTGGCTGGTGTTACATGGGTCTGTCCTCACTCAACAGCAATGGTGAGTGCCATGTGAATCTGCCACGAGTCTCATTATGGCCCTGCCAGTATCTGTTTACTCAATATTAGAGTGCCTCAGAGTGCATGATTTAAACTGTTTTCTACCACCCATTAATTCCTGTGAGTCTCTGTGTGGGACAAGAAGCATTGTGACAGTATATCATCCTTTTTCTCAGGAGAAATGAACAGTGATACTCACTGCTTGCACTTGCAGCTGCAGGTCATTCTTCTCCTGCACCAGGGCCACCATTTTCTCCTCCAGCTCCTTCCTCTTTGCCTCAGACTTTGCAAGCTCCTCCTTGGTTTTCTCAAACTCTTGTTTCATGTTGGCCATTTCCTTCTCAGACTCTGCACTCTTCAGCAAGGGCTTGATCTTGAAGAACAGCTTCATCCATGGCCAGTGTTTGACATTCATGAATGCACGAACGTTGTACTGGATGCAGAAGATGGAATCCCTGAAAACAAATCCACATGGTTATTGAATACCCTGTGTTTGGTGAATTTCATCTGAATTAGCCAACTACCATTAGAACATAGCAAAGGAGTGAGAAGTATCTACCTCCGCTCCACCATTCTCTGGTACTCCACTCTCATCAGGAAGCCTCTGCTCCTGGCTTGTATCATGGTCATAATCTCTGCCAGTTTCTCATCTCTCATCTCCTCTAGCACACCTATCAGTCCAGCTTTGAAGAACACCTTCAAAAAGGCAAGATTGCAGTACATCAGTTTTGGGTAGTGCATTATTGGGACACAATGTATTTAAATACAGAACTTGATTCTACCTTGGTGTGACCAAATCTGTACTGGGTGTGGTCAACGTCAATGGACCCAAGAAGCTTCTCTGAAGCCTTCTTGTTATCCATAAACTGACCTTCTGGAATAGCACTGGCATTAAGTACTCTGTATCTGTAGGAGAAAGCAGGACATCAGGAAATCAACAATTCTGAAATCATCACTGTGATTGAATCTCACAGCCTACTCAGCAACAGCTGAACAATGTAACGTATTAGATAGACAGTGCGTTCATTCAAGACAGTGCAAGTCTTGAAAGACACTGCAAGAGACTACAAGAATCTTTCATACCGTTAACTCAGACTGCAAGTAAATCCTCACAATCAGCATAAAATAAATCATAAATTCACAGCAAAACATGACAATGTTAAATGTAAAGATTGTTACGGTCATCAGGCGCTTCAGCCTAGTCTGAGTAGGCAGAGAGATGCAGAGCTCTCACCTCTGTTTGAAGTCAGCATAGAGGACTCTGCTGGGGAAGCCTTTCCTGCAAATCCTGATCCCTTCCAGCACGCCGTTACAGCGCAGCTGGTGCAGCACCAGCTCGTGCTCCATGGCACCTGGCAAATACCACCGTTAGTGACCACTCTGCTGTTTGACACTCAGGAGAAGAGCTTCTGCTGCTCAAGCTTTCTCCTCTTGGCTTGCCTTACCAGGTGTTTTAGTTTCATTTGGGATGATGCACCGTACAAAATGGGGGTGGGTGCTTCTCAAGTTCGTCATCAGCTTGTTTAAATTCTCCTGTGACATTACAAGGAAAAGTCCAGGTTTAATCTAGTAAAAACCTCCTGCTTCTCTAGGATGTGCATAAAAAACTGAGTCTTTCTCTGTCTTGAACTATAGGAAATGCATGATTATGTAGGCATAAAAATTGTATAAATATGGATCAGAGTATTAGTGAATAACAGGCTTGTCTTCTGACTGCAATTTCACTGAACTCCTATGCTATTTCAGTGAGTATTTAAATGAGGAAATTAATTCTCTTCTTACCCTGAAAAGAGCTGAGACAGTCTGGAAGGAAGAACCCTTCTTCTTGCCTCCCTTCTTGCCACCACCACCCTCTGCAAGTCACAGAAAAGCAAAAGAAACATTTTTTATTACCAGCAATATATATGCATACTAAAGAACACAAAGCCATTTCTCTAGTGTTTGCAGCTTTAATTCCGAGAAAACTTTGTCCCATATTAAAAATACAATTTCTACATAACTAACCGGCATCTGCTCCACCATAGTTGGCAAAGAGTAAAGCCAGGGTCTTCAAGGATGATTTCTGGTACAGCCCAATGACAGTTTCATTCAGAGGGTCCTTGTTCTTCTCCAGCCAGCCAGTGATGTTGTAGTCCACTGTGCCAGCGTAGTGCACCAGGGAGAAGTGGGCCTCAGTCTTGCCTTTGGTAGGTTTTGGCTTCTGGAAATTGTTGGACTTGCCCAAGTGCTGGTCATAGAGCTTGTTCTTGAAAGAGGTGTCAGTTGCCTTGGGGAACATGCACTCCTCTTCCAGGATGGAGAAGATACCCATGGGCTGGGAGAAATCACAAGAAGTGACAAGGAAAGGTTATAATTGAAATGTCCAATATCACTTTGGATGAGACATTCACCTGCCTGGTCTAGTGGAAGGAGTCCCTGCCCATGGAATGGGATTGGAATAAAATGTCCTTTATGGTCCCTTCCAACCCAAACCATTCTGTGATTCTATGACAACGACAAGAAGCCTGTGCTACGAACATCAAAGACTGGTTGTGCTGTTGGCAGCATCTCAGCCTGGATGAAAGCCCAGGTTTACCAGCAGTTGTTCTCACTAAAAGAGTGTATTTCTGCCATCCCATGCCTCCCTGCAGCCTATCTTCATGGAACTGCTAGGAACATCTGTCCAGTTCACACGAGAATTGCATGTAGAATTGGGGGAGCAATGGTAAAGATAAAAATAACGGGGAAAACAACTACAAGGGGCTCCATAGTTTGGGGAAGTCAGGTGATATGATATTTATTCCTCAAATTTGGCTCTTGACTTTGGATTTGAGCCTTTGGAGAAGGAAGAAAAAGAGACTGAAGCAGGTTTGTCTTTAGAAGTCTGTTGGTAGGAGTCCATGTTTCTTTTCCATGCTTGAAGACTGGATGATGCAGACTTTTGACACACATGTGCATTTCCCCATTTCTCTTCCCCACACTAAACTAAATTTCAGTGCAAAATACTTTCCATAACTGATTCTACATGTCTGGCTGTGAGTTCTTTCTGAACTGACTGTACCTCAGAAATACCACAGAATTGCAACAGCCATCATAGGCTTGCATGGGAAAGGTACCTTCTCAATGAGCTCAATGCAGGCAGCCAGGTCCATGCCAAAGTCAATGAACTCCCATTCAATCCCCTCCTTCTTGTACTCCTCCTGCTCCAGCACGAACATATGGTGGTTGAAGAACTGTTGCAGTTTCTCATTGGTGAAGTTGATGCACAGCTGCTCAAAGCTGTTGAACTGCCCAAAGCAAGGAAAGGTGCACAGGTTCACAAGGTGTGCCAAAACACACAGGCTTTTGCCACCATTCTCCTAAGGATGCTTGAAATTGAATCGCTAATCCCAACCCTACAGTACCAGCATGTGTTTCCTTAGCAGGCCTTCTACTCTAACACTCACTGTCCTTGAAGGACATTGCCATTATTACTTTGCAAATCAAGCCAAAAGTTACAATTCTTTTTCACTCTGCTACTCAACTGAAAGTCTTCAGCAAGGTCAGTAGCTCCATAGGTATCAGCTGTCTGAGTTCCTGGGCAGTAGAAACTTCTTCAGTGTCCCACCCAAGAATTTCCCTGGCCTCAGATCAATCATCTGGGTGTTTCTGAGTTCTGACACAGAAGTCCTTGCATCATCACTGTATTCACAGCACAGGAAATATGCTATGAACTTGCCCAGACCACTACGTCTACAAGAGCATCCACCCCTTTGGCCCACAGCTGTGTGAGCCTTAGTCCTCTATGTATTTCTGAGTACTCATGACCCCTCCTTGCCCATTGCTTGACATTGCCCATGGCTGTGCTGTCAAATCTTTCTTTGCTCCTTACATCAAAGATCTCAAAGCCAGCAATGTCCAGGACACCAATGAAGTACTGCCTGGGCTGCTTCGTGTCCAGCTGTTGGTTGATGCGAACAACCATCCACAGGAACATCTTCTCAAAGACAGCCTTTGCCAGGGCACCCACAGCATTGTTCACCTAGAGTAAAAGAGACAGGACTAGAGTTATCTCTGAAGGACAAAGAAAAATGTGCATGTACTCCTTCAAGCTGTGCATTTGCAACTGTCAGAAGTTACCTGTGTCACGTTTTGACCTTTGGTCACATATTCATTCCCAACCTTGACTCGGGGGTAACACAAGGCCTTGAGAAATTCAGCTGAGTTAAGGCCCGTTAGGTAGGCAGCCTTGTCAGCCACTAGAGGTGGGGAAGGAGAGAAAAGCATTTATTTATGGATAATCTCTAGAATTCAGGTAATGTGAACAACGCTGCTGTTCATGTTCTAGGAATGGAAGAAGATTTATCTCATCTCACACAGAAGGCCTGTGAAGAAATGTAAATTCTGGACACTACTGATGGTTTTCTTTGAAAGCAAGAACAAGTATGATTGGATAGGAAGAGGTTGACCCTGGAAGAAGAATAAAAGCCTCTAGCAAGACATAAGGCAAGGTCCATTCTCTTTCTGTGGGAAGGGGATTTCTGGGTAGCACAGCTTGCAGGAGTTATATCACCAAAAACACAATTGCCCATCTGGGTGCCTTAGTGCTTGGAGGTTTTCAAGAGAGAGAGAGAGAGAGAGAGAGAGAGAGAGAGAGCTATCCTGTGTTGTAATTGAAGTTCCTGCTTTCTGGCAGCTTGTGTCTGGGGAGACACCACTGGATAGAATCATGGAACTTCCCATGACTAGGAAAGCACCTCTGCAGTGAGAGGGACCGGAGGCAAAACCAGAATTCTCAGTGTTTTAACTGGAGACTCTGCCCAACTGCAGTGTGCCTCTGGAGGCTAACATATCACTTCCGGAGGCAGAGAAGGGCTTGGCACAAACCAACCGCTGAATTTGGTGATACCTTCTGTGCCATCAGGCTCTGCCTGCTCCTCTCGTTGTTTCTGCTTGAACTTCAGGTTCCCGTAGTGCATGACAGCCCCTGTCAGTTTGTAGATGGCTGTTTTCTCGTCTGCAGTGAAGCCCAGGATGTCAATGGCACTCTGCAGTCAAAAGAATGAATTCAAAAACATGTCCTTAGTGGGGCAGAGATGTCACTCTCAAGACATGCCCAGGAGGTAAGTCGTTGTATGTTACTTACATCTGTAGCCATGAGCTCCTCCTGGTCATCAATGCTGGGGACAGTGACCTCCCCTTGACTCACGAAGGCAAAATCATAAGGGTTGGTAGTAATGAGGAGCATTTCTGAAAGCAGGAAGAAGCAAAGCAAAGGCTTACTTTAGCCCATCAGGTGAGAGAGGGAACTGTTCCTCAGTGATCAAGCCCAAAAGGCCGTAATGCTCCTTCCTACCGATTAGCTCTGGCTTCTTGTTGGACATGATCTGATAAAAGATGTGGTAGCTCCTTTCCGCCTTGAGCTGGAAAGTGACCCTGGACTTCTCCAGCAGATCTGGCAAGGATGGTAGAAAGAGTTAGGCACTTGTGGGAATGTACATGGATGTAGGAATTTGGGAAGGGATGGAAACAGTCCAGGAGAATCTCTTACAAGTTTCAATGTCAGCAGAAGCCAGTTTGCCTGTGGCACCAAAGTGGATTCTGATGAATTTGCCCTGTTAAGCAGAAGCAGCAGCAGGTCAGCCTGGATGTGTACTGCTGACGTCTCCTTTGCATGAAGAACTGCTCCAGCATCATTTGTGATGCCATGAGGGGGAGAGATTTTGTGCAAAGCAAGAACTCACAAAGCGTGAGGAGTTGTCGTTCCTCACGGTCTTGGCGTTTCCAAAGGCCTCCAGCAGTGGGTTGGCGCTGATGATTTGATCCTCAAGCGTTCCCTGTAGGGGAATTATTCAGTGACTGGGTTTAGTTGGCAGGGCAATGCCAGGCCAAGTGTTCAGGTTGTTCTTCCTGACTCACCTGCATTTTGCCTGATTTCTCCTCCTTCTTCTTCTCTCCACTGGCTGCAATTGTTGCAAAGTACTGGATGACACGCTTTGTGTTCACAGTCTTCCCAGCACCGGATTCTCCGCTGCCAAAACCAAGAGAGAAGCAGAGGGTGCGTGGTCAGGCAGGAGGTGCCCTGGCACCAGAGAGCCCCGCAGGGACCCGCACAGGGGCTGTACGTACGTGATCAGGATGGACTGGTTCTCCCGGTCTGTGAACAAGGCAGAAGAGAAGTGATTATTATTAATACACTAGCAAGAGTCTAATTTCTTTCATAAACCTGTATGCCTTCACTCATTTTGAATATCTTAATGTTCCCAGCTGCAGGTGGAAAGCTGATATCTCAACCCAATGGTGTCAGGTGTAGTACACATGAATTTGTTTTTCTGGATATTCCCTTAATGTCACAGTTCATTTTGTTTATGAAAATTATTTCAACTATGGATCAGTTTTGCAGAGTTACTGATTAAGTGGTCTATCAGCAAGCTGAACTGAACTGGAACATGTGCTTCTCATAAACTTTATTACATAGGAACAACCACTCCTAATCAGTCCACAAGACCCTCTAAATGGTTTTTATGTTGTTTCCTGATTGATTGTTGCTAAAATAAAGTCACAGAAACATCATAAAGATGAAGTATCCTTTATCAGCATATTCTACTCTATAATATTAAAGTTTTGGTACTTCCAGAACTAGAATTAATTCTCCTCTCTTTGGTAACTTGAGCTGAGTTTGTTTCCCACAATTTCATCTGTTTGCTGTCTTAATCCATGCTCACTTCTTTTTCTGTTCCATTGTTATGCTCCATTTATGAACCACCTAATGATGACGGCAAAGATATGTTCCTGGTGTTGAGCTTGTTTCATCATGTACTCTGTGTTGTCTATTCATTTTCTCCTTGCCATGCATAATTTTATAAAGTAACAATTTTCTTCTTTCTAGAGTTACCAGCACAGACTGTCCTACATTTTGGAAACCTTTTCATCTTCCTCTCGACTTGTTCCATTTTACTACATTCTTTTCTGAAGAAGGAAGCTTGAAAATGCATATGGCACACCAGGTGCAGATACCCTTTGTGTTGCATGCTTTCTGTTTTGGTCTCTATTTCTTGCTCAGTGATCTCCAGGTTTCAGCTTTTTAATTTTTAGATTTATGATCTTTGAGACAAAATTTTGAAACAGTATTAGAAGATACTTATAAAAGTTCCTGGAAATGACACTTTTTTCCCCCGTGGCATTTTTTTTACACTCTTGTTCACAAAAACTCCTTTCAACTTCACTGGATAAGAACTTAATATAATAAATTCCCCCTGATATTCTTCTTTGTTAAAGTTAATTTATGCTGACCTAAAGAATTTAGCCAAACCAGAAATATTTCCATCACTTCCAGATTATTTTTTTAAATGTTGAACAGTTGAAGGCCCAGAACAAGCCTTTTTAAAGCCCTTTGAGATCTGCCATTTGAACAGTGTTCCATCCAGCTCACCATCCACTTGCCCAGCCCTCACTTTCTGAGTTTGCCTATGAGGATATCATGAGAAGCAGCATCAAAACCCGTGCTGAAATCCAGGTAGACAATATCCAGTGCTCTCCCTTCATGTCTCCATGCAGTTGTCCCATTGTAGAAAGAAATCAGGTTGGTTAAGTATAATTTCCCTTTGGTGAATCCATGCTGACTACTCCTGATCAATTTCTTGTACTCTGCATTCTTAGAGATAGCCTCCAGGATTAGCCATTCCAGCACTCAGGTGAGTGCTCAGGTGACAGTTCTGTAGTTCCTTGGATTTTCCTTTTTGCCCTTTTTGAAGACGTGTGACATTTGCTTTCTTCCAGTCCTCACAGACGTCTCCTGACTGCCATGAGCATTCCAAGGAATGAGAGTGGCCAAGATACATGTCCTTCAGTTCCCTCAGCACTTGCAGGTTCATTCCATTAGGATAAACTTGTGGATGTTAGGTTTGACTAAATGATCTCTAACCTGATCCTCTTCAACCAAGGGAAAGTTGACATCATTTCCAATGACAAGACAGCATGAAACCTCACAACCATTAAACTGAACTGCTTTGCCATAAAAAGACATTTTCTCCTTTGTGAGTGTTTACAGCCAAGTGATTTTAAAGAAAATCATGAAACTCACCAGTCAGCATGAACTGATAGGCGTTGTCAGAGATGGAGAAGATGTGTGGAGGGGCCTCCTGGCGCTTCTTGCCTCGGTAGGCCAACACCACCTCGGGGTTGTACACCGGCAGCCACTTGTAGGGGTTGACAGTGACGCAGAAGAGACCCGAGTAGGTCTGTGAGGAAGGGACACAGCACGTTGGCTTCCCCTGAGCCTGGCCCAGCAGCTCCTGAGGCTGCCCAAAGGAAGCTGCTGCTGCCACTTACGTAGATCATCCAGGCTGCGTAACGCTCTTTGAGGTTGTACAGCACAGCGGGTTCGTGGAGGTGGGTCATCATGGCCATGTCCTCGATTTTGTCATACTTGGGAGGGTTCATGGAGAAGATTTGATCTTCTTTCACAGTCAGAGTCTGCCAAGAAACAGAAAGATTCCTGTGTATCACCTGAAAGCTCAAAGTGGGGATTAAATACTGTTCTTCGGCCTTGTTTTTCACTCACCTCTCCCGCTTCAGTCTTGACAGTAACTTTGCCTGCTTCCCTGCTCTCAATTTTGCCTTTCACAAAGGATTCTTTAGGATGAGCCACAAAGACAGATGTCTTGGCATCAAAAGGTTTGTTCTGGGCCTCAATTCTCTCCTTCTCCGATTTTCGGAGGTAAGGAGCTGCCTCCCCAAAGCAAGCTAACTCAGCATCTGCAGAGGCCATGTCTGCACTTTACTGAAGGCACTTCAGCAAAAAACCCTGTGGGAGAAAACAAATGTAACATGAATAGATCATTAATGTACCTTCCTTGCAAGGACTGCTTTTCTAATGCTTTAAAATTGAGTGCTTACTAGAATTGTTAAATCTACTAAAAATTGCCTTCCTTGTGTTTAATTATTTAAACTCAGAAGAGAAAAATATTATTTCATCCTTAAATAATTTATAATATTGTATAACCTTGTAAAAATTTCTTTTATTTGTCTCTTATGGTACTGTAGAGATTTTACTTTGGCTTTATGGATTGTAGTGTCATATTTGAGAATATGAAGTATGTTAAGGGAATTTTTTTATTCTACTGTAAAACTAAAAAAAAAAAAAAAAAAAAAAGGTATAAATAGAATAGCTGCTATAGCCTTAAAAGCAGATGGAAAAATTTAGTTGGAAACCAGTTTCACAGGAAAAATATATACGCATAATATGCAATAATGTGGATACCTAATAGCTAGATCCAGTGCACTTACCTTGAAACTTTTCTAGTAGACAGGGCAGAGTGCTGCAAAGACACTTTTATAGAGTCTGGTTGGCAGATGCTCTGGATTCTTCCCCTTTCTTCGGTCAAAACATTTTTTGGCAAACATTCTTTGGCAAGGCATTGTCTGGCAAACTGAACTAAGGGCAAAATTGTCATTTGATTTAATAGGATATATTTAGAAATGTTTTGTATCTTACCAATGCTGTGAATGTATTGACTATAAATAATTTGTCTAGAGACATAAGGACAGAAGTTCAGTTAGTCGAGGCATTTGGAAAATTTGGATGTAGCACGAATGAACTATACTACTACATTTCCAATGGTTTACCCGTGTACTCAAGGCAGATTTTTATTGCATGACTGTGGTGTTACTGTGATACATCCTCAGTCCAGCATTTCCATCCTATCACAAATATCACTGCCACTGGAACCCCTTTAAGCATGCTCTTCTCCTGGTCATTGGTGTTTTGATTGTTAAGAGCTCAGTGGGTAAAGCCCAGTGAAAGCAGAGGGACAAGGTCAGTAAATGTGATCCAAGGAGATACCCAACATCAATCACTGGCCTAGGCATGAAAGGCTTGTTCCAGGGATAAGCATGCAACTTTCTGGAGTTCCAAGCTGGAGTTCAGCCCTGGGCTCCCTGTGCAGGGCAGGGGGAAGCTGGTGGAAACACCCTCTGTCCTGAACAGGAGGAGCTCAGAAACAACCTGTGTAAAGCAGTGAGCGCAGGGGGGCATCAGAAGTCCTGTGTCTGTGCAATCTCTGACTTCCACAGACATACAGAATTTAGAGGACAAATCACAGAATGGTTTGGGTTGGAAGGAACCTAAAAAGAAACATCTAGTGCAACACCACTCTTGTGGGTAGCAATATCTTTGACTAGATCAGGTTGCTCAAAGCCTCATTCAACCTGAGCTTGCACACTTGCAGTGATCTCAGGGGAATTCCCTTATTCTGGGGCATGTCCCTCACTGGCCTCTTTTTTAAAAATGTCACTTTTATATCCAACCAGAATCTATCTTCCCTCCAGTGTGTTGACTGCAACACATGGCTTGGTATTATCAGCAAACTTGCAGACAGCGGCCTCAATCCCACTGTCCATGCTCTTGACAAATATGTAAAATCTGGTTTCAAAACAACCCATTAGGGAACACGACTTGTTACTGGTCTCCACCAGAAATTCAAGCCACTGACCACAACTCTATGTGTGATCATCCAGCAAATGTACCATAGCATATTTTCCAGAAGGATCTGCTCCATGATCTTGCCATGGAGAGGGAAAACTGACCAGCCTGTTGTTCCCTGGATCTTTCTTTTGTCCTTTTTTAAAAAATGGGGGGTTTTCAGTCAGTGGAACTTCATCAAGCCACGACTTGTTGCATGTGAGGGATAGTGGTTTATCCACTTCATCAGCCAATTCCCTCAGGATCTAGGGATGCATCTCATCAGGGCAACTCCCTCATCTCTCCTTCCTTGACTATCCCTTCCCTGACTATTCCAACTGCTGTCAGTCACAGCACGTGTCAATCACACAGTCCATCCCAACAAGTTTCTGTGGTAGCAGTCAGGCCATAGTACCTGCCTGGGCAGTGGCTACCAGCTCCTTCTGCCTGTTTGCCACAGTGCTGCACTGGTAGAAAAGCACTTCATCTGGTCTATCAGCCACCTCCCCTTGTTAGAGGAGTTTGCCCTAATTCCCTTAAGACAATCAGGGAATTTGTGACACAGGTTTGGTCACAAATTCATTCCAGCTTTGACTCAAGGATAACATAGGGTCAAAGCAGGTCTGCTGAGTACAGACTCATCAGGTAGGCTGCCTTGTCAGCAACTGAAACACAAGAGAGACAAAGAAAAAATTGATCATTGGAGACAAGGATTGGAATTTGATATGTTTGTGTGTGTATGTGTGAAATGCCATTAATGACCAAAAATTCTTGATTGCAAACCGTTTAATCTAGTGTCACAACAACACTGAATACAGAAAAGCTACAAAAGCCAATATTGGTATTTTTCTGAACATAGTTATCAGTAAGAAAACTTTCCTTGGATATTTTAACTACATTCATAAACCAAATTACTTATTTGAATAATTTTTACTTTAAAAATTCATTAAGATTATAACTTGACCTCTTAGTCATGATCTAAGAAAGCTCTAGAGCCTACATATGAAACTAGATAGACTTTACCTTCTAAAAACCCTGTCAAAATCTTGCATATCAAATGGTAAAATGCATGAAATGATCCCATCAAAAAACAAACTGCAAGAGTACCATTTAGTAAGAGAGGCCGGGGTCAGAAAATCAGTTTCATGTATACTAAAGGAAATATTATTTAGTTTTCACATTATGAACTAATAGCTTTTGTCCTGTCTGAAAGAAAAAGTATTTCTTGAAACAGGTTTCTTTATTAAACGGCTAGTTGCTAAGGATTCTCTGTGCCATCTGGCAAAAACCTGCAACCCATTGTATTTAAATCCAAGGTAATTTTACTGAAACGAGAAAAGCAGAAACCTATTGTAGCTCACATTCCCTCATGGACAGTATATCAACTCTTGGAATATAGCTCACATATAGAGTACTTGAAGTGATTTCCAGAATCTTAAGATACATACCAATGGATATAAAGATATTATAATGATAAATATGAAGGTATATTATATTGAAAAGATACTCAATTCAGTTTCCCTGAAAGATGAGATACAAGAGACAGTCTGCACATCCCTAATAAGGAAAATTTAGTTGCAAATGATCATGGTTTTTACATGTACCATATGAGAACAAAGTGTGCCTTCTGATTTTAACAGCTAAAATCACAGCATCCCCATGTCTGTAAAAATAAGGGAGTGTTCTGCTTTGAGCAGAAAGATGAAAGTTATGATTTATAAAGTTCAGACAGAGGAAGTATGTAACAACTCATACTTGAGACAATGAAAGAAGAGTGAGGGATGTCTGATGCTTCTCCTACGGTGACAACTGGGGATTCTCTCCCCTCACATTTGGAACTGCAAATCTTTGCCTTCCCAGGGGCAAGTGACAAAGCCAGTCTACTCAGCAGAGCACTTCTGAAATTTGTTTTCTTTTTTTATGTCGTGCTGTGCAGGATGTGGACTCACTCTTGCGACAAGAGTGAGGCATATGGCAAGGCAGCTGTTTGGCTGCTAGTCCTTAGGAAAGGGTGTACTGAAAGCAGCAGCAATGCCTTAATGCTAAAAGAAAAACTAAATAGATCCTGCCCACCACTGTCTCCTCGTTCTGCTACTATCACTGCAGGGCTGGTCTCTGCTGCAGCTGAGAGCAAAGCACAGCACACTCAAAAAGAGGAGAGGGAGCACAGACCCTGGATACAGAATGTCCTGCTCAGCAATGTGGGGTGGGCAAGGTATTGCAGTGCTGACATTTCCCATGGAGAGGAGACTGAAGCATGCTGAAAATAGAACCATCTTGAGAAAGACATCAAGCAGCTGCCTCATTATGTGCCAGCCCTTAGGATATGACTTTTTCTATCTCAGACTCCGTGTTAGCAGGCACAGAGAGAGAATACTCAGCAACAAGTATGTACATACACAGATTTCAGCCTATGGCCTGGGAAAATCTCACACATTTTACATTTCCATTGTAAACTGGAGACTAGAGTTTATAACATTCCATTGTGGAAGACTTTTCACAGCCTGGAAGAGTGATATTTTCTTCATTACTTTTATCCATGTTTCAGTACTTTTAATAATGAGTTTTTTCAGTGAATGAAGCCCTATGGTCCTTGTTCTGATGTCAGAACCTATTGCCAAAAATAAACCTAGGAAAATAGTGATCAGGTCATCATATAATTTTCATCTATTCTGTTTTGCAGCTTGAAAAGCCTGATTGAAAATGCTGGCTTCTCACATTTGGCAAGGAAGGCCTTTTCATTTTGTCTAGGTTTAATGTTATTGTAGACAGATTGCCCTGTGGCAGCCAGCAGGGTCCACTACAGTAGAAAATGAACTGTGAGGTCCAATTTCCTCTTTCATTATGGTGCAGCAGAATTTATGTTCAATTTATAATTTTTATATGCTCATCAACTATCTCTTGCAGTGTCATTAGTTTCTACTTTTTCACTAGTTTCCCAATGCAGTCTGAAATTTCCAACATGTCTTCAGGATGTCTTTTTATTCAGTAGGACATTCAATCAGAGGGCTGTAGATGAAGAAGTACTCATCTATAGATTCATAAAGAAACTTTCACATGTTAGGTATCATCATACCTCATTGAGATTGTGACTCAGGAGTTTTGAGTTCAGAAACTTTTCCTGAAGGTTGGCTGCTATGACATTTATTTCCATCTGACTGTATCTTTGGGGATAATTCATTCAAGTCAACAAGTATCAGTATAGTCCAATGTAATTATACTTCTATGATGAACGTGTCCTCTGATCTAGGCCTTGTGAGGTTTTACTGCCTACAGAATGGCATGGCATGGCATGGCAAAGATGCAGTAGAGATTCAGGGGGATAACAAGATGCATTGCAGAGTGAAATTGGGTCTTGATAAGTAATTACTACCACCACTAATGTAAGATTAAAAGCATGACTCTGAGACTTACTTATTTCCCTAACAACATGAAGCTCACAAAAAAAGCAAACAACTCCTGTTAGTGAGCCTTGGGAGGTTGGACAGAGCTCAGAGCTGCTCAGCTTCTGCTCTAGTAGGAAACCTCCTGCTGTGAGTCGAGGACCTGGAGAGCAGGTTCAGAAGCCTACTCAGACTGCAGTGTCTCCTTTGTGCCTGGGTCATTGCAGCTCCTTCTCTGGTGATTGGGGTCTCTGATGCCCTGATTGGGAACAGGGAGGTGCTCAGGGCCATGGGAGGTACCAGGAATGAGCAGGATCTGAATGGATGTGCTGGTTCTCTGGCAGACCATAGCTCATGTAAACTAAGCCCAGAGGCACTGGGAGAGCAGAGGAGCAGTGTCTGTGAGCCTGTCCTACCCTGTGCCTGGGCAGGGGCTCAGCACACTGCAAGGGACACCTCCAAGGACATGTGGAGGTCAGGTGGGTGAGGGTGAGAAGAATGAGAGCACTCATCAGTGGGGAAACTGAGAAAGGGCAATGCAGGATAGGGGATGTGAAGAGAGGAGGGACAGGCAGTGGAGAGAGAAGATGCAGTAATGTGGGTGCATTGTAAATGAGAAGTTGATGCAGCAGAATTTTTGCTGGAAAGGAAAGGTCTTGAGCTTTGCTGTCTCTCCTATAGGAATCCAGGAGACAAACTCACTGCAATATCATTCATTTTAGAATGGAGTGTCCTTTTATTGCTAGCACTTTTCAACATTTCTTTTTCAGTCTCAAAGAGCAAAAATTTCAAAAGAAGCTTCATACTTTGGACATGAAAATCAAGAATTGTGATTAAATCCTTTTAATTCATTCTCTCCCTTCTTGTTTTAGAAATAGCTTAGTTTCAGTAAACTGAAACCAAGAAAATAAAATTAATCCAAATGCTACACCTGGAACACATATACATACTTATTGTTGCCAAAATAGATTATTATCACATATATTTGTAAAATAGGGTTACTAGAATATTTTATCTTCTAATAACTAGTCTTTAACTGTAGGAATGAAATTATCAACATGCAAGAAGACGTCTCATATACTGACTTGATCCAAAATGCAAAGATAAGCCCAAGTTTCTTGTTAAAAATGGAAGATGTTGAGCATTTTTTACTGCTTCCTGTTAGTTTTACATTAAGAGAGAAGGAAAATTTCCAATGGGATTGGCAGTTTGCAAATGCAATGGGATTTGCAGCTTGCAAATGCTATTCTCAGCTATGCTGTTAATATTTATAAAACATGCCAGGAGGGACCTTTTTGCCTGTGGATCCTTAATGACTGATAAGGAATGTGTAGCCTCATACTGAAGATCCCTGGGTAAAATAAGACCTCTCAGGAATGCTGGCATGAGACAAGGAGAAATGCCAGAACATTAATTCTCTGGTGCAAGCTTCTCTCTGTAACACTTTTGCTAAGATGTGACTGAACACTGGATCCTGGAGATGGTAAGAATGAATTTCACATTAAAACTTCTTATTCTATTGAAAGATTGATGTTGTGTTGAATTAAATGAAATGTGTTGAGTGCTTTCTCTGGTTTCAGCATTTTTAACCCGGTTAATTTGTTACCTGGGTAAGATGAGTCCTTCAGAGACTTGAGCTATCTTTCTAGATGAACAGTGGTAAAATGGATGGATAGAAAAACAGTTGGGGATTATGTCTAGCAAAAACACAGTGATGAGCCTAACAAAGAAGAGATTAACTAACTTGGTGAGGTACTCTGGGCCAGTTACTGGCTTGGCCATTGCAAGAATAGAACATGAGAGAGCTGACCTTTGTGCCTGCACTGCTTAGAACATCCCTGTATCTCAGGGTAGCTGTGAATGGACTGAGGTGGCTTTGTGATCTTCTGATCCTGCTCCTTCCTTTGGAGACTAATGTTTGATACACCTATTATTTGACCTCACAGCAGGGAGAACAGGTGACTTCTGAAGTTTCAACACTATATTTTAAACCTAGGAATGCCTTTATTTTGCTTGGTGAGACCTAAGTGTCTGCCCACTGAGGAAAAGTAAGTCGTGCAAAGAAAAGTGAAGAGCAAGGTCAAAACCAGCTAGAGATTAGTGACAGTTGACTCGCAGAATTTTTAGACTTAATGATAAACTGCTTTCTGTGTGCGTGAGATTTCTATGGTTACTCAAATTCCTCCCATCTTCACAGCATATGTCAGAGAAAGAAACATGAGCAGCAGGTTCTGGATGAGGAGATGACATTCAGGATGCCCTTTCCATCACATGCCAAAGTAGCTGAAAATCTTCAGTTACCAGACAGGTGAGTAAGGTGGACAGGCTCTGATGGCAACAGAAGGAGAAGGAAAAGGCAAAAGGAGCTGGACAATGGCATGGAAGGAGAAGAAATGAGAACAGCAATATGAAATAAAATTAGCTTGATTAATTGGTTTGTTTCTCTGTTGACTGCACTTGCAAGAGAAGCAGAGAAAGACTACACTATAGAAATAGATTTGCTTAGATTTGCACAACTAGCCTTTTTTTTCTCTAAATGAATGTTGCAATTATATAAAAAAATGTCTACCACCTTTCTTCATAAAACAAGAAGGATATCAGAACACTAAAACCAAATCATACAAGGCATTTTCAAGTGCAGAAATAGTTTTCAGTATTGATACCAGACGTTTTGTATTGTAATTACCATATTCATCATTTACTTTAGAAGAGGGTTCTCAAAATTTGGTTTCAGTTTTGAAAGGATGCACATTAAGAATAGTAAAACTTTGGTTTCGCATGGGTGTTCTACATGTGTCCTAATAGCTGTAATTCCCAGGAGAACATGTAGGACTAGAATAATCTATCTAAAGATGGGTTTAGGAAGAGCACACCTTGTTTGAAATTATTAGTTTAGACTGAAAACTACAGCAAGTTGTAAGAATACTAAAAAATCTCTGCAAAATAAAACATTCAGTAAGTGTGATAGGAATTTCGAATCCTAAGGAATGTGAGAATTTTCTCAAGTACAGCATATTATATTTTCAAGGTATTTATAATTTATGGTTGATCTTTTAATAATTTTATATTGTTCAAAATATATTCTCCAAAATAAAAATGCTGTTTTTCTTATTCACTATTTACCAACTCAACCTAGTGAATTCTTTTCTATTACAGAAACATTCTGGGTCTGCAACAATAACATACCAACACATATATAAACAAAAGAATTTCCTAGAAACCTTCAGAAATATCACAATATCCTCCCCCCCAAAATGTTAACTTTTGATGGGTTATAACCTCCACTTCCTTCTCTTGTTAATTCAAGAGCCATAAACCTTCTTGACTGATCTTCAAAAAAGTACTTTATTTCTCTTTATTGTACTTCTGAAAATTTGAGACAAATTCTCCAGTTTCTCAGAGTTACTTTTAATTCTGATGCCATTTCACCCTGCCAAAATGCTTGGATGTCCCTGTCCCAAAATCTCTCTCAGGACCTTCACAAAGTCTGCAATGAGACAACCGTGTGAGGTAATCAGGGCAGGTAGTTGTGATAGTCACAGTGTGGTGAAAAGGGCAGTTCCTGTGGCAGATACGTGGTGTGGTTTTCAAGCGTGGCACTGAATACCCCTGCTTTAAAAGGCTGTAGAAATCACAGCATAGGATGCTCATGTACTCTTTAGCTGTCATTTAACTCTGGGTATTTTAGGCCAGAGTCTTTTTCCCCTGAATACCCAGGTCTCTGGCAGACTCATGCTGGGACAGCCTGTGTCCATCTCAGTAGCTCTGTCATGATGGAAAAGTCACATTCTGGCCACGGATTCCACCTTGGACAAGGGATCTGCCAAACCAAGGATATGAAGCACAGCTCACCTAAATACCCCAACTACCTGTTCTTGTCCTTCCAAATCCCCTCTCTCCTGCAGCTATAGGCAACTCACTGCCACATGCCAGGGAAGAAGAAGAAGAAAATCCTCATTCCTGTCAGCAAGAGGAAGGAGGTGACTGGAGGGCACTGGAGCTGGAGGGCACTTCTGTGCCTGCAGGCTCAGCTGCACAGAGACTCCCAGACGGAACCATCCCCTTTGGGACAGAAACAGCATCTTTGGGGGTGGGTGTCTCCCATGCCCTTCCTCATCTGGTTTCTGCACACTGCTGTGGTGGAATCAACAGTGATTGCATGGGGAATCTTTGAGCATGTCCTCATGAACACTTAGTGTGAAACAGGAAAATTGAAGTAAAATCCCTGTTGCCCCACAGTTTGATTTGCATTACAGGTATGATCTAGGGGCCCATTAAATGTGCTCTCACCTCAGACAGGCATTCACCTCGTCGGATTTCCATCCTTTACACAGAAAATCCATTGCAGTCCAGGTGCTAGGTCCTCAACACTTGCTGTTCTGCCCCACTGCTCTCTATCATGCTGCTCTGCTGACGCAGAGAAGGCCTGGGTTTGCAGTATGTGCTAGAAACTGACCCTATCTCTCACAGCAGCCCTGTCTCCTGGGAGGCTGGTCCTGCTGACATGTCCCAGGGGAATATGTCCCCTCTGCAGAAGGAAACATCAGGTATGGAGAGGAAGACAAAGAAGATGAGGAGTAGGATTTATTCTTTCCAATGTAGCTCTGCTACATGTTCTTTTTTATTGAACAGTGAAGGTCAGGTGGGCTTTCCTTGGGTTCACAGTGCCATGTTCAAATCTGCTTTACAGGGAAGAATATCTTGATTAATTGTGTATTTCGAGGTGCTGTACAGGTAGACCATGGGAATGGCTTGTCTGCATTTTAGGCTGCCAAGAGATTTTTCTTTCACTCTTGCTGGCCTAAGAGTCCAAGAAGTCCCTCTGTGTGGTAGCTGGACCTCATCCTAGGAGGAGTGAGGGTGTTCAAATGTTCAGAGCCCCAGGCCTCTCCTGGTGTCTGTGCTATGAAGATCACACTTACCAAGAGAAATGTTGCAGTTGCTCTCCTCAGGCTGCTCCACAGGGTGTGCAGTAGAGGTGGCAGGGCCACTGACACTGTGTCTTGTCCTTTTAATAATCACACACTCCCAAACACCTCTGGTTCCCTGTCAGGGCAGAGTGCCCAGTGCAGATGAGGCCCTGTGCACTGAGCAGTGGCTGCTTCTGTCAGCCCAGGGTCTTTTCTTCCAGCATTGATGACCCAAACATTTCCAGGTGTTCTTTGGCCCATCCCACCTGTTCTTTATTGTGTCCCAGTGGGGAGCACATGAAACTGGCTGACCCACCTGGCTGGATTTTAACCCCTCTGCTGTGATTTGCTCCTAACAGGTAGGCCAGGCAGTTTCAGCAGGTTTAAAGTACCCAGATTTCAAGGAGATGGGCCAGGCAGTTTCAGCAGGTTTAAAGCACCCAGTTTTCAGTGAGATCTCATTGCTGGTGTGCAGTGGAGGGAGCCCAGAGCTGGGCCCTCGATGGCTCCAGGCTGCCATCCCCTGGCACTGGGTGCCTGGAGCAGAGGGCCTGCTCAGCTGCTGCCCCGGGAGCTCCCTGTGACTGACACGAGCCTGGTGGGGCTGTGGGACCGGCACCCCCTGCTCCCCTCAGCAGGAATAATGCTGTCGGCTTCCTGCCAAGGATCCCTGAAGGAACTTATCTGTCCTTCAGTGCCAGGTGGCAAGGCCCAAGCTGAAGAGAAAGCTGATGTGGCCTGTGCTGTCAGAGCAACAGCCAAGGCCTGAGGGGAAAGGCACAGCCACCATCCCAGCTGATGTCCTGGGCTCACTGTCCTCTGCCTGATCGCCCACAGTGACTGTACCCGGCTGGGGCACGGCTTTCCTGAGCTCTCCAGAGGGCCAGGGGAGTCAGGGTGCAGGCAGGGCTGAGCCTCCATAACCATCATGTCAGAGCCACCAGCCCGGCCAGGGCTTCTCCTGCAGCCCTGATACTCCCGGGGCTCTTGAGGGGCCTCTGGCCCTACAGCCTTCCCTGAATGAGTGCTGGGAAAACACAACTTGAGCAATGGGACATGGATGGGCCCTGCAGCGCTGCTGGAACTCGGAGCAAGCCCTGCCTCTGCCTCCATCCTCACCCAGACAAGGACTCCCGGATGGCAGCTGCAAAATACTGTACTTCCAGAGCTGCAGCTCAGCTTGTCTTTTCCATTTGCTGGTTAAAATAAGAGAGGCAAAGCCCCCTCCACCCCAAGGAGCCCCAACTCAGTGCTGGAAGTACCTGGGCAGCTGCTGTGCTGCCCATGGACAGCACATCCCAGCAAGGAACAGCCATGGAGCTGGGCTGGTGCAGGGCCATTGCACAAAGGGGAACACTGGATTCAGGCTCTGAGCAGGGAGAGCACACTCGGGCCCCATTCTGATGTTTAACCTTTCAGCTGGCAATGGAGCTGTGCTGCAGCGAGTCTCTCTGGGGTAAGAATAGCAGCTGCTGCCTTGGGACACAGCACACGTGTCCAGCTCCTCCACGGCAGCACGTTGCAGTGCCACATAGAAGGCAGCCTACCCGCCCAGGAATGTCTTCAGGCGCTATTCGTGGAAGAAAATCATCCCCACAAACAGGCACGACCCCGCACAGGAGTCTTAGGAGAGCAGGGCTATTTTGGGCTTTTGACATTGAGGATGGAAGGAGACACGGGATGGGCTGATCCTCCTGGTAGGGGCCTCCTCCAAAGCTCCTTTCAGCCTTGTCCCCTCCTCTAGCAATGGCTCTTGTGAAGGCTGAGGGGCAGTTTGGTGTGGTCTTGGAGCACAGGAGAGGGCAGAGGGAGCTGTGAGTTTGCTGGGGGAAGGGCCAGCCCTCAGTGCCATCAGCAGTGCCCAGCTGTGCCCAGGGCAGGTCCTGCCTGCGGGTGTGCACCTGTCTCTGAGCTCAGGGCATGGGGCTGCCTGCTTTATTCTCAACCACACCCATGACAGTGAGCGAGATACCAGAGAGTGTGTGCAAGAGAAACAGGCAGAAAGCTGGTGGAAGAAGAGCCTGACTTTTTAAAGAAGTTTAAAGAAGTCTATAGTAGGTCAGAATAGATGCAGTCACACCCACAATGAGAGAGTTGCTTCTTCAGTGATTTGCCAGTCACTTCCCATTTGTGTTTGGGACAGTGCTTTTGGACAAGTCATCAAAGAAACTTTCCAGGTGTCTCATGTGACATTAGGGCTCATTGACTCCTCACTTTGTCAAGGACTTCTGCAGCATGGCGATGAGGTGACTGGCTGAGGCAGCTTCAGAAAGGGACAGAGCTGCAACAGTGCAATTTCATGAACTGATATTGCTGAAAGGATTTCCAAATTAGGTTCATAGCCCTTAGCTACCACTGAACTGTTTGATTTAGTGTATGGACAGAGCCCCACAGCCTTTGAGGTTTCTGGGAAAATCCTCCAAAGCTGAGTGTTCTCCCTGTTGATGAGGTGAAGAGGAGTGTTGGAGCCAGGTGGTGTGCGAGAGCTGGGCACTAAAGGAGAGTCCTCTGAGTCCTTCCAGCACCTGGCCCCAGGCAGGCTCAACTGTTTGCCCACTCAAGAGAAACTGGCAGCAGCTCAAGAAATCTAGGGTGAGGGAGATGGCACACTGTTGGTGTCTTGTAACTTTTGAAACTCTTTGTGACTGAAATCGTCGCTGTCAAGGAACTGCCAGTCCTTCACAGTGCAGTGCACTGCAACTTCTGATGACTCACTCAGAAATTGATGTTTAGGGTTTGTGAGGGCCAGGATCACAAACAAGAGTAGGAAAAGGAAAAAGGAAAAGGATCAGCATCTCTTGACTCTCCCATGGGAAAGAAGCTGTGCTGAAAGGACAATGGGAGGAGCATTAGGAGGATGTGAAGGCAGGAGCTGGACAAGGAGCTGCTGGAGACAGGAGAGAGCACAGGCTGGATTTTCAGGAGTCTCTCCAGCCTCTGAGTTTATGGATCCTGAATCCAGCACTGGCACCAGCTTCTCCCTTGTCCAAGTGAAGAAAAGTAAGAAAACTTCTTCTGCAATGCAATTGCCCATGGAAAACAAAACCCAAAGAAGGCACTGGCCACAGTGTGCATGCAGAGGAATCTACTACAGTCTTTATTCACTAGACACTGAGGTGGGTATAAAGACGCATGGCAGAAGGAAAGTGACTGAGAGGTTCACATTTTGTGCAGCCCCTCAGGTCACTTTGCTGCCTTTTGACATTCTCACTCTTCCTCTTCTATCCTCCTATGGAACTCCCTGCTCTTGGCTCGGAGCTTGTTGACCTGTGACTCTGCAATGTCAGCCCGCTCCTCGGCTTCCTCCAGCTCGTGCTGGATCTTGCGGAACTTGGACAGGTTGACATTGGACAGCTCCTCCTGTGAGGGGAAAGGGAGTCAGGGGTCAGCACAGGACAGGGGTTTCGTTCCTCTTGCACCTTGGCTTTGTTGAGCTGCAGCTTTTCCCTAGGGGGAAGGCACATGTCTCCATCCCATTTCTACCACTGCTCACATGTCACCCTCCTATGTAGCTCGTCATCCTTCGAGGAAGATCCATTGTAGAAGAAGCATAATGGGATTTGAACATTATTCTGCTTTGGAATGTAGGAAGGAAGCAAAATGGGCAGCTGGAAATGTGATTTTTTTAGCTCTAGAATCAAATGTTCAATTACATCTGCAGACCCTTAAGTGGGATTAGGAATTTATGAGAGACAATGACTACAAGAGGGCTCTTCTCATAAATTGCCTTAACTGAACCAGAAGCCATACTCTGTGCTGGACTGTTTCCAAATTGGAGAAGCCATGCTCAGGCAATCTTAAATTCAGGAACTGTAGGACTTGCCTCAGGGCATCCCTGACAGCTGCATGCCTAGATAAAGGCAAATATTCTTTGTACAATTATGAAAGCATAACATAAAGTGGTACTCCTTCCCTTCCAACTCCTTCCCTGTCTGCAATCAAAACTCTACAAATACGTTTTTTCAAAATTTCTTAATACATTGTACTACCAATATCAATCATAAGACTCCTTACAGCTTGCTTTGTGGTTCTAATGCAAAAAATGCTGTGTGCTTTTCCTCTCCTCAGTAGTCTTCTTAGGGGCTCATTGTATTCATTTTGAAAGGCAAGTCTGATTTATGAGCCTTTCAGAGAATTTGAAGAATTATATTATTCATGAGTGGGATCTTCTAAATTTCTTATATTTGTCTCCTGAATGGCCAAACTACCCTCTGGGAAAGTGCTTCTTGCCAAGCACTCAGAGAGATACTTACAGCCTCCTCAGATTGTCTCTTGTAGGATTTCACTTTCATTTGCAGCTTGTCCACCAGATCCTGCAGCCTGAGGACATTCTTCCTGTCTTCCTCAGACTAGGGAGGTTGGCAAACAGGATAGAGAGTCAATTCTTGGTCCTCCATCAGGCAAGGACAACAATTCCCCTTGGGGATTGTGTGTGTAAAATGTGACTCACTGTGAGAAAGCCCTGACAGAGCAGGAGCCCTCCTGCCTTACCTGGTAGGTCAGTTCCTTCACCCTGCGCTCGTACTTGCGCACGCCCTTCACGGCTTCAGCGCTGCGCTTCTGCTCAGCATCAACCTCCCCTTCCAGCTCCCGCACCTGCAAGGACAAGCCCATCCCTGCAGCTTCCCTGGCAATGTCTCTCCAAGGACACGCTCACTCACACACACACCCAGCCCTACACACCCTGGCCTCCAGCTTCTGGATCTGCTTCTTCCCTCCCTTCAGTGCCAGCTGCTCGGCCTCATCCAGACGGTGCTGCAGGTCCTTCACTGTCTGGTCCAGGTTCTTCTTCATCCTCTCCAGGTGGGCACTGGTGTCCTGCTCCTTCTTCAGCTCTTCTGCCATCATGGCCGCCTGGTCAGAGCAAAGGGTCAAAGCCATTTTGGGGCTGGAGATATTTTGGGCAGAGTACATTGACCATCAGCAATGCCAGGAGCACCCAACTCACATCTGTGATGGCCTTCTTGGCCTTCTCCTCAGCATTGCGGGCTTCCTGGATGGTATCCTCCATTTCACCCTGGATCTGGGCAATGTCTGTTTCCAGCTTCTTCTTGGTGTTGATCAAGCTGGTGTTCTGTGCAATGGGAAGGACATGGCAAGAGTTGAATTTTAATACTTGCCATAATAAACTTTCTACCTGAGCAGTCTTTCCACTTCCAGCTTCCACCCCTTATTGTGGAATTATTGTTAAAATGGTTGACCAAATATCAGGCATGGGCTTGGGGAATGGAGGCAAACCACGTCTTTCCCTGGGGACAGCAGTAGAGAGGCCTTTCTTATACTGCTGGTCCTCTGGTAAATTCCAGCCCTCTGTGTTTGGTCAGCCACAACACAGCTCTTTGTTTCCTGCCCTGACCTGGGTGTGGAGGAGCTGCACACGTTCAGTGGCATCCAGAAGCTCCTGCTCAGCCACTTTCCTTGACCTCTCTGTCTGCTCCAGGGCTGCCCGGAGCTCCTCAATTTCAGCCTGCAGCAGGTTTGCTCTGCGTTCCACCATGGCCACCTGCTCCTTCAGGTCATCCTTTGTCCTAAGTGCATCATCCAGATGGATCTGGGTGTCCTGGGAAGAAAGAGAAATTAAATGACCAGGTGTCAGGGTGCACTTGAGTGGCAAAAATGTCAGAGATCTCATTTTTCTCTTTTCTGTAGCTCTGCTGAACGGACCTTGAGCACTGCCTGGGTGTTTCTCAGGTTCTTCTGTGCTTCTGCAGCTACACGGTTGGCATGGCTCAGCTGGATCTCCATTTCATTCAGGTCTCCCTCCATCTTCTTCTTCAGCCTCAGGGCTTCATTCCTGCTCCTGATCTCAGCATCCAAGCTGCTCTGCAAGGACTCCACAACTCGCAGGTGGTTTCTCTTCAGTTGGTCAATCTCCTCATCCTTCTCTGCTATCTTCCTGTCGACCTCAGCCTTCACCTGGTTGAGCTCAAGCTGCAGGCGCAGGATCTTCCCCTCTTCATGTTCCAGGGAGGCCTGGACAAGTGGACACAAATGTTGATGGCATTGATAAACCTACTGCTTGCTTTTTAGGGAATGATAGGATATTTCCAGAAATCTCAGCTGTTTTCACTCCCCAGCCAGAACGGAGAGGGATCCATTTCTCCTCCCCATTTCTTCATTTATTTAGTGCAGACACCAGTGACTATGGTCATGTACCTCAGCTTCCTCCAGAGCAGCCTGGATTTCATATTTCTCCTGCTCAACCTGCTTCTTGACTTTCTCCAGCTCATGAATCGCCTTTCCTCCCTCAGCAATCTGCTCTGTGAGGTCAGAAATCTCCTCTGTGGGAACAAAGATCAATAGCATAATCAGACACAGAGCAGAATGGGAAGGGTCCTGTCCCACCAAGGTGACAGGCATCTCTGCAGAGCTGCAGGCACAGACCCATGAACAATGTTGGCAATGGCTGATCATGAGAAAGGGCAGTGAGGAGCAGAGGCCCAGGGACTTACGCTGCAAGTTCTTGTTCTCCCGCTTCATTGTCTCCAGGTGGTCCAAGGACTCCTCATAGGCATTCTTCATCTTGAACAGCTCCGTGCTGAGAGAGCGTGACTCCTTCTGGGAGGCCTCCAGCTCAGCCTGCGTTTCCTCATACTTCTGCTTCCATTCTGCCAGGATCTGCAGAGAAACGGGCTGTGAGTAGGGCTGGGGCCATCACAGGGGCGTGCTCTGGCCACGAGTGCTGGTGCTGGAGGCCAAATGACCTTGTCAAAGTTCTTCTGTTTCTTATCCAGAGCAGCACAGGCAGCATTGGATTTCTCCACATCAATCATCAGGTCCTCCACTTCATTCTGCAGCCTCTGCTTTGTCTTTTCCAGGGAGGCACATTTGGCATTGACAGCCTCAACCTGTTCCTCTGCATCCTGCAGGCGCTGGGCCAGCTTCTTCCTAGAAGACAATGTCAGCTCACATTAGTACTGGGTATCAATATGTGCTTTTTACTCCTGTGTGCCTAATTATTTTGCAGCTTGCAGTCACTCAGTGTTAAGGGTTACATTTATGTTGTTCTTTGGCTTCTTCTTCACTATACCCCTAAATACATTATAGGAAAATGTTTCTCATTTTCTATTGCTCTTCCCCAAATAACATCCATGACTTATTCTTAATAATATTGTGATGTTTCTCTTGCAATGTCACCTTTGAATTTTCAGTCTTACTTTTCTTCTTTGCCTATCACCACGTACTTGGCCTCCTCGAGCTCCTCCGTGCGCTGAATCGCGTCTGTCTCGTATTTGGTTCTCCACTGGGCCACTTCACTGTTGGCCTTGGACAGGGCTCGCTGCAGCTCCCCCTTTGCCTCCTGCTCCTCCTCATATTGTTCCCGGAGCAAGTCACAGTCGTGGCGAGCAGACTGCAGGGCGTGGGCCAGGGCGTTCTTGGCCTTGGGAGACAATTGGGTGGGTACAATTAATTTCCCATGCGATAGTAAAATTTATGTCATTATAAATCTGATTAAAGACCTACAATTGTTTTTCCCTATCTCAGTATCCACACTGGGAGGGATGTATTTCTCAACTTTCCACACCAGAGAGGGAGGAGGTAAAATTTCTCACCTTGCTTGAGATCTCAAAAATTAAATCTATATAGCTAACATTCTGATTTTATGTGCGAGTAAGTAATATCCATAAAGAAAACAGATGCCCAAACCAAAATCAGCCCCCTACAGGAAGAAACTTTACCTTTATTTCTTCCTCTAAGTGTCTTTTTAGTTCCTCAATCTGTTGAGTGAATGCCTGTTTGCTTCTGGATAACTGAGATATCAAACCATCTTTTTCTTCCACCTGGCGTGAATATTCACCTAAGAAAGTTTTCAGAAAGATTACCATTTATAATCAATATTAAATCAATATTTCTTTTAAGCACAGTATACGAGCTTACAGAGAATAGATCAATTTGAGTAAAGCATCAGTCTTTTTCACATTATCATTGATTACAAATTCCTCTGTTCCAGAGGGAATAGGGTACATTACCTGACTCTGTCTGCAGACGAGCTCTTTGAGCATTGAGGTCGTTGATCATGCGCTGATGCTCTTCTTCCTTGGTCTTAATCTCACTCAGCTGGTCTTCCAGTGTGCGGCATATCTTCTCCAGGTTGGCCTGTGCATCAAAGGCATGTATGAAAGAGGACTACCACTGAGTTCTAGCATGCTGATCTAAAGGTGAAAAGCAATGCAACTATATGGGATAGCAAAATACAATCATAATCAAGAGCAATGTATTGGGGCGTGTACAATATGGCAGTAATGAGACAGAAACACTGTACCTTGGCTTTGGAGACAGACTCCATGTTGCTGGCTAAGTCATCAATCTCCATCTTCAGCTCACTCTTCTCCTTCTCCAGCTTCTGCTTCACACGTTGCAGGTTGTCGATCTGCTCCCCCAGCTCAGCTGTGCTGTCCGCGTGCTTCTTGCGCAGGGCAGAAGCCGTGGCTTCGTGCTGCAGCGTGGCCTCTTCCAGGTCTCGGCGCATCTTCTGGAATTCTGCCTCACGCTTCTTGTTCATCTCGATCTGAGCTGCTGTGGCCCCTCCTGCTTCTTCCAGGCGCTCACTGATCTCCTCCAGCTCCCTGGACAGGTCAGCCCGATGCTTCTCTGCTTTAGCGCGAGAGGTTCGCTCTGCCTCAATTTCCTCCTCCAGCTCCTCAATACGGGCCTGCAGAACAGCAGGGACCCTTCACACCCGTGCCCTCCTCCTGCCTGAGCTGAGCCTCAGCAAGGCAGGGGAAGGAACAGACACTTGCCTGCAGCTCCTTGATTTTCTTCTGAAGTTGCACGCCCAGGGCTTGTTCATCCTCAATGTTGCTCTGGATCTGGCTGATTTCAAAGTCTTTCCTTTGGACCAAATGAATTGTGTTAGAGCTCAAAGAAAAAAGACAAGTTCTGCAGCCCAGCCCTCAGGTGCCCCAGGGCCACACTTACTTCTTCAGTTTCTCATCCAGCTGCTGCTTATCATTCTCCAAATCCATGATGCTGTCCTGGGCCAGCTTCAGGTCTCCTTCCAGTTTCCTCTTAACTCTCTCCAGGTCCACACGCAGTTTCTTCTCTTGCTCCAGGGACCCTTCCAGCTAAACACAACAAGACCATCAGTGCTCTACCAGCCTGATCAGGCTCCAGACCTGTCCTGGTCCTGCTCCATGTCTGTGTACTTACATCATCCACTTGCTGTTCCAGCTTGGTCTTGGCTTTGGTCAGAGTATTGACTTTGTCCTCCTCTGCCTGCAGGTCATCCAGGGTCTGCTGATGGGCCTCTTGGAGGGCTTTCTTCTCTTTTGTCAGCTTCACGATGGTCTCATCCAGGGCTGCCATCTCCTCAGTCAGGTTTTTCACCTTTGAGAAGAAAGGAGCAAGAACAGATAGAAAATGGTGCTTTAAAAGTTCATAACAAGACAAATCTTTTCCAGAGTGTGAGTGACAGGTTCTGCCTCATACCTTGTTTTCGGTGGCATGTTTTTCCTTCTCCACCTTGGCCAGTGTTAGCTCAAGGTCATCAATATCTTTCTTCAGCTCTGAACATTCATCCTCCAGTTTCCTCTTCTTGGCTGTCAGCTCAGCATTAATTTCCTCTTCATCCTCAGCCCTTTCAGTCACCTCCTTAATTTTGGCTTCCAGCTGGATTTTAGTTTTGATGAGCTGGTCACACCTTTCCTCAGCATCAGCCAAGCTATCTGCTTCCTAGTGGGGAGACAGAGTTTTGAGGGTTCTACTGTTTTGAACTTTCTCTGCTCTGCCTATTTAATCACAGACTAGCAGCTGAACCTGACCTGCAGCTTCAGCAACAGAAGGATCTTAACTGCTAGTTAACAAGCAAAGGGAGGATGACTTTTCCCACACCTGCATTGTCAAGTACCACTTTCAAGTGTGGTTTGCATTTTGCTGCAAAATTAATTCACTATTCTACTGTGTGTCAAGGATCTACATCTGCCTCTATCTTCTGCAGACACGAGCACTGACTGCCACTTGAGACTCTCTGTATCTTTGCACTGGCTATCAGAGTGCTTACCACATCACTGCCAGAATTTGTTTCCTCACCTTCACATATATATGATGGTATGATGATAATTCCCCAAATTTATGACTTTTGGTCTTCTATAATCTGATCTTCTGTTCATAAAGTACAGTCTGAATGTACAAACATATTTTTTGAGTGATAAACTAAAGGTGATAAACTCACAGCCTGTACTTGTAGCTGCAGGTCATTTTTCTCCTGCACCAGTTTCACCATTTTCTCCTCCAACTCCTTTCGCTTTGCCTCAGACTTTGCAAGCTCCTCCTTGGTTTTCTCAAACTCTTGTTTCATGTTGGCCATTTCCTTCTCAGACTCTGCACTCTTCAGCAAGGGCTTGATCTTGAAGAACAGCTTCATCCATGGCCAGTGTTTGACATTCATGAATGCACGAATATTGTACTGGATGCAGAAGATGGATTCCCTGAGAAAGAATTTAAAAGTACAATGAATATTCTCAGTCTGACGAGTGTCAACAATTTCCCCCAAGCAGAGTGACTTTAACTGAAGAAGAGGAAGGTGTACCTCCGCTCCACCATTCTCTGGTACTCCACCCTCATCAGGAAGCCCCTGCACCTGGCCTGGGTGCGGGTGATGAGCTGTGCCAGCTTCTCATCCCTCATCTCCTCCAGGAGTCCCAGCAGCCCAGCTTTGAAGAACACCTTGAGAGAGGCAATGTTGCAGCACATCACTGTCAGGTAGAGCAAAGCCCAGGGACACAGTGAATGGGGGGGTTTGTACCTTGGTGTGTCCAAATTTGTACTGGGTATGGTCCACATCGATTGACCCAAGGAGCTTCTCAGAAGCCTTCTTGCTATCGATGAACTGTCCCTCGGGGATGGCACTGGCATTAAGCACCTTGTATCTGTGGAATCAGAAGAAGATAAGGCTTTTGTTTTCTGAGCAACACACAGTAGCCACTAAAACCCACCAGCTCTTTATAAGATTAGAACACAGCTTAAATGGATCCATGAATGAACCAAGGTTGCTTTTAATGATGCTGAAAAGCGCAGAGCTCTCACCTCTGTTTGAAGTCAGCATAGAGGACTCTGCTGGGGAAGCCTTTCCTGCAAATCCTGATCCCTTCCAGCACGCCGTTACAGCGCAGCTGGTGCAGCACCAGCTCGTGCTCCATGGCACCTGGCAATGAAGAGCACAAAGGAATGGCACAGATTGCAGTGCACAGGGGAATGGGTGTATAGAGCAAGGATGTTTCTGCTTTAGCAGCTTACCAGGTGTTTTAGTCTCATTGGGGATGATACAGCGCACAAAATGGGGGTGGGTGCTGCGCAGATTGGTCATCAGCTTGTTCAGATTCTCCTAGAGGAACCAGTTACCAGTGTGAGCTTCCTTGTATTGATGCACCAAGCCCAGTTTATGATTTTACAACTGCTCAAACTGGATTTTGGAGCATTTTGATAAAGCAACAGAAACAAAAAAATTTCCTCTATTTGAAGATACTGAGCACCATTTTTAGACTGAAATACTACAGAGCTGTTACTGGTTCAGTGAAAACTAATATATGATTTCATACAGTAATAGAGAGTAAATGACTTAGATTTTTCACATTCTGCCTTCAGAAGTTAATCTTCGAAAGTTTTTGAGAATAAGCATTTATTCCAATGAGATAAATATCTCCTTTGAAATTATTTTCAACTCCTCAACAGCAATGAAGGAATACTAATATTACCATTCTAGTCTTACCCAAAGACATAAAAATATGAAGATCTGAATGATATCTGCTAATAAAAAAGATAAGAAGAAAACCACCACAAATTAGTGGATTACCATGATTTTGAAGACTAAGTGCTCATTTTTGGACATACGTGCAATTTAAAATTGACCCCGGAAAACCTGATGTGGAATTTCCAAAGAAATTTACCCCCTTTACTGTAATTTAAAATAGCTTTTCAAATTTAATATTAGCTCACCCCCTTTCTTCACATTTCAGAGGTAACAGATGCAGTACTATACCCGGAAAAGAGCTGAGACAGTCTGGAAGGAGGAACCCTTCTTCTTGCCTCCTTTCTTGCTACCACCAGCCTCTGCCAATTGAATAAAGGGAAAAAAAAAACACTTTTAAAATTAACATAAAACAACTGTAAGTGTTTAGTGTTTATGGCTTTAATTCTGTGACAATTGTCCCACACTAAAAATACAGTTTCCACAAAACTAACCGGCATCTGCTCCACCATAGTTGGCAAAGAGTAAAGCCAGGGTCTTCACGGATGATTTCTGGTACAGCCCAATGACAGTTTCATTCAGAGGGTCCTTGTTCTTCTCCAACCAGCCAGAGATGTTGTAGTCCACTGTGCCAGCGTAGTGCACCAGGGAGAAGTGGGCCTCAGCCTTGCCTTTGGCAGGCTTGGGCTTCTGGAAGTTGTTGGACTTGCCCAGGTGCTGGTCATAGAGCTTGTTCTTGAAAGAGGTGTCAGTTGCCTTGGGGAACATGCACTCCTCTTCCAGGATGGAGAAGATGCCCATGGGCTGGGAGAAATTACGGCAGACAAGAGAGAGAAACATATTAGAAAGGAGACATCTCTTGATTGGAAAGTTGCTGACGTCAAAAAAGGAAGCTGTTCCCACACTGACTTTAAGTCAGAGACCATCAGCTAAGGCTCAACTTTTTCCCGTGTTGCTGTTTCATTCAAAATTATGGAAATGCCTTTGCTGATTAAGTTAATATAGATATGACAATGTGAAATACTGTCCTCTCTATAAAATCTATTTACTGATAAGTACTTAGAGAATATGACTACCTTTTCACTTCATTTTTTAATTTGGCAATGAATTCTCTCACCAAAATTCCTAATATCTGAGTAATGATCTCCAACATCTACCCTGTTGCCACTTTCACACAGTATATATTTGAAGAAGCCAAAATATTCTCACATGCTTCTTAATTGTTTTTCTTGGCAAGCATAGAACACCCAATTTATATTAGACTTGAACAGGCAGGATACCTTCTCAATGAGCTCAATGCAGGCAGCCAGGTCCATCCCAAAATCAATGAATGTCCATTCAATCCCCTCCTTCTTGTACTCCTCCTGCTCCAGCACGAACATGTGGTGATTGAAGAACTGTTGCAGTTTCTCATTGGTGAAGTTGATGCACAGCTGCTCAAAGCTGTTGAACTGCCAGGCATAAAAAGACATACAACGCTTTCAAGGATCAGCGATAATACCAAGGTGTTTTTTCGTGCAATCCTAATTCACCATGTTTTATACTTTAAAAACAAGTCCTCTTCCCATGTAGTTTTCCTTTGCTGTCTCTCTAGGATAGGCTTTGTATTTAGAAAAGAGAGTTTTCTAATTTAGAGGAATTAGAAGATTAGTTTTCTATTCTATTATTTTTTCAAGATTAGAAACATGATTCCAAAAGCCCTATGAATAAGTGTAGGGAGATACTCACTTCCATAAAATATATTTCAAAATTCTCAATTATAGTTCTACAAAAATGCTAGGAAAACTGTGCTCCTTACATCAAAGATCTCAAAGCCAGCAATGTCCAGGACACCAATGAAGTACTGCCTGGGCTGCTTCGTGTCCAGCTGTTGGTTGATACGAACAACCATCCACAGGAACATCTTCTCATAGACAGCCTTTGCCAGGGCACCCACTGAATTATTCACCTAAAGCATAGAGAAAGCTTTGGAGGTTACTGTACGGGGCAGAGGAGAATCAATGGGAACCATCACAGCATTCTCCACATTACCATATTTTTTATACCTGCTGCACAGTTTGGCCCTTGGTCACGTATTCATTCCCCACCTTGACTCGGGGGTAGCAGAGGGCCTTGAGCAGGTCTGCTGAGTTCAGACCCATCAGGTAAGCAGCCTTGTCAGCAACTGAACATCAGAAAAGAGAGAAAAGTAGATATTCAAAAATTCCTAAAAGTCGGTGCTTGACTGACTGGCCTTATAGTGTTCTCCACAAGGTTTCACAACAGTATCTGTCAAAGCTACAAAGCTAATTTCCCTTTTGTGTTCAGGACTCAGAGTCTATAACTCTTTCTGAACTTCAGTTTCTGCAAACCTTCTTCAAGAGAGCTCATTGCCTTTATCCTCTTTCAGGTGTCAGTATGGAACTTCAAACTTTCTAGTCATATAGCAGGAGGATTTATCACTCAGAAAGATGGAGGTGTGGACTGTCCTTCCTGCTGTGGCAGAGACTAATGAAGTACACATCTCATATCAAAATTCTCTCCAGTAGGTGAGGGTGAAGAGGAGCACAGCCTTGTGTCTCGTTAGGTTAAACCATTTCACTGCTCCATACTACAGTAGAGGTTGCAAGGTGTATTTCAACTTACTATGATTAGTAATGTTATAGCAATTGACATGCAAGTTTCCTGGCTTCCTATCAGTGTACACTGAATCTCTTATATAGTAGTCACAGAGGAAAAAGTAACAGTATCATTGCATGAGATGAATGCCTCAACTGACATCTAGTCATGGAGCAACTACTCTTATTATTAGTTTACACATTTAAAGCATGAAATCTGCCTAAGTCCTTATGTAATTAAGACTATCTCTTTTGGAAAGCTTGCTGAATTTGCTGATACCTTCTGTGCCATCAGGCTCTGCCTGCTCCTCACGCTGTTTCTGCTTGAACTTCAGGTTCCCGTAGTGCATGACAGCCCCTGTCAGCTTGTAGATGGCTGTTTTCTCGTCTGCAGTGAAGCCCAGGATGTCAATGGCACTCTGGCAACAGAAACACAAATGTACATATAGCAGGGCTCAACTCCACCAGATGACCATTTGGTAAAGTTACTCACATCTGTGGCCATCAGCTCCTCCTGATCATCAATGCTGGGAACAGTGATCTCACCTTGACTCACAAAGTGGAAATCATAAGGGTTGGTGGTAATGAGGAGCATGTCTGAAAGCAAGAGGAGAAAAACAAGCTTACTTTAGTTTCCAGATAACACAATGAATTGCTCAGTGATTTTCCTTAAAAAAATGTTAGTGATCTTTCCTACCAATTAGTTCTGGCTTCTTGTTGGACATGATCTGATAAAAGATGTGGTAGCTCCTTTCTGCCTTGAGCTGGAAAGTGACTCTGGACTTCTCCAGCAGATCTGGCAAGGATGGTAGGACACAGTCAAGCACAAGAAGTGGAGAAGGCTGGAGGGAAGGGGATCAGGCCACAGGGTGTCTTACATGTTTCAATGTCAGCAGAAGCCAGTTTGCCTGTGGCACCAAAATGGATTCTGATGAATTTACCCTGAGAGCAGAAGGAAAGTCAATTGACACCTATTTTACCAATTCAGACAGCAAAAATATTCAAACTGGTGTTGACAGTTGTCCCAAGTAACAACTCACAAAGCGTGAGGAGTTGTCGTTCCTCACAGTCTTGGCATTTCCAAAGGCCTCCAGCAGTGGGTTGGCGCTGATGATTTGATCCTCAAGCGTTCCCTGCAGGGAGATAATTCTTGCCAGTTATCCTTTCCAAAAATCACGTCAAGAACAAAGGAAAGCATTCACCCTAACATGTGTCTACTAATTTACCTGCATTTTGCCTGATGCATGCTCTTCCTTCTTCTTCTCTCCACTGGCTGCAATTGTTGCAAAGTACTGGATGACACGCTTTGTGTTCACAGTCTTCCCGGCACCGGATTCTCCGCTGCCAAAGCCAAGAGAGAAGCAGAGGGTGCGTGGTCAGGCAGGAGGTGCCCTGGCACCAGAGAGCCCCGCAGGGACCCGCACAGGGGCTGTACGTACGTGATCAGGATGGACTGGTTCTCCCGGTCTGTGAAGAGACAGAGGAAAGAAACACGGATAAGAAAAGACAAATAAGATTCAAGAGCTAGGAGAAAAATAAGAACTGAAGCTTCCAGAGGATCCAGGAAGAGAAAATAGCATGAAGTGCCCAGGGAATTCTAGTGGGTACTTTTGATGCTATCAGCAGTACTTCAGCTATTAGCAACTGGTTCTGTAAAGGAATCACTTCAGAGAAACTTCGGTAGTCTTATGCCTTTCCTGACATTGTCTTTTCATCAAGCTACTTATTTCTCTCTTAATAGGCAAGTACAGGTAATTAAAATATTGAGGCTGTAAATTTTTTTGTATGTCAATTCTTCTGAATCTAAAAGTTTCTTGAATAATCTTATGGAAACTTGGAGGCAACATTAATTACAGAAACATCTGACCAACCTCTTTCACCCTTTTTCACCGCTGTTTTTTAATCCCTATATATACAGAAATTATGCATTCTTGAGATTATACATCAATGACATTCCTTTTTTATTTTTCTATTCTGAATGCATTTCCAGTGTCTAAGATGAGAATAAGAGAAGAAGTTCTAAAATCTTTCACATCTTTTATTTCAATATATATATAAGGAAGAGAAAATGAGGTGAAAGGAAGAGGAAAAAACAGAAAGAAATTTTTTGAAGTCAATTTAAATGCTAAAATATGTATTTTTTCTTTGATATTGTTATGTGAAGTTTACTTTTCACTATACAGTGCAATTGATTTAGAGATGCAGCTACCAGCATGCTATAGACCAGTGCAGGAGTTCCAGAGATCATTGAAGGCTTCATGTAATTTAGATCACATGGCCATCATCTACATAATGAAATCTATTTGCATAATAGGTACCTCAGGAGAGGCTTATGTGCCTGTTTAAGGTAGAGATCTCTGTATTATTTGTCACCACTGATGGTTGCAAATTTAAATTTATATTATGCACATCATTTATAGGGTATGTGTCATTTAACTGTACCCTGTACTCTCCATCTGAGACTAATTTAGTGATTAAGATACATAAATCCATCCACGTACGTAAGATTCCATTATAGTCATAAGGTCTACAACACAAAACAGGTGATTTCTTTCCAGTGAATTTACACTCTCTAGGTTATGTCCAGGTTATTAGTGATTCTAATGGGAATGCTGACACTCAGCTCTCACAGACCATTAGAAATAAGTGCATTCAAATTCCATTAATTTCACACACACAAATTTTTTAAAGTCTGGCGTATTTCCGAAGAAACCTACATTTCCCTCTACAAATAGACAATTTCAAGAGCAGCTCAAAGGAAATCAGGCACTCACCAGTCAGCATGGACTGATAGGCGTTGTCAGAGATGGAGAAGATGTGTGGAGGGGCCTCCTGGCGCTTCTTGCCTCGGTAGGCCAACACCACCTCGGGGTTGTACACCGGCAGCCACTTGTAGGGGTTGACAGTGACGCAGAAGAGACCCGAGTAGGTCTGTGAGGAAGGGACACAGCACGTTGGCTTCCCCTGAGCCTGGCCCAGCAGCTCCTGAGGCTGCCCAAAGGAAGCTGCTGCTGCCACTTACGTAGATCATCCAGGCTGCGTAACGCTCTTTGAGGTTGTACAGCACAGCGGGTTCGTGGAGGTGGGTCATCATGGCCATGTCCTCGATTTTGTCATACTTGGGAGGGTTCATGGAGAAGATTTGATCTTCCTTCACAGTCAGGGTCTGCCAAGGAAACAATGGATCCACATGTATCACCTAAAAGCTCAAAGTGGGGATCGAATGTTGTCCTTCAGCCTCCTTTTTGACTCACCTCTCCCCCTTCAGTCTTGACAGTGACTTTGCCTGATTCCCTGCTCGTGATTGTCCCTTTCACAAATGATTCTTTGGGATGAACCACAAAGACAGATGTCTTGGCATCAAAAGGTTTGTTCTGGGCTGCAATTCTCTCCTTTTCCGATTTTCGGAGGTAAGGAGCCGCCTCCCCAAAAACAGCCATCTCAGCATCTCCAGACGCCATGTCTGCCCTCTAATGAAAGCTCGTCAGCAGAGGTATCTTGTGGAGAAAAAAAAGTTATTGGTCATCAAGAAGAATAATACAATCTATACCAATGAGAAATCTCTTTGCTCTTTAGCAAGTAAATTCCTAGTAAGTCTCCAAAATAAACTCTTAGGAAGAAACCAATTAAATCTACTTTGATTTGAAGTTAAAAGTACCCTAGTCTGAATCCAAGAGTAAGATTTAGACTTCAACAACATGTAGATCTTGTAACAGTAAATAGAACATCTAAATATTGAGTACAGTTTGGTAAGTCATCCTGAATTCTGACAAGGTTTGAGTTTTTCACATAAAAGAATCTACAGTCATAGAAAAATCACTCTCTGATCTTGTCCTTAATTATGAGCAATGAGTCTTCAAGAGAGTACTTTCGTGCTGAAAGGGTTACCTTTTCTATTAAAAATGAAAAATTACTGCATTATTTTAGATCTTTCCTATTTCCTACTATCTAGCCTGAGCAAATTCAGCTGGAATATAAGAGGATTTATGAAGATAATTCGTGCAGCTTTTTAAAAGTCCTAGAATATAGATTAGGAATGGATTATTCAGTGTATTACCTTTGGATAACAGCTTGTATCCTGGAATAGAGCAAACCCTGCAAAATAGGAATGGCAGTTGTTTCTTATGGCTGAACAGAATTCCATAAAACACTGTAGATTGAAAATACAGACATGCATCAAAATCACACTGAAAGATTTTGTTCACATGGGCACTCCCTCATGGAAATGGTTGTTAGAGACAGAAGAAATGAAACAGGATATTGCAAGGATATTGTCCTCTTTCTCCAAGCTCATGAAATGCATGCACTTACCTAGAAGCCTTTCTGCGGAGACAGGCTAGACTTGTCTCTGGCAGATTTTATAGTGTCTTGTCTGCAGATGATGCAGATGGTTCCCCTTTCTTCGGTCAAAACATTTCTGGCAAACCTTTTTTGGCCAAGCATTGTCTGTCAAACTAAGGGCATAATTGTCACTTGATTTGAATGATATAATTAGAACATTTTTATATCTTACTGACTACGTGAATACATCTATAAATAATTTGTCCAAGAGTGTTAAGGAGAGAATCTAGACTACTCAAGGCACTTAGAGAACTTGCATGGTTCTATTGCTGCCTTTCTCAGTGATTTGCTCCTTGACCCATGGTAGTTTCCTTGGTATGTTTATACCACAACTTTTCAGTCATGTAATGGTGATGACAACGCCTATGATGCTTTAGGAACATATGCATTGGGAGGAACAGGGAAAATATGTCAAAAACTAGCAGATAATGTTGGGAGCCACTTTTCAGTGGTATTTTCTAAAAAGCAGGAAGTAGAAATCTATTACAGCTAAGTTTTCTGTATAGGACACTCTCAATAGCTGAAATTATTTGAAATACAATGAGTTAGGAGCCTGATCCCAAGTAATGGGAGACTCTACTTTGATATGGAGCTCTTGAATAGATTCCTGAGCTGTCTGTTAAGGAATCAGATGTTGCAAATGAGTTAGGGTTGCTTAAAGTATCACCATCAAAGGCATTAGTAAAAGAAGGTTCAATATAAATTTGCAAAAGCACAATGAAGTTTGATGGCGAGGTTTGCTCGATTACTTGCTACAAAGATCAAGAAAAATTGACTAAGAATTCCTTTAGAATGATTTGCCTAACAACCGGGGATGCAAAGGATAAGGGTAAAAAGCATAAGGAAAATCCTCCTGTTGAGTTATGAGGTTCACAGAGGGCCCCTTGGTTTCTAAACTCCTGACAGAGTCTAGGTGCAGTTGGATCCAGTCATAATACCAGACCTAGTCAACAGTTTGTGTCTAAAGGGTTTTAGCAGGACTTAATCATTGACTAAGTTAACATTCACAAAGTGATTCAAAAGTATTTACTCTAATTGCAACAGTAACTTAATTATAGATCTCAGATAGCAACATTAAAACTATACTTGCTGTAGAGTGCTTAAATGAGTTCACACATGTACACACACAGACACAAAGGTGTGTATATAAAGTTCAAGGGTTACACCTGTTAAAAGGTCCTTCTGAGTTCAGTGAAATATTCATTTCACATTTCTCAGTGGGCAGTAGCTGAGCCTCAGGGAGCAGAAGATATTGGTCTGGTGATTCAACTTCTGGTGAATTTGTTGAAAATCAGTCCTCCATTTTTCACAAACTTTAGAGTTCAGGAGTTTTGAGAAGCACCCCACTCTGAGGGAGATGCTGGTTGCAGCCTGCTGCAGTCCAGGAGAGCTCAAAGTGCCTCACTAAGGCCTGCTATTTATAGGGTTGCAAGATATATAATTTTAGCCATCCATACATTTCTATCCTGGACACAATCCAGGTCAGCAATTACTGGTGCTTCCAAAATTCCAGTAGCAATGGTACTGGAATTACTAAAACTCCAGCAACAATGGTACCATTCTACATGGCTGCGATTTAGGTAGGGAAAGTTCCAAGGCTTTTAGCAAGTGACTGATTATTCCCTCTCTCATCCTTCACCTTAGCCAGGCAACTGGAGTTCCTGATAAAGGCATTGCTGCTCCCACCTTAGCCATGCAAGTGCCCTTGGTAGAGTCAAGGGACACTCCTCAAGGCTTTATGGGAATTCCTGATAGAATTGTAGAGCACACCTGAGTAGGAAGGGGGGCTGCACTATCACATCAAAACAAAATCTATGCTTGTGCATGCATAGATAATATATGAGTTTGTGTGTATTTAATTTTAAAAGTGATTTCTCAAGAAACTTTGCTTTCTCACTTTTGACAGTCTTGCATTTCTTACTTGAAATTGATGCGTACTTGCACCTTTGATTGTCTGCATAAATAACAAGTTCCCTCTGTCAAACCTGAAGCTCCAGAGGTTCCTATATCCTCTCCCTACCTCCAACTCCCCAGAAACCAGCATGCCATGCTTGTGCCAATCATACAAACCTTGGCATACAATTCCAGCTGCTATTCATTCTGATAAAACCTCATCCTTGCAGTGCCATGCCATCAAAATAAGTGTATTTACACATTCACAGTCCCAGAAACACCTAACAACACAGCACTTCCTGTACCAGGCCATTAGGGGCAACAGGTTGTGTAATGCTGATGGTGTGGGATAAAGAGATTTGCTGGTAGTCCAGGAGACTAACTGGTCCAGTTTTAGGAAAGAGTGTAATCACAGTATCATAGAAACACAGAATTTTTTAGGCTGGAAAAGACCAGTCCAACTGTCAACCCAGGACTGCCAGGTCCACCCCTAAACCTTGGCCCCAAGTGCCACATCCACACTTGACCTTAATAATTCAGACTTTTTCAGATCCTCTAGATCTAAAGACATTTTTCTCCTGGTCATTTGCATTTCAATCATTAAATTAGTTCAAGGAATATCACAATGAAGTGGTTAGAAAAACAATGCCTGCGATCCAGTGCAATATGCAGCATCAGATGATTTCCTGTGCTGTAGGAGCCTCTTCCAAAACTCCTCTGGCACATTTAGAGCCCCAGATTGGAAGCCAAGCCCAGAGCTCATCCCTGAGCTCACTAAATGTGTTATGAGGACAGTGGAATATCTCAAAAGGCTAATCTTTTCATATGGATTAGGAAGAAGAGCTGCCCATTACCAGAGAACTGGTGTGGAAATTTTGAATTCTTATTTGGTGCAAGGTAGTAATGTAGAGAGAATTTAATGTCTGATTAATAATGTAACCTCCACAAAATAATTCTTCATATAGGAATTGAGACCTCCTGCAAAATTTCTCTGTATGTTCAGCTGCTATTCACAAATCCTTGGAGAAAGATGAGTCATTCTGCCTTTTTTGGTTGAATAGTAGACTCATACTAAACAGACTGCACTCAGGAGAAGTGAAAACTAGGAAGCTGAATTCCTTCTAGCTCCTGCCATGTCCAGCACTGATGTCCTGTGTTAAAATTTCACCCTGCTCATGCTGTTCAGGGAATTCAGGTTCCTCAAGTTTCCTGCTTCAGGCTCTTCACCAAGTATCTCCTAATTTCTCAGCAGCTGTCCTTTCAGGACAGAAATACCAACTGCAAATTAGAGGGGGCTACCACACTGCTCAAGCAACTCATGTAACACCCATAGGAGACTAAAACTGCTCCATACTGTATGGGCAGATATTATTTTAGGTTCTAGTACTCATTGCCAGTGAGTGCTTATAGAAATTACTAATTAGGGTGTGAAAGAAAAGCAGTTTTGATTTACCTGTTTTGAATACAGCTGTGGACATAGCTGTAAAAATAAAGCTATTTGAGAATTGATCTATGACAATACATGTAATGCAGCATCCTATGAAGGGTTAAAATAGCCCCCAAAATTCAAGATGATTGTGTTTATAAAGCATATCTCTCCTGAGCAGTCTCTTCTCTATCATAGCTGCTGCAAAGTGTGTGCTAACTAGCAGTTCCTTGAATGCAATGAATTCCAATCTTCCAAAGTCTAGAGTGCTAATTCTGTTGCTTATCTCCCCAGCTTTCCACTGGATCCTTCATCCAGTCATCATGTGTTTGCCGCAGACTGAGGTGCCATCTGGGATCATATTTATCACAAGTTCACCCCTGCTTCCAATACTCAGTGTTGCTTGTCCAGTATTTACATTGGGATATTGACATCAGCACTGCCGAAGAATTTCTAAGAATTGCCTGGTGCTGTTGCCCTCATAGCAGATGTCCACATGGCTGAAAACTTCCCTAAAGCAGAGACTTGAGTTTCTCCCAGTTGTAGAAATCACTACTTTGTCTTGTTCAGGTGTTCCATAACAGATCATACCACAACATCCCTTATTTTCCTCCCATCTCTGACAGGATGTCTGCAGCCACACAGTGGAGCATTGCATAAGCGAGGAGCACTTTGACATAAAGGATAAACCCTTCTTATTCCCCTGTGTATTCTTCCTACACAGACTCATACTCTCCCATGACTATGCTCCCGTGATGCACACTGTCCTACATTACCTCCATCATTCTGATCACGTTCCCCTTCTTCCTTGTAAAATTCCTACATTTGCAGATATTCCTCTGTCATTTCTCAGCTTAAGTGTTCTTCCCATGATGAAGCTGATTTCAGAACCTTATCATCAGGTTAGACGTCTCATGGCAGATTTCTTTCCTTCTCAGTCCCCAAATACAGATCCCTTAAGATTATGGGAAACTCATAGATGAACTTGTGAAGCTTCCAAACACATTGAAAGCTCCTACTTAAGAATCAATTAGTATATCACAGGACTGCCAGGTGACTAATGTAATACCATGGCATTAAGAGGGATTATGGGGAAACCAAGAGAACTCCAGTGCAGCAAGGCTGATGGTTTTACTGAACAAATGAATTCAGCACCGTCCTTCAACTCACTTTTTGAGGGCAGCACCAATAGTTTTTTTCTTGGTCTCAATCCTTAAATTTTATTGTATCAATAACACAGGAGAAACCCAACAGGGCATCAGCTGTTTCTCATGCATTTCTGGAAGCCCACTGCATCCCACACTTCCTGGAAATTTTAGCGTATTTTGGAATGGGGATAGAGATGCATTCTCCCCCTCAAATGACTCCACATTTCTCACACAACAAGCTGCTCTCTGGGTAAGACACCAGGGCTCTTTACCACGTGATTCCTCCTTGGAAAACTTTATTTCATTCCCCCTCATTAGCAAAATTATCAAAACATTTTCCATTTCATTTTCTTTAGGATGATTGCTAATTTTTTCTTGTAACTTGACCAATTCTGTTGCAGAGTGAAATACAATTACCATGGTGTCTCCTTCCTGATTAAAGAATTCTCTTTACAACTGGGCAGAGCTTAGGATGTGGCAGAGAGGGCAGGTGGTTGGCTTTGCGGAGTCCTCCTCCAGGGACTGAAGTGACATCATGTTTAGGGAAGTCCACCTCCTTCTGGAGGGTGAAGAGCCCTGGCTTGGTCTTCACCAGCATCTTCAGACAGGCAATTTGCAATTGTAATTTTTTCCCAGAGCCTTCCTCAACTGGTTCTGCAGGTTTTCTGTCTCTTTTTGGCATTCAACCAATCTTCCACCCTGTCTTCGGTTTGAGTTGTCAATTTAAATAAACTTATTTTTTCTGTTGTGAGACAGAACCAGGAGCAAAAGACCAAGGCAGGCCTAAAACTTGAGAGAGTATAAAAGAAAATTTATTAACTACACAAACAAAAAGAAAGGAAAAAAAAATTCAGAATAAGATTTTTCAGATCACTCCTTCCCTCCCTCTCCCAATCTTCATAACAACGGAACAAACATATAACAAATACTTCGGTCAGTCCCCAAATTTAGTCTTTCTCAGTTCACTTCTGGAGAGAGAAGCCTCTTCTTGTTGAAGTTGTAGGGATTTTTCCCACAAGAAGGAAAAAGACAGTTCTCTTGTCATTTTATCTTTCACGATTTGCATCCGCCCGGGAACCTGCAACCGTGACGCTCCTCCCAACTCCACAGCCGTCCCAAAGTTGTAGATGTGGGTCATGTCTGTTCCATGGGGTATTACTTTTAAGAATGAAATGTTCGACAGCAAAGATTCTCTCTGTCTCCTTTCTCTCTGCTCAGGCTTCATCTTCAGAAAACCAAAATCCCCTTCTTTTCTCAGGGCAGAAATTCTCAACACAGATGCTTTTTAGTCAAATCATCTATTAAATGGAACATTTCCATCCCCCCATGTCTCTTTCCATGGTTTATAGGAATATTCAGTACATCAGGTCATCCCTACAATTTTACAAAAAGATTTTCAGCCATTTCAGCATCTTCTCATTCTCTTTCCATCTTAAAAACTTAGCTCTTACGTCACTGACTTCAGAAATCTTCTTATTCCCTTTCATAGTCAAAGGAAAGGCTGGAGGCTTTGCAAATCTTATCTGAACACTAAAGAGTTAAAGTTTAACACAACTACAAAAGTTGGGCCAGGCCCAGGCCGTGCTGGGGAGGGCGGCTGAGGTGTTAATCAGCCTTTCTGGGGCTGGGCTGCAGCCCCACACTGCTCATGGCCACCCGGGCAGGCCCGGCCCGGCCGGCAGCAGCAAGAATCGGCCTTCCCCCACGCCAGAGCCGCAGGCCGGGGGAGGAGGAAGCTGTGAAAGTCTTATCACACAACCTTTTCTCCCCCCGGCCATCGGGTCCCCCTCGTTGGCAAACGGGGCCCAAGCGGCCTCCCGAGCCTCCCCCCCGCATGGGGGAGAGGGAAGCTCGGGTTGGTGTTACCTGCTCAGCCGTCGGAAAGACAAAGAGCCTCAGTTCCGGATTACCTTCCTCAAAATGTGTGTGCACAGAGCGAACTGACTTTCTCTAATTGGCTGTTGCAGGTATCCCAACCCCCACAGAGGAAATTCCCTTAGGAAGAACCTCTTCTGAGTTTCTTCTTCCTAAGTCAACCTATCACACACCCTTTGCTGAACTATGAGCTCAGCCTGTAGGCTCCCTTGCAAGGTCTGAGCTAACTCAGAAGAAGCAGAATGAGAGAAATTCCTGGATAAAGATGGTCTTGCACAGGCATAAGGTGTGGGCAAAGTGCTGGTGTGATGACATGCAAGCATGATGAAAACAGATCCCATCCCACTTTCTGTAAGTCCCTACAATGTGATTTCCCCTCCTTGTGTTCAGTGAGTGTTAGATAGGGAGCTCTGAGGAAAAGAGAACTCACAAACACAGGTGAAGTGTGAATGTTGAGAACTATTGAAACTCCTGTGTTTGTGGCCCCATGGAAACCTCACTCTCTATTCTGCTGCTTGGAGCAGCAGCCAAAACCACTTCACTAAGTTGGTGTTTCCACACAGTTGAATTGAAAGCACGACATCTGTCTAGTTAGAAAGAAAATCCAGGACCAGTCTTTTCATGTCCTTGCCACAGAACCAACCACCTTCAGGCCTTCTGCTTTAGGTCCTGCACTCCTTCTTCCCTGGACCAAGCTGACTAGGACCTCCTGTCCAGTAGCAATAGCAGAAAATGAAATATAGATGTAAGTTGCTGACCTCCACTTCAATGGGAGTCTCAAGACCTCCTGTTGATGTTCTTTTCTGCCCAAAGAGAAACAAATAATGTAAACCCAGTTAGAGCATGTGGGAACCAGCAAGAAAATGTCAAGAAGTCATATGCATCTTCACAGGCAAACTCATTTGAAAAATTTCCTTCTGTGGATTTAAAACTCCTGGTCATATGGGCACTCAGATAGGTATCTTGCAAAAATCTCTGCACTGTACCCTCCAGTCCTGGGGTCAGTTTTGGACCCCCATGACATGAATGACACTGAGGGGCTGGAGCATGTCCAGGGAAGGGAATGGAGCTGGGGATGAGTCTGGGGCACCAGGAGCAGCTGAGGGAGCTGGGAAAGGGCTCAGCCTGGACAAAAGGAGGCTCAGGGGAAACATCTGGCTCTACATAACTCCCGACAGGAGGGGCAGTAAGGGGGGGTCGGGCTCTGCTCCAGGGAACAGGGACCTCAGACTGGGCCAGGGGAGGTTTAGATTGGATATTGGGAAAATATCTTCTCTGAAAGGGTTGTCAAGCCATGGAACAGACTGCCCAGAGCAGTGGTGGATTCCCCATCTCTGGAGAGTTTTAAAAGATGTGTGGGGACATGGTGTAGTGGTAGACTTGGCAGTGCTCGGGCAATGGTTATATATATTCATTTTAGAGGTCTTTTCCAACCCAAATGGAGACCTCATGACACTATTACATTTTGGAGAGTACAGGCAGCAGGAGGAGCAAATGTTCTGATTTCTTTTCCTGCTTTTATTTCTGCAGGTTCTTTCTGTTTAGGATACTGAGACACCATCTTCATCTCTTTTATTTTCCCTGTGTCTGCTAAACTGTTTGGCATTATGTCCAGAATACTGAATGGCAGTCATTGCCAAGTCCTTCCCTTAGTTATTGGCTAGGATTTGCAGTGATTTTTCAAAAAAGGATATGGTTGCAGTATCGATTGCTTAAATTCACTTCTATTGGGAAATAAGTATTTAGTATCAGTGCCCTTATATTCTAGGAAAAGGAGAAAAAAAAGTATTTTGTTCAGTGCCTTGATTCTGCCATAAAAACATTTATGGCAATGTGAGACCTAGCTGCTAGAATATCACTTTCTGGTCTAATGTTTTTTCCTGACGGACTGTAATTCATACATAGTGGAACACTATCCCTCCAAAATAAATGGCAACATTTGAATTCTAGAATCAAGGGTATTAGCATATAGCACTTTTGAGGTAAAAAACACATCACCATCACCACAAAACAGCAGGACTGAGATACTGACAATGGTAGATATAAAAATCATGTAGATTAGAATTATACTTTCAACTCTTCTAGAAAGAGCAATGGTGTAGGAAGAGGTCGGAATGACTTGCTCATTATTTCCCCCCACCTCCAGAAAGAAGGATCTTAAATCCTTGCAGGGTTTTTGGCTTGCAAGTGTTGCTCTTGGCCCTGCTGTCATTAAGGTAGGGCCTACCTAGACAGGTCAGTTTGCTTTGCAGCCTCTCATGGACAGTCTGACAGGGAATGCTCAGCCCCTGCTGCAGCAGCTTTCCTGCGGCCCTCTGTGTAAAATGAGAGGTCCCAGGAATGTTAGAAGAGGGCAAGCAGAAATGGCAGAGCACTGCTCTGTAGCAGCACTGCTCACCCCCATACTTCTGCTTGGATATGACTGGACACTGAGCCCTGGAGAGGGTAAGAGCACGTATTCCATACTAAAAGGTTGGTTTTCAATTCAGTGTCGCTCCATTAAGGTTCATGCTTTCAATGTTGAAATATGCTCAGTGTTATGAGCAGAACATGCTCAGTCCATAATTTTGATGCGACATCTGGCTAGGAAATTTGCCATTGAACTAATGTTTCTGATAAATGTGGCTGAAGAAATAGGCTCATGCAATTGCTGGAAGCAGTAAATTATTTCTGAGGAAGAACAACTGAGGATCATAACTGGTATGACTTTAAAGCTCCAGGTAAAGAATAGGGCACCCATTCTTTACCATGGCAAATATGACCAAAAATTTCTGTGTCTAGGTGTGACCACCTGTGGAGATAAGCTGAATGTCACAGGCTGGACGTGGAGGGGCTCAGATGGTCCCTTCTGCTCTAGTTAGAAATTAATTTCTGTAGATCTTAATGCAGCTGTGATTTATCTCCACTACATGTCAAAGAAAGTGAATGCACCTGTCCTAGGGGGAGCTTTATAAATTTGTTTCCAAGTAGGCTCCCATTGAGTGGTATTCTTGGAAGTCTTGGCGTGAGTTTAAGATGAACACGAGAGGCAAATAAACTAAATAACTGAACATGAGAGGCAAATATATCCCATAATCTGGGATTAGAGGAGGGACAGCTTCAAGCGCACACATTGTGCAATGCGATTCACACTCCTCCTGTCTCCACAGACACATCAGCAGAAGAGGTCGGGCCAGTGGATCCTGTCCAAGGAGGTGACACTCAGGATCCTTTCTACCTCCTGCCAAAGCAGATGAGAAGCTCCTATTACAGAGCAGGTGAGTGGGGTGGGCAACCTGGCACACAGGAGGAGGTAATTGAAGCAGTGAGTAACTATTAAGAGCAGGAAGGAAGGAGAAGGAAAAGGAAATAAAGGAAACTCTGTCATAACCTAAAATAAGTTGTCATTGTGAGATCAAAGGTTCATATAGCCCGACTTATTGTCTTTGAAAGTGATGCTCAGGAAGGATCATCATAGAATGACACTTCTACAGAACTCTACTACCTCCAGTGATTTTTATCTATGGAGTCCCTGACCAGAATGCAGTGTCTTAACGCTTAAGAGATCATAGTGGAATTTTAAGTGATTAATTTCTCCAAGCACTTTTTGAACTCATAAAACATTCTCTGAACATAGGAATATTACTGTGATCCTTCTCTGACTAAGGCTAGCCCATGGAAAGCAAGATCTCATTGCTGGTGTGCAGTGGAGGGAGCCCAGAGCTGGGCCCTCGATGGCTCCAGGCTGCCATCCCCTGGCACTGGGTGCCTGGAGCAGAGGGCCTGCTCAGCTGCTGCCCCGGGAGCTCCCTGTGACTGACACGAGCCTGGTGGGGCCGTGGGACCGGCACCCCCTGCTCCCCTCAGCAGGAATAATGCTGTTGGCTTCCTGCCAAGGATCCCTGAAGGAACTTATCTGTCCTTCAGTGCCAGGTGACAAGGCCCAAGCTGAAGAGAAAGCTGATGCGGCCTGTGCTGTCAGAGCAACAGCCAAGGCCTGAGGGGAAAGGCACAGCCACCATCCCAGCTGATGTCCTGGGCTCACTGTCCTCTGCCTGATCGCCCACAGTGACTGTACCCGGCTGGGACACGGCTTTCCTGAGCTCTCCAGAGGGCCAGGGGAGTCAGGGTGCAGGCAGGGCTGAGCCTCCATAACCATCAGGTCAGAGCCACCAGCCTGGCCAGGGCTTCTCCTGCAGCCCTGATACTCCCGGGGCTCTTGAGGGGCCTCTGGCCCTACAGCCTTCCCTGAATGAGTGCTGGGAAAACACAACTTGAGCAATGGGACATGGATGGGCCCTGCAGCGCTGCTGGAACTCGGAGCAAACCCTGCCTCTGCCTCCATCCTCACCCAGACAAGGACTCCCGGATGGCAGCTGCAAAATACTGCACTTCCAGAGCTGCAGCTCAGCCTGTCTTTTCCATTTGCTGGTTAAAATGAGAGAGGCAAAGCCCCATCCACCCCAAGGAGCCCCAACTCAGTGCTGGAAGTACCTGGGCAGCTGCTCTGCTGCCCATGGACAGCACATCCCAGCAAGGAATGGCCATGGAGCTGGGCTGGTGCAGGGCCATTGCACAAAGGGGAACACTGGATTCAGGCTCTGAGCAGGGAGAGCACACTCGGGCCCCATTCTGATGTTTAACCTTTCAGCTGGCAATGGAGCTGTGCTGCAGCGAGTCTCTCTGGGGTAAGAATAGCAGCTGCTGCCTTGGGACACAGCACACGTGTCCAGCTCCTCCACGGCAGCACGTTGCAGTGCCACATAGAAGGCAGCCTACCCGCCCAGGAATGTCTTCAGGCGCTATTCGTGGAAGAAAATCATCCCCACAAACAGGCACGACCCCGCACAGGAGTCTTAGGAGAGCAGGGCTATTTTGGGCTTTTGACATTGAGGATGAAAGGAGACACGGGATGGGCTGATCCTCCTGGTAGGGGCCTCCTCCAAAGCTCCTTTCATCCTTGTCCCCTCCTCTAGCAATGGCTCTTGTGAAGGCTGAGGGGCAGTTTGGTGTGGTCTTGGAGCACAGGAGAGGGCAGAGGGAGCTGTGAGTTTGCTGGGGACAGGGGCAGCCCTCAGTGCCATCAGCAGTGCCCAGCTGTGCCCAGGGCAGGTCCTGCCTGAGGGTGTGCACCTGTCCCTGGGTCTCTGAATTTAGTGCTTGTACCAACCATTATAGCTGACAGAGATACTCACAGATTTTGTGTGCTAGCTAGACTCTACCAGACCCACTTGAAGCCTTGGAGATGCCCTCAGGTGTGACTGCTCCCAGAGGAGCAGCCAGCTTCTAGGTGGGCTTGGGCAGGCAAAGATTCACGCTGAGAGACCCTGGCTGTCGTGACAGAACAATGCACACTGTTAGGCAAGGAGAAAGTCTGCAGGGGATTAGGAGGGAGGAACAAGATTAGGAGTCTGCTAGGGAGCCCTTGGGAAAAGTAGTGCAGTGTCATAAGAAGGGAGGACTAGTCTGGCATCTCTGCAAGGCGTTGGGTGGCTTTCTTAATGTCTGTGATTGAAAGCTGAGGTCTGCTCCTAAAGCAACATCTCCTATTTCTCTCCACAGATAGCACTGACTGGTTCTGCTCATCAATGCTTGTTACTGACACTGGAATCATGCTAGACTTCCCAGGAAGAGCTGGCATGCTGGAGAAGCTGCACTTGGAAGCCAGGTAAGGTGAGATCCCTTTGGATATTGATGTCATGGGTGTAACAAAAAATATCAGAGTGGTCGGTTTCAACTTCTCTTCAGTGTGAGCATCTATATGGATGCAAAGCCTCTGGCAGTGCTTTCTGCAAGCTTAGACCAAGCAGACAGTGTCAATCCTTATCACTTCCCATCACCCCAAGGAGCTCCACAGGCAAGCTCTCCCTTGAAAACATTGTGATCCTGTTGGGTTCAGTGCTCCATAGAGCAGAAACCTCTGCTGCTGAATACCAGCACTTCTACAGTTGACAGTGGTAGAAAGTCGTGGACTAACACAAGCTTTACACATCACTGCCTACACTGGCCCCTGTTCCTTTGTCCGCATCTTGTTTCCTTTCTGTGCCAACTGCACTTCACAGCCCAGTTGCTGCAAATGTCTTTTTCATTCACACCACACTGGTCTGCATCGAGGACTTCTGCAACCTGGATTCATCTGGAGTGACTGACAGTGAGAACATGAGGGGTGATGAGGCTGACACTTCAGTCAATGAGGTGAAGAGGAGTGTTGGAGCCAGGTGGTGTGCGAGAGCTGGGCACTAAGGGAGAGTCCTCTGAGTCCTTCCAGCACCTGGCCCCAGGCAGGCTCAACTGTTTGCCCACTCAAGAGAAACTGGCAGCGGCTCAAGAAATCTAGGGTGAGGGAGACGGCACACTGTTGGTGTCTTGTAACTTTTGAAACTCTTTGTGACTGAAATCGTCGCTGTCAAGGAACTGCCAGTCCTTCACAGTGCAGTGCACTGCAACTTCTGATGACTCACTCAGAAATTGATGTTTAGGGTTTGTGAGGGCCAGGATCACAAACGAGAGTAGGAAAAGGAAAAAGGAAAAGGATCAGCATGGGAAAGAAGCTGTGCTGAAAGGACAATGGGAGGAGCATTAGGAGGATGTGAAGGCAGGAGCTGGACAAGGAGCTGCTGGAGACAGGAGAGAGCACAGGCTGGATTTTCAGGAGTCTCTCCAGCCTCTGAGTTTATGGATCCTGAATCCAGCACTGGCACCAGCTTCTCCCTTGTCCAAGTGAAGAAAAGTAAGAAAACTTCTTCTGCAATGCAATTGCCCATGGAAAACAAAACCCAAAGAAGGCACTGGCCACAGTGTGCATGCAGAGGAATCTACTACAGTCTTTATTCACTAGACACTGAGGTGGGTATAAAGATGCATGGCAGAAGGAAAGTGACTGAGAGGTTCACATTTTGTGCAGCCCCTCAGGTCACTTTGCTGCCTTTTGACATTCTCACTCTTCCTCTTCTATCCTCCTATGGAACTCCCTGCTCTTGGCTCGGAGCTTGTTGACCTGTGACTCTGCAATGTCAGCCCGCTCCTCGGCTTCCTCCAGCTCGTGCTGGATCTTGCGGAACTTGGACAGGTTGACATTGGACAGCTGCTCCTGGGAGGGGGAAGGAGTCAATAGTGAGAAGTTTGGGGTTTGGGGTTTTCATTCCTCCTGTGCCTTGGCCTGGGCAAAGTCAAAAACCCCTAAACTCCGCCCACCATTGCTTGTACAGAGTCTCACGGTGAGACTGATGAAATCTCCTCATAGTGCTTCTCATAAATCCCCTCAACTGAACCAGAAGCCCTACTCTTTACTCGACTGTTTCCACAATGAAGAAGCCCTGCTCAGACAATCAAATTCAGGAGCTGTAGGACGTCCCTCTGTTCATCTCTGACTACTGCATGCCAAGAAAAAGGCAAATGTTCCTTGCACTATTCTAAAAGCGGAATGCAAAGTGTTTGGGGGGGGGAGGACTTGCAACACCTTCCCTGTCTCCTATTAAAATTCTAAAAATAAGGTATGTCCAAAATTTCTTTATATATTGTGCTACTGATATAATTCATAAAAGTCCTAACAGATTGTTTTGTGGCTGTAATGCAAAAAATGCCGTGTCCATTTTCCCTCCTCAGTAGTCTTCTTAAGGGCTCACTGTTATCATTTTCAAAGGTGAGTCTGATATGAACCTTTCTTAGAATTTGAAGAACTCCATTATTCATGAGTGGCATCTTCCAACTTTCTTATATTTGTCTCCTGAATGGCCAAACTACCCTCTGGGAAAGTGCTTCTTGCCAAGCACTCAGAGAGATACTTACAGCCTCCTCAGATTGTCTCTTGTAGGATTTCACTTTCATTTGCAGCTTGTCCACCAGATCCTGCAGCCTGAGAATATTCTTCCTGTCTTCCTCAGACTAGGGAGGTTGGCAAACAGGATAGAAATACAATAGAGAGGTTAAAAATTCCCTTGCAGATGGTGCAAAATGTGACTCACTGTGAGAAAGCCCTGTCAGAGCAGGAGCCCTCCTGCCTTACCTGGTAGGTCAGTTCCTTCACCCTGCGCTCGTACTTGCGCACGCCCTTCACGGCTTCAGCGCTGCGCTTCTGCTCAGCATCAACCTCCCCTTCCAGCTCCCGCACCTGCAAGGACAAGCCCATCCCTGCAGCTTCCCTGGCAATGTCTCTCCAAGGACACGCTCACTCACACACACACCCAGCCCTACACACCCTGGCCTCCAGCTTCTGGATCTGCTTCTTCCCTCCCTTCAGTGCCAGCTGCTCGGCCTCTTCCAGACGAAGCTGCAGGTCCTTCACTGTCTGGTCCAGGTTCTTCTTCATCCTCTCCAGGTGGGCACTGGTGTCCTGCTCCTTCTTCAGCTCTTCTGCCATCATGGCCGCCTGATCAGAGCAAAGGGTCAAAGCCATTTTGGGGCTGGAGATATTTTGGGCAGAGTACATTCACCACCAGCAATGCCAGGAGCACCCAACTCACATCTGTGATGGCCTTCTTGGCCTTCTCCTCAGCATTGCGGGCTTCCTGGATGGTATCCTCCATTTCACTCTGGATCTGGGCAATGTCTGTTTCCAGCTTCTTCTTGGTGTTGATCAAGCTGGTGTTCTGTGCAATGGGAAGGACATGGCAAGAGTTGAATTTTAATACTTGCCATAATAAACCCTCTACCTGAGCAAAGTCTTTCCACTTCCAGCTTCCACCCCTTATTGTGGAATTATTGTTAAAATGGTTGACCAAATATCAGGCATGGGCTTGGGGAATGGAGGCAAACCACGTCTTTCCCTGGGGACAGCAGTAGAGAGGCCTTTCTTATACTGCTGGTCCTCTGGTAAATTCCAGCCCTCTGTGTTTGGTCAGTCACAACACAGCTCTTTGTTTCCTGCCCTGACCTGGGTGTGGAGGAGCTGCACACGTTCAGTGGCATCCAGAAGCTCCTGCTCAGCCACTTTCCTTGACCTCTCTGTCTGCTCCAGGGCTGCCCGGAGCTCCTCAATTTCAGCCTGCAGCAGGTTTGCTCTGCGTTCCACCATGGCCACCTGCTCCTTCAGGTCATCCTGTGTCCTGAGAGCATCATCCAGATGGATCTGGGTGTCCTGGGAAGAAAGAGAAATTAAATTACCAGGTGTCAGGGTGCACTTGAGTGGCAAAAATGTCAGAGATCTCTTTTTTGTCTTTTCTGTAGCTCTGCTGAACGGACCTTGAGCACTCCCTGTGTATTTCTCAGGTTCTTCTGTGCTTCTGCAGCCACACGGTTGGCATGGCTCAGCTGGATCTCCATTTCATTCAGGTCTCCCTCCATCTTCTTCTTCAGCCTCAGGGCTTCATTCCTGCTCCTGATCTCAGCATCCAAGCTGCTCTGCAAGGACTCCACAACTCGCAGGTGGTTTCTCTTCAGCTGGTCAATCTCCTCATCCTTTTCTGCTATCTTCCTGTCAATGTCAGCCTTCACCTGGTTGAGCTCAAGCTGCAGACGCAGGATCTTCCCCTCTTCATGTTCCAGGGAGGCCTGGACAAGTGGACACAAATGTTGATGGCATTGATAAACCTACTGCTTGCTTTTTAGGGAATGATAGGATATTTCCGGAAATCTCAGCTGCCTGCACTCCCCAAACATAACACAGGGGAATCCAGGATTTTTAGCCCTATTTCTTCATTTATTTAGTGCAGACACCAGTGACTATGGTCATGTACCTCAGCTTCCTCCAGAGCAGCCTGGATTTCAGACTTCTCCTGCTCAACCTGCTTCTTGATTTTCTCCAGCTCATGAATCGCCTTTCCTTGCTCAGCAATTTGCTCTGTGAGGTCAGAAATCTCCTCTGCAAGGAAGGGTGAAAAGAAGCATGGTCAGGCAGAGAGCTGAATGGAGAAAGGCTCTGGTGCATCAGGGGGCCAGACATGTTCTTATCCCTGCAGGCCCAGGGCCGTTAAGTGTGGCAGACAGACAAGCCTGTGAGAAAGGGCAGTGAGGAGCAGAGGCGCAGGGACTTACGCTGCAAGTTCTTGTTCTCCCGCTTCATTGTCTCCAGGTGGTCCAAGGACTCCTCATAGGCATTCTTCATCTTGAACAGCTCCGTGCTGAGAGAGCGTGACTCCTTCTGGGAGGCCTCCAGCTCAGCCTGCGTTTCCTCATACTTCTGCTTCCATTCTGCCAGGATCTGCAGAGAAACGGGATGTGAGTAGGGCTGTGGCCATCACAGGGGCATGCTCTGGCCACGAGTGCTGGTGCTGGAGGCCAAATGACCTTGTCAAAGTTCTTCTGTTTCTTATCCAGAGCAGCACAGGCAGCATTGGATCTCTCCACATCAATCATCAGGTCCTCCACTTCATTCTGCAGCCTCTGCTTTGTCTTTTCCAGGGAGGCACATTTGGCATTGACAGCCTCAACATGTTCCTCTGCATCCTGCAGACGTTGAGCCAGCTTCTTCCTGGAAAATGGTAAGCACAGTTCTTAACTGGAAATGAAGGTGGATGTTGATTATCATATTCACCAGAGCCTATCCCTACACTCTTTTTTTTTCCTGTTTCATTTCCCCAAGGTCTTCATGGAATCATAGAGTCAGAGAATGATTTGTGTTGGAGGGGACATAAAAAATCCACTAATTCCATGCTATGGGCAGTGACACCTTCCACTAGACCAGTCTGCTCCAAGCGCTGTCCAGTCTTACCTTGAACATTCCCAGGGTGGCCACAGCTTCTCTGCAGTCTTGCTATCCCTCTGCACTTTGCACAATCTATACATGTTCTATCTCCTGCATTCATTGTCACATAGCCTGTTTACCTCATGATTTTCTGTTTCATATAACTCCTCAACCTTCTCTTAGGTTTTTGTCTTTGAAAATCTCAGTGTGTCTTTAAATTTCCTTTCTTGGTGTATGCCAGCCTTCCACATAATGCTTACGTACTTGGCCTCCTCGAGCTCCTCAGTGCGCTGAATCGCGTCTGTCTCGTATTTGGTTCTCCACTGGGCCACTTCACTGTTGGCCTTGGACAGGGCTCGCTGCAGCTCCCCCTTGGCCTCCTGCTCCTCCTCATATTGTTCCCGGAGCAAGTCACAGTCGTGGCGAGCAGACTGCAGGGCGTGGGCCAGGGCGTTCTTGGCCTGGTGGTAAAAATACGGCAATAAGGAGTAGGTGTTTCCTGGGAAATTTCTCTTACTGGAACTTATACACTGATCTCCATCCCAAAGAGATAGTGGTTAACTGACTCCCTGATAAATATATAGGAGTCCTTCACTGCAAGGGGGAGTGATCTAAGGAGATTGTTTGAACTTCTAATTGGATCACCTTTTGAAGTCTTGAACACTTCAAGAAAACAATATATGAACCATATGAAATAAAAAAATATTTATTTCATATGTAACGTGAGTATCTCCACCTTTATCTCTTCTTCTAATTGCCGCTTCAGTTCTTCAATCTGCTGAGTGAAAGCCTGTTTCCCTCTAGACAGCTGAGAAATTAAAGCATCTTTTTCCTCCACCTGGCGTCCATATTCACCTGAAAAAGTTTGCAATTGAGACATTTTAATAGCCAAGAGAACAATTTACGGGGTTTTCCCATTTCCAAATTACAGATGGAAGGGCTGTACCAGATTCTGTCTGCAGACGAGCTCTTTGAGCACTAAGATCACTAATCATGCGCTGATTCTGTTCCTCCTTTGATTTATATTCACTCAGCTGGTCTTCCAGAGTGCGGCACATCTTCTCCAGATTTGCCTAGATATCAATTGCACATAAGAAAATTAGTAAACACCTTGATCCTGCCTTCTTTTAGCAGGAAAATAAGTCCAGAAGATGTAATTGACATATCTTGGGACAGTATATGCTCCCACATTTCTACATATAGGATTTGGAGAAATAATTTATAATATAATGTGATAAAAAATTAAATAAGATTAAAGAAAAATATAACATCGCTATCAAATTCCTCATAAAAATAATTGTGTACCTTCGCTTTAGACACAGACTCTATGTTACTGGCTAAGTCATCAATCTCCATCTTCATCTCACTCTTCTCCTTCTCCAGCTTCTGCTTCACACGTTGCAGGTTGTCGATCTGCTCCCCCAGCTCAGCTGTGCTGTCCGCGTGCTTCTTGCGCAGGGCGGCAGCCGTGGCTTCGTGCTGCAGCGTGGCCTCTTCCAGGTCACGGCGCATCTTCTGGAATTCTGCCTCACGTTTCTTGTTCATCTCGATCTGAGCTGCTGTGGCCCCTCCTGCTTCTTCCAGGCGCTCACTGATCGCCTCCAGCTCCCTGGACAGGTCAGCCCGATGCTTCTCTGCTTTAGCGCGAGAGGTTCGCTCTGCCTCAATTTCCTCCTCCAGCTCCTCAATACGGGCCTGCAGAACAGCAGGGACCCTTCACACCCGTGCCCTCCTCCTGCCTGAGCTGAGCCTCAGCAAGGCAGGGGAAGGAACAGACACTTGCCTGCAGCTCCTTGATTTTCTTCTGAAATTGCATGCCTAAAAGTTGCTCATCCTCAATCTTGCTCTGGAGCTGGCTGATTTCAAAGTCTTTCCTTTGGACCAAATGAATTGTGTTAGAGCTCAAAGAAAAAAGACAAGTTCTGCAGCCCAGCCCTCAGGTGCCCCAGAGCCATTCTTACTTCTTCAGTTTCTCCTCCAGCTGCTGCTTATCATTCTCCAAATCCATGATGCTGTCCTGGGCCAGCTTCAGGTCTCCTTCCAGTTTCCTCTTAGCTCTCTCCAGGTCCATGCGCAGTTTCTTCTCTTGCTCCAGGGACCCTTCCAGCTAAACACAACAAGACCATCAGTGCTCTACCAGCCTGATCAGGCTCCAGACCTGTCCTGGTCCTGCTCCATGTCTGTGTACTTACATCATCCACTTGCTGTTCCAGCTTGATCTTGGCTTTGGTCAGAGTATTGACTTTGTCCTCCTCTGCCTGCAGGTCATCCAGGGTCTGCTGATGGGCCTCTTGGAGGGCTTTCTTCTCTTTTGTCAGCTTCACGATGGTCTCATCCAGAGCTGCCATCTCCTCAGTCAGGTTTTTCACCTTTGAGAAGAAAGGAGCAAGAACAGATAGAAATTGGTGCTTAAAAACTTCATAACAAGATAAATCTTTTCCAGAGTGTGAGTGACAGGTTCTGCCTCATACCTTGTTTTCAGTGGCATGTTTTTCCTTCTCCACCTTGGCCAGTGTTAGCTCAAGGTCATCAATATCTTTCTTCAGCTCTGAACATTCATCCTCCAGTTTCCTCTTCTTGGCTGTCAGCTCAGCATTAATTTCCTCTTCTTCCTCAGCCCTTTCTGTCACTTCTTTAACTTTGGCTTCCAGCTGGATTTTGGTTTTGATGAGCTGGTCACACCTTTCCTCAGCATCAGCCAATGCATCAGCTTCCTGGTAGGGAGATGTCATTTTTAGTGATATGCTTTTTGAGGGAATATTGTGATACTTAACCCTCATAGTGCAGGGTCTTGGATAGCTGTTTTGTAGTTTAAAATTTGATTCATGTTCCAACAGACTGACATATAATATAGAATTGATTTTATATTATTAGTTTTGAAACACCAGGTTTAAAAGCTAAAACCAAGTTAAATCTTTTTCAATCTACCTGAAGAGATGAGTATTCATATATTTGTACAGGATGTAGAATCCAATATTATCTCATAATATCAAACATTGGATCAAAGTGCATAATCATAAGAATATCTCAGCATACACGATAGAAAAGTGTCACCCAAGTAATATTTTGGCTACAGATACCCCACAGTCCTTACAGAAGCTAGTTATACCTTTGAGAGCACCACTGAAAGAATTGCAATTGTACTGAACTAAATTCAAGTTTCCATACAGCTTGAAAATGTAAATATCAACCTGGTAGTCACCGTAGAATGAGGATTAAACCCTCTGGTGGTACTCACAGACTGAACCTGGAGCTGCAGGTCATTTTTCTCCTGCACCAGTTTCACCATTTTTTCCTCCAGCTCCTTTCGCTTTGCCTCAGACTTTGCAAGTTCCTCCTTGGTTTTCTCAAACTCTTGTTTCATGTTGGCCATTTCCTTCTCAGACTCTGCACTCTTCAGCAAGGGCTTGATCTTGAAGAACAGCTTCATCCATGGCCAGTGTTTGACATTCATGAATGCACGAATGTTGTACTGGATGCAGAAGATGGATTCCCTGAAAGATAAGTAGAAATAATATTCAGTATTTACACAATGATGACACAATAAGCCCAGAACAGTGAACGTGATTTGAAGAAAACTCTACCTCCTCTCCACCATTCTCTGGTACTCCACCCTCATCAGGAAGCCCCTGCACCTGGCCTGGGTGCGGGTGATGAGCTGTGCCAGCTTCTCATCCCTCATCTCCTCCAAGAGCCCCACCAGCCCAGCTTTGAAGAACACCTTAGGTAAGAACATGAAAACAGGTGCATTGTCTGTACTTGTTTAACATAACCTGGTACCCTGCCCCTCATGACAAACACTATGGAAGTTAAAAGCAAAACCACAAAGAATATATGTAGTGCCAGACATGCTTTTGTAAATCCAAGCTTCTAATTACTTGCAGTTGAGGAACTATAATAGCCAGACATTTTTCTTTTATTTTTATTCATTCTTGATTCTTTTATTCTACAACTTTGTCTTAAGTTAGGAACTTGATTAACCTTAATTAAATCATCCTATGACCATGAATTTCATCTTATTTGTGTGTTGAGTAATCAAGAATCTGGTTCATTTATTTTACACTATTTCTTATACCCTATTGAATCATTTCATGTACTATCTGGAGTACATGAGTGTCAGTATCAAGCCATGCAAACCAAAACCACATAGCACTTGGAGCAAACAGATGCTTTACCTTAGTGTGACCAAATTTGTATTGAGTATGGTCTATATCAATTGATCCAAGAAGTTTCTCACAAGCCTTCTTGCTGTCAATGAACTGTCCCTCTGGGATAGCACTGGCATTTAATACTTTGTATCTGAGGGAGAAAATGGAAGGACTTGCTTTGACCTCCAGAATGCTAAGGGTCTTTTCCAACCCAAGTGATTCTATGAATATGAAGAGGTCTGTTGTTGAGACCAGCTGGTGGGTACATGGCAAGAAAGAGTCTTATGAACTGTTGAGAACCAACAGCACTTGTTAAACCGAAACTTCAGAGAAGGCTTTAGGCTCAGGAGGGGAAGGTTAGATTTCAAAAGCTATTTAAGATGGACAAGATGGTCCAGTAAGAGGATGAAGTCTGACCTCTGTTTAAAATCTGCATACAGGACTCTGTTGGGAAATCCTTTCCTGCAAATCCTGATCCCTTCCAGCACGCCGTTACAGCGCAGCTGGTGCAGCACCAGCTCGTGCTCCATGGCACCTGGCAATGCAGAGCACAAATACATGCCATGTTCTGTAATACAGTGGAGAAGAGCTGCACCACACTGCAAACCTTCAATATATATGTAAGTCTCTTACCAGGTGTTTTAGTTTCATTTGGGATGATGCACCGTACAAAATGGGGGTGGGTGCTTCTCAGGTTGGTCATCAGCTTGTTTAAATTCTCCTGGGAGAGTCATTAAGAAAATCTGATATTAGCAAATGTAATTTCTGCTGTAAGCATCGAGTCCTCTGAAACGGAATACCATACAAAAACTAGCAGAACCCTGAACTCAAGCTCTCTGCACCAGTTTTTCTGACTTTCCACAGTTCTTTGCTATAACTAACTTAGTGTATAAAGTCCTTCTGAGTAATGTGTAGGAAAGACTGTACTCTTAAACATACAATTTTAATACATTTCACTAATTCTAGTGGAATGCTTGCATTTAAAAGGATATCCATTTTCCATTGGATGTACCCAGAGAGATAAAGTAGTACCCCTATGAGGCAGTGTGAAGCATTCTGCAGTAGGCATTTAGGCTGGGTCGTATGAGAACACTACATAGAACTTTTGTGTTTTCCCTACTGAAAGCAAAAGGGACAAAACCAACAAGGAGAGTTTTCAATGTCTAGAGCATACATTTATCTTGGAAGGCAAGGTGAGATGAATCCCAGCCTTAAACAAATGGAAAAACTGATTCAGTGAAATCAAGTCCATTCAGTGAAATGAAGTATGAGTAGATTAATTGGATTTATTCCTAGCAGAATGTGGCCCAAGAACTTCAGAATCTTTTAACAGAACCAAGCCAAAACAAGACTAGCCATACTAATTGGTGGGTTTGCTCCTCATCTTAGGAAGAAATAGTGACTTCTCTACTGTACCCGAAAAAGAGCTGAGACAGTCTGGAAGGAAGAACCCTTCTTCTTGGCACCTTTCTTGCCACCACCAGCACTCGCCTCAGCTAAATCGAAAATAAATAAAACAGATTTTTTTTTTCCTTCTTTGATTCCTTTTTGCAAGCTGTACATCAGTGAAAACATGGAATTCAAAGAACCAACCTGCATCTGCTCCACCATAGTTGGCAAAGAGTAAAGCCAGGGTCTTCACAGATGATTTCTGGTACAGCCCAATGACAGTTTCATTCAGAGGATCCTTGTTCTTCTCCAGCCAGCCAGTGATATTGTAGTCCACTGTGCCAGCGTAGTGCACCAGGGAGAAGTGGGCCTCAACCTTCCCTTTGGTAGGTTTTGGCTTCTGGAAGTTGCTGGACTTGCCCAGGTGCTGGTCATAGAGCTTGTTCTTGAAAGAGGTGTCAGTTGCCTTGGGGAACATGCACTCCTCTTCCAGGATGGAGAAGATGCCCATGGGCTGGGAGAAATCACAAGGGAGACCAATTGTAATTTATCTTTCAGGGCAATAATGACATTCACCTGGGCACAGTAATAGAAAACAGACTGAGATACACATCAGAAAATACTATAATTTAATTCCATTTTCTTCTAGGAAGTGTGATTGATCATATTGATACTTACATTTTTTAACACAAAATTACCATAAAAAATATAAATTAATTTTGTTTGTGTTGACTATGCTTTGTAAAATCAGAGCACTACCTTCTTATTCAGTGGAACTCAGAGCACACACAGATGTGTTGGACAAGTTGAACATGAGCCAACAGTACACCATTGCAGCAAAGCCACCAGCTCATCCTCAGCTACACTGTGCTGCTAACAGCTCGAGGGATTTGATCCTTTCCCTCTACTCAGCTCTGAGAAGAAACATCTGGAGTGCTGTTCCAGCTCTTGGCTACCCAGCACAAGAGAAACATGCACATAGAAGAACCTTTTGGAAAATGAGACCAAGTAAATACAGAGATTCCATGCATGTAACTGATTTGAACAGGAAGGATACCTTCTCAATGAGCTCAATGCAGGCAGCCAGGTCCATCCCAAAATCAATGAATGTCCATTCAATCCCCTCCTTCTTGTACTCCTCCTGCTCCAGCACGAACATGTGGTGGTTGAAAAACTGTTGCAGTTTCTCATTGGTGAAATTGATGCACAGCTGCTCAAAGCTGTTAAACTGAAAATAAAATAAGAAAGATGCATATTTGAAGATGCAGCAATAATTGCAAGACCTCATATTTTAAAATTCAGGAGTGCAGTCAACTTGACTTCCCGTGCATTTCTTCAGTCTGTTTCATGGCAATATGAAAAAGAGAAAAGGATCAAATTAATTGTCCACAAGGAAATTCTTTTCATCGACAAAATTTAAAGATAAATTATATATCGTGTTTGAAACGAGACCAAGTTACAGAGGGAGAAAACCCAAGCTTAGGACTATCATGATTACATATTTTTACACTGTCTTGTCCCTGATCATATGATCAATGAACTTTTTTGATTTGACCATTTTGTACCTTTGATTTTGCACATCTTAAAATAGCACAAGTCCTTTGAAAGGTAATTTTTTTACTTAAAAAAGACAAATAGTAATAATCATGTGATGATACTATGTTTAGTTTAAAAATGTGTCTCAAATTGATCATAACATTCAGTTGTCTCTTCCAAATAGCTCTTACCAAATCTTACTTACATCAAAGATCTCAAAGCCAGCAATGTCCAGGACACCAATGAAGTACTGCCTGGGCTGCTTCGTGTCCAGCTGTTCATTGATACGAACAACCATCCACAGGAACATTCTCTCGTAGACAGCCTTTGCCAGGGCACCCACAGCATTGTGCACCTACAGAAAAAAAAACCAAACAAAAACCTGGAGTTACAATACGGGGCAGAGGAGAATCAAAAGGATATTCATTCTACACATGGTTACAGGTCACATGTTTCTTACCTGCTGTGCTGTTTGTCCCTTGGTCACGTATTCATTCCCCACCTTGACTCGGGGGTAGCAGAGGGCCTTGAGCATGTCAGCTGAGTTCAAGCCCATCAGGTAGGCAGCCTTGTCAGCAACTGAAAAGCCAGAGGAAAAAGGAAAAAATTTATGTCCAATAGTCTTTGAATCCTGGGGCATTCCCAAAAGGCTGAAGGGTTCAGATTTCTATTCTTTGAAAACCTTTTATAGAATCTTGTAGAGGGGATCTTTGTAACATCACACTTGCCATTAGGTATATTGAGCTTTTCTAAAAGAATTTCTGTTTGAAATTCTTCACTGCAGCATGCAGAAAGTAATGAAGTTTTAAAAGTCTCCTGGCACAAAACTGAAAACTGAAGCTTGCTAGTCTGAATGTGTGCAGTACACACGCAGCTCAGGAGCTGCAGTGACAACAGTTAGATACTGATCTACATTCAGGTGATCACAACCACAAAATAGTTACAGTGGAACACAGAGACAGTATCTCTGTTCTCCTTCAGATCCACAGCCTACAGCCTTTTCTGAGCTTTTGTTGCTGATGTTCAATAAAACTCGTTTGGCTTCATCCTGTTACCAGTGGTGCTCTCCACCTGCTTTTCCCTTTAACAAGAGGAGGCATTGCTCACAGAACTGAAGACAGGGGTCATAGGTCCTGTGCCAACAAAGGAAAAGAATGAAATAACACCTCTCACAGCTGACTTTCCTGAGCACCTGATAGGTGAAGGTGCATGGGAACACGGTTCCCTGTCATGTTAGAACTGAATCACTGGGCTATTACACAATTGCAAGCAATATTCCACAAAAAGTAAGATTAAGGAACATCCATAACTCCTGACTTCTTGAAACTGTATGAAGACTAGTTTAAAGTATTAATTGTTCACATCATAAATTTTGTAAATCCTGAGATCAGGGAACTCCATGTACTAAAGACAAGGGATAGCTGTTTTTTCCTGGATGATTGTTTTCCTGGAGATCTAAAGGCCAACAACTTTTGCTGTCTTCCACATATGTAGTGGCTAACAGAGGGTTAATTACTGAGTTTGATAATACCTTCTGTGCCTTCAGGCTCTGCCTGCTCCTCTCTTGGTTTCTGCTTGAACTTCAGGTTCCCGTAGTGCATGACAGCCCCTGTCAGTTTGTAGATGGCCGTTTTCTCGTCTGGAGTGAAGCCCAGGATGTCAATGGCACTCTGATAATACAATGAGCAAAGTGAAATATTTGCATGTTATCTGATGTATGACCTGTGCCTGTTCACCAGTTCTGTGCATTACTTACATCTGTCGCCATCAACTCCTCCTTGTCATCAATGCTGGGAACAGTGATCTCACCTTGACTCACAAAAGGGTAGTCAAATGGGTTGGTGGTAATGAGGAGCATTTCTGAAAACAAATGTGCTCAAGAGTTAAATTTAATTAACCTTGTAATATAGTTAAATGTTGCTCAGAGATTTTCCTCTCAAAAGCTCAGTGATGTCTCCTACCGATTAGCTCCGGCTTCTTGTTGGACATGATCTGATAAAAGATGTGGTAGCTCCTTTCCGCCTTGAGCTGGAAAGTGACCCTGGACTTCTCCAGCAGATCTGGCAAGGATGGTAGAAAGAGTTAGGCACTTGTGGGAATGTACATGGATGTGGGAATTTGGGAAGGGATGGGAGCAGTCCAGGAGAATCTCTTACAAGTTTCAATGTCAGCAGAAGCCAGTTTGCCTGTGGCACCAAAGTGGATTCTGATGAATTTGCCCTGTTAAGCAGAAGCAGAAGCAGGTCAGCCTGGATGTGTACTGCTGACATCTCCTTTGCATGAAGAACTGCTCCAGCATCATTTGTGATGCCATGAGGGGGAGAGATTTTGTGCAAAGCAAGAACTCACAAAGCGTGAGGAGTTGTCGTTCCTCACGGTCTTGGCGTTTCCAAAGGCCTCCAGCAGTGGGTTGGCGCTGATGATTTGATCCTCAAGCGTTCCCTGCAGGGGAATTATTCAGTGACTGTGTTTAGTTGGCAGGGCAATGCCAGGCCAAGTGTTCAGGTTGTTCTTCCTGACTCACCTGCATTTTGCCTGATTTCTCCTCCTTCTTCTTCTCTCCACTGGCTGCAATTGTTGCAAAGTACTGGATGACACGCTTTGTGTTCACAGTCTTCCCGGCACCGGATTCTCCGCTGCCAAAGCCAAGAGAGAAGCAGAGGGTGCGTGGTCAGGCAGGAGGTGCCCTGGCACCAGAGAGCCCCGCAGGGACCCGCACAGGGGGTGTACGTACGTGATCAGGATGGACTGGTTCTCCCGGTCTGTGAAAGTGGAACAATGAAAGATGTGTTAGCAGCTGACCTGGATCATGCTAAGCTGAATGAGAAGTAAAACTGCAAACCAAAGCCGGGGATTCTTCAGAAAGTCCAAGACTACCCAATTCCCTTCTATGTCCCAGCAGTATTAAGCATCAGCCCAAACGGATATATGTATTAAACAGTCAGAAGCATCTGGACCTGAGACAAGCTTTGTATCACTTGCCCTTCAAGAAATAAAACCAAAGTACCTACCCAAGTTCAAAATACAAGAGAAAAATAACTTTTTCTTTCTCACCAGTGAAAAAATGCAGAAAAGAGAGTCAAGTACTATTTCTGCAGTAGGAGAGTGTAGAATTTTGTACAATAAAGTACAAATAATTTACTATGGTAAGTTTATGAATGCTCCTAGGTCAGTTTCACTTGAAATTGTTTGCTACATAAGTCGACCAAGTTCACAGTCATGCTCTCTGGTGGCTACAGCTGGCTTGTCATATACTCCAGTGAGATCAGCAGGGCTTTTTTGGTTAGACTGCTGTGAGGGTGGTCAAGCACTCACCAGTGAGCATGAACTGATAGGCGTTGTCAGAGATGGAGAAGATGTGTGGAGGGGCCTCCTGGCGCTTCTTGCCTCGGTAGGCCAACACCACCTCGGGGTTGTACACCGGCAGCCACTTGTAGGGGTTGACAGTGACACAGAAGAGACCCGAGTAGGTCTGTGAGGAAGGGACACAGCACGTTGGCTTCCCCTGAGCCTGGCCCAGCAGCTCCTGAGGCTGCCCAAAGGAAGCTGCTGCTGCCACTTACGTAGATCATCCAGGCTGCGTAACGCTCTTTGAGGTTGTACAGCACAGCGGGTTCGTGGAGGTGGGTCATCATGGCCATGTCCTCGATTTTGTCATACTTGGGAGGGTTCATGGAGAAGATTTGATCTTCCTTCACAGTCAGGGTCTGCCAAGGAAACAATGGATCCACATGTATCACCTAAAAGCTCAAAGTGGGGATCGAATGTTGTCCTTCAGCCTCCTTTTTGACTCACCTCTCCCCCTTCAGTCTTGACAGTAACTTTGCCTGATTCCCTGCTCGTGATTGTCCCTTTCACAAAGGATTCTTTAGGATGAGCCACAAAGACAGATGTCTTGGCATCAAAAGGTTTGTTCTGGGCTGCAATTCTCTCCTTTTCCGATTTTCGGAGGTAAGGAGCCGCCTCCCCAAAAACAGCCATCTCAGCATCTCCTGAGGCCATGTTGGCACTTTACTGAGGATGACTCAGCAGACGACTCTGAGAAGAAAAAAACATAGTACTGATTATTTATCCTGTAAGATTTGGAAAAATTTTATCCTTTGCCTTGGTGTCTTTTCATACTCAGGGTATTTTAGCATGAGATAACTAGAAACTTAATTTTATGTCAAAATAAGAGGCTTTAATGGATGTAGTCTAGGTCTTCAAATGTTTGTTGATGACCTTTTCAGAGCTGTGGATTTGCTGTTTTAACAATACTGTCCCTGTAAGACAAGAGTGAATTTGTTGAGCAAGTTTCACTATTAGGAATGGAAATAGAAGAAATAGTTAAAAGGATGAACAGTGAAATAAAACTACTGAAAACTGTATTGTAGGTGACCTACAGTCTTGGAAAACAATGACTCTGTGGGACATTTACCTATTTAATAGTAATGGAAAGGTAGTGGGTAATTAATAAATTTTGATAATTAAATTCTCCACTTAAAAAAAAAAAAAGTGCAGTGTTGTGGCCTTTTAATTTCTGTCACAATTAATTTTCTTTATGCATTTGTCCCCCTTCACTACAATACCTAAATAATTTCAGCCCCAAAGTGCTGACTTAGGTGAAATAAAATTCAATCATTGAAATTGGAATTTCCAAGGCTATATTAAGATCTCAAATAAATACTTACTGAAAAAATCTAAGAACACATGAGTTCTTAAAAATATTTTTTAAAAGTATTTCTTCAAGTGATTTATTAAATATCTAGGGTACCTAAATTTAGCCAACTGCACTTTTAAAATCCTCTAGTTACTTTAGTAAAATTTATTCCCTCTGTGTTCTTTAGGCAATAGATATATTTTTTGTCTGGAATAAGAAAATGGATATCTAAGAAAGCTGATAATTCTGGCACTCTGCAAAGGTGGTTAGAAGGTCTGTATGTTCAGATGATTTAATAATTAATATTTTCTTAAGTAAAATACAGGATTTTGCATTTTTTCCTGCTGTGCTTATCTGGTCCCATTCTCCTCCTGACGTAGCAAAGATGGGAAGGCAGTACATCTTGATTTATGTAAGCTCAGTTAAGCAGAAGTGAAGAATGTCCCCTTGGGGATTTTCTGTTTTGACATCAGTGCCCAGAGGATTCAAACACAGTCTTGGACACTCTCATCACTTTCTACTGCAATCCCACTAGGTTTGCATATGGGGTGAACCACTGAACCTTCCTGACACCCCACCCCAAAGGATCTGTCTCTGCCCCTAAGAATTAGTAAATCAGCTTCTTACCTCTCGTGACACCAGCTGTGTGGCTTGTGGGCTGGCAGCTGGTCAGAACTGTAAAACAGAAATGGCAGTTCCTAAATTACTGCTGCACAAAAATCAAAAGTGAAAATACGCAGGTGCCTTGAAAACAGATTTATAATGGAGTCCCCTCCTGGACAGGAGCACGGGAGGCAGCAGGAATGTGGTGGCACACGAGGCTTCCATCCCCTTCCTTCCTGCCAGCCTGCAGACCCCATCCTCTTACCTTGGAGCTTTCTGTGGAGCCAGGGCAGACGTGGTGCAGGGACGTTTTATACGATCTCGCCTGCAGATGCTACAGATGCCTACTCTTTCTTCGGTCAAAAATATTTTGGCAAACCCTCTTTGGTAAAGCATTGTCTGGCAAACTGAACTAAGGGCATAATTGTCATTTGACATGACTAGATATAATTAGAAAATTTTGATGTCTTAGTGGCTATATGAATACATCTCCTATAAACAATCTTCCCAGGGTGTTAAGGAGAGAATCTGGACTAGTCAAAGCACTTAAAGAACTTGGATTCAGGACTTATGGATTTTATTGCTGGCTTTCCCACCGACTCATTGCACAACCTGGGATGGATTGCTTGGTATGTCTGTGCTGCAGCTATCCCAGTAGTACAATAGATAAAACAGGATGTTAAAAGATAAATCAGCATTATTAAAACCTTCTGGCAGTTTTGTTGGTTTAACCCTGAAAGCAGAAGTGCAGAAGTATAAGAGGTGAGGAGGGTGACAGGCACAGCAGGGTGGTCAGGCAAACACTGCAGCTGGGAGAGGCTGGCTTCTACCTGGGCTTTTAAGTTGATGGCTCTGACACATGTGAGGCAGCTTTAGGGGTATCAGGAAGAGTGCACACATACACACACACACACACACAGAGGCACGTGCCTGTGTGCCTCTTTGCATACACTTCAAATTGCAAATAAGTGTCAGATTCTCTAAAAACTGTTCCTGTGAACCCTGTGCCCTGTGATGGGTTATACCTGCTGAGACTCCTGATCTGCAGGTTAGTGCCAGTGAGCAAGATGCTCCCTGCTTTTGCTGGCAACTTAATTTATCCTTAACTTTATTTATCCTAATGCCTGTAACACTTGGAAGAATAAGTGATTTTAAATGCCAGCTGAAATCAGCACACCTACTTACAAATGGTAGAAAACTCCTCTTTTCAGCAATACTTCTAAAAATAATTTGATGTATACACAAACACATCATGTCAGCATGCAGTCCCAGATGTTCTCTACCTGATATATCCTCAGTCCAGCACTTCCATTTCATTACAAATATCTTACACACTTAGTCCAAAACACCAGAGCACTGGGGGTGGCAGACATGCCTGGACAATGCTGATGGAGAGAGGGGAAGGGGATTTACTTGTGGTGCTGGAGAGACACTGGTCTTGTTTTAGGAAAAGAGCACAGTCACGTGAGCTGATTTAAATCCTGTCAGATTTAGGCTGAGGTACTTAACACCTTCTTTGCCTCAGTCATCAAAAGAAAGAGGGGTTATCCTCAGGGCAACCAGCCCTTTAAACCATTAGTCAGATAGAGCAGCAGAATGGACTCCCTGCAATCCAGCAGGAATTAGTCAGTGACCTGCTGAGCTTAGACACTCACAAGTCTGTGAGGCCAGACAGGATTCACCTGAGGCCACTGAGAAGAAGAAGGGAAGAATTTGCCCAGCCACTCTCAATCATTTATCATCAGTCCTGGCTTATCATCAGGACTTTCCTATAACCAGGTGTGAGAGACTGGAAAGATCGATGTCCTGAGATATTTTGGGATGCATGTGTGTGGGGGAAGGGCAGGTCAGGCCCTGCCCTGGTGAGGCAGTGCACCTCCCCATGCCCCACCCCACCTAGAGCCATGATTCTATGATTCTGTAGCTGAGAGTGCTGGGTTAGACCATCTGACTTTGGGGACAGTGCCTTTCCAGTGGCCAACAACAAAAAGTCATTTTACTCAGAGAGATCTTCTGGGGTTTTGCTGTTGTGCTGTGCAGGATGTGGACCCAGCTGTGCAAGAGGCAGGAGTGAGGCACACAGCCAGGCAGCTCTGGGCAGGCAGCTGAGGGAGGTCTGGTTTGAATGGGAAGCTGAGGTGTCTCCAGATATTGACACTCACTACTTATTTGGGGATTGAATTTAGTGTCAGTAGGTCCCCATAGTCCAGTGGTAGAACATAAAACCTTTTTTGAAAATGGTCCAAATCTCAGAAGAAGGTTGTGAAGTAGAACACAGCAATGAAAGGGATTCTTTAATCCAGATGGCTTTTGAATATCTCCAAGGATGGAGATTTCACAATACCTCTGGGAAAGCTGTGCCAGTGCTCAGTCACTCTTACAGGAAAGAAGTATTCCCAGATTTTCATAGGGTGAAAATCTGTGTGTCATATTGTGCCCATTGCCTCTTGTCTTGTCACTGGGCGCCACTAAAAAGGGCCTGGTTCCATCCTCTGTGCACCTCCAGGTGTTTATATCCATGGATATGATTCACCTGATCATTCTCTTCTCCAGGCTGAACAGTCTCTGCTCTTTCAGCCTTCCCTTAGGAGAGAGATGCTCCAGTCTCTCATTCATCTTACTGGCCCTTTTCTGGACCCTCTCCAGTAGCTCTGTATCTCTCTTATAGGGGTGAGCTTAGCATCACTCCACGTGTGGCCTCAGTGCTGAATTAAGAGCAAGGATGACCTCCCTCTACCTGCTGCAACACTCCTCCTAATGCAGACACCATTCACTTTCTTCACAGAAAGGACACATTGTTGGCTCATGTTCAACTTGCTGTCCCCCAGAAGCCCCAGGTTCTTTTTTTGTACAGCTGCTTTTCACCTGGTCAGCACCCAGCATATACTGGTGCCTGGGCTTGCTCCTCTCCAGGTTCAAGTCTTTGTGCTTGCTTTTTGTTATTGGGTCCTAGATGGACCTCAGGGTTTTGCCTCACCAGTACTCAGCTGCATACTGTCCTTAACACAGAAAACACTAAATGTTTAACGGGGCTTGGCAATTGCAGAATCACAGAGACTCAAATCTTATTGCCATGTTTATCTTTATTGTTTGTTAAGTTATAAAAACAAGATAAAATGTTAAAACAGCAACTATTTTCACTTGAAAGCTCTAAATTCACCTCCATTTCCTTGTTTCCTCTTTTGCATTAACAAAATAGGACACAGAAAACAAGAACTTCTCTTTCAGTATTTTGAGTTGCTGTTTTTAAATATCTTTTTGATGAAAAGTAGAAGTAAAGCAATGGCAGCTGTAAGAGCATGCATTGTGAATACAGGTAGTATATGAACTCTCAGGCAATGTCTACAGGGGGAAGACACGTTTGTGGAGGCTGGAAGAGGAGACAAGAGCAAATGTAAAAAAAAATTGGGCAAACAACCCAGCAGTCCATGTTGTAGTGTATGACATAAAACTCATGAAAAGTGAAGTGTTTGGTCAGCTGTCGTAAGCACCCCTGGAAAGCAGTCTAAGCTACTGAGCATCTGCTTAGGATTTGGGTTAAGTTATACAGATCTTCTCTTTCACCAAAGTATCATTTATATGACTTGGTGTTGTGGTTTCTTACAAAGAAGTGAGAAGTCTCTAATCTGAAATGGATGATTCAGATTTCACTGTAGTCTCACTCTCTAGATCCCAAAAATTTACTTCAGGGGAAACTTTGCCATGTTTCCCTTATCTAGGTACAGCAAGGAGAAATCTGTCCAGGAAAGAATCTGTTGAAAGAAGTGCAAGCATCTCAAAGAAAAAAAAAAAGCAATGTTTCCTGGGAACCATTACTATTCAGTTCTGTCAATTCTATTTCCATCTCTGCAGGGTGAACTTACTGGGACCAGAAGCAAACCACAGCAGAGATAAATGGGAAGTGGCAGGCTGGAAGCCATCTCTGGATACAGACTGTGCTGCACAGCAATGCAGTGTCGTCAAGGTGCACATTCCCCAGGGAGGAGAAGGGATTCAGTCGTGCTGAAAATAGATCCTTCTTGAGACAGTGATCAGACAGCTGCTCCCTTTCTGCCAAGGCCTAAGACGTGTATTTTGCTCTACCCGCCCCAGCAGTTAGCTGAGAGATAAGGAGTGAGAAGGCACTTTCGAGGCAGGCAGCAGCCAGGCTGGGGAGGGCGAGGGGAAGATCCTGCAGGTGCCATGTGTTGGCCACTGGGAACCTCCCCCTCCTGCCTGCTCAGACTCATCGAGCTCATGAACTAGAAACACAAGAATGGCCTGTATGGGCGGAGGTTTTGCAGTAGGAAAAGGAATGTTTCTTTGTAGTCTTTACCCCGGGAGCTACTCCCAGGCTATATGCTCTGTGATTCCCCGAGACAGATGGCCTCCAAGGTGTCCCCTCTGGCTGGGGTGTGTCCAAGTGGCCACTCCCGTGAAGCTGAAGCCGTGGCCCTCAGTGAAATCTTTGATTTCGCTTCATTCAGTTAACTGACAGTAATTCCATGCCATTTGCCAAAAAGTATATTCCTCCAGAACACCAAATCCATAATACTGTTTCTCATGAACATCAGCTGAGATGTCCTCAGCAGCAGCAGCTGGCTTTGGTTGCTTTCAGTCCCTGAAGAGCAGTGTGACCTGCAGGCAGAGTCAGAGATCTGTGGAGCTCACTGGGGCAGCAAAATGCATCACATCACATCTGGAAGGAGCTCTGCCAGGTGAGGAGCAGCAGGGCAGGCAGAGTACAGGAGATTCTTCTCATTACCACAGGCTGGACATATTCTCAGTGGTAACTGTATGATGGTAAGCATTTCTCCAGGTCCATCTCAGGAATTTACGGGTGTGGTTCAAACATTTTTTTTTTCATTCTGAGTTGCTAGGCATGATTTTTCAGAAATATGTTTATGATACAGCACTAACATCACCTCTGTGGGTTATTTCTGACAATAACATAACATTGAAGGAAATAAGATTGCATGATGTCCCTGTCCATGTCAGAGAGATTGGATTAGATGAGGTTTAAAGGTTTCTTCAACCCAAACCCTTCTGTGATCTGTATGACTCTCTGAAGGGCTCTACTGGGTAAGTCCAAAGGAACAGGCAGATTCTAACACCAAGACATTTGTCATCATCCCACTTTCCCCAGACACCCAGCCTCTGCATGATGTTCCACCCAGGTTGTGATGCCTTCTAGAGAGAAAAAGCACATCAAGATGGTGAAAAATGTCATGTGAATGGAACAAAAATCAAGTAACTTACACATGGGAAACTGTACTGAAAAAGGCAATGTGTTCTGTGTGTCCCTGCCAGTAATAGGAGACAGCAGCACAAGCACATTCCTACTATCTCTATAAGAAGCCTCAGAAGCCTTTGGCCTTCTCAGGTCTCAGTGACCTATTTGTACCCCCACGTGGAGCCTGTAATGGTCATGGGACAGAGCAGATATCCTGGGATAGCAGGGGATATCAGGGATCTCCTTGCACACTCTGCTATTGAGCCCTGGGAGTCTGGAGAGGGCTCAGAGCTGCTCAGCTTCTGCTCTAGTAGGAAACCTCCTGCTGTGGGTCGAGGGCCTGGAGAGCAGGCTCAGGTACCTTACACAGACAGAGGTGTCTCCTTGTGCCTGGGGACAGGTCACTACAGCTCCTTCTGTGTGATCGGGGTCCCTGATGGCCTGACAGGGAATTGAGAGGTGCTCAGGGCCACAGAGGCACCAGGAATGAGCAGGATCTGCATGGATGTGCTGCTCCTCTGAGCACACATTACAGCTAAGGTGAAAGGAAGTCAGTCCTGCATGTGGTGGGTCACTATGTCAACCAAATCAATTTGCTGGGTGACTGGTGCCCACACCCTGATAAACTGTAGCAGGTATTCCATAAGGTACAATCTACACACATCTCTTAATTGTTTGCACACACATTTGATGTGTTATCAATTCTCTTAGATGTCACACAGGGAACAAACAAGCAGCTGTGCTTGGGCATGCTTCTGAAATTGGGTTCCTCTCAATGACAGTGTGAGACTCAAGAGTGGCACAGCCCAGCTCACAGAGCAGTGGGGAGACAGGTAAAGCAGCAAACTTTCCTTTGGGGCTGAGAACTCTCCACTGAGTAGCAGAATTGTGCTGTTCATCAGACTCCTCATGTTCCCAGCAAACACCAGCGGAAGAGCTGGCCTAGGAGGTGACATTCAGGATGTCCTTTCTGTCACCCACCACAGCAGCTGAGGAGCTCCTGTTACAGAGCAGGGGAGTGGGGTGGGCAGGCTAAGACGCCTCCGGGTAAGACAAAGTCAAAAGACGCCAAGTGGCAAAAGGGGGAGGGAAGGAGAACTAGGATTAGGGGCATAATATTAGCACAAGCAGCAACTGTATCCTAAAAAAGACAGCAATGAGGTGGTGTCTTCCTCAGTTGGCACTCATTTGGGACAGATGCATAAATCCTTCTTCTGGGCAGATTTCAGTGCTGTAAATGGAAATAAACTGGTATAGAATTTCTATAAATCTGCTCACTTTAAAAATTAGACTTTTCAAGACTAAGGCAACCTAGTGGATTACAACAGAATTTTCTGAGTGACACTCAGTGTAGTGAAGTTGCAAACAGTATACACAGCAGAATTTTCTAGTGCCATTTCTGAACTAACTTGTTCTTGCAGAAAAGTTCCTTTTGCATCCTTAGAAAATTTATCAACAGTTTCATCATTTTATATTGGAAGACAGAGTCCCTTGTGGGTCAGGCTAAACATTTCTTTAATTGCTCTCCGCATTCATCTCATGTACCAAGAGAAGACTACAAGTCCTTGCTGCTCCTGAAGAGCAAATCACTTGTGCAAAGCAGAGCAGCTCCAGGTTTTTTTTCTTGGATGATCCTACATAAAGCATATGTCACAGGGTGGGCTCAAAAAGAGTGACAAGCTGGGTCCCTGTGGGGTGGGCCACAGCAGCAGCTCAAACCTTGGACCACTCTGCACCACTCTCATCTGGCCCCTGCCAGAGCGAAAAGCAGCCCCTGAGGCTGCTGGACCCCAACCCGAGGTACCTGCCCTGCCTGGGGAGCTGGGGTCTCGCCATGCTGGGGGCTTCCAGGCTCCACCTGCAAGTAGCCCCTGAATTCTTCAACCCTCTGGGAAGGTCTGGATTTTCTCTCTGTCCTCCCAGTACAGCTTTTGTTCCCAGTTTTGAGAAATGCTGCCTGAGGATTTGTTCTCTGCAGTGCAGACAGCTCTGCTCAGCACCGTGCCTGGGCACGAGTGACAAGCCTTGTACCTTCTCAGCAGTAATGAAGCAACTGAATAAATACAGCAAATTATTTCTTCAGAACTAAGCTTTACAAAGAATTTCAGAAGTAGGGTATGAGTTAGTTGTTTGCAGATTAGCATTGTAGTGTTTCCAAGCAGTTCTCCTCAGATTTCTCCTGACCTTTCATCCCCAAACTGTTCTGAGTTGTCATTTCTTCCACCCCCACATCCTCTACTGTCTTATCACTTATTTCTTTGCCTTGCACACATCCATCTTGCTTTCCTCCTCCCAGACCCTTTCTGAACTCCCCAGCACTGTTTCAACCCCAGATCAGTTCTGTGCTTAGTCTCACCCTGTCTCTTACCATATTTTTTTTCTGCATCAAGAATCACAATATATCAAGTTCAGCTCACACATTGGGGCCCAGCTCTATTTGATTTGGACATGTTCAACATGGAGCTCCTGCTCCACTTGGTTAAAAGAGGGGACAAGACTATCTGCAATGCTGCTGTTCCTGCAGCAAGCCCTGTCTCTGCTTTCCTCACTATGGAAGGGATTAATGAACTGGGGCCTCTTGCTGATCTGCAAAGCTGAAATGGTTTTCTGGGCCCACAGGCATTACATTAATTTTTTGGTTTACACAACAAGGGTAAACCTTGAGAGAAGGGTTGCCCCATCCACCCCAAGGAGCCCCAACTCAGTGCTGGAAGTACCTGGGCAGCTGCTGTGCTGCCCATGGACAGCACATCCCAGCAAGGAATGGCCATGGAGCTGGGCTGGTGCAGGGCCATTGCACAAAGGGGAACACTGGATTCAGGCTCTGAGCAGGGAGAGCACACTCGGGCCCCATTCTGATGTTTAACCTTTCAGCTGGCAATGGAGCTGTGCTGCAGCGAGTCTCTCTGGGGTAAGAATAGCAGCTGCTGCCTTGGGACACAGCACACGTGTCCAGCTCCTCCACGGCAGCACGTTGCAGTGCCACATAGAAGGCAGCCTACCCGCCCAGGAATGTCTTCAGGCGCTATTCGTGGAAGAAAATCATCCCCACAAACAGGCACGACCCCGCACAGGAGTCTTAGGAGAGCAGGGCTATTTTGGGCTTTTGACATTGAGGATGGAAGGAGACACGGGATGGGCTGATCCTCCTGGTAGGGGCCTCCTCCAAAGCTCCTTTCAGCCTTGTCCCCTCCTCTAGCAATGGCTCTTGTGAAGGCTGAGGGGCAGTTTGGTGTGGTCTTGGAGCACAGGAGAGGGCAGAGGGAGCTGTGAGTTTGCTGGGGACAGGGCCAGCCCTCAGTGCCATCAGCAGTGCCCAGCTGTGCCCAGGGCAGGTCCTGCCTGCGGGTGTGCACCTGTCTCTGAGCTCAGGGCATGGGGCTGCCTGCTTTATTCTCAACCACACCCATGACAGTGAGCGAGATACCAGAGAGTATTGTAAGGCTCCAAACAACACGCTGAAAATGTGCATGAAATACAAATCCTTTGCATCCAGGAGGGTATTTACTTCTTTCCACCTGAAGCTCTCCATTTCTGAGTGGTTCTTCAGCACAAGGAATGTTTGAGAGGTCTGTTTTCCTCATCCCAGCCATCACAAATTCCCTCACCGACCTATTCCCATCCTTTTAACATCCTCTTTCTGGTGTGGGTTTCTTTCATTCCATTTTTTTTCATGTCTCATTTATTTCTGTTTAATTTACCTTGCTTTGTGAAAAGTTGCAGATTAAACTGTCAGAGAAAAGATCACCACTTTCTCAGAAGAGTTTTCTGGCTGGATCAACCAGCCAAGCTGGTCTGCCTTGTGAGTCCATCTTCAGCTGGACTGATGCACAGCAGCAGGCAGGAACAAGTGGTCAGGGGACGGTGTGTGTATTGGGTAGCTTATAAAGTGCTGCCATTAAATGCAATCCCACACCCTTGGGGGTCAGTCTCATGCTAGCTCCTGGAAAAAGGCCATTTGGCACAGTCACAGCTTTTTAAGCCATTCCTATGCACATCCAGCACTGCTGCAGACAAGGACTCCATCAGTTCAGCCAGCAGACAAGAGCCATAACTCCTCATGCATGGTCAAGTTATTTTTCCAGCAGCCTAATAAGTCACCTTCCTAAGTCTGGCTTTGCCAGCACCTCTGTGCTTGTTGGGCATCCCCAACTGTCTGTCAGAACACAGTACAATGGGTGTGGGCACTGTGCACACAAGTCCACCCTTGGCTGTTCACTTCAAGGTCAGGCTGGTGATTTACCCCCATTTGGTGCCATATGCTGTGGTTCAGGTTCCTGTGGATCACCTTGCCTGGTGGTGACTGAACCAGTGGTCTGTGGTGTGGCAGGCTCTGTGACTGAGGTGTTGGACAGGGCTGTGTGCTTCTCTGAGGATCCCCAGCACTGCAGTGCTCATTTCATGCTGCCCTGGACCATCATGACTCAGCACAGGCCAAACTTCTTTGCAGAAACTCCAGCTGTGAGGATTTGTGCCCCATGGCCATGCATTTCTTTCAATCTCTGGCAGTGCAGGTTTTCTACAGAGCTCCATTGCTACCAGCAGGCCCTGAGCCCAAACCTGCTCCCATGCTCTCAGGATCCTCCCCTCCAAACCAGCCAGACCTACATGCATGGTGTGTTATGACAACAGAAGCACCACAATCCTGGATAGAGAATCAGCCTGGGGACTCCAGGTGCTGGGTGGGAAAGCCAGGCTCTGGCACCTGCCATTCAGCCAACCCTGTCATGAGTCAGAGCCAACACAAACCAAAAATGAATTCCATTTATGAAATGGGAAAGAACTGCACTGCCAGCAGAAAGGAGCTGGTGCAGTGAAGGTGGGGATTATCCTGCTAAAGCCACATCCATGCAGAACCTTGCAGGGGCTGCTGTGCTCTGCCTCCTGTGCTTTGAGTCTCAAAGAACCAGGGACTGTGTAGCTGGGGCAAGAGCAAACAGCAAACTTTGTACCAAAAGCAGGCAAGAGGGATGGGAGGATTACATGACAATGCCATGTTGATGCCCGGATACTCTGGAATGAATAATGACAGGCTGGTAAGAGTTACCAGACTTGCCTAGCAGTTAGTAATTTTCTGTTGATTTTGCACAGCTACTCCTAAACAGTTAGAACTGTTTTTCTGCAGATTCATGAAGTAGAGTATTACACTGAGTAACCAGGCATTTGACATGGTGGGCTAGGGTCAGTGACATGGCCTAGGAGCACAGCAGGGCTTTGAATTGCATCCTGAAGCACAGCACTGTGTCATGAGCTACTGAGAACAAGGTGCAGCTGCTCTCCTGAGAATGTGCTGCTTCCAGGCTACAGGAGCTGAAGCAGAATTCATCCCTTAGGAAAGCAAAAAAGCCTGTCAAACCTCTAGGTTTTAAATTCAGGATAAAACTGGTCAAACCGGTGGCAGAAATAGTGAGACTCAAACCCTCAGTTTTGACTAAACTTAGTAACAAAATGAGACTCTCATTTAAACATTCACATTTGGAGCATCTGAAGTTGCAGATATCTATTTTATTAACACTGGCACAGCAGCAGCAACAGAAAATGTTTGTGCTCATAAACAAAGGGAAAATTACTTCCACAGCTGGAGAGATACTTGGTGGAAGTTCTAGTTATCCCAGAGGAAGCTCATTTTTCAGATTTTAACACCTCCTAGAAAGGAGAGGCTTTGGTTAGTCTACACATGCCAAGATGAGTCTTTTGATCCCTAAAATCATCCATCTCAGTGCACCATCCAGCTAGGATGTGCAAGTGGAGCCCGAGCCAATGCAGGGATATCTGGAACCCTTAAAACCACTGTGTGAGTTGAATTTATGGCCTCCATCCACAGCTGAAGTGTGAAGAAAAGATTAATTCCATTATTTCACTGACAAAATGAGGACACATGCACTGCTAAGCTTATTCCATCTTAAGAGGGCCAAAAAGTAGGAAGGTCTAAGCCTTGCATCAAGGGCCTGGAGCAGGCACAGTCTGTCACCAGGCTGTGTTTTACAACCTCTGAACTTCTTATCTCCCTTCCTCCCTTACAATGAGGCCTCAATCTTGTGGGAAGAAAGCTTTCAAGTCTTTACCAACATTCTGTTACCTGCTTTCAGAAAATTCTATTTCTTCTTTAACACACAGAAAACAGCCCAAAGCAAACATGTGGTAAAAATGCACAAAAAATAAAAATCTGCAAACCAGATACATGAATTCTCTCACATTAAGTCAGATTTTCTGGGATTTCCTAACATCTCCCAGGTGCAAGGGAGTATCAGGCACCTCAAAGCAGGATCTAAACCTACAGGATATTGCAGAGTGGTCCACAGTCAGTCTGTTCAACCAGCCTTCACCTGGGGATATCCAGTAGAAGACACCTGAAATCTTGCCTCTGTCTGAGTTTCCAATTCAATTAGAGATTGAGCATTCCCTCTATAAGGTTATCTCATGTCTGGAGACTTTGCTCAGGAGCCTGGACTCAGCCATCCTAGTGCATCCCCTGGGGTGTTGGCAAGATAGCCTGGCAGGCACTGAGTCAAACTTTTACTGGTGCATGGCTGTAGGTGAGGCTGGGAGGGCTCTGCAGAGGGGCCTGGACAGGCAGGATTGATGGGCCAGATCAAACAATAAGAAGTTCAAGAAGACCAAGTGTCACTGTTGGTCACGACAGCCACCTACAGGGGGGGTACAGGCTGGGGACAGCAGCCAGGCAGAAAGGGACCTGCAGCTGCTGGCTGACAGCTGACTGAACATGAGCCAGCAGTGTGCCCATGCGGCCAAGAAGGCCAATGGCACCTGGCCTGGATCAGGAATAGTGTGGCAGAGCCAGGGCAGTGATTCCTCCCCTGTGCTCAGCACTGGTGGGGCCGCACCTCGAGTGCTGTGCCCAGTTCGGGGCCCCTCGGCTCAGGAGGGACGTGGAGATGCTGCAGTGTGCCCAGAGAAGGGGCTGAGGGGTCAGGAACACAAGTGCTGTGAGGAGAGGCTGAGGCAGCTGGGGATGTTTGTCCTGGAGGAGGCTCAGGGCAGACCTCATCACTCTACAGCTCCCTGACAGGAGGGGACAGCCAGCGGGGTCGGGCTCTGCTCCCAGGGAACAGGGACAGGACAGGAGGACACGGTCTTGAGCTGCACCAGGGGAGGTTCAGGGTGGACATCAGGAAGAAATTGTTCACAGAAAGGATGGTTGGGCATTGGAATGGGCTGCCCAGGGAGGTGGGGGAGTCACCATCCCTGGAGATGTTTGACAAAGCCCGGACTCAGGGCCATGGTTTAGTTCACAAGGTGGTGTTGGGTCACAGGTTGGACTCAATGATCCTCTCAAAGGTCCTCTCCAACCTGGTTTTGTGACTGTGTGTGATTCTGTGACTCACTGAAAGCTGCAGACCAGCCGCTGGAAGAGCCCATACTGTCTGTTGAGTCTCAGGCCAGATCCTCTGGTAGAAAGATTCTCCATAGGATCTCTTTTAGTGTGAAAATGCTTTATGAGAAAGAGGATTCTGCAGAAGGCAGCCTGAAGGCAAAGTTCTTCATTTCCTGGATTACATGCTCTAGGCACTACTTATTCTTCCAAAACATGGACTGAGAGTATTTTACCTCCAACCACAAGCTAAGCTAGACTAGTGCAGCCAAAAACCTGCTCAGATCACACTAGGAAAGGCAGCTCTAGATTTTGTACCACTCTTAGGCTGGAGATAGACAACTGCCCAGGAAGTTCAGCTAAGGACACAGAGCTTCTTTTCTTTTCTCCATCAGAATGCTAGTTCTGCTTGAGGCTCCAGGAAGGGCTGTTCTAGAAATGTTCAAAGTTAAGTGGACTCTCATTAATTTCACTTCATGAGGCAGCTCCTTAAATCTGAAACTAATGTGATGAAACTGGCCAGAAGACTCAAGCTCAGCACTAGATCCAGAAACAACACAGAACCACAGTCCACAGAATGGTGTGAGCTGGAAGAGACCTTCAAAGGTCAGCTGGTCCAAAAGCCCTGCCATGAGCATGGACATCTTTCACTGGACAAAGCTGGTCAGAGTCCCATCCAACCAGAGCCTCAACATTTCCAATGATGGGGATTCACAACTTCTCTGGGAAACTGTGCCAGTCTCACTACTCTAATCATACATATTTCTTCCTTATGGTCAACATAAACATACCCTGTTTCAGTTTAAAACCATCACCCTTGCCCTATCACTAAAAGTCCTTGTAAGGAGTCTTTCACTGTCTTTCTCATTTAAGGGGACCAGAATAAAGTCGGCTCAGAGCCTTCTCTTCTTCAGGCTGGACAACCCCAACCCACTCAGCTTGTCTTTAAAAGCCCCTTCCTTCCAGAGCTGTCCTTTCCAAATGATGCCTGTACCACTGACAAGGCACAAATCTGCTGCTAGACTCATTTTGAGCAAACAGCACACCTGCAGTAAAGCCTTACCTTTGGAGCAGGGCCTTCTCGGGCCTTAGCTCTGAGTTTAGTTGCTTGGCTCTCAGCAATATCTGCTCTTTCCAGGGCCTCACCTATCTTGTGCAGTGCATTTTTCAGTTTGGAGAGATCAGTATTGGCTTGTTCAGCCTGAAATTATAAAACAAAAATTCAAAACCATCTGGTAACGTGCTGGGGCACAGAGCCAGCTTTTAAACTAACAGTCCTATGAACAGGTAAATAAGTATTTGCTTTATTTTAGTGACTCACAGCTTCCTCAGCTTGTCTTCTGTAGGATTTGATTTTTATCTGCAGTTCATCTGCCAGATCTTGTAACCTAATCATGTTCTTCTTTTGTTCTTCATACTGTGGAAAGAGAATGTGCAATTTTATGTCCTTGGGAGACAAAACATCAGAATTGCTTTCTGTTTTTACCCACCTGAAAAGTGAGTTCTTTGTAACGCCGTTCATATTTGCAGATGTTTTTCATAGCCTCTGAGGATTGTTTATGTTTTTCTTCCAGTTCAGCTTCTAATTCTCGGATCTGGTGAATTAATCAACAATTGGCTTAAGCCCTCATACAGGACTTGGAGAAGAAAGACATTTCTGACACCCATGTTCAGTGCTGGTACCCACCCTGGCCTCCAGCTTCTGGATCTGCTTCTTCCCTCCCTTCAGTGCCAGCTGCTCGGCCTCATCCAGACGGTGCTGCAGGTCCTTCACTGTCTGGTCCAGGTTCTTCTTCATCCTCTCCAGGTGGGCACTGGTGTCCTGCTCCTTCTTCAGCTTTTCTGCCATCCTGGCTGCCTTGGAAGGGAGATAACACAAGAAACTGGAAGAATGTGAAAGAACAGCACATACCGTGCACCAGCAGAGGATTAACTCCTGTGTCCTGCTGACCATTCCTGCTGCCCCACTCCCTATTTTGTTTGTTTTTTTGGTTTTTTTTTTTTTTTTTTCCCATGACATGATAATGGCAAAAACATGACAGGAAATAGTAGGGGAAAGGATGAGAAAAGTCTGCCTTACTGCAAACAGAGCTGGAGTGACAGAAAGGGTAAATGTTCTGTCTCACTACATGGTCCCACTGTGACCTCACTAACAGCTGGGTGCCAGGGAGAAAACAGCCAGAGCAACAGCAGAGTCTGGGAACAGAACATGGCACAGCTGAAAGACTTCTGTGCTCAACACACCTGGGGTGTGCTGAGTGCTGTGCTTCAGTGCTGGCCCTGCTACTGCCACAACCTCCTGGAGGGCAGTGCCACAATGGCACAAAATAGTTTAAAGTAATCTATGTTACTTAACACGAACTAAGATTTATTTTGCTCTCAAATATTGGACTCCTACACAATATAATTAAGCACTTTGATGAAATATTGAGTGACATTATAATTAATGTTATAATTATATAGTTATAATTACAATTACAATTAATGTAGAATTGAACAAATTTCTTTGGCAGCAAAATATCTGAAAAGGTCTAAATTGAAAAATGTGACCACTAGAAGTTTTATATAAATATATATGTATATGTTTGTATAATTAATTGTAATGTTTTCTTTCTCTTTTATTCAAATAGAATAGAAATCATTAAAACACAAGAACACCTAGCATGAGGAAGAGCTTTTTTCCATGGAGGGTGGCAGAGCATGGAACAGCTGCCCAGGAAGGGCATGGAGTCTCCCTCTCTGGAGACATTCCAAACCTGCCTGGACACGTTCCTGTGCCACCTGCTGCAGGTGACCCTTCCTGGACAGTGGGGTTGGAGTAGATGATCTCCAGAGGTCTCTTCCAGTGTTAATGATTCTGAGATTCTATTTGATTTTTTTTCCATTTAATGAGCAAGTTGAAAAGTTTTCAATCTGTTTTAATTCCAAATGATGTATTTTGGTTTGATCCTCTGCATCAAAAATCATTAGCAGATTGAGTCCCCTGACACACAAGTCCTATTGCCTGGCTGATCTTTACAGAACTTTCATGGGAGGATTTAGCAGCAATTTTGAATGGAAATTTACAATTCTCATTTAAAAAGTTGTTAAATAGGATTTTGCAAAGATAACTATTTACTGATTTGAATACTGCAGGATTTCTTTGTAGATTACGATTTCATGCAGCATGGAAGAAAGAAGCACTTGTTTTCAACTGACTAAATGTGAGTTTAGTTCTTTATGATGGCAACAGCCCCATCTGTCAGCAGGACATGTTCCCTGTTCCTCTAATCCTCCTCTGACACGAAGCTTTTAACCAAGCCCAGGGACTGGTTCCTTGTCCAACATGTGACAAGAGTATTTACATTCACTGCCAGCAGCAATGCCACTGGAAGCCTTGAAAATTCAAAGTGAAAACCACAGTAACATCCTCACATCTGTCATTGCCTTCTGAGCTCTTTCTTCAGCACTTTTTGCTTTATTAGTAACATCCTCTATCTCTGCTTGGAGTTGTGCCATATCAGTTTCAAGCTTCTTCTTTGTATTGAAAAGGCTGGTGTTCTATAAAGGAGAAAGAGAGGCTTTGAGTGTCTGTCTTTGGTCTCTTACACACAGAGACCATCAATTACTATTCATTCTTCCTCCATCAATCTCTGGGCCCCAAAATACATCAGTCTTAGCAAAGCAAACTACCTGGGTGTGGAGGAGCTGTGCACGTTCAGTGGCATCCAGAAGCTCCTGCTCAGCCACTTTCCTTGACCTCTCCGTTTGCTCCAGGGCTGCCCGGAGCTCCTCAACTTCAGCCTGCAGCAGGTTTGCTCTGCGTTCCACCATGGCCACCTGCTCCTTCAGGTCATCCTGTGTCCTGAGAGCATCGTCCAGATGGATCTGGGTGTCCTGTATTTGAAGAGCCAATTTTGTCCTAAAGAATTTCTCGAATACTGTGCTTAAAAAAATAAATCAACCAGAAATTAAAGCAAGACCTTGAGAGCTCCCTGGATGCTGTGCAGGTGTTTCTGTGCCTCTGCAGCCTGGCGGTTGGCATGGCTCAGCTGGATCTCCATTTCATTCAGGTCTCCCTCCATCTTCTTCTTCAGCCTCAGGGCTTCATTCCTGCTCCTGATCTCAGCATCCAAAACACCCTGCATTGTCTCCACAATCCTTTCATGGTTCTTTTTTAGCTGGTTGATCTCCTCATCCTTGTCAGCAATCTTTCTGCTGATTTCTGACTTCATCTGAGTCAGCTCTTGGTTGACACCAAGGATTTTGATTTCTTCATGCTCAAGAGCTGCCTTTAAAAGAAAAAGGGGGAAAATCAAAGATGAAGGTAACATTTTGGAGAACATGATTATTGAGGTGATACTCAGTGACTGCACAGAACTTCCTAAAGTTTGTGACAATCTACCTTGCACACAGCTACTGCCAGAAAAGGGAACAGAAAACTGCTCAGCATGCTCTTTACTATTTACAGTAATATTTAAACTAACTCACCTCTGCCTCCTCCAGAGCTAATCGCAGACCATCTTTTTCTATTTCAGCTTGCTTTTTGGCTTTCTCAAGGTCTCTGATCATTTTGCCATTTGTGGTAATTTGGTCTGTGAGATCAGCTGCTTCCTCTGTGAGAGAAGAATGGCATCAACCAGAGGAGCTGAACTCTAGGCTTAGTTGCTGCAATCATACACATAAATATGTATACACAAATGGTACACGTCTGTAAATATGTAGAAATAAAACCAGGCACAACCAACTCCTGCAGGCCAAGTGGACATTGGTGTGGTTTCACAGCCCTCCTTACAGACAGCCTGGAAGAGCCCTGCATGTGCTACATCTATGGATAGGCCATCAGAGTCTAAAACTACCTGACTAGTCATTGTGTTCAGCGCATCTGTAAAACTCACTTTCATGAGCTTTGAAAGTCTCCCAGTCACTACCTTTGCCAGGGAATGGCACCTCAAGGTCTGCAGCAGAAGAGAGGGCCAGGACATTTGCTTTATTAGCTTAATCACTTTACAAACATGCTTGACAACTTTTGCTAAGACACTGATATTCTGCACTGAGATGGAGAGCACAGGAAGGACAGAGTGCTGTCACTTGGTGCCCTCCTGCAGACATGAGTGTGCTCCTGGAGCACACCTTGCTGTGGTGGGTCTGTGAAAGCTGATGGGAAACCAGAGCCAGACACGTACGCTGGAGAGCAGAGTTCTCCCGTTTGATTGTTTCAAGCTGATCTGAGGTTTCCTCAAAGGCATTTTTCACTTTGAAAAGCTCTGTGTTCAGCGAGCTTGTTTCTTTAGAGAGAGCTTCTCGTTCCAGCTGGCTTTCCTCATACTTCCCCTTCCACTCTGCCAGGACCTGGAAGACATCATAGAATCATAGAACACTTTGGGTTGGAAGGGACATCAAAAATCACCTAGTTCCAAATCCCCTGCCACGTGCAGGGACACCTTCCACTGTCCCAGGCTGCTCCAAGCCCTGTCCAACCTGGCCTTGGACACTGCCAGGGATCCAGGGGCAGCCACAGCTTCTCTGGGCACCCTGTGGTGCCAGGATCTCCGTACCCTCACAGGGGAGAATTTCATCCTAATATCCAATCCAAACCTACTCTCTGTCAGTGTGAAGCCATTCCCCCTTATCCTGTCACTCCAGGCCCTTGTAAACAGTTTCCATCTTTCTTGTAGCTCCCTTCAGGCACTGGAAGGCCACAGTAGATCACCTCGATGCTTCTCTTCTCTAGTCTGAACAATCCCAATTCTCTCAGCCTTTTCTCATAGGAGAGGCTATTATGTTTAATTTCTTGCTGGTACTGGAAACATTATTTTATCTGTGACTACATCTTGTACTAGATAAATAATGCAGTCTCTGAAACCAGGACAAATTCCTACTGCCATGCCCTAGTGGCTCGAGTTAGATTCACCTTGACTTCAGCATTGACTGAGGTACAGAGTGTCAGTTTGGCTTTCTGGAAGGCTACATTTGAAAGATACTGGGCTCATTTATCACCTTATCAAAATTCTGCTGTTTCCTGTCAAGGGCAGCTGCTGATGTGTTTGCTCTCTCTAGGTCCAGTGTCAGATCTTCCACTTCCCCATGCAGCTTAAACTTCATCTTCTCCAAGGAGGCACACTTGGAATTCAGCATGTCTGCCTGCTGCCCTGCTTCCTGGAGATGCTGAGAGAGCTTTTTCCTTTAGAGACATAAATTAAACAAGTATATGATTTTAAAAATCATTTTAATAAAGACCATATGCAAACTTCAAAAAAATAATTTAGGTCAGGCTACTAAAAGTGGGTCTATGTTCTGTCCAATATACATCTGGACAGCTCATGTCATTTGTTCTGTACTTGGCCTCCTCGAGCTCCTCCGTGCGCTGAATCGCGTCTGTCTCGTATTTGGTTCTCCACTGGGCCACTTCACTGTTGGCCTTGGACAGGGCTCGCTGCAGCTCTGCCTTGGCCTCCTGCTCCTCCTCATATTGTTCCCGGAGCAAGTCACAGTCGTGGCGAGCAGACTGCAGGGCGTGGGCCAGGGCGTTCTTGGCCTAAAAAATTACCCACAATATCATGTATTTCTGTTAGCTGTGACCAGCAGGAGACCTCATGACCTTGCACATCTGAAATGTCATCACTGCAGCGTGGGCAGAATACAAAGGGTTGAGGCTTTGTAAGTGTTCAGGAAGCTGCCTTTACCTGTCATGAACTCTACCACTAGAAAATACCAAAAGTGATATTTTCACCTTGGTGTATGCTGTAACTTGTCTTCCCTGTGGCTACAGAAGCTAAAGAAATCACATAGACCATGACTTTAAAATTTAAAAACATGAAAGAATTCACCAAGTTAAACCAACTTTCAGCATGCCAGCGTCATCCTTTGCAAAAAACTTACTTGCACACAGTGCTTACTGTACACATCCTTCCCTGGAATAATTTTACTGTGGACTATAGGCAATACTTAAAACTCCCAAAAGTGTTTTTCAAGTGAACTGAGACCTTGATACATTTTGAAGCCTTATCACATGCTCAGTAGTTCACACTACCTTGATCTCCTCCTCCAGCTGCCTCTTGAGTCCTTCTATTTGCTGTGTAAGTGCCTGCTGGCTTCTGGACAGCTGCAACCTTACAGTTTCTTTCTCTTTGAGTTGACAGTTTAGTTCACCTGTGACAAGAGAGGGCAAATTCTCAGTACTGTCCAGATTAAGCATCCTGAAAACACTCATATATGATGATGATAATAATAATAATAATAATAATAATAATAATAATAATAATAATAATAATAATAATAAATAATAGTAAAAGGTAAATGGAATCACACAGCACTGTTTACCTTATCAGTTGCTCCCATTATGTAAATACATCTACCATTGAACAATATATTTTAATCCTTCAAAATGCTTTTGTTGTTCTTTATTTATCTAAATTCACCTGATTCCCTAAGTCTAATTGTATCCCTTATTACAGGTCTCATCCACTAGATGCTATCTTTTTCCTGAAGAAGAATGCTTTCAAAAATTTACTTAATTGTTTCTTTTAAAGCCCAATTTTCATTTTGAAACAGTAGGATTTTATGCTGTCACACTAGCTGAACTGATACAAAATCTGTAGCAGTTTCCCATAATTGGCCTTATAATGCAAGAGATAAACCCAAAAGTTTCATTTCATAAGATTTGCAGTAACAGGAAAACATTTATTCCATATCACCCTCTGTCCTGGGGGCTGAAGTATACCTCTCCCCTTTCTTGGAGTGGTGCCTATAGCTTATGCCATCATCTCCAAAACTCTCAGTGCTTCTTGTAGCCCTCCAATATTGTGCTTTCCAGATTTTTCCTGAGCCATTTTGCATTTTTTCTCAAATTTTCAGTTTCGTTCTAAGATTCCCCTTGAGCACCATGCTCAATGACCTTACAACAAACTGGTCAGGGAATAGTACACATGAGAGGATCTGTTTGCTACTGAAAGGAAAAAATATCCTCTCAGCACATCTTTGTGCCTTCCTTACCAGACTCTGTCTGGAGCTGGGCTTTTTGCATCACCATCTCATTCACATTCCTCTGGTGCTCCTCAAGTTTGGCTTTCATCTCACTCATCTCATCTTCCAGGGTGCGGTACTTTTTTTCCAGAATAGCCTGAAGGAGAATAAGAAAGTGGAATCTCTGAGTTTGCAAAGTTCCCATCAGACAGAAATATCGGTAATTAGAGCATGTAAGTTATAAAGAAACACCTTGGACTTGGTAATGATCTCTGTACGACCAGCCAAGTCATCAATCTCCATCTTCATCTCACTCTTCTCCTTCTCCAGCTTCTGCTTCACACGTTGCAGGTTGTCGATCTGCTCCCCCAGCTCAGCTGTGCTGTCCGCGTGCTTCTTGCGCAGGGCAGAAGCTGTGGCTTCGTGCTGCAGCGTGGCCTCTTCCAGGTCACGGCGCATCTTCTGGAATTCTGCCTCACGCTTCTTGTTCATCTCGATCTGAGCTGCTGTGGCCCCTCCAGCCTCTTCAAGGCTCCCACGGATTTCCTCAAGCTCCCGAGCCAGCTCAGCACAACGCTTCTCTGCTTTTGCCCGCGTCGCTTTCTCACTCACGGTCTCCTCTTCCAGCTCTGCAGCACGGGCCTGGAGAACAGGAGGGAATAGCACATCAGGAATTAAATAGGGAACAAGTCATTCAGTGCTTAGGTTACTGCATATTTGTCACAGTAGAATACCAGGAACCTTGTTTTGGAGACTGTAAGCAAAACAAACTTCCTTCAAATTTCACTGTTTTGGCATTGTAGGTAAAGATTTATTGACAGGAAAGGACCTATGGATCAGCTCATTCTAGCTTTAGATCACAGCTCTCTGTTGTTTTATTTGGTATGCATGGCCAGGTTTTGGTAGTGGGCGGATACAGGGGTGGCTGCTGTGAGAAGCTGCTGGAAACTTTCCGTGTCTGACAGAGCCAAACTGTGGACAAGCATTGTTCATGGTACTACAGATTAAAACAAAGCAAACAGTAATGATGAAGTAGGTACATAAAGTCTCTTACCTGAAGTTCTCTGATCTTCTTCTGCAAATGAGTACCTGAATTTCGCTGTTCCGTAATTTTATTTTGCATCTGGTCAAAATCAAAGTCTTTCCTGTGAAAGAGATGTTCTTTTTATTAAAAGAAAATATGTCCAGTTAAAGCCAAACAATAAATTTTTTCACTATTTTTTTCTCATACTTCCTTAATTTTTCATCTAAATGTTGTTTATCATTCTCCAGATCTACTATGGTTTCCTGTGCAAGTTTCAAGTCTCCCTCAAGCTTTCTCTTTGCTCGTTCAAGGTCCATACATGCTTTTCTTTCGAGTTCCAAAGAACCTTCAACCTGCAACATAAACATATATAGACATGACTGATGGAACAACTAAAGAATCTGCTCCTTCTCCTTGTGTTGAACATGCTCACATGGTTCACTTGCTGCTCCAGCTTGATCTTGGCTTTGGTGAGGGTATTAACTTTGTCCTCCTCTAATTGCAGGTCATCCAGTGCCTGTTGCTGGGCTTCTTGCAGGGCCTTCTTCTCCTTGACTAACTTTGCAACAGTCTCATCCAAACCTCTCACTACTTCAGTCAGATTTTTGACCTATTATAAGGCAAAATACTTAAAGGTCACTAATAATTCTGGCTCTCACATAGGCAATGAACACAGACAATGAATTTGCTGTTAGACTTACAAAGAAGCTTTGACCATTGTATGGCCACATTCTGCAATCTCTCTGTTATATATCAACCCCTCAGAAGTCACAAAGCAATGCTGAACTTTAATTTCAATGCATTTTTGCATGCTTATGGGTTGGTTCAATACCAATGGCCAGGTTCAATACCAAGCCCATAGATCTCCTTTCACAGCAGCATGTAAAGCATTCAAATTTACTGTACCTTTACACCATATACATTGCCTAACAGAGCAGCTGTTATTAAACACTGCAGAAATAAACAGCACCTTGTTTTCGGTGATATGCTTTTCCTTTTCAGCCTTGACCAATGTTAACTCAAGGTCATCAATATCTTTCTTCAGCTCAGAGTATTCATCCTCCAATTTCCTCTTTCTGGCTGCCAGATCAGCATTCATCTCCTCATCATCTTCCAGCTTTTCCATTACCTCCTTTAATCTTGCTTCCAGCTGGAATTTTAGTTTGATCAGCTGGTCACATCTTTCTTCAGCATCAGCCAAATTTTCATTTTCCTTTTTATAGAGAACAGAAATGTGTTTCATTATCGCACACTGGCACTGACACTTGCAGAAATCACCTGCTTATTAAGTGGCTGGTACATGAAATAACAGAATTTCCTTTCAGCCCTTTCTTGAATACTCAGACAAAACTGGTGTAATCTGAAGAGCAAAAAATTATTTAAATTACATACAGTTTGTACTTGCAGCTGTAGGTCCTTTTTCTCTTGCACCAGAGCCACCATTTTTTCTTCCAGTTGGTTTCTCGTGGCTTCTGATTTAGCCAGTTCTTCTTTTGTTCTCTCAAACTCTTCCTTCATCATGGCCAGTTCTTTCTCAGTTCCCACACTTTTTAAGAGGGGTTTTAACTTGAAGTACAGCTTCATCCAGGGCCACTGCTTGACTTTCATGAATGCACGGATGTTGTACTGGATGCAGAGGATGGACTCCCTGAAACCAAAGTGATCCATCAGTACTGTAAATAAAGTCCATCTTTGAGCAAGCAGACCTGGCAGAGGACACACACCTGTGGTCAAACATTATTTTCAACTCAAGTCTCCGGAGGTATCCCCTGCACAAAGCCTGGGTCCGTGTGATCATCTGTCCTAAACATTCATCTCGCATCTCTTCCAGGACACCCAGCAAACCTGCCTTGAAGAACACCTGCAGCCAAAGAACAGACATCACTCCTTACTGAGTTTACATTTCAATGCAATGAATGTTTTCTTATCGTATGGCAAAATTAAACATTTACCTTAGTGTGTCCAAATTTGTACTGAGTATGATCTATCTCAATGGAAGACAGCAACTTTTCACATGCCTTCCTGCTATCAATAAACTTTCCTTCTGGAATGACACTGGCATTCAGAAGGTGGTATCTGATAAAATAAAGAAAAAAGCTTACCATCAGTACCATTTTAGTGCACAGGATGCCACAAAAACAGCTGTCAGTTTGAAGATACAAAGGAAGGCTGAGTGACTCACACCTCCAGCCTCAAATAGCAGAGCAGTAAGAAAAGCAGCACATAGCAGCAGGCCAGTGCAGTAGGTTCCAAGGATGTGTTACAGCCCTCACTGAGACTGAAGGCATGGACAGTCTGTTCTCTGGACCTGAGACACTGCTCATCTGTGTCACAGTCATTATCACTACTCTAGGAGTGCAGATCATTAGGTTAGCTGTAAATTCAAAAAATGGATGGATTTTAAGAGTAGGAGAACTGCTTTTCTGAACCATATCCAGCTTCTCACATTCCTACTGAACCATGTAACCCAGAATTACACTTTGTATCCAGCAATGGACTTCCTAATCCTACACTGAGAGATTATTTCATACCTATTTTTAGCCTCAATACATAAATCTGCCCTCCTACATCAATGGCTGGGCCAATGCCTTCAGTTAGTGCCCAAAACACCATTTCAGCCCCTCTCAGTGTCTTGCTCTCCAGCACACCCTGCACAGAGCTGTGATTGCTTTTTTCTTAGAGATCTCACCCTACATTTGCCTTTGCGCTAACACAATGAGCAGATGACCCCAGCTGGGTTTGCCCTGAATTTAGCAACTCTTTGTAAATGTCTTATTTGCAGTAGTTCCCATGACAAGATTTTTTGGTAGTAGGGTTTTATCTATAAATGAATCTGCTAATGCTGTAGAAATGTTAGCATGTAGAAATATTAACCTACTACAAAATGAGAGGGCCATGTGGAACTAACTTGGATTTCCTGCTGGAATCCCTTTTGTTACTGCAGCTCTATTTGTCAATCAAACCTAGCATTTCATTAAAAAGTAGTATTGGATTTAACATAATTTGCTCTTTGTAGAATCATTCTAGGTAGAGTTATTTAAATCATGCTCTTCAAACCTCTACTAGATAGCAGTTAAATATAGGATGTGCATAGACCATCCTCTGTATTTTGCTGAAACATGCTTGTGCCCAATTTGAGAATTAAAGCAAAGAATATCCAAATATTCAGATTAACAGGAATGCAAAAATAGGTTTTGGCATACAGTATTGAGGAAGGCATCTGGGTGGGCACTGCCCACACAGGCCATGTTATTGATATGTCTTTTGCTTTCCATGCATGTTAAATATTAAAATAGTCTTTTCCTAACAACTGTATCATAGACTGATTTAGCAAGACTCTTCTTTCAATTGAATTGGGCTCAATGCAAACACAAGAATGTTATTACTGACCTTTGTTTGAAATCCCCATAGGGTATCTTGTTAGGAAATCCTTTCCTGCAGATCCGAATGCCTTCCAGAACACCATTACATCTCAGCTGGTGCAGAACAAGCTTGTGATCCATCAGGCCTGTCACAGAGCAGCATGGGGACATACTGATTGCTCTAGCAGTGCTCTTTCTGCCCCTTTCTATTCCATGTTTTATTAATTACCTGGGGTCTTTGTTTCATTGGGAATGATGCAACGCACAAAGTGAGGATGAGTCGTTCGTAAGTTAGACATCAGCTTATTTAGGTTTTCCTGCAAAACAGAGATCATTGCTAATCTCTATTGCATCTCAGTTCTCAAAGTGAATTGATTCTGTTGAAAAGGAAAATGTCAGAACTTTCTCCTTACTCCTAGTGAATATTCTACAATCCTGTGTAGGAAGCAGCAAAGTAAATGGCAACTGCTGAAGAACTTCTCTCCTGTCTTCAAATGAAAGTGTGGCTGTCACAGGTGTGACAGTCTCTGCCAGAGAACACACTTACCCGAAAGAGTACAGAGACAGTTTGGAAGGAAGAGCCCTTCTTCTTGGTTCCTTTCTTCTTCCCACCACCTTCAGCTGGAAAATGAGATGACAGTCCAGCTGAGGAACTGCTGCAGATCCCTTTGACAGTGTTATAATTGTGCATCTAACACACAGCACACAAGCACTGACTCAGCACTGATCCGTGTCAGGTGAGAGGTACAGTAGGAAATCCCAAAGTTAACATAATCTTCTGAGCTTACCTTCATCTATGGAAGCAAAATTGGCATAAAGATGGCATAAAATTCTCATAGATGATTTCTGATACAACCCAACAACAGTTTCATTCAGAGGGTCCTTGTTCTTCTCCAGCCAGCCAGTGATGTTGTAGTCCACTGTGCCAGCGTAGTGCACCAGGGAGAAGTGGGCCTCAGCCTTGCCCTTGCCAGGTTTGGGCTTCTGGAAGCTGCTGCACTTGCCCAGGTGCTGGTCATAGAGCTTGTTCTTGAAAGAGGTGTCAGTTGCCTTGGGGAACATGCACTCCTCTTCCAGGATGGAGAAGATGCCCATGGGCTGAATAGAAAAAATTTCAGATAAAATGAATTCAAGCTATAATAATACAGAGTGAAAGATATGCTGAAATTGAAGTACTGGAGATATTTTATAGAGAATTAGCATGGGACGAGCAGGTAAGCAAGACTTTTTGTGAACAACTGGAAAGATACTTAAAAGAACTCATAAGATTTTAATACACAGTCTTGAACTATCCAGACAGTGTGTGGAAAACAAAAGAAGTCAGGCAAAAACTGTTCAGTAACTTCTCAGAATACAGTAGTGATTTCTTACTCAGAAGCAACAAAAAAGCAACCAGACATGGGACTTTCAATTTAACCGAGAGAAAATCTGAGGGGGACAGGACAGAAGGAAGGAGGGAAGGAAGGGAAGGAAGGATAAAATCAGTGTCTTTTTAGAAGACAGGATACATTCCCAGTCAGTGGATAATTAATTAATCATGAGGTTAATATTTAAAGAAACAGAGGAGGTGAAGAGACCTGAAAGCTTCTCAGAGAGATTGTATTGAAGGCACTCAGTGCAAACACTCTCAAGAGCCCTTTACAGATCAAATTTGTGTGATTGCACAAGATGCTTAAGAAACTCACCTTCTCAATGAGCTCAATGCAGGCAGCCAGGTCCATGCCAAAGTCAATGAACTCCCATTCAATCCCCTCCTTCTTGTACTCCTCCTGCTCCAGCACGAACATGTGGTGGTTGAAGAACTGTTGCAGTTTCTCATTGGTGAAGTTGATGCACAGCTGCTCAAAGCTGTTAAACTAATATTTGAGTAAGTGTGTTAGTAGTGTTAAACTGCCTCTGATCGATTTTTTTACAAAGATGTCATGGCAAGGTCAGCCAGACTGTCCCAAAAGGGTTTTGATAACAGTGTAAAGAATATACCATGGGTGTCCAGGCTTACAGAAAAGTTGTGCAGTGCAGCACATGGCTGCTGCAGCCTGCACTAGCCATGGTTTGGATGGCCTTGATGTCCCTAAATACAAATTATGTGGGGAGAGAGACAGCAGCTTCTTGGCTATGCTGCTGCCACATCCCCTCTCTTGCAAAGTGGGTGATGGCAGAAGCAGCTTCAGACGGATTTGCCCTGTTCTTTAGGGCTGCACTGGGATGAGGAGAAGGAAAGGTCAGAGAAGACAAACAAGACGAAAAAAAACATTTAGAGACAGGCAGAAGTCTGAGAGTACTGCAAACCTCAAAGATCTCAAAGCCAGCAATGTCTAAGACCCCAATGAAGTGCTGTCTTGGCAGCTTCGTGTCCAGCTGTTGATTGATGCGAACAACCATCCACAGGAAGAGTTTCTCATAGACAGACTTGGCAATGGCACTCACTGCCTGCTGCACCTGCAGGGACAGGGTCACACACCTGTGTCAGGGCACTGCTAGTGCATCCCCAGAAGAAAACACCCCTCACCATGCCCACATACACTGCACCAACAGGCCTTAATGGTCCCGACCATTCTCAGCTGGGACCCGCACCCATTCCTTTTCCTTAGGGACAGGACAGTCCTTGCTGCTCCTTGACACTCACCTGATCCACTGTTTGGCCCTTCAAGACATATTCATTTCCCACTTTCACCCGGGGATAGCACAAAGCTTTCAGCAAGTCTGCTGAGTTCAAGCCCATCAGATATGCTGCTTTGTCAGCCTCTGAAAAGCAAAATAATAACTTGAAATACTTTCTTCTTAGCTTGGATACACACAGGGCATTGGAACCAGTCAGAGCTCACTCTGAAACTTGCAGTTTGATTGACTTTACCCCATCCACAAATCTTGACTAACATTCTCATTTACTTTTCTGAACAGCCTCATAGGACTGGTCCTCATGACAGAGTGACTACAGCAGCCCCAACACATCTGGTGAAACCCATGAGTGCACTGTTGATGGGACAACACAGAGTTTTTCCCATCAAGCCACTTCTCCACAATGTCACCCAGGCAGAACAAGTGTGTATGTGTAACCAGAAGCTAGAGAACCCTACAGTAATGTGCCCCAGGCACAGGGTCCTACAGCAGAGTCACAGGAATAAACTGGATGCAGAAAGTGCCTCTACTTGAGGTGGTAAGTTGAAAATCAAACCTCCTTTTTGTGTTTATCAAGGAACAACTGCATCTCTCCTGGAAGACTCCCTCCATTTCTAGAGAAAAATGGCATGGAAACAGTTGGAAATAGTTCTGTCCTGGCCATGAGGGTATTACCTTCTGTGCCATCAGGCTCTGCCTGCTCCTCACGTGGTTTCTGCTTGAACTTCATGTTCCCATAGTGCAGGATTGCCCCCGTGAGCTTGTAAATCCCCATTCTCTCATCGGGGCTGAAGCCCAAAGTGTTAATGGCCACCTGCACACCAGACAGATCAGCTGGTTTTAACAGTGGTGAGAGGACAAGTGAGACACTCCCTCCTGGCTAACTGTACTCACATCTGTGGCAACAAGCTCCTCCTGGTCATCGATGCTGGCCACAGAGATCTGCCCTTGGCTGATGAAGGGATAGTCATAGGGGTTGGCTGTGACAAGGAGCATCTCTGAAAAGCAAACACAGGAGTCAGAGCCAGAGCCTGGCAGGGAAGATGGAACAAAGGCTCAGCAAGGTTTCACAAGCTCTCCTTCCTTTTGCATCCCAAACTCTTGGTTTTCTATTAAGAGACCAGAAAGACAGAGTAAAGCCTTTCATCTGCCTTCCACTGGCTGAGCAATCCTTCCAGCTTAATATGAACTGAGAGCCTGGCACTCAGCACTGGCAGACACAGAACACAGGCCATCCACAGAAATAGCTTTTAAGAAAGAGGCTTTTAGATAAGGCTCATTTGTGTTTGTCCTCATACATCACACACACACACACAGAGTGGGAGCATGGGAAATGTTCTGTGGGTAGTTGGGAAGGATGGGCAGAGTAGACTGAGGATGAGTGCAGTAGCTGGGTGTGTGGCAAAAGGGACAGATGTGGGGCATGGGTAAAGAATGCTGTGGCAGTGGGAATGTGGAAAAGGTCAGAGGGGTTGCACTGGAAACAGGAAATAACCTTTGCCCATGTGATGAAGAGATCAGATAAATGGTTTGTAGATCAGGTTACCTGCCCATCCTGCACTCAGAATTGCTTACCTTTCTACTGAAGATTATTCATAGGATTCATAGGAAGATTACTCATAGGCACATCTAAGTTGGAATTTTCACATCATGGAGAATGGCAAGGTGCAAGGCAGAGTATATTGGCTACCCCTGCACCTCACCTGCACACAGTTTGTGTTAGAATTCACCCAGGGAGGATAAATGGAGATGGAGTAAAGCCCTAGTGTGACCCTGCCATGCAGAGACACAAGTACAGCTTGGGGAGCAGGGCTGATGCTGCAATGCTGAGGACATAAATCAGCACATGATCCCTGCTCTGCACAGCCTGAGGCACTCACAAAGGGGCACCTGGGGCCGTGTGACACACAGCATCATGCCGTGGTAGCACTGGACCCTCTGTCACTGAGCTGGCTACGTGGAAATGTTTCCCACACTGACTTTACTCAATGTCACCAGGTGGTGGCTGTCCTTACCAAGCAGTTCAGGCTTCTTGTTGGAGAGGATCTGGTAGAAGATATGGTAGCTTCTCTCATCTTTCAGCTGGAAAGTGACTCTTGACTTTTCCAGCAAGTCTGTAACATGTATGCTCATTTTAGACATTTTTCAAGTTCTTTATGTTCTAGCAAGGCTGTCAGCCCCCCTCAGTTACTCACAGGTCTCAATGTCACCAGAGGCCAGTTTTCCAGAGGTTCCAAAATGGATACGAATGAATTTACCCTGGCAAGCAGACAAAAGGTGGTGGTCAGTGCAACAATCTGAGTATTTTTATCTCTTCAGTCTTAGTGACAGCATCACCAAATCAGTCTGATTTGCTTTGATATATAAAGACAGATAAAGGGGAGCACTTTGCTGCAGCAATGGGAGCATGCAACAGCTGCTAACACATCAGCATTTCATAAAAAAACAAGAAATTGGTCAGCAAGAACATTTTTCCCAGCCAAGGGGCCCACAGTCACAGCTAACAAGCAAGCAAAGAGCATTAAAAACACAGGAGGGAAGCGGGACAGACACAGGATGACTCACAAAGCGTGAGGAGTTGTCATTTCTGACAGTCTTGGCATTCCCAAAGGCCTCCAGCAGTGGGTTGGCACTGAGGATTTGATCCTTGAGCGTACCCTGCAGGAATAATTGAGTAATTATTGAAAAACACCATGAGCTATGTGGTTGGAAGAAATGACTCTGTGGCATGATTACATGTGCAGCCGTGTGCACTTCATTTCAGCTCTACAGTGCTACTGCAGCACCTTCTTGACTCCAGTGCCAAGAAGCAGCACTGGGGATAAACAACAAATAACTCGTTTTCCTTATTCAGAATTTCTCCCACAGTCAGAGCTCTCAGGTCTCGGCCACAGGGACAGATTGATCCATGTCAAGAAACTGGAGCCTCTGATTCTTTCTGGGCACCAATCCTGCAGACCTGGTTTCAGTCCAGGTGAAGCTACACCTTGGCAGTGTCAGTGGCAGCTCTGGTGGCTTGTATTTGTTGTGGCCCTAACTGCACATCAGCCCCTGCTCCTACTGCCTTTCAAAGAGTGGCTGAAGCCAATGAAAGGTATTTTGAGGTAAGTGTGTGTCACCAGCGCTGTCTATAGCCACAAGGCATAAATCCTGAGCTGCCCTTCACAAAGCCCTTCCTCCTCACACCTTCACCTGGGAGTCCTTCTTGCTGGCCGGGTCCCCGCTGGCGGCGATTGTCGCGTAATACTGAATGACGCGCCTGGTGTTCACCGTCTTCCCAGCACCGGACTCGCCACTGCAGAAAGAAGGCTCAGAGTGAAGAATAATCTGCCCACGTCTTGTTGGGGACAAAGTCCAAAGTGGCAGATGCACTTACGTGATCAGGATAGACTGGTTTTCACGATCTGTCAAAGGGAAAAACCTGCAGTCAGAGAAGCTGTAAGGAAAGTGCTGGTTCTCTGTGGAGGCCCATGGGCCCACCATGGCTCCGCCCGCAGCCTTGCCCTGGAGGGATGTCCCTTGAATGGGTGTCCCTTGAATGGGATGTCCCTTGAGCGGGCTGTGATTAACTTATCTCAACCCTCCTGGAAGGATGCTCCTTAGGTTGGCACACCTTTTCTTATCATGGTGAACTATCCCCCAAAAAGCTTCTGTTATCCCGCCATGCCCTAGTACCCATGTTAATCCTTTGTAGCCCATTGGTCTTTCCCCCTTGGTACCACCCTGGCTTTCCCCCATAAAAACCCCAGTTTTTCCCCAGTTCAGGAGGGGAGCTGTCATCCCTGGCTCCCTTCACAGAGCTGCTGGATAATAAAGGAATCTCTGTGGAATTGCCATATGATGCTCCTGTCTCTCTGTCCCTGAGTCAACCTGGGATAGCCTCTCAAGCAGAGCTGAAATCACTGAACTGATCACTTGTGGCCACAGCCACCGCTTGCTGAGGTGTATCCAGCAGCTAGGAGACCTTCCAGAAGACCCCCTAGAAGGCAGTTCTTTGTGGGACTCTCTCTCTGGGAAGGTTGGCGGCTTCCTGGGTCTGGAGCATCGGATCTCCACAGAGCCCCTAGCAGCCAACAGTTCTCAGGTAACTGTGACCGGATGTTCATTGGGGGAATGAAACAAAATCTCTGCAGGCAAAACTGAAAAGGTGCATGGTCTACTCTCCACATCTCTTTCCCTTCCTATACTCCACTTTTTGTCTTCTCTCCCCCTCTGCTCATCCTGTGCTTGTTTTTGCTTCTGTCTTTTCCATTCTTTACCTTTAACACTATTAAATATGGGACAGGACTTTATTCAGGTTAAAAATCATGTGTTTTGGTGGCAATATTTCTACCAGCTCTGTTCTAGATCTACCTACCATTCCTACATGCAGGTGTGCTGCCCAGGGACTTCCCAGACAGTGTATCCTGTCCAAGTGCTATTGCTCTTTGCAGAGGTCCCTGTTAGGCTGCCTAGTTTAGGCCAGATAATGTGCAGCACAACATCACAGTGCTTTAAAAATAAAGAAAATACTTCAGGAGTGTCTGAAGCTGGTTTTGCATCAGTTAAGGTTGATAATAAAAACCAAGCAGATAATCTGCAATATTACACAGACCAAGCACTCTGCAGGAGATGGCAAAGACAACTGAGCTGTGGCAGTATGGAATAGCACTTGGCAGAAGGTCCTGACACACATTTTTACTCCAAGTCTGGTCAAAATAGAAAAGCTCACCAGTGAGCATGAACTGATAGGCGTTGTCAGAGATGGAGAAGATGTGTGGAGGGGCCTCCTGGCGCTTCTTGCCTCGGTAGGCCAACACCACCTCGGGGTTGTACACCGGCAGCCACTTGTAGGGGTTGACAGTGACGCAGAAGAGACCCGAGTAGGTCTGCAAGACAAAAACAGAGATGTTACTGAAGTCCAGCTCCTGCAGCTGTATTTTCTCCATTGCCAGAAGAAGGCACTTACATAGATCATCCAGGAGCTGTAGCGGTCCTTGAGGTTGTAGAGGACGGCAGGTTCATGCAGGTGGGTCAGCATGGCCACATCCTCAACTCTGTCAAACTTAGGTGGGTTCATGGCATACACATCATCAGGTTTGACAGCAACTGTCTATAATTCAGAAAGAAAGAGAAAACCTTGGTCCAGCAACTCTTGACAGTCCTTCCACAACCACAGAGAAGTAATAACATCTCTAGGGCTGCTCTAATTAATATTTTTCTTCCTGGTTAACTGTGCTAAGCAAGATATGGCTATTTCAGGGCTAACACTGCAGCCAGCCAGGAGCTCTACAACACTGGTATATTGACAGGATGTAAATTTACTGGAATTGCTATGACTACACGGACATGATTTGTGCTGGACCAGATCTTTCAACACATTATCACTGCTTATGAGCTTTAGGTCTCTGCTTCTCATGGCTATAAGAACCTGGGGCATATCTGCTGGCCAGCCAACCCTCCAGGGTTCCCATGACAGTGCCAGAGAGTTGGGACACAAACAGCACAAGACTCAACAACAGCAAATCCATCCTTGGGACAGACGTGTTCCACTCCTGCCTGTGGCCATGCCCAATGAAAGAAAGGCTCTGTCTCTACCAAACAGCACTGTCTGCTGGGCTCACACTGTGAGGGACAATCACACAGCCAGAGCCCGTGGATGTGTTGTGGGGGCAGCAGATGTTCACAGCTGGCAGCAGCTTCACTCAGCCACTGCTTTCTAAAAGCCTCGTAGCACCTACTGCCAAGATGTTGGTCGTGGTTGTTCTTTGAACTGCTGCAGTTATTCTTACAAAAGGTATCGGGACACGAGCTGCTAAGACATTTCAGCATTTTGGAAGATTAACACCTTGGATGCTCCTCTGGCAAACTGTAGCCAGAGACACTGACAATTTCACATGCAAAGGTGGCTTGCAAGGTATCTGCCTGCTCAGCTACCAGTAAGGGAAGGAATTTACAAGAGGATATGACAGCATTAGCTGAGAAAGTGTTAAAAACTAAGTTAAGACTAGCAAGGCTATGATCCAACCTGGTTTAGAGCATTGCCTGATTTTTAGAGCCAAACAAAGAATAACTATCCAATGAATTTTATCCAACCAACCAAAGCTATACTTTCCTATGGAGGCTATGCTGGTCCCAGTCAGAGGACAGGGGAGGGCAGGGCAGATTTCTTGCCTGAGCTAGCCTGGTGCTGTCTCTGTTCATCCCCAGCAGATGCTCTGGGTCCCTGAGCAGGGCTGGGAGAAGGGCCAGAAGGAATGCACTTACTCTGCCATCCTCTGTTTCAACAGTTATCTTCCCATCCTGCGCAGCCTTAATCCTCCCTCTGGTGTACTCCACCTCAGGGTCAGCCACAAAACAGTAAGTCTTGGCATCAAATGGCTGGTTCTGGGCTTCTATTCTCTCCTTCTCGGATTTGCGCAGGTACGGTGCAGCCTCACCAAAAATCTCCATGCCAGCGTCTCTGCTCATGGCTCTGAAAGACAGACCCTGCTGGGCTGGTCCCCTGTGTGGTGCTTAGGGCAGAGTGGAGCTGAACATTCACCCCCAGCTGGCTGCTCCAAGCTCAGCCCTCCCAACTCTCAGGTGTTTGTGGTGAGATCTTGAGGGAGTTGTTTGCTTTTCCAAGCTGGAAGGTACAAAGGCAGTGAAGAAGAGCTACCACCCTTCATGGCCCCAAGGAGGGGGAGGGCTCCCCAGGAAAGTGGTCAGATCTGAAGGATTCATGTAGCCCTTAGAAAAAGTGAAGCCCTGAAGATTATTTTTCTTCTGGTTTTTAATTTATGACTTCCCCCACTCCCTATTAACATGGAACCTGTCCTAGTCCTCTGATGATCAACCACAGTGGGCAGGAATGGAAACGTGCTGTGCCTCGTTTCCTCCTCATGGAGGAGGAAAAACAGGAACCTGCCCATGGTGAGCACAGGACAAAAGCCAGCTCATGCCAGCCTGGGCAAGCTGTTAGTTTTCATGCCTCAAATCCTCACCTTAACAATCAGACAACAGAAAGCAGGAAGGAACCAGCTGACATCTCGTATCTCTGAAAGAGAAAGAGTCAAAGGTCAGACTTCAGCTGAGCTGCAGCTTCTTCAAAGGCCCAATACCTCTCCTGGCAAGTAACTTTGCCTTTTGAGGGCCAGCAGAGTTCACCAGAGACCACTCCTTCCCTGCCAAGAAATGGCCCAGTGGGGACTCAAGAGCAGAATTCCCACCACAGTGCTACAGCCTTGTGATGCTCCAAGCATGGGGAACAGCACCTGTGGTAGGAGCCTTGTGTCCCTCTGCAGGTCAGTCACAGCATGGCCATGAGCATGGCCAGGACATCAGGAGCCACCAACAAGGGCTTTCTCCCTGACAGCTTTTATGGGCTCAGCTTAGTTCCCCTGGTTCAGCCCCTTCCCTATATTTGGAAGGAAGGGATCTACACTCCTGCCTGCTCGCCAATTCATGTTCATTTTTTGCCATATACAGTGTGTAAAGAAAGGACCTGCTCTTCTCTCCCAATTTTAGTAACTCTGGGATCTAGCTGTGGTTCATAGACTTTTCTTTGGTGGAAATTTCCTTTACTGGGAACATGCTCTCCTGCCAGCTATGACCACAGCCAGCACTTCACTCTCACCAGCATGTCAAACAAATGATAACACAGAAGGGACCAGCCTCACTGCTCCTGCTCACAGATTGCCTGGGCAGAGCTGCACAGTGCTGAAGGCACCCAAACCAGCTCTGTATGGGGTGGAGAGCAAGGCCACAGGAAGGAAAAAGAGAATGAGGATTCATGTAGGATCACTTATGCTTATGGCAATTCTTGTGGCTTACACCACTGCAAGGGTCAGGGAGGACAGGATGAGAGGCCATGACTGAAAAATGCTGTGACAAACATGGCATATTAGAGAAAGATTTAATCTAATCAGAAAGAACAACACCCACATCTGGCCAGGAGTGTACATGTCAAATCATGAATACACTACACAAGTTTAGTTTCAAATACAACTTTGGCTGCCTATGATGTTCATTGCCCTTGCTGCCAAAAGGAGCTGCAGAAGTCCCATTACACCATGCTAAGGAGGTTCTCAGATGTGTGACTGCAATTCCCTCATGAGAAGGATACTGGGAAAGTGGGCTTTAAATGGAGGTCTCCTAGTCCCAAACACGCTGTTGGGTTGGAACAGAGCAGTCAGGCAATGGCTGGCAGGGCAGCAGCTGGCAGACCAGTGGAAGCCTTCATGCACAGCTGGAGTGAGCTCCTGGTGCAGGAGAGGAAGGGTCTCCTCCATCCCGAGCCATTCTGGCTGCTCTGGTCCTCTGTCACTGTTCAGCAACCCCTGTTTGCTCTCGGCACTGCATGGAGGCTCACCCAAGGCTGCAGGACCAGCCTTCCCTCAGCAGAATGGAGCCAACAAGACTTGTGTGAAGCCAGGAGCCCCCTCCACCCTCCCCAAACAGCTCCTGCCACCTCCCACAGCACCACTCTGAGCTGGAGCACCCTGGGACACCTGCAGCTGCTGCTACAGCACAGGGGATGTCACCCTGTCTTTTGGACAGTGGCTGACCCTGTTTGTGTTGGCCCAACGAGAGCTGAGCCTGTGGGCTTGCAGCAGATTCTCTGTCACTAGTGTTTTGCAAAACATGTTTCATGTTGCCCTTAATTTCATTTAAGGTCACTAAAAATGGACAGCACAGCCACATATCTCATGAACCATAAATTCCTAGAATCCCCCTAAGCCCGGAGGATGAGGGAAAAGCTTATTTTAGCATGCATCCCTTGTGATCAGCCCTTTGAACTCAGCACAGTGGATATGCTGATAGCAAAAAGCTGAGGCACACCAGACCAGTGAGCAATCTGGGGCATTGTCCTGACACCAAATTGCCACTGTAATTCAGAAAGGACATTTCCTGCTCCCAGGCCTGCTCAAGGCAAGAGGGTTGGACCTCACCCACACAATCACTGGGGTTAGAAAAGACCTCCAAGACCAAGTCCACTTTTGACCGATGCCCACCTTGTCCCCAGCCTAGAGCACTGAGTGTCCCTAAACCAGGACACACGTCCAGTCCTTCTCTGGACGCCCCCCAGGGATGGGCACTCCAAACCTCCCTGGGCAGCCTGTTCCAGTGCCTGACCACCCTTTCAGTGAAGAAATTCCTGCTGCTGTCCACCCTGAGCCTGCCCTGGCCCAGCCTGAGGCCGTTCCCTCTCCTCCTGTCCCTCTTCCCTGGAGCACAGCCCGACCCCCCGGCTGTCCCCTCCTGTCAGGGACTTGTGCAGAGCCACAAGTTCCCCCTGAGGCTCCTTTTCTCCAGGCTGAGCCCCTTCCCAGCTCCCTCAGCTGCTCCTGGTGCCTCAGACTCTTCTCCAGCTCCATCTCCTCCTCTGGACACACTCCAGCTGCTCAATGTCTTTCTTGTCATGAGAGGCCCAGAACTGGACAGAGCACTCAGGGCGCCTCAGCAGTGCCAGCACAGGGGGATGATCACTCTCCTGGACCTGCTGGCCACACCCTGGCTGGTACAGACCCAGCTGTCCTTGGCCTTCTTGGCCTCACTGCTGTAAAAGTCCCCACCCCCAGCTGTGGAAGCAGAACAAAGAGAACCCTCAGGTAGTGAGAGCCACTGTCCCAGTTTTCCCTTGCTGGTTCAGGCGCCCAGGTGAGAGAAGAGTACAGGAAAACAAGTGGCACTGAGCAATGACCCATGGCAGCTGCAGGTGCATCTGTTGCTTTGTGCTGCCAGCATCACTGCAGACACAGAGCTGTCCTGAGGTGAAGGTCACGAGGGTGCTGTCACCATGAGCCACATTGCCTTGCAAGGCTCTCTCATCCCATCCCGGTGCTGCCAGGGAGCTTTCATTGCTGCCCTTCATTCAGAAAAGGGCACATTCATAGCTCAATATACCCCTGCAAATTAAAGGTGGATTTACTGGTTGGTGTCTATCTATTTTTGCACAAAGAACTTTGGGAGAACAAGGAGGTTTTGTAAGCTGCAGCTGAGTAAGTTCCCTGGCACGTTGAAGGAACCTGCTTTATTAAACTAGTAATACACAGCTTAAAACATGGAATGAGCTGGCTCTTGCACTGAGACAGGTGCAATCATTCCTGCCCAGGTCTCCCCAGCACAAATCTTCACACTCCCAGCAACATGTACAACTGATGTAGAGCTGCTAGAAGTCATGGGCTAGACACTCCACCACCAGCATAACTTCCTTTAAAAAACATCAGTTTCCAATTGAACCAAACCAAATTTTAAAATTCTCTTCCAGGAGGCAAATAGTCAGCTTTAGTCAGTAAAAATGAGGGGCTTGTCAGTTCATGTCTGAAGTAAGGACTGTGGCCATTCCCCCTGCAGCCACAGAGCAGCACATCTGCTTCACTGAGTATAGACTCACTGCCCCAAGGCTGGGGAGCTCCTGAGCAGCCCCAGCACACACTGTGCTGGAGCCACAGCTCCTGGAAGCTCCAGCCGAGTACACTGCTTCAGCAGCAGGGGCTGCAAAGCCTTGGTTGCAACCTCAGTGCATTGGATCCAGCTGTTCCCAGCTCTGTCTCCTCAGCAGTCTGTGCATTGCTAGTTCTACCTGACTGAAAACACATCCTGTTTGCAGAGAGGTGGTGAAGACTCCAACTCAATTCTCAGCCTCCAGCTCCATCCTGCAGTGCACTGAAGACTACATGAGAGCCTTCATTCATCCCACATCCTGACTGTGGCTGATGGGAGCACATCTTTGGAATGCAGGGTTGGTGCTGGGACCATATAAGTCTGATGAGTGAGAAAAGGCTCAGAAAATGTAGCTATCTTCACAGGCACTGGAGAAGGGGAGAAAGAGAAACAGCATCTCCATCCACACATGACCTTGACCCAAGCTGGGGATGAGGAAGACTTGCTTTCTTCCTCAGGCTGTGAACAAGGATGAAGTAGCTCTGGGTGCTACAGACCTCCTGAGAGTCCTTCTTACCTGAGTCTTTCCATGACCTGGACTGAAAATGCAACACAGGCCTTTTGCAGTTGTTTAATGTCACAGTCTCTGCAGCTCTTCAGGCCTGATTCTTCCCATGCTGGTGCTGAGAACACTCCTAAAACAGCCAAGCTTCACCCCTGTGGCTTAAGTATCACTCATTAACTGAGCTCCTCCATGGGCTATGCAGGCAGCACATGAGGAATGTGTTGCCTTCCTTGGGTAGACAAATGGAGCCGATCCTCATTCCTCAGACATCTTGTCACTGGTCCCCAGACTGGGATGGCAGCAGCTCCTCAGCTGGGGTTATGGATGTCAGACCCTCAAAGGAGATGCTGTTTTCCACTGGTATTTTCCAGGACAAGCAGGCCAAGGCTGGGTGTGCTGTGGGCACACACAGCAAAGCTCTCTGGACTGGCCCCTGCCAGGACTGTGCTCTGTCCTCCCGCTGTCTGTGGGGTACCCAGGGGGCCCTGCTGGCCTTGGGGAACACAGGTTCACCTTGCACAGCACCAGACTCCAACAAATCTGGTTCCCAAACAAAACCTGTCACCTGGAAAAGTTTCCAGAGAGGAGACCCAGCCTGGGCAGCCTGGCCCAGCTCGGCCCCACGCCAGCACGCAGCACAGCCCCAAGAGAGGAGCCCTGTCACAAACCTTCCCTGCAGAGTTGAGCTCCCTCCCTGTGGGCTGGGCACTGCACTTGGGGATACAGGGAATTTGAGTACAACGAGTACAGAGTGAATTTGCTTCATTTCTAATACTGGACTGGAAAAATATTGAATATCCACTGACAAAGCATCTCCAAGCACCTCCAGCACATCCCCTTCCCCTCCTTGATCAGCTCTCCTCCTCCCAGTGAGCACTTAGCACAACCCTTGGGCCTCCTAAACATGCAGGGAACACATCTGTGCTCCCTGCTGTCACTGAATGGGGCAGGGAAATCCTAACAGTTACCTAAACAGCATTTCTGGGTTTTTAATAAACAAACAAAACTCCAAATAAAGAAAAAAAACAAATGCCAAAGAACAACAAAACCCCACAACCAAACACAACAACAAAAATAAAACTCCTCAGTTCCAAAGAAAGTCTCCCTCCTGGAAAAGCCAAGGGAAAAGCGAAGGGCATGGTCAAACTGGGAGGCTGAAAAAAGCACGACATCCACTGCTCCCACTGCCATGAGGCAAGGGACATGTCCTATCTGAAATCTTCCTGGGCCTTTGCCACACTCCCCCATCTGCCACAAGCTTCCTGGGTCAGCTGGTTCTGCTTTTCAAGGCACAGAAAAACAAGGGAAAGGACACGACAGTGCTGCCAAAACATTTGGGAGAAGACAGGAATCCTGTATTTGTCTCTGTAGTACGAGTCAGCTGCAAAAGAGCTTTAGAGAAATCAGTGTAACAGGTGACTCTTCCCAAGCTGCAGCTCATGTGCTGACTTTGCAAAGCCTCGGGACAGAGCTTTGCCTTGTCCAAATTCTCCTTTAACTTGGCTCAGCTCTAAGACCAATTCTTTCTTCTGAGCAGGTGCTTTAACTGATTTATTTTCACTTACCATTGCTTCAACAATCATGATTTTCCAGACTGTCCTCTATGCAGAAAAGGTATTTGGCCCTAACACACTGCTGCAATATTTAAAATACAGGCCTGGTGTGACAGCAGAGACCTTGAGAAGCGCAGACAAAGGCTGCTGTGCAGAGCACAGCCACAGGATAGTAAGAGATGGGGCAGAGCTGGGTCCTGAGGACTCCACAAACACAAATAAATCACAAGGGACCAAATAAATACAGACCTGAAGATGGAAGTCATGGAAGAGAGCAAGTAACCAATATATGTAAAAATGCATGGGAGATTGTCACTGCTCTGAAGTAGGTGACGTTTACTGTTTTTTGCAATTTTGGAAAGACACGGATTTTCCACAGGCTTTGCACCTTCCCTTGAACGGGAATGCTCTCTTCCAACCCCCACACTCAGGAGAACACCAGTGCTATCTGCAGCAATACCTGTGCTCAGTCTAAGACTCTGGAACTCACACCAAGAACTGTTCTGGTTTGTCTCCTGTGGGCCATTCTCTGAGGTTCAGCTTAAAAAGGAACATTCAGCCCCTGATGGGAATGACTAGAAATAAGTACTGCTTTCTAAAAAGAAGGAAAGCAGAGCAAGAATACGAAGTTTGACCAGCATACAAAGTTGTGATGATATTCTAGTCAAACCTAAGGAAATAAAAATATATACTACCTATACAAATCAATCTTTATTTTCAAATGCTGCATTGCATAAAATGTATCTAATTACCAGCTCTCTGCATGGACACAGCCCCCCTCCACCCTCCCCACTTCCCCGCTCAGCACAGCACAAGCAGAGCAACTACACACACAATCATTTGCACCAGAACAAAAACCTATTTGCAACCCAATTCTCTTTTCCTTACAAGTGAACAGTGTTCACCTGGAAAAATCACCAGAAAAATACATTTCATTTCTGCATTCAGATGAAATGATGAGGCTTGCTACAGGGCTGGTCCCATGCGTGGAAGCTGCCAGTGCTTTCAGTGCTCTTCACCTTCTTAACCTGGATAAAGAAGCACTCTTAAGGCTCCCCAGCTTCTAATAGTGCAACTGCCTCTCCCAGAAGGCAAAACAATGCAGAGAAACAGAGGGCAGAGCTCCTCTGAGAACGCCATGGCCCCATGGCTTTGCATCAAGTAATCCTCCTGCAGTGACTGCTGTCCTTGGTGATGTCTTTCCAGACCAGCAATTTTTTTTACCAGCAATATACATGTTCTTCCCAAGCCACAAATGCTTTCCATCCTTTGCTCCCAACAACGTTTCAGAGAAGTCCCAAATTTCATTCTGTACCCAAGATCTTGTTGGAAATTATATCCATGGGGAAGGCTCTGTAGAGATTTTTTGGTCATGGGAATTGCAGAAACATGGATGCCTTTCTTATTTGGAAGAAAGGAGACCTGCTTGACAGGATGTTACATTAGTGTGCTTCTGCTTTAACTCCAAAGTCCAATCACAGCCAAACCCACAGGTGACATTCAGAGCAACCTTTGAAGACCTTCTGATTTAGGATCTGTATTTTCTCATGTGTGCAGCAACAGAAGCCGAAATCTCAGCACTCTTCTTATTCTGGCCATAGTAGTCCACAAAGTCACCATCAGGGCCCACGAGGTACATAATTATTGTGTGATCCACCTGCAAGAGAGCACAGCGTGGCTTGGTAGGAGAGACCATAAAATCACAGCACACCAGCTCAGAAGGGAGATGAGGGATCGGGACAGGCAATGGGATACAGGGACACGGGGGATCAGGATCGGGATAGGCAGTGGGATACAGGGACATGCAGGATCGGGATCGGGACAGGCAATGGGATACAGGGACATGGGGGATCAGGATCGGGATCGGGACAGGCAATGGGATACAGGGACATGGGGGATCAGGATCGGGATCGGGACAGGCAGTGGGATACAGGGACATGCAGGATCGGGATCGGGACAGGCAATGGGATACAGGGACACGGGGGATCAGGATCGGGATCGGGACAGGCAGTGGGATACAGGGACATGCAGGATCGGGATCGGGATCGGGACAGGCAGTGGGATACAGGGACATGCAGGATCGGGATCGGGACAGGCAATGGGATACAGGGACATGCAGGATCAGGATCGGGACAGGCAATGGGATACAGGGACATGCAGGATCGGGATCGGGACAGGCAGTGGGATACAGGGGCATGGGGGATCGGGATCGGGATCGGGACAGGCAGTGGGATACAGGGACATGCAGGATCGGGATCGGGATCGGGACAGGCAGTGGGATACAGGGACATGCAGGATCGGGATCGGGATCGGGACAGGCAGTGGGATACAGGGGCATGGGGGATCGGGATCGGGACAGGCAGTGGGATACAGGGACACGGGGGATCAGGATCGGGACAGACAGTGGGATACAGGGACATGCAGGATCGGGATCGGGACAGACAGTGGGATACAGGGACATGCAGGATCGGGATCGGGACAGGCAGTGGGATACAGGGACACGGGGGATCAGGATCGGGACAGGCAGTGGGATACAGGGACACGGGGGATCAGGATCGGGATCGGGACAGGCAGTGGGATACAGGGACACGGGGGATCAGGATCGGGAGAGGCAATGGGATACAGGGACACGGGGGATCAGGATCGGGAGAGGCAGTGGGATACAGGGACACGGGGGATCAGGATCGGGAGAGGCAATGGGATACAGGGACACGGGGGATCAGGATCGGGATCGGGAGAGGCAATGGGCTACAGGGACATGCAGGATCGGGATGACGACAGGCAGTGGGATACAGGGACATGCAGGATCGGGATCACGACAGGCAGTGGGATACAGGGACATGCAGGATCGGGATGACGACAGGCAGTGGGATACAGGGACATGCAGGATCGGGATGACGACAGGCAGTGGGATACAGGGACATGCAGGATCGGGATGACGACAGGCAATGGGCTACAGGGACATGCAGGATCGGGATGACGACAGGCAGTGGGATACAGGGACATGCGGGACAGGGGCGCTCCCTGCCGGCGCACTGACGCAGCCTCACCCATGCACATCCCAGATATTCTAATTGGATTTATATCAAAATTAATTCCATTGTAAATCTATTTAAGCACCTAACCGTGACATCTTTCTCAGATGTCTCAGAAAGACACAGAGTTCTGTTGCTGGAAGCATGATTGCTCAGGACTGAACCACAGCCGTGCTCTGAGTTCAGCTGCATTAGAAGTGAGAAATCGCAGTGACTTTGGAGCTCATAGGCCAGTCAAATGTAACAGATCAGAAAGAAATTCTACTATTGCCAAGCTTGCTAGTTCCTGTGCTACTCTGCATTTCTGGGATTGTTTAGAACATACTTTGGTAAGGTTCTGACCTTGTAGGAGGGCATTGTGGTTCTGACAGCTTAACATATCGCTGCACACGGGGCTTCAGTAAAAATCCAATAGCTGGTTTTAAAATGTACATGCTGCTCTTATCCAGAGTCTTTCAGTGAACAAAGGCTCCTTTTACTTACTATGTAATCGTTGTCCTCATCCTTGGGCCCTTCACTGTAGTACACACGGTATGCTTTAGCCACTTGGTCAATCTGTGCCTTGCTACCAGTCAATCCCACCAGCTTCGGAGAAAATTCTGGAGAGAAAGCAGACATTTACACATTTAAGTGAAAAGAATCCCTTCAAGAGACTCCTTTTCAGTGCTCTGTACTACATGCTATGAGACATGGAGGAAGAAAGCAGGAATACCTTTAACATATCTGGCAATGGCTTCTTGGCTGTCCCTCTCAGGATCGATGGTGATGAAAAGTGGGGTCAGATTAGGCAAAGATGGAATTCGATCTGTGACATTAACAATTATTATTTATTTTAGAAAATCAGGTATCATCTCTCATCTTCCTTAAAACAAGCTCACAGGCATGTAACATCAATCCAAGCCCGCCCCTAGTGACTAAAAAAAGACCATTTTGTGCAGCTTTGTGTAATTTGTGAAGGAAGCAAATGCCATGAGATGTAATGCTCTGTGTCTGTGCTGGGAGCTTCCAGCCCCCCAGCCAGAGGCCCTGCCCTGCTCAGCAGGGATGACAGACTGGCTCTGCTGCAGAAGATGCTGTGGTGTGATGCATGTTTTAGAACACTGGCTGACACAGGGAAGGCACGCTGGCTTGGTGGAGCAGGAGAAAACGTGAAAACACAATCCAGGCTCTTTCCTTCATGTTCCAGCCAAAGCCTTCACTTTGGTCTGATTTCCCCTATGCTGGGGTACTATTAACCCTGCTCAGTAATTCTTCAGGGCCTGCAGGCTAAGAAAACACAGCCAACACAGAGCCTTCCTCCTCCCTCCATTCCACAGCACAGCCACTCTGCTTCAGGAGAGACTCTCACAGAGATGAACAAAACAGAAGGAAAAATATCCTAACATACCTCACAGTCACTTCTTGGCAAAAATACAATGCAATGTATTTCCTGTAACCTGCCACCACTGCTGTGGAAAGATCAATGCTGTCATGTCAGACCCTAGTGACCCTAGGGATTGATTTATGTACCCCTTAGCAATTAATTCAATTACTGAATAATAGCCAGCAGCATTAAAAAAAAAAAATTACCAGTTTTTACCACTTGTGGTATTTTATCAGAATAAACCTGACCCTTTCAAAAGCCCTGTTTACAGACCCCTACACCAACTGAATTCCCATACCAATTTCATCTACCACTGCAACCATTTTCTCCAGTTCATCAGGACAGATGTCAGGGCAGTGAGTGAAGCCAAAGTAGATCAGCACCCACTGGCCAATGTAGTCCTTGCTGGTCCTGGGCTGTCCCTCATGGCTGATGAGTGAGAAGGGCCCTCCCAGCAGCGGCTTCCCAATGCCTCGGTTTCGTTCCTTCTCCAGCTCTACAAAACACAAGTGGGAATTAAACACACCCATGTCACAATGCACAGTGCTTCCCGGGGAGCAGCGAGTCAGACCCTGCTCAGGGGCACGTCAAGATCCCCCAACGCCTGTCACACAGAAACCCAACGTGCACATGCCTTCTAGAAAGGACAAAAATCAAATATATCACTACATCCCCTTGAAATATATTATCTTTCATTGTTACCCACCTGCATTTTTGCTTAAAAAGGGAAAAATAAAGACAGATATCTGGCCTACAGTGAAACCAGCATGCGTTGAAAAGTGAACATACCCTAAAAGCTGCAATACCTCTCTTTTCAACAGTAAATGCATGAAAAGGAAACGTGCGGGCAGCTCCTGCAGAGAGGGCAAAGCTCCCGGGCGGCAGGGCAGGAACCCAGCGAGGGCCCAGCGCCCAGCTCCGTGTCTGCGCTGCACAGGCGGGCACAGCGTGCGGCCAAACACAACTGCTCCAACCCAGGAACTTTAAAACGCTCAACCTCGAATTGCTTTTCATTTTTGAAAACTTTCTGCGGCACACGAAGCTGCGACACAGTGACGGTGTCTAAGCAGGTAAAATATATCTGAATGCAAAACCCTACATCATTTGAACACGAAAAACGCTTCGTCCGAACACGAAACGCGACACCCCCGGCGCTCCTCTCGCACCCCGCACTCACCCTCCTCCTTGTGCCGCTTCATCACCTTCATGCCGGCCAGCAGCCCTCCTCCCAGCACCACGGTGGCCGCCAGCGACTTCCACGACACGAGCTGCGGGGACATGGGGTTTGTTTGGTGACCGCTCAGGGCACGGCCCGGCCCGCCGCCCGCGCTCCCTCCGTCCCTCACTCACCCGCCTCTGGGCGCCCGCCCGCGGCCCGCGGCCCGGCGGCAGCTGCGACAACAAGCGGCTGCGGGGCACGGGCAGCAGCGCCCAGCCCCGCACGGCCGGGCCCGGCAGCGGCCACAGCCCCGCACGGGCCCGCAGCGCGCCCGCCCGGAGCCGCCACAGCCCCGCCGCCGCCCCCGCCATGTTGGCGCTGGCCGCACCGCCCCTTCCGGCCCGCCCGAGGCCGCCATGCAGGCTGCGCCGCGCCTCGCCTTCGGGGTCATCGCTGACATCCAGTTCGCGGATGCGGAGGACGGGTACGACTTCGGCGGCTACCGGCGGCGCTACTACCGGCACAGCCTGCGCTTACTGCGGGAGGCGGTCCGGGCGTGGGCCGGCGAGAGCCCGCCGATAGACTTCGTGCTGCAGCTGGGCGATATCATCGACGGGCAGAACGCCCGGCGCGGCGAGGCCGAGAGCGCCTTGCAGCAGGTGCTGGATGTCCTGGGGCAGCTCTCTGTGCCGGTTCACCACGCGTGGGGCAACCACGAGCTCTACAACTTCAGCCGGGCGCGGCTGGTGCAGACCGGGCTGTACAGCCGGGCCGCGGGGGGCTCGGCCGGGCCGGCGGACAGGGAGTGCCACGCCTATCACTGCAGCCCGGCCCCGCGCCTCCGCCTCGTCGTGCTCGACGCCTACGACGCGAGCACCCTGGGCACGGACCCCGGCAGCCTCCGCTACCAGGAGTCCCTGCGGGTCCTGCGGGAGAAGAACCCCAACGATGACCTCAACAGCCCCGAAGGTACCTCCGGCCTGGCCGGGGCGCGGGCGGCCGCACCTTCGCTGTCCGGAGCTCCCGGTGCTGACAGCGGGATGCTCAAGTGTGTGCCCCATTGCTCCCATCTCCGCCGCCTCCCTGTCGTCAGTGCGGCCGCAGGCGGGCACAGGAGATGCTCCCCGCACACCCGGCGCTGCCGCGGTGCCTCTGGGCTGGGGCTGTGCTGTGCTATGTGCCCTGCAGTGTCGGAACTCGAGGCAGCTGCTGGGAAGCGGCTGTTACAGAGCACCGAGTTGTGCCCACCCTGTCCCATGCCAGGGGGACATTCAGCAGTGGAAACCCTGTTTGTGTAGTGTGACCAAAGCTCCCGAAAACACTAACAAACTGTAAGAGCCTGACGGAGAGACGGAGGCTTCAGACGGCTCTCAAAATGCTGTTTATTGCATAGATGAGGTTACAGTAGTTGGGGGTCGTGGGTGAGCCTATAGCTGCTGGCTATGGGCAAGCCGTGTGTCCTGAAGCCCGATTCTAATTCTGGTTACAATGCATTATATACTTTTCATTACAAAGCATCTTAATACATGACAACCAATCAATACTTTTACCTATAGCCTATCCTAACTACTAACATTACCATATTCATGTCACTATTTCCAATCACAAAAGATTAGTATGTTACAGTTTAAGCTGGAAGTTGTTTTTCAGTTTTCTTGCAGTGGAAAATTCTGAGATCTTTTCTCTACTTGCAACATTTCTTATTTGCCTATGAAAATCCTTTTGTTTGGTAAAAACATCTTTTGTTTGAGGTGGATTTATCCTTTCCTCTAAGCCATAAAAGACCCTTTCAACTCACTTGCTCTTTGCCTTCTAGTTACCCAGTAAGACTGGCTCAGCAATTGTTTTCTTCTATATCAAAACTTGCTTTTATTTCTATAGAACCTTCTGTATATCTGCACAACTCCTCCATTAAATTCTCGTCCTTCCCAACAACAAATAATCTTCTTTGTGCAAGAGGGCTGGAGTTTTGATACAAGAAATGCAAGAAAACCCCCAAAGGTTCAGAGAATAAACTAAGCAGATTTACGTAAGGCAAATAGAGGAGCCATGGGAGGTGTATGCATTTGTGCCTAACCTTCTTCTTCATTGCAGGGCTCAAAGAACCTCATTTTGTAGCATTTAATGGAGGATTTAGCCAAGCCCAGCTGGACTGGTTCAACGAAGTCCTCAAGTTCTCTGATGAAAACCAAGAAAAAGTTATAGTTATGGGTAGGTGGATATGGAGGGGGATAAATAGACAATCAGAATGGTTTATGTTGGAAGGGCTCTTAAAGCTAGTATTTTATGGGGAGTGTATATTCCCATGGAAATATGCAGGCAAAAAAATTGTTAGCTACAGAAAACATGTAGTTGGTCTGGTGAGGTACAGATGGAAGCCATGGAAGAGCAGAACAGCACCCATGCCTCACTCTGGGGGCGAGCTTTCTGTTCTCATTTGCATGGCTGAACTTGCCAGCAATGGGGCAGATTTGTTACAGTTTAACTCTTTTTATTTCTTTCCCTCCGGACTGCAGCTCACGTGCCCCTTCATCCCTCTGCTTCCAATGGGGTTTGCCTGGCCTGGAATTACGAGGCTGCCCTGTCGGTGATATACGCGCACCGGAGCGTGGTGTGCGTCCTCGCAGGGCACCTGCACGACGGCGCCTACTGCCTGGACTGTCACGGAGTTCATCACCTCACCCTGGAGGGCGTGATCGAGACCCCGCCCGACAGCAACGCCTTCGGAACTATCTACGTCTACGAAGATAAAATGGTACTGAAGGGAAGAGGCAGAATTCCTGACAGAGTGATGCATTTCTGAAATACCGGGAAAATACAGATTGCTCTTCTTCAGGAAGGACTCGGACAAAAATGTAGGAGATTCAGCTGTTTGCTTTTAGAAAGCTGTGCATGGCTGATCCTTATTGCTTTAGCTCAGGCGTTTTTCTCTTGGATACAGAATTCTAGAAATTAGGTTTCTGTAAGAAAGCACCTGATTTCTTTTTGGAACTACAGAAGGCCAGTAGCTGAAATACTGGAATGCAGAATATTGATTTCAAACACCCAATCCGGACTGGATTGCTACTGTGAAAAGATGCAAACCATATAACAAATATTGTTCAAAAAAAGCTGTTCTCTCAATGAACATTAAAGCATGCAGAGCTTTAACCTTTATTTCTTTCTTTCTAAATACATAAATTTATTTATAAAAGAATTCCCAGCCACATCTATTTATTTATTTTCTGTGAACATTACAGTGAGGTCTCATGTCTGGCAGAATATATCCAGCCTGTAGCCTAATTCAGTCTTCCAACATTGCTTTAAAAGACTAAAGTAATCCTCAGAAAAAGCTGAGCCTAAGGAGAATAGAGACTGTCTGTGCTGCACCATGGAATGCTGCAGATACTGGGGCTGTGCCGTGTGTGCACAGCTGGGATCACCTGCAGCAGTGCTGAGAGAGCAAACCCTGACACCCATCTAAATAAACGTGCGTGTTACACCTGGAGCTGTCCTGCCTCTGTTCCAGCCAGCTCCTGAGTCCTGTATATCCACCTGTGCTTCCCTCTCCAGGATGGATAGTGGGACATGCTTGCTGCTGCAGGGCTACTGCATGGGTCCTGCTTTCCAAGAAAAATCAAGTGAACAGCAGAATTGTGACAGTGCCCACATCTGCTGGTGACAGGCTTGAATATGCATCTCCAAGAAAATAAAAGATACGGAGACTTCCATTGAGTTTTCTTTAAAAAAATAGTGTTTATTACTCAGTAAAACCAGTGACTTTCAGTTAAAGATAACAGCAAAAATATTTTTTTTCAGATATATTCTACATACGATTTTAGCACAGGACAGAAATACAGACTGGTCAGTTTTCCCGTAAGTTTGAAATGGATTATCCAGGCACATTTTTGAAAGTTCTATGGCTGTAAATAGTAATTTATTAAAATAGTATTTGCTTTACTTGTCCCTTATGCTACAGAATAGTAGATTTCCCAAACTATGAGGTGATTGGAGAGTGAGCCAGGGATGCAATGATATCTTGAATATACCATCAGAACAGACATTAGATCAATGGTGCTTGTAAAATATAAGAAACAGCAAGGTGAACAGTTTCCATTGAAAAATTCCATACTCACATTTGAGTGTTCCTCAACATTTTACCAAATCTCAGCTGGCACTGCTGGAAGCAGCCAGGTATTCTTGGGTCCCATCAAACTGACACTCACCTTTTGTTAAGCACCAAAAACAAAGGCAAGTAAGGTCAGCATAGTTACTGTAGACTTTCTCCCACCCAATTACATCACTGTTTTGCAGTGTGTTGGCCAAGACTCTCGCATGTCTTTGTTCACATAAATGTACAGCCACGAAACAAAGGGGAAGAGGGCAACGACCACTGCAGCAACCAAGCGAACTCCTCCCAGGGGACTCCTGTAACAGAACAAATCCAACAGAGCTACTTCAAATCACTGAATCTTTAAGGTTGAGAAAGACCTCCATGATCATCAAGTCCAACCTTGGACTGCATACCACCATGGCCACTAAGCCCTCTGGTGCAGTGCCACATCCAGTCGTTTTTTTTTGAACACTTCCAGGAATGGTGACTCCACCACCTCTCTGGGAAGCCCGTGCCAATGCCTGACCACTCTTTCAGTGAATGAATTTTCTCTAGGATCTAAACTCAACCTCCCCTGGCACAGCTTGAGGCTGTTTCCTCTGGTCCTGTCCCTTGTTGTCTGGGAGCAGAGCCTGCCCCTCACCTGGCTGTACCCTCCTGTCAGGGAGTTGTAGAGAGTGAAAAGGCCTCCCCTGAGCCTCCGTTTCTCCAGACTGAGCCACTCCAGCTCCCTTGGTGACTCCTGGTGCTCCAGACCCTTCCCGAACTCTGTTCCCCTCCCTGGACACAGTCCAGTCCCTCAAGGTCCTTTTTGAAGTGAGGTACCCAAACCTGACCCCAGGACTGCAAGTGCCTCAGCAGTGACAGCACAAGTGACAGGCACTGTCCTCATCCTGCTGACCACACCATGGCTGGGACAGGCCAGGATGTCCTTGGCCTTCCTGGCCACTACTACAGCCACCACATAACATTAACATCTGCCTGCAGCTGGAAAGACAGCAGAGAGCCTTTGGCCACTTTAACGGGGCTCCTATGGATTCATCATCAGAGTCTTTTACTGGAGAGGCATAAAGAATTTTCTGACAGCTCAGGCTACAGAAACTAGTGGGAATTTTTAAAAAGCATCTTAAGCAAAGGGAAAATGCCCCCATTATGGCAGAGGGCCAGAAAAAGTGCTTTCTGTAGACTTATATTCTACCCTGCCCCAACTTTTATCTGTGCAAGATCCTCCAGGTTGTAGCACCAGCTGCTACTGCTTGGCATCTGGAAGGTTCAGAGAGTGCCATGAAACAGGAAAACAAGCTGCCAAAATCGACTGTGTGTTTTCAAGGAGCTAGTCAGTAAATGTGAACATTGGAATGGATTATTCTAAAAGAGAAAATAAAACTTACTTTGCTGAACTGCGACAAAGACTCATCCATATTGTAATAATCACCAGACCAAACAACTCTCTAAAAAGCCAAACAAAAAACAGATCAGAAAATAATACAAACAGATGTCTGCATTTCGACAATACAAATTTTGCCTCCAAAACAGTAGTGGCTGCTCCTTTGGAGAAGTTCAATATATTTTGGTAGGATTATAATTATAAAGGTATTTACAAAGAGTAACTTTGCTTCACATCACAGATCTACAAATCGACATGACAGCTACACAGCTGCAGAAATTCAAATTCCTGCCTCCATGTTTTGTTCTACTGCTGGACTTATATTCCATAGCACATTTCTCTAATCAACATAGGCAAAGTAGGCACATTTCTCTCATTGAAACAGAGCAAAACAACATCACAGTTTTCCAGACTGTGATTAGGGACAGAAGCAGCTGCCAGGGCTTCACTTCAGTACTCAGCAAACACTTACAATTTAGGCAACTCCTGAATGTCCAGGTGAGAAATTCTCCCTCATCCTCAATCCCTTGAAAGACTCAAAAACCCATGCCAGATAAACATGCATTTGGTATTGCCTCGAGGGTTTTTAAAACATTGATTATCACTCCTACAGGTCCAGGAAAAGAACACAAAGCTGTTTCACTGTGCTTGTGCCCAGTGAAAGCCAGACAAGTAAATCTAACTGCCTGCCACAATCAGGAAAGCAATGACTGTTCACTTCCCTGTGTCCAAGGAGTCACTGGTCTGGAGCATTATGGTCCCTCCTCTTTGGTCTGATTCCTCTGGACCAACAGCACTCACTTCAACAGCCCAGGAAATAAAGTTTTGGAAGGAGACACCAGGAGGAGATGGCCTGGTGAGCTGGATTTGGGCAGGGGCAAATAAAACCCATTGCTTACCTGCCTTCCTCTTCATGAAAAAGGTTTCCTTGAGCATAAGCAAACAAAGAGCAAGCCAAGGCAATGGTCCCAACAACACAGCCAGCAGAATGAAGGTCACAGAGGCTCCTCCAAACACCATTGTCTGGGGAAAAAAAATAGACTGTCAGCCACTATCATGAAGCATGAAGTAAACCCATCTGGGTCTTCTACAGAACTGAATGGCAAATACCTCTTGGTGAATTTACATAAACCTACAGTTTTACAAAAGTTGTGCTATTATAATCTTTATTTTCCACAGATCTTGGCACAAGGAAAACCCTAACTATGAGTTTAACATGAAGATTCTCTTGACCAGCCAAATGCCATTATGCCACCTATTACACAGTAGACCTCTCCTGAAATATTCAATATCACAAGCAACCAACCCTCATGAGTTCTGAACTTAGGAATGGTGCCACTTTATAAGCTTAAGGTAGCCAAAATGCCAAGAGACTGCAATGGTATAATTCGTGACAATACTGTGCACTCCTGAAGGTTCTCTTTTTTAAGTGTGATTTTAGTTTATTCGGCCTAAGTATTCATCCAGAACAGATACAGTCACTTTGTGTATATAAAATGGCCTTATTTAAAATTATTTCCTCTAAATTAAAATACAAAAATCTTAACTACGTTCTGAAGTCTTGAAACAATTTTGATCTGAATGATCCTCTGAACTGCCATTAGCCCCCACCCTTGGAAACACAGCCTTAGAATGTTCCCATTGCTGCCCATTGCTCTGTGGGGCAGCTGCAATACCTGGCACTGAACAAGACCTTTAGCACTTTCACAGGACTGTGCAAAGCTCAACTGCTCTTGCATGAGGTAGATAAACAAAAGCATAGATTTACAACGAAACAAAGTGAATTAAAGTGCTAAGGTCAACACAGAGCCAGCTTCAGAGCATGCTCCCAGGCTGCTGCTCCAGTTTTGCTTTAAGCTGGAACTGGGGTGCACAGGCAGGCCCATCCCAGCAGCTGGGCTTTCTGCTGGGCTCCTCTCCTCACCTGCAGCATGCCCAGCCACCAGCACCAAAGCAATGACCAGCTTCTGGAGAAATAGGTCCTGCAGCTTTTTGCCCTCAGAAGGTAGCAGGATGTGTTTCCACACAGCCTGATTTTAATCTGTGGTTCAGTTAAAAAAAAAAAAAAAAGCCAAACAACAACCTTTTGAGGGCAAAATTTGAGCAGAGACTCGAAAACCAGAGACTGGTTTTGCACACCAGTATCATACCTGTTATTGAAGGGTTGATGCTGACAAGCAGTGTCAGGGCAGCTGGCACTGAGTAGACAACCTGTTAATGACATATAAATCTACTCGGTAGCAAAACTTAGCAAGGCCAGGAAGCAGAAGTGCCCAGCAGCAGCAGTTTGTCAGAGGCACAGAGCAGATCCCAGTCTCTCACCATCCAGCATGCCCTGGCCCTGCTAGTGCTCATCTTCACCATCACCACCCAAAATCCCGGCCATCAGCTCACAGCCAGCCCTTATTCCTCAGCTCCTGGGGTACAGAATACTGGCTGCCTGAGCAACCACGGCAGAGCCCCTTCCCTGAATCCTGACGGGACAGGGCTGGGCTCCCCAAACCCTCCATCCCGCTTTGGTGCCGCTGTCAGAGGGGCTCGCACACTCCAGGGCACGCAGGGGCAGCCGTGCCCGGCCAGCAGCTCCTGTCGCACACAGCCTGTCCCCAGGGCCGGGCACAGCAGCGGGGCTCGCTCCCCATCTCCCCCGGAGGCCCAGCCGAAGGGAGCGGCAGCAGGCGGCTCTCGCTGGAGACTCCGAGCAAGAACAGGCCATGGGCACAGCGGAGCGTCGGGCAGGAGGAGCGGGAGCAGCTCGGGGTGCTCTGCAGGGGCAGGGGCAGAACTGGGGTGAAATAAGGCAGGTCATGGAAGTACGGTGGGATTTCAGCTGTCGCTCCAGTAGAGACATCGTTTCCTCGGCGTCCGCCCGCTCTTCAGCTGGAAGCCCGGACGCTTCCTCCGGCGGCCCCGGATCGGACGGGCGTGAGCGGGGCTGGGGCCGCCGGGACCTCCGGGGCAGGAGGTGCCCAAGGGGAAGGGAAGGGCGGCCCGTACTCACCGTCCACAGCCCCGCGTCGGGGTCGTTCACCTGCAGCGGGAGGCACGCACTGAGACCCCGCAGCCGCCGGCCCGGCCGGGGCCGCGCTCCGCGGGGCGGGAGCGGAGGGGACGGGAGGGGACGGGAGGGGAGCCCCGGCCTCACCTGCACGGCGGCCGCCAGCCCGAAGAAGGCGGCCATGAAGAGATTGCAGAGCCGCCACAGCCGCGCCGCCATGGCCGGGCGGCCCGAGGGCGGGACAGAGAGGCGGGACGCGGGCGGGACCCGGCACCGACCCCGGCAAGGACCCCGATCCCGGTCCCGATCCCGATCCCGGCACCGATCGCCCGGGACGGGACGCTCAGCAGGGCGATGCTGGTGAGGCCCTGGCACAGGTTCCCAGAGAAGCTGTGGCTGCCCCTGGATCCCTGAAGTGCCCAAGGCCAGGTTGGACGGGGCTTGGAGAATCTGGAATAGTGGAAGATGTCCCTGCCCATGGCAGGGGGCTAAATGAGATGAGTTTTAAGGCCACTTCCAACCAAAACCATCCTGTGATTTTTGTAATGGTTCAGAATTAGTTTTGTGTTTAAGAGAGTCAGTCATTTTGTGTAGTCTGGGGAACTAAAAAGGATATTGCTCAGAAGAATTACCACTGTGCCATCATTCTCGGTCATTTATGATGAAAAGCGATAAGTGATGAAATGAAAGTGAGTCCTTTAGAAATGTGATCTTTACCAAAAACGAGCCTCTATGAGATCATGTCTCCCACTGATTTCAGTATCAGCATCACACAGCTCCCTCAGCACCCAACAGAATCAGATCTCACTCAATTGTTACGTGGAGAACATGTAAATGTGTCCACATTTGTGAAGAGGATTAATTCTCATCTTATTTTTAACTGGATCTTTCCTTGAGCAGGTTACAAGAGGTGAAATTACTGCAAACAAAGCCACAGAGAAGTAAGAGTTGTCTTTGTGAGAGTCTCTACCCCTCATCTCAAAAGAAGCAGAGCTCTAGTAATGAATCACCTTCATACCTTGTTTCCAGGTCAAAGATAGGCTCTTGAATGTATTTTCTAACAGAAAGGAATTAATTTTGGGCTAGAAAATGGAAATGTCAAGGATTAAAAAGTAACAATGGTGATAAAAAGTGTAAGAATGTAAGAGACAGCATGTCTTTAATTAGCATAATAATTATTAGGATAATATCATGGGAAAATAAAAGCAGCCAAGCTTTTCAGGCACACCAGTTCTTCTTTGTGTGGGAAACAAAATTATGAGTCACTGCCCATTTTTTCCAACCATAGTAGCTGATCTTCAAAATGCAAATTATTCTGTGATTAAGTCTTTGGCTCTTTAATTTGTCTGATCACAAGTTATTGTGCAAATTTGCACAGCCCACCTAGTTTCTGTTATGGCTGGGCTGCTCCTTGACATCTCAGGGGCTGCATGGTCAGGAGGGGAGAGACCAGATGGGAGAAACTGATAGAGACTGGGAAGGAAGCAGAGAAAGAGCTGGACAGACGCATCCAGGGCCCTGCATGGTGTGGGACAGGACTCTGCTGAGGGGAAGGGATGGCTGGGCAGGCGGAAAGCAGGTTCTGATGGGCACTTGGGAGGCATGGAAAGTTTGGCAATCCTGTGAGTGACCAAAGGTCAGTGACACAAGAGCAAGGGAAGGCAAAAGGCCCCTCTGTCTCTCCTGCGGATAGGGCTGGAAGGAGGGATTGGTTTACCAACTGTGGCATTCTTTACTGCTCTAATTCAAAGAATCACAGAATATCTTGAGCTGGAAGGGACCTATGAGGATCATAGAGCCCAACTCGTGAGTGAATGGCCCATATGGGGATGAAACCCACAACCTTCATGTTAGCATGCTCGGGCCAACTGAGCTGAATGGAATTCAAAAGCAATCAGACTATAACTTGCCATAGATATAAAAAGGTCTTTCAGTGTTGGGTGTGCTTATTGCAAAGAAAAGGTCGAGGCTGTTCACTTTAAAGCTTTACCAACTATCCTGAGAACTTCCTCCAATCACCCGCTGCAGGGATCCAGGAGACTGTCAGCAGAAGGCAATACTGATTTCTCCCATGAGAGGGAGGCCAAGAACCTTTAGTAACCTTGAGTAGAACTTGAGCTACTTGTTTCTCGATATCAGGCAAAACATCTTCCCTCCTTATGACACTCTGGATGTGCTTCTCACCCCATAGCAGTCCGAGTTTATCTTCACTGTGGCAACTCCACGTGTAAAGAACAGAGGCAGCAGGGAGGGGCCCTGCAGCCCAGCTGTGACACTGAGAGCCAGGACATTTCCCAAGGATCTGTACCAGAGATGTCACTACAACACAGCCATAATCACCCATTTCATAATGGCCCTCATCCTTGTGTCATGAATGGTCATATATTTGTTTAGATCAGATCAAAGGTGATTAAAAAGCTCTAGGTGGGCAGGTGAAGGGCTCGGGGCTTTTGGTGTGTTCCTGGCTGTGGAACCCTGCCTGCAATTCCAATAGGGACATCTGGAGATAAATGCATGATTGCACAGCTGATATTGCCAAAAGGGCTCTGGGTTTAGTTGCATTAACTGGTGGGTCAGGTGCCAGGAACAGGGAAGGATGGAGCCCACCTTCCTGAGAATGGGAACAGCCCTGTGTTCCCTGATTGACCAACTTCAGAAGACACATTTCTGAAGAAAAGACAAACCCATCCCTGGGACTGTTTTTGCTCAAGGACCTGAGTGCACCAGGTGAGTATTGCAGAGGGACAGGGAAACATGATACGGACCTCAAGGGGATTTGATTTTTTTATAGAGAACAGTCAGTAATGTTGAATTTCTTATGTAATATTGGTTGTTGAATGACCATGCCACTGTATGTCATAGCTACCATGGACAGTGAGTACAGACTGCTCCAGATACACCAGTCATGGACTAACTGAACTCAACAGACATCTTCGTGGGGATGGGCAGTGACCACTGAAATAATACCTGTGCTTATGTAGAATTATATGAATATATGTGTGTATGTAAATAGTACAGAATAAGGGGTGGATGATATCCTGGTTGCAGAGAGAATAGCACATCAGGAAAAATGCTGACAAACCACTCTCATGTCCTGGTGTGGCACAATGTTTTAGGAATAAAGTCATGTGTAACAGATGTCACATATGTTGACTTTAGGAAGGTTTTTAATGTTGGCTGTCCTGATGCCTTCTTAAGAAGATATAAGGGCATGGTGGGTGTAAAACTGGTGAGATCACTGCACCTCAAGTGCTAATTATCATTGTTTGTCAAAATGGAAGGACATATTCAGAAGATTTTTGCAGGGGTCCGTTCTGATGCCAGATCTTTTTAATTACTTCAGTTAACAGCCTGGATGATTAACACCCATGACTGCTTTATTAAACCTGCTAATTACTCCAGGCTATTGAGGACAGCAAAGATGGTAGGATTCGGCACTTGATGGAGAAATGGCCTGCAATCTACAGGGCAATATTCAACAGGTACAATTTCCAGCATTACTTTTGTGAGCTATGAGCAACACAGGTTCAGGTGAGGGAACTGGGTGGATGCAGTTTGCTGAAAAACCCAAATCAAACAAAAAAAACCCCAAATAACTACAAAAACCGCAAAACAAAACAACCCCCCCCCGCAAAAAAAAACCAAAACCCAAACCAACAAACAAAAAAAATCAACCAACCCAAAAACCTCCATCAACCCAAAAAACACTCTCCCACAAAAAAAAAAAAAAAAAAAAAAAAAGGAAAAAAAGCCCACACATGTAATGGAGAGCAAACTGAACACCAGCAATGGAAAAGGAAAGCACCATCCTGGAGCATGTGAGCTGTAGCCTCCAATGCAAGCTAGGGTAGTATACCTGGCTAGGGATGCTGTACTTCAAAAAATGCAGATGGACAGAGAAAACATCAAAGGAGGTCATTGAGGATGCTGGGAGGCATAGAAGACATGAAGAAAGGCTGAAGGAAATGAGTTGATGTAATGTATAGAAGAGAAAGCTGAGGCAAGGACAAGAAGGGAAGCATTGCATTTCAGCATTGCACATCATCAAGTGCCCAAGGGGTCATTTTGAAGAAGGCTATGGCCATGGTGAACAGGGCAGGATATGAAGGATTTGAAATTAAAAAAACCCAAAACAACCCTGAAGTTAGACTTTTGGATGATGTTAGGATGTGTGCCAGAACAGATTGCTAAGGAATGGCACAGTCCCCATCACTGGAGGTCTTTAAGGAAAGGTTTCACGAATGTGTCAGAACAGGTATTGTTGATCCTCCCAGATTTGCAGTGAGGGGAAAGTATGGTTTTAACTAATTGCAAGCAAACCACATGTAGGGGGCACATGGCAGAAGTGGAAGTCACCTTGTGCCAGTGTTTGCCAGTAGGCACTGGGTTTCTTGCAGGCTTCAAAGCTTTCAAAGTGCCAACCCTGGACCTGCCCTCAGGGATTCCTGCAGAAGAGAAGGCTTAAGCAAAACAGGGAAGAGAAAGGAAAGATGTGGAACTAGGGAAGGGAATGTTTGTTGTGTCAGGACCCAAACTGCACCCTCTGCCCCTGCCTCCCCCAAAGAAATTTAACTCTCAGCATTTAAGACCAGTTTGCTGGTAAGAGCAAGTGGTTTAATCACCATCAGGTGGCTTTGGAGCATTTTGAAAAAAAATGGAAGAAGTCGTGTGTGTATGTATGTATATATATATATATATATGAACCACTCTTCACTCATTCACCTGGCAGATGTTTTTAGCCAAAGCTCTTACTTTGGTTGCCACCTAAGCTACGTTACAGCTGTGTTGCTGCTGTGTACAGCCGTGTCCTGGGGCTGTGAGCCAGACCCTCACCTGGGAACTCAAACATCAGCCCTGCCCATTACAGAAGACTTGTCTGAAGTCCAGACTGAGCCTGGTCACTGCCGTGGGACTGTGCTGCTCACCTGGCTTAGGTCTGGCCGCCAGCTATGGGGGCCACTGCCCACACACCATGTTATGCTGCACTTCTCTCACAGAGCAGCCGTCCCTGGTGCTCCACAGTGTTGTGTAGGTGAAGGTATAGAGTTGGGATTCTGCTGGTGTGAGCCAATGAGGTGTTTCATATGGAAATATGGGAGGAGAGGATAAGGGCACACCTTCACCTGGTGTGTCTGTGGGCTTTGTTACAGGCTCTTCCAGGTGTTGGCATTGAGGGTTGCCACCACTCATACTAGCCACACCCAGGAAGGGCTGTTCCGTGTTGAAGCTCTGGGTACAAGTGACTCCCATTCCTCTCCTAACCAACGTGGTAGAGAGGCCAGACTAGAAGCAGCTTTGGAAAAGCCAGCAATGTCTCTAGAGAGGGTAGAGGCCAAGATGAGATAGTGAAAGGCAGCAGCCTAAGTTCAAACCCAGGAAAGAGGATCTTAGCTTGTGTGAGGGGTTATGGTGCTCCCTAAGGCAAAGGAAAGCTGCATCTTGGCAGGGAGGGAGGTGAATTTGCGGGACAATCAGGAGTTGGGAGCAGAAACAAGGAAATGGTCAGGACCAGTTCTGACCTCTTCTTCCAGTTCCTGACGAAGGTGACCTCAGCAGTGTGAGTTGTTCCCTGTGGAGCAGGGTACGGGAAGAAGGCTGGGCTCTCCCTGTGCCCCATCTCCCTGACCCCCTCCAACAACTCAGCAGGGAAACCAGAAGACTCTAGGAGGGAAGAAGATGCTTTCCTAAGTTCGAAACATATGAGCAAATAAAAATCTTGGTCTTATCATGAAGCAAGAGGAATCAATACAATTTGAACTGGGAGAGAAAGAAGAAAAAATGAAGGCTCCTGCCACAATCTTGTCCCCCACTGCCCTCACTCAAAGGGTGATGATTTGTAGTTCCTGGACGCACTTCTAGTGTTCAGGGCTGTATTATCAGCTCCATGGTGACCTGGGCAGTGGAGCAGCAGTGAAAGAGTCCTCATATTTCTAATACTGAGACATCCAGCTGTTTCCTCAGCCCATCTCCATTCATAAAGGGGGTGAGTACTGTATCTACTACAAAGGTGAGGACACAAGGCCTCCTGTAGGTGAAGGGACTCCCCTATGTTATGCAGCAGGCTGGAGAGGGCCTACAGCTCTGGAGCAACAATTTCACTGCTCTAATTCAAAGTATGTGCTGCCCCTATGACTGCGAGTGTGGATTTGCTGAAGTTAAGAGGAATGATCAGAAACCATGTGCTGGCATGAACAGCAGTGGCCAAGAGAAGAAAGAAAATGATGGGGAGACTGATGGTGGCAGGAAGAGGCTGATGCTCTGGGTGCCCGGGAAGGAACGGCAAGGAGTTGTGACCTGTGGTCCCGAACAAGGAGAAGTTTGCAAGGGGCTGCCCGTGTGGGAGAAGCCCTAACCCTAAGGCGAATATGGGAAATACGATAAAGCTGCTGGGGCCGACGGCCGGCCCCCGAGGGGATGTGAAACAGGAGAGCAGATGTCCGAGCGCCGCCGGCTGAGGGGCCGGCGGGGCCGAGCGCGGTGCCCTGACGGGCTGTGGGCGATGCCCCCCCGGCCCGAGGGAGCAGGAGCGGAGCCGCAGGACCGCCCGGGGATGCCCCGTCCCCCCGCGGGAGGCAGCGCCGCCTCCGCCCCGCCGCAGCGGTGCCGCAGGCGCGGGGCCCCGGCGGGGAGGGGTTTCGCGGCCCCAGCCGGGGGCGGACGGGCGGCGGGGCCGTGTGTCCTGCCCTGCCGGGGAGGGCCCTGCGCAGCGCCGCCGCCGCTGCTCCCGCTCCGCGCACAATGGCGACTCCCAGCCCCAGCGGCGGCTCCGGGGGGAGCGGGAGCGGGCCCGGGCCGGGCGCCGCCAGCAGCAGCAGCAGCAGCATGCAGGGTAAGCACCGCCGGGCCGGGCACCGCCGGGCCGGGCCGGAGCCGCCGCAGGTCTCGCCCTGCCCGGGCCGTGGGGACCCCTGGGCGCTGCCGGCTCGCGCCCCTCGCGCTGGGCCGCGGCTGCGGAGCGGCGCTGCCCGCGGGAAGCCCCGGCCCCGGCTCGGCCCGGCCCTGGCGGCTCCGCTCCGGGCCTGCCCCGCTGGCGGCCTGGCCGCGCCCGGCGCGCTCGGCGGGAGGAAGCGCGGCCCTGGCCCTGCCCGCCGGGGAGCGGGGCCTGCCCGGAGCTCGGCCCCGGCCGCCGGGACAAAGGCCGGGCTGGACGCTGCTCCGGCCTCTCCCGGCGGGGAACGGCTCTGCGGCCGCTCCGGGTGAGCGGTGCAGGCCGCGGCTGCAGCAGCATCCCTGGGGGGCCGGCCGGAGCCAAGTGCGCTGGGGGCGGCCTGGTGCCGGTGCCCGCGGGAGCCCCGCGATGCGGCCGGGCCGGGGCTGCGGCACCACGGCACTGCCCCGGCCAGCCGCGGTCTGCCCCGGCCCTCCGCCTCCGGTGTGTGCTTTTCTCAAGACAAACGTTTGAGTAAAATCAGTTCCGTGCGAACTTGCGGTTCAGTTTCGTTCCGTTCCGATGGAAATTTACAGTGCTGCAGCGGGTCGTGTTGGTTCCCACCGGCACTTGTTGATGGTTGAGCAGCCTTGCAAAAACGGTGGATATTTGTTTTTCAGAAAGGCCTCAGCAAACCCTTTGAGTTTCTCCTTTAAAGTTAGACCATTGAAGAATACTCTCTGCTTGAAAAACATTCTAGGCCTTGTTAATCTGAGGTGGCACAGTGCTGCTTTGTTTGTTTTTTTTAATTAAATACATGGACGATAATATTAAAGAAGCAGTTTACCCTGTTTTGGGACCAGGAAAAAGGAACGGTTGCTCTCTCTGAGACAGAAGTGCAGATACTGTTGTGAAATAACGTTTGTCACAGTTATTTGCTATATTCTGTGTTCTGTCTTCCTGGTATGGACTTTGCTGAGACTGATGGGAACTTGTTTGGGCAGAGAACTGATAGTTAAACTGAAGAGCTTGGTATATTTGGTGTAAAAAGGTGAATTTTGGCTCCTTGTAGCTTCCCTTGTGTGAAGGATTGGGTACCTTTTGGGCCTTGTCAAGGTGGTATTATCCGTCTTTCAAAAATCAGAATCCCAGACCTTGTGAATTAAATGCATGAATTAAAAACTTGACCGTGATATGCCCAAGCAGTTGTGATTTAATAAAAGCAAGCTTTGTTCTTGTGGTGCAGTTACAACCCTCAGTGTTGCCCACTGTATTTCCACCTGAGCCATTTTTCATATTTGAGTCGTTGCTCTGAATCACCTGTATCTTCCAAGGCTGAGAGTTGGTTTTGCACTCTGGCACCTGTGATGCCCTGTGAGCTTGTAGCATCTGCATGCTCTCTCCAGTGGAGGAAGGGCAGTTGGTTCTGCTGTTGCTGGTTTAAAGTGGCTGTTTAAATATGGATTCAGGACCATGGGCTAGTGTGACGGTGCCCAAGTGCTGGTGTTTTTTCCTAAGGTAACAGGTGAGTGTTTAGGTGTCCCAGGAGGAGTTGTGTGTGGGATCCTGGCTGGGCTCTGGAGCAGCAGGTAGCTGTGACTGTGATGGTTCCTGGAACCTGCAAGAAACTCCGTCCCAGGAGGAGCTGTGCTGCCACACCACCCAGGTGGGCTGGGAAGGGGCTGCAGGTGGTGTGCAGGCTGCTGGGGCAGCTCTGGCTGCTCTCCAGGATGCACAGTGGCCTTGCCCACAGCGTGTTCCTGCTGATGCCAAGGCAAGCTGAGCTAAACAAAGAAAACCCCACAAAAGTGTCGAGTGTTGTGCAGTTGGGATGCCCACCTTGTGCTTGTGGTGGGGCTGGGCTGGCACTGAAGCAAGGGAGGTGCAGGAACGCATTGCTGGGTGGGGAGAAGAGTAGGTAGAACTGCATCAGTGTTGATTTAATTGGCTTAAACAGTATGAGAAGGTGGAGCAGGGAAGTCATTAAGCTGGAAACAAGTAATTATATTTAAAAAAAAAGGTTTTGCTCAGTTAAATTTCAGCCAGAAACACTCTGACCTGGCTCGTGTAACTGGTGCTGCAAGGGAGGTGGGAGAGGGTGGAACTCCTATGCCAGAGGGCTGTGACAGTGGTCCCCTGGACAGCAGTCTGTTGTTCTGGAGACCCTGCCCAGAGGCCATGTGCATGGGCAAGCTTGCCTGAGGTGAGAGTCCCTTGCACGGGGTTTCTGTTTTGGTCTCAAGGCTGGCAGTTTTATAAGGACTGTCAGCTGTCAGGGCATTCATTAGGACTTGGGGGTAGGGAAGAATTGTGAGGATGGTGGTACAGGGGAGAAATCTACAGAGAAATTGAGGCCCATCACATTGATGGCAAGGGCAGGGGATCAAGACGGTCTCTGCAGGCCACTCAGTTTTGGTTTTAGTTCTGTATCCTACACCATTTTTGATGCACACAGGCTAAAGTGCTCCAGGTGACAATACAGAAGTGAAAGGACACTGTGCTGTCCTTGGGCTGGGCTCACTGTGCAGCCATGGCCCTCAAGCCTGGTGATCAGGCAAGGGGTTGCTTCAGGCCTTATTATTTATTTTTCACCTTTATTCTGCGTGCTCCAGCTTCCCTCCCATGTCTCTCTTGGCTACCTGGATCAGCTGCCCATGCCAGAAGACCTGGAGCTTCGTTTCTTCCCAAAGAATCTCCTGGCCAGTGCAGTTCATGGTGCTGTGTTCAAGACACAGCTTGGAGACAAAAGAGAGATGGAATTCTGAGTATAAAATAGATCCTATTCCATAATTTTTTAAATGTCTGTTGCATGCACACTGAAGTCTGTCTGGATGCTGGTGACTGTTGGTGTGAAGAATTGTTGTCGTTCTTACTCATGTGTAATGTTAGCATTCAAGAATAGTCCTGAATATTTAGTGTCCTGGGTGTTTTCTGGAGGAAACAGATTCTGTGGGAAGTAGGATACCTTTGATGGTGATTTAAGGAAAAAACAGCACCCAAATGGTAATTGAGGCAATTTTGTGTTTCTCTCATTGCCAAAATTAGTAATAGTCATTACTGCTAACATTAATCAGAAAATGATATTTTGAAGAATGTTGGAATGAAATCTAGAAATGTAGTTTATTCCAAGGCATAGGGAGAATTTTGATTCTAATTACAACCTGTGGAGTCACTCATCCTAACTGCAGTGCCAAAGAGGAACTGGAAGCACTTAAAACTGATGGTTATGGAATCAGTTCAGCTGCACTGGATATTCAGGAAGACTGGAGGTAACTGGGACTTCTCCAAATACTTGCTGCCTGGTGTGCTCTGGCATCTTTAAAAAGCAAAGCACAGCTACTGCGTATGTCTTCTCAGAGTGTACATCGTGGCTCAGGAGTGTTGGCTGGGAATTCCTGACCAGTTCAACCAGAATTTGGGATTCGCAGTTCCCTTCACATGTGTGTGGTCCTGTTTGCTTCCTCATTGGTGTCTTTGCCCTCTTCACCTGACTCCAGCCATTTTAGCAAAAAATCACAGGAGGTCTGTCTCTGGTGAGAATCCTTGATGGGTATGAGGCAAGGAGCCTGGACAGGGAGGTTGTGAAGAGGTGTCTCAGTGCATGAGGAGGTGAACTAGAGTCCCTCTCTTACCCTTGGGTGCCATCAGTGGCTTACTGGAGTTGGGTGGTTAGTTGCTATTTACAAGGAAACTCTGTCCTGTGCCTTTCTCCTTCTGGCAGAAGAGAGCTGCTGGGAGGCTTTTTGAGAGGTCGGGAGTTGTTCATGTTTGGCTGTTGACAGAATTGGTGAGTGCTGTGATGGACTTTGTCAGTCCCTGCGGTCAGGTGAGTTTGGTGTGGGTGTGTAATGGAGGTGCACTGTGTCAGTGGAGTAATCACAGCTCCACTCACAGCACTGGCAGAAGCAGAATATTGCTTGAAGCCATTTGTGGACATCACTGTGACCAGACTGATCCTCAGTGTGGGAATTCAGTAAGAGATGCCATGGTTCCTGTGTCCTCCTCTGTTGCTTGCTGCCTTGGTGAGTGCAGGGAGTGACTGGAGCTGCTCCCCTCCCCGCTCTTACCCTTGATGGAATCACCAGACCTGTGTGTGTGTTAGCAGACAGCACTGAAGCAGGCTGACTCTGGCAGATTGATGGTTGTATGTCTACTTGGACATACTTGCAATTGTTAAGAGTGATAACAGTTGTGTGGTGAGTAAATCTGTTTTAGTTAATTTGTGTCCCCAGTTTATTCCTGTGTGGGCCTTATGGCCATGCCCACTTTGTGTTTGAGTCTTGGCGTAAGCTTGTGTGTGTAGGGTTGTGTTGGTATGTGGGCATATGGTTTTGCATTTTGGCTTTCTATTTTGTTTTACTTTTTTTGCTATGTCTGTTTTCCTGCTAAATGGGCAGCCCTAAAGCACCCAGTTAATCTCCTCACATGCTGGGAGGTCTTTTGAGTTATTTTATGCTGATTTGAGGAAGCCAGGAGGTATGTAAGTCACACTGTTGCCTGTCAAAATGAGAGTTATCCTGTAAGAGAAAGATGGGTTTTGTGTGGAAGCAGAAAAAGCCAAAATGTGTACTTTCCAAACTTCATGTTGTTGAGGAGTCCCTGAGATTTAATTTGTGTGTATGCAGTGAACCATTGCTTACAGGAATCTCATGTAACCACATCAAGTTCTGCATGTATCAAACGCACATAAACAGCTTTTCAGCATTCTGCGCTTTGAAGTTGGTTATCTTCTATTGGATTTAGCTTTAATAAAATTTTATGTGAAAGAAAATGTGGAGATCTGCTTCCTGGTGGAGGAAGCAGGTTACCTGATGTAGCCTGTGGAGACTTAAAAGGAAATCTGTGAGAGGAAGAAACTATGCAGGGTGTTTGTGTAGTGCTCTGCCCTGTGGGTAGGAACTGGCAGCAAATATCCATTTCCAGGCTCCACTAAAGTGATGTTTAGAAAGAAGGTATAAAAATCTCTGAATGGATGTGATGCTTCTGGCATCCTCTCAAAGGCTGGAGTGCACTGATGTGGACCAGCATTGGAAAGGTGCTGGTGATGTTCCCTGCTCTCATGTACTTCATTTAAAATGGGCTTCATTGTATTTAAGTGCCTCCTTAGATGTATATGTGTGTTATGCCCTTCTGCCCTGTACTGAGACAGCAGCATCCACTCAGGAAGGTGGGGATTGCTATGCTGCAGCAGCAGGGTGAGGAAAACCTGCCTGATACTGGCAGTTGAACCTTTTCACTGTGGTTCAAGAAGTATCACCTTGGGATATGGGCCTTTTCATGGATATTCTGGTCAGGATGGGTTATTTTTATTACTGTACAGCATTGTCTGCTGGCTTTGGAGAGATGAACAAATGTTTTGGGGATTCCTTTGTTGATCCTGGTCATTTATGGTTGCTGGGCTATAACATCTCTTCTGCTGTGAGAAACTGAGTCCCTCTGATGACACTTGTTCAGAAGAATCTGTGTCCTTAAGTAGATTTGCCTAGGAGTTAGTGCATTTTTAAAGTGCCTTTATACCAGTTTGGTTGATTTCTGGTTTTCGGTTCTCCCTGTGCAGTTCTGCTGCAATTGGCCAATGCCTTCAGTAACGTGAATCTTCCACTGCGTTATTCCAGGCTGCTGATGTTCCCTGCAAAGAGCTTTTGTCTGTCTTCTGGGTACTCAGCTTTCTTTTCATGTTATGGATTTGTTTGATTGCAGAAGGGATGTGTGAGCAATGGGTAAATGACAAGTGCAGTGCATGTTGAGCACAGAAAAATGTCTTTCAAAAAGGTATGTTACTATAGCTGGTTTACTTAACGTGCAGTAGTTACTCATGGTAGATCCCTGAAAAGAGACATTTCACCTGTGTTTCCTCAGTTCAGCTCATAGATAACTTGAATACTGTGTCTCTGCTAGGGTGAGAATGGAACAGCTATTGCATGTTCATTGTCCCTCTGGTTTGGAGGATGTTTGGAACATGAATGTGAGGCTCGCTCCTCGCAGTTGGCACTGACTTGGCTGTCAAAATATTGAAATACTTGATTATCAAAATCAATGAGAAGTGCTCAGAGTTATCCTGAAGGTGCCAAGGGTTTAAGCCATTGTTCATAAAGGGTGAAATGCAGGGAGAGTGGGTTTCATTTGGCTCTCCTGGGACAGGATTGCAGGAAGGATTTATGCAGCCTTAGAGCTTTGTTTTTTACTCGTGGTTATGTTAGTGTCTGAACAAGACAAAATAATTTTTGCTGTGACTCTGCATCCTGTTTTCTACCCCCACCCACCTCTTTGTACTGCTACTGAGTTGTTGGACACGTTCTCTCTGCTACAAGTCTCTTGCTGAGGTTTGCTAGGTGGATTTATGTGATCTTATGAGATGCTTGGAAAGCTGCAGGTGACACCTCGTGTGGCTGCCTCTCAAAGTCTTGCAGTCTCGAAATGACTGCAAGAGCTGGTGTGGATGTACCTTTTACATACACCTACCTTTAGCATACACAGCCCATCTGTTCACCTTGTAGGCATTTCCCATGTTGGACCATGTTTGTCCCCTTCCTTATGAATGGTCCCAGCTCGGGACCTGACTTCCCTCTGGAACTGTATCTGGATGAATTGACCTTTTTCCTGAGGCCTTGGAGCTGAAGGGAAGGGTAGACTGCAGGGAGATTTGAACTAATTCCTGTGATTTAATATGGTAAACTCAGAGCACTCGGTAGGGTATGTGTTTTAAACCAAAGGATGTAAAAGACTGATAAACTTTGGCAGCCAAATACATTTGGAAATAATGATAAGGAGGGAAGGGAGAGTTGAGAACTTGCTCTGCCTCAGCAGTTGAGCTGCCACAGCCTCACCAGTGAAGCTTTGTCAGCCTAAACATTTGCATTTTGGAGCTGGTGTCCTGGACAGGCTGTGGTGCTGAATTTGGTTCTAAACTTCTCATTCCACTTTTATGTTACATTAGTCTGGTTCTTATGGAATGTTACTGGGTCTGCTTTTGTTTGAGGGCAAGCTTTAGACCTTGAAGTTCCCCATGATGTGCATTTCCTGGTCTGTTTAGGTGGCTGTTCAAGGTTAGTCCTGCTGCTCATGCAGGTGTAACATGCCTGTGTCTCCTCGTGGTTAGGTGCAAAGGTGCAAATGTGATTTTTATCAGATGTCATAGTTTAAGCATGGTCCCAGTGGAGCTCTCTGCAGCCCTGTTGGGTGCCGGCTCCATTCCTGCACAGATCCTTTGTGGGGCATGTGAGGTATCATTGGCCTGGATTTGCATCAGGAGTATCATGTGCTGCTGCAGAGCATCTTCCAAAATGTGTGACCTTGACACCTCAGGCTGTACCCTCAGTGGTGAGATCTCTGCTATTACTGTTAGTGAGGAAATACAACACAGTCTTACCAAGTATTGCTGCCCATCTCCCTCCTGTTTCTCCTCTCAGGTGAGCTGCACTGCTGTGCCCATGGGTGGTACAGTGACAGTGTTCAGTGGGTATGGCCCATTAATTCCCTATGAGCATCAAGGGAGATGGGAGTATGTGTATTGCACAAATTGTGTATTTATTAGCTGCTAAATTGGTTTCCTCTTCTGTAAATCAAAGCCTTGGTGTTTGCCCTTTACTGGAGGCAGGGCAAGCCCTTCAGGAAGCAGACAGCTCTGCTGGTCGTGGAGCAAACAAAGAGTCCAAGCGCCAGGAATTAGTCTGTGTTTTGAATAATTTATCTGATCTTTCTGAGGTGCTTCGGGAGATGCCCTGTGGAGTAAGGAGGACAGCTGCTGGGAGCAGACAGCTGAGCCCAATGGGAGTTTATCCTTTATCTGTTTTTGTCTAGGCTTATTTTTTTTTTCTGTGGACCCAAAGGGTTGTGTGATTTGCTTTGGACCTAATTCTCTGGAAGTGGCTCTCTGAAGTGAATTAGCTATCACTTTGCTTTTGGACCAGAAAGCAAAGTATTTGTACTTTGAAGAGGTTTGTGGACAGAGATAAAACAGTTTCCTTTAAAAACATGTGGCTGTGTTGTTTGACCTGGGAGTGGTTGTGGACTAAGATGAAAGCATTGCGTTTGGAAATCTCTTCTGGGGAGCAGTGGGACCGTGTCCGAGTTTTCCTGTAAAGACCAGTTCCTCTCCTGAACACTGTCAGTTCAGGATTTGGTCTCATGCCACATTCTGGAAACCTCATCCTACCTTTGATGTCCTCTTGTTTCCTCTCGTCCCACTCAGAAACCTGCATGGGTAGAAAGTAGGAAGGGCAAGGATGGTCAGAGCAGCTTTGTACAATGCTGGCCAAGAGCTGAGGAGATGTTCTTCAGGGTCCATTTTGCCTTGGGGTAGCTGCAACAATCAGCGTGTGGAAAGTGGGGTATTTGCATGTCAGCTTTTAGAGCTGGTTTACTTTGTGATTTGAGGAAGAGGTCAGCTTTTTTGTGATCTGATATAACCCAGTTGTTGCCACTAGAAGGTGTGACACTAAGGTGTGAGTTAGTATGCAAACTAGCACAAAGGAGTTGTGAATGAGCTCAGACTTCTGTTGGAAGAAGAAAGGGTTGGATGCAAAGGTTTGGGTATGTGCTGCTTTAGGCAGCAGCTTGGCAGTTGAGTTCTTTCTGCCCTGGAGCCACATGTTGTGGAATATCTGAACAAGCCCGCCAGCATTCTATTGGAAATGCAAAATCTATTTTAAAATATAGTTCTAATTAATTTATTTCTTTTTGAGAAAAATTGGAGTAATAGCCTGGAGCTTATCTGCCCAGCTGGTTATGCCAGAGTCATACATAGCCAGATAGGCTTCTTATGGGTTAAGCTTTGCCACTGTATATCAGTGCTCCATGTCCGTGGGGCTGAGAATAAAAACTTACTCTCTGGCCTGTTTCTGTGGTTTCATCCCTGCTGATCCTGCTGATGAGGACTGCAGCTGAGCAAATGGGAGAAGGATCTTCTCAGCAAGCGTGGAAATTGCAAAGATTGAGACCGGAATGGTGGGAGCTGGTGTCTTGAGGCCCATGTGTGTCTGTTTGGGCTTAGCTGACTTCTCCATCAGGGCCATGGTTTGGAATCTTCTGTGAGTTGAAGAAATTCCCAGTCTGATTTGTCAGTATGGTTGCTTTTTTTCCTGCCTTACAAAAATACGGGAAATGAAGAATATATGAATGCACAGTTTATTTCAGTGAAGCCCTGCAATGTTTCTAGGTCTGGGAATTTACTTTATTATAGACAGGCCTTACTCAGGGCTGACTTGAACGGGAGCCTGGAACTAAACTGGCAGCAGGAACCCTGCTTCATCGTGAGCTGCCAAAAGTCTGAGAGGCACCCTGCCCCATACCAGGGCACTGTACTGCTCTCACAGGACCTGGGACACAGTCCAGGAGCCACTTGTCCACAGTGTTGTTTCCACATAGTAAATAGCAGCTTTCTGGGAAGGTTTGTGTAGGGTTTTCCTCTCAGAGCTGAGTGATACTCTGACATGGGCAGTAGAGCTCTGACTGCTCAGTGTTCTCATAATAATTCTGTGCTGGCATGTCCTGACTCCTTGACACCCAAACCAAACACAGATAATGCTCTGTGACAACATTCTGCAACAGGTTAATGTCCTTCCTGTTGAGCAGTGCAGAAATGGAGAGTGTAATGAGACTGTAGTTAACATCTGCTGTCCCTTCAGTCTTTGTGTTCAAGAGTTGTGGGTTTAGCTGCCAAGACAGGTCACTCCATGGCAGCTGAGCTGGTAAAGGGGAAGTTTGGGTCATCTTCATCCAAGCTGTCAAGAGTGGGTGCTTCTCTGCTGCCCAACAGGAGCATTGACTTGACTGCTCTTCCAGCATTCATGATTCAGTCCCAAGTATGGCAGTTGTTTTGGATGACTGTGGGTTTCATATGATCTGGTCCGTGTTAGGCCTCAAAAAATGCAAAAACCTTTGGAAACCTCTTCGAAAAAGAAAAGTAAAATAATGACATATAGCAACACGGTGAAAGAATTGTATCTGCACTGCATGGGCACACACATTCTGCTGGGAGCAACCAGAGCCCAGCTAATGCCCTTACTCCTGCTAAGGGAACTGGCAAGCTGTGTACCCAGGGATTCCTATGACAAGTTTAATATTTTGTCTCCTCTAGTTACCCCTTTCTACCTCATGCATAAGCATATCAAACCCTTCTTTATTAGGACTCTTGGCTTTCAGTAGACTGTTTCAGTCATTCTGTTGCCACACCTTGGTGATTTCATGGCACCTGTGTAGCTGTTGATCTGGCATCTTTAACATGTGTGTGCTGCTCCCTCTGTAACGCCTGTGTCTCAGACGTGTTTTAGGGTGTGATGGTATTCCTGCTCTGGTGTGCCTTGGGCTAGGCAAGGAACCAGCCTCCTCTCCCCTTTCCAGCATATGAGTGCTCTGTTCCCATTGATGGGATGTTATTTGCAGTATATTTGGAGTTCACATTGTCTCTGGAGTTTGTTGATGGTTTTGTATGGGAGCAGAAAACATGGGCAGCAAGGCCAGGGTGATATACTTTAGCTTCCCCTGTTCTCAGATGCCTCTGAGGGCAGCAGCACCATGAGCAGGCCTAAGCTGTGCTGGTGCCACGAGCAGAGATGACTCTTGTGTCGTTGATACAAGTTCATGCAGCCCTCACTGTTGGGGAATCCTTCATGATTTCCGGTAGTAATAGTTTTTGGTTGGATAGAAAATCCTGAAGTGCGAGTCACAGGTGTTTGGTTATTGGTCAAAAGTATAAATAATATCGATGTTAATTTTTAATTGGATGGTTAGCCTTTAAAAGACCTTGTAACTAGCTAGATACAGCTCCAATTTCTCACTTTTAGCTTGTTAGCTAGAAGTGCTGGAGAGCTCTCTGTACTATAGATAAGATTTAATCAACAACCAAGTCCAAACAAGAAAACTCGTCTCTTGAGTTTCAATCCTGACTCTGAGTGAAGGCAGAAGAAAAAAGAAGCCAGCCACTAATATGTGATGCTACTAATAAGGTGGTGTTGCTATCATCCCACCTTCTCAGCGAAAACTTGGGAGCCCTGCTGTAGTGGAGAAGTTGCAGCATCATAAGCCAAGTATGGGTCAGTTTTTCTGGGGTGAGCATTGGCCAGGCGGACAGCAGGGCTGGCTCTGGCCACAGGCCACACACGGGTGGCTGCAAAGGTGGAAAACTTCTTTGTGGTGCTGGGACACCTTGCAGGAGCCAGGAGGGGACTCTTGGTGCTTTTGTGTGGGATAGTCAGTTTGTATTCAGGGCTGCTGCACACATTCCTTTTCCTGTGAGCTTGGAGGGAGGAGGAGTTAATGGGGACAAGGGCAAGGGAAGAAGATAGCTGGATCTGAGTTGGGGCTACTGGCTGATATTTTTGCAACAGTCTTCTGTTACCCAGCGTGAGACCGCAGGGATTAGCGGGGCAGACTCTCAGGCTCCTTCCGGACTGAGGGCCGCCTGCCCTCTGCACACCACTAGGGCTCTTTTTACACAGGCTTTCAAAATCCAGTACGCTTGGGGAATTTTTATTGAGAGATTTTATGGTGCTTATTTCTTTAGCAGTGAAATTTTGTGTTTGTCCCTAGTTATTTACCCTAGTAAAAGAGTAAACAGCAAGGTTGCTGCTTCCTGAGAGTGCAGTGGTGCTAAATTCCTCATGCACATTGCTGTAGTGCCTGCATCCCAGAGCCTGCTGGATCACACCTGCCTCTTCCAAGTGTTGGTGGGTTAGGTCCTTGTCACTGCTCAAAGACTGGGAGCTTTGCCACGACCTGTCCCTTATATCAAGTAATGGATCTGTATCCAGGTCTGCAGTGTGGTTATCTGGTGTGATCTCTATATGATTAGGAGTTTCTCTTTGCTTGAGAAGGAATTATTCCCTGTGAGGGTGGGCAGGCCCTGGCACAGGGTGCCCAGAGAAGCTGTGGCTGCCCCTGGATCCCTGGACATGTCCAAGGCCATGGTGGATGGAGCTTGGAGCAACCTGGGACAGTGGGAGGTGTCCCTGCCATGGCAGGGGTGGAGTGAGATGGTCTTCAAAGTCTCTTCTCACCCAAACTGTTCTGAGATTCTGTGAGTCTGGCTTGGCTGCTGGTGAGGATGAAGAGGGAGCAGCAGGCAGTGCTGCTTGCCCAGGTTGCTGTAGTACAGGTGAACTGTCATTAGCAGCAGAGCAGGGGAATTTTACAAAAAGCCACTGTAGCGTCCTCCCCTACTCTGGGCAGGTGGCTTTGGTGAAAGTGTGGAATGCTGTGCTTTACCAAGTCTGGTCTTTTGCTGTGGTGGCAGTGCTGGAGAGCTGGGCTTCCATGGGAAATTGCCTGGGCATGAACAGCTGGACCATGCATTTTAGAATATTGTTTAATTATGGCAGATTTACTCCAAATCTTCAACTTTCTGGGAACAAAACAATCTTTTTAGTCTTACAGTTTGTTGCTTCATACACTGCCCTGATCCACTCCTTTCCTGCCAGATGCCAGTGTTTATTCCCTGGATCCTGATGATGGGACTGCTCTGTATTCAAAGCAGTGCAGCTGAAAGTTTGATCGAAAAAATCCATTTTATTTATGATTTTAGAGTAAATGTTGAAAGACAAGAGGAGATTCTTGATGCTGGTGCTTTTCTTTGAGTGAGTGTATGAGAAATGGTCTCTTTAGGCTTTCAGATAAGCTTCTGTGCAAAAACACAAAGAGAGAAAGCTGTGCATTTTTTTAGCATTATCCTTGCTTTTTTAATCAATATTAGTACTGAAAATTTGCTTTTTCTTGCAACTAACCATATATGCCATTCCCACTCCTGAGAGAGCCACTATTTCTCACAATGCTGGTGCAGCAAGAACTCAATTAAGACTTCTTAAAAGATCTCCAATTGTTGAGGTAGATTTATGCCTTCTGGTTTGCCTGTCACATAACGGTAGCATGGTTTGTTTCAGTTTTTAGTTGTTGTTTTTGGTTTTTTTTAAATATAAATCTGAATTGTAGAAATCACGTGCTTTTGCATGTATTTCAATTCACATAAAGTTTTTTTGTTGTTATTCCATATGCAAATTTGTTGCAGCAATTCTAATATCTGAAGAGATAATTGTTAATGTTTTTTAAACGGTTGGTGTCTTTGGGTTTTAGCTCAGTCTATTTTGTGACTGCTGTTCAGAGACATTGCCTCTGAGATACATAGAAAATCCCTTGTTATCCATTACTTTTCATAGACCGGTGTTTTTCTGTCTTGGAAGAGCTGAGGCTTCAGTGTTCCAGCACAGAGTGAGTCCATGTGTCAGAATTAGTCCCCTAGGACAGGGTTGGAAAGCACCTATTTATTCTTTAATAGCTTTCTATTAGCTCAGGATATACAGGTATTTAGGAAACCTGGTGTTTGAAGATGGAATTTCAAACCTCTTTTGCAAGAGCTAGAGCCACTACAGCTCTGTGGTGGGAATTGAGGTGGATTTATAGACCTTTCTGGTGAATACCAGAGAGGACAGTAACTGAAGTGTGAAAAGAGATGGAAGGGAAGCATCTGCCCCAGGGAGCTGTTGCCTGGAGGTGTCTGGATGGGGAGAAGTGGCCTGTGGGCACAAGGGAGCAGTGACCTGCTGGTGACTGTGTGATGGAGCTGTGTTAATGGCTCTGCCGGTGAGACTGAGTTAGAGATGGGACTTGCTGGGAACAGCTGGCACCCCATGGTTCATATGAACTATGGCAGCCCAAGAAGGTTAATTAATATTTATTAAGGGCAATGGCTTGCTTTTGTGTCAGACTTTCTGCCATCTCTCAGTTCTCTGGCACGTTAATACTGTAAATGCTTCTGCAGGAGTTTCCTTACTTCCTCAGCAGTGCTTTTCAGCTGAAGCTGAGATCTGCTGTCAGGAATAGAGTGTTAGAAGTCTGCTACCAAACAAAAAATCTTGAGTAAAAGATATTCCACAGAAAAAAAGGGAAATAAAAAAGTTTTGTCATCAGCAGATTTTGCAATATAATGAGGTTTTTCCAGAGCTCAGCAGCTGGGTCTGAGTGGTAGGTAGCCTCTGCAGTAAACTGGTGATGAATGGGATCTTGGGGAAGGGAATTTGTTGTTTTGTCATTTCAGGAGTTAAGGGGTTCTGAGGCTGCCACAAGCTGAGGACTGATAACCAGTGAATCTTTTGTGCCCAGCCCTTTTCACTGATTGGCTTCCTGGAAGTGTAGGAAAACATGGGAACTGCTTTGCTGCTGGCAGGGACTGCAGAGGACAGCTGCTGGTAGCGTGGGGCCAGGCTGCCGCCAAAGGGCTTCCAGAGAGCAGGTGACAAAAATCCCTACAGCATCACTGTGCCTTTCTGACCTTGACAGTTTTGGAGTGAAAATGTGTGCTTCCAGCTCTGGAATCTGCAGTGCAATTTGCCCTACAAGCAGTGATGTGCTGGTGGTTTCTCGCCTGCCATGCTGTGAGCTCTTTGCACCCTGTGTGCAGCCATGGACTGCCCAGGGAAGGCTGTAAAATGTTTCCATTAAATTCACTTTGCTGAGTCCCATGCCTGGAGGCAGGAATGCAGCTAGGTCAGACCCAGGAGGTTGAATGGCATTAAGAAAAAGCCTTAAACCAATACTTGAGCAACTCTTGGCTAGAGCATCACAATTTGCCTTAAAAATTCAGAAGATATACAAGAATAGTTGATAATATGGGGTTGTGCCAACGATGCTCTTGCTGCTGGGGAGTTCCTGAAGAGCTGTGATTGTCTCTTTTCCCAGGAACAACTGCTGTTGTGCATCTGAGTATGGATGGTCTTATTTTACGCACTCGAAGTTGTTAATTGCCTGAGTTTTATTCCAGGGAAGGTTTCATGTCTCACTAAGGGGAAGAGCGAGTGCCTGCTCACTTGCTGAGGCTGTTGGTTTGGTTTGCTGTGTTGGAAGTCTGTGTCAAACATGGTCAGTTGGCTGTTTCTGGAATTAGTCATTGAATCATAGAATGGTTTGGGTTGGAAGGGCTCTTAAAGCCCATCTCATTCCACCCCCTGCCTTGGGCAGGGACAGCTTCCATTAGAGCAGGGTGCTCCAAGCCCATCCAGCCTGGCTTTGGACACTCCAGGGATCCAGGGGCAGCCACAGCTTCCCTGGGCTCCCTGTGCCAGGGCCTCACCACCCTCATGGCAAAACATTTCTTCCTCATGTCCAGGCTAACCCTGCACTCTGTTGGTTTAAAGCCCATGCACGTAAACTTGAGACTCCTTGTCAGGAAGTTCAGCCCAGTACAAGGGTAATGGGAGGGGACCTTGTCCAGCCTGACGGGTGGCACTGGGGCAGCCTTTGATGAGCTGTGAGGGCTGGATCTGGGACCTTCCTGTGGGCAGAGCCATGGCTGGAGCAGCTGCCTGTGCTGCAGGATGGGCACCGTGTGTCAGCCCAGAGAGGTGCCCCTGGCTTGTTTCCCTTTTAGATTTTAACCAGGCAGATTAAGAAGTGAGCTGTTAGGAAAGCACTCAAGAAGATACTTTTGACAGAACAAAGTCTGTTTATTCTTGGCAAAAGTGGTTTACAGCAAAGAGAAATTTTGATGTTTTTTGCGTTAGAAGTGCTGTTAACTGCTAAATAGTGACAGTGTGTTTGCTTTAATTACCCCAGAGTATATTTTAATTGTAGTTTTCTCTTTAAACCACTTGTTAAAGTGCTGGAAATGTATTTGCTGACTTTGTGCATGTTCCATGCAAATGTCACATGTATTTTGAAGGAAGGGACGACAATAGCATGAATGCATTTACCCATTTAGCTTTCTCTTTCATAGGCAATTTCTGTAGGTCATGCTTACCAGCTATTAATGATAATGATGGGAGCTATTGGGCGTTAATTTATTTTTTTCAAGTACTCAAACAGTGCTCAGTAATTGTTGATGATGAAATTGGTAGCAATTTCAGAGGGCAGGAGGGGTCTGGCCTGGACCTGGCACAGGCTGACACGCACCTGTTGTTCTGTCCCATTGAGTGATGGTTTCTGCTGTACCTCCAATTCTTTTTCTCCAGAAAAACATCTTTAATTTGAAGGTGGGGGTTCTTTTGTGCTGAGAAGGAAAAGGCAAAAAAAGAAAAGTTGCTGTTCTCAATGCTGGAAGATCAAAGGTTTTTACTGGAGAGAGATGCTTTGCAGATCCTCTGCTTGTTGTAAATGAAAGGAATGTAACACAGGTGTCTGAATTTCTCTTGTAAGCCATTGAGAAGTGGCAGGATTTGATCCCCAGTGCTCTACAGCCCTTTCATGGGAAAACAGCAGCAAGTCTCAGTTCAGGATGGCAGCTTTGCTTTAGTAAATAATTTGGCAAAACTGTGTGCTGTCAGGTGAGACATGAGCAGTGTTGATGTTCCGCTAACCTAGATTTGGGAGACCCTGATAGTAAGCAGTCAGGGTATTAATAAGTGGTGAAATGATGGGGAGAGTATGCAGTGGAACTGACTTCCTGCTGGCCTAAAGAGAGCAGATTTTAGCTTGCAGCTTCTGCTGTGCACTGTGGAGCAGCAGGATGCAGTGCTGAACTTCCCCTGGCTGAGGTCCCTGTGCCATGGCATTCCTTGCCCAGGCAACAGCCCAAGCCATTCTCTGTTTCCACGTGTTGGGCTCCTGCCTGTGCCCAGCTCTGCCTTGTCTGTGGGAAGGGCTGTTCCCAGGGGTAGTTCCTTCCCATTTATGTTTTGCTGACAAGTCTGTATAAAGAAAATTAAAGGTTCAGGGACTCTTTCTTTTCTGTTTTTATCAGGGTTGCAAAGCTCAAAACTGTTTGAAATTTATTTCCCAGATTTTGATGTGAAGATCCCTTCCCAGTGTAATTTCATTACAGCAAGACCCCAGTCCTGTGGTCAGGGCCTGTTAATAGTGCTGTAAGATAAATACAAAGTATTAAAAAGCACTCATTTTTTCGGTTATTAAAACTGTAGCAATAAAAAGCAGCAAGAGTTCCTGTGCTGTGGAAATAAAGGGTTTGTGTGTCCTTTGGGGGAGCTGGGTGATAGAAGGACACCAGAGCTGTCTACAGAAGTTTCACCTCTTGACTGTGATCCATGTGCTGGAGCCAAGCTCTGCAGAGGCTTGGGTTTGTCCTGGCTGGGAACATTGGGCTTTTACTCATCTGGAGCCACACAGAAAAGGAAAACCACAAAACCCTCAGCTTCCTGCTCTGCAGGTAACGTGATTGCAGCTCTTCATTTTTGTACTTTCACTTTCTGCAGTGTTTGCTTGCCTTAGGAATGGCTGAATTAAGGTCTTGATTTAAAATATTGTTTTTTTAGATCTGTTCTCTCTTCATTGACAGGATGCAAGGTCTTTGTCTAGAGTTGCATCAGCTGATGTTCCAAAGCCAGTCTGTTGTTCATTGCTGCAGAAGTGTCTTGCTGCAGATCTCCTGGCTGTTGGTTTGGAGTCAGAGTTGCTGTGTCCATCTGTGCAGTTCTTCCTTCAGGAAGAAGTTGAATTGTTGTCACACTTCAGTATTATCCTTGCTAACAAGAAGGTGAAGATTTCTGCCACATAAGTAGATACCTACAATGCTGTTGAGAGCAGCCAGCTGTTGGAGGCAGCTCCAGCAATCTGCCAGGCTCCTGAAGGCAGCAGCCCTGTGCCTAAATCCCCGCTTGACTCCAGCCTTCAGTGGAGCTGTGAAAAGGGTTTGGTACCTGCTGCCTTCACGCCTTCCAGCACAGCAGCAGAGCAGCAGCTCATTCCTGGCATTCTGTGTGTTTTGTCACTTGAATGACAATGTGGGGCAAGAGTGCCATCAACATCTGTCTTTCTGAAGAGGATTTGATGCTGCCAAGCCATTAAAGCTGCAAGTTCTGTTGGAAACATCAGTCCTTAGACAATGCCTGACATGTGTCAGCAGTGGGAATCAGGGGTTCCTTCCTGTGCTTGTCCTGCTACAGGGTATTGCTAATTTGTACTGAATGCTTCAAAAGCCAGTACAAAGCCAGAATTTTTAAGACTGCACAAGATTTTATTTTTTTTTTAATAAGAAAAACATCAGCCCAAAAGCTGATGTTCACAGAGCCGTGGTGTGATGTTTAACAAAGCCTCTGAGTGTTCATTGAGTTCTTTTGGTGTTGAGAAATAACTGGCCTATGGGTGTTCCTGCTGGATTTCAGCATGAGGAAAGGTTTGAACAAAGTAATGAAAAGTGAACCAAAGTTCATTTAAGTACGCTTTTTAAAGTTTTTTGCCCTTTTTTGGTTTTTTATTCCTTGCTATGTGAATTTTCCTTCATTTTTCTCTCTCCAATTCCTTGGATAGCAGAGCAGTTCAAGTGGTGGGAGATGAGCTGTGACATGGCAGCAAGGCACTCCTGGCCATAGGGGAGGTGTGCTGGGCAAACCCTGGTGCTGGTTTCTGTGCATCCCTTGTGGCATTGAGGACCTGCTCTCCTGCAGACAGGGAGTGCATCTAGTGGGAACACCCAGACCTGTTGTGTGCTCTTGGGGACATCTGTGCTGCTGCTGCTGTGCTGGACAGAGCGATGGAAATTCAGCAAACTCAGGTTGTGTCCCAAATGCAAGTGTCAGGGCAGGTCCTGTGTGACAAGGGGAGAAAGTGGATAGTGACAGAGCAGCAGCCATAGGTGACAGGTTGTGTCTCTTCGGACAGCCTGCATGTGGCTGAGCTGCTGGGTTGGGTTTGTGTTGTTCAGTTTGACTGAGGGCTTCAGTCAAGTGCTGGGTGGAGCTGGGTGAGCTCTTGCCAGCCTGGCATGATGGGGTCTGGTGCTCATAATGTGACGAGAGGATGGGATAGGACAGGGCAAGTGAAACCCAGCAACAGTCATTAAATACAGAGATACCATGGCTGGCTGAGGAGGGCCTTGAGATGCAAGTGGTTGGAGGATGAAAGAATATCCAAAGGAAGGATGCTGTGGCTTTGGTTATCACTCTTGTCATTGATATGTCAATGCTGTGATGGAAGGCAAGATGATGTCTTGATGGACCACTGCAGCTGTTCTTAGGCTCTTTGTATTTGGATCTAGCCCTTACTCCTGGAATTAGAACATCTTTTTCTGAAATCCAGATTGTCCAGAAGTACAAAAACAGATCAGATAGATCTATCTACAGATACTACTTCTAAAACTTAGTACAAAATTGCCTTGGATTTAGTGTTTAAAAGTTCTCCAACTGATTGCTTTCAAAGACAACCGAAAGCTTTATATGCTCTGTAGATTTGTGATTTAATTTCTTGCTTAAGCAGCTCTACACACCTCCATTATAATTCAGCAGAACTAAGCAAAAATCTGCATTGGTACCATGTGTTCCAAGGTGCTCTTAAGATCCAGATCAAAATCTTTCCCAGTGTAACAGTGCAGTAAGAATCTTGCAGCTGATACCAGGTTTTTAGAAGGGCTCAGTTGCTCTCTAAGGTTGTGGAGATACTGATCAGATGTTCAGGAGACCAGCACAATATGGGCACTCAGAAGCAAGAGACCAGTTCATGTGAAGCAGATCCAAACTTGAAATATTTTTGGATCCAGACATGAAGATCTGCTATGCTTGCATTGCACAAAGGATTATCTCTTGTGGAAATAGTGGTCAAGTGGAAAAGCAGCCCAGTGCTGGGGTCAGAGCATTATCCCTCCCCAGAAAAGTCTGAAGCCTGTTAGAAGCCGACTCCAGTAGGAGTCTCCTCACTATAGTGCAGGTTGTTTCCAACATTTTATTTATGCATGTAAGTGCAGTTTGAATATTTTCACACGCACACCTTCTCATCTTATTCTTTCTAGATATTTAACTAGTTGATGACAGACAGCCTGAAACTATTCTTATTCTGCTGCCTTTGGAGGATTTCTTATTCTCTTGACTCTGTAGGATTCAGTCTGGTGGCTGGATCCAAGGAGTTTATTGGAGCCAGTGGGGCTGCAGGCTGTGATTGGCACTGCTGCTTTGCTGGCCTAAGGTATTTAGAGGTATGATGGGAACATGCTTGTTGCTTTATCCAAAGAAACTAAATCCTTCCCATTGACCTTAAGAAAAGGCTTCAAGGACAGATTTTTTTCTTTGCTTTTAGTCTGAGTACTGAGGGCTCCTAAAATTAAAAAGAAAAGTAATAAAGTCGACCAAACCCCCTCCCCAGTCCTCCTTCCTGTGGTATATTTTATAATTGTTGCTGTGCTGTTTCATATTGAAAAGTTACCTGACATGGCCCTCTGCATAATTTGTTGTTGTTGTTCACCAGGAGAGGCTCCAGGTGCTGCACAATAAATTTCCCAGGGCAGTGTCACTCTTTGTTTCTGACAGCTGCTCCGTGACTGGCTCAGCTCTGCAGGGTTATGCTGTGGCTGCCCCAGGCACAGGTTGCAGGAATATTTTGGGTGAAACAAAGTTCTGCTGTGAGAGCAGATACAGACTCCTGTGTGGCAGCACCTCCTCCGTGGACAGTTGAGCCCTCCAGGTTCTCTCCAGCAGTGTTTCACCAGGCTTGGCACTGGGCTGGGACTGGGAGCCATGTGTTGTAGAAATTGCCTGAACCCCAGTTTGGGCTGGAAGCTGCTGTCTGACCCATGTGCTTCTCTCTCCTCTGAGCAGGGAGCTTTAACCCTGTTTATACAAATGGTGTTTCCATGCAGAGCAGCATCAGGGATAATATTAAAGGCTACCAGTGCGTTTTGGATTTGGAGAGTCCAGAGACTTCATTCTCAGGTTTTGCTTCTGGGAGTTTCCTGTCTGAGGGAACTAATCTTAATCCGATTGCAATTTCTTGCCCTCTAAGATTAACCTACTTTACCAGGCATCGTGGTGGAGGTATTTATAGATGCTGGAAGTGCTGTTGGATGTAGCCTGTATCCTGCATTGCCAGTCACGGAGGTGTGTGTAGCTGTGAGCTGCCTCCCAGCCCCAAGTCATGCAGATATCTCACTAAAATATTGTCTGGTTTTGCCATGGAGTGTGTTCATGAAGGCAGTGACCACTTATCCTTCTAGAGTCCTGGCTACTCTAGGCTTGGCTGTTTGTACTCACTAGTTGGAAGCACATTTGGGACTGGGGGTGAATTATGGCTAAATCCTCTTTCTAATGAGGTGGCTCCTAAAAATGAGCATACTTCTCTTACTCCTGTAGTACAAAATCATCATTTCAGATTTGAGTGCTGACTCTCGGATAATATGAAATGGAAGGTTTCACTGAAGGACTAAAAACGTAGGGTTTTTTCTGTAGTTGCAGTTCTTAAAGCTAATAGCTCAAACCCCAGGCTTCTTCTTTCATCCAGAGTCCTCCAATAGAACCGCATGATACGCTGAACTTCCTCAGGTTTTGTTTCAAAATTTGACTAGTTTTTTCTTGAAAAATAGTTTATCTTGAGTGTAAGACTGGAAACCTACTTTAGTCTCAAATTGGCTGTGCTGGTGTTGGAGTAGATCCATGAGCAAGACTGGTAAGGAAGGAAATAGAAGTGTAAGATGGTAGGTCAGATGGGTGGGCAGGCAGAGCTGTGCTAGCAGGAGTAACCAGCTGGAAATCCTGGGAGCATTCATGATGTCAGTAACTGTGAGGCTGCAGCTCTGAGCACAGGTAAATGTTCTCTGCTGTCTCTACATCAAAGCAGGCATTTTGTTAGCAGACAAGATACAGCAGTTTGGTTATTTAAAGCTGTTGGAAGAGCAGAGATCTGTGACTGGGTTTTTTTGGTTTGTTTTTTTTTTCCTCTGTCTCACGTTAGAGTTTGCACTAGCTTTGCTTGGAATTACCTTGGATGAAATCAGAACTGATAGTTTTCTATTAAGAAAATTACCTCAAGCGTTCAGCTCTGCTTCCAAATAGAAGTAAATAATCCAATTTTCCCTGTTTCCTCTGTCTTTTTGTTGATATGCTTTAATATTACAAGGGAGAGGTAGAAAGATTGCACAGTTCATTACAGATCCAGTGACTTTCCTTCCTGCTTTTTGCTGTCACAGCTTGTGTTTCTGTGGTTGTATCTCTTTTTTTCCTGGTTGCAGTAAGGAAAGAGAGTGGAGATTTGATTCCTGGTGTATCATCACTCCACAAACAGAGAGTGACTTCAGCATCTGACCAGGGAGAATATTTACCTGAGCACTGTGACTCACTTGAGCACTGTGATCTGTGCTCAGGCTGTGGCAGCAAGAGGTTGATCCTGCAGAGTTGAACTGAGTGGAAACATTTTGACAAGGATCAGTTTGTACTCTTGCAAGATAGAAACCTTGGAAAAAATCCCTTAAACTACTGCTGTTTTGAAAATTTTACTGCTTGAAAAGAGAGCATTTTGTTCTGTGTAATGTGAACATGGTAAGCAGTTTTCTTGAGCTGTGGCATGCAGGAATGGTGGTGAGGAATTCTAGGAAGAAACTAGAATTGCTTTCTCCAACAGGAGGTGACTCAGAGGCTTGAAGAAATGGCCAAGGGTATCCTGTACCAGCCACAGTGTGTCCAGCAAGACCAGGGGAGTGACAATCTGGGCACTGCTGAGGTACCTTGAATCCCTCATGACAAGACAAACTTTGAGGGGCTGGAGCATGCCCAGGGAAGGGAATGGAGTTGGGGAATGGTCTGGAGCACCAGGAGGAGCTGAGGAAGCTGGGAAGGGGCTCAGCCTGGAGAAAAGGAGGCTCAGGGGGGCCCTTGTGGCTCTGCACAAGTCCCTGACAGGAGGGGACAGCCGGGGGGGTCGGGCTGTGCTCCAGGGAACAGGGACAGGAGGAGAGGGAACAGCCTCAGGCTGGGCCAGGAGAGGTTTAGGTCGAATGTTAGGGACAATTTCTTCAGCTCTCAAGCATTGGAAGGCTCTGCCCAGGGATATGGTGGAGTCCCATCTCTGGAAGTGTAAAAACTGCTTGAGGCCATGGTTTGATGGTGAGCACGGTGGTGGTGCTGGAGTGATGGCTGGACTTGGTGATCGTAGACATCTTTCCAACCTTAATGATTTTGTGATTCTGTGAAACATAGATGTCCTAGGTGAAATAAAAATAGTAGTACACCATCTAACACTGGAGGAATACTTTTGTCCTGCATGTGACCTGCTAGACAGCTGTTTCTTGTTGTGTGAGGGCTGGTTGGCTGTGATGGTGGTAAAGGGGCCTCACAGTGATGAGAACTTAACTGCAGAGCCAAGTGCTTGGATTAATTCTGGTGACGGATAGCAGCACATAAATAATCCTGCCCTTGGCCTAGCACCCGTTCACCAGTGCAGCAAGGAACAAGGGATGCTGTGAGCCCGAATTTTTCTGGGGCTGTTGTGTTGATGGTTTTCCCAGTGTCTTTTGGCTGTGATGTATGCAATGCCTAGGGCTGTGCATTTGGGGACTCAAGGCATCACTCCTGGACCTTGGTTCCATGCACAGGCCTGGTGGCAGAATGATGATATCCTTTCAAAAGTTGTTTTGAGGACACCGCCACCATTACCACTTTAAGGCTGGGATGACTTGCAATAAAGATTGCTATCCTTATGGGTAGATTAACTTATTTGCAACCAGGCTGTGTTTCTCCTTCTTGGAGAGCAGCCTAACATAGGATACAATCCTGTTTAGATTCCCTCAGAACATAAGGTAGTACTTGCCACTTCTGCTCAGCCAAAGTCCAGGCCATCCTGCTTTCATATATGGTCTGGACTTGGTATAACCATTAACATGCAGCTGAACAAACCCAGTAGTCACAATTGAGAAGACCATAAGTCAAGAAACTTTGTAATTTTACGTCTGGTGTTAAGGATTACCCTAATTGGTGAAAAAGTGATCTATTCCAAAGTTAGTTTTGGTTTCTTCCAAATCATTCTGTCTCCCATAATCTTTACTGTAAAAGTTCTCAGAGAAGTAAATGTTCTAATGGTTGATGATTAGAATTATGTTTTAAGTTAGCAGAACCCTTAAAAGATAATTTATATAGGGTGGATATTTCTGCAGCACGTTTTGGTCACACAGCCTGTGTGGTGATGGGCATTAGTGATATCCAGAAGCACCCTAACCCCTTCACCTCTTTGTTGTAGTGAGGCAGAGTGGTCTGTAATGAACCTGTGCGTAGCGAAATCACAGCAGAGCTGCTGCATCTAAAGGGGCTTTTTTGCCTCCAGTTAGAATGATGTGTCTCCAAGAAATAGAGACATGGAGTCAAAAGTCTTTTTTAGGATGAAACTCAAGGTCTGGAGTCCACAGCTGAAGCTATGGAGGGCTGCTGGGGAATAGAGTTTGCTTTGGCTTTCCTCAGACTTTGCTTCATTTGACTCTGTTGTTTCACTTACAGTACGTTTCCATGTGATCTGTGCTGGATGGAAATTCCTGGCATTTCTCAGGATGTTCGTTTTTCCCAGTCACATTCCTAGTTCATCAACTGAGCTGAAACAAACCATCCTGTTTGCTTCCCAGGGGCAGCCTAAGCTTCTGTATTTGTTGGATTTTTAGAAAATCCAGCTTCAAATGATGGATTGACATAATTGAAACTATCCTTAGAAACTTGCTAAAGTAGAAATCAATAGACTGATATTTAACTGAGTTAGAAAGTGTTCTGTCCCTGAGTAAAAACAGGAAGAAAGTTGATGTATAAAGTTTACAAATAGTAAGAATAGGAGCAGGCTGTGAGGAGATTTTCTGATGAGGGTTTGTAGTTAATTGTGTCAATATTAGTCTTGGGTCACTTCAGGTCCCCTGTTCTCCTGAGCTGTATAAACATTGCTGTGAGAAAGGGAAAATCTACAACACAATGTAACCACCCTTGACACAGTGTCAGTGTGTGAATGGAACAGACTCAAAGGACAATGGAAGCAGACCCTGGACCCCGTCTGAGGACACATGTGTGCTGCCATGACAGGACTGGCAAGCAAGGGGCTGTGTGGCCATTCTCCATGGGCTCCTGCCCAGCACCCCCCCGTGCCTGTGCAGCCCTGGGGGGAGCCGAGGAACAGGGGAGGTTTCAGGGATCAGTGTTGCATCCTCCAGACCCGTTGCAGTAGCACTCAGTCTGGTTTTGCTCTGTGTGGGGGGAGATGCCCTCGGGGAGCAGTCAGAAGAGGTGTGGGCGGTGGGTCAGGTGTGGTGGTGTACCAGGTTGTGCACTCACACAAGGCCCTCTGGTTGCTGCAGACGTGCCCTCAGCTGTGTGCTTTGCTCAAGGGACAAGCACAAAGTACGAAGTGCTGTGTGTGTGTGCTGGCTGAGGTCCTGAGTGTCAGCTTGAGATGGGTTGTTACAGTGGGACTGCTGAGGCACAGGCTGCCCAGAGAAGCTGTGGTTGTCTCGTCATTCCAGGTTAGATTGGACAGAGCTTTGATCAACCTGACCCAGTGGAAGGTGTCCCTGCCCATGGCAGGGCTTGGATTGAGTTAATCTTTAAGGACCTTTCAACCCAAAGACCCAGGCAGTGGGAAGCTGGGGGGAGATTCATTTGTGAATCTCCTGGGAATGTGGGGGGAGAAGAGGCCTTATTTCAGGTGTTTTGGTGTGGAGGAGCACAGGTTTCCTGTGGGAAAATGGGAGTAAGACAGGGGCTTCTGTACCCCAGTGGGAGGGCTGGGGAGGGAAAACTGCCTTTGTAGTCCTGATCCTTCTGTTGCTTGAGCAGGTCATCTCACCTTCAGTGGAAAATACAGAACCAGTGGCTGATGCAGTGACCACGACCTCTCTCACACTACTATTTGTTTATTTTGTGTTTGCCTCTGCTTCCTCAGTTGGCTGCAGAGCTTTCCCTCACGTGGTCACTTCTCAGATGCTGTCTGCTTGGCAGCTCACTTGGCAGAAGGAGTGCACAGATACCCATACTCCCTCAAGCCCATTTATCTCCATTTGCTGCTAGCCTGAGGAGGATCAGGAGCCCCAACAGCCATCCTGTGCTTGGAGTGTCACATAAAAGACATCCCAAGGTGCCCTTTCCCTCTTCAGTGCCATCCCCCAGGTCTGGTGGCGTGCCCAGGCTGTGTGGCAGGTCAGGCCTCTGTGCCCCATGGGTGTACATGGAGGATGCTCAGCCCTGGGGTTAGAGGTGCTGGGGTTGCTGGAGCCCTGACAGGTGATCCAGGTACTCCAGCTGTCCCAGGAGATGCTGTGGATGCTTTGCTTTGGCAACTGCCTTGGAGTGAGCTGGGGAAGACCATGGTATGAGAGCTGACTCTGTGTCACCATCCCTGTGTCCTTAACACAAGCTATGATTTGCAAATATTATAAAATGTAAAACTCTTTTCTTACAGTATGTCATTTTTTTTTCTGTTTATTTCCAGATGCTCTCAATATTTTGTGCTGACAAAAAGTTTACTTTATGTTCGTTGTCTCCCAGGTAAACGCAAAGCGCTGAAGTTAAATTTTGCAAATCCACCTTTCAAGTCCACAGCAAGATTTACCCTAAATACTTCTGGAGTTCCTTTCCAAAATCCACACATGTGAGTATAAAGCCAACGGCACAACTAGTGGAACAACTTTGAAATGAATTAGCCAACACTCAGTGTTAGTTACATGCCATTTGATTAGTCCAGTTATTTTTAGGTAGTTTAAATCTCTCAGTTTGAGTCACTGTAAAAGACATTTTTTCCAGAATTTTAAAAAAGGTTAAATTGGGATCTTCTTGGTTTACACTGGAGCTAATGCCTTCCAGAATTGATTGAATTGACTATTGTAGCTGATGATGCTAAATACACTTATACAATTATAATTAATGTCTAGACTGATTCACTGTTGTTTTCCTATCTCTTTATTCAGCTTATTACTTTTTGTTAGAATTTATTGTTTCTGTGTTACTTGTGAAACCCATAACTGATAAAATTTTCAGCACTAAAACAGACAAAGGTTGAGGACTGTCATTTTAGCTACAGGGAGCTGTTAGGCGAGTTATGCAGAAATTAGGTCTCAGTGAGTTTTCTAGCCAGTTTAGCCCTAGGATATCCCTGTCCAAAGTCTGAGAGCAAGTGTGACACAGAGCTGTTCCTGACTCTAGTGAATATCAGGGTACATCAGCACCAAAAAAGATCAGCTTTGTATCCTCAGATCCACCAATCTAGCTGGAGAGTGCTGCTCTGCAGCTGGTCCCTGTGGCAGATGCAGCAAGCATGCAGAAGATATCCCACATTTTTCTTCTCTAAGGTCTCAGAAGTTTTGTCAGTGTCAAGTCTCAGAAACTGCACCTGCAGCCTCCCTGCTGCCCAGGCTCTCTGGAGTGTCCCTGTCACAGGCTGCTCCTGCTTGGCTCTGCATGTCACTACCTCTGTCCTGGAGCTCAGTGCCTTCTGCTTCCCTAGGACATACTGCTGGGCTCTGTTCCTGGGAGCTTCTTTATGCTGGGGATGTTCAAACAAGCTTTTATCAAGTTAGAAACATGTTTCTGATGAATTATTGGTGGTAATTACAATATAGAGAAATTTTATAGAGTACTTTAGATGATTCTTAAAATCTTGAGTGACCTGTCCAGCAAGTCTTCCTCCTTCCTTCTCTCTCCTCTCTGAAATAGAGTGTTCTTATTGGTTGTAGAGCTCACATTTAGATATTCACTTTTTGTGTCTCATCATATCATCAAACTCTTGTAAAGATTTTCTACAGAACCCCTTCTGGGGCTCTTTCATTTCTCTGACCTTGTTAGTCCATTAAATAAAGGAGTTAGTCTCAGCTAGCAAGTCGCCACCATCAGCCATCTATAGGAATTTGCCTTTTCTGTGTTTATCTGTGCAGATTTCTGTCTTGGATTCACTGGAAGTCACAGTGGTTCCTGTCTAGCACAGAAGAGCTTTCGTTGTCAGTCTGTGACATCTGAAGTTTCATGTTTGTGCAAGTGATTGTCAACACTGTCCAAGACAGGTGCTGCTCTTTGTGGAGTTGCAGTTGTTGGTAGGAATTGGATCCTGGGCTGGTAAATGGTGTTACTAGGTCTGAGAGCTTTGGGTTGTTTTGGGTTGGATGCGATAGCTGTACCAGAATTGATGGTGATGTGTCTGTGCTAAAGCTTTCTTGGGAGGCTGCAAACTGTAATGGCCATTTGTGTTTGAAAGAGATGGATGCTGTTAGCTTGGTTGCTTTCTCTGTGGTGAGGCTGGCTGAGCTTGGATGCAGCAAATTGTCCTCGCGTCCTTTCTGTGTACACAGCAGATGCTGTTCCTCCAAAGCAGTGTTGACATCTTCTGATTGCACATTTCTGTCAAGTCTTTGTCTCACAGCTGATGTATCTCCATCTCCTGCCTTCTTCCCTGAGATGCTGGAATGACTTTTTCCTCCGTAGGCTAGAAACCTTTTTTGGACTTTGGATTTGAACTGGATATTTCAGACCTCCTCACTCAGCCGTGTTCCTGACACAGAGTGTGTTTCTGTTCACCAAGCCACTTCTCAGCCTGGTGGATCCCAACAGCCTGGGTGTCCTCCCAAAATGACCACAGGCTCCACACTGCTGGGGATTGTCCTGGACAGGCCCTGCTGGTCCAGATGGGTGGATCTGAAGATACAGAGAAGTTAATTTCTCACATGAAATTTGGGGTTCTATGGTTTGGATCCACCGATCCAGGGGTGTCCTGTTGCTTCTGCCTGAGATGGTGTGTTGAGCAGCAGAAAATGAGGCAGGGGTTTGGAAGGAAGGTCCATTCTGGTTCTGTGACTGCATGTGGTGGAGGAGATATGTCTTGTTTGGTTCAGCTGGAACTTCTGCCACCAAATCTGCTGAGAAGTGCAAAGAGATTTTCATCTAGGTATGATGTGTTTCCTGCCGGTCTGTAGGGCATCCACCACAGTTGTAAACATAATTTTACATGTGACCTGTACAGGGCAAGACAGAATAGAACCTGAATTACAAACAGCAGTTGGGAATATAATTTATACTTGAAAGGATGCAGTCTAGAGAAGAGATAAGAGTTTTACTGATGGCTGATGCCTGGTCAGGGTCAGTGAGGCTGTGTGATTTCCATACTGTGCAGGCTGGGGAGCAGTTGAGGCTGTGGAGACCTGCCAGGTTAGCCCACGGCTCTTGTGAGTTCAGGCTGACTTTGTCACTTAGACCAGATTAACAGCTGCTAACTTTGTTTTCCCTGCAGCAGACGTTGCAGAGGCTGGAGGACACAAGCCATGGTTAGGGTGAGCTCTTCAAATTCCAACCCATTATACCAACTGGAAAGCATCCCGCCTTTTACCTCATCTGTCTTGTGTCCAAGTAGGATTTAGGTCACAAACAAAATTAGATTACTCTGTTATCTATGTGGAAGCTTTACAGAGCTGTTTGCAGCTGGTTGCCTTTGTTAAAAGGAGATTCAGATGACACTAACAGGAGTGATGTGGTGAGGTGTGACTGTGGCTGTGCATGGCAGGATTTCTGGCTGGGCTGTGCTGCCCATTGCTCTTGAAACCAAGGTGGAAACCATTTGGCTGTAGGTGAGATTTTTTGGTTTTCTGGAAAGCTTTGTATTCTTGTGCAGTGATGTTTGGATATTGGCTTAGAGGATTTAGATCAACCTGCTAGGAAAGGGCAAGCACAGAGAATGTTGTTTGGCATTTGATTGACAGCATGCTGCTTCTTGAGTGTTCTGTCTGCTGGCTGGGAAGTCTCTTGACTGTCAGAGTTGCCACCTCTTGAGAACCTGATTACCAGAGCATTGCAGTTTTCCCTGAGAAGGTGACAAAATGAACTAATTTGTCTTTATATACAAACTTGATGTTTGACATGTCTGGCATCCAGTTGAACTCCACAGTCTCCCTATAGCCTGTGAGTGTCTTCATGGATTTATTGGGACTTAAGCTTTCCAGAGCTGCCCTGCATGGAGCTTCTCCTTGTGACACCTGGGAGAGCCACACACTTTTCAGAGAGCTACCCCAAGAGTGTGCTGGATGTTCTACTGAACTTTCAGGGCTGGATTCTTCAAAAGCCAATGGAGGTCCAGTTGCATATCAGACTCTGCTGCTTCCTTTTTTTCTGTATAGTTCAGGGACTGTTATTCCTGGAAAGGTTTTTTTTTTCTGGCTGTTCCAAAGCCTCTCTGTGGTGCCTGTTGCTCTTTTAATCTCCTCTTAGGCTTTCCCATACCCTTCTAGCATGTGAAGTCAGGCTCTGTAGCTGGTGGAGCTCTTTAGGAAGTAACCTGAGAGAGTTCCTACCATTTTTGAGAAAACAAAACAAAACAAAAAACAAACCCAAAACCTAAACCCCAAAGGGAAATACCCTTAACTGGCATGTTCCCTATTATTGGTGTGAATTTTCCTGTAAATATTTCTCTGTCTCTTCCTCATTTCTGTAATTATCACTTCACATCTTTATTATTACTGATTTCTGTTATCTTTCTGCTATGTGATGCCTTCCTGTGGCAGGGAGTGCTGCCTGGAAGCCTTGGAGGCAGAATTCAGAGTCAAAGGTACCAAGAACTTGGTTTTTCTTCTGTGACTGAAGCTGTCCCATTTCCTGAAAGTTGCAGAATCTGGATGTAATCACTTGTATTTTCAAGTCAGCACAAGTAAAATGCAACCTTCAAGGCCTCAGCAGAGACATCTCAGTGTTTAAGGGTGCCTGTGGTAACCAGGCTTTCAACATCAGTGCTGAAACAATGTTTCTTCTGTAATATTTTCAGGAGCATTATTTTAAAACGGATGAATTTTGCCTTGTATTTAACGTTCCTCTTCCTTCCAAGAGTTTACAAGTTCATTTGGGCAGTGATCTCTGCATGACAGAGATTGTGGTCTGTACCAGACTCGAGTATCTCTGGCTTCAAGTAGGTCACTGCTTCAGAGAACATGTTGCCAGAGTCAGTGTGAGATTTTCACTGAATGTGCTGCTTTCAGGTCTGTTTTTTTGGTGTGTTGTTTGGTTTTTTTGTTTTTTTTTTTTTAACTTTTAAAGTTTTGGTATTCCTTAAGTGCAATCCTCTCTGCAAAGGAGCTTTTAGCTGTCTGCAGCTCCCAAGTTAAACTTGTCTAGCAGCTTCCACATCCCTTGGAGCTTCACTGCCCTGGTAGGACTGTTCTGTTCTCTCTGTAAGGGTTTGATATCCCAGCACTCAGCTTCTGACTTTAGGCCTTCTATGTCTGGAACCAAAGTTTGGACCTTGTGTATCTCCATTCAGCTAATTCATGTGAATTTTTCAAGGGTGCAGAGCACCTTGTGGCCTTCCTGCCACACTGAATGGACCTGGGCTTCTCAGAACTTCTGGACACTAGTGAGCCACCCTTGGGTGTCTAAATCAAATCCAGCCTGATGTTATGGAATGACCTGACTCCCATGGGTTCCAAATGCTTCACGAGTGCTGAGTGATTGAGGTGTGCAATTATGAATTGCTGCACAAATCTCTGCATTCCCCATCCTGTGGATGGGAAACTGGGACATGCTATCTTTTGGAAGAGGCAGAGATTAAGCCAGAAGCTTGTGATGGAGAGTTCCACAGGGATCTCTGATCTGTGATCCACAGGTAACTGTGTGTTACCTGTCCCATCTGGGCATGGTTGGGAGCAGCTGTCCTGGTTCTTGTGCACACAGCCATGGTCAGAGCTGCTCATCTAGGGCTAGAATTTGGACCTTGCAGCCTTGACCCTCTTGGTGTGATGCATAACACAGGGCTTGGGGTAGGCCTGTCCCCTCCATGGTGGGAAGAGCAATGATGAGTAAGAGGATGGTGATGGTGGCAAAGCACCTTCCAAAGCACTGAGACCTGACCTGTCCTGCCTAGACAGGGACAGCAGCTGGGTACTGGGGTGGCAGAGGAGCCATGGTGGCCGAGACATTGGGTTATCCATGGTGGGAGAGTCTGGAAGCTTCTGTGCCTGTCCCTGTAGGCCCTCATGGCAGCACAGCCATCCTTGGCCACTGAGCTGGGACACAGGTGTCTCACACACCAAGGCATGAACATCCTGCAGTTCCTAATTCAAGGTACATTGGCTGATGCCTGGGCTGCCTCCTCAGGGATGTTTTCCATGGCATGTTGGGCAAAAGAAGATGGGATGGGGTAGTGGCAGAGCTGTTACCTGTAAAGGTATTTTTAATAGTGCTGTCCTCATTTTTCCAGGTGGTATATGGGTTACATCACCCAAGAATAGTGGTTTTGAGTTGGCTACCAGATTTTTTCTACTGAGTTGAATGGTGTGGAGGGGGGTGAAGCATTCTGGGTCATGAGAATTCTGGGAATGAGAAAGGTAGAGCAATGAGCTGGAAATGCTAATTTTCAAACTGAACTTCATTCAACTTGAAATCTCCATCAGTGTGGTCTGCTGGGACATACAGTGTCTGGGCAGAAGAGCAAAGCTGGGGATGTCTCCCTTGGGTAGGAGTTTCCTCCAGACTTCCCTTCTCATGCCTGGCTTTTGGTGAGCTGTGTTGCCTCCCCTTCATCCAGTGACGTGGCTCCATGGGTGACCTGTGGTTGGCCAGGTCCTTCCCTAGGGCACATCTGAGGCTCCATCCTTGACTCCATCCATGCTCATGGCAGAAGCCCGATGTCTGCAGCCTGTGCAGGAACAAGTTGCTCCTGGGGGTGACTGTTTTCCTTGGTTAGTCAGCTTGGTTCCAAAAGCACAGGTTTATAAACCTGAATACAAGGTCAGTGCTTTGATAATACCTTGTGTAGTCTGCTGAGGAAGATGATTTAGGGAAGTTTGTCATCCTGGCTGTGAAGAATTGGCATTTCCCCCATTCTTCTTGTTATGCATGAGATGAGAGATGGTGCTGCCTTTCTTTGAAAGCAGTTCAGGGCTTCAAGCTGTGGAGGATTTGGTGTGGTTTAAAAGTTTTGGGTTTATGTAATTCCTGTGGTTGTGTCCTGATGGTTGTGAGATAGTGCTGGCTCTGACAGGAGCAGAGCTGTCCCATCAGTGTGCAGTAGACCCTGGGAACTCTTGAGCTGCAGCCCTCTTCACACATCCAGGGGACACCTCTGCTCCTGGCACAGCTGCACAACTCACACCAAGATGTAACTGCTGCAGTGCTTGTTTCAAAGCAGGGAAAGTAGGTCGAGGAGTTTCAGAGTTGCTATCTATCAGCTCTTGCCTTCATGCTGTTGTGTTGCCAGAAGCAAAATTTTCTCCCCTTCTTTCCTTACCTTTATTTTGAGGTGCTGCATCTACCTGCAAGTACAGCTGTGTATATGCTCTAGGAAAACTGGTTGTAAGTTTTGGTGTGTGGAGACTTTCAAAGCCTTCAGGACACCAAAATACCTCAGTCTTCTCTGGAGGGCTCATGAGAAAATGGGAGACCACAGCTACATTCATGTTGGACTTTTCCATAAATAGCTGATCTCTTGTATTCTCAGAGTATTTTAACACTGCTATGTTTGTCCCTTTACCATTTTATCTGGAAAATTCTGTAAGTTGTTCTAAAATTCACATTTCGTGTTTTGTAGGGAAGGTGAGATGTGATGCCATCTCCAGGCATTCAAATGATCTCACTGATTTTTCACCAGTAACTTTTTATGGTTAAGGCAAGATCCAGAATTCCATTTGACAGCCAGAAGTTGCTAAAATTTCTCCCTTTCTCCCTCCTGCCACGAGCAATCCTTGGGACTTGAGCTTTTTGATCAAAATAATCCCAAGCCACCGGTGTGTTTCCTGCATCCCAGAGTGTCCCAGGGATGCTCTGAGCTGAGTTCACTGCTGCTGTCCTGCCCAGGAGGGAATTGCTGTGTCTGAGCTCCTCAGTTTCTAAGGCAGGCTCTGAAAACTCATCAGATGGAACTGGTTGCCGTTAAATTTTTTCCAGGGAGCAGGAGATGCTTGTGCTTATTTTTATAAACCACCTGAGAGCAGGGGATGCCCTCTTGGCTCTCTGTATTTCCTTTCTTCTAGTCCCATGAATCTGCTTTCTGAGCTTTTTTTTTTTGAAATCCAGGGTCAATGGGGCCATAGTTGTCCCATCCTCACATCCCCTGCATGTCTTAGGGACTGGTGTCCTGGCACAGGAGTGGAGTCCTCAGGCTGAAGACAGCCCAACATTCCCATGTTCTCCCCTCTTCCTTGGGCAAGTGCAATAACTGCTGGCTTCCTATCAGAACGTGCTGGTGTTTGGAGAGGAAAATAGGATGAAGTGGAATGTTATGTGTAACATCTCTGAGTACATGTGTATAAATACACACAGGTTTGTGTGTACACCCATTTTTTGGATAAATATCTTGTTCAATAATTATTTACAAGTAGCAAAGTAGAACATGGCTTATACATTGGGCTGAGCTTGGTGCCTGTGTGTCTCTGCTGTGTTGAGCAGCTGGTGGAGCTGGGCTCTGACCCTGAGGGCCTGTCAGTGTCACTGTTAATCTGAGAGGGTCAGGCATGGACCACCACAGTTCATTTCTGACTGGACTCCAACCCTTCGACTCCAGATGGAAAACCACATTGCTGCAGGAAACTCCTACAAACCACACTGGGAATAAACTCTGCTCATTGCTGCTCTGTGTGCTTGGGATCCCACGTTTCATCAGAGCAGGACAGGCATATCCTTTATCTCTTCAGACTTCAATCTCCACCTCGTAGTAAAATGGCTTTTGTTTTCCCCTGGCTATGGAAAAGTGAGTGAACTCTTCTGCTTTGTGGGTTCCAACTGAAGGAATCAGTCATTGTTTTTATCTTCTGTACACATCGAGGAATGGAGAATAGAGAGAAGAGTCTTCAGATTCAGAGAGTGCATCGACCCCACAGATCTTTGTCAACAATTTCTGTCCTCATTCTTTGCACAAATGAGTGACTTCCAGCGTGTGCCCTGGAGGATGTTGACTCTGAATGAACAGGATGCACACAGGAAAATCGGCTGTTAACAGAGTGGAAAGAAAGTATCTTGTGGTGGACAGGATGGATGTGATGGAGGTGGGGATTGGCCTGTGGGACTGAACTGGTTTTCCTATTCTGCTTGTTTGGGGAACAGGCTTCTGAAAGGACTCAAGTTATCTGGGTTTGCTGTGTATTGTGTCTGCAAAAACTACAGACATCCTTGATAGCAGGTGGATGTTCTTGCCTCATACCACAAACACCTTTCCATTTTAGGAAACTTCAGTAAAGAGAGAGCAAATCATAAAATCATAGCATGAACTTGAGTTGGAAGGGACCCATAAAGATCATTGAGTCTCCTGGCTCTGTACCCTGCAAAAATCCTGCCCTCTGCTTGGCAGTGTTGTCCAAATGTTCATTGAGCTCTGGCAGCCTTGGGGCTGTGACCATTCCCTGGGGAGCCTGTGCAGGGCCCCACCACCTTCTGGGATATCCAACCGAAATCTAAATGGCCAAGCCAGTCTCCAGTGGATTATGGCAATGCTGAACAGTCTTCTTTGTTGAGCCTGTTCTAATTCCTTCCTTCCTAAGATAAGCTTGGAATAAATCCAGGTGAGCAAATGGTCCTTCATGCCTGGCATAAGCGGTGCCTTTGCAGAGACAAGTGTGGGTCAGTTGGAAGTGATTGTTGCTGAAATCTCTTGCTCCAGCAGTATGAAGGTGGTTGTCCTCTCTGGGGAGCACAGGAGCTTTGCTATAACGCAGCTTGTGTTCTTTTCTCTCTGATATTCTAGGTGGGTATTTCACACCAGTGATACAGGGGAAAGGTGGGTGTCTAAGAACATTGATGTAGCTCCTTACAGCACCCTTACTTTTCTGTTAGCATCCTTGCAGAGCTTGCAGCAAACCAGCTCTTGGCTCTGAAGGGTCAGTGAGAGCACTGTGCCCCAGCAGCCATCACGGAGGAGCCCAGCATGGAAAATCTCACCACACTACTGGAGCCTGGGAATCTTCACCTGGTCTGCACAAATCTTTTGTCTTAGAGAAGGGACATTTTAAATAAAAGTTAAATTTGGTCTGCTTGGTCTTGTTAAGAGCTCTTTTGATCACCACACTGAAGTAGCTGCATCTCTACATAAACAGTCTCTGTCTTGCAGTCAGGTGCTTTCTGTGTCTCCCATCTGTCCTTGTCTGCCACAGAAAGAAATACATGACCAGGTGCATTCTTGGCAGTGAATTTCAATTTATTTCCTGCTGTGATGCAGCCCAAAGTTTGTGGGATATTGTTCAAAAAGAGAAGTTGGACTTTTCCAGACTTGGGTTGTAATTTTTTATCCTACAGAAGTTTAAATTAGAAAAACCCTTCGTTAAAGTATTTGAAAGGAAACCATATCTTACAGTTAAATTAGCAGTGCTTATTATCTGCCCCTCTCAGGTGGTTCCCACAAGGAGCTGAGCAGAGCCCCTGGTTCTTTTGCTGGCCATGTGTCCATGGCTGCAGTGGTCAGTGGTGCAAGGATCCAGGGCTTGTTCTCCACACAGTGCTTAGCAGAAGCCCATCTCACCCCAGCTCCTCCAACTGCTCTGAGAGAACAGGTCCTCATATTGACAAAAATTTCTAGAGCTGGACAGTTTGAGGGACTCTGAGATGCAGAATACAATTTTTGTTCCTAGAGAAGTCTCTGGTGCAGAATAGTGATTAACTCTTGTCAGTTGTAGGGCTCTGGAGGGAATAAGTGAGGATGTAGCTGTTCAATTCATTCAGACTGATTTGGGAGAGGGGACCTGATGAATGGCAAGCCCACCTGGGAGATACCACCAGTCCTAGATTGGTGGATTCAGGATGGAAGCTCGATTTTAAATTTTTTTAAGGGAAAAAAGTTGTTAGTGAGATATGCCTTAGCACAAGAAAAGCAGAGCAGGGATGGTCAATGTGCCTCAAGGGAAGTAGCATGTCACTAACATACACATATTTTGCTAATAAGTTAATAATGCATGTTTCTAATTGTAGTAATAATACAGCTGGAAATAATAATTCTCATTGCTGTAAGAAAACAAATTGCTTATGACTTAATATGTTAAAATGAGTTCAAATCATCAGGTGCTGCTTTGCCCCCAAGGAGGGGAGGTTGCTTAGGTGGAAACTGGAAGAAAAAGGTCTGGCTGTGATTTGTGCCACTGAGTGCTCAGTGGGCAGTGTGACTAGCTGAGTATTGTGTTGTACATTATTGTGTCATGTGATAACAGCACCATGTTTTCCTGTCATTTCCACAACTTTTCCTGGCTGAAGTGACACACAAGCAACCCTGGGTAGTAATCACATTGTCCCGTTCAGTTTCAAAAGGAGAGAAGCGGACCTCATCCAGAAACTTTCCAGCAGGCTACAGTAAGCTTTCCTGTCTGTTAGCCATTGTCAAATCTTCTCCATCCCGCAAAAATGGCATCTCTCAATGAAATTGTCTCAGAAATAGTGTCATTCCATCGGGTGATTGCTGTGTAATAATGATTTTGCAAACTATTTCTGGTCTGTACTGAGGTTATTTTGTTGATTCTTATGGTTGTGCTCGTGTCTTTGTTTGCTGTTCTTGCTCAGGGAGCTGCCCATGACCCAGGAGAGGAAATAAAAAGAATCAGCATTCTCAGAAGTGTTGTTTAAATTAATTAGCTCAGAGTTTTGCAGTATTATCCTGAAGTTCTTGACTCCAGTTTAAGCTTTGAAATGCCAGCAGTGGTGGATTCAGTGAATGTGGTGTAGTCTGGCTCATGGCCGAGTCAAAATGAGTTTGAGATCAATGTGCTCAGTTAAATTCAGCTCAATCTTCACCACGACGGGTGGAGAGGTTTCCTCCATATAAGGGCAAGGTTAATCAAAATCTGTTGTAACTCAGTATTTTACCAGGGGAGCTTAATGCAAAATATTGACATTTTAAAAGCCTCAGGCAAGACCTGAAGCCAGGGAGACTCTTAGCAGCCTTGACCATGTGCTGGGCTGAGACATGTGGGCTGTGGAAGGGCTGTGCCATTTTCTGCTTTTTGTTATTATCTTTATTTTAACATTCTGGAGGAGCATAAAAAGCCAGAGCAGTGCCAGGGAGAATTTCAGCCTCTTGGTCACAAGGAAAGGGAGCAAATGTGCTTTGCTTAATCTGGATAGGTCACAGGTGCAAAATTATGTCCTTCCTTTGCCACATTTTCTGTATCTCTTCTTGATGCTTAGGAATCTGTTCCTGAATATAATGAAGCCTCAGGACAGCTTACATGGATCAGAGCAAACCCAAGTTAGTTCTGCCCTTCTTGGAAGGATGATGTTTGTCATGAAAAGCAAAAACTTCTTCTTTTGAGAATCCAGAAACTTTGTGACAGCACCAACATTTCCACCTCTTTAGGAAAAGGAACAGAAAATTTCTTCTGGAGACCTTTTCTAGTGAAATTCAGACTAGGGTTGATATAACCTATTATAATTAGCATTGGCGTGCAGGGTCTGAAAACGGTCTTAGAAATGACACAGACTTTGAGATAGAAGAAACAAAACTCTCTAAAACCTCTCCAGGCTGTCTGAGAGCCTTGGTAGGGATGTGTCAGCCACAGTCCTAAAGCCTGTTTGTACTCTGAAGTTGCACCGTGTCATTTGAACCCTGCAGTTTGCCTGGAAGCTTTTTTGTTAGGATTTACATTTTAGCTTTGGCTGATGGACTGCAAATCACTTTTTAAAGTATCAGCCTTTTTACCAAACTTATGGAGAAGTAGAATATATTCTCATTAACCCTAGTGAAAATAGGAGCTTTAATGAGAGACTTCTGAGCAGAATCCAGCACCAGGCAGGCTTGGGAAGCACAGCTGGGTCGCTTGGATCTTCCTGCTTCTGCAGATTTTATTCATGTCAGCTGTACCATCGAATATATCAACTTTTGGCTGCTTTGAATCCTGCAGAGCTCTCAGCAAAGTAAAACAGAGGAGATAGGCAGCTACCTACAGCATCTTTTTGGCCTTGCTTCATGTCTGTTAACTTGCAATTTTGCTTAAAATACCCACCAGCTTTTCTCTACTTCTTTCAACAGTCCGTTTTCATGCCAAGGAAATGCTTGTTTTTAAAAGTTGTGGCCTCTCTGTAGTTGGTTATTAACAGCAGGGCTCGGGAACTTTCACACCCTGTCTGGGAGCTTCCCAAGGTCTCCATGGGTTCCACAGGAGATTTTGGGGTCCCCTGGCCATCCCAGACCTTCCCATGTGTGTCCAGCTGTGCAGCTTGTGGCGAGCAGCCTCGTGGCCGTGCCGGACCCGGCGGTGCCTGGCGCCAGCGCCCGCCTGCCTCCTGCCAAGCTGGACACAGCTCTGACAAAGGACAACTGTTTGGAGGAGTTGTTGTCTTGCTTGGTGCTCCTAATCCCTGGAATAACTGCTGTGACAAGCATAGTAACCATCTGCAGTGAGACCGACACATTGGTGCCTTTCAAGTGCAAGGATCGCAGCCACCTCCTCAGCCTCTTTTTTTCTTTGCTTTTCAAAAGCAAGATGAGGAGTTGGAAGCTCAAGCCCTGGATGAGTTTTCAGGAGCTGTAGTTACTCTAAGGTGCTTTTACAAACGCTAATTTTAACTAGAAGAGTATCTAGCCCACTTTAGCTGTTCATATTGTTTTTTAAAATCGTATATGAAGCCCCACAAATCTGTCTTATACATCCTGGGCATTTGGAGAATATATGTCCAATTTTGCCCAGTATTCCCAGCCTTAGAGAGAAGGTTGGATTGCACAGCTTAAAAACCAAATAAGGCACATGTCTGCTGACTTCTGTGCAAACTCTGATGTGCACTAATCCCAGGGACTGGGCACTAACTGCTTTTTACCTTCACTAGATCTGGGGCTGGTGTTCTGCTATTCTCTGAAGCAGGCTGCTGTAGTATGCAGATATGCTACCAGGATGTAGTGAAGGGTTTAGGCAGGCTTTTTTTCACTTGGCGACATGTCCACCCTATGGATTTATGTTCTCACACATCTGCAGCAGTACAAACATACAGATAGGTGTCCTGCACTTGCAATTCAGTTTCTATTGCCTCACTCAGATTTACATCAAAAAATTCCCCATTTAGATCAATGCAGAGTGTTTGTGTGTTTTTGGCATGGGAATAATCTCTTGGGCTTTTGATTTACACTGAAAAATTCCTGATACAAAGCGTAGCATTTTTACATTAAAGCAGTTATTGCCTTCCAGTTACGACTCTTGAGGTGGGCCACTCTGCTTAAAGGAAAACTGCCCTGCTTGCATGTGGCAAATCAGCTAAATGAGCAAAACCTCTATTCAAGTGTCTGTCACTCTGTCAGACTGGTAATTTGGTTATTTGACCATTTCCCTGGGTGTTTGAGAAGAGCAAAGCAGGAGCTGTGGTTGCGAGACAAGGCAGATGGCATCATAAATACATAATGGAAATGGAGCCAAGCTCCAGGACGGGAGGGTTTGGGGGTGGTAATGCTCTGTCTCCAGGCAAACCCCTGGAGAGCTGCAGAGCCCTCGGTGCAGCCCTGGGGAGGAGGGGATATCCCCCAGCTCCCACCTTGTTCCCAGCAGCTCGAGGCACCATCCTGCAGCTGTGGAACAATGGCCCAGATCTGCTTTCACACCACAGCTGGGGACACACAGGCTGCTTGTGTGACAGGGAAATAATGAATTCCAATTTGCTTTCCCTTCTGCTGTAGGGTCAGAAAAGCAAAGTTTCCTAGTCTGAAAAACAGAGGGAAGAGAGGAGAAGTGTTTAATTGCTTATTTGAATAAATTACCACAATGTTTAAATTTTTAACTCTGTGAGAACTTTGATGCAAAATGTTATTTTCAAACAAGAGCTAGAAAAGGAGCTCAGCCAGTGAAAACTCAGCGTTTCATCTCTCTGCCCTTTTTCCTCTGCTTTTTTGAAGAGGATTTAGCTCTCAAAGATCATGCTCCTTCGTGCCCTCCAGCTGGCAGGAGGTGAGGCAGGAAATGCCCATTTGTCTGTGCTTCCTTGGCATGGTGCTTCTCACCTCCCTTCCTCCCTCAAAACAAGAACCATTTTTATGGCACTGACTAAACAGGATGGTGGAACAGTTAGACAGCAACCAGTTCCCAACAGAAGCTGTCTGTGAGACACTTGGCACAGGTGGAGGTCATGTTTCTTTTCTTTTTTTTTCCCATTTCTTTTTTCCTCTGTTCTTTTCTTTTTGTCATTTTGCTGCCTCTTTTTTTTTTTTTTTTTTCATTCCTTGCTTTTTAGTAAGCAATTTCCATGGAGAACCCCACTGAATGCAGCATTTGTTATGCACAGAAGCCCTGAGATGGCATCTGTCCCACCTGTGCTGTGTTGTAGCACTGTCAGGTGGTTTCCCAAATCATTCCTAAGTGCAGTGTAGGGGCACTGTAGGGATCAGCAGATCGAAATCTTGAGTTGGGCAGGTTAGAGAGCAGGAAACACCACGGCAGACACAGCCCAGCAGTGGGGAGAGGAGCTGCTCCCAAATGCTTTCATCAAACAGGTCAAGGGTTCAGGACATGCAGCTGCTCCAGTGCAGCAGCACTAACCCAAAGTGCAGCAGAGGAAGCCATTTAAACTGTAGCTGCTCCAGTCCATTGGCCTTTTGCCCTCTCAAAACCCAGGATCCCAATAAATCCCTGTCATGGTTGGGTCCCCAGCTGGGTGGTGTTTGCAGCTGCTGGTGACCAACATGGGATTTATCAGCGTGGAATTAGCCGTGACCTGTTTATTCCTCGCCTGATAAACTCAATAAGCTCCATGTGTTTGCTTGAATCCTCCATGTGTGTTCTGCTCATTGGGCCAGACCCTGGACAGGCAATGGGGGCTGGATCAAATATCCACTGAGTTTGATAGATCTCTCCTGTATACAGGGTGGTCACAAGTACTTGTGTGCTTTAAAATCCATGTGAGATCAGTGTGCCCTGCAGTGGGAACTGGCTGCATTGCTCTTAATGCATCTTGAAAGTGGAAAATGTGGGCTTTTGGCTTACTTCATGACTCAAGAAGTGTGAATCAGCTAATTAACTAATGAAAAACTGAAATTTTGCATGGCATTTTAAGATGGAAAGTGTTGCAAATACTTGTGCATTTCTTGCTAATTCAGTGGTAGCATTGCTGCATGTGAATGAGCCATTGGGGGCGCCTTTGAACTCTTCTGTTCACAAATTTTGGATATTCATCTGCTCCTTACCTGTGCAAATCATGGTGGCTTCAGTAGGGGCAGGGTTTACCTGAGAAAGTTAATTTTGGTGCTTGGTGAGGACACACCTGAACAGGCAGATTTTGTTTTCTTATGTCACAAAGAACTTGTCTTGGTTTTTATAAATGATTGGCTCTTTATTTGGTTTTGGATAAATTCAATGATTATCTAAATGTATTAAATTTTGGGGTTTTTGGTTTATTTTCTTTTTTAATTGCAGTTCTCCATTAAGAGCAAACTTTTCCTAAAGTCTCACTGGTTCACCCAGAAGAGCTTTGCCTGTATTGATGAAATCCCAGCTGGAAGGGAGGCAGGTGCTGGGATGTGGTGGTACAGAGCAGCAGGAGCTTTGGGGAGATGGGCTGAGAGTGCTCTTCAGGCTCTTGGTGCTGCATGTTACCAGATCTCGCTCACAGCCTGATGTATTTTGTGCAAAGTAGAAAGAACTGTGTAAATGAGTGCTTAGAATGACTCTATGAGACATATTGAATTTTATGCTGCAGCTGGAGAAACTTATCCTTAATTGAAGCTGTGGGCAAGTGTATGTCATTTTTGATTTAACATTTTCCCTCACCCCTCCACCCCCACCCCAACCAAAATCCTTCGTGGAGTCAGATTGTTGCTGTAGCTTTGTGAACCCCTCTCTTCTAATGTTTAATCAAGTGCTGAAAAGAGACATTTAAAGACTATTTAAAATGTGGAAAAATTGCTTCCCAATATTTTTGACAGAGAGAGACTGAGAACACACAGCATTGAATCATCAGGAAAATTGAAGATTTCCCCTGAGCAACATTGGGATTTTACAGCAGAGGACTTGAAAGACCTTGGAGAAATTGGACGAGGCGCTTATGGTTCTGTCAACAAAATGGTCCACAAACCAAGTGGGCAAATTATGGCAGTTAAAGTAGGTGATGCCCATCCTTACATTTGTACTTCAGTCCGTTGGGATGCAGTGTGATGGAGAATTAAGGTTCTTCCATCTGGCACCCATCTACTGCTCTGTTCTATTTATTTCTGGTGTAAAGGCTGCTGTTTGCTGAAAATACAGTGTATAATGGGCATGTTTGCAGGTGATTTGTGAAGTTCTCATAATTGCTGTGCCCTTTTCAAAATGTCTATCAGGAACCTGCTGTTCTGAGGGGATCACACGTCTCTGGAGACTGATGATGGGGCACGGGCCTTTCACCTCTGGGTCACTGGTTCAGGTACAGCCTAGGCTGGTGGTAGGCACAATTTGACATCTCATAGCTTCTTGGTGTCTTTTGTGAAATAAGGTAATGGCTTAAAATTAGCTGTTTATGTCAGCATGTGCCATGGTGTGGCCTTGCCAGGAGGAGCTGGAATGGAGTGGATGTCTTCTAGGGAATGCTGTGCTCTTGCTGATGTATGATGGAGTGTCTGCTTTGTGCTTACCATGTCAGACTGTCCTGGAGGTGTAAAGTGTAGCAGGTTTCTTGACTGTCCATTTTCTGCTTTATGCTACCCAAAACCTCACCTTAGAACCAGGAGCAGCCTCCTCTCCCAGCTGGGCAATAATGACCTGCCACAGCAGTGCTGTTCACTGGGCATCTTTGAGGAGCTACTTGTCCATGGAGGTGGGCAGCAGCTGTTCTCTGTCTCTCTGGACCTTTCCTTTGCTCACTGCAGGTTGCTAATGACATCTGTCTTTTAACTCTGTCGATGATATCAGCTGTAAGTGCTCTCATGGCTCCCAGGAAAAAGCAGAAGTGAGCCATGCAGGAGTCTGTGTTGCTGTCTTTTCCAACTCTCTGTCTTCTTCGGAATATTCCCTGATCCAATCTGGAAACATTTGCCCCTACTGGTCCCACATGCCAAGCAGACATATGTCAGCCCCAGCTGCTCTGAATATAATTCCTACCTGTCTCTAGTGTGTCAGGTTCCTGGAGTGACCCCCATCCTTTGATCTTCTCCAGTACATACTGTCTTCCTCACAGTGCTGGGATCACTTGCTAGGTCTCTTGATTATTTTTGGTCACCATGCTGCTGTTTCAAGCTGGGTTTGAATCGCTGAAAGTCTCCAGTGGAGCTAGATGTTGCCTGTAGCTAAAGGCTGGTTTCTTTCAGTTGCCTTTGGTAAAACTCTCAAGTGTAGTTTGCAGGTGACAGGTTGAGAAACATTGATGTAGTGAAATGATTCCTGGACACTTGCATCTTCTCAGACTCAGGGTGTGTGACCTGGGTACCTGTAGTTTTGCTAAGGGTGTGAAGGGGGCACACCCAGAGCTGAGTGGCTGTTTACCAGAGCTCTGCTGTGGCTACAGCCATGCAGAGAAGGACACTTTGTTGGATTAGCTCATGCCATGGAAAAGATGTGTCTGCTGGCACAGGGATTCTCTTGTCCCATACTGTTTGCACAAGGGCTTTTCAGCATCCTAGGTGAGCCTTGTCACTGTTGAGGGCCCATGGTGCAGGTACAGCCATGTGAGAGGCAGAAGGCACCAATTCTGTGTCCTTGAAGCACATGGCTGGAGATGGCATGGTGCAGCATGTTGAGCTGGCTTTCCCGAGGGATGAGGTGTGTTCTGAGCCTCGGGGGTTCTGGGCTTGGGGGCTCACTTTTAAACAAGTCAGTCTGATTTGTTTACAGTGACTAAACTGTGAAATGTTAAAGCTGTGGACTGGGCTGGTGCCATCTTCTTTTCTCTGACCCTATTTCTTTTGGGTGGAAATGCCTGGGCCTGATGGGAAAGAAAGGTTGGAGGGTTTGAACAACAGCATCGTTTCTAAAACAGTGGTGGTAAGTGACTGTTCTCTTTGTCCCAGTGGGGAGAAAACACAAAATTGAGTAAAGGAAGACCTGTGGGTGGAACAGTCAGTGAGGCCTCCAAGGCAGCAGCAGCAATTCTCCAGATTGGATGGTGCAGCTCTTTGAGATGAGGTTTCAGGATGGGGCTAAGCTTGTGCTAGTGACTAGTTCATCCCACACTCCTCAGATTTTCCTCTCTCAGCCTCCTGATGCTTTTGGGGCAGCACAAAGTGGTTGTGCATTTGTCTTCTGCTCCTCCTCTATCTTAATGTGTCCGTGCTGGGGACTGTTCTCCTCCTGCTCTCTCTTTCTCCCAAGCTTTGTGGTCTCTTCACCGTGGAACTGTTGCCTTCAGCCATGTGTTCTCTATAAGAGAAGTTTGAGAAGGGAAATTGAGTTTTGTGAAAATGTGTCAGTTTAGTGAGGCCTTGGCTATGATCTCCATGGCACCTGCAGCTCTGTGGTGTGGCACCGTGCTGGGGGCAGGTGACAGGATCCCCTCACAGCTGCATTGTGGAACCATTACAAGCCACGTCTCGTTATTTGGTTGAGCTGCTGTTGCTCCTGTGCTTCCCCAGGAGCAGCACCAGTGCAGCAGGCACTAAAAGGACATTGAGCACAAGGAAACAGCTTTGTGGAAGCTGCAAATGAGAAGTTGGCTGTTATGTACTGCTCACTAGATGCAGAGAAAATTGGTACAGGGGCCTGTCCCAACTACTCCTCCATCCTTCTCCACCACTCCCCAGATTTCCACTACTGTTGCTGCAGATTCCCAGCATGGTCAGGAAGGGCTATGTTCTGCTTACAGCTACCATGACTAGGCTTGTCACCCCATTCTACCACAGGGAGATTCAAATCCTCCTTGTTCTGCAGGTGTGCAGTTGAAGCATTGCTCATTTCCCCTTGCTGGAGTCTTCCTCTGGCTGAAGGCAGCTCCTGCTGTGCCAGGCCAGCTGGGCACCTCTGGGCACTCATCGTGCTCCCCTCAAAGGGTGTGGCTGCCAGAGCATATCTTCAAATTCTGTTCCCAGCTCCTTTCTCCTGCTTTTTGTAGCCTGTCCTGCCTTTGCTCAAGGAACAGTTCCTTGAAGCTTCCCAAGCTTTCCCCTGCTTGGTGTGTGTGGCATTGGTACCACAGGGCACACAGGCTCCTGTGCCCTCTGGGCTCCCCCAGCACAGCCTTTTTTTTTGCTGCACATCCAGTTTTTCTTACCACTGAAGGAAAATAATTCCTGAGGGCTGAAATATCACCAAAATAACTTGAGATCTGCAGGTGGAGACACTGTTTTCTTTCATTTTTCCCTGTAACTCATTTTTGTCTATCAGCCTGTGGGTCCTGACAGATGCAATCATGGCACCTTCAATGAGTCTCCTGGCATGGGCAGGGCTGCCAGGCCCTCGGTGAGTCAGGCTTTTCATCTGTGCTCCAGAGTCAGTAAAAAAGGAGGAAAATGAGCCTGAAGTGAACCTCATTGTATCCCTGCTAAAAGCACTGCAGCACAGCTTCAGCTGGTGGAGCATGGCTGGGATGATGAGCTCTTGTCTCTCTCCTCTACCTTTAGTCATTCTCTTGGAATACTCGTTTCAATGACAAAAAGACTTTCTGTACCTCTTTGGGAATAGGCTGGAGTGGTCTGCAGGGGCAGGGACCTGGTTCTCCTGTTGCTGCCACCTGCAATTGTTTGTGCACCCCTTATGCTTTCTGCCATAGAGAGCTTCTTCCTGGAGCTATCAGGAGGAGGGGGAGAGGATGAAGGAAAGAGGGATCCAATTCAAGAGGATTAGTGTTCAAGCCTTTCTCACTTTTGCCCCTAGAAAATGTTACGTTATGTTTTCCTAATCTCCAAATTTTTATTTCCAAGTAAAAACCAATCCTTTCATTCTTCAGGCTGCTTCCTTTCAGATCTTCCTGGAGATGTACCTTTTTACTCTGGGTCAACTGTCATCACAGTCTTCCTGTCACTGAAAATACCCTTTTCATTTTCTTAAGGATTTTTTGGCATATGAGGTCAAGACTTTTCCAGGTGGAAAAGAGAACAGCCCAGTTTTGTCCAGTGTCAGATCTGGCTATGCAAACCAATAAATGCAAGGCCAGTTTGTATGCTGAATCCTCACCTTGTCAGGTTTCTCTTCCTGGCTCCTCACTGTCCTGGAAGAAATCTCTTTTCCTACATCAGCTCTTTGTGATCTTTCCTGGTCGGGCTTCCAGTTCTACCCACTGTCCTTTGATTTTGCTTCTGGTTTCTTGTTTCTGTGTTAGTCTGGTTTTTCCCAGTCTTTGGCAGTCTGTAAGTGACTTGTGTCCATTGTCCTGAGCTTCCCACTGTGCAGGGAGCCCTGGTTCCTCCTCAGGATCTGCTCCAATGCTGTCCTGGTTTTGCCTGAGAGGCTCCACAGTATGGGCAGTTCTCCAGCCCTTTTTGTATTTGCTTCCACCATCACCACATGGTGTTGTCCCAGCTGCTCCAGGGACTGTGCCTCTTGTTCCTTGAGGGACAAATTAGAGGCACATAGAGAAGCCCCATTTATTTGGATGAAATGTTTTCTTGGGAAACTTGCCCAGCTGCTGGGGGCTGTAATTTCTGTGCTGAGGTTTCCTTCTAGCCCTGGTGAAAGTTCACACAAAAAGGATGCTTTAAAAGATCCCTGGAATATGAATTAAAAAAGATATCCCAAACTGGAATGAAAGCTGGGAGCATTCTTCCAGTTAGAGCAGGATGCTCTGCTTTGGACTGAAATACTGTACATGGTGTGGGTTTTCTTAGTCAGGGTACTTCACAGTGCCTCTGGAAGGCTTGGAAAGCTGCATGTTTGAAAAGTTCATAAAATAAATAAGAACATATTTTAAATAGTCAGCCTTTGATGTGTTGGGTGGCTCCTGTGCAGGTCAGGAGCCTAAACACAGCAGTGGTGTCCTGAGCATCTGGTGTTCCTGGCAGTGTTGTGTGAGCCTCAGGCTCAGGCAGGAGATCTTCACCTGCTCCCCACCTCTTCTGCCCTGTAGCAGGGAACACCTCGGACATCTGGGGTTCACCATCAGCAGCTTCTCCCAGTTTCATTTCAACCAGTTCAACTGGCTGTGAAATACATCACCAGGAGATGAGTGGAGTGGTTTGTGCTTTGATTGACCTTCAAGCTTCTTGCCATGGAAGCATTCTGCACTTCTTTTTAATTGAATGATTTTTTCGCCAGGAATGGTTACAGCTGGGAGAGTAACCCAGCTGGGGCAGAGGTTGGTTTTGTCCATGGTGTTCAGTTTTCCACCTCAAAAGAAAGTGATTTTCAGCTGTAGGCCAGAATTTTCTGTGTCTTCCAATATCTTCAGCCTGGCTTAGTCCCACTGCAGTATTGCCTAGTCCAGCCTCCAGTTACTGTCAGTGTCCTCAGCCATTGTTGCTGGTTCCCTGTTTTCTCTTTAGTTTAACAGTAATTTTGACATGCTCTACTTGTTCTCGAAACTTGTCCTAAGGAAATCAGAAGCATTTTCAAGATCAGTTGGGTAATTGGAGGTGTCAGACCCATGGGCCCATTAGATTCCTGTTTTTCCTGGGGAAGCCAGTAAGCCATGGAGCTGTTTCTTGTTCTGAGCACAGTGTCTCTTGTACATCATTTTGGTAGTCAGTGCTTGTTCTCTTATCCACAGCTTCAAACCAGAAGTTCCTGTCTGATTTTCTCAGGTTTCTCGATGGCAGTCTCGTAGCTGAAGGAGGTTGCTAAGTATCAAATGCCTCTGAGAGCAGAAATGTAACATTTTATTTATACCTCCATGATCTCTCCATCCTTTCCTCGATGCCCCATAGCCCATAAAGGCCCATCAGAATGATACATTAGTATATTTAGCTCTATCCAGGGGCAAATTTCTCTGTCATTCCCATGTCCACATGACTTCCAAAGAGAAGTCTTGGGGTTTTATTGCCAAACCATCAGTGTAATTCTTCACAGAATTGAGTGGCACCTTCAGAATTTTCTGTTTCAGTCATTTGTTTAGGTCTGGTGGCTGAGAATTGTTCCCAGTCCTGCTGGTAGGGTAGCTGGGGAGGGAGTGGATGAGTAAGAGCTGAAAAGGAACGGCCAGAGAGAGTTAGGGCCTGCCCACAGGAGGTGGGAAACTGGTTGTGATCTTCTTCAGTCAGCATTAAACGTGTTTCAGATGGGGAGATAGATATTCCCATCCTCAGCAGTGACTGGGCAAAACCCTCTTTTTGCTACTGGTTTGTTATCCCAAATCCCTGCCATCCCATGGAAGGACCACTTCCCCCATGGCACTGCCTGGCACTGCTGTGCTGAGCTTTCTGCTGAGGACAAGGTGAGCCCTGTGCTCAGGACAGTTCTGGATTGTCTCCCAACTCAAGGAGTTGAGTTTCAGTTTGGTGTTTTCAGCTTATTTTTCTTTTCCTTTTGTTTTAGATTTTTTTTTCAACCAGTCACTTCACGCTGCACCTGAATCTTTCTGTGTGCATATTGGGCTGGATGATGTCCCTTCTGTTTTGGGTCAAGTGTCTGGAATCTGCCTGGTTTTAGGTTTCAGGCTACAATCCACAGCACAGACTGTGCTTTTGCTGTTGATGCTACTCAGAACAAGGCTTCAGAGCTCTTCTTCATGGTGTTGGAAGGCTTTGTTCTAACCTGTGTTAGAATAAAAAGGGCTGGAGAATTTTCTCCCAGAGGATTTGATACAGTTTAAATTGAAGGCCAGCAAGGAATTGTTAAAAAGGAGACTCCATAAGCTTCTACTACAAATCCCTCTTTTCCATCTGTGGCTGTTTGGCCATGGGGTCACTTAGCAGTGACTGCCTACAGGAAGGTGACTGGGCTGAGATCTGTAAGGCCTGAAGTGAAACCAGCCCCTGTCCATCCCTGTCTGAAATGCTGCCTTCAAGCAGCTCCTTCACCTTGTGTCTTCCTTCCCTGCCATGTCCCATGTTCTTGGGGAGTGTCTGTGGGTGCTGCTGCAGTGCTTTGCACCGTGCCTTGGGTTTAGGTAGCAGGTTGTATCATGGCTCACGGGCTACTTGGGTAGTGGCTGCTGTTGACTTTCCTCACCTTCCCAGTTCTGCTGCTGAACCGGGAGTACTGGGCTGCAGCAGGCTCCCTGGCACACTGCAGCTGAGCAGAGCCACCCTGTCCAGCCTGGGCTGACCCTGTCTGTGTGCTGCACTGCATGCTGCTCCTCAGAGCTCTCCCTTTCTCTTGCCTTTGCCCGTCTCCAGCACTGTTGTATGAGACTCCCAATCTTGTATCAAGGCATTCCTTTCACTCACTGAAGCAGTATTTGTTGTAGCGTCCACGTTGGCTTCTCAAGCTGACCTCTGCTCTATAGCTGACCCAATGTCTGTGCTCTGGGTCCTCTGCCAGCCCTTTCTTGTTGAGGAGTTTCTGTTTGAGGAGTGTTTGGGTTCAGTGTTGTTCTGGAGTGCCATTAAAATCACCTCTACCATACACTATATATTTCACATGGTTTCCAGTGCTGGAGAAGTGACAGCAGAGGAGGAATGTCAGAGGTGGGAGGAGACGTTTTCAGCTGTGAGCTTTGAGGAGGATGCTATGGGGTTGGCTGTGACAGGACTGTGCAGGTGCAAGGCCAGTGCAGAGCAGGGCTGGGACAACTCTCAGATGACCAGAGAAGAGGCTTTTTGGAGACATACAGGGAGTGGGCACAGAAGGAGAATAGTAGTTACAATATGGAGAAAAGCTGCTTTTGGTTCCTCACCAGAGGTGACCTTTTCAGAGTGGGTCATGTCTCAGTGAGAGGCTGAACTATTGGTCATAGGCCTCACCACGGTGGCTTTGGCATCCCTCACCTTCTGTGGAGGTCAGAGCAGTGGCATTTCCATTTCACACAGTGCTGCTGGTATGCTGTCACTTGGAGACATTCACTCTGCTCAGCCTTCAGCCTCTTGGGGGGATTGCAGAGCTTTGTATGGTGAGGGCACAAGAGCAGGAAATAGCCAGTGGCTGTCTGAACCTGTGTTGACACAGACCTGAACCAGTGACCTGGAGGTGAAGTGTTTTAGTTCCATTCCTGGCTCGTTGAGCTGCTTCTTGCTCTGTTGGTGACACAGAGCCCCACCTGCTCAGCACATCACAGATATTACACACTGTGGGTGCTGGACAAGTCTCCTGACAGGTCCCCAAGAACTCTAGAACTCACAGGGTGGGAAAAGGGCAATATAAACATATTCTTTATTGGTCTGGGCCAAACTAGAGATACTAGAACATTGAGAACAAGTGGTTAAATACCAAAATACCAGGCTGCACTACAGGTAAGGAAAATTACAGTGTTGGTATTGTCCTTGTTTTGTATGGGTCATCACAAAATAAGACCTAAAGTACATAATGGTGCACTGTTTCACATGTAGTGCTATATGAATGGCCAGCCTTGAAAGTACCTTCATTCACCTGGCCTGTGCTGGCTGATGTGTGTGGTCCTGATGCCAACAGCATTGCCGTGAGGCCATAGTATTGGTGAAATGGGTGCTAGTATCATATCTTGCAGATTTTTCCCACAAGCTTGAATATTTTTTCTTTCTTGGATAGCCATGTAGTTTTTGTCCCTGAGGATGGTCCTGGCTACCTCTGTTGCCTTGGACTTCTTGCCAGATATTTTTTCTTGGGTTTTTTTAATGGTTTTTCAACATGAGTCACAGCTTCAGGATCACGATTTCCTCACTTGTGATTCAGAGAATGTATTAATTAGTGCAAGATGTTAAATATATCTGTAAAATCACATGAAAAACTGGATGGTTGTCTCCATCCTTCATTTAACCAGTTTTATGTTTGAAAATGTACAGTTTTAGGTTTTCAAATGTGCATTGTTCTTTCAAGCTTAAATGAAACTTTTCATCATATATAGTGTACATCTAAAGTATAGTGTGTGCATACATATATACCTCTACATACACATGGGATATGTGTCTTTATAAAGTCTCTTTTTATATAGTGTTGATGTTCCCTCAGCCAGTACTAGGTAAAGGATTGTTAGTTTTATGAGAAGAGCTCACAGGACTGCTGCCCATCATTAACAATACCACAGAAATGTGTTCCCTGGCTTATGTGGCAGTCCTTTCTCCCCAGCCATGATGGAGGCTGTGGAAGGAGCCTTTTTGGCTTTTGTGCTTAGAAATTTTAAACATAATGTTCCTTGGTTAAATTTCAAACCAGTCTTCAAGCCCTGTCCAACATAGCTAAGAACTGTGTGGGAATTTGTTTTGAAATGAAAGCCTGGATGTGGTGTTTATCTATAGTTTTCAATGAAATTTCCACTCTTTAATTTCTTCCTGACATTTCATCTGAAAATGTTGATGCTTATGCGAGGACTGAGGGTGTTACAGTCTGATTAAACAGCTTTAGAAGTGTTCAGTTACATTTCTTATTTGAGAGCATTGCTTGATTCTCTAGTGTTTTTGAGCATGCCTGGGGTTCTGCCTGCTCTGCTTGGGTTTGGGGACCCGGTGACGTGTCTCCATCAGCAGGGCTGAGGATACAGTCATGGCATGGAAGTGATAAAGTCTCTGCCACTCTTCCTCTTTCAGAGAATTCGGTCGACAGTGGATGAAAAGGAGCAGAAGCAGCTTCTGATGGACCTTGATGTAGTGATGCGAAGCAGTGACTGCCCCTATATTGTTCAGTTTTATGGCGCGCTCTTCAGAGAGGTGGGCACCCCAAACTTGCTTCACTTGTAGCAGAGTTTGGGTTTTACCTTGTTTTTTCCCTTTGTAATTTCAAACTCATGCCAAGGAGGAAAAAATGGATTCATGTTAGGTTTCTTGGTTCTCCACTTTTACTCAAGGATATTTAGCCAGGAGACCCAGGTGTCTGGGCACTGCTGAGCAAGCATTTGGTGCCTTTGCAGCAGGAGTTTTGGAGAAGATCAGTGTTGAAACCTGACTGCTGCTTCTCCTTCCTCTTGTAGTTCTTCTGCAGTCTTGGATTATCCCTGCTCCTGTAATTGCTCTGTTGTTGAAACTGCCACAGTATAGGGGGACAGACATGGAGCCCCTGCCTGTTTTCCACTACTTCAGCACAAATCCAGTACCTCTGCTCAAGGGAAGAAGGAAAATAGAGACCTAAGGGCTGCAGGTGGTTTTTGGGGATTATCAGTCATAGCAGCCTGTGCAGAGTCTTGTGGGGTTTTACTGGAAAACTTTCACAGAGAGGTCATTGTTATAGGTAAAACCCAAAACTGTGTCTGAATATTCAATTCCTGCTTCTAAAAAGTCCTCCTCTGTAATTTTTCCGGGTCACTCCTCTGGCTTTAAATCTCATTCTCTAAAATAAGCATAATAATCCTACCTTTTCCCATACTCTGTTCTTTGTGATATTTTTGAGCACAGAGCCATTTTGGGCCAGTAGGCATTGTCCGTGCTCACACAGTACAAGCTCCTACTGTGTGTGGAGCCTCAGCTTGGCTGGAAATTTCTGGCTTTGCTCAGATAAAGGTGGCAAGGCTGTCAACTGGTGAGAGGAAAGGTCTGTGGACAAAACAGTGTCTTGCCAGATGCTGATGAACAACATGCGCAGAGCTGTGCAAGCCTCTCACCTCCCTTCAGCTCTGGGCACATCCCAGGATGGAAATGTAAATACATAAACAATATAAAAACTTACCTTAACCAGCACCCAAATGTTGGTTTGCCTGCACTCTTTGTCGTGTCCAAAAATCTCATCATCCTGCAGCCAGACAGGGCTCCCAGGGCTCCTTGCATGCTCTGTCTGGGAAAGGTTTCATTGGCATTGCTCTGATTGGAGTTAAATCCCCTTTTCTCCTCTTCAGCATAAGCGATGTTTGCTTCAGAGATGAAAGCAGCCTTCCCTCTCCTTGGTCCCTCACTACCTAGGGATGTTCCAAGTCATGTTCCTCAAAGGTACACAGGGTGAGCTGGGAGGCTTCCATAAAGTTTTCTGTCTTGTCCTATTAATTACTTGTATTAAGTATTAATACAATATTAAGTAGAATCTTAACCTTTTAAAGATAGCAAAGTATGACAGCAGAGAAGCACAGAAGGGAAAAGCAGGAATTTCACCAGGCTGTTTGGATCTGTCTGACCCCCCCCAGTCTGCTTATCAGATCTGTTCTCAAAGAACTGTGAAAGATCCAGGTCACTGCTGCACCCTCCTTTGGGGTGTAAGAGCTCGTGGGACGTTGGTAAAAACCGAAACTCTTTCAGGAAATCTGCAGCAAACTATATAAAACAAAGCTCTTTGTTCCGGCATTTCAAGGTGAAAAGTAAGGAAATCCTTTTGGGATTACTTGCTCTGAGCTGGGATTCAGGTTCTCTGGCTATGGATGGAGCAACTGATGAGAAATCTTCTTTGCCTGCTCCTAAAAGGTGAAAGACTTCCATTACAGGAGTTTACCGTGCTGAATAGGCAGCGTGTGCAGTCACAGGGTTGGCAGGGTCCGAGCAGCTCCAGGAGAAGCAGCAGGGCAGCTGGCACAAAGGAAAGGCAGGCAACCTTCCACAACAGGGAGTGCTTGATGTGGAGAGGCAGAGCTAAGCTCTGGGATCCAGACAGTTTGGGAATACTAAACCAAATAGGAGAAAATTATGCAAGATCTTACTTGGTAGCCAGACAAGTGTCCCAGCTTGCAGTCAGGGAAGTAGCTGTGAGTACAAGTTAATGTGGCAGCCTGTGTGAATATCAGCAGTTTGATTTGGAAAGGCAGAAAATACTACACAAAAATTTCTGTAGTTGCATTTTCTCTTGCTTGTTCCACATTTGTGTGGTAGGGAGAGTCTTCTCTGGGTCCTGCTTGTCCCTCAGCAGGCAGCACCTGAACCTTTATCTTCTGCTGCCTGTTATTCTGTCAGAAGGGACATCTCTGGTACAGTATGTCTATGCATGTGATGGAACGTGTAACAGTGCAACAAGCACAACTTGATTGCCAGGTACAGGACTTTGTTTTAGCTCATTGGCACCTGCTAGATGAAATTAAATTGCCTGGTCAATGAAACAAGAGCAAAGCTGAAAAAGTAAAAGACAGTGTTTCAGTTTGTGCATGGAATCAGGGGCTTCAGTGCAGTGTGGCCAGGACATGGTTGACTTTTTGGGCTCCAAGCACATGTTACCATCTCATGTCCAATTTTTCATCCACCAGTATCTCCCAGCTCTTCTCCTCAGGGCTGCTCTCAGTTCCATCATCATTATATTGGTGAGTGCCCTGACCAAAGTGCAGGATCTTACACTTGTTGAACTTTGTGGGATTCCCACTGGCCCCGGGAGACCAGCTGGTTTTTCCATACTGCACCCAGGAGAGCTCAGAGTCCTAGTGCACACAGAGCTGTCTACTTTGGCCATCAGAGATCTGATTGAAGAGCATCTGGCTACTCGTGCTCAATGTGCTTCCTCTCAAGGCTGTACTTGCTAGATGGGGGAAGAAAAAAAAATTGGTTGACAGGGCTTCTGCAAACATTTCACTTGAATCTCTCCTTGTGAGAAAAGAGGAGCTGTGGGCTGAGCCCCCAGGGCTGCACTGGGACCTCCAAGACTTTGGCCCTGAGCATAACTGTTTCAAGAGGCTTTTAGGTCTGAGAAAAAAATGGTTTACTTTTCGTGTCTGTTCTGCTGCAAGCTTTACAGCTGCTCTGGTTTGAAACAGTACCTGTAAAGCTGGGAATGTTTGAGTAGTTACCATGACCACACTAGTGGCTCTTCAAAGTACCTGTTCTGATTGTGTTTCTTTTTAAGAGGGGAAGAGGAAAGAAGCTTTATCTGACTTGGAATCTCAGGAGTGACTCCTACACAGTGCAAGTTGAAAGTAGTTGAGCCAAGTTTAAACCAACAAGTTCAATACTTGATAAAATTATGCAATGAAAAATTCAGTGCAAGTTGCAGAACATGCCTAGGAAGCTGAGTAAATGAGCCCATGGGGAACTTCTGCTGGCAGGAGAGAAGAGCTGGGATGGATGTGTTGGTAGCACAGTGCTGGGCTGGTGTGAACTGCTGACATAGCCTTGCTCAGTTGTTTGATCTCTTTGCTGTTGATGCACCTCACGCTGTTTTTATGGAAATCCTTGACTGTGCTGCCATTCCTCAGCACATCTGTCCCTGTTGTCAGTTCCTGGTCTCTAGGAAAAGTGTCCTGTGTGCCATGTAAATATATAATGGTGATGATGACATTTGTCAGTCTCTGTCACCGGTGTAGCTGCAGCTTGGATAAAGAGCTGGCTGCCCCTGCAGTGAGCAGATGTGATAAACCTTCAGCATTTGTATCATAGAGTGGTGGGTGTTGGCAGGGACCTCTGAGGTCACCTTTTCCAACCCCCATGATCAAGTGGGGCCACTTGACCAAGATTGTGTCCAAACAGCTTTTGGATCTCCAGGGATAGTGTCTCCACTGTCTCCTGAGGCAGTGCCAGTGATGAATCCCCCTGACAAAGTGTTTCCTCATGTTCAGAGGGAACCTCCTGTGTGTCAGGTTGGGCCCTGGTCATGTTGCTTGGCACCACTGAGAGATCCTGGCTCCATCTCCTGTGCAGCTTCTCCTCAGGTTGATGAGATTCCCCTGAACCTTCTCCAAGTGGAGCAGTCCTGGCTTTATCTGCCTTTCTCATAGGGAGGGTGCTCCTGTTCCTCAGTCTTCTGAGCTGCCCTTTGCTGGAGCCTGTCTTATACTGGGGAGCCCAGCACTGGTCACAGCACTCCAGGTGTGGCCTCACCATTGCTGGATTGAGGGGAAGGATCACCTCCCTCCACCTGCTGGTGATGCTTTGTCTCATGCTGTGATCCTTCAGCCCAGCAAAGATGCATTGTTGGCTCATGTTCAGCTTAATGTCCAGCTGGACCCACAGGTCCTTTCCTGGTGAGCTGCACTCCAGTGAGTGGCATCTTTGTGACAGCTGCTCCCTTGTCAGTGGGAATCCTCTGCACTGAGAAGCTGAAGTGCCTCCATTGCTTGTGAAGTGGCTTTTGTGTCTATCCTGGACAGGAATATTTTGAATTAAATGCACAGGGTGTTCCTGGACATTTTTTGGAATCTCTACAAGATGTGCATTAACATCTGGTAATCTAATACCCAAAAAGGACTAAAATACATTATTTGGAAGAATAGCTCTAATAGGAAGAGAAAATTAAAGTGCTTCTTTTGTCATTTTATGATTGGAAATCAACCTGATCTAAGAGGCAAAATTTAAAGTGAAACTTTCATTAGGGTGGTTTTGTCCTCACAGTTCACAATGGAGTAGACTTGCCCATGTACATCAGCACTTCTTGGTATTTATTCAGGAAGACAGCTGAGCCCCCATTGCCCAGCCAATCTTCCTTTTTCTTCCCATTAAAATTCACCAGTTTGCCAACAGGTAAGGCTCTCCAAGTCCCAGGAGGAGTTAGCCTGTAGAGTTCTGGATCTTGCCACCAGCCTTAAGGATGCTGCTTAGTGGAAAAGGCCTGTTATCTTTTTCCATTGATCTTGCTGACATGAATTCATGTAGGTCAGGTAGGTTTTTATATTACCAGATCAATAAATACCCCCATTCAGGAGTTCTGTATGGCATCTACTTCAGGAGACCAGTAAACCAGGTCTTTCCTTGAGTGTTTTTGATCATAAAAGGGGATTTTATGCTTAAAAATCACAATTGGATAGAAATTTGTTGTGCTTACTTGAGGTTTCAGTACCATAGCCATACCAGCCTGTAATGCAGGGTACCCATGTAGCCTTTATTATGATAATGGCTCTGCTCAAGTGTTGTTCACTTGCTTTGTTTTGCTGTCCAAACATCAGCTGTTGTAACCTGGGCAGTGGGAGCCACTCACAGGACTGGTGCAATTGGCCATAAATACAAGACTGCAGGTGGTCAGTGGTATTCTGGCTCTCTAGACAGGAATATAGCCCTGTCCCAGTTTTTTTATAAATCTGATTGAAACAGAAGCAGTTTTTGAATGATCCTGTGGCCAGTAGAACCAGTCCACAAGAAAGAGGATGCTCTCACTACAGACTCATCGTAAAGCTCTGGTGGGCTTCTAGTCTCACTTGATTTATGCACATCACTGCCACTGGAGCCACACTGCTTGCCTTGAGCCACTCTCCATCATATGGAAGTGCTTCATCTGCATTTTGCATTTGTTGCAAAAAAAAAAAAAAAAAAAAGAGGAATTTTCTGCGTGTATTGTCCAGTTTCATTTCTGTAGTTTAAATCTGAACAATTCCTTAGCCAACTTCCTCCATAGCCAACCTGCAGTCTGTAGCAGCCCAGGTTCACCCTTTTCCAGGTCTCCTGAAGTGTGCTGGTCATATCCTCATCCTGCTGTGCTGCTCTGGCCTCTTTCACTGTGATGTCCCTGCTTCTGTGTCTGTCACAGCACTTATTCCATCTTCTGGGTTTTTTGGGTGAAATTAGAGTTTTCTAGGCTTGGGCTTGTAGCAGCCCTTGAATGGATGACATCAGCTCCTGCTCTGCCTTGAGCTGATGTGAAAAGCCTGATGCCAAATGAGCAGCCTAAACTGAAGCTGCCCATGGCTGTAAAACAAAGTCTTCTTCCTCAGCCAGACAGCCCTTCCTAGGACAGCAACTCCCCTCTTCTGGGTGTTCCTCTGTGCCTGCAGCCTTCTGGAGAGCAAAACAGTGTGTGCATTCATCTGGATTCAGGGATCTAAACTTTAATGTCACGTGGGAGTTGGGCAGGTAAATGCTTCTGCTGTGAATGGAAGCAAGTCTTTGATTGATAAAACCAGTCAAGCTGAATTCCATCTTTTCTGTCAAATGCACGTTGCTGTTAATGTATTTCCTAGGATTCAATGGATCTCTGTATGCTCTCTGGATTTGTATTTCTCATTTTTATCTCAACAGTAACACACATTCTTTTCTCTTTCCAGGGTGACTGTTGGATCTGTATGGAGCTCATGTCTACCTCGTTTGATAAGTTTTACAAATATGTATATAGTGTATTAGATGATGTTATTCCAGAAGAAATCTTAGGCAAAATCACTTTAGCTGTGAGTATTTTGTTAAACCTTTTTGTTGAAGATAATTGAAAAGTTCAGATCCTTGTTCAGATCACACTCCATGTGAAAAGCTTATTGGTCTGTGGAGCAGAATTGCTGCTGCTGTTTGCATCACACTGGGAATGGTTCTTCAGGGTGCTCATGACTTTTCCACAGTATGTTGCATGGTGAAAATGGAGGTCCTGGGGTCAGTAATCAGTTCATAGACAGACCCCAGGACCAGCTTCCTGCTCTGTCTGCTTGAATGTGAGCACCAGCAGCACAGGCACCAGCCCAGACAAGAGAAGCTTCTGGCAGTCTTGTGCAAAGGCTCCCAAAAGCACTGGAGAACCTGGCTGATGTTTTCTTGATATAACCTGAAAGTTCTGGCCTAATGAAAAGTCAGGTAATTCAAAGAGTTGTGACCTGCTGAAAAAAATACAGCACAGGGCTTGAAATAAGTTATTGCTCAGGATAATTAATCAGAGATTGTTCTGGCTCCACCTCTTGCTCCCCTCCCCCAGAGTGGGATCTTTGCAGGTCACAGGGGATGTGTGCTCACTTAAGCCCATACCCTCTCTTATATCACCTTCTTTTATTTTGTGGCATATTACAGCATTGATATCTCAGTGTATTAAATGCTTTTACCCCTGTTCTTGGAGTTCCAAAAATTTAATAATCACAAGACTTTCATAACATCTGCTTATTTTTCATCTGTTTTTCTTTCCTAGACTGTGAAAGCACTAAACCACTTAAAAGAAAACTTGAAAATCATTCACAGAGGTGAGTTCTTTGTGTCCTTTTTTAAGTTCATGTCTTTTTTTCTTCTCTGTTAAAATAATTGCAAGAATTGCTAGTGGCCTTTGGTTCCCTCAGAGTGTAAGCACAGCACCTGTACTGCTGTGAGTCTGAGTGCAGGTTTTGAACAAGCATCCCAGTGCCTTTTCTGCTGCCCCTTCAGCCTATGCTTTTTTTTCCATGTAAGTGTGATTTCAGGGTGGTTGGGCATCTGCTTCTGCCTTTGTGGCATCTCTGGGGCTGGCTCCATCCCCTCCTGCTCCCGTGTAGGATCCAGCACCAAGGGCGACGGCGACAGCGCGGCACTGCCCACCTCGATCCTCTGCAGCTGCTCTGCTTGAAATTGAAACCTCCAGCCGTGACTTACTGGTTTAAATTTCTTTCCCCTGCAGACATCAAACCTTCCAATATTCTTCTGGACAGAAATGGAAATATTAAACTCTGTGACTTTGGCATTAGTGGACAGCTCGTGGACTCCATTGCCAAAACGCGGGATGCAGGGTGCCGGCCGTACATGGCGGTGAGTGGGATGAGCCCTGGGCTCTGTGGGATCTCACCCTCCCTGTCAGCAGTGTTTCCTGTGGGATGAGCACTCCTTTCCTGGATGAAACTGAGCTCTGGATTGAGTGGTGCTGTGGCAGTGTCATCCAGGCTGTGGCAAAGTGACCAAATTCTTGGTATTTTGCTGGGTTCCTCTGCTGCTGCCAGGGCTGTGGTGCTGGAATGGGGAGGAGCTCTGTGCCTTCCAGCAGCTCCAAAACACCATTGCCCAGGGGAGCAGAGTGTGGGTTTGTCTTGGTCTGCAAGAAATCCATTTGCTCTGGTAAGATTATGTCACAGGAGTTATTGCAGAGCAGAATTACAGTGATTTTTGTAAACCACTTTAATTCCAAAGTGTGCCAGAACTTCATTCCAGGAGAATGTGATTCTGGAGAGCAGCAGTAGCAGAGCAGCTGTGTGGAAATTGCTGGGGCTGAGTCGTGGCTCCTGGGAGTCTGTCCTGCTTCTTTGCTGCCCTCCCCCTCCCAGAGAGAAAAGCTGTAGTGGTGATTTTGGAAGCTGTCTGAGGGCTTTAAACACTTCAGCGCTTCAGGATGCTTCGAAAATGCATCTCTGTTCTCACATGAGTCAAGGGTACCTTGTGCAGGGAGCTGTGTCCCTGCTGCTGTTCATATAATTTTAATTTTAGTGCCTGTCTTTAGTTTTTGTTATATATTTATGGCTCTGTATGCTGAAAAATACTGTTTTCTGAACTCTTTTTATCTACTACCAAGTAGAAAAAAAGGAAAGTATCTCTCTTTTAAGGCATGGTTCCCATCTGGCCCGGGCTATAGCTCTCAGATGGCTTTTCTCTGACCAAGGCAAAACCTGTCTGCCCTGACTCTGATCTTTCTTTGAGCCAGGGGAAGGTGGTTGGCTCTGCTCAGGCTCTTGGTGTAGTTATGCCATGACAGTTCCTGAGATGTCTGTAAATAGTGCAGTGCTCGCTTTCCCCTGGGGTGTTGGTGGGTGAGTGCTTCTGTAGTCCTTTGGTTTTTCTTTTTCCTGTCTGTGTGACTGCATGCACTCTGTGATTTGTGCAGCTCCATTGGCAGCTCCAGGCTTGGGTGGACTTTTAAGTGAGTGAGCAAAAGTGTTGCAGTTCAGTTTGTGTTTTTCAGAGCCTTGGCAGGGCACAGGGTTTGTGGGGCAGCCAGCAGCTGGCAAATGATGTGGGAGATGATTGGCCTCTTCCCTGCTGCTCTTCAACCTCAGTGACTCCTTTCCAAGTACATGAGCATTTCCACGTCCCAGGGAGCCTGGGAAATGGGGAGCTGTCCCCAGTGTGCAGGCACATCTATCAGCTATTTCTCCAAGCCAGCAGAGGCTGATATCTGAAGGGATGCTGTGATCAAACTGGATATACCTGGGAAAGAGTCAGGCTGCCACACTCCTCTCAAAAGGAAAATAGTATTACTTAGTGTAAAATAGGCCAAGAATAGTAGCTCTGTTCAGCCAGGGAGGCTCTGCTTGGGGCTGCTGGATGCTTCTCCCTGATGATAATGTCTCATTTTGCTTGCCCACCAACCCTATGGTACTTGCCCCCTGAAGGAGCCTGGTCCCCACATAGCTGTTGGTAACAGTGACATTGGATGTCAGCCAGTCTGGCTGGAGTGCTCTGAGGAGGCAGCAGGAGCCACGTCCAGCTGCCAAGCAAGTGTTGTGTGCTTGAACCAAAATTGTTGGAGCTGTCACAGCGAGTGGCGCCTCAGCCTTGGAGCTGTGGTGCTGAGAGGTTGTTTTGCTTTTGGCTTTCAGTTCCCCTGCAATTGTTACAGTGAGCAAAGGCCTGTAAGTGTTGGTACCTTGTGTTCTCTGGAGGAAAGAAAGGCAGGACTGAGTTCCCAGGCAGCTGCTGTTCCCTGGAGCAGCCTGGGCTGTTGTGAGCCCTCCTCACCCGTGCCCTGTGCTGGTGCCAGCGCTGGGGGTTTGTTCCAGGTGAGATTCCACAGCCTTCACCCAGCAGTGGCTGCTCCTGGCCTGCCCTGCATCCTCCCTGAGTGCTGCTCCCTGTAGTCCCTGCCTTGCCTCTGGCTGTGTGGATGCTGCTGGGAGTGGGCTCTGTGTGCCATGCTGGAGCTGGTGGCCTTTGTGCCATTACTGGTTTTTGCCTTCTGAATGCCCCAGTGAACCCTGTGCCCGTGTCAGAGAGGAAGGGTGAGACTGGAAGCGCTTGGTTTAGGCAGGGGTGGAGGGGCAGGCCCAGCCATTGTGAGGATGGATGTCCTGCCCTGCTCCTTCCAGACCTCCAGGAGTGGTGTGTGATGGTGTCACCTCCATCCTTGGTCGCTCATGTCCTTTTCCCCAGTCAGCTTGGAGCCTCTGGCTGCAAACTGTGGCTTTTCACTTCTCCCTGGTGAAGGTGGACAGTCACTTCTGGCATTGCTGTCAGGGCCAGCTGGATGTCTCGTGTTCAGGTGATTCAGGCAGAGATCAGGCCCTGTATTGCTGGTTTTGAAAGAGAGGGAGGATCTGTGGTGCCCACTGCTCATTTTTCAGTCAAGACGCTGGTGCTCAGGTGGACACTGGACTGGAGAAGCTCCATGGCAGCCTGTGCCCTTCTCTGATGCATCCATACCCTGTCCCTTCACCCCATCAGCACATCCAGAGATGGGTTTCCACCTCAACCATTTCCTTTCCTGCTTGCACTTGGCTTCAGAGGGACACCTGGCCTGAGCCAGGCTTTGTCTGCAGCCCTCGCTTCAGGTCCCCAGAGTGTGACATGGTGACTCTTCCTTCATTGGTGTTAATTGCTCCCATGTGATCTACATGGAAAATTCTCAGCATTCTTCCTGCTCTGTATTTAGATGGGATTTATTTTGGTCCGTTCTTCTTTCCCTTTAACTGTGCCACTATGGTCTAGGGCCAAATCCCTGTTGCTGTGTTGGGTCACAGGAGCAGGGTGCCCCTCATGGGTGCCTGAGACAACCAGCTCTGTCTCACCAGTGCCACCCATCCCACCTGTCCCTTTGAGCAGTTGGGCCCTGCCCAGCGCAGCTGCTCCCCATGCAGTCCCCTCCTTCATCTGCAGCCTGGCCACTGCTCTGCTGTGGCACATCCCTGTGCCTCTGTGGTGTGTGGGTCACAGCACTGGCCAGGACAGCATCTCCATGGGTTGATGTGTTCTGAGCTGCTCCATCCCTGGTGGCAGCTTCCAGACATCACGGTGTGTATCCCCAGTAGAGTTCAGGGCTGGGCCACCTGCTGCTACACTTTTCAGCTGCATCTGCTATGAAATTGTATTGAAATGTAGCTTAGAGGGCAACCAGGCTTTCAGAGTATTTAATGTACCCCATAATTTAGAATTGATTGCAATGCAGGTATCTTTATTATTGTTGTAGTCAAAAGTGAATGAGAGCCTATTTCTTTCGACATGTTAATTATTATATTTTTAACTGAAGAAGGCAGGCTGAGGTTTCTCCTAAATATGACATGCAAGGCATAAAGATGCTTTTTGCTGGCTCAGCTCTCTGGACAACTTTCTCTTAGGTGTGAATCACCCATGTCTGGCTCAATATTGCTTTCTATGAAAGACATTTTGGATGTCTTAAAGCCTTGTAACATCATAGTTGCCTTCAAGAGATGACTAAAACCTTGTTCAGAGGAGCTTTTCTAAAAGCACATTGGTTTTGATAGTTTCTTTGTAGCTGGTTGGGGAGGAGAGTTCTGGTAGATGCTGCTAAGCCTCACTCCCCAGGGTGGTGGATGAAATGTTTCCATGATTCCAGTTCTTATGATCTCTTGGGAACAACTTGACTATGAAAACAGAGAAGGTGAGACTGTGTGTTAAAGAGATCCCAAAGCTGGGCAAAACTAAGTCAGTCAGTCACTCAAGGTGTTTGTGCAAGAGGAAAAAAGACCCTGAAGCACTGGACTGTGCTAAGTTGCCATTTCTGATCACCTCTTACACTCTACCTCCATAAAATCAGTGTTTCAAGTGATTCCTTGAGCTGTTTCTCTGCTGGGCTTGGATGGCTGCCCTGGCCACAGGTTTGCCTCTGGAGCTGTGCCAGGCTCAGGATGCTTTCCAGGTTTGCAGAAGCTTCTGGCTGCTTCCTGCATGGCACAGAGCTTGACTGGTCCTTCTTGCCATTGCAGCCAGAGAGGATAGACCCCAGCGCGTCCCGGCAAGGCTACGACGTGCGCTCGGACGTCTGGAGCTTGGGGATTACATTGGTAAGTGAGGCCTTTGCAGCCTGGCTGCCCTGGGCAGTGTGGGGGTGTCACACAGGGCAGCACAGCCCGGCTCTCTGCTGTGTCGGGGGTGAAGTGGGCACTTCCTGGCTCAGGAGCTCCCTGGGTGCTTTCCATGTCAATGGTTCTGCTGAGCCCTGCGGCTGTGTGAGCAGGGAGGAGGTGTTGCATTGTAAATGAGTTTTGTGTTCAGAATCTGAGATGAGGGTGCTGAGTGTGGTGGTGCAGAGCACCCAGCCTGTGTGAATAAGCCTCTGACAGCCCTGGCAGCTGCTGTGCTTTGGCTGCACACAGACTTTGGTTAATCCTGGATTCTGGGATTCTGATTCCTCACTGGCTTAACCACAGCGCTACTAGCTGCACACATTGATACAGTGAGAAGCTCTTACTTTCTGCAGGTTGTGAAGCAGAAGAGAAAGCAGAAGCAATTAAGTATGAACCAGTGGCTTCTTTTTTCACCACTGATGTTTAAAAAATCTCATTTTCATTATCCTGCAAGGAGTAGGGAGTTGGATTCAGAGATCCTTATGGGTCCTCTCCAACTTGAGATATCATGTGATTGTGTTATTCTCATTATCCATTTTCTCTAGTGGTTGTTAGGATGCTTGAGAAGGGACTGGAGGATTTTGCTCTCCTACACTGGTTTGTTTTGTAGTCAGTGGAGGAGCAGACATGGCCAGCATGGAAGCACGGCCTGGTCAGGGTAAATCTGGCCATGCCCCTCACACAAGCACCAGAACTTACTGCTGGGTAAAACCTTCCCTCTACATAGAATCATACGGGGAATAGGATGAAGAAGCTCATCTCAATCTTCCTTCTGGGAGGGGTTTAAGATTGTTGCAGACTTTTTTCCCCTGACTGAAGTTCCCTGATGTAAACGTGCCTGGTGCTGTTGCTGTCTCCCTGCAGTACGAGCTGGCCACGGGGCGATTCCCCTACCCCAAGTGGAACAGTGTGTTTGACCAGTTGACACAGGTAGTGAAAGGAGACCCACCACAGCTGAGTAACTCAGAGGAAAGGGAGTTTTCCCCAAGTTTCATCAACTTCGTCAACTTGTGGTAAGTGTGTTCTGCTGAAAGCACTCGGGCTTGGCTTGTTTGGTTGGTATTTGGCAAGGGTCGTGTGTCCAGCACTTCCTGGCTTCTCTTCACATCCCTGCACCAGCATAAGGGTGAGGACCTCTCATATTTTAGTGGTTGTGGGGAATTTGTCTGGTTTGGGACTGAAGGGCAGACCTTGGAAACTTCTCTTCAGGAAAACAATTAGGAGAAAACATCTAAGAGGCTGTGCTAGAGGGAGGAGACATGGTAAGGAGGGAAGTTTCCATGGCAGGAAGTTTGTGCCTGCACAGCTGGGATGACAGCAGGGGAGGGAAAGAAGTTACTCCTGTGGTCACTCACAGTGCAAAGATGGGTTTTCCAGAAAACCAAAGGAGGTGAGACCCACTGCAATTGTATCACGTCCTGTAAAAGCTTGTATTTGAGGTCTGTAACATTTTCCCTGATCCTACATTCTCCTAATTATCCTTTATGCTTTCTTTAGCCTTACAAAGGACGAGTCCAAAAGGCCAAAGTACAAAGAGCTTCTGGTGAGTTCTCAGTGCTGCATCTTTCAATGTCTCCAACACACAGCTCACACGGGGCTGGGCTCAGGCAGAAGGGAGATCTGAAGGAGCAGAGCCCTGGAGTCAGGCAGCAGCAGGGCCTGTCTGTAGTGGGGATGCTGAAGGGAGAGAGGGCAGCAATGCTTTTGGCTTGGATCAGTCACATGTGGCAACTGTGACTGGCCCATAACCTCCCTGATTTTATGTCCCAGCTGCTCTGATGTGGGTCTGGCCAGTGCTGCCTGCTGGGCAGAGCAGAGGGTCGGGGCTCAGGAGAGCAGAGTTTGGGTTTGACCTCTGCAAGCCACTCCCTGTCACTCCTGTCACTCTCCCCACTGTGACAGTGCTGATGTGGAAGTATTTCAGTAAATGTCAGTGCTCCAGAGGAGCTGCTGATCCTGCACCCTCACTGCCTCCTGCCTGTCAGCTCCCATCCTGTCCTGCCTCAGTAAGCTCCCCCTCCATTAACCTCCCATGTTAAACACATGGATTCCCAATATTGGAAAGCCATGGAGCAGGCTGTGTCCTGGTGTCCTACAGCCACCACAAAGCGTGTTCTTGCACCAGACAAATTCACCTGCTCGGTTTGTGTCTGAGGGGCACATGCCAGGAGGATGACCATAACTCTGTTGCTTTTTATCTGCTTCCAGAAACATCCCTTCATCCTGATGTATGAGGAACGCACAGTGGATGTTGCATGCTATGTTTGTAAAATCCTGGATCAAATGCCAGCAACTCCCAGCTCTCCAATGTACGTGGATTGATACTGCTGCTACATCAAACTCTAGAAAAAGGGCTGAGAGAAAACAAGCTGTAAAGAATTTTCATCACATATTGCAGTGTTTTTAATGCTCGCCCAGACACCATGTGCAATAATATTGGTGTTATTTCCATCCTGTCTGTATACTGTTGTCACATATAAAGTGCATCCCTGTAATATCTGATCACACAGTGTTAGTGTTGGTCACAGAGAGACCTCATCTTGCTCTTTTGTGGACATATTCATGAAATGTGGAAATAAGTACATTTATTTGTTGACTGTGATTGGATAGCACCTAAAATTCATTTCTAGACTCAAAACTTGGAGACTCCTCAGCAGCTACTGGAAAGATTTTTCTCTCAAACTCTTCCGATTGTTGTTTCAAGTAATAATAAAAAGCAAACAAACAAAATTTAGGCGTTGTCTGTCTGAACATTAAGAGACTTTGCCTGGAGGGAGAAGAACTTGCTTAACCAACGAGATGCTTTGCCTTCTGGAGCTGGAAAGGCAAAGGAGAATTTTATTCTTCACAAAGTGCAATAGATTTACTGCTATGAAATTCTGTTGCTTTACAGTCGCAGTGTACTTTCTGGGGACAGTGTGCTCAGCTGAACTTCCTGTCAAAGAGAGATCATGTTAAATATAGTGAATATGTCTTTACCAAAAATATGTTGTGTTGAAAGAGGCTAACATTAAACTATTGAGATGGGACATAATGTATTCTTCCTCCTTTTACCAAGCCAGCCACTCTTCACTCTTAACTAGGTGTCCTGTAAATTGTTACCTGGTAAGATAAGACCTTTGACCTGAAGAATTATTAAACTACTTGATTGAATTTAACCTGCTTGTTGACCTGGTTTATAGTGCACAGTGCTCACCACCCACTGGCTTTGCTTTGCCTTCACCCAGTGCCATCCACAGAGGCTGCAGCTGCTTGAATGGGCCACCAGCTGATGGCTGTGAGTCCTGGCCAGTGTTTCTCATGTTCCTGCTGTCCCCAGCCCTGCTGCTTGTGCCTGTGGCCCAGCCCAGTCCTCCCAGCCCGTGTCCCTGAGCTCCTGAGTCCCAGTCCCAACCTGAGCTCTGTCTTCTCGCCACTGCAGGCAGGCTGGAGGGGTGGCCCTGGCTGCCACGGGGCTCTGTGCCCACCCCACCCTGCTGAGCTTGCTGGAGACAATTCAGCACCACCTGCAGACTGAACCTCCTCTGTGACCTCCACAGCTCCTGCACCCAGAGCAAACCTCTCTGAGATTGTTGGGTTCAGAAGGAGATGAGGTGGAGGTGGAGGAGCATCGAACTCCTCTCAGCTGGCCCAGCAAGGCCAGGCAAGCTGTCATCTTCTAAGTGAAGCAGCACATCAGGCTTTTCTGTTTGTTTAATTAACATGTTTTTCAAAGATTAATTTTCCCCCAGATATTGCAGTTTTCAGGTGTTTAGTAGCATACCAGGGATAAAGCACAGGCTGCAGGGTCTCTGCTTTCCATTTTGAGCTGATTTAGGTGTTTGGTAGGACTTTTATCAGTGCTAGAACAACCCTCCCATCAGAGCACGACCACACGTCTGGATGCAGTGGGAATGCAAACATCGTGGTGCTGGCAGGATCCCCACGTCCAGCCACAGGCAGCTGTGCCAACCAGCCCGGGGCAGAGTGCTGAGGAGCAACCAGCACACCCCAGCTGGGAAGGAGAGCCAGGGCCGTGCCCTGGGACACAGCTGGTGTCTGTCACTGCAGAGGTGACACGTCCTGGTGCTCCTGCTGCCACCGAGGCGGAGCCCGTGGGATCCCTTGGTCCTGCCCTTCCTGCATTGTGTTCCTCTTGGGTTGCTCCTCAGGCAAGGCAGAGGTTCCTGCAGTAACTGCTCCTTTGGACAGCTCTGGTGCGTCCTGCATAAAGATCAGCCAGACCCATGCAGTAAAGCAGTCATTGTGTCCCCACCCCCAGAGCCGTTCTCAGGCAGAGCCCCGTGGAGCTGTGACTCCTGTCCAGCCTTCAGCCCCTGGAATGGGACTGCAGGTGCTCCAGGCCTCCAGGGCTGCTGGCTGTGGGGGCTGAAGAGACCCAGAGCCAGGAAGGGCAGCCACAGGTTTGGTGTGAAAGTCTCCCGATGACAGGGAACCCAAAAACCTGAGATGGAACCTCCCAGAACACACAGGACTGCCTTGCTGTGCCCTGGATGGCTGGGTCTGTGCTCTGGTGCCCAGGACCAGTTTGCTGGGAAAGGAAATGCAAAGCTTTGAGCTGCCAGTGACAGGAGTGAGGTGCTGCTGCCTGGGTGACTGTACAGGACAGGTTTAGCCTATTCAACATAGATTATTATAAATTATTAAGGGTGCACCATTTGTTGCAATGTATCTATTAAAAAAAAAAGAAAAAAAGATGTATAGTGTTCAGAATCTGTGAAAATAGTGTAAGAACTGTACATTGTGAATTCTGGTTATTATTTTTTTTTCTTGTACCATAGAAAAAATGTATAAAAATATCAAAAAGCTGATGTGCAGGGATGTTGCCTTATTGTCTGTAAAATGAAGCTCAGGAACATAACTGCTTCAGAGAGCTTCCAAATATCCGGTATCCTGGTTTGATTTCCTCCTCTATTTAAGCTATTATACATGGATCAGAGTGTTTATGTAATAGTTCTATCCTTTTGCCTGCAGGTCAGTTGTAATAAAACTAAGATGCGACTGTGACCTTGTTATTTTCATTTTGTAAGGTCAGACATGAACGGGAAGGTTCACTAAGAGCTGCCTTTCAGGCCTGTCCTCCAGGTGGAAGAAGAAAGCAACCTTCAAATCTGCTTGTGCCAAATGGAAGAGGTGTAGGGAGCTCTGGATGTGTTTTCTCTGGAAGACTGCTGGCCCTCAGTGTGTTCTGGTGCCTCTCAGGCGAGCACTGTTTGCAGCACAGGGAGGTTCTGGTGCCTCAGGACACCTTGTCCCCACCCTCCAGGGAAAGGGCAGCTGCAGCTCCCAGCTCTGATGGCTGCTTTAGCTTTGCAAGAGCAGTCAAGGTGTGCAGAACCCAGATGGTCTCAGAGTTAAGCCCTGCTGCCTGGTGCTGGGATGTCTCTTCTGCCTGGGAGCTGTGGAGGGCTTGGAATCTGCCCAGGCACGTGGGCAGAACTGGACCCCAGCAGCCCCACTGGGAAAGCAGAGTGCTGGGGAGAGGGCCTGGTCACCAGTGCCTGTCCTGCTCCAGGGATGGATGGGACAGGCCAGGAGTGCCCAGCCCAGAGAGAGGAGAGCCAGAGCATCCTGCAGGGATGGCTGGTCATGGTAGACCTCAGGATCAGGAATAGCTGGGAATGGGGAGATCACCTGACACCAGCTCTTGCAGGGTCTCACCACTTGGAGGGTGGCGGTTGTGTTAAGGGAAGGGAAGGCAGGGAAGCCAAACAGAGCTGAAGAAGATCTTGCTGTGCAGAGATGCACAGTGTGAGAGGTTCACGTAGCTCAAGTCTTGTCAGTTTGCCTAAATTCTGTGTTCCCACCACACCAAGCCTTTTTCTGGAGTTTTTTGTTGCCAGAACAATACTTTGGAGATTTTTGGGTCATCCTCACTCTTCAGTCAAAATCCAATCCCTCATTTGGTGAAAGAAGACAAAATCTGAGCACACACCAGGGACAGTCCTTCCCTCCCTGGGAAGGAATGTATTTATGGATATTTCAGTCCTTCTCAACTGCTCCTTGTTGAACTCATGCTCCATTCTCCCTCTGGACTCTTTCCTGCCTGCGGGCACTTCACTGTCCTCACCAAGGATCCCATTGTCACTGTGTCACTGCTGAGGCAGCACAGAAAAAAATCTGACCTCGTCCCAGATGCTGCTGGTGTCTGCAACAGGATCCATTCCTGCACAGGGCCACTGCTACTGCTCCTGGCAGCCCTTGGACCATTCCAACTCTCCTTGCCTGTGTGATGTGTGATGGCTTTCTCTGGCCCTGGGGCTTGGAATTTCCCTTTGGGCATCATGACCAGGTCTGCAGGGCTCAGCTCTGGCTCTCCCTCTGTACCAGCACTCGGAGGCTGCCCTGGTTTCTGTGCCCAGTGCCAGGACTCTGGACCAACCTCCCAGAGGACTTGGAGCCACTGGCCACTGTCTGTGCTTTGTGGACCAGACTGGCACCTCACAACAATTCCTCACACCTTTGTGCCCACTGGCATGGCAAAGGTTCTTCTTTGATCTTCAACAAGCATCATACAGCATCTAGAAAACCCCGCTGTGCTCTGTTGTGGTTATTATGTGTCTGGGGAGCTCCAAGCCCAGCTTGGAGGTTTGGATGAGCTCAAACCCATCCCTGCCTGAACCCAAGCAGGTGGAATGCAGATTGCACCATTGCCTGTTCTGTCAGGAGCACTTTGAGTTGCATGGGCAGCATTTCCATAAATACTCTGGCATGGCTTCCCCTGGCCTTCACCTCAGCCCTGTCCCTCCTTTGGGGGCCAGGTGAGTACAAATGAAGAGCTCAGGCCTGTGTTACTGAGGGTTCCCCCTGTGCTGGCACTGCTGGGACACCTCCAGTGCTGGGGACAGCTCTGGGACACTCAGGACAGGAGGGACATGGAGGGGCTGGAGTGTGTCCAGGGCAGGGAATGGAGCTGGGAAGGGTCTGGAGCAGCTGAGGGAGCTGGAAAGGGGCTCAGCCTGGAGAAAAGGAGGCTCAGGGGGAACTTGTGGCTCTGCACAAGTCCCTGACAGGAGGGGACAGCCGGGGGGGTCGGGCTGTGCTCCAGGGAACAGGGACAGGAGGAGAGGGAACGGCCTCAGGCTGGGCCAGGGCAGGCTCAGGGTGGACAGCAGCAGGAATTTCCCCATGGAAAGGGAGGTCAGGGATTGGAAATGCCCAGGGAGGTTTGGAGTGCCCATCCCTGGAGGTGCCCAAGGAATTGCCGGATGTGGCACTCAGAGCTCTGGGCTGGGGACAAGGAGGGGATCAGGGTGGACTCATTGGTCTGGGGGGCTTTTCCAGCCTCAGTGATTCCATGATTCTGTTAACACATACGTGCTGCATTTTAAAACAAACTCCATTTTCCCTTCAACTCCTGATACAAACCACACGTGGCCATTGCTTTGAGCGTGGTAAGGAAAGACAGAGTGACAGCTCTGAGGAACAAGAGCAGGAAACAACCTTTGTATTTTTCCTGTGTGTTTACAGCTGTGCAAGTGCTTGGAGAACGAGATGAAGCACAAACTCCCTCTCCTGGAGACACACGGCACCTTCTGATGGAAATAGAACAGCAGGGCAGTCTGCGAGCTTTGTCCTGGCATAAATCCCATGCCTCCCATCAGGAGAATGTGGCATGTCCAAACAGCAAAGCCCTGCTCAGCTGAGCAGAAGAGCTGGGTGCAGGGGTGTCACCTGCTGGGGTAGCTGTGCCAGCAGCCCCAGAAGCACATTCAGGCCTGAGAAGGGTTTGGTGTGTGTGGAAAGGCAGCTCCTCACACTGAGATTTGCTGGCTTGCAGGACTGTGTGTGGTACCTGTGGGGGTGTCCATGCTGTGTCTGTGGGAGGGAAAGCCTGAACCATGGTCTGTGTTCACCTGGGAGCTGGTGGGGAGATGCTGTGGATGTCTCAGTGACTGTGGTGGGAGAAGCACTGGATGGTGAAATGACACAGGCAGCTCACATTTTAAAAAAGTTTGCTAAACCCATGAAAAATGGTAATTTGGCTCTCAGAACATTTTTTGTTTTGTGTTACCTCTGTTTTTTCAGCAGGAAGACTGAGGGGGAGTGGGACATCACTGAGATCCTTCAGCTTGGTGTTGAGAGAAAGGAAAATCCCAGAACCCTAAATTCTTTGGGACAGACTGTGTGGGAAAATCACCTACACATGGAAGACTGAGTGAGGACTGACTCAAGGCAATGGGAGGGGAGGGGTCCCATCCCACTGCCACACCCTCGGCTTTCCCAAGAGGCTGCTCCAGTTTGGCTGCAGGACCACAGGCCCAGGCAGAGCTGGGCTCAGTTCTTCTCCATGCAGCAGAAAATCTGCTGCTGGTGTCCTTGGGGCCTGGAAGGAGACTCAGGATCCCTCTGATCCCTCCCTCTGCCCACAGCAGGACCCTGGTCTGGACTCAGCTTCCCCAGCTGCTCTGCTGCAGGGGAGCATCACAGGCAGGCTCTCCTCAGCAGGCAGATGGTGCTCCAGCCCATGGTTATTCCTAAAATAATCCTAGGCTGAGGCTTGTCTCCTTGTTCTCTGAGTAACCACGACCTGGCTCAGCCCAGGCTGTTTATCACAGCACACCTGGCTGCAGGTGTGGGTCAGACATTAAAAAATGTTCATAGAACTGGTCACTTGTTCATCTTTTCAGATTCACTTGAGCCATGTCTCAGGAGCATTTCACCTTTAGCCCACCTGGGCAGTCCCTCTTTGCATATAGGTGAGTAAATACCTGGGAACCTTTTCTAATCAAAGGAAAGATGTGACAAATCTGGAGACAGACACTCATGGCTCCTGTGGAGAAGGGTCTGAGGTCTCTCAGGGGAGGTCCAGCCTGCTGTGCCGGTGGGCACTGGAAGGTTTGGCTGTGGCAGAGCTCTGCTTGTACCCAGCACCCTGTGGCCACCAGCCCAGTGCTGACAAAAATACCAAGGGGCTTGGGGAGGGGGTCAGTTCTGCCTCACAAGGGGGACCCAAGGAGTGGGGTCTGCAGGACAACAAAGCAAAGCCAGAGCCAACAGAAGACAGGAGACTCTGGCTGGTGTGCTTAGAAATTTTCCAGGAGAAACTGAATGAATGAATGAATGAATGTATGAACGAATGAATGAATGAATGAATGAATGAATGAATGAATGAATGAAATTGAAGGACTTGAAGGACTGTAGCTGTCCTAGGGCATGGAGCTGGTACCAGGTGATGGCAACTGGGATAGCTGTGGTTGTCCCAGTGGTGAAGTCAAACAGCAAACCATGAGCAGACAGAGTGGCAAGACAAGGGTTTTAATAATGAAGGTGTTGCTGGTAACATAGGTAAGGAAATGTGCTTGCTTACAGGTTTGAAGCTGACAGCATCCCTTTAAATAAGGAAATACATTTGCTGAGAGGAGAAAGTTATCTGGAAAACTCTGTACAAGGCCGCAGTGGAGCAGCTAACACTACTCTGGTTCAAGTGCTCTGAATATTCTCCACGGACTGGCTTCAAAAAAATCTCTCACTTAGAAAAAGAAATTCTTTTAAAAAAATGCAACCTGTGATTGTCTATCCTAGCAGTGCCCTGTGACATTTGTACAATAGAAAAGTGGTGCTTTAAATAGTGACTTGAAAGCTACTGCCACGTGCTTTATACAGCATGCAACAACACCAGGGACTGGGGACACTGCCCGGGCTGCAGAGCTGCCTCCCACAGCTCCAGCATCCCTGGGGAAGAGCCACGGAGCCACGGCCAGGCTGGACCTCCTCCCAGCAGCTTCATCTCCGTGTGCTGTCCTTCCAGTAACACAAATATTAAATACACTCAGTCTGTAAATAGTTTAACAATCTTTGTCAGCAACAATATTTACTTTGGCAAAACCAGAGTTGCAATGAACAGACGTGTCCATCACACAGTCTGCAGCAAGTTCTTTGGTGGAAGCCAAGAAGTGAAGCAAAGGCTCCTTCTTGCTAGAGCCTGAGGAAGAATATTGCACAGAGACTCATAGGAGAAATGCTGGTGATTCCAAACGGGAGCATCACTGCGGGAGAGCTTCCTTCTCTGCCGGCTTCGGGAGAACGGGCTCCTCCAGGCTCGGTGATTCACAGCTGTTCTCCGGTAGCCTTGCTCTGGGCTGAGGGAGCAGTGACGCTGGACAGTTCGGGGACGAGGGGAAGGCTGCTGGGGACCGAGGAGGGACGGGCAGAAGGATGGAGGGGGATGGCAGAGGAGCAGGCACTCCCACAAAGCCTCAGCCACACGAGTGGTCACTGCCCGGCTCCCCCTGCTCCCGGGTCATGCAAGGGGTGGAGATCACCCTGACCTGGCTGTGCACGGAACAGCCCCTCCAAAGCCTGGCTGGTCCTTTCACACGACTTGCTCCTACCTCGGCCAAAACACATCACACACCTCTTTGTGTGCACCGGGGACACGGCTGCTCCACTGGGATGCCACGTTCCCGCCATTCCTGCGCCTGCATCCTGAACATCTGCCTCCAATGTCCAGAGCTCTCTGCTCCACGGTCACAGGCTGCAGCCTGATTCAGTTCAGAATGCAGCCAGGACGGCTCCTGGGCCTTCAGCCCCTCAGGACATGCCGAGGTGCCACCGTGAACACGGTGATCTCCATCTCTCATCCACCTGGAGCAGAGCTCTGCAGGGATGGGGCACTGCAGCTTTGGGCAGAAGGGAAGCAAGGGCCTGGCACCAGAGAAGGGTGCTTGGCACCTGCTGGGCACAGCGCCCTGCTCTTCACCCTGGCATGGGCATGGCCAAGATGAGCCCAACAGGTCTGCCTGAAGGACTGGATGAGGAGAGGAGAGGAGAGGAGAGGAGAGGAGAGGAGAGGAGAGGAGAGGAGAGGAGAGGAGAGGAGAGGAGAGGAGAGGAGAGGAGAGGAGAGGAGAGGAGAGGAGAGGAGAGGAGAGGAGAGGAGAGGAGAGGAGAGGAGAGGGCAACAGTGGGCTTCTCTCTCCATGATTTCCTGTTGCCACCCAGGTGAGGTCACCTCACCACACAGTCTTGTCATGAGCTGCTCCAGTTCTCACGAGAGTGACTGCTAAAACGGGGGGGGGGAGGGAAAGTTAAAGAAAGAAAAAAAGAAAATGGAAGTTTTTGTCAAAGGAAGTGTTGTTTCAGGCACTGGTGTCCTCTGTGGGATTGTGTCAATGGAGGAAAACCAAAGTACCAGAGTTGTGCTGTCAGTTTTCAGTGACTGGAAATTCAAACAAGTTTGTATGCCGGGAAAATGACTCCAGTTTCCCCTGAATGAGGCACGTTAGCCCTGCATGTTGTCTGGCACGACAGGAACACGGTGCTGCCTGCTGCAGGCTCACAGCATCTTGCCCAGCACGTCCTTCACCACTGCTGCAGGTGCAGGTCCATGCTGGAGTTCAGGTTGAGGTCGGCAACATCCAGGAAATCGATGTTGAAGATGCTGGGGCCCGCGGGGGTGAGCGAGCTGAAGCCGGTGGCCGAGCTGGGGGGGGTGAGGTCCAGCCACTCCATTGTTTCCCACGGAGACTCAGTGAAACTCATTTGTAAACCGGAGCCTTCGGCAGGGGAAGGGGACAGCTGGGTTTCCATGGGCGACAGGGGAGTCTGTAAAATCTCCTGGGAGTTGAGCAGTTCATCCGCGGCTTTGCTGGAGAACCCCTCCATCATCCCTTCGAAGTGGGGCTCCTCTCCCCCCATCTTCAGCAGGGCCATCTCGCTGACCCTGCCCAGGGGGCTGTGGGCATTGAGCAGCACCTCCAGGTGCGCGTCGCTGCTGCCCGGGCAGTGCTCGAAGGGCAGAGGCGCCGAGGACACCGGCTCGAACGGGGCGGAGCCCTTGGCGACAGAGGCACTGGAGCTCCCTGTAGACACCATGATCTGAGGTACTTTCTGGAGGCAGGACCGATCTTCCTTGGCATTGGCCGGAATTTCTGTCAACAAATGAGAGGGATTTGAGGTGCTCTGGCAGTGCCCACCACCACAGCCCTCCAGCTGACCTCTTGGGCATCCCTGTGGAATCTTGCTCTCCACTCAGTCCCATTGGCACTGCTTGCCCATCCTCCCTGCGGGAAGCCTTGCAGTCCTTCTTTCTGACCTTGATCCCCCGGGTTTGGACACAGTCCCTAGGGCACAAGCACTGGCAGCTGTCCCCAAGGGGGTGGGGAAGGGCACAGGCAGCACTTTGCACAGGAGAGGGCACCAGAAGTGCTCTGTGTGGGAGATGGCACTGGCAGCCCTGGGGATGGAGGGGCTCTGTGTGGGGAGGGGGCTGGCAATGCTGTGCACAGTGCTCCTGCCCTGCTGTCCCTTCTCTCTGCACAGTGACAGCCAAGCCCAGACCATCCCATGGGGTTGGCACATGCAGGAGCAGGTTCTGGGAGGGCCAATATGCTTTTGGGGTCAATCTCAGTGGCTGCTGGCACAGGGAGAGCAGGGGAAAGCTGTGCAGGCAGCTCTGCTGGGGTGCACAGAATGCACTGAGCCCCATGGACCGATGCTGGCCTGCAGGGGAAGCCCCAGAGGGGAAGAGGGAAGCAGAGCGTACCTCCACTCTCAATCAGCACGTCCAGGAGCTCGTCCATCTGCTGACTTCGTGTCATCTGCTGCAGCAAACGACAAAGAGGAGAATAGAGGGCATTAGGAGGACAGTCCCTCCAGCCACAAGTCAGCTGGATGGCTCTAGACCCCAAAAAAGATGGCTCTAGACCCCACAAATGGCTTCCTCCCCCAGAGAAGAGAGGCCATACCAACAAGGACGGGGCTGGCAGCAGCGTTCAGGGCACTGCAGGGACGTGGCACAATCACTGGATCCAGGGAGCAAGGCACCCTTCCCTGCTGCCAACCCTCTGCTCAGTGGCCACCACAGCCTGCCCTGTCCCAGGACACACCAACATTTTGGACCCAGCACCTCACACTGGAAACGTGCCTGCCTGCCCTCCCTGCTCCCTGCACTGCCCAGTGCCCTCCTCTCCCTGAGCAGAACCTGGAAGATCTCCTGCACGCTGGCATAAGCCCATTTTCACCCTGCCAGCAGCATCACTCCACTTTCCTAAAGGCACCAACAGACTCAGCACAGAGGCTGCTCCCAGACGCTGATGGGAAGGAAGGTGTTCCTGGCTATGGCCAGTCCTCCCTGCAGGAACAGCACTCCAGGGTATGGCTCAGGGGGGCAGATGGCTCGGAGCAGGATGAGGGTTCCTGGTGACCTGGGAGCGCTCAACACAGCACTGAGCACCCAAAGAGTGCTCATGGGCACCCCAGGGGACTTGGGGGGTGTCAGCACCCCTGGGTGCACAGGGGATACTATCCTGCCCAGCAGCGTGTCTGACTCTTCTGTGGTAACTAGTCAGCAACTAACCCTTCAAAAAAGCCCATTCCTCATGGAAAGAGGCCTGTCCTACCCAGAGACCCCAGCACGGGTTGGAACTCCTGCAGCTGAGTCCCACTGACTGCAAAAAGACATCTTGGGCAGCCCTAGCCCTGTAGGAAACAAAAACCATGCAGTTACCTGCTTCACTGCATCCTCATAGGGTGGAGGCTGCTTTACCTCTGACAGGGCTGGGCTTGACTCACAAAAACTTGGGGATAAAATAGAAAACTTTTGGCCTGACTGCGCAGCCATCTGCATGGGGAAATACAGGGAAATGGAGTCAATGCACAGCGGGAGGCCCTGCTCTCATCCCTGCTGAGGTTGGTGTGGTGCCAGGGAAAATGACAATTTTGTGGATCAGACAAACTCAGACAAAATGCCTGGCTTTGAGCAGGATAGAGGAAGGTAAACCAGCTCCCTGACCTAGCTGTGAGACCCAGGGCCAGGCTGGCCTCTGGTCACTGCCAGGGCACAGACACAGTGTCACAGGACAGCCGGGTGCTCAGCCAGCTGTGGACATGCAGGACAAAGGGAGGACAGAGATGCTGCTGGTGGTCAGCTGTGCTTGGACAGTGATAAGGCACCTCCCCAGCCACTCCCAGCCCCTCCCCATCACCACCTAACTGGGGGTATCTCCCAGAGCTCAGGCCAGGGAAGATCACTCAAAAGGCACTATGCCTGTGCCAAACATCTGCATATCTTTGCCAACTTGTTGCCAGGTTCCCCTTTCAGGATGGATGGCATTTGAAGCACAGTGCCTGTCAGCTGCTGTCCCCATCACTTCTGGGCCCCTGTGTGTCCTTCCCAACTGCCTGGCCATGGCCTTGGCCCACAGATAACAGCACCTGGAGGGGACTGTCCCTCCATGTGGGTTACATCCAAGAGTGGATTCAGGGCAGCAGTGAGGTCACTCTGCCTGGCCATGCACATCCTGGCCACCTTTCTATGGAGGGTAGTTGGAAGGAACACTACCCCTGGCTCATGGGAAACAGCAATGCAGTGCTGGGCACAAAGGAGGAGTTCTTGCTGTAGAAGAACTCTCACCCCCGGGAGTCCCTTGCAGGCAGCAGAGGAATGTCCAGGATGGGAGATCTTGGAGTTGGGATGAGCTGCAGGACACAAGGGGACCATACACTCTGTGCACCCCCTGCCCTAGGGCAGTGAGGGAGCAGCTGGAGATGCCTCAGTGGTGCCACTGATCCCTCCTGAGCCTCACTGACCACTGCCTCGAGTCCCAGCTGCCCAGAGCAGCCCTGCTGCCTCTCTTGGGTATCACCTCCCAGCACTGTGTCCCACTGCCCACTGCCCCCACAGCTCTGATGCAGTGCCCAGTTCATCTCCACAGCCCCAGTGCCAGGGTCACCCCCTGCATCCCTTGCTCTTCTCCCACTGCCCAGCTCACCCAATCCAGTGTTCTCATCACCCCTCTCACCCCTGCAGCAGTCCCACTGCCTCACCCCAACCCCATTCCACTGGCAGCTCTGTCTCTGCCCCTCCTCACCCTAAACTGCTGCCCTTTCCCACCTCACTGGCTGTGCTGTTTGCCAACTGCCCCCGGCACCTACCTCACTGTGCTCTGGACACAGCCCTGAGCCCCACTTTGTGCCCCTGTGCAGGCCTGCACCCCAGTGCCTGCTCAGTGGGCTGGGAGAGGCCCTGCTCTGGCATGGGCTGTCCTGTACACCCAGCCTGCCCCTGCCATACCCCTGGAGGCACACCTTGCACCCCTGTGCACAGCACAGGCCACTGAAAGGTGCTTCTGCCCCTGGGAGGGCACTGGATGAACTGGGGCTGTAATCAGCAGAACCTTGTGCTGTTTTGTGCTGGCAGCGTGTCCCCCTCCCCAAGCATCCCTACCTGTCCAAGGGGCTGAGGGAGGAGTGGTGGCTGCTGAGGACAACTCTCTGCTGGGCTGGTGGCCTGCTGGGGAGGCACAAGCTCTCTCTGACTGCAGACCTCAACTGCCAGCCCTACTCCAGCTTCCTGAGAAAATGCTTCCCCGGGGCAACTGCTCTCCTCCAACTCAGTGGTGAAAATCCCTCATACACTGCTGGGAGCCACAATGGCTTGGCAAGATGCTGGAAAGCCCTGCAGCCCTGCAGAGGGGTCTCCCAGGGCTGTAGGAACTGTGCCAGGGCTCTCCCAGGAGCTGAGGGATCCATGCTGGTGCCTCCCTGCTGTGTACATAGCTGTGCCAGGGCTCCATGGGGCATGGGCAGCTGTGCCAGAACTCCCCCAAGGGCAGAGCAAGCTGTGCCAGGACTCCTCCTGAGGGGAGAGCCAGCTGGGTTTGGGCTTTTTTAGGGTAGAAGAAGCTGTGCCAGTGCTCCCCCAGGGAAGAGGGAGTTTGCCAGGACTCCTCCAGGGGCAGAGAGAGCTGTGCCAGGGCTCCCTAGGGCAGAGGGAACTGCGCCAGGGCTCCACAGGGCAGAGGATGCTATGCCAGAACTCTCCCAGGACACGGGCAGCTTTGCCAGTGCTCACCTAGGGGCAGAGAGAGCTGTGCTGGGGTCCCCTGGGGAAGAGGGGAGCTGTGCCAGGGCTTCCTCAGGGCAGCAGGAGCTGTGCCAGGGCTCCATGGGGCATAAGAGCTTTGCTGTGGCCCCTCCAGGGCAACTGTCTGTGGTGATAGGGCTCCCCAGAAGAAACCCTGCAAAGGACCCTGCAAAAGACCCTGCAGTGCTATTAGCTTCCAACCCACTGTCCATCCGCGACATTCTGCCCTTGCAGGCAGCCCCACCTGCCGCCAGCAGCCCGAAAGGCTCCCCGGTGTGGGTGTGACCCGTGCCGCTGTGGGCTGGCACTCACCGGCGCTGTGCGGAGGCAGCTGCTGCCCGGCGGGGACCCGCTGCGGCCCTCGGGGGACACCGGGAGCAGATAGTGGCTGTTGGGGGACGGTGGCAGGCTGATGTGCTGGGGGCTCTTTGCAGCCCCCAGGGGAGAGTGCTGGGGCGAGCACTGCGGGCTCAGGAATGTCGAGGAGGTGATGGTGCTCTGCCCTGCGGGCTCCAAGCAGTGGCTATTTACAATGTGGGGCACCTGTGGTACCCCACAGTTACTCAGCTTATCCGAGCTGCCAGCCTGGCCTTTCAGGGCCATTTGTTTGGATGCAAATGGACAGCTGGACACGGTGTTTTCTTGTTTGATGGGGACACCAAAGAAATGCTGAGCAGGCTGCTGCTTCTCCTCAAGGCCATTGCTCCTCTTTCGCTTCTGGAGCTGCATCCGCAGCTCTTCCACCTGCCTCTGCTCCTGCTGCAGCTTCCACGTCAGTTCATTGATCACCTTCTGCTTCTCCACCAGCATCTTGTCTTTCTCTGTGTCTATTCCTTCCAGTTCCAGCTGGATGCTCCCTCCATTCATGCTGCTCATGAGGCTTTCCTCAGCACTGCCGTGAACGGGCGATGGCTGGAGACCGAACTGTGGGGACGACATGGGCCCGTCGTTGAAGGTGTCGGGCAAGGAGCCGCTCACAGACAGGTCAGAGGAGGCGGGCGAGATGGGCGGGGTGGAGCTGGTGCTGCCAAAGTGATAGAAGCCATTTGATAACATGCTGGTGGAGGACTGTGACTGGTAACTGGACAGGGTGCTTGTTGGAGTGACAGGGAAGGTGACGGTGGTGATCTCACTGAAGTTTGGCACTGTGCTGCTGCTGCACTCCTGGAAGGGCCGCAGCCGCTCCATCAGCGCTGTTTTGGTACCCGACACAGGCAGGCCCCGTATTCGGAGCTGCTGCCTCAGCTCTGACACCTGGAAGGAAAGTCACTCCTGATCAGTCTCAGGGACAGACAAGCCCTTTAGAAACCCAGTGCTTCTAACGAGGAGTTTCAGATCACAGGCTCACAGCTTCCAGCTTTAAAGCTCTGACCTCCCAGGTGCTCCCTGTCTCACCTGCAGTCACCAGAGTCACCATGCACACGCCTGACCACTGCACATCCTGCAGAATCTCAACCTTTCCTAACAGGAAAACCTTCCTCCAAGAACTGTGACTCCTCTCCACGAACCAGCAGTGGTCCTTGGAAGCAGCTCAGGAATCCCTTCCTACAGTAGATTTCTCCATGAGCAGAGGACTCTAACACAGACCAGGAGCCACCTGATGGCTCAGAGACTGTGACACCTTGGAGCCACATGCTCTGTGCTCAGACACATGATCCAGTCACATGAGCTAGGACAAACTTATGCTGCTTCTACCTTTGAGCTGCCTCCAGGTCTCTGCTCCTAGAAGAATTTGGTCTTCCCCATGACTGAGGTTTCATTAGCAAAAGAATAGCTGATGTGAGGGATTCTCCCCTATGGCCTTTCTTGCCTCCATGAAAGGTGCACAAAATAGTGCATGTAGCAGGAGGTACCTGCTCATGTAGAGAGCTGAGCTGGCCTGGCTGAGGAGCTGAGTCACTAAGAGGGGAGCCATGCTGCCCTACTGGCCTCTGGCTGGTCTGTCAGAGCATCCACAATGTCCACCATAAAACCACATAGGGATGGAGCCAGGAGCTGCAGGAGCAGCAGCTCAGATCATCCTTTAGGCTGATCTGCAGCCTCCCAAAGCTACACCTTTGGTTTGCTGAAACATAGGCTAGAGCAGTGCACCCCTCACCACCTGCAGAGCAGCAAACCCTCATGTTCCAAACGTCCCCAGTGACCAAGCCCTGCCCCAGGTGGCTCAGAGCACGGACGTTGAGGTGTGCTGATCTGTAACACGGCCCTTCCCAGCCTATGGCACTCCCCTGACACACTCAGAGGCAGCACAGCACACTCAGGCTGTGACATTCTGTTCCTGCAGTGACAAAGTTGGCACTCACTTTGAGATCATCCAGGTTGGATGGCAGAGGGCCTGGCTTGATAGATGAGACACAAGTCTGGCCTGAAAAGGTGGTTTTCACTGGAGAAAGAGGGGTGTTGTTGCCAGAAGCTGATGAAGAATTTGAAGTTTTCACCATTTGCTCATTTGATTGCCTGAAATAACAAAGGAGATTTGGAGTGACTTGTCTGTTCCCCCAGGGTCTTTGTGCCCAGCATCCCATCCCTCTGCTCCCTTGGGTCTGCTGTCTCCTATATGAGACTTCAGAATGGCCAAGGAAAACCAGGCTGGGCTGTAGGAGATTGCTGGTGTCCCACCAGCAGGTCACAGGAGCCCCAGTCAGTATGCAAAGCCAGAATGGCTTAGAAGAAGTCTGTGCTGTTGCCAAGCTTTTCTGTTTCAGTGGCATGCCTCTATCCCCCTGCTCTGGCACAAATGGATAAAGAGAGGAAAGTCTGGAGAGAGACAGGACTGAGTCCTGCTGCTGGCACAGTGCCACTCACTTCAGCTGTCCTTGGTGCATCCCAGGGTAGTTGAAGTGCTGCTGCTGCTGCTGTTGCTGCTGCTGCTGCTGCTGGCTGAGGATCTGGAGCTGCAGGAAGAGCTGCTGCTGCTGGAGCAGTCTGGCATATGCAGAGTCCATGGGTGGAGGGGACTTCTCTGCTTTCTGGTCTGGAGGGATGTACTGGTGGTACTTGAGCTTCTTCACTTTGGGCTTGGTGTCTTTGGGCTTTTTGTGACGGTTCTTGCTATCACTGGATGATTTGGACTGTTGGGCCAAGAAGGAAAGGAATTAGGTGTGAGAAGAGCTCCTGTCATCCCCATGGGACGTCAGAGGCCTGGGACAGAACAAAGACAGCTCCTGCTGGCACCTTGACACTCCAGCTCCAAGACCTGGTGAGCCTGGATGTGGGAGACTCCCTTGGCACTGTGTCCCATCTCAGCTGTGCTGGAGACCACATGAGATGGAGAATGACCCTCTCTGCCTGGAAGGTACTCCAGTGTTGCCTTGTATCTCCTCCTGCTCCCATCCCCAGGGGATGTTTTCAGTGCAGGACTCAAGCATATGCTTCTAGCAAGGTGTATTGCTGTATCTTGTACCATTACACAATGAATTAAGTTAGTTTTTGACAAAGGGTCGTCTGCTGAATTATTCAAAGCCTTTAAGAGCAGACACCCAGAGCTCCCACACATTTGGGGTGCAGCACATGGGCGCTTCAGGCGTGGATGCCCTGGGCTGGTTCCTGTCCTGGGCAGCCTAGAGGCACTGGCGTTACCTTCACGGCAGAGGGCACGGGCAGTGTCGGGCTCTCCTGCCCCGCTGGCTGCTTGGGGCTGTCGCACTGGCTGCCCTGGCCCGGGGCAGTGTCCGGAGCGTGGCCATCGGCACTGGGGGGACGATCCTACAAGGGAGAGGTGAGAGGGACTGTGGGGCTGGACCCAGGAGCTGTCCAGCCTGGACAGGGGCTCCTGGTACCCCGTTTCCTCACCTCATGTTGTTCCAAATCCCCACGTGCCTCAGTGCATCTCAGTCCCCTCATGTCTGTCCCAGCCACATCCTCAGGCTATCCCAGTCCTTTCCCAGTCCTCGGCCTCCACAGTCGTCCTTGGTTTTCCAGCCCTCCCAATTTCGCCTGAGGTCACTGCTGGCACCTCAGTGTCCCCCACATCAGCCCAGTTGTCCCAGCTGACCCATGGATGGTCACAATCCCTTTGGTCCTCCCCCATGCCAGCGTGCCCCAGTTCCTCCCTTTCCCCCCTGTCCATCCCAGCCCCTCCAGTCTGCCTCAGTTCACTCCAGTTCCCCCATTTCCCCCGGCCCCGCCGTTTCCCCAGCCTCCACATTCCCCTAGTTTCCCCCAGTCCCCCGGTTTCCCCAGCCTCCACATTCCCCAATTTCCCCCCAGTCCCCCCAGTCCCTCGCTCCACTCCGGCGCTCCCCAGGGCTGCAGTGTCTGCGCCGGCCGGCAGTGGGCGCGCCGGCACCGCGGGTCACAGAATTACAGAATTACAGAGAAATCACAGAACCACAGAGAACTGGAGAGAATTACAGAGAATCACAGAATCAGAGAGAATCACAGAACCGCAGAGAATTAGACAGAATCACAGAGAATTAGAGAGAACTACAGAATCAGAGAGAATCACAGAATCACACAGAATCACACAGAATCTCATAGAATCCCACAGAATCACAGAATTACACAGAATCACACAGAATCAGAGAATTAACCTGGCTGAAGAAGACCTTTGAGATCATTGAGTCCAACCTGTGACCCAACACCACCTTGTGAACTAAACCATGGCCCTGAGTCCAGGCTTTGTCAAACATCTCCAGGGATGGTGACTCCCCCACCTCCCTGGGCAGCCCATTCCAATGCCCAACCATCCTTTCTGTGAACAATTTCTTCCTGATGTCCACCCTGAACCTCCCCTGGTGCAGCTCAAGGCCGTGTCCTCCTGTCCTGTCCCTGTTCCCTGGGAGCAGAGCCCGACCCCCCTGGCTGTCCCCTCCTGTCAGGGAGCTGTAGAGTGATGAGGTCTGCCCTGAGCCTCCTCCAGGACAAACATCCCCAGCTGCCTCAGCCTCTCCTCACAGCACTTGTGTTCCTGACCCCTCAGCCCCTTCTCTGGGCACACTGCAGCATCTCCACGTCCCTCCTGAGCCGAGGGGCCCCGAACTGGACACAGCACTCGAGGTGCGGCCCCACCAGTGCTGAGCACAGGGGAGGAATCACTGCCCGGGACCCTCCCGTGTTCCCTCCCTGTGCCATCCCCTCACGAGTCTCCCCTGTCCCCCCACATCTCCCCCGGCTCCAGGGCAGCTCGCCTTACCTGTGGAGCCCCGGCAGGGGCGGCGGGGGGCGGCTCCGAGGCCTTGGAGCCGGGGGGCGGCTCTGCGGGGCCCGGGGAGCCGCGGCTGCGGGGCCGCTCCGGGGACAGCCCGTCGTTGCTGCTGTCCTCCTCGAAGGCGAAGGCGTCGGTCTGCCGGGGAAAGCCGCCCTGGGTGCCTGCGGGGCAGAGGGGCGATGGTCAGAGCCTGAGGGGACGGGCTGAGCCTCGTGGGGCCTCGGCTTCCCCCACCGCCCCCTGCCCGGCCGTGGATGGGGGGAACACGGGGTGCCCGGGGGGCTCGGCCACCTCCGGGACTGCCCCGCGGCTGCGGGAGAGCAGGGGGACCCAGCCATGGACAGGGGAGGCAGGACCATGGCCCATGTTCTTTGGGACAGGGACAGAGGAGGCGTCTGAGGAGCCAGGACCATGGCCCATGTTCTTTGGGATAGGGAGAGAGGAGGATCTGAGGAGCCGGGACCATGGCCCATGTTCTTTGGGATAGGGAGAGAGGAGGATCTGAGGAGCCGGGACCATGGCCCATGTTCTTTGGGACAGGGACAGAGGAGGATCTGAGGAGCCGGGACCATGGCCCATGTTCTTTGGGATAGGGAAGAGAGGAGGATCTGAGGAGCCGGGACCATGGCCCATGTTCTTTGGGATAGGGAAGAGAGGAGGATCTGAGGAGCCGGGACCATGGCCCATGTTCTTTGGGATAGGGAGAGAGGAGGATCTGAGGAGCCAGGACCATGGCCCATGTTCTTTGGGATAGGGAAGAGAGGAGGATCTGAGGAGCCGGGACCATGGCCCATGTTCTTTGGGGCAGGGACAGAGGAGGATCTGAGGAACTGGGACCATGGCCCATGTTCTTTGGGGCAGGGACAGAGGAGGATCTGAGGAACCGGGACCATGGCCCATGTTCTTTGGGGCAGGGAGAGAGGAGGATCTGAGGAGCCCAGCCGGCCAGCACAGCAGGGTTGGTGCAGACAGGTGGGACTGGTGCAGGAGGGGCTCTGCCATCCTGCTCCTCCACTGGGCTGGGATGGGAGAGGGACATGAGCACCCCGGCTGAACACTCACACCACACATGGGACTCTGTCCTCAGCACAAGGACTGAGGTTGAAATCAGCTCGGAATGTGATCCATCTTCTCACACCACAAGAGCCAACAGGAGTGGATGTGGTTGCAGGTGCACAGAGGCTCCCACATCCTGTCTCGGTCCACAGGTTTCACCCACTGGACATGGTTCAAACCACTGCTACTGCCTGCCTGACAGCCCCTAGGCTGCTCTGCCTCCACAGCTCCTGCACTCTTATCTGCTAGTCAGATGGGCAAGGGTTTGACCTCGAGGTTTGCTGATAAATAAAGTGCTGAGAAAAAAAGGTCTCATGTGAGCCTCGGGAGAGCTGCAGGTTGGGGTAGAGGAAGGAGCAGCGTGGCCACACTCGTAATCTCCTCGTGCTCATGTCTGGCATTTGTCAGGCAGCTTGGCACGCTGATAGTGAGGTGACAAATGGGGAAATAGGAAGGGCCTGGGGACAAGCTTCCACCTGTCCCTGCTGCTGGTCTAGCAATGTGCACCTTCTCAATGACACGCACCTCCTTCTCTGACCCCTGTCCCTATCTGGGAGATAAGGGTTATCTCCACTCCCTGTGGCTGCTGGTGCCAGGGTGGGCGAGGACAGAGCCCTGGCTCCCTGCCTGAGCTGCTGTCCAGACATGGGCTGGGGTAATGAGATCAGCCCTGTTCAACTTGCTCTTTTCATATGTCTCTGGAAATAGGGCCTGTGTCCTCTCCATCCTCTACATCAGAGGCAGCACCCACACAGGTCCCTGAGGAACTGCACCATTGCATGGGCCACCTGGGCTGCATGGGAGCTGCTTCCCACACCTGCAGGCCAGCGTGGACATCCTCTCTTGGCAAAAATGACTCCAAGCAAGGGGGACTTGTGGATCTGCAGGGCTCCTGCTGTGCTGGCAGGGAAGCGTTTGTTGGCAAGTGGTGCCAAAGCTGGGAGCACAAGGGACCTTCAGGACACACTGACAGCCCAGAGCATGACAGGAATGTGCTGCATCCTGCTGCTTGATACTGCAGGCCTGTGCCAATGGGGAATGCTTCCCTTATCTGTCCTGCTCTCACCCAGCCCGGCCTGAGCATATTGTTTCTCGATCCCGTGTCCCTGCTGTAATCTCAGGCAGGATGGTGTTTGCTCCGGGCTGTTTATAATGCACTGGGTATTGTCCTCTTGAGCGCATTGGACAAAGTGATGACAAGGACCTGGTAAAAAAAGTTTCTTGTATCACTGCTCAGCTATGCAGGGCACTGGCGGCCTCCTGTCACTGGGACGTTTGGGCTTTCGGTTGGGGTCTGGCACTTTCTGCTCACCCTGCCGGAGGTGATTAGAGGAACACGTCAGCTGAACTTTCCACTGTGTAAACAGTTGAGATTCCAAGGTTAAAGTAAAATGATTTTAAACCCTGTCATCTTTCTGGTATTGCAAAAACAAAAGGCTTAACGTTCAGAAGTGCCAGTACTCATCTCTGCTCTGTGTTCAGCCCTTTGCCCCAAACTAAAAGTAACGATAATGTGCCTCTGACTTCAAAAATGAGCTTGAGGATCCTTCAGCTTGAGGTTTTCTTTTGCAGATGGTGTTCCTGGTGCAGTGGCAGCACCTTCTTCTCATGGCACCCTGTGGTACTAAGCAACTTCATGTTGGGACTCTAATGTGTTGAGTGTTTCACCCTGGCTTACAAGGACACATTTTTCCCCAGCAATGTGATAGAAGAGCACTGTGAAAGGGAGAAATTGAAAACTGAACAAATCATTTTTAAGCCAAATTTTTTGTTTTTAACAGTTTGGTCCAGTAAATCTCTGTTTACCATGAGCTCTTGACAAGGCAGCTGGAGAGATGCTCTATTCAAGATTCAGGCTCATTTGCCCAGTCTCCAAACCTCAGCTCCAGAGGATAAAGTCATGCTCACACTGCCTCAAATGTTTATAAAGGGGTGGGGGGGGGATTTTTTGAAACTATTTTTTCCCCTCACTGTTCTCTCCTTTAGTAAGTGGCCAGGGAGATTTTACTTGAACTCTCCTTAAAAATTCCTCTTCAGGCAGAGTCCTGGAACATTTCACCTTCAAAGAGGAGAGCTGCGACATGCTGGGAATGGAGCAGCTCCAGGGCCAGGCTGGAGAAGCTGCATACACAGCTTGCATTTCACAGCTCCCAAAACAAGAGCAGGAATAATTGTGGGGTAGGACAGAGCAGTGTCTGAGCCTGGAATATTTCATGTCATTTAAGATGGTTTCTGAGATGAAATGAAAATCAAAGTGCTTCCTGTTTCAACTCTCATTTTTGGCATCTCTCCTGTCACTCCAAGACCCTTTCTGTCCCAAAGCTCTGCCATTGTCCCCAGCTTGCTCTGAGCTCCAGAACAGACCCTTGAAATGGGATTATGCCAGTGGAAATGATCCCATTAATTGAGGAACTGTGAGCAACAGAACAAGCAGCTTCCAGGGGCAGAGCAGCTCTCAGTGCCTCACTGGAGACCTGAGTGCCAGTTTGGACATGTGGAGATAGCCCCAAAATTCAAAAACAAGGGTTGCTGTCCTGTCACTGCAGGACCCTGTGGGCTTTCCTGCTCTTTTCTCTGCTTTTGGATCTCCCTGTCCTGGCACTGGGCCCTGGTGAAATTTGAGTCACCTCTCTGCTCTGTGTTGGCTCCCACACCAGCTTCCCTGCAGCAGCGTGGGGGAAGTAATTGTGGATGATTCTTCCTCCCTCCTCTGGTGGGAGGAGGTGATGGAGGAAAACTAAGCTTAGGCATAAAACAAGTGCTGGGTCCTGGTTGGTAGGAGTGTACCCTCTTTGGGAGTGCAGGCCCCTGTTCATATTCACCAGCAATTTAGCACCCCAAGGATGCTCCACACCCCAGGGATGCAACATCCTGCTCTGCTGGGTCCTGCATACCACTACCAGTGGTAAAAAAACCCCAAAAAACAAAACAAAAAAACCCCTCACAGCCTTACTGAACTGGGGCCACTCTACCCCCATTTACTGGTATGTGAGAGCTTGGCAGGGCACAAGTGGGAGAATCTGGGCTGGTCTCACAACCAATACCTGTGCACTCAAGTTCTCTCCCATGCTGAAGGAAGGAGTGACCTCTCTCCTACAGTATCACTTCTGTGCTCAAAGCCTTGGGGAGGGAAGAGGTGTAAGAAGGGAGCTTCTTTCTGGGGGAATGTGGCTGAGCAATGATGCATGTTTCAGTGTCACTGCTTTAAGATCAGAGCTCTGTGTTCACAGGCTGTGCTGGACTGAGCTGGTGACTGTGAAAATAATGACATTTAAGCAATAAATGCAGCTCTGACATCGAGGTCCGTCACTTCCTGCAGTGGCTGTGGTACCTCCTGGTCCCCTCAGCAGCCCCTGCCCCATTCCATGTGCACACACAACACACACATTCACTGGCACTACCTTTTATGGCCTCTTTCACAGCTGAGTCCACAGGAATAATATTCTTCTCCACCAGCTCCAAAGGACCCGGCCTGAGAGCAATCTTTTCATTGAGATCATCTGCCAGTCGGGCTCTTTTCAGCTTCATTTGAGTAGACTGAATGGACCCTTCTGCAGCCGAGTCTAAAAGGCCAAACAGAAGCATCAGGACCAGGGGTTCCTGTGGACACAGCACTCAGTGAGAACGTGGTGCCCTTCAGCACAGCCTCTGGGGGCTGTGGCCAATACCTGAGTGTGGCTCAGCACAGCAGGATCTGCTCTGCTAGACTGAGTGGGGCTGCTGGGGTTTGGGACATGGGTCCTTCTCAGAGCCTCAGGCCCAGCTTGTCCATTCCCAAACAAAAGCCTCTGTCTACCATCGTGGGCTTGCAAACCCAGCCTACAGCTGGAGCATCCTCTGCAAGGCCTAGGAGTGATCTGTGATGGAAACTTCATGAGCAAGCTGCCACTAACAAGGGCCAAAGGGGTCTCCTGCTCCTGCCTGCCAGGAGCACATTGACCCCTTGTGGGCTAGTGCAGATGGGAAACAGCTGGAGAATAGAACCATTGGCAGTGCTTGATAACTGGAGAAAATTTTTACACTGGAATTAAAAATGCTGAGTCTTGGGCTTATGGAAAAACAAGCTGGGGAGGAGCAGAACAAAAGCAGGTAGATCTGGAAGCTGCAGCCCTACCAAAGGCAGCTGAGAAGACCCCAGTTATTGGAGGATGACAGAACAACAGCAACTTAGACAGGTTTCCTGAACAAAGCTGTCTGGCTCCTCTCTTGGACCAGGAGTGAATAGTGAGGGAGTTCAGACCATTTCTAAACCCTTGAAGGTCTAAAGTAAGAACAGCTGCATGTAGGTTGTTCTATCTCCAAAGCCTGGACACTCTCTGGAAGAGATACTGTAGGGAACATGAGCTACAGGGCTTGATACCCTGGAAATTCTCTCCAGGAGGTCAGGAGAGCTGGTCTAGGGCCATTCCTGGCCTCGGATTATACAGACCAGTGAACACAAATGAGCTCCTTGAGGTGAACTGTAACAGAAGGGGTGCCTGTAAAGCACTTGGATGATACAAACTGTGTCACCTGGCCAGTTCCAATCACCTCTAGGTCCAGTTGTGAACAAAATGGATTTGTAAGTCAAATCCACAAAATGGATATGCCAAGACACAGCTCTGAAATGCAGAGCAAGATGGAGAGGTGTGAGCAGAGGCTGCAGGTAAGGGGGGTGTGGGGCAGCATATGCATCTTGCTGAGTGCACAGCCAGGCACTCTCTGCTCTCTGCAGTCTCTCTCCCCTGGTTGGCTCTGTCCCTGTCCATGCCCAGAGACTGCAGCTGCCTCCATGGCTAATAACAGCCCCCCATCTCCAGTCCACATTTCTTCTATTATTTAACCTAAGGCAAGGACACTTTCCATCTCCTAAACAAGCAACGGTGCTAGCTTATTTTAGGGATGGAAACCCAAGGGAAAAGCAAGGCAGAAACACTGATCCAGCATGGGACCCAGGCTCAGGCCTCCTGCCTGCCAGAGGAAAAAAAGAAATACAGATTGCATCCATGCTGAGAGCAGAGGGCAGCATTCACAGCTGCCAGAGAGTGATCTGCTTCTTCCAGGCAAATGACAGGACTCAAGGAGGGAGGGAGGCTGCACATCCTCTCTGTCTCTAAGGATCTTGTTATCTCTGGAGATAACGAGGGACACTGTGGTGTTCTGCTGTCTGTGATGGGATACAGCCCTGCCAGCTCTCTGGCTGAGAGGGAACACCAGGATGGGAGAGGAGAGAGCTGCTGTGGCTCATGGACTGATAACAGCTGGGCTTTTCATACAGCTCTGCTTGGGTCATTGACTGCATAGGCTGTCACACAGAATATCCAGAATTACAGCAGGACAAAATATGTCCAGCTTTGGGAAGGTGTGACAATGACCTACTATAGGAATTGCAGTGCCCTGGACAACAAATTCCCTGGGTTTGCTCTTCATGATCAGACATTGGAATTGGTGTCTAATAACAGAGTTCTCTCTCACAGCTGTTCTCTACTCCACTGTTCCCTAGAGCATCTTACACTGCTTCCTGCCAGAGAAAGACTGGGTGGCCTTAGGACTGTGTCTGTCAGGGAATAAAAGCGTGTCCTGTTTCCTGAACACCAGGTCTGGACAGAATTTTCCACGTGTCCCATTTGAGTCTGCCCCCATGAGCAGCTGGAACAAAGTAATGGCAATGAGATTCCTGAAGGAACACAAGAAGGGGAGGAGAAACACGAGTCCCAAGGCAGGAGACACAAGGAGTATGTGGGAGGAGCTTGGGCAGTCTTACCTTGCAGAATGTGCATATTGACCAGGTCTGAGCGCTCAGGCCTGCTTCTGATCTTGTGCTTGAGATAATCTTCAGTCTGCAGAACACAAACGCAAAGTTACCTGGCTAGAGCAGCAATAAGGTACTGAGAGCACTTGCCCCTGGGCCATCCCATGGCTCTTTTGGCTTTATTACAAGCTGCGTTGAGCCAGCTCCTAAATGACATTTTTCATCACTGAAACGCTTGGGCAGAAGTTCTTCAGAAAGGGAGCAACGTGTACATAGCTGCTGACTGTTCACTGCACCCACTGCTGTGCCCTCTGCCATTACTCTGATGCCTGAAATGTCATGAGAACTCATAGGAAGGGTGAGACCTATTCCCTGGCAGTGGTGGGCCTGCACACCACGTCACCCTGCTCCAGAATGTCTTGGGAGCAGCGGCTTCTGTGGGAAGCCCAGCACTCTGGAGTGAGGTATCAGGCAGAACAGGTCATGAAGCCACTCAGACACTCTAGCCAGGTCAGCCACGAGGCTTAACCTTCCTGCAGCCTTGCAGCCCCTGTGCTCTGCAGTTCCTCACCCAAGCTGTGATATGGGGTTGGGAAGACCTGCTTTGCAGTCACTGCAGCTGGGCTTGTGATGGACATGGTCCTGGAGCCTTGTGCCAACTCCTTCATGGCTTTAGGAACAGAGAGGCACACAGAGGTACAGGAACACCATCCATAAGGGCCAAGAAAGTCAGCCCTGAGGGCAGATGACCTCAAGAATACAAATATAAGCTTATTCCCTGATGAAGAAAAGCTAGAGCTCAACTTAGACAAGCTCTTAGCTAAGCTGAGCTGCAAGAAGAAATAGTACAAAAATCGTACATAATTCAAAGAGATTAAAATCTTAAGGATAAATATAAAAGAATAATACAAGCAGTTGGAGCAAAATTGGAAATCCACAGTACAAAATGTACAGGATCATGAGAAAAAGATCTTATAAGGACTTCTGCAGTCAGGATCAGACAATGGAAAGTGCTGTCTGTTCCATAAACAGGAGAAATAATTGTTCATACTGCTGAGATGGCTACAGGATTTAATGCCTTTTAAAAACCATCCTCACTAAAAAGATAAATGGCTCTTTATCAAACAGGTGGCTCAGCCAAGAACCTTCAGCAACAAAAGAGAAGAAACCCCAGTTGTCAGGTTGGAGAACAGGTTAGAGGACACTCAGAGGAGTTAAATGTTCCCAAACATTTTTGAGACACATGAGGCTGGAGTAATAGCAACTATCTATGGCCTTCCAGGAAACTGGGCAAAGGAGAGTAATTGCTAGCTTTAAAAGAGATGGGAAGAAGAAACCAGGAAATTATAAAGCAGACAGCAAGATACTGGACCAAGTAATCAAACAATCTATATAAATGAATTTTGAAGATAGCAAGGAGGTGAGCAACAGCCAGGATGGATTTATCAAGAACGAATCACATCACACCAACCAAAATTCCTTCTATGGAGAAATGACAGTTTTCTCTTACAGGAATAAACAATGAATATCATGCAGCTTGACTCGAAGCATGTTTTGACATTATCTCCCATGGCTTTCTCACATGCAAGCCAGAGAAATTTGGTCTGGATAAGAATAATATAAAAAAGGAGCATAGCTGTGGATCACCAGAGGAATTGGAAATGGCTCAGAGTCTAAACAGAATAATAAATCAAATCCTGTTACAAAGCAATTTTTCCTGCTAGTCAATATATTACTTATTGCCTTGAATGATAGAAGACATACTCCTTCATTCTAAATCATTCAAGGCTAGCTGATTACAGTGCACCATGATTTGGCACAATTGATGATCTGAAATACATGTGCTACAGTTTCAAGAAGGGAAGGGCTGTGTTCAGGTCACAGCCACAGCTAAGCCAGCTGATGAAATTAAGCACTACAGTGGATGGAGACTTAATGCACCAGAGATACTCGTGCAGTGGTCACTGGACACGGCCTTAGGCAGAAATCAGTTACTTCATGCATGGAAAAGTATAAAAGGCTCTGAAGAGTCCAGTGATCAGCAGCTGACCCACAACTCCAAACCAGCAAGGGAGACACAGCACAGGTCAGCTCGGCCCTGCTCTGTGCCCTGCACCTGAAAAGGTCCATGGAAGGGTCTGGGCAGACAGCTACAGACATCACCACTGAGTCAGAGATGAGATCAATGAGGGGAGTAGACAGGAGGGGAGGTTGGTCAGTCCAGAGGTGAGATGGCTATTGGGACACAGGAGGCAAAACACCTTTTAAAACTGTGGCAGGGAAAAAAAGAGTTCTGAATATACACACAGTAGTGTGCTCAAACTTCAGCAGAACATCTTGAGCTGGGAATCAGGGGCCAAGTGTTCACAGCACAGTTCAGAAAGCACCAGAGCAGGTCACAGGCAGTGGGAGTCTGTCAGAGCTCACACCCCAGAGCAGCTCACTGTGGGTGTCCCTCAGTGCTCACACATGAATCAGGACCTGCCCAGTGGGGCTGTCCTGCTCTGGGAAGAGCCCTGGCAGCCACCCCACAGCCCCTCTGTGCTGGGGTGCTGGGTGAGTGCTCAAACCCTGCTGATCCAGATGGCCCCAGGAAAGCCAGCCTGCTCTCTGTCCTCCACCCCAGCAATCTATTATAGGACATCAAAGTCTGCTGTGGTGGCCCACTGCCAGCCTCTAACATAGCCAGTGACATGTTTAAACAAATAATAGACATTTTATTTACTAAAGTCTTTACAACGCCTTACCCTCCCCCCCCCTATTTTTCCCAGCTTATTTCCACCAACACAATCCCCTGCTTGGCCCATGTGTAGGTTTGCCTGGTTCCTGTGCCAGGTCAGAGTAAGCTGGTGTCTGCACCTGAGTGCATTTAAACTCATGTAATGCATTTCCAACTAATCCTTAGATCAGGTCCTGACTTGGGCTCAGCTCCAGCTGCTGTCCCACAGCTGTGTTTCTGCTGTGACTTCAGTTCCTTTGGACCCTGGCTGTTAATAAGCTGCATTTGTGTCTCTGGGGTGCAAATGATGAAGACTTCAGATGCAAGCTTTTTTAACATCAGCTGAAGCAGAGGAGCTTTCACAACACATGAACAGTTATCTGCTTTCTGTTTGCACAACATCAGTTTGGGGGAGTATCAGCTAAACAACAAATGCCTTTGAGTAACTGTCTGGAAACAGCAGCTGATCTTCCCGGTCCCAGGTCTAAGCAGGGCAGCTTTGCAAGGGAATAATATTTGTTATGGGCTGTGTTCAGTGTCTTCATTAGCACTTTCTAAACATGCCTGTGGTTTGGGATAGACTAGACCATCCTTCCCCTTTCCCCAGGCAACTAGCCAGTGAAAGCTTTTGAAGAGAAAGAGAAAGAGACACAAATGTATACTTTAACTGTAAAATATATGACACTTCAAGGATACTTTGGATTGCTTGAAATTTTTTAAGCATACTAATCTTTCAGAGTCATACTGTATTTCTTATGCTCGCCATTTATTACCACAGGAGACTTGGGGCAAGTGATTTGGAGTGTGTTTAAGTTCAGAAGAGCACTTCCCTGTATTTCACAATCATTCTTCCTTGCAAAGGTCCTTTCCCATGTGACTGTAAGAACATTTTGCAGATTAATGGAACAAATTCTTGTGTTCAAGCAAAACCTGCATGATTAATTGCTTCCCTTTCTGGGATGATCCCTCCAGCTTGATCAAGGCTGGATTGTTGGCAATTGGAAAACCAATGTGATTTCCCAAAAAGTGATCAGATCACAGAGTTTCAGAGTGTTCTGGAAATGGCTACGGCCTTTGTCAGTGTTTAGGGAAGCCTGGTATGGGGTGGGTGGGAGCCTGGCCCATTTCCCCCTTGGATGGTGTGTTCTAATGGCCAAGCTGCACTGCAGAGCTAAAAGCCAGAGCTCCTGCCTGGTGACAAGTGTGAATTCCCTGGGGGCTGGCTGCAGGTGGCACCTGCATTCCCCCTGCACACTTGCTGAATATGTTCCCTCAGGCCTGGCCACTGCTGGCACTGCTCTGACCTCGCTGCAGGAGTGCAGAGCAGCCAGCACAGGAGAAACAGGCTGTGGGTGTGAAGGAGGAGAAGCAGCAGTTCCACTGGTGACACATTTACTGCAGGGACTGACAAAGCCATGCTGAACCCTGCCCTGCCTTTTATAAAACCTGGGGCTGCTCTAAAACCCCACAGCTCAGGGCACAGATGCCACCTTTGCCCTTTTTTAAAACCTTCCCTGCTGGGAGAAGGGTTCTCCAGAGTGTTTGTGAGCCTGGAAGCATTTCTGAAAGCAGGGCAGGTGCCTTGCCCCTCATCCTTGGCCACCAGGCCAGCGTGGAGGGTGCCAGAGGAGGGGACAGTGGTGGAAGGTGCTTTCAAACCCCGTGACTCATGCAAAGCAAGCCCATGTGTTCCCTCATTGGGATGGCTGCAGGAGTTACCTTGGCTCGCTCCAGACTTTTTCGCTGTTCATGGAATGCAGATGGGCTTTTCAGTGCTGCAACAGGAAAGAAAGAGGAGCAGTCAGCACAGGAGCGGAAGCAAGCAGCTACCAGGATATTCAGCAACAGCATTTTAATGAGTGCTATAAAAATAGCAACACAAACTAGCTGTTCTCTTTATTGTGCTGACTAAAAATAACTCAGGAAAGCTCTGGGAAATCCCTTGCTCTCAGCCAGTCCGTGGCAAGAGAGCAGGGGGGATGGAGAGCATGGGGAGAGCAGGAGGCACGTGGGCAGGGAGGGATGCAGGCTTTGAAACACAGTGCTCTGTGGGACTCGTCAGAGAGAGGATAAATCTTTTCCCTGCCATGTTCCCTGCAGGTCGTGGAAGGCACCACAGCTCCAGAAGACACATCTGGGAAGAGCAAACACCTGTGAGGGAACCTCACCTGAAAGTAAAACCTGTAGGTGACTAAGGCCTAAGGTCAGCAGGAAAATGAATACCTGCCTCAGCTCTTGGGGTCTGTGGTGCAGCCTCCAATGAGGGCATTGCCAGGTGGTCCTTCATCCCTCTTCTGTGACTGACCACTAGCATTTGTCCTGACCCCTGCTCAAAAGCAGCTGTGTCACATGGGATCTCCCTGGGCAGGCAAGCAGCAGATCATGTCCTCAGCATCTCCTGACTTCAAGGAGGATTAACCCAGTGGCACTCCCAAAAATAGGCCAATATTCCCTGGCTCTGGACCAGTGAACACCAGTCCCATGGAGCAGCCTGTATTGGAGTCATGGAGAATCTTGCACATTTCCTTGCTTACTGTGGTGCAGTAGAAATCAAGGCAGAATTTGCATAGAGAAGGGGTTAATACTTCTCACGTCCTACAAAAATTCTTTTCTGTCTGTGTAAGCAGACAAAACTAACTGTTCCCACCGGGACAAGGAAAGGGAAGGTGTCCTGACCCACAAAAACAGTCTGCTGCAACCCTTTGGCAACAGAAATTCTCTCTCCATCTTCTGAATGGGATCCAATAAAGACAGAAACTATTTTCATGCAGGCCTTGTTATCCTCCATCAGTCTAGGGGAGGATGAAAAGAAGACTGGGGAGAAACAGGAAAGGTTTGGGGCCCTCTGAATTGGCTTTTGGTAGTCAACACCCAGGCAACCCCTGGAACATCCAGTGAATCACAGAAAAACACAGAAGGCACATTCCTACTCCTGCCATTTGGAAAGCAGACAGACAGACAAGCTGATGTTGCTGTGCCATGCCCCAGTGAGCAGCCACCAGCACTGGTGACAGCTGGTTTAATCAGAAGCAAAATTAAATAGTGCACATGAGAAAATGAAGTTAGCAAGAGATGACTTTCCCAGCCCTGCTCATGTGAAGTACTGATGTTGGCATGGCAGTGTGCTACAGGCACTGACCAAGTGCTGTGCTATTCAAGAGGAAAGTGCTGCAGAGTTTAGTAATTTACCAAGATTTTTTGAAGAATTATGTGGGTGCTGCAGCTTGTCTCAGTCTGCAGAACAAATAAAGACATTGCTAGCACTGCTAGTTCAGAGAACTTGTCAGGGGATGACATTTCAGCATGAAATGGGTGACAGCCTGGAGGCACCAGAGCAGAGGTGCTGTGTGTGGTGTTGATCACCCTGGGACAGTTTTAAGGCTTCAGTGAGGATAATGTGGTGGCTGTGTATAGCAGGAGGTATTTTTGCACCTTCAAGCACAGGTATTTTTGCAGTCCATCACAGCCAGGGAGACTCACCTGGTCCTCAGAACCAACATGGCATGGGAAGATATGGTTAACAAAGACTTGTTTTTGGTGAGGAATGTCTGCACATGCCCAAGCCATGGGGAAGCTGGCTGGGGCTCCCATGTATTAAATGCTAACATCTGACACTTCCTCCTGATGTCAAATTCAGCAGTTAAATTCTGCGTGTTTGTTTTTATAATGGCATAAGTGCCTTTTCTTCTATTACTTTCAGTGAGTGAACCGTGCTCAAGTTTCCCAAAATGGTCTTCTTGGACAGAAACCAGACTGCAAAATGTCAGCCTAGAAGTTGGAAGTGCAAAGAAGCTGTAAGTAACAGGAAAATACCCTTCAGCTGCCATCAAATATATTTGGCTGAATACTTTGCAGTGTGTAAGGTTTGAGCTGTCGGGTGCCACGTGTGACAGAGCAGCCTTGCAGAGCAGCCCCAGGTGTACAAACCTCTCACTGCTGCCCCATGTTCTTGCATTACTCTAACAAATATCACAGTATTTTGTCTAAAGCTTCAGCTCCCGGAGTCTTGTGATCAAAGTGCCTGCCCTTTCATGGCAGGCAGCATAAAATCTGAATGCTTAAAGAAATAAACAGGCAAAATGTGGAAAGAGTATGCATTTATCAGTCTTAAAAAACATTGATCATTTTGGCCGTCATGATTTTTGTCATCCTGCTCAAGTTTTCCTAGTGCTTGGTGCTGACAAGAATGTCCTGAGAAGGCATCTGCTGTTCAGCACAATCCTCCAGGAAGGACAGGGGAGGGACAGGGTGCAGCAAGCAGTGCTAGAGCCATGCTCTTAGAGAGGTGGTGTTCTGCTGCTTAGGCAAGAGCTCCATCACAGTCTTCAAGGGCAGAAGAGACAGAAGTGACACAGCCTCTGGGAAAATTGTGATCTTAGCAGTGAACCCAAGGGGTCCTTGATGAGACAGAAAGAAGAATCCTCTACCTGGGTCCCAGGTAACCACAGATTTGCACATGGAGCCTGAGCTAGGTCAGGATGGAGTATTCCACTGGGCAGGGCTGAGCTCCCAACATCTTTTCTCCAGTGGTGCTACAGCTTTCATGATGCACCTGCAGGTGCAGAAGGGGATGGTTTTCATTCACTGACTTTTTGGGCTCTAGCAACTGACTTTGTTGCAGAATGATTTCATGGTAATGCTGTCCTGGAGTTTGTCCTCCAGGCTCGAATGCCAGGTGAGCAGGGGTGGATGGGGTCAGAGGGTGAACACATTTGTCCCTCTGTCACACAGCAAGCAGCCCTCGTGGGGGTTCACTGGCCTCAGGTGTGCACTGACAGCTCTGCCCTGGGGGGCCCTGCCTGGGCACAGACCTGGGTATGGCTCAATCCTCCAGGGATTGCACTGGGGCCAAGGCAGTGCCCCAGAGCTGCCTTCCTCCCCAGCCTCCTGGAATGAGCCCTCTCATCCTCTTCCTTGTCCTGGCACAGAGGTTTCTGGCTTTTACAGGAGGACAGGAGATTCTCTGCCCTTGCCTACATGAACAGCTTTGTGAGTCCTCTGCTTGAGCTGGACATGCTTGTCCTGCTACAGTGACCTCTGGGACAGGGAGCTCTGCAGCTGAAATTTTGGATGGTGTAAAGTAAGCATCTCTCCTGACTTCAGTTTGAGCAGGGGCATTATAGTCTGTGTGATAAATGCACTGTACAGCACCAGGGATCATCACGTTTCTGCAGGGCTGGAAGCAAAGTCCCCCTGGTAGAAATTTGCTCTGAGCTGTGGGGGTCTGGTGCCACACAGTACCCGAGCAGTGCCCAGTGAGCACAGCCCTCTAAGCCAGGATGAAAAAAGCAGAAGAAGATACTCACGTGGCATGATGCCTTGGTCTGCCAGCTGCTCACGGGTCCTTCTCTGCTGGAGCCGTAGCTGTAAAACTGTGAGAGACAGAGTGTCAGGGAAAGGGGCAGGATTGTCCTGAGGTGCTAATTCAGGGACAAAGCGTGTAGGGTCTGTGTGTGGCACAGAGGTCTGGCACTGATCCCTGCTGCTGCTGGACCAGCCTTGTGAACAGTTTAGCTCATCCCATCACTCAGGTAACCATGCCTGTACTTTGAGTTAGTGTCATATTCTACACCTTTGGTTTTGAAAATTTGTCCTCGAGAGGACACCCATATCACAAGGTGAAATACAGAATTCAGTTCCATGCTTTCCTGCTGGAAGCTCACTAGAGCTTGCCATGAATACAGACACCTCAGTCACAACATAACCACACACTTCCCTGCCCACCAGCACAGCCTCAGGCTGCTTCTCCTCCGCTGCCCAGAATGAGCTGGAGTTGGAAGGAAAAGAAAAGCAAGAATGACATTTTTGACCTTGGGAGCAACCTGCTGAGCTCTGCCAACAGCTCATGTCTACAAAACAGCTCTCCTGGGATGTGGGATGGAGCTGAAAAATAATCCCTTCCAGAGCAGTCCCCAAGGCATGGGGCTCCCTGAGATGCCATTGCTTGTGACTTTTCCATGTCCTCTGTACAAACCATGTTTCACATTCAGAGCAAATGTTTAGTGAAGGCTTCATGTGGGACAATGATCTCCTGCCAAATTCCAGCACTTCTTTGGACACCAAAGATAGATTCTTGCTGTGAGGGAAAAATGTAGCCTTCAGTATGTGGTAAAGTCTGTGTGTGTGCTGTTCTTCTTAACCCAGGGTGAAGCTGATGGCTGAAGTCACTGGCAAACCTTGCTGAGTTGTAGCCCTCCTCTGCCCCATGGCACCACCACCCTCTGTAAGTACTGGTTCTGCCTGTGGACATGGATTTAGACCCTCACTCTCTGGGTACCTACACTGCACCCAGTTATCTGCACTCCCTTTGCAGAATTCATCCCCCTCTGGGGCCCTCAAAACCAAATGAGACAGTCCAGGCTCTGGCAATGCCTGTGTTTCCTCCTGGGCCATGCAGCCAAGTTAAAGGTAGCCAGCTCCTGGCTGGGATCTCACACAGGGTGAGATGTACCCCAGTTTCTCTGCACAGAACCTTCTCTGTGACTGCTCACAACACTGAAGAGCAGTGCAGAGCTTGGCACTTTCCCTAACAGATGGATCTTTATGGAATAGGTGAGCTAAGGGAAGTGAGAAACTGTCCAAGAATAAAACCAATCTGTCAATCACCCAAGAATGGTTCTGTACTCTCCTAGTCCAGTATCCCAGGCATTAGAGCATCCTGCTCTAACTGAGGCAATTTACACACAACATCCCATTATTAACAGGAACCAGAGACAGCAAAGCCTTCTCGAGTCACATCCACCACCCTGCCAAGGACACAGCAGTGCCCCATCAGGCTGTAAAATATCCTGAGTGAGGATCCTCCATCACTTCCCTTCACAGCTCCCACGTGTACCAAATTATTTGCACCATTTCACTCCAACTTCCGACACAGCCAGACCAAGTGATGTACCACATCCATAGGCAAGGGGGATTCGAACAGTCTGTGCATTCAGGGCCCACATTCCCTGCTGCTTCTGCTTATTTCATAGCCCTTCCTAGCAAACAAACAATTCACCAGCCCCCTGGAGCAGCCAGCTGTCAGCCAGGCTGGTGAGGAGGAGAAGGACAGGGTACAAATCCCCTTGGAGCATAGCTGGGAAGGTGATGATGATTTCCTGTGTGGTTGGTGTAAGATTCATCATCTGCCCTGCTGCAAGAAGTGATAAAAACGTGTGGGTTTCACTGCCATAGCTCTCCCAGTGTTTGGCTGCAGGAGCAGTGCTTGGGAACCCAAATTCCCCAAATCCCACTGCCCTCCACTGAGCAGGGCACAGTCTGGGGGATCCCCCCACTGGAGCTGGTCCATGCTCCACCTCACAGCCTCTCCTTTGCCTCCTGCCCTGTGGATAGACTGTCACAGAGGGGATCTGGGACTACGTAATGATCATTTTGTGCAGGAGAAAAGGTCTCCAATTTGGTTTTTCTTGCTGATGGGTAGAAAGGCTGTGAGCCAGCAATGTCACTCACTGCTCTGGTGTGACAGCTGAGCGATTCCATGGGCAGGTCACCTCCCCTAGACAGGGAGTTCATCATGGGCCATGCTGAGCTTAGCTTACAAACATCCTTAAGTCTGGCTCTGGCCCATCCTTAAGCTACAGGGCAAGGAGGAAAATTTTATCCAGCCTTGTCTGTTCAGGACATGCTGTCAAAAAATGTGAGGACAGGCCAGTGCAAGTACCAGTCACTTCCGGGAGCAGCACACACGCAACAGTTGAAATAGTTATTTTAGCCACCAAATATCCATCCCAGTCTGGACCTCCTCATGCAGTAGGATTCATGACTCGACTCTCAGATATTTCTGTGAACTTCCAAAACCTGTTGCAAACCATCTGAAGAAATGTAGTGGACAGTGTCAGACAAAAATGCTGAACATCTCTGCACAAGAGGGAGGCAATCTCTGAGGCAGTGCTGCAGTTTGCAGCTTGGCAGATGCCAGCTTAGGGTTTGCACCTTTCCCTTACAACCAACAGTGCTTAAAAACAGGGCTGGAGGGGCCCCTGGCACCATCCAAGCCACCATTTAGCTGCTTCTTTCCTTGAAGCTGTGTCCAACTCCAGCTGCATTCCTTTCCTCTTTCTCTGCTGCATGTCTGGAGGTCTGAGCTCTGAGTACTGTATGGGAATTAAATTTTCAGGAACATTCTTATTTTTAAAGGGAACGACTGTGCTAACACTTCAGAGGAACATTTATCATACGAAAAGTGGCTGGAGCACTGAAGAGACAATCTTGGTCCCACCCCCCAGCATCCTTGTTGCCTGCCTACACCGGTTTGGATGGTGAGAAGTGCCAGCCACGGAGCAGCCGTGCACACTGGTCATCCTGTGCCACCCCCAGCGGAGAGACAGCCTTTCTTTCAGCAATCCTGCTCTCTCCTGGGGTGCCCCACGATGAGAAATCCTCCCAGGATGATGAGAGACATGGCAGACCTATCCCACTGAATTTGCTCATGAACTTTTTCTGTCAGAAATACTCCTCACTTCTATGCTAGCACCAAGTTCCATTTACTGATATTGGCTTCCAGAAATGTCCTGTGCAGCAGGGCTGTGACAGTGGTGCAAACGAGACCTCCTGGCATCAGTCACAGCTTCCTCTGGCGGCCCGAGCTTTGAGCACTGCCTGTGACTTACAGTCATGAATCATCCTCCTCTCTAGGAGCTGACCTCACAGCTGTAGAAAGCTCAGAGGACAGCTTGGGCCTTGCCTGGCCTGGTGATGCACAGAAAAGACATGTTCAAATCTCCTGTCCACCCCAGGAACAGGCAGATCCAGCCATCTGCTTCAGCCTGCAAGGACACTTTGAGTCTGATGCTCAGCAGACAATCAGGATGGGTGGGACTTCATCACCTGCATCAGAGCATCCCTGCACTGGGGTACTGTCAGAGCACTCCCAGCACCATCCTCTCCTCGGGGAATTGGCATGAGCAGCACAGGGGGCTGAGAATCATGAGCCATGTGTCCCATGGAGTGAGGGAAGTGCCCTCCTCACAGGCTCAGGACTAGGACAGGCAGCACAGACATGGCTGACCTGACCTAGTGTTGGGGCTGGTGTGTCCCCAAGAAAGAGACCACTGAAAAAGCAGCAGCAAGTCACTGTCCCTTCTGCCACCAGCAGCTCATTCCTGCCCTCGTGGCTCAGAGCTGGGTTTTGGGGAGTGTGAGTGCACCTCAGTGGTGCACAGGATGGGGACAGCTCTGCTGGGCTGGAGAGTTTGGCAACAAATTGGGAGTGGGGAGGGGGGCTCCTGCTGGCAACAGCAGCAGTTTTGTTGCCCACAAACAGCAGCTGAGCAAAGGTGAAAGACAGGCCTGTCCATGGCCATGGTGTGTATCAGGGAACCTGGTGACCTGCCCTTGCTCACACACTGACTGCAGAAAGTGGCCCTGGAATCAGAGAATATCCAGAGTTGGAAGGGACCCACAAGGATCATCAAGCCCAACTCCTTGTTTTGGACCCAGCCACCTTAGAAAGGCAGGGCTGCTGCTGGCTGTGAGACTGGCTTTCCATTTAATGTCCAAGGTATTGTGTGAGCTTGATGGAGAAGAGGAGCTGCCCCGTGGATTCTCTCACTGTCCCACGGTGCCAGCAGGGCAGGATCAGGGCTGGCACTCTGACAGGTTCAATCATGTTGTTCATGGCCCTCTCAGGACTGTGTCTTTTCCTCGCAGGAGCAGGGGCCAGTTCTCAAAGCAGGATGTGGGCAGGACCCTGGGGCTCCTTCCCAGCTGAGCAGCAGGCTGGCATTAAACTCCAGTGTGGAGTGATTCTGAGCTGGGTGACAAGCCAGTCACAGCAGAGTCTCACAGGACTTTTCTGGAGGTGCTGTTTTGTGAAAACACCTTGGCCAGACTTTGTCTTGAGCCCCTTCATGGATCTCAGCCCCCCTGCTCTGCCCATAGCCTTGAGCCATGAAGTGATTTCGCTGTAACATGATGTCTCCAGGCCCATGTTATCCTCTGACAACATGACCTCGGTGGGAGCTGTGTGAGCAGAATGAAGCTCAGAGGTGAAGCTGGAAATAGCTGCTCAGCCAGGACAGCCATGGACAGCCCTGGTCAGTCCTTTCCCAGGTGGACACTGCTTTATCTCTGCCTGTGATGTCACTTCAGAGCTGGGAGCATTTTACTTCTAACAGACAGATGTGCTACAAATGTGTAGCAAACTTGCATTGAAAAATCTCTGCATGGGTGAGAACTACGTTTCTAACCCCAAGTCCAGGTCTTCAGGTACCTTGGAAGAGACACTAGGCTAGCACAGCTGGCTAGCAAGGAGCCCAGACCACCAAATGAGCACAACCAGCTGTGAAATCCCTGTGAATCCATCAAAATATGCAACCCCAAGCTCACAGTGGTCCTGAGAAGAGGCTCTCCCCTTGGAGCCACCCCTTCAGCACCCCTATGAGCAGATGTCTCTGAAGCACAGTGAGGTCTGTTTCAATCTGTGCTACAACACATGCCTGACTGACAAAGGAACAGCTGACTGTCCATTAAAACACAGAGGGATAAGATGCCAGAAAAACGAAAGCACAAACTGATCTACACCAAGTCAGTGTTTTCTGAAAACTTCACAAAAGTCTCATCAGTTACAGCAAGGCCATGGTTTGAACACACACACACTGACTGTGACCTGTATGAGTTCATGAGCTGAGAGGAAACACAGGCACATGCTTTATCTTTGGACACCAGGAAAATCAAAATAAAGGTTCTGCCAAAACGCCTGGCCAAACACCCTACCAAGACCTATTCTCTTCTGCCTTTATTGACCTGCTGATTTTGGTCCAAATCACTCTCGCCACCGGAGGCAGACAGAATAAATTCCTCTCCCATCTCAGTTTCATTCAAGTCCTATGTGCAAGCATGAATACTTTCCTCCACGGAGCCAGGCAAGTGTTCTCTGCAAACCCACACCCATATGTCCACAATTAGGTCTTGGTACCCCATGCCAAGCCATGCAGAGCCTTATTTATAGTGTTAAACTTTCACTTCTCACCAATTATCTGAATTACCACTGAAGTTAGGCAGATGTTGGCCTTGCAAGCTTTTTCCATTTAGCTGCAAAAAAAGGTCAGGGCTAAGGTTGGATCTGCATTTGTCAGCTTTGTTTGCTTTGTCCGATGCCAATGCTTCTCCACTGCTGGAGAACAATTGGTTTGTACTCAGAGCAAGAAATCACATAAATGATCATCTCTGGGAAGAGTTAAATGTGTTTCTGGAACAGCACTTAGACGTCCTGTTGATTTAGTGCAATCCCATTGATAGTTGGATTGTATGGGACAGCATGGCAGACTTGAAGAATCATCATTCCTGCAAAATTTGTCAGGATGACCTCAGATCAGAATATTTATGTTTGGTCAAACAGACAAAATAAAGAGGCACACAGATCATCGAGGAAGAGAAGCAGGACCCTGCAGGACTGCAGCATGGTGGTGATTTTCTCTCCTCTGGAGCAGTTCCTGGTGCCTGGCACTGGAGTAGCCACTGTCCCTCCTCATGGCACAACTGTGCTAGTCCTTCACTGGGACCACTGGAGAGACAAGAACAGGAGAAACTACTGTGGCACTCGAGGGATGATTGCAGGGCACATTGAGAAAAGCCACTGCCACCACCACAGCAGCCTTTCCTGGATAAACACACTTTTGCTTGCTACTGATGCTGTCAGATGGAAGTGAGGAACAGGAGAGCTGCCCCTGGAGCCACACCAGTGCCACCACCTTCTAGCTGCCACCTCCTTGCTCCAATTTCTGCCTGGTGCATAACGGAGAGATTAAAGGGATTCTGGGAGGAGGAAACAAGTAATGCATCTCCAGCTTCCCTGAACACACATAGCTCCTTCAGCTGCTTAGCCTATGCAGGCCAGGGAGAGACAGCAAAAGTTTCGTTATTAAGATTTACTTCAGCCCTCTTTAATATTGGCCTGGAATCCTTCAAAAGGGATTCAGACTCATCATGAGTCATGGAGCACAGCTAATCCTTCCCAAACCTGGGGAGCAAACAGAGCCTCACACCTGCGGCTCAAGAGCATTCCCAAAGCCAGGGCACAGGCTCAGCCTGGCTCCTTGGGGCTTGGCATTTCGGGGCTGATACCTCCTGCCTCTGTGCAAGCTATACAGCTCTGGAACTGCTGCTGTCCCCTGTCACAGGCCCTGAGCTCTGCAGGATGATGTGGGGCACAGCCATGGGATGTTTGAGACTTTCAACCCTCTTCCAAGTGAATGGAGGATGGTAAACCAGAGCTCTGCACCTCCTGCCACCCTTGTGGGCTTTACAGGTGACAAAGCCTGCACACAGAGCAGGGATGCCACAGGAAACTGTGCCATAAAGACCTTGCAAATAAAAGAGATTCCGTTAAATGTTAGCTTTTTCTTCTCTGTTGCCCATGTTATTAAAAATCCAGCACAAACTGAAAGCAGCTTTACTGACTTATTTGGTTTCTCAGCATTCTGGCCTCCTCCTGCCTCACACGCTGTGATAACCAGGGCTGTGCTGTGGTCATGTCCCGTGTCACCAGCGGTCACAGCCATGGGGACAGCGAGATGCAGACATGCATTTGGGATGTTGGTGAGCCCAGCGCCAACAAAATCAACAGGCAGAGAAATCTTGTCAAATGAGAAGCCTGCCTTTCACCAGGCCATAGCAAGGGATAGCAGTTGTGGGAATAAATCATGAAGCAAAGAATGCCCCACAAATTGACTGTCCTAGAAATGCTGAAAGGCACGAGAATTTATGGACGCAAAGACCCACAAAGTTTACTTTTCCTGGAGAATCATTTGAAAAATATGTTTAGAGAGCCCACTGTTGGTTCCATAATAAAACCAGCTTACAAATAAACCAGAAATGAGCCTTAAAAACAATCTTGGTTCATTTGAAAAGAATGCAGGGACAATGAACAGCCCGTCCTCCGCTCCTCAGGGAGGTGGCAGTGTTGCTTTGTACATGCTGGAGGAATTGTTACAGACTGAGATTTTTTTCAAATGAACAGCAGTGTACCATAATATACCAACAAAATTTAAGGAATGACTTAATCTAATGAAATGTAAGATCAGAGAGATATGGAAACCACACCAAAGACCTGGACCAAGGCTTTGTATAATTGAGCCAGACTAGGACACTTGTGTTTGCTCACACACTCTGGGGTTTTCAACCAATTGCCAACTTTGTATTTGCTGAGAAAACAAAGTTTAAGTTGACCACCCAGCTATCTAAGAGATCCTGATAACACCACTCATGTCTCCCATCAGTACCATAAATCTCCCGTTTCATTATCTACAATGAGTAAGGAGGCAAAAACACACACGGCGTGGGTGACATGCCAGACCGGGTGCATGTTCCAACGTGACTGCCCTGCCTGGGTTTAAAGCATCCCGTACAGCACATGCGACTGATTTATCTGCACATCCTCACAGATAATATTCCCTTCACTTCTGGGAAGGTCAGAGAAAGCACCTTGACAACTTTTTTTGGCATTGCTGTTAAAATTTGCGGTATGCTGTGATCATTAAAAAAACTACAAGTCAGGATACCCACTCCCAAAGAGAGCATACTTACTATAGATGCAGCCAGTGACTAAAGGCATGAACATCCAGCAGAGGGGCTGATCTAGAAGCCACTGTCCCATAGTTCACCTTCACTCACCTTCACTCACTGAACGTCCTCGGAGAAGCCCCTGCCTGGTGCTTCCCCTGACTTAGGAGCTGCAGGCATGTTTAACTCACAAACCCTCCGCCAGTGGCAATCAATTGTGTGCCTCTGGTTTTATTTCTCTGATGATGTCACTTTAAATACTTTTCATGTTCCATTTGTTATTTTTACTTCTAAAAATGACGCATTTCTTCAAATTCATTTTTCTCCAATTAGTCACAACTTAATGGAACAAGCTCGGCTGCCTGCCTGTCAGAGAGCGTGTCAGGCCCGTTCTCTCCGTGGTTATCCCACACAGACCCGCAAGAGCACCTGGAATATAGGGACGGCGTTAGGCACCTTGTTTATCCCAGATACCCTTCTGGCTTCCTGCCCAAATCCTTCGCAGCAGGGCCAGAGCAGGAGAGCCGCGAATTGCAGTTTTACCAACATAAAACACAGACATAAATCAAAGGCAGAGAAAAACCAGGAGTGAAAACAGCAAGAGAGAGGAAGATGCATCTCTGCACTTGTGGAACAGCCTCTGTAAGAGCAAAGCCGTGACAGCTCCACAACCCCTCGAGCCTTTTGCTCACATGCTGCTTCCGAACATTTAATGCAAAACAGTTTGTGGCTACGGCTTGACAGAGAGAGAAGTTTTAAGAGAAATCTCAAGGTTTTCCCTACCTGATCTGAACTTGCTCCGAATCAGCAAGGAGTGCTCAGACCCCAGGAGTGTCATGGTGACTCAGGGACCAGATCCAGACGCCCCTCACTTAAACCATTAACTTCCTCCACAGGGAAAAGCCGACCAAAGCGTGGCTGGTGCTCAGGATTCATCCAGCTCTCCTGGACTCTCTGGGTGCTTTTACAGCCGGCTGGCAAGGAGCAGCAAGTGGCTTTGTAAGATTTGGTCCCATCCAGCACTGACCCCGCACAGACACCAACTGCTCCCCCTGTGCTGTGTTGAACTAATTAACGTGGAGCCAGCGGGAGCCTCCTCCCGCCCCGAGTTTACTACCAGCAGCTGGGTGTCCTGGCTGATGTCATCGTCTAGCGGGGAGCAGCGACTATCGGAAAGGGTCTTAGCAAAGACAGAAGTTTGATATCTGATCCTAATTACTACCGGCCGTACGCAGCCAATCCGGGCGCTCCCCGTCTCAGCCGACTTTGGGAGCCGCTGGAAATATCAACAGAGCCAGGGCTTAACTCTTTGCAGCGTGGTGGGACACGGGCCCCGCACCTCGCGGGGCTGGGGGCTCGGCTCGCAAAAGGGAGGGGAGGGCTGGGGTCGGGACAAGTGTCCCGGCACAGGATGGCCTTGGGAAGGTCACACCTGAGCGCTGCCTTGGGTGCCATCCCCGACAGGGGGCACAGGACGTGGCTGCTGTGAGCACGGATCGGGGTGAGCACGGGGCTGCTGGGGGTGGCACTGCTGGGGGGTGGCACTGCTCAGGTGTGGCACTGCTGAGGGATGGCACTGCTCGGGTGTGGGTGTGGCATTGCTGGGGTGTGGCACTGCCCAGGTGTGACACCTGGATGTCCCTGCTGCCGCACAGGTGTGCCCCGAGCTGTGCTGCTCTGCTCACACCTTTCCCAGTGTGGGGCTGTATCCAAGGAATTATCCATCTGAGATATCCCATGTGCTGCAGGAACCCAGAACGTGTTCTCTGTGCTGTGGCACATGGGCACGGATTTGTGAGGACCTTGGCTCAAAGTTTCCTGTGCCACAGCAATCCCAAGGAGGCTGAGGACAGTGTTGTAATGGAGGATCTCTCCCCACTTACCAAACACGCTCTCAGAGAAGAGAAGCTGATTGCAAATACACAAAATAAAGAGAAGCAGACCCTTTGAGGCTCCCCTTCCCCGAGCCCACATCTGGTTCACTTGAGGGGATGATCTGCTGGCAGCTTTTATTGTGCAATGTAAGTAGTTCAAGCCAAGCTAAGAAGCTAAGTCAAGGACAGATCTCAGCTTCCCCGACGTGTAGGTCTCACCTAGGAAGCTGCCTAAGTTCCCTCTAGGTCATAAAAATACTTCAGGACTGGTTTAAAGTTTTGTTGGGATTGTTTTGGGGGTTTTTTGTGTGTATGTTTTTGGTTTTGTTTTTATTTTTTTCCTTCCTTCATTTTAATGCCATGGTTTCTGGGAAGTACTCCTAAACAGTTTGCATTTGGGATGGGAATTTCAGGGCTTGTACACCCCAGAGGCCCTGATTCAGCAGTGGCCCAGTACAGCAGAGAACTGGAGTCTCTCACCCTCATGTAGTCCATGTGGCAGAACTACAGAAACACAGAATCATTTAGGTTGGAAAAGTCCTCTAAGATCATAAAGTCGAGCTGCCAACCCAGCACTGTCAAGCCCACCATTGCCCACATCTCTAAGCAGCTAATCTACACATTTATTGAACATTTCCAGGGATGGCCATTTCACCACTCCCCTGGGCAACCTGTTCCAATGCCTGAACACTCTTTCAGTGAAGAATTTTTCCTAAATCCTGGCACAACTTCAGACCTTTTCCTCTTGGCCTGTTGCTTGTTACCTGACAGTTGAGGTTAATGAGGCTGTCCTGAGCTGAGTTCCCTGCTTACCACGGGCTGGATGGGATTTCCTGCTCATGCTACATCTCATGAATTGGATTTTCCTTAATGAGTGGCAAGGGAGGGATGATTTAAATAAATTGATCTCCAAGCACTAAGCTGAGCTGGTAAACAGAGTTCTACTTGTTTAGCAAGGTGGCCAGAGTCTTGTTCCTTATTAATTTTTCCTTATGTTTAGTCCACTGTACTTGAAATGTCCTCTCTAACGGAGTTAACATCACAATCACAGCAACAAACAAACTCCACCACTCAGCAGAACCATGCCACGAGCAGCTCAAGGACAAAAGCAGGACTCACTGACACCCTGTGTCTCAAACTGCAGGGTTTTGTCCTTTTTTGCTTTGCAAACTCCTGTTTGATTTACTGCTTCTGCTGGCCAAAGCTCCGCTCAGGTAACCCTGCTCCCTTTGGATTTTCAATTCCTTCCTTCCTTCCCCAGTGGGGGATGGAGATACATCTTTCTTAGGAGGTGACACAACCTATAATTGTTGACTCATCTCAGCAAATTGCTCAACTGCTAAACTCACAGTCCAGAGCTGGTGTTTCCCTGTGATGTTCATTACGTGACAGTCAGCCCTGACCACGTGTACTCTTGATGTCCTCAGGGAATAGGAAAGTTGTCTCTCATAAACCTCAGAGCCAAGGACAGGACTGAGATGCCACCACAGATACTGAGCCATCTGCCTGGCTGCTGACTGCTTTAAGGCAGTCCAGAAATATTTATCCCCCCACAAGGTCTTCATGAGTTTCCAGAGTTGCCATTGCCCAGCTCTCATGTCTTGGCCATGTCTGCACTTTGGTCAGTGTTCAGCTCTGAAAAGGGGCCTCACCACCAGCTGCATCACCATTTCTCTGGAAGATGCTACAAAAGTCCCTGCAGAGACCACAATTGGTTCCCACTCTCCTGTTCCCAGCTCTGCTATAAGCAGCTCTGTTGTAAATAGGGTCATCTTGACTGGTGAGTGAAAGAGTGAGCCTTAAATGCCAGAATAAATTAGTCATGGCAGGGAATTCCTTTGAACTGAGATGTCACAGCCCAGAGCCATAAGGATATCAGCTCTGTGCTGCTCACCAGATCCCAGGAAGCCATCCCTTCTAATCTTCCAACACACCCTATTGTTTATAGAACTGATTTGTTTTAAAGTAGATTGTTTGTTTGTATGTAGATTTGCAACTATGGGGAAAAGAACCAAATTGAGCTGAAGTTCCAGTGAAACCCCTATGGGGACTTAGAGGGGTCAGTGTATGACAGTGTCTGTGTCAAAGGGGGTTTCCCCAAACCTGCTGTTCTGCCAGTCATGTCTGCTCAGATTGTCCTCTCCTGTGGCAACGAGACTGGCTTGTCTTTGATTTCTTTATTCTAGCACCTGGCAGCTCCCTTTGGAAAATACCCCTCCTGCCATGGCCTTATTTCTTGAATTTTCATGGCATGTTGTGGAAAGACAGATCTGATGGTATGAGCTCCCTGCCCTGACTCCCCCATCCCGTGTGTAGAGCAGTGACAATTTGCTGCTTGCTTGTGCAGCTGTGGTGTGCAAGGTCCCATGGGGAGGGGCAGCTGCACTGGCACATAGCTCTCTGCTGAATGTCCCCAGGCTGGCATCACTCTGAATCCTGAAGAAGTGGGAAGGCTGGAAAAAGAGTTGCTTTTACAAATATGTTGCTCAGAAGGAGTGCATTCTTCCATTCATACCCAATACACAGTACAGAGCAATAGCCAAGGGCAGGTTTCACATGGAAATCACTAGCCAAGGCTCACAGGCAACTCTGGACATCCTTTGAAGATGCCTACTGACAGGATGTCATCATTGTGATAGAGAGTGGATGAAGAAATCTTTCCCTGAGAAAGAATTTTCACTGAACTGCCCATGAGTGGATCTGAATTCAGGGCAGAACCTCCTGCTCTGAGCTGCTCCAGCAAAGCTCCAGCCATGCTGTTCACCATGGCCTTTAGGAACCTGAAGAGAAATTATCTTCTCTTTGCATGCCTGAGACTTACCTGGGGGTGAATTGCACAGAAAAGAGCTCCTGTGGCTTTCACATGGCAAACAGTCAGGATATTTCTCTATGACCTGGGACAAACAGAGGCTTTCTGAGCTGGTGCTAGCGAGGCAGCAGTGACAGTGTCTCTGCCACTGTGAAGCAGAGGTGGCCTCTAGGGACTAGCTCAGAAGGATCCTGGCTGTGTCCTAGCTCAGGACATGCCCAGAGCATGGTATTTTCTTTGGTCAGGGAGCTGGGAGTAGGGATGGTCCAATCCTTCGCTTCTGATAGCACCTGGTAAGAACCATCACAGCAGCATCCCACTATCCTGAATTTGCCACTGTCTGCGAGGCTTTTAAGTGGTCTGTCCCCTCCCTATCTCCTCACAGAGCTTGAGGGCTGGAATTTATGGCAGAGATGTCATGAGCTCTTCCCATTCCAACAGCAGACAGCCTTGCTTGAATTGGAGCTGTGAACTATTTATCAGCATCCAAGCAAGGTTCTTCAATTGATGAAGGTCTAGAAGATATTATGCAATTGACAATATGAACACAAAAATACTTCTGCACTTTGCTAAAGCTACTATTAAGCTGCCTGATGTTTTCATCATAATATTTATTTCTTTGGAAATACACTAAATTCTCCAATCCCGACTCAAAACAGAAAGATCAGAGAATGAAAATAGGGAGATGACATAGCTGTTTAAAGATTATGTAAAATGTTTTTTACTAGCATAAATATTTGATTGTAAAACTCTGGCTGTTGTGTTTACCAAGCAGGGATGTGCAGAGAGCTGCCACAGACGGGCACTGTGCTGGAGGCTGACCCGTGTGCCATGTCCCGTGTCCCATGTCCTGTGACCCGTGTGCCATGTCCCATATCCCGTGTCCCATGTCCCGTGACCCGTGTGCCATGTCCCGTGTCCCATGTCCCATATCCCGTGTCCCATGTCCTGTGACCCGTGTGCCATGTCCCGTGTCCCATATCCCGTGTCCCATGTCCTGTGACCCGTGTCCCATGTCCCATATCCCGTGTCCCATGTCCTGTGACCCATGTGCCATGTCCCGTGTCCCATATCCCGTGTCCCGTGTCCCATGTCTTGTGACCAGTGTGCCATGTACCATGTCCCGTGACCCATGTCCTGTGACCAGTGTGCCATGTCCCGTGACCCATGTCCTATGATCCGTGTCCCGTGTCCCATGTCCTGTGTCCCATGTCCCATGTCCCGTGTCCCATGTCTTGTGATCCGTGTCCCGTGTCCCGTGTCCTGTGACCAGTGTGCCATGTCCCATGTCCCGTGTCCCATGTCCTGTGACCCATGTCCTATGATCCGTGTCCCGTGTCCCATGTCCTGTGACCAGTGTGCCATGTCCCATGTCCCGTGTCCCATGTCCCATGTCCCATGTCCTGTGACCTGTGTGCCATGTCCCATATCCCGTGTCCCATGTCCCATGTCCCATGTCCTGTGACCTGTGTGCTATGTCCCGTGTCCTGTGTCCCGTGTCCCATGTCCCATGTCCCTGCCTGTTCCTCCCCGTGTGCTGCAGGCTGCAGGGACCCTGGCTCTCATCCCTGACTGCTGGCTCTGGGCAGATTGTCACTCCTGACACACAGGCTGGTCCTTCAGCAGCAGTGGCTGCAGCCACTCCATCAATCCCAGGAGCCTCAGGACAGAGGGCACAGGGGATCAGAGCAGGTGAAGGAAGAGTTAAGGCTCAGGGTCTGAGGCTGGTTTGAGGGAGGTCAGCAGCAGGGGTGATGCTCTCCATGGGGTCGCTGGCTGGAGCACAGTGCTCAGGTCAAGTGGGCTGTGCTGGCAGGAGCTCAAGGCACTCAGGGATCTCCTCTGTCCCATGCAGAGCAGGGGGAAGGGCCAGGCCCGTGCTGTCCAGAGGCACGGGGTGTGGGATGGGAGATACCAGTAGCTGCCTCCTGACTCATGGCTGTGGTGGGACACCAAGGTCAGGGCTCTGGCCTCGGTGGGAGGTCCAGGACAGCAGCACCACGTGCCCTGAGCATGGCCCTGGAGTGGACTCAGGCAGTGGAGGCTCTGGTTCCCCTGCCCCTGTGGGGAGGACAATGGAGGAAAGGCTCTGTGAATTCCCTGCAGGCGCAGCCAAGAGGGATGTACAGTGAGTGGGACTGTGAATTTCTGTGTTTCACAGCTGGGACAGGCACATTTCTATTTTAATCCACTGGAGATGACATTCTGGGGATGGTTTCCCAATGGAGCTGGTGACTTGCTCCCTTCAAGGGACTTCTCTCACACCCACGGCTGTTCTGATGTCTCGAGCTCCCAGGTGCTGAGCTCCCCTTGAACTGGTGCCTGGGGTAAGCCTCAAATGCTGCAGCCCAGCAAAACAGGGACTTCCTCCCTCCATTTTGCCACTGCTCCGTGCATGGTGCAAACCAAGGCTAGAGCTGGCTGCCTGTGTCCTTCCTCTCATAGCCAGCCCCACTGCTCACCCCAGCAAGGATCCAAGCACGCCTTCCCACCCCAGCCTGTGCTGCTGGATACCTCTGTGTGCTGTCCAGTGGCTCTCCTGCCTTTACTGCCACTGCCCAACCCAATGTGCACCCTCTCAGGGCAGCCCTCACCCCCCAGGCTCAGGAACCTCTGCCAGAGCATGAGGAGGGTGAGGCTGGGGCCAGGGTGATGTCCCCACGAGCAGGACTTCCCAGCCAGCTGGACTGGTGAGAGCAGCTGCATGACCAGTGCCGAGGGCAGTGAGGAACATGCGAGGCCAAGCTGGTGTGTTCTGTAGCAGTGATGAGCCCTTGGCTGCTTTCTGGGTGGCCAGTTCAGACAGCAAGGATTTTGTGCCTGGTCTAGCTGCTCCAAGCACTGGTGGCTGGCTGGAAAGGAGGGAGACAAGCAATGGCAGTGCCAGTATCACCCCCAGGCTCCCAGATAACCCATTTGCTGACCTGTGTCCCCCCTCACCCTTCACTCTGAGGGTGTTTCCAGAGCTCCTTGGCAGCGCAGGTGCTGGAGGGGCTGCACGAGTCCCTTTGGAGCAGCTGGATGCCCAGGCTGTGGAGCCGAGGGGGACGAGTCTGCAGCACCCTGAGAGCTGAGGAGGCTCCACAGGGCCTGGCCAGGGGTGACCTGGCTTCTGTTCCCTCCGCAGCAGGACTTTGGGCAAGTCACGTCTCTGTTGGGTTTCCTTATCTCTAACTGGCCCTAATGAGGCTAACCCCTCTGCAAAGCTCTTGGAAATCTCCCTTCGAGCAGGGCCAGATAAGAGCTGTGTTGCTCTAAGCCCTGCAGCAGCTCCAGAGCTCTGAGGCTTCCCCACAGAGCAGCCTGCACTGCCCCATCCCTGCTCCCATCTGCATCCTTCCCTCCTGCCCACGGAGCCCCCTCGGCACAGCCACTGGTTTGGTGGCTCAGCCCTAAAGCAGGAGCGTGTTTTGGGGAGGGGTGTGACAAGCACTAGCGAGGGATACAAAGCAAAGCTGGGCCTGGGTTAGTGGTGAGCAGAGCTAAAGCCCCAGATATACATCGGATGGGCTGGGAGCATTATGTATTCCTGGAATGCCTTCTGGTCTTTATTAAAATGAAACCACAGCCAGCCCAAGAGAGCTCATCGCCCAGGCATCGGGCCAAGTATAAGTTACTTCTACAAATATTTATTTAACCATATCAATGACAAACTCTTTTGTATAAATGTTTTTATTTAATCATAATTTACCAATTATTTTAAATCAATTGTTTGCCTGGTTTCTAAACACTAATCAAGAGGCTTGCATTAGCATTACTCAGGCGGATTAGATGCATTATTTCGCTGAATCTTATGCCATTGCTTGCCTGCCTTGGCCATGGAAGAGGGTGCAGATGGATCCCAAATTTCACTCAAACTGTCACATTCCTGGAGGACTGTGCATGCAGCATTGCCAGCCCTCCCCACCCAGGTGACCTCTGGGCTCAGCTGAGTGCCTCAGGCACAGGGATGCACAGACACTGCTCCCACCTGGTGCTCTCAGGACAGGACTTTCTTCTGGTCTCCCTGGAGGTGTTGGCCCCATCACTGATGCTTTGAGTGCCCTGCCTGCCCTGTTTGACCCTTATACCTGAGCTCAGAACTTTCACTGCTGTTCCTCAGCATCCCCTCAGCCCAGCTCTGGCAGGAATACAAGAGCATGGCCGTGGTGCTTTGGGGCCGAACAGGAGCCAGCTCCCTCTCACACATGGACCTGCTCCAGCCCAGTTCTCTCACCTCTGTTCCTGACATTAGACAACGGTGGAAAACAGAGAATGTGCTCTTCTACAGGGCTCTGCCTGCTCAGAAGGACAGTGAGCTGTGGTGAGGGCACTCAGCAGAGCTTAGAGCACACAGCAGCCTTGGGGAGCACCTCATCCTGCACAGCCACGCAGACCTGAGGCAGGAACAGGAATCTGCTTGTTGCCATCTGCACACGCTGTTTATTTATAAAATTTCAGGCTGCTACTGTCCTGCACCTTGGCTGGCTGCTCGGCAGCGCTTGCTCACGCACGGCTCTGTTCAGCATCTGCCTTTCCAGCCCGGGAGCTGCCAGCTTCCCCAGGACCCCATTCCCCCGCAGCTCTCCACAGGGCACTGCATTTTTGCTGCCAAAATCCCCCTCACAAGCTTTTTGGGTTTTTTTGCTGTCTTCCTCCACCAGTCCCTGTCTGCTCAGAAATGGGAGCGGTGCTGCTGTGAAGCCGGGAGAGCTGGTGCTTTATCCCACTTCAGCAGCCTCCCCAAGCCTGCCCTCGCTCTGTGCTGCTCAAGGAGGAGAGAAAGCAGAGATTTTGAAATTCTCACTGATGGGGAGGGGCATGGAGGTGCCAAACTTTGCAAAACACAGACTTGGAAATGAATAACCCGAGCACAGGCTTGGTCACGGCACTGCAGCAGAGACCCAAAATCACCGGCAAATTTCTTCCAAGATAATTAAACCCCAAACAAACAAAAAGAGGAATTGGGCCAACTTGGATAGAGCTACAGGACTTACCTACTATTTTAAAGATGACGAAAATAGAAATCAGTGCTGTATATAGCCTTGTAATGTTTATGTTTGTTTTTTTTCTGACTGATGAGAAATAGAGGTGCTGCTAGAGCCGAGCAGTGCAAGCACAGGCAGTGTGTGCCTGTGGCCAGAGTCCTGCAACCAGAAAATATCCCAGCACTGGGGACAGGAGCTTCCTGCTGCTGGCTTGGGAACACACAGGGAAGTTCTTTGGAGATCTCTGAAATGCTGTGTAAAAACAGACCTGCCACTCTAAAGCAGATGAAGGGGAAACTCCTGGAAATAAAATCATTCTGCACACTGCTCTAAAAACCCTTTCAGTGTGAGGGAAAATGAGCCAAATGTGCCTGTTTTATGATCTTATTTCTTACAAACTTCTTGTTAGAAATTAACTATTCTTTTGCCTTTTTCATTTCTTCAAAAGTACTGAGGGATTTTTCAGAGCCTCATATCTCTGGTTAAGAAGGAAGAGACTCTCTGAGAAGTCCACACCTGACCCATGCTGGCTGTGAGATGTGGTGCCTCCCTGTGCAGGTGAGAGTGACAATCATGGAACAAGCAGGGGATGCCTTTAGCCCCTGCTCTGCTGTGAGAGCTGCATTCATCCTTCCTGAAAGGACTGCCTAAAAATGAGATGTGGAGTTCATCTCATGTCATAGGCTGCAAGGTGTGACATTTTCTCCTGACCAAGATCAGACAAGATAATGTGGAGATCACTGAGGCCCTTGGTCCACTGCAACATCTGAGTCTGTTCACCGTGAAGATCACAGGATCAGCTGGTCCAAAAGGGATAAAAGAGTTTGAAGCCACAGTAAGAGAAAGAAACTGCCCGGGGATGATCTACAGGACAGGCAAAATCTAATGAAAACTATCTCTGCTATGAAATGGCAAATACTTGTTCAGGACAGGGACAACTGTGGAAAAGTAGATGTGCTGTAGGACATTTATTCCAGTTTATTGTCTCTGAGGAGTGGGCTCCACGCCATGCAGCTTCAGACCCCTAATCCCAAACTGGTCATCCAGACACATCTGGAAATGTTAAATATAGTGGGGAGCAAGGAAGGATTCCTGGATTCTGTATTCATTTTAGGCCGAGTATTTACGTAAGATACTTTTCTTATCTTCCTGAACTATTTATAGTTTTGTTTGTATGTTTGGGACACAGACTATCCTACTATGCTTCAATAAATCTGAAATATCTTTGCTGACAAAAAGAAATGTCGTCTGCTGTTCATGGAAAGAGGGAAATCTTTGTATTGAGCTACTTGTACAGTTAATATTTTAGCAAATGCTCTCTGGGCATATAAATATAAATAAATCTAAATTCTTAATTTTTAGTTCTTTTATGAAAAAAATAAGCTAAAATTAAATATTTGAGTCGAAGGGCATCCATATTATGAAAACTAGAAATAAACTAGACAAAATAAATCTTCTTTCCCAAAGATCTGACACAGTCACTATCACTTCCCACCACACAGATCAAGATAATGTAAAATGAGTTTCAAAGGGCAGCCATCATCAGAAGGGTGCTGGTGATGTTGTACAAAAATGAGGCTCATTCCCACACGGAATTTCAGGTGTTAACCCCTGAACCATCACCTGCCCCCGAGCTGGGGACCAGCCCTGACACTGGGTAACCTGGGCAAAAGGGTGAGAAAGGGGCAAGAGAGAGTGAGGGAGCAGTAATAACAAAACACATATTTCTTTGTCAAGTGAGGGAAGTTTTTTTATTTTTATATAAGGTGTGGGATTCTGCAAGTGACAGGGTGCTTTTATTTCGGGCTCAGCACAGGTAATTTTGTCAGGTTGCCAAGCAGGGTGATTTAAATAACTCCTTCCAAGCCTCTTTTAATAAAACTATCTCTAAACACATCCAGTTTCTCCAGACAAAAGCTACAGAGGGAGCTTCGCAGAGTCCTTGGATTAGTGTAAAATGAGATTTATGGATTCCCTGTGAGTGGCAGCTGGGCTGGCTCCATATCACAGTGGGGGTGTCAGGCACACCCCAGAACTTCTCTCCTGGAGTGGTTTCAGGGCTGTTGGTGCAGAGCATGAGGGGTGGGATGGGGGCAAGCAAAGGTGTGCTCAGCCCTGGCCCCGTCCCAGGGCTCAGAGGGGCAGCTCGTGAGCTACCTGAGCCCCTGGAAATGAAAATAGACAGGCTTTGCTTCTTTAATATGCCTTAAATATTCTGGAAATGAAAGGAGGCAGGTTAGCTTGATTTCATTTACTCTGAGATTTTATTTTAATGTAGGTTTGATAACTAAATGGAAAACAAATGTGGGATATTAAAGGGAGGCGGCCCAGCCCAGCGGCGGGAACAGGACCGGTGCAGGAACATTTTTCTAAAGATCCCTTCTGGAATGTTATTTTGAACTCCTTGAAACGCCAAAGGTTTTTAGACATTGTGTGTTTTGTTAAGTGTCCTTCGGGAACACTGGGTTTAAAATTAGTCAAACTCTTTCACTTTTTTAAACCCTACCCTAAAATAGTCGATATAAAATTTGGTGGGAATTCTGCTGAGAGCTTAAATTGGCTGAAACAGACGACCTAATGGAAATGACATTTGGGGAAAAAATGCGAAAAACCTGATTTTCTTTCTGGCTTCCAATGACATAATCAGGACATGGCAGGACTGCCTGCTCCTCTGAGCATGGCCCTGACCCTGGGGCTCTGGTCACCAGTTTCCCTCGTACAAGAGAAGGAGGGAAGCAGCTGGGAGAGAGCTAAAAGAGGGAGATGACTGCTCTGGTACGGTACTGCCCGTCCTCTGTGCTTGGATTCCTCTGTGGGCTGAGTTCATCACCCTCAGAGTGCAGGGCCTGGTGAGCAACACCCACATCTCTGTCCAGAGGTGTTGGTAGAGCCATTCCCTCTGATGGGATACCTGGCTGGTTCTCATGCTCAGGACAGGAGGAGCAGGAAGGATCTGACCCAAAAGGGAATATGTGAGAGTTCTCTGGGTGACCTGCAGGCTCATCCTCCTGACAAACATCTTTGTGACAGCTTCTGGATGAGCCTGTGTCACCTTGACCTCCAAGGGGTTCTTTGGCTCTGTGCCCTGGTCCTGGTGTGCTCTGTGGGTGTGAGGAAGGGTTGCACTGGCAGCACACACCACTCCTCCATCAGCTCCTCCCAGCTCAGCAGTGAGCTGGGGCCGTTCAAAACACGTCCCAGAAACACGTCTGGGACCTTCCCCAGCCCGGTAGCTTATTTATTGGAGTCATTTTGTCACTTTGGGAGATAAAGCTGCCTTCACACACCTCAGGTTCCTCCCAGCAGAGCTGGGAGATAAGGGCTAAGGGGTGCTGGCTCCTACTTGCCATGATCCTCGCAGGATTTGGAGGACAGGGCTCTCTGGGAAGCCACCTCTGCTATCACTTTGACAGGTGTCAGCTGTGCTCTGAGCAGCCAGCCACAGCCAGAGATTAGCCAAATGTGTCTCCTGCCCAGAGTGCTCAGACTCTCCAGACATGGCTTCACAACCCAGAATGGGAAAGGATTTTGAGTTGAGATAGGGGGCTTTATTCAGAAACAGCCTGACCTAAGGACCTCACTATCAGCAGCCCCAGCTGCCACCACAGATGGGGTTCTTCCCAAGTGGTGATAAGGGGGAGGAGGGGCTGTTCTGCTACCACAGACCCCAGTTTAGTGTCTGGGGTGCAGGGGGTGAGAGAGTCCTTTGCATTTTGCTTTCTGTCCCCTGAGGTGTGCCAGAGACACACTAGCATCAAGGGCAGCCACCTGGGGAAGCAAAGCTGGGTGAAGTCTTGCCATGTTACTGACAACTGACTTATTTGGAGGTATCCAGATACCTGTGGAAGTTCTATCAGCCAGTCAGACAGGCTCCTGCACTTCACAAGCACAGCCATAGCAGCCAGCCGTGTCCGGAGCCCTCCAGCCCGGTCCTACAGGCACACAGAGTGTGGGAGCAGGGCTGGGGAGCAGTGGGCTCTGAGGGGTGGGATGTGCTGTGGATGGGGTGGATCAGTGTCTGCAGAGTAGGTTCTTCCAGCAATGGTGCAAGGTCCCATGGAGAAGGCTGGAGGGCAGATCAAAAAGCAGCCAAGAGCAACACGTGGCATTGCAGATGTGTAGGGGGCTTCTGGGGGCACTAGGGGCACCTCAGGTTGGAGAACACTTGAGGAGAAAGAGAGTGGGTGGCACAGATGCTCAGGGAACCTGCCTTTGTCACCCGCCAGCTCAGGGAAGTCCCTGTGCAGAAGTCCCTCCTTGGCCTGCTTCCTCTCCCACACAGCTTTACTGAGATGTGAAATTCCTCTGGGTGGGGGTGTCCCTTGTCATGCTCTGACTCCTATTCTTGTTACCTCATTGTAGAAGGTATTTTCCTGGAATTTGTGAACTGCTGCCTGTCCAGTCAGACTGCTTGGAGCTCCCTGCAGCTTTCTGCAGACTTTTGCTTCCCAGGCATGCCCAACCTATAGGTCAGAGTCCACAGCCAGGCACAAGAGAGGCACGTATTCCAGGCAGGACGTTTGTATCCATGGCATGCATCTACTGCAGGGCCCCTTCTGGTAGCACTGAAAAATGGCATTCCTCATGGTACCCACATTTTCATGCCAAACTAAACTTTCTTGTCCTTCTCAGAGGTATTTATAGATGGGAATCTTGACAAGAATGAGTTTCTGTTTTGAAAGAAATAGTTTTATTTATTACTAACTCTGATTTGAGTGTGTGTTTTTGTGTGTGTGTGTGTGCTCAAAGGTGCAAGCAAGTGACAAAAATGCCACCTAAAGAATGTGCTAAGTGAATCCCTAGGGAGAATAATGAGGGAAAATGAAAGAGTCTTTAAACTGGGTGTTGAAAAACTTGACAGAAGCAAATCTGCTCCTCCTAGATGGTGTATGGGGCCAAGGAGAAGGGGCAGTGGAACTGGCAGAATCCCAGCCCTGGTGTTTTCTGTGAGCAAACAGAGCTGTGCTCACAGGGGAGCCTGCTCTCACCTCACTGCAGCACGGGGGGCTCGGCTCCAGGGCCCTGCAGAAAGGAACTGGTTCAGTCCAGAGGAAAACCACTGGCTGAGAGGTGGAGATACCTCAATTAGACTCACTGACATCTCTGAACTGCCATCTGAGCTGTGCTGGGAGGGCGGCTGGGGGGACAAGATATTCCACTTGGAAAGAGTCAGCATTGGGGTCAGTCAGCAATGGGGTCAGTCAGCAGTGGGGTCAGTCAGCATTGGGGTCAGTCAGCAGTGGGGTCAGTCAGCATTGGGGTCAGTCAGCAGTGAGGTCAGTCAGCAGTGGGGTCAGTCAGCAATGGGGTCAGTCAGCATTGGGGTCAGTCAGCAATGGGGTCAGTCAGCAATGGGGTCAGTCTGCAGTGGGGTCAGTCAGCAATGGGGTCAGTCAGCAATGGGGTCAGTCTGCAGTGGGGTCAGTCAGCAATGGGGTCAGTCAGCAATGGGGTCAGTCAGCAGTGGGGTCAGTCAGCAATGGGGTCAGTCAGCAATGGGGTCAGTCAGCAGTGGGGTCAGTCAGCAATGGGGTCAGTCAGCAATGGGGTCAGTCTGCAGTGGGGTCAGTCAGCAATGGGGTCAGTCAGCATTGGGGTCAGTCAGCAATGGGGTCAGTCAGCAATGGGGTCAGTCTGCAGTGGGGTCAGTCAGCAATGGGGTCAGTCAGCAATGGGGTCAGTCAGCAGTGGGGTCAGTCAGCAATGGGGTCAGTCAGCAATGGGGTCAGTCAGCATTGGGGTCAGTCAGCAATGGGGTCAGTCAGCAATGGGGTCAGTCAGCAATGGGGTCAGTCTGCAGTGGGGTCAGTCTGCAGTGGGGTCAGTCAGCAATGGGGTCAGTCAGCAGTGGGGTCAGTCAGCAGTGGGGTCAGTCAGCAATGGGGTCAGTCAGCAATGGGGTCAGTCTGCAGTGGGGTCAATCAGCAGTGGGGTC